>CM046665.1:80915673-82387548 GCA_025594165.1 Tamias sibiricus | reverse complement strand
ATCTAATTTTTGTAGGTGTCAAGGTGGCAAATTACATGGGCACATGATAGAGACCACTCTTCCTGCATCCTTTAGTGGTTTGCCTTTCTGAGAATAACACTTAATCTCTGTATTTCCCTCTAGTATATGACATTTTTGTGTTTTACTATCACGGAAGGGATGCACTTCCAGAATCCAAAGGGTAGGAGCAAATATGAGGTTTCTATTAACTCCTAAACATATCCATCTATATTAGTAAGTTTTCTGTTACTATAATGAAATGACCAAGGTTAAACACTTTATAGTGTTCATGGTTCTGATGATTCAGTGGCGTGGAGTGGGTGTTGGCTTGGCTCTAGTGAAGAGCTCATGGTGAATGGTGTCACAAAAGTGGGAATGCATGCAAGAGGAAAAGACCACACAGCAAGCCAGGGAGTGGGGACAGGCTCTTTTATAGCAACTCACTCTGGTGAGAAGAAACCTAGGTCTCAGAAGAACTACCTTAATATCTTCTGAGAGTACAATTTCAAAAACGTAAAGACCTCTCACTAGGCCCCATCTTTAAAATGCCCCACTTCCTCTTAAGGTTTCCACACTGAAGACCAAGCTTCTAACCCATGAACTCCTGGGACACAAACCACTTCTAAACCATGGTGCCCTCAAATCGAGGCATACAGGGAGTTGAAAAATGACCACAGTGGTTTGTGCACAGGGAACTGCATTGGATAAATTTGGTTGGGATTCTATTGATTACTGGCCTTCACATGCTTTCATTGTAAGGAAGGATTCATGATAGCATTTTTATTTTCCTGGCATCACTGTCAGTTCACACCCTATATCTAGAAAATGCTTTGAAGTTGTGTATTATTATTTCCCAGGTATGTCCTAGTAACTATTTGTAGGTCAATTTACAAAAGAATTGGAGGAATTTTCAAGGAGTCCTGGCACCCCTCACTATTAATTAGCTCAAACTTGCTGAAGTACAGAAACTAGGAAAAGATTAGTGAAGTGTTTTGCTCTGTGTGTGTGTGTGTGTGTGTGTGTGTGTGTGTGTGTGTGATGGCTATTTGTCCTATCTACTTTTGGTCTTTTCTGGTCCTATAGATCAATCAACACCCTTTTAGCTATCTATATTTGTTTCCTACTGGTACTATACCAAATGCTTCGATCAGAGTTATCCAGGGAAACATCCAACATCCATTTTTAATATAGTAGTTCCCCTTTTCCATAACAGATATATACCAAACCCCAATGGATGCCTGAAACCACAGGAAGTACTGAATCCTGTATATATATATGATTTTTTCCCTATATGTCCTTCAGTATGGCCACATAGCAGAGTTAATCTGTCCTTCCATCTTTATGCACTGGCGCCTCCCTGGCATCAATAATCTTATGCTTTGGAGTCATTATTAAGTAAAGTAAGGGTTACTTGAACACAACCACTGAAATTCTGAGGTAGTTGATCTGATAACCCAGATGGCTACTAAGTGACTAATGAGTTAGTGGCATATACAGTGTGGTAGTGCAGGACAATGGGATGATTTGTGTCCTAGCAGGAAGGAGCTGGCTGGTGTAAGATTTCATTGTGCTACTAAGAAAGTTGTTTATTTCCAGAATTTTCCATTTAATAGTTTCTGACCATGGTTGACTGTGGGGTAGGCATGGAAAGGAAAACCATGGATAAAGTAGGACGACTATACATTTATTTACGAAAACTGGCTCATGTGAGTGTAGAAGCTGGAAAGTCTAAAATCCCTGAAGTAGGCCAGCAGGTTGGAAACTTAGGGGGTTATGCTTCAAGTTTGGGGCAGAAATTTTTCTTCTCTTGGAATCCTCAAATTTTACTCTTCAGTCCTTCAACTGGCTGGATAAGACCTACCAACATAATTGGGGATGATCTTCTTTACTTAAAGTTAACTGATTTATAAAATACCTTCACAGCAACACCCATATTAATCTTTGATTGAATAATTGAGTTTTATAGCTTAGCTTTGTTGATACATAAAACTATCATAACAGATTACTATAAACATAGTTTCTTAAAATTACACACAAATTTATTACCTTGGAGTTCTGGAGGTTAGAGGATTGAAATCAGATTCACTGGATCAAAATTGAAAGTTTCACATTTCCACCCATTTGATGTTGGTCAGTTTTCCTAAATTTCCTAAAGTGGATTTCTTAAATCCACCCCAGCATAATATTAGGACTCATAGGACATTCAATCCTAAGTTTTTGGCAAGTTCCCCTATATCTCTAACCTGCCTTTTCCAACCTTCACTGACACCCTTCCTCATTTTACCCCTCAGGATCCCTTCTACAGCATAAACTTTGGGTTCCTGTAGGTAGATATACAGAATGTTGCAGAATTTTGGTGAATAATTTCCTTGCTTCCAAAATAAGAATAATACCTCCCCAAGTGGACCAGATTGACATTTGACCCTAGCTTCATGTCTACCAACTATGAGAATCACCGGGTGAATTTTGGTTAAAGAAAATGTCATCTTATGAGGCATTTTATTCCCATGAGTTCTCTGCATGGTGCCAAGGTGAAAGGAGTTGACTACTCATGAATGATGGAGCATGAATCAATTCTAGATTATTCATCAGATTAGGAAGATCTAAGCACATCCATAATACATCTTCATTTCAGTAGTCAGGTTTCCATTTCTTCTCTTTTTAGGGTCTTGAATCTAAATTTCATGGATTTTCCAGACCTGTGTAATAAATGTTCTCAGCAATTCTACTACTGGCACAATCAGGCCTGGTTTCCAGCCTGTACTGCCCTCTGGCTGTAGTAGACACAGGTGTCATAGAGATTTTCTTAATTATACATGTGTCCCTGGTTGATGGTTGGCTGACTTGGGTCCACCAAAAAACCACAAACGATACTTAAGAGCAACTGTTTATCTCCACAGTCTTTTATGATAACCACTGCCATAAAAATATGGCATATGGGCTGGGGATGTAGCTCAGTGGCAGAGCACTTGCCTAGCACATGTGAGGCACTGGGTTCGATCCTCAGCACCACATAAAAATAAATAAATAAATAAATAAATAAATAAAATAAAGTTATGCTGTCCATCTATGATTATTGAAGAAAAAAAAGATTGGGGGCAATTATGTGAGTTTTTTAAAAAATATTTATTTATTTACTTTAGTTGTACACAATGCAATGCATTTATGTTTACGTGGTGCTGAGGATCGAACCCAGGCCACGCACGTGTGAGGCGAGCGCTTTGCCGCCCAGCCACAATCCCCAGTTTTTTTTTTTTAATATGGCATATAATACAAATTCACTATATTGCCCTCTGTCTGCATCCTGTCCCAATTCACCACAGATGAAATTCTTTAATAATAGTGATCCTGCAGCAGGCCAAGGATTATCACAACCTACTTCCCATTAATAATGCAGCCTTTGTTGCTATTTGGTCAGTGAGTGGTTCAGTCCAGAAATTCATCTCAGGGTAAGCATTCTGGACCACCACTGTGTGTTTGCTTTTAAATTATTTATTAAGCTATAAACTATTGTGTTTATATTTAAGTGTTTGATGGTATATATACTCTATTTCACAATTAATTTAAAAAATATTTTAAAATCTCCCCTTATACAATGTGAAAAGAATATATTCTGGATGGATAAAAGAATAAATAGTAAAGTGAGTAAGACTTTAAGTGATATCAGATTAAATAGGGCACTATAAGCATAAAGTCACTGAAAGATTTAATAATTAAATGATTAATTAAGTAATTAAAAATGTAGCATTAAGCTGGGTGCAGTGGTGCATGCCTACAATTCCAGTGATATGGGAGAGTGAGGCAGGAGGATCACGGGTTCAAGACCAACCTGGACAACTTAGTAAGACCCCGTCTTAAAATAAGAAATTAAAAGAACTAGGGATGTAGCACAGTAATAGAGTTCCTGAATTCAATTCCCAGTGTCACAAAAATCAAGCAATCAATAATCAATCAATAAAATGAATATAATGTTAATAATACTTGTTCATAATAAAAAACTTTTTCATGCATAAAATCATAAAAATTTAAAGCAATGAAAAAACTGGACCATCTGGTCATAGTAGCTCACAAGTGCAAGGCCAGCCTCAGCAGCTTATTGACACCTTATCTCAAGAAATAAATAAATAAACCAAAAGGGCTGGGAATGTGGCTCAGTGGTAAAATTCCTCTGGGTTTGATCCCAGTACCAAAAGAAAAAAGAAAAAAATGTAAATGACAAACTGGAAAAATACAACAATTTTTATATATTGTGAGTTAATATACATTATACAAAAAGAACAATTAAATTTGATAAGAAAGTGACTAGGTCCTGAAAAAACAGACAAGCATAAGAGCAGGTAACTCATGAAGAAACAGTAAAAATGATCCATAAAGATGAAAAGAAAACTCAACTAGGAAATGCAAATGAAAACTATAAGAAAGTTTCAGATTGAATACACAGGTGCCCTCCTTAAACATCACTTAAATGACAGAAAAAGGACACAAAAGGCAAAAAACGTGCAAGACAAAGAAAATGGGTTAAAGAGAAAATAACAAATGAAAGAAGTCAACCAATTTTTATAAAAACGAAACCAGGTGGCCAAGAGGTAATAGACTTGGAAAAATTGTGAAAGCCTACACTTTAAAAATTATTTATTTATTCTAATTAGGTATATATGACAGCAGAATGCATTTAATTTATTGTACACAAATGGAACACAACTTTTCATTTATCTGGTTGTACATGATATAGCATCACACCGTATGTACAGTCATACATGTACCTAGGGTAATGATGTCCATCTCATTACACCATCTTTCCTGTCCCCATGCCCCTCTCTTTTCCTTCCTCCCCTTTGCCCAAAGTTCCTCCATTCTCCCCCCCCCCCCAATTATGGACCAGGACCCACTTATCAGAGAGAACATCCAGCCTTTGTTTTTTTGGGATTGGCTTACTTCATTTAGCACGATGTTCTCCAACTCCATCCATTTACCTGCAAATGCCTACACTTTGTAGGGAAAGCCAAGGACAAGATCAGTTCCTGCCCTAGTACCCTGAAGGTGTTTAGCACTGGCTGCACCAGGTATATCTGAAGGTAGGGCAAGGGAACGATTGATAGAGGACGGATGGCAACCTACTGTTGTTATTGGTGTGGTTGCAAATTAGGCCATATTTGTATTTCTAACCTTCCTTTCTTATCTCTCTCCATTCTAAATCGAACCTCTCTGTTCCTGTAGGGTAGTAAATGGTAATGATCCTTTCATTTACTCTCACCAAAGCTTCCAAAATATTTTCATTTATATTGCTGTTATTGGGACAATGTTTAAACTTTGTTTTAGAGACAGAATCTCTACAGTATACATACTATGCCCATTATAAGATTGCAAAAGTTACATTCTTGGTGTCACATGAATGAACATTATAGAATGCTTCTTCTTCTTCTTCTTCTTCTTCTTTTTTTTTTTTTTTTTTTTGGTACTGGAGATTGAACTTAGGGGCACTTAACAACTGAGCCATATTCCAGCCCTTTTTTATATTTCATTTAGAGACAGGATCTCCCTAAATTGCTGAGGCTAGCTTTGAACTCATGATACTCCTGCCTCAGCCTCCCAAATAGCTGGGATTATAGGGGTGTACCACCATGCCTGGCCATAGAATATTTATTTAAGTCAAAGTTTCTGAGTAATGATTCTGATAATCTATTCAATTTAGAAAAATATAATAATAGCTCTCCCTGATAGCTTATATAAAGGAATTTTGAAAATTCATTAAATATATGGATATTGAGCACTCTCCATGTATACAGCACAATACAACCAACAAATTTGAGAACTGACTCTTGCTAAACTTGCAAAAGCTTCCCAAGTCTGTTAGGCCAAAGACTGCATAGGTCCATTCCTACGCACCACTGTAACTCACTTCCTTCCATTCTTACCTTTGTTTTCAGGGCTCCAGTAACTTGGATCTACTTTTAGTTGTTGTAGCCACATTAACATGTTAGTTCTCAGGTAAGTTTTGCTCCTCCCTCTGTCTAAAACGTTCCATACTCTCCACTTATATTCCCCAAACTTCTCCTCATTTTTCTTAGTTTAACTCAAGCTTTTCTTCTTCTAGCAAGTCTTCCAAACTAGTTCATTTTCCTTTGTCATATACTCTCATTGCAGCTTATTCTTTTTCTCAGGATTTGCCTCAGTTAATGAAACATTTGTAGGTATGATTGTTCAATGCCTTTCTCTGACCCCAGAGTGTGAACTCCGTGATTTCACTCACTGTGATGTCCATTGCGTAATGGTTTCTGGGACATGGTTGGCACTCAATGAACATAAATTGAAAGAAAAAAATATCTTTAAAGAGTTTAACCTTGTTTTGTTAGTTAAAAGAATAGCTTACTTGCCCCCAAAGTTTGATCTAGTAAAACAAACCAAAACAAAAAAACTCTGTTGATTTTCAACGTATAGAAATTTAGTTTTGTTTGAGAAAAAAATGGAAAATTTGCAATTATTTTTACACTTGAGACTGCTAAATCAGAGATGAGATTGTATCTTACTGATATAATTTGCATACCAGTACAAGTATACTCAGTTTGAAATAAATTGTAATCAGTAAATAATTGCAGATTACTTGATTTGACCTTCCTAAAATATAGATGGTAATTGTCAGAATCTACTGGTTTAGATACTAACAGATTCTCTGTTAACATTGAAAAGTTCTATATAAATTCTGGACTTATAATAACCATGAAAAGATTCAATAGAGAAGAATTTAACTCACACAAAACATTAAAAACCAATTGAAATTTACTCAGCAGTCAACTTAAGCATAACTGTATATACAGTATATTGGAAAGGACATAGGACATGGAGCAATATTCCTCTGTTAGCCACTTCCAGTCTCTCATATGAGGGAGACTGTGGCTCTGTCTCTTCTGGTGCTGTTCAGATTTTCTTCATTTTTAACCCAAGGGCTGTAATCCACTGACTTCTTTTATGTCCCACACTGATTCATGCCTTACCAGGTTCACTTAGAACAATCACTTAAAAAAAAAAAAAAAAACAGTCTTGGTTGCCAATAGTGGAGAGCTCTTAGTCTGTTTGAAAGTGTGCAGAGTTCAGGCTTTAATTACAGAAATGTCCCCACTCTCCCCACCATTGTGTCTACTGGCTGGGTTCCATCTGCGGCTGGAACTTCTAAAGTGAGTTCTCTAAAAGCGTGGCATTCCCGCTAGCCATGGGCTCTTGTTCAGTTACCTCTTCCTGCAAAGGGCTGGCTGCATTACTGTTTTTTATCCCATGTGTCTGTCTCTCACTGTGCAATCTCTGCATCCTGATGTGGCAGTGGGAGAGTTGATTGCCTCTAATTTTGCAAAATTGAGGCCAACCTGGAACAGTCACTGTGTGTCACCGTCAAATGTCCCTATAACTACCCATGCTTGGTGTTTTGCTATAATTGTCTCAAGCTTGCTAACATGTCATCTCTTTTAGAATGTCCTCTCCCTTTCACATAACCTTAAGAAGGCAAGTGCAAACAATTACTCAAAGTACTTTGTTTTTATTACCAATTTTTAATCACCAAAGAAGGAATTAGACTTCAGCCAGGGAAATTATTTACTGACAAAATTTTATTGATAAAATAATTTATCAAATATTTATGAACAAATTAAAAACCTCTAAAAAAGAAAATTATACCAACCAAGAGAAGTAAAAAGCACATCCATGGGTAAGGAAGGGTTTTTTAAAATTTTCCATTGGCTACGGTAAGCAACATCATTAATACTGAGGATTTTACTTCTCAAAAAGTAACTAGGATGTAATACTGCAAGTCACAAGAAAGGCTACTGTAAGACAAATGTCATATGGGGGTGGGTGACTCCATCTCCTGCCCAGTCTCATTCACCCCAATACCTGTTCTAACATCTTAATTTGTTTCCCAACTTGGATCTGTCTATTCTTCTTTCTCAGCCACCATGACCTGGAGATCATCCTGTTTCATATGCGTGGTCTGTCATTTCAGCAACAGCTTTCCTTCCTGGCTTGGGCCTGCTCTGTGCTGGATCCTTTGGCTCAGTGCCTTTGACCTCGGGTGGCAGTACTCTGAGTCTCTCTGGCTCCCTTCCCACATCAAGTGGTGACTGTAAACTACAATAGAAGACACTGTTTAAACATGCTTAACTTTGTTTTAGAAATTAAAACAAAATTTTAATATTATAGTCCTAGGAAAAGATTTGGGGATTTCTCAGTTCACTGAAGTACTGTCTTAGATCAGCTACTCCAACATATAGCAAGGAGGAGATTGTAAAATTATTGTCTATTCCATGTAAAAATATTTTGTAAACTGATACCAGCATTGAGTGAAAAATTTTTTTTCTATGTTTCTTATTCTTGCTCTAGGAACTTGAGGAATGGATTACAGTGGATTTATTCTCTTTTAGGCTTATAACCTTATTCTCTTTTAGGCTTATAACCTTATTCTGGTACTGGGATGCCAATTCTATCATATCTTTTGTATGAAATCATCACTATTCACTTGGGAGAACATTTATTGAAATTTTATGCTATTCCTGGAGACAAAGGCATATATATTCTTAGTTTTGGAGAAGCTGGTGGATTTTAAGAAGAAGGACCTTGCTTTCCTTAAAGGACTGCTGGTATCATTGGCTGCCCTGGCATTCTATTGAAGCTTCTGCACAGGACTGAAATGGAGTTAAGAATTTCAAGCCAGGCTGGATAGGACTGTGCCAGACAGACTGAACTCAGCTTAGATCAGCCAACCCAGAATCCATACTGAATCATCACAAATGGAAATCCGGGTCAGGGCTTGGCCTTGTGGGTTGATAAGAAAAATTAGTGGCATTCTTTGCTGTTCTACTGTGCACTCGCTCTCCACCCTCCACCCCGTGTGTGTGTGTGTGTGTGTGTGTGTGTGTGTGTGTGTGTGTGTAAGAGGGACATATGATGCTTATAAGCCAGGAGCACATCTTATCATGGGTCTGTTGAACAGACCAGGAGTAGACAAATCAAAATCAGAATGCCAAGAGCCAGGTTGGTCTGAGGGATAAGCTGCTAAAAAAAGAAACCTTGTCACCAAATCCTTGCTTTAAACCAATGTCTAGGATTTCTCTTACTAGCCCAACTATAAGAGGTTAGGCAGGCAGTGATAACTTGCATTTTTAAAATTAGGTCACTATCTCCTTTAGATAGTCTCACTTTATTTTGGGAGGCACGTGCTCAACTGGAATGACTAGTAAGTCCTCTGGCAGCTGGAGCCCAGGTGATTCCTTGAACCATCACAATCTGATTAGTTCTCTGGGGCCAAGAATGAATTCTCTATGATAGGACTTGGAGACAACCTACTGTGAAGAAGGCCGGCTGGTGTCCAAGTCTAGTCACTTGGTGCATTAATGGTATAAAGTCTGTATGGTAGTATGGTCCAGCTTTGGTCCTCTTATTATATCCTTGTCATTCTGTGAGGCATCAGAATCCCTGTACTGAAACCAGAAAGCCAGGAGGGCATGCACTTGGCCTTCTTGCACAGGGTGGGAGTGGGTAAGTATCCTTCTGGCAAATCATCATATTGAATTTGATAGTCAGAATGAAAGACAGTAGAAGATGGAGTGACTAAAAATGACAATTTACAAAGTGCTTTCACATACTTTTCTCCTTGATTCTCACAACAACCCTGTGAGGTAGGTTCAATATAGAATGTTTTTATTTTCATTTTGCAAAGACAGACACCCAAGACCAGAGAGTTTCAGTGATTTGCCCATAATCATAAGAAGTGCCAGGACCCAAAGTTGAAGTCATGTCTTCTGGCTTCACAGCCTGATTTTCACCTAGGAGCTACAACATGAGGGTTACCAGTTTGATGACAAATTGGGGAAGGCGCTTGGAAATGAACATCTAACTTGTTTAAAAGTCAGGAGGTTTAGAAATAACACAGAATCCATTGGATCACCACTGGCAAGGGCTCTGCCAGGGACTGTTGCTTGTTGGCTTTAATCTTGTGGATTACTTTGGCATATTAGAAGATCATCTGTGAGTCAGCCCAGGCTCCCTGGGTGGTCGAGGAGCAGAGATGAGGGAATTCCCATGGCCACATCACACTGCACTCATTAGGCTGTTGAATCATCTGACTTCCCCCTTGGAATGTAAACTTCTTAGGGCAAGGACTGTGACTTATTCATGTATTTCCAGAATTTAATACAGTTCTGGGCACATAGTAGGTTTTTAATAAAAATTGGAGTTCATGAGGGATTTGGATGTTCCATGTGATGATTCCTTATTTTATTTGTAAGCGATTATTTGTAAGGAACAAATATTACAGGTGAATGTGGAAGTGGGCATAGGGAAGACTCTGTTATCTTGGTGGTGGGTAGGATACACAGGCACTGCAGTTCCAGGGGTGTAACGACATCATCCAAATGATCTTGTGTACAATGACAAATCGGCTAGGTGTGGGTTCAAACTGTGGGTTCAAACTGAAGGCTCCACATTAGCCAAGAATCCATGCAAAATGTATGTGTTTGGTGAGCACTGGGGGTGAAGGCAATGTCCCTCACCATGGAGGGAGGTGGACCATTTTGATAAATATGAAGATAATGTTGTTTTAGTAATATAGAGAACTCTGTGACAAAAATCTCCAAAAATGACTAAACACAATCACAATTGATTCCACAAGCACTGGAAGAGGCCTCTCTTTTTCTGGTTAAGTTCTGCCAAGGCACATTCTCCTTGGTCCTCCACATTTCCCTGGGTCTTTAAGCCATCAGAAGCCCCAAGACCCACAGTTGAGATTGTGGCGAATCTTGAACAGGTAGAAGCTGAGGACAGAACTACCGTGGTGCAAACTTGGACTTCATTGTGAGTGTTCTCGACCAGGATGCACAGGCCAAAAGTCTGCTGCACAGTATCCCTCTCAGGCTAGTGGGCTGGCTCAGGCAAGGCCCATGACCTGTGTCTGAAAGCAGCAGTCCCACTGTACTCTTCTGAGTGAATTGCAACAAGGATTTCTGGGTGTCACAACCTAGTGAGTCCAGCCCCTTGAACTGAAGACGAGTTTTTAATTTAAGAGAGAGTATATCAGCTCACCAGTTTTGGGAACTCAGGATCTAACGGGTCCTGAAGTCAAAGGTGGGAAAGAGATCAGCAGCTCTGGTGCTTGTGGAGGTTATGGGTCATCCAGAGGTCCTCCTAGTTGTGCTGATTGGTGCAAGCCATGGCTGGATGCCTGGCTTCTCCAGGTATTGCTGCCAAGTTTCAAACATGGCCTTAGTGGCCAAGCATTCTTTCTTTCAGATATTGTTGTTTCATTCTGCAGGGATGAAGCCTGTGAGAAAATAAAGCATAAAGTCACTTCAAGACTGAGTGTAGACAAGGTTTGGCTTTCCATATGAAGCTGTCACTACTTATAAGGCACTGGCTTCACCTTAAATGTCCACTGTAAGCAAGGTGGAGCATGGGGCCAGCTGTTGCAATCTTCCCAATTAGACCTTCATAGGTCTTCTAGAGCCAGGCAGCCATCAGAAAGCAGAGCACATTGGCTGTTGGTTCACTAGAATCTGTCTGAGAGAGGGTTTTGGAGTTCAACCAGGTCAGGATTAGATGCCTTAAAGCCTTAGATACCTTCATCTGCTCATATGGGGAGTCCATAGAGTGCTCTCCCATAGTTGGTCTTGATTTAAAGTTACACACAAAATCCTGGAGTTGTTTCCTCAGATCTTGACTCTCTGATCTTGACTTTAGTAATTGTTTTAAGCCCATGAATGAACTTTAAAACACTAATAATAAGTATAAATCTTATCAAAGTCATCAATCAAATTGCATATTGTTAAACAAATTTTTGACTACTCATTTATACATGCCCTTACTTCAGCTGTTAAATAACAAAATCTTGAGACTTTAGATCAGCAACAGTAATCTTGGGCATGGGCATAAATAGTGAATCTTAAGTCTGGCCAGCCTCAGATGGGATCAGTATGGTCCTTACCTGTGTCCTTGTTAGCTTGAGCCTAGGTTTCATGTTTATCAAAATCTTTGTTATTGCTATAGAATTTAGAAAAGACTCAGTGTTTCTAATAGTGTTAGTGGACTGATAGCACTTACCGGTTAATTGATTTAGGTATCCAGTTATTTTAGTAGTGTTAATGATTTGATTGAGCTAAATGTAGAAATCAGCTCTAAAGACCTTAAAGGGCATCGGCATTTCCTGGTGGGCTCTGTAAACACTAATTCCAAAAACTGGATTTTGTTATTAAGTAGATTTGGGAAATACTGAGTAATATCTACCTCTCCTGAACATTTAAATTATACCATTTTTAAAGTTTCCGAGAAGTTCTGTATTAGGTAATTTTATCTAACTCAGTATGTCCCCAGCATTTCCAAGTATTTGTTAGCATCTTGTAAAACTGGTGCTGCATTGAACAAGTTTTAAGAATTCTGGACTAGTAAGTAATGTGGAGAAATACTCGTTTAAAAATTTGATGCATTTTCTTCATCAAACTAAAACATGGGGCTGGGGTTGTGACTCAGTGGTAGAGCGCTCGCCTAGCATGGGTGAGGCACTGGGTTCGATCCTCAGCACCACACAAAAAAAAAAAAATAAATAAATAAAGTAAAGATATTGTGTCCACCTACAACTTTAAAAAATTCTAAAAAAACCCCAACTTTATTAGTAAGTGATTACTAATTATTTATTACTACAGTTGACATTGTTGAGCTAGGTACTTTGGAAAATAGGAAATGCACTTGTTTAAGACCTGATTTCTCCCCTTGATAGGCTCATAATGTGATTAGGGGGATACTGCTATCATACATAACAATATCAAACATTAGTAACTTTAATTTAATCTTCCCTGATATCCTCTTTTCAAGTACGAAGCTAAATAATACAGGCTAGTAGATACAGTAGTTGCAAAGAGAAAGAACAAATGCTAGAAAAATGAAAGGTCAAATCATGGGGGGGGGGTAGGACTGGTTTTGTGGGGTGGTTAGAATTTTGAAGTTTCAGGGAATTTTTAATTGAGGACAACAATATACACAGTTTGGGGGCTCTATGTCTTCTAGGAGCAGGAAGTCAGGTGTCAAACAGCACTTTAGTATATTGCAATCATTTAATGCTAATAAATCTTTTGAGACCTTCAAAGCCAAAATCAAAATGTTACAGAAATATGATTCTCTTTTTTTGTCCTATACTTCTACTAGAATTCTTCCTACCTGTTGCATTATAATGAGTTGCGTTTCTTTTATCTATTGTCTGTGATAACCTCGTTGATGGCAGGGGTAATATTTTATTTCTTTTTACATCCTTGGAAACTAGTATCTTTGCATCCGTAGCATCTGGACCATTGTAGTTGCTTAGTAAATATTACTGTTGACTATGTGACAATCAATGAAAAATGATATAAGGAAGAAAATTGTCTATACCAAAGTGGATTTTACATCAGGAAATAATGCACAGATTGAGCAGAATTAGAATGTGTAGGCTCTTTAAACCAGACTGAAGAGTAGGAAAGAGGAAATCAGTGAAGATTTTTGAAAGCTTTGAAAAGAAGTACTGAAAGCCCTAATTGTGAAAAAATCAAGCTGGCAGTGATGCTTAGGTTGACATGAAGTAAAAATGGGTCAGGGATCAATTGAAAAGTATTATCGATCTCATTTCAAGGAGATGAGGTTTTAGAACCAAGTTTGTGGCATTAAGAATGCTAAGTGAATTGGTCTCTACATCTGGTTGATAATAAATGATCAAGGAGAAGTATGAGTTGAGGATTATTTTAAGTTTAATGATAACAGCTAAAATTCATTGAATGAGTATTACAAGTTTCACCCTGCTCTTTAGTTTAGTCTCTCATTTAATCTAATTTATTCTCCACAATTCTAGGGATGGTCATGATTATCAGCTCCATTTCACCAGTAAGGAAGTAGGCTAGAGACTGAGTTATCCATGATTACCCTAAATACATGTATCAAGACACAATTGTTGTAAAAATACTTCATGTAAAATCAGCAACTTGAAAAATTGTGCTCTTTATATGTAATATGAAATGAAATATACTCTGCAAATGTGTATAACAAATTAGAATAAAAAAATAAAATACAGCTGTAAAAAAAAAAAAAGAAAAGAAAGAAATGTGCTGCAAGTCTCACCCATCAGAAGCAGCAGTCAGGATTGGAACTAATTTGATCCAACTCCAGAGACTATGTTCTTAGTCACAGTTATTGCCCTAGAGACAGAGTTGTATGCATGTTCTTTTGACAGATAGAAACATTAGAGGAAGAGTTGGTTTTGGATATTTGAATTTCAAGAGAATTATGAAATAACTCATTGGAAAAGATGACCATCATCTCTCCAACTGATGGGAGTCAGGTGTAGGAAATGATTAGCTTTTCCAATGGTCCAGTGATGTGTTACTTGAAATTATAGCCACACCAGCGTCTGTGAAGTCGCATGTGGTGGGAAGCCAGGAAGTACCTATTGAAAGCACACCCTGACCAGGGCCCAGGTGGACACCCCAGGCAAGATGCTGCCTGCTGAGAACATCAGAACCCTCCAGAGCACCTTGGTAGAGGAGACTGACCTCGGGCTTGTGAGCCTGCAAAGTGAACCATTGGACCCTCAGGTTTCTTTGGATGACACAAAGCCTGTGATGTGCTTTTCTCTCTTTTCTCCCTGACTCACTGAGGACAGAGGAGCTGGACAGCCAGGAAACAACACACCCACCTGTGCAAACTGGATGCACCATAATGGTTGTTTTTAATGTTGTTTCGGTTTTTAATCTTTTAAAAAGACTTTGTCTATGTTTCCCATTGTTCCATTCACACTTTGCAGTGAATTTTCACTAATCAGTGAAAAAAGCATTCAAAAAATAAAGAAAAACACAATCATATAAAAGCACTCAATGAATTTGCATGACATATTTAAAAAAAAGAGCTAGTTTCGAAGGAAGAGAAGACCTGGACCAGGACTATCAGCATTCAGAATAATTATGCATGTTTGATTTTTCTTCATCACTTCTATTTCTCTCTTTCTCTCAAGGCAGGTTTTGGGGATATTATTGTAGAAATAATAGTGAAAAGATATAATTTTATTTTTCCATTATTGATATGCCATGGTATATCAGAGTTGATTGTGTTTTCTTCCAAATTCTAAATTGTTTGAAATTGTTATTTTATGTTTGAGGAAAGTGGAAGAAAACAAAAATAGAGGGAAAGCCTATAAATGTATTTAAAGACCACTGTAGTTCCTCAACACTGCAAAATCCCTCTGCATCTAAGCAGGACCAGGGATTCCACCTTTCATTGCAGTCGCTGGCTGAATAGAGCACTTTGTTCAAACAAGGCCAGGGGAGCAGTGCTTGGCACAGTCTACTAAGAAAAGCTGACATGCTCCCCGACATGGACTATGACCTTTCACATAATTCCTATTAAAAAGTTTAATTTTTATATTAAATGCCAATTAACAAAAGTAACATATGAAACTAATGAATACACACCAGTAATCTCAAGAGGTAAAAACAATACAATTACAGTAAAGCAAAAAGTTGAAAGTCTCAGGTAAGGAAAAACAAAAATAAGCCAGGTATGATGGCACATGCCTGTAATCCTAGTGACCAGAGAGGCTGAAATAGAAGGGTTGCAAGCTTTAGGCTGACCTGGGCAACTTAGTGAGACTCTCTGCAACTTAGCAAGATGCTGTATTGAAATAAAAAATAAAAAGTACTGTGACTATAGCTCAGTTTTAAAGTGCCCATGGTTTCAATCCCCAGTACTAAAAAACAAAACAAAACAAACCACACACACACACACACACACACAAAAAAAAAAAAAAAAAAAAAAAAACAAATCACTAAGCTAAATAAAACACAGTGTGTGTTTGTATAATGCATTATATAAACATTATGCATATATATACACTATGTACTGTATATAATGCTTTATATATACAGTATATATAGTACAGAATACTATATATACATGCTATTAATTTGTTAGGAAATCAATATTAGCACATTAGAGCATAACTTCTTATGTATTGGAAAAAAAACTTGAATGTAATTTTTTATGATAGTCATTCCTGATAACAAACACTTGTCCTGAAGTTCTAAATCTATTGATAACTTTTTATCCTTCTCTCTTCAAGTTCATTTCTTCCCGTTCATCACTAATTTACTTACCTCTAAACCACAACTTAAAGGCAATTCCAATGCAGGACTATATTAGGATCAGGCTTGCCATTACCCTTTTTGTCTCTAGAAAATTTGTGTAGATATTCAGGACTATAATCCCAGCGAGACAATACAATTTGTCAGAGGGATTTATCAGTTTGAATATATTTTTAAAGAACACATAGTGTGAGAATTTGTGGGCATCACTTTCAAACGTGGAATTAGCACAGATTTAGGAAACGTTTCTTTTATTCCTTCACTTATTTGGACTATTTACATTATAATTAAGTTTTTAAATTTATCATACAGAATTTAATTTGTTGTAGAAATTTAACCATGAGTTTGTCTTGAAATAGATTAAACATGCATAAAACATCACAAGTAGAAATTGAAAATCTCACATGCTTTGTAAGTACAGAAGGTTCAGTATAAATACTGCAGTAAAGACGTTAAAGCAATGCACAATTAGAAGGTTTTGACATAAACACGATAAAAATGAAATGTTAATTAACCATGCTAAATTTATTTACTTGGGACTTTAGTCGGTGTTTTAAAATGTTTTCCTTTTAATTCTTGTGAGGTAATAGTGAAACTTCAAGAAATCTTTTTTTTTTTTTTTTTTTAATGTACAATGCACATCTCTCTCTCTCTCTCTCTCTCTCTCTCTCTCTCATAGAGTCAAAGTCAATGGCGGTGGGTGGTTTATGTCAGGGCTGGGTTTGACGCCCCTGTCCTAGAATAAGATAAATGTAAGTGATGAAGAGCTCCTGGGGTTGGGTGAACTCATTTTGTATTCAACACTGCCTGGCCCCTTTCTCATCTCTTTCTCCCTCTCTTTGTATGTTCAAGCCTACTTGAGTTTCTTTTTTCTTTTGTAGAACTTGGTTCTTTTGATGTGTTTCAGGGCACGCCCTGCAGCAAAGAGAACTTCCCAGGAATCGGAAACATAAGCACACAGGTCTGAAACGGCTACTGTACAATAGCAGAAAGCTCCGGGCTCAGGGCTGGAGGTTGCCCCTCTCCAAAACATCAAATCACTTAGGAGGGGGCAAACATGCAAGACATTCTACATGCATGATTTTAAAGGGACATACCCTTTACATTTAATTGTGAAATAAGCATTTGGTGAGTCTTTAATCTGGGTTGAGCCTGTGATAGTAATTTAACCTGAGATATGTCTATTTGCATTTATAAATTTATAAATTCATTAGTTTAATAAAATTTCCTCTATAAGTTTTAAATTAGCTTTTTTTCTTCTTCTTTTTTTTTCTTTTTACTGCTGTTACAGAGTTAGCACATCTGAGATTCTTGGTAGTAGATGGTCCTCAGCATTCTATTTCTCATCATTATTTCCATTAAAAAATGTGACAAAGTGCAGTGCTTTAACTCTTTATTTTTTTAATCAAATTTAAAGAAATACCACTACCAGCATGAAAAGCCATTGTTAGAAGGTACTATCTATATCATTAAAAGAAAGCCTAGACAGAAAGAGGAGTTAATTATTTTTATACCCAAATATCAGTATGTCTAGTTTCATGAATTAAAAACTTTAATGAGTGTTATATTTTATTTAAAATATCTCTGTTTACTCACATATAATACTTTATGTGACAAATCTGTCAGGACTATGTCACTGAATTAGAACTTGAAACTGAAAATTAAAAAAAAAAAAAACAGAAAATAAGGAAAAGCAGTGCAGTTTAAGTTTATATACATGCATAAATGTATTCACCTTAAAACTTTCCAATCAAAACCATATTTTAAATAATATTTAAACTTAATTTTTGCAATTGTGTACAATGAATCAAAATGCATTCTGCTGTCATATATACCTAATTAAAATAAATTAATTAATAAAATTTTGCCCAGGTCTTTTAAAAAACTTTTCGATTTTTAAGACCAAAACAATGGGAAAAGCAAACTTAACTAGAAATTAGTTAATTATCACATTTGATTGACTTAGAAAACTAACTATATAAATTAGACATTATTTACAATTGTCTGAGTAATTGAGTTTGCTCTCATGGCCAAACTTACAGAAAAAAATGTTTGTTATTAGCTGAATAAGAAAAAATAGAACTTTGATCTGCAAATAATTGATTGTTTAAAACTAGATTTGATTCAGTTTATAAAGTCTATTGAGTACTTATTGTATGTTTGTGCTAATTACATTACTGTTAGCTCCTAGGGAAATAATTAGTGGTGTCACTGAATTAATTCAGCATTTTCCAACTTATTTTATGATAAGGTAACAAATCCGTGAGCTGATTGGCACAATTGCTTTTAACTTTGATATCTACAGCCTCAGCTTAAAGGAAAGTGGGAAAATGATTCAATTACTCAAATATTGGTAAAATACATTTTTTTGTGTGTGTCGTACCGGGGATTGAACTTAGAGGCATTTGACCATTGGGCCATATCCCCAACCCTTTTTTTGTATTTTATTTAGAGACAGGGTCTCACTGAGTTGCTAAGTGCCTCACCATTGCTGAGGCTGGCTTTGAACTCTTGATCCTCCTGCCTCAGCTTCCCAAGTGCTGGGATTACAGGTGTGCGCCACTGCGCCTGGCATAAAATAACTTTTGTTACTACAAAGAGTCTTGAATTCCTTCAACATGTAGCTGAGTTGCTATATATGAATATTAGTGCAAATATCTGTAAATAACATATGAAAAATTTTCCTGATAACAATGAAAGTTGGAAATTCACAAAACTCATTGTCATTTGAAAAGTTTAATGCAGGTCACTGTACTTAAACACAAACTAAAATTTTAATATAATACAAATGCACATAGGAGTTCAAAAATTTATTTTTTGTCTCTCTGATGAATCATAAACTAATTCTCTTTCTTTCCTCAAGTTACATAACATTTCTATAATTGGAAAATTCTAAACTGAGCCTAAATTTGATAAGACACACAGGCACATAACAGATTTTGCAATACTTTTCAGTTGTTTGATAGTGGCTGACCACAAAAGTTCATATAATTTTCCCATCCATGTTTATGAATGCCTGTGAAGGTCGTGTTTTTGAAGGAGCGATCCACAGGGTCTCCCAGTTTACACCATTGACTGTCATGTCATATATTCTGATTGTACTAGAAACCTGTCTTGCTATGCTTACAATTGTTTCCTACCTCTTATTTTTTATGGAGGTGTTATTTTTGACCTATAAAATTACATAGTATCAGGTATCAGACTTACTAACTCTTTAACGTGTTAACACAAACCCAGGAAACACAAGTGTTTTTTATTTTTAGAAATGTAAAATTTAGGAGAAATTCAGCTTTTTGAAATGGATTGGTGAATGCTAGACCTAGCAATGTTTCTGTTTATTTAACCAATGGTTAATATATAATTTCCTTAGAGTTCCACTGAACATTATTTTAGCCATGTTTACAGAAATCACTTGGGAAAACAGATAACTATGAATTGATTAAAATATTTTTTTCTTTTTAAACAATAAGCAAAAACCCATAGCAATTGGATTAGAAATTAGTTGGCTGAATTAAATTGGCTTTTAAGTTAAACTTTTAATTACATAAGGAGTCAAAGGATATGCTTGAGATACCATGTCTAGCTAAATAATGAAGATTGCTTACCTTTATTGATCAAATTTACTGGGTAAACACACAGTCTCTTTCACTGACTAGAATTGTACCATAATTCAATTGTTCAAAATTTTAGTTAGTAGCTAGCTTCCAAGTTTCATTTCTATTTACTTTAAAAATAGTCACTTGGCTCAATGTCATATTTTCTCTTCTTCGTTTGTATTCCTTCCCCTTCAACCCACATGTATCTAGTGGATGTAATCTAATGATTTTTGTTGAAAAAACATAAAAATAAAAGCAATGAACTGGAATTCTGTAGTTTCTCTTTGAGTTCATGACATTTTGAGAGACTCTGGGAATGATCTACTCAAAATCTCTCATTTTATAAAGAAAGTGATACGAGACAGTAAATGTTAACAGATCCATTTAATTGTAGAAACTAGCTCATTAGTAGAAGAAGTGAGGCTGAGGATCTTTAGAATGGTTTGCTCAAGGCTGCACAGCTAAGCAAGGAAGAGCTGAGATTTGACCTTCTGTTTTCTGAGCTTTGGTGAATAACCACCAGGTCATACTGCCCATCCCTGCTCTTGGACTTCTCTCTCAACTTTTTGTGCTCTTGGAATGTAAAAGGCAGGAACTGGAGTCAGTTATCTTTAGCCCTGTAGGCTCACATAATAAGAGCAGTCAACAAACTGTTGCTACATGAATAAACCCTGGGCTCCAGCTTCCTGGTCCAGCTCTTCACTGTGCTCCATTCTGAGGGTAGGAAGCGGTGATTGAGAAGGTAGAGAAAGACTGAACTCTCTAAGGTATAGAAATGCTTCAAACCATTTATACTAGCAAAACTTAGTCTACGTTGTCAATAATTTATATAGGAGCAATTCTGCTTTTTGAATGGGGGTTCATGAGGACAGTTTGTTAGCTGTTTCCTGATGCACCTGGTTCATTAGTACCCCCCATATTACATACATAATGCCTGGTCTGTACACTCACACGTGGACTTAAACATGACTCAGAATACCCAATCACAGGCATTACTAGGCTTCCTTTTCACCCACCAGCTGAGTCTGTACCCAGGTCCTGGATTCTTTGTGTGTGTGTGTGTGTGTGTGTGTGTGTGTGATACCGGGGATTGAACTCAGGGGCACTCAACCACTGGGCCATATCCCCAGCCCTTTTTTGTATTTTATTTGGAGACAGGGTCTCACTGAGTTGCTAAGTGCCTTGCCATTGCTGAGGCTGGCTTTGAACTCGCGATCCTCTTGCCTCAGCCTCCCAAAGTGCTGGGATTACAGGTGTGCGCCACTGCGCCCGGCAAGGTCCTGGATTCTTAAACACAGATATTGTAGGAGGCTCCTGTAGACATGGGTCCACACAAAGTTTTTAATAAGATGTTTAGTGTCCCAGACTGAGGACAGGGTCCCTTTTCAGCCTAATGGCTTTGCTGCTTGTGGTCATGTTTCAGAAATAGGATTATTTGGAAAGACTGGGATCTCGAACCACAGAGCCTCCCCTCTAGATCCTGTGACCTTTCCATGGTCCCCTTTCACTAATAGTGCCCTCTCCATGACTCACTGCCTGCACCTTTTCAATTCTGAGGAATATTTTTCTCTTCTTCCTCTTAATGCTCTCAGAGCTGCCCTATTGCGTCTCTTAACATTATCTCTTAACATTATCTCTCTGAAAAATTTAAATTTCTACCAAAGACAGGAAAAGAACCTAATTACTCTGCTTTTCATTGCAAAACCCCCCAGCCAACCAGACACCCACGGCCTTAGCTCTGAGCCTGGAATAAACACAGAGGGAAAATGCTGAAAGTAGACCATAAATTGATATTTCAAAATTGTTTGACCACAGATGCTTTTTAAATAAGTGTGTGAGTGGATTTGACACCAGCCACCACCATGATGAAATTATAATCTTCAGTGTGTAAGGGGCATTGCACACTTTCTCTGCATCATTTCAGGGGCAAACCACATGGGCTGTTGCCCATAGCTGTTGAGTCACATTTATGTGCAGGACCTCCAGAGAAGCAGCTCACAGTTACTTGCTCAAACACATCACAAGTTCTCTGTCCTACATGGACCAAAATTAGAGCTTGGAGAAGAAGAAAATTTTTTTTTTAAATGTGCATTAGAAATAGGAATTTCAATGTTGTTAAACCTCAAAAATATTAGTTGTCTTCACTAACATAAATAGAATTGTAAGTGTTATGGTTTAGATGTGGTTTGAGTGTGTCCCCAAGTGCTAATGTGTGGGAACCTTGGTCTCCAACTTGGTAGTATTAAGGGGTGGGTGGTAGGACCTTTAAGAGTGGGGCCTGGTAAGACATGGTTGGGTCCCTGGAGGTGCTGCCCTTGGAAGGGATTTGTGTGGTTCTTGTGGGGCCCCAGTGAGTTCCCTAAAGAGGGGTCATTGTAAAAGAGCAAGTCTGGCTTCCTCCCTTACCATGTGATCTCTCCTTCTCACAGGTGCTCTCACTATGACATAATTCTCTGGGATGTGATGCAGCCAAGAGGCTGTAACAAGAGCCAGTCCTATGCTGTTTGGATTTCCAGCTTCCAAAACTATCAGCTAGATAAACTTCTTCTCTTTATAAGTTACTCAGCCTTGGTATTTTGTTATAGCAATGGAATGGACTAATACAAATTATCATAATAATACATTACATCTGAATAGTAAAACACTCTTTAGAGGTGTTAATTTTGTGCCCTACCCATCTCAGATCAAGGTTCTGACAGGCCTTTTTCAAACATTCTAAATAAGCATCTCCCTACCCTATCTCTTATTTTTTCCTTTAAAACCCTCTCACTATCTGTTATTAGCTTTGGTGGTAGGCAGAATTCTAAGATGACTTCAAAATACCCACACTTTGGTGAACTAGTTTTGTATAATCCTCTTCCCTTTAGGATTATGCCTATGAATACTAGGAGATATCACTCTGGTCATTAGTCAGCCAGAAGTCACATTATCTGGATGGGCATGACCTAATCAGGTTACCCAGGTCCTTCTAGAAGCCTGGAAGATTCTATGGAAATTGCCATCTGGAAAGGAACTGTGCGCATCTTTAAGGGCTTTACGTGGCCCCCAAAATAACTAGCAAGAGACAGGGGCAAGGAACTGAACACTTCCAACAACCATGTGAACTTAGAAGAGAAATGCAGGCTGACAGGAATGTACCTCAGCTGACGCTTTGAGTAGAACAAACTCGCATCCCTCCACTCCCTCCCTCAGTGCTTCCCCACCAGTTGAACTACACTATTACTAAGTGTATGAAGCCAAAGCAGTCTGCATGTGATTTTCACATGCCCTATTTGCTGTTGGTATACTGTTTCCTTGTATCAAGGTCAACTGTGTTTATAGAAGTCAATAATCCCCTGGTTATAAGAGTGGCAATAGAGAGAAAAAAATATTCTAGTATACAAACCTCAACTCCAATTTAAAAATTTTTTTAACCAAGAACCTAAAATTAAAATTGAAATGTTATATTATGAAGGATTTATTGATATTTATTTAAATAAGTACCAAGCTCAAGTTTAAATTCTAGGAGCATGTCTTTTAGCAAAATGTATACTGTTATCTTTCAGTGTATGCCTTCTGTCTCAAAATTTTCCAATATTCAATATCTGTTATTAAAGTGGAAATTGAGCCAGGTGCAGTTGCTAACACCTATAATACCAATGACTTGGGAAGCTGATGTGGAAGGATCACAAGTTTGAGGCCAGCCTTAGCAATTTAGCAAGACCCGCAGCAACTTAGTGAGACACTACCCCTCCATCTCCTAAGAAAAAGAACTGGGGATGTAGCTCAGTTTAAAGCATGCTTGGGTTAAATCCCTCAGTACAAAATAAATCAAGAGGAAATTAATTTGCATAAGCTTTTTTAATAGCATATATATTATGCACATGCATAGTCCTTCTCTTCATGATGCTTCTGTATTTAATCTCTACTGTGATTTCCCCAGTATTTTTCCTAAACACTTTTCTCGGATTTGATTTTTTCCCACCTTTTAGTTATGTTATCATATACTGTGATAATAATGTATTAGGAAAAGAAAAAAGTTGTTTTAATGATATCATTCAAGATATCTAAAATTAAATGTCATAACTATGATTCTGTTCATTGTATCTTTTAAATATTTCTCTTGATGCTAAAGGTAGCTTCTTATATGAAAAAGAGATTACTGAACTTAACACCATGTGGAGCACGGGTACCACTCAGATCTACCAGACCGTTCCAGTGTGTTTTCTAACGTAGGTGAAGTTGTAGGAGAGAGGATGTCCTAGGAGTACTTAGAGATGATGAGCCCGGGAATGTGGAGCTTTTGAGCTCTTCTCATCTCCCTCTCATCATCTTCTCATTAAGCTTTCTCCTGAGTCTCCCATTTGTGAAGAACAACAGATGCAAGGGATTGTATTGAAGGGAGGGGGAGGAGAGTAAAAAAGGTGGGGTGTGGGGGAAAGAAACTGGCCAGGCACGATTTATTCCTGAAGGGAATAATGTGACTTAATTTGAGCTGCATGATGCAAAACAAAACAAAAATTATCTACAATGTGGCCAACACTGGCAAAGCGCTGCCTAAGGAAGAGACCGCCTTAGCACACTGCAGAGTCACACATTGCCTGAGAGTAGCTTTGAAGAAAGCACACCACGACCCCCAAGCTCAGGCATAAATAAACTCCTAACAGACCCCTCTGCCATGCGGGGTGAGATGCGGGGGTGCCCTGGCGCCTGGGTCTCTGCCTCTGCACGGTTCCTTTCCCTGAGTCGTTCTGGTGGGTTTTTGTGTCCCAAAGTTGTCCCTATGCAAACAACAGGTTGAATATTGTAGGTGTGGGTTATTAAAGTGTCCCTGGGACAATGGCAGTCTGTGTCCCATTTGTAACGCTTGGATTAATCTTTGGAAAGTGCACACAAAATGTGACATGATGTTGGCTTCCAACATTATTCAGTCTGCATAGCAGCAAATCCTGCCCTGTCTCCCTGGAAATAAAACTCCACAGACGTATCCCTGCCATCTAAAAGGAACCTATCATTTACGCTCAAGATGAGGGACACCCTGATAGAATTGCTGTTAGGAGTTTGACTTTATAGTTTGGAAAGCACTTGTGATGGAAACTACTATGTTCTCTCATCTCATCTGCAATCAGGTCAATACTATGACTACCCCCACCCCCCGCCCCCACAGATGGGAGAAATAAAAAAATTTTGTCTTTTATGGAGAATTCCATGTTAGTTTAGGAGTGTAACCCAGAACTGGTTAGCTGACAAATGGCACGATTCTGGCCATTTCTCTTATTTCCCCCTCATTTTTCCTTTTGACTTTAATGAATCCAGAAGACAACACTAAGCTGTAAAAGCTGGATGAGAAAAGTGTATGCCAAGAGGAAAAGGTATTCCTATTTCCTCTCCGTTTTTTTCATACCCCGGGAGCTTCTAGAGCTTGGAGACTGTCTTTTCTTTCTTATATCTTTTTCTTATATCTTCTATTTACAAAAGTACCAAGTAGCATCATGGAATTTGGAATGGCATCTCTCAAGTCTCTTGCTTTTAAAGTGTATTTCAATATAATTTTAGAAGACAATTAGAATTAAGATAATAAAAAGAGACAGAGATGTATGCTAAATTATGGAATTCCCATACAGCCAAGTTGGACAATATTATTTTTTAAATTTAAGATCATCTCCACACATTCTAGGAATTGGACGTTGCCTAACAAAATATATTTTCTCTCTCTCTCACACACACACACACACACACACACACACACACACACACAGAGAGAGAGAGAGAGAGAGAGAGAGAGAGAGAGAGAGAGAGAGATACAAGTCAGGGTATTATTCTAGAACAATGGTTTTAAAACTGTTATAGACTAGTGTTTCTATGTTCATTGTTATTTATCTAGTTAAGCATGCCAAGTGTTATTTATTTATTTATTGTCTCATGGGGAGGTAGGGCTCCATCAAAGCAGACTAAAAATTGTTTCCCTCAAATTTCACGGTATATACATGCCCATCAGAACACAAGAGTTGAATGCTCAGACTTTGGTCTAGGATACTCATTTGCTTTTCTCATTTGTTGCCTCTTAATAAGTAAATCATATAAATTTCAAATCATGAAATACACTTTTGAATAAAATACTGCTTTGTTTGGCATAGTGAGAACCAGCATAAGTATTTGTTTAGAAAAGAACCAGGTTTCCCTTGAAAAATAAGGTTAGAAGAGTAGTTACACAGGACTGTAGCTAAACTGCATATGTGACTTCACAGTTGACCCAGAGGAAGTGGGCTGTCTATGGGACCTGATGTCCTGTTTTTTGAAGGGCCTACCTGGAACAGCAGATATGACATGGACAGAGAGACAGTTGGTTCCTCTGCGGAGACGCCTATAAGTGATCAGGAACCTGTCTTTCCTCTCCTCTGTCTGCCACCCAGACAACCTGGGTGGGAGATTGAGGCTGCACCTTGGGTCATAAAAACCCCTGTGATATAGAGCCTGAGCCCGCACATGGCCTCTGATGTGTAGTTATCCTCAAAATTTGTTCAGCAATGTTTATTTGGAGATGGTGTTCCAATAGCTGCATTGATTTGTGTTGTCCTTGCATTCATTTTATTCATAATTAAACACAGGGCAGGGTTTGCAGCATAAGCTTTTTACTGGGTGGGCTAAGGATAAAAGGAGAGTATCAAAAGCAATGTATATGGGAAAAATTGGCCCAATTCATAATCAGTAGACCCAGTTTTTGCTTTTGGGGTATAATCAGATTAACCTAGAATTTTAAGAAGAAATTGGTTTAATAACATCAACAGAGTACATAAGAGAGGGCAAGGTATGGGGACTGTCAGAAGCAGAAATGTTTGTGTCACCAAACTAACCCTGCAACATCCCTTTCAGAAGAAAAAGCATTCTCATCCAAAGCACTGGGCAGGTTAGAGAAAGAAGTGGAATAAAATTGAATTCATTCTTACTGACAACAGTATTTTTTTCCTAAAGATTCTGGCAGTGGGTGGGAGTTTGGAGGTATTGTAAGATTTTATTTGTAAATGAAGGATATATGAAAATCATATGGACACAATATACTCGTTTCTTTTCATTTTTATTGTCATTCACTAAGAAAGCAACAATACCACAAAATGCCACCACTTACTAGATCTGTTAGCATGCTGTAAATCACCTATATTTACAAGTTTTAGGTACATTTCTTATAAAGAAGTAAGCATTGAAAGCACCTGAAGGACTTAAATGATGGGCTTACCTATTACTAAGGAGGAGAATAAAATAGACTTAAAGTGATTTATTTTTCAAAAGAGGGCCTAAGAGGCTTTTCACAAAATGCTCTCTTATAAAAAAACAGAATTTAAAGCTAAAATCGCAACAAACGGTACCACAGCGCCACCATCTGGCTTTACAAAAGACAGCAGGGAGGTACAAAATGACCCGCAGAAGTTCAATGTTTTCTCTGGAGAAAGGAAAAGAAGGAACTCTCTCTCAGTGAGGCTACCTCTGTTTCTTGTCACCACTTTAGTCAACATTAAAGGTCCATCATACCCAGAACTGCCTCTATCTCTTTTTATATTTTAATTTGAAAACAAACAAACAAACACATTTTTAGTAGGTAAACTTTAAAATTAAAAAACTTTAGCTGGCAGTCTTTTGACAGAAAATAGGCTTTTTTTTGTTCTATAATTTTAGTGTTAATTTTTTAGAACTTCTGTAGGCAGACTTGCTCACTAATTTTCAACTGGCTTTTTGTTTTGTTTTGTTTGTTTTTGTTTTTGTTTTGCAGTGCTGGAGATCTAACCTAGGCAAGTGCTTTACCACTGAGCTAAGTCCCAGCCCTCAACTGGCCTTTGGATATGATCATTTTACACTGTTGCAGAATATTCTTTGAATTTTTAAAGCTCTGGAGATATTTAAGATAAAACATGCTCCAGTACACAATCAGAAGAACAATTTTGACCCTGTAGGCAAGGTGTATATTTAAAAATTTGCTTTTAAATATAGTAAGGAATGAAATTCATACATTTTTAGAATGAATTTATATGTCTAAAGTCCAAATCTCTTAATTTTTAAAACTTTATAGTGTAGCTTTACAAGATTGTGCAAAATTGCTACATAATAAGATGACTAGTGTATGTATTTTCATTTATATACATCTCTCAAAAAAGATATTCAGAATTGCCTTGAAAGAATAATGTTAGGTTTTAGTTTATTTTATACTCTTGCAGCATCTATCTTTTATTCTTATGTTAAATTTAACAGAAAAATCACTGTAACACCATTTTGAGCCTACTGTGTACAAGGAACTGTATTAAATGATTTCAATACTATTCCATTTTATAGATAAGGAAAATGAAACAGAGACATTCAGTAAATTGCCTAGGCAAACACAGATGATGAATGCTAACTTTGATTCCTGACCTTTAAACTCCATGATTTTGATGGTGACACTAAATCTATTTTCCAGTATATCAGTATTTTAAAAATATTTAAAAATCTATGCTCTTTCATATTATTGTCTTTTCCCCTTGTACACAAACATTTTGAAAAATTTTATTAAAAGCATTTCAACAACTTCATGATTAAATAAGATGTTTTGAGGGCTAATCTAAGTAGCAACCATTATGTATTCCTTGTTCCCCCTGTGGAATAATATTCTGTGTTTAAAATAAATGACTTGTAAATGAACTTCTGGAAGTGAAGTTTTTGTAACTTGGAGGCTGCTTTTATTTTATGTTATTTTCTATTTTACATTCTGAATAATCACTGTAGATAATTATATTGAATTATTTATCCTCATTTTATCGTAGTGTACTTTAAAGAATAATTGAGGGAAATCACCGTTTATATTTTGACTGCATACGGAGAAACTGCTCAGTTGTGTTTTTTTTTGTTAAAATGTCTGGAATTTTCTAAAATTCTCTCTGGAGCTTCAGATACTTCTTAAATTCATACTCTATCAAGTTTAGGGAGTCTGTGAATATTTAAGTTTTATATAAATGTTTCCCAAACTACTCATAAGTTGATCTTACATTTTTTTTTTCAAAATTCAAAAGCATATAATATATCTCATTATTTTAAGGGGCATAGAAAAATATGGGGCCATCTGAGGGATATTTTACTATAGTATCTATCAATGCTTTCTAAAGAAAAAATTTGAAAAATGTGACACCCAAAATGTAAGAATGTATTTGTGTGTGTGCATGTGTATGTGTGCAAGCATGTGTGCTGCATGCTGGATTGTAAAATCAATTTTGATCAAGATTATCTTGGGGTATCTGGCTAAACAACCTTTTGGTGTGTTAGGAATTAGAAAGTGTTAGGTCAATGTCAGTCTATTACTCTATGAATTGAATTCATAACTGGAATATTAACAATTGCTTTATTAAGAAATATCTAATCAGTAACTGGTGTGGAGCTTGGACATTATGTTACATATTTCTAAGTATTTTTATATGTAGATATGGTATAACATTTCCACTTACTGCCTTTTTTTCTTTCTTTCTTTCTTTTTTTTTTTTTTTTTTTTGTACCAGGGATTAAACCCAGGGTTCTTAACCACTGAGCTATATCCCCAGCCCATTTTATTTTTTATTTTGAGACAGGGTCTCGCTGAGTTTCTTAGGGCCTTGTTAAGTGGCTGAGGCTGGCTTGAACTTAAGATCCTCTTGCCTCAGACTTCTGAGTTGCTGGGATTATAGGCTTGCACCACCATGCCAGCATCTACTTATTTACTTGTATATTTAATGGTAGCCAAATTTAAAATTTAGATGAAATTTTAAAATGCAAATATTTAGCATGGCAATTAAAATCATTCATATGGTAACTTACTGAAAATTTAAACTATAAAATAGTTTGGGTCACCTATAGTGTTTGTATTTGTTAGCTGATTTTGCCAATGTTAATATTAGCCACGAGTTTTAGCTATTGGGGATGGGGAAGATATGAAGAAAAGATGGATTATGAAGAGAAAATGGTTTTTTCTCTGTTCCCCAAAGACAGTGTCTGTTCTGCACCTGTACACAGAATAGTAAAAAGATAATTTGTTCTGTCATGGTTCAGTTCAGGAGGCCGGGAAGGCCTGTCACTACACAGAACCACCACAAGAGGGCTTATCTGGGAGCATTTTCATCAGGGGAACTGTGAGAAACCCAATTTTGGGCTCCTATTGTGTATGTGATACACTTTCTGTAAATACAGCAATACTAACTAAAGGATGCAGCACAGATTTTCCTTATGAGGAGACTGCTGTGGAATTCAGCCATGATACTGTTATTCTGCACGATAGGAGGCCACTAGATGACTTCTCCTTGAACCAGCCTTCGCTCATCCAAGTTCATTACTCAATGTTTCACTGTTCATGGAGTAGCCTTCCATCTTATTATCCTGAGATTGTCGTTATTTTTTCTCCTAGGTTATTAATATATAACTGGCAATGAAAAATTATAAGGTGCATAGTGTGACATTTTGACATATATTTATATGTATGTATGTATATATATATATATAGATGTGATTAAATTAAGCTAATAAGCTTATCCTTTATCTCACATACTTATCATTGTTATGTGCTGAGAACCAAGACTCTTATTATCTTCTTATCCTGAGACTCTAATACTCAATGTTTTGCCTAAACCCTGCTTTCACATTTTAACATCCTGCTCAGTATATTCACCTGGATATTTCACTTTCATTCAAAAATGATATTTCTAAAACCCAATATAATTTTTTACTCCACATAAAAATGTTTTCTGAGTCTGTGTTCCTCTGGATATCCTACCCTGAGTCTTTGTCATCATGTTTTAGTCTTTGCTTGCTATAGCCAAACCAGCATTAATAAACACATATATGTGTTCCTCTTGAACTTGCTCTCATCATAATGGACCTTGTTAATCAATCATGACATTTGATAATTCAAAAGTAGTAATTAATGACCTTTTCAGGGTGTGGTGACATCTGCCTGTGATCTCTGGGATTTGGGAGGCTGAGGCAGGAGAATTGCAAGTTTGAGGGCAGCCTGGGCAACTTAGTGAAATCTTGTCTCAAAATAAAAAAAATAAAAAAGGGCTGAGGATGAGCTCAGTGGTAAATGCTAGATTAAAATCCCAGTATCAAAATGATAACAGTAATAATAATAACAAACACCTTCATACATCAGACACTGAGACACTGTTTTCAGCATTAAGCAAAGAGTAAATAACAAAACAGTGACCCTCACCCCTCCCCAATTTGCTTACATTATGGTGGAAGGAGAAAGACAATAATAAGTAATGAAATGATATAGTAGAAGCTAATGTGTTATGAAAAAGAATTGAGCCATGTATAAGGAAATGGGTCATGTTTGGGAAGGGTCTTGACTTTAAATGGGCAGGACAGAGAAGGCCTCATACGTTGGATTTTGATCTCATGACTCTATTTAATGCTGTGCTTTAAACAGAACCTGTTTATCACCTTTCATCCAAGCAATCACCAATTCTGTTTTCTCTGAATGTGATTTTGTTTCTATTTCTTTTACTATTTGTCTTAATCAACCCATTTCTTTATGTTTAGACTGTCATAAATCTTCCTAACAGGACTTTATGTAGTTGGGCCAGATGCTTATCAAAACTGTTTTGATAGGGCCACATGAGAAGCCAATAGCATGTGAGTGGAAGGGGTGTGTGTTACTTTTAGGTCTGGTTCATTAAAACACTGCAATCCTCTATGTTTTCTTCCATAATCCCCCTACTTCATCTGACAGTTGAATGCAGAAAATCCAACAAAGGACCAAAAAGTCCTAGTGCATAACAAAGCCACTAGATAAAAGGACCAGGTTCTGAATCACCACATGGAAGCTGACCCTCTGTCTTTATGTTTATGTGAGTGAAAAAAATAATCTATTAGATTAAGTCACTGAGATTTGCTGGAGGACAGGAAGACACATTTTCAAATAGTAGGTAGTGTCATTTACATTGATATGGTCTCTCTCTCTACTTCATATACCACTTGGGACATCACATTAAAATTGATTTTTGTTTAGTGCCACTTTAGTTACTCTTTTTTTATTTTTCATATTATGCTAAATCTACAACGCTTTGTTAAATCCAACTCTGTCTTTACGTGGCTAAATAGAAGCTGCTGGGGGTGGGTGAAAAAAATTTCAACTGTATAGATCTGGCCATGAGAGGGTCATGGCCTCCAGCTTCAGCTAAGCCCTTCAACTAGACACTAATTCTACGGAGTTGCTCTAGGGATGTTGTTCTAGGTAGTTGTCCCATTCTTTATTCTTCTAAAATTGTTGATCCTTCCCACTACCAGTGATTTGCTTCTCCATCTCGAGGGAAACAGAATCCAACAGAGCTCTCATTAACTATCCTGTTATGAAACTTAGACATTTACTTGCATGTACACGCAATAAAATATGTGTACCTTGTATCTTCTATTGAAGACTGATTATGCCATGGATCCTACTGCTTTTATGATTTGAATACCCTACTTGTTGACTGCATTTTCAATCTTTACCTCACTAATGATTCCTTCTTATTTGCATTTAAATACCATTGAGTCTCTCCTGCCTTACACATAACTAACATACACTCTCCTGAGACCCCATTTTCTCTTGCAAGTGAAGGTCCTTTCCCTTCTTTCCTCCATCAACATATTCCTTAGAAGAGCAGCACTTACCACTTACTCTTCCAGGCAGTCTGCCCTCTCTCCACTGTTTTGAACATGCTTTTGCTGAGACCCTGAGGACCTGTGTGTTGCTAATTCTAATAGGTAGTTCATTCTCTGAGTAGCATTTGACAGTATTGGCCACTCCCTATTGAACTCTTCTCTTTTCTTGACTTCTGATACCACTCACTTCTATGGCTTTCATCCCAGTTCTCTTTTATGGAGTCATTTTTTTTTTTTTTTTTTTAAGCATACCCTCTGTCCTTTGATCAAATGTTGCTCTTTCTCTGTGTTCTAGTCTCAGAACTTCTTTCTGTTAAACAGACTCACATATTCTCTGGATGACTATAGTACCTCCCATGACTTCAGTTACCTTATGTCCATGCCTAAGCCCAGACCAGGCTACATTCCCACCATGACACTTCCCAGCTCTCTCCAGAGTCTTTCTACCTTCTTCCTTCCTGGTTGCTACTCCTGGGACCTAGAACTGTGTCTTGTTGCATACTGTTCTATCTCTCTTAGGTCTCATCCCACTTTTAAACTCCTTCCTGGGCCAGCCAGAATGATTCTTTAAAACAGGGATACGATCAGGTCACTACTTTAAACTCCTCAATGGCTTTCTAGTGATGCCTGGAACTTTATTCCTTAAAAATACAAATGCTTTAATGAGGTTTATGAAGCATTTCAAGGCCTGCTCCCTACCTCTTTCTTTTATTCTCTTGACACTTTCCTTTTGCTCTAAGTTCCAGCTCGGCTTGACTTTTTTTCAGTTCCTGTAACAAATCTTGCCCCCTGGCTTCAGATCTTTGTACATGCTGGTTTCTTGCTGGGAAACACCCCTGTTTCCTTTGCCTGGCTAACTCTCAATAATCCCATGGGTCTAATTTGGAATCTCATCTTCTAGGGAGCTTTTCCTGGCCCTGTTCTGGATTGCAAATCACCTTTCTTTTCCATTTCAATAGCACTTATCACAATTTATTGTCAGTACCTGTTAAAACTGTGTGTCTTCCCAGTAAAGTGTAAACACCATCACATTTCTAACATTCATGGCTTTTCCAAAAAGTAGAATGGACTGTGAAAGGGCTGAAACTCAAACCTTAGGTAGGTGTTGGCTTTGATTTTTATAGTTTTGTCGTCTTATGTCCTTACCACTCTTCATGGGACATATGTTTCAGCCAAACTATTTGATCTTTCTCAAAAAATGCTCCATGCTTTCCTCTTCTGTGGCTTGGATCGTATCTTTTTCTCTGCCTAAAAAAGTCCTTCTCTACTCTATACCTGAGGAAATTATTTTCTGTTTTTAAGGCCCAGTTCCAAAATTATCTTCTCCACAAAGATGTTTTATCACCCCAGGAGAAGAGAATTCTTTCTCTGAATTCTCAAAATACTCTGGACTATTTTTAAGTACTGATCATTTATCATCTTAAATGGTAGTTATATCTGTATTTCAGTAAAAGGGAACCTTGAAAGATATCACTCTCTCTTCTCTGAATTCCTATAAGATGTCACTTTTATGGAACACATATGCCTCATCCTGTTGTTATACATGCACATGACATCTCTTCTATAATTGCCTTGAAAGTCTTTGCATATTTTGCTCTGTGTGTGTGTGTGTGTGTGTGTGTGTGTGTGTCTCAAAATATAAGATAAATTATCGACTGCATTGACAAACCAGTTCTTCTTCCATGTCTTCTCCCTATCTCCATAGGACCTCCATTTTTAAGCCAAATAGTCTTCTTTTCTGTTCCTTACTTTTCAATTATATTTTCCCACTTCCTTTTTGTGTGTTGTGTTTGTAATCTACATTCACATCTTTAATTGTGAAAGTCCTACCTCCTTGGCTCAAATGCTGCCTCTCTGTGAAGGCTGACTTAGTGCTTCCTGCCAGGAACACTCTTAAGTTGTCTCAGCTAAGGTCCTTGGTCATTAGTTAGTAGACAATAGAAATAATATGGTCAAAATTAAAATCACAGAGCCGGGCGTGGTGGCGCACGCCTGTAATCCCAGCACTTTGGGAAGCTGAGGCAGGAGGATCGCGAGTTCAAAGCCAGCCTCAGCAATGGCGAGGCACTGAGCAACTCAGTGAGACCCTGTCTCTAAATAAAATACAAAAAAGGGCTGGGGATGTGACCCAGTGGTCAAGTGCCCCTGAGTTCAATCCCCGGTACCACACAAAAAAAAAAAAAAAAAAAAAAAAAAAATTAAAATCACAGAGTGACATCACCTGAGCAATACTTTGGTAAGAGTATCCAGTAAATGTATAGGTGAGGTGTAAGCTAGGAGAGTGAAGCTTGGGAAATCTCCTGCAGAAGCTCCAAGCAGAGCTTAACATATGCTTAACCTTGACGTGTAGCAGTAGGGCTGGAAAAGGGTATTCAGGTTAGGGCATTATGCAAGTGGACTCAGTAGGCATTCCTTTTTCTAATGTGTCCATTAAGAAAGGGGAAGTAAGGTTGCTGGCATCACTAACAGAGAAAGGAACCAGCGGTTTTGCTGGCATCTGAGCAGTTTCTGTGGTGGATGCCAATCTGGCAGGGTACTTCCTGAATCTGTGTACTTTTTCATATGATATTACAATGCATATATCAAGCATATTCATCTTTTATGGAGTTTTATTCACTCCTTACAGTTTCCACATTAAAAATATACTCAACTGGTGAGGACTAGTTGGTTTTTATGGATTGTATAGTGCACACAGCCCCTCACAGAGTGAGGGACTATGAAAAGGTCACTTATTGCCCATCTCTTTTTGATCCCAGGAGTAGCCAGTTGAGGTAGAAAAACGTGGATTTTTTGAGTTAGAGAAGTGTGGGTTTCAATTTTGCTTTGGTCATCTAATAATTGTATGACCTTGGTCAAATGATTTAACTTTCCCGAGTTTTATGTTTTGTTATGTCTTGTATCTGTTTGATTAGTATCAACAATAGCAAATCTAGAGAATTATTTTGAGAATCAAGTGAAAAACATATATAGTGCCTTGCACTGTGCTGGATTTGGTCAACATGCCCTCCTTCCCCATGGTTGCTATGCTTAGAACATAAATATTGGCCTGCAAGGGACAAGAATTCAAGCAGAAGTTGCCCACTTCCTTCTTCAGATGAAAATGGGTTAAACTTCCATACATAAGAAATATTAGTAGATGAGGGTACATGCTATGTGTTTTATTAATTGCAATTCAGAAATATTTGCCTCCATAACTACTGAAAAATTCTCATTGTACATTCATTCAATACAACATGTATACCCAATTTGTGTACTGTTCTTTTATGAGAAGGAGGTGTGTGTGTGTGTGTGTGTGTGTGTATCTCAAGGTTTATATGCTAAAAGTAAGATTCGGGGGGCAGAGTAAATTGCAAAGAATTATGTTCTCAAACAATTTGAAAAGCATATTTTTACCAAAGTTATTTTATTTTATTTATTTTTTTTTGGCACCAGGGATTGAACCCAGGCTCTGCTTAACCACAGAGTCACATCCCCAGTCCTTTTTTGATTTGAGATAGGAGCTCACTAAGTTGCTTAGGGCCTACTAAGTTGCTGAGGCTGCTTTAGAAGTTGTGATCCTCCTGCCTCAGTGTCCTGAGGTGCTGGGATTACAGGTGTGTGTCACCATGCCCAGTAACCAAAGTTATTTTAAATTCATAAAGACATACACTATCCTTCTTGTTTTATATTTGATATATTACACCTTTTTCTTAGAATGGGGGAATCATCTTGACCTCTTGAAAGTGAACCATGGTAATGACTGCAAGTTGAGAAGTAAAGCCAGCAGGGAAGATTTAGGACGAAATCCAAATCTGTTGTCTTGGTGGCACCTACTTGGTGAAAGTTCACCTCTTAAACTCTGAGGGCAGAACATGTGACAAGGAGTATTTCAGACCAAACTTTGGTCTCCTGTAATACTTTGAACTGTGTTAACAGATGTTTTCTGAACTCTCAAGTTGAAATACTCTCAGAATTCAAAGCACGCAATGTTTCAGGAAACCAAACATGGCTGCCTGATTTGATTTGTAGTGCCAAGTGTGCCGGCTTGTACCCTGCTGGGGGTTTGTAATGTCTGCTGTAACTTTATTTCCTTTCATAACACATGTCTGTATTTGGAAATGTCTCTAATTTCTATTCTGGGATGTCTGCTTCATGTTTCTAGTGAGCCTAATACAAGGGGACCTCACTCTGCTTCTTCCTCTCTTTAGGGGTACTGGAGATACCAGGTCAACTTCAAGGCCCAGTTGTAAGCTTTGAGTCATTGTCACCATATCAAAAAGACAGTGTGGTCTACTCTTTTTTTTTTTTTTGGTACCAGGGGATTGAACTCAGGGGCACTTGACCACTGGGCCACATCCCCAGCCCTTTTTTGTATTTTATTTAGAGACAGGGTCTCACTGAGTTGCTAAGTGCCTCGCCATTGCTGAGGCTGGCTTTGAACTCGCGAGCCTCCTGCCTCAGCCTCCCAAGTGCTGGGATTACAGGTGTGTGCCACCGCGCCCGGCCGACAGTGTGGTCTACTCTTGGCCCCACTATGTGGGAAACATGGTAAGTGTTTTGTGGGAAAATGGATGAAGCTTGTACTGTAGTATGAAAAAAAAAAAAAAAAAAAAAGAGCAACTTTCAATATAAGACAAAGACCAAATATGAGGAAGAATAATCTAGGAATTAGACAATGAAAATTTAAAAGCTTTCATGGGCTGCCTTGGGAAACATCTGAGTTGTAGTGTTGGTCATTTATCAACAATGCATTATCCCAAGGGTGAAGGGAATCTTAACCAGAAGTTGAATGTGTGAAGAGGTGGAAGCAGAGCAGCTCTGACAAGCCCAGAGGGTCTCCCCTCAGCCCAGGAGCATCCCCCTAAATTCCAAGAAAAACACTTAGGAATTTGGGGGACACCATGGACCCTGACTAATCCCTTCGTTCCCCTCCACCTGTTAAGAATCCATCACCTGTGCCCCCAATGAAAGAAAAGATACAAACTGTTCTTTATTCTGATTTCTTAAGCCTCCAAGCTTAAGGAAAAATAACAAACCAGATATTCTTCTGAATTTGCTAAATTCCATTAAAATTGTTTTTATTATTTTTTAGTTGTAGATGGACACAATACTTTTATTTATTTATTTTTATGTGGTGCTGAGGATCGAACCTAGTGCCTCACACACACTAGATTAGTGCTCTTACCACTGAGCTACAGCCCCAGCCCCTTGTTTATATATTTTAGCATCTGAATTTGAAAATCAGCCATCTCTAGCTTGTTTTTCCCTCTTATGCTATACATTCAATGAATCTTCAAATTCTCCGGATTCTTCCTCCTTCAAAGTTTATCTGCCCTCTGTATCTTCTTTCTTTTTTTAACTAAGATGTTCAGCTCATACCTGAACTGCTTCAAAAACCTTTCATTTGGCCTCTTCTGCCTTCCATTTGATGAATTCCTACCAGTTTAGTCTTTCTAAATCACCCTTTAAGAACATGTTTCTACTTTGATCAAAAATCTTCACTGGCTCCCCGTTACCCACAGTGGAGATCTCTATACACCCCATGGTTATAAGCATGTGACCACCAGCCCCATTTCCATCTCTCTCTTGACAATTTAAGGACTGAAATTCAAATTGCCAGCAAAGGGCACCACCATACCATTCTTCAATCAAATGTCAACTGATCAGTGCAACCTCCTCTGACCACTTCATTTAAAATAGTAAATTCCCACTTCCACCTTGGCCTTCCAGCTCTCCTTTTTTGCTTTTTTTTTTTTTTTTTTTTTCTCTACTGCTGTTATCCTATAATAGATATAGGATATCTATTATATATTATTATATCTTTTATTATAATAGATATAACGTTTACTTATTTATCTTGCTTATTGTCTACCTCCCCCATCCCCCGTTAATTAACTCCTGGGGGGACAGAGATTTGTTTTTGTTTTTTTTACTGGTGTTTTCCTAACATGTAGAATAGTGTCTAATACATGGTAGGACCCCCATGAACCTCTGTTGAGTGTGTGAAAGCTGAATGAAGGGGACATGATGTAATCTCTTGAGCCCAACCTGTAGGTGTTCCATAACTTCCCGGGCTATATATACCTTTGGGTGCTCCCTGACATGAAATCATATTCCAGACATTGGTGTTTACTGCTCTTCTGACTATTTCTTCCTATCCTTGATCATTTGATTGTATGTATTAAATTATTCTTCTGGTCTTTCCATACTCTCAGTAATTCTGCTAAATTTCCACTTATTCCATGAAACCACCCAAAGCCAAATAGCCAACCAGTACCTTTTTCTTTTCCCCTTCTCAAAGAATATTTTTCTATATCACTAATTTAACAAATATATCCTGTATTATGATAAAAACGTATGTTTATGTCTGTTGATTAGTTGATGTTATTTATGCATAAATTTTTATTTCACTTTTCAAATGTTTATTCTTTATTTCTCCAACTTTGGAAGTTCTTGGGGATATACAAGGAGAGAGATACACACAGGTGGAATTCCAGCCCTGGGGCCTACTTTGCTACCTCGAGAAGTGAGGGGACAAATACCTCAGTCCCTGGAATCTCTGGTGGCCTGGTAGTGTGTCTTGGCACACCAGTTAAGAAAGCTGTGCCCTACGATGCCACATTCATAGTAGGTGCTCAGAAAGTATTTGTCGAGGGACAGATTGATCTCATGTGATTGTTTTGTTGCTAATATTCTCTCTCCCTGCAAACTTACTTTATGTGTACATAAAAAAAGAAAGACACAAAAATCTTTATTATGAAGAATTAAAACTTCATTTGATGATGATGACCATATAATAATTAAGTAAAATTCAATTGTTGATGGTTGACTGTTGGACACACCAGACACTTTGGAGACTGTAATTGTGAGCAGTGTTTGCACATGTGTTGCTCAATTTGTGAATGGTCTTTTAACTGTGACATTTCCATGGAGAAATCAAAGTGAGTGAGGAATAAACACATTTTAAAATGCTTAGTCATACAGAATTGAATCTGGGAGTCCCAATTATGTGTAATATTTTGCTGTGCAGCTTAGTTGCTTCTAATTTTTATTTTTAGCATGTTAATTCTGGAAAAAAAAAGGATTGTACTCATTGGAAAACATTGTGTGCAAATGTAGTTCTGTGTTAGATATTCAGTGTCAAAGATACCAGGGAGAGATATCACTCAGCTGTAATGCATTGAATAACTAACCTTCAAGCTTTTTAAAATAGTACCTAGAGGAGCACTTGAAAATACTAGTTATTCAATAACCATTACTAGCATGAAAAATTCAAATGAGATATGCCAAACTCCATTTCCAAATTCATTGTGTGTTTTCGTTTCTAACAACAAACCTTATAGCCAACTCTTGTGAACAGGTGTTAATAGAAGGCTAGAATTAATTTAAGGTCAACTTTAATGTAATTCTGAACATGAATTAAATATTAACCATCATATACTTATTCACTGAGTCTGAGATAGATACTGGCATCCCTTGCTCCAAGAAATAGTTGTGATCCTGACAGTGTTCTGTATTTTAAACTTTTACAAATTGAATCTTGTAGAAGAACTAGTTCTTTAAGGCCTCCCATTATAGAATTTTTGTACAGTGAATAGGCAAGCTATAAAATACTTACTTTTCAATTTCAGGATTTCTTTGCATATACATGTAGGCTTAAAAAATAATAGTGATGTCTAATTTAAAAAAAATTAGAAATAGCCACTGAAGTAGCTATTTAATTTCTAGAGCAACTACTTACTAAAGTGTTTTTAGCAGCACCAACTTGAAAATACAATGTAATAATTTTAAAATTGAAGTTTGTCTTCTATTCACATTTCAATCTGTGACAGACAAAATATTTATTAAAAACCATATTTTTCATCTTGCCTTTCATTCTGACATTATATTGTTCTTTGATTTTGTGACATATGTTTCTCCTTCTAAAGCAGCTGTTATAAAAGCTTAATTAGTTTTTAATTAATGAGCATTAATGTTGTCTTGGAAATTTTGTGGATTTCTGATCACATCATGGATAGTTTGAGATCTTTGAAATGTACTGTCAGTTCCAAGGTGGGAGTCTAGGAGATCTCTTTAAAAGGAAGTCAGGTTATTATTCCTCACAAAGGCTATACTGACAAATTGATAGCATAAATTGAGGAATGTGTCCAAATACCATAGCCAGTTTCTCTTCTCCACTCCAAAGAAATTCTAGGAAATGTGCAAAAGTAGTTAAAAGGTAATACATTGTCCTAAATTGTATGTAAGCCAAGATGGAGACTTCAGATAGGGAAAATGATCTTAAATTTGAGTGATTTTTGTCTTGCCATCATATTATGTGGAAACAAAGCAAATAAATACTATAAAAAATGGGAATTTGGAAAATTCAGGTGTGGAAATGAGAGAGAGCTGTTTCCATCCTTGTGGTAGGTGGAAGGAATCACGTGTTAGGTAACCATCGGGTACCTCTCTGCAGCTCTATACAATGGAGCAAAGCCATGAAGTTTTTAGTCTTCTAGAGGCATGGTGGGTGGGAAGTTGTGGCAGCCTGTGGCCCACTTCACATTCATCTGTTCCTAGGTTGCACTGGATCCTGTGTCTTGGAGGACAGAAAAGGCAGCCAGGAAGCATATTTGCAACATGAAAAAGAGCCCTAATAAAATTGTTCAGTTCCTTTGAAGCAAGGAGTTTGAAGCACTACAAAACTCTAACTATCCTGACTGATTAGATCTGCAGGGATGGAAAATGAGTTAATGTGGTCTGCATTGTTCTGACACAGACACCTGAAGCAGGAGTCAGTCTGAATGGTATGCAGGTATTGGTAAGGATACAGGGTTAGATAGTAGCTGGCCTGTGGCTTATGGTTATTTTCACATTTCTGAAACTTTGGACTCACGGTCTGGCATTGGGGAAGTTTCCAGGTCTTCCTTGTGGAGGTGGTCTGATTCTAGGAAGCCCATTTGGCTGCCTCTTGCTCTTAAGAACTACTAGGATGTATTGCTCTTGTCAGTTGGACAATCCAGGCCCCGAAAGGACTGTACTGGTTTGGGGAGATTTATCATGTCACCTCAGAACATCTGTAAGGTGGCCTCCTTATCCTGTGTGTGGGTAAGGGGCAAGGATAGAGCAAGGAGGTGGAACACATCCAAATGCATGAGCCCATGCATTCCTTCATGCCACCCTCGACTGCAGAGCTCAGGGGCAGTCACACAGGCGGCTCTCTGGAGAGACAGATCTAGTTCAATCCATCCAATGTAACACAAGAACTAGCTTTAATTCAGTGTCCAGAAAATCATTTCAACTCGAGGGAGCTCATATATACTACTTCATAGGAGGGTGTCTAAAAATATTTATTGAGAAGATATCTGTTAAAATTTGTTGAAATGATAATTATGGCCATAATTATTATTTATTTATTAATATCATATCACAAGTGTTGGCTATAGGATTTGATATAGAAATAAAAATACTCTAGAAGGAAGCCCAATTTTATTGAGTGCATTGTATTTTTATCAATCATCACAAGGTTTATAAGGATAAAACCCATGTTTACTGGTACATAAACTCTTAGCTCTGCTGTAGTTAACTCTACTCATAATCCAGAGGGCTTTTCACCAGAAAGTTTGGATTATAAAATAGTAATAATCTGTTATTCAATGGTGTGGCTTAGACGGTATTATGTAAGGTAAATGGATCTTCTCAACTTTTTTTTTTTTCTTTTTAATTGATGAAGCAAAGTACCATTCAGCAAAGTCTATTTTTAAAAGTGTTTATTTGGGTGACAGTCCAAAACTAAAGAAGATGAAAAAAAAAAAAAAAAAAAAAGCCAATTAAGAAAACAACAAATTGCTTGTAGGTTAATATATATAGGAAGAAAGGAGGTCTTAACAATTGTTATATATGTATGTATGTATGTATGTATGATGTAAAAGTGACAACCAGGTATCTTAATGACTCACTAATGGAATAAACTGGACATCGTAATGGGAAAAAATCACTTGAGTAGAAAGTATTTGTCTTGTACTGAAATAACACACTGGCTTAAGTGGTCAAGCCCTGGCAAACTATGGCTGGAGGAGCTGGTACTATAGAATCAGGATGCAGCTTTAGTTCTGCCAGAAGCAGTAACCTTGGGTAAATAACAGGAAGTTCTCTCTTCTCCATCTGCAAAAGGACCCATTGAATCAGATGATCTTTGTGATCGCAAATGAGCAAGGAAAGATCCTAGAGACTTGCATCTCAGGATGGTGAGAGGAGCAGATGGAAACATTTCATCTGAGTCAAACCTACATTCAAAGTCCACAAAGACCTGTGTGAAGGTAACTGAAGCATGACAGAGTTTAAAAGACAAAAGGGTCAGTTTCAAGTCTTGGATTGTCAAACATGTGGGCAAGTCAAAGCTTAGCATCCTAGGTTCCCTTATTCATATAATGAGGGAGGCAGTCTGGACCTCAAAATTTCTTCCTAGTTTCAATGGTTAAAAAATTATTTTTGAAGAATTTTAGAACAGCAGGTTTTAATCCAAATAATATTTATACCCATTGAGTGAGTTAAATGCTAAAAGAATTAAATATTGTTGTTGAATGCAGAAAAGAATATTGCATCAGAAATAATCTCAGTCTGAATGATTTTCTAGATTAAAAATTTCAGTGTGATCAATCTTTCTCTAACAGCAAAGCAATTTTTAATAGAGATCTCCTTAATTTTCTTTCTCTTTGATATAACAAATACTCATCTTGCTATTATTATAATGGTTGCATTGTTTCTGTGAACTAGGAAAAATTTCTCCCCAAAAGAGTGCTCATAGAGATATCCAGGAAGAAAGACGAATATATTGTTGGTTCAAATTGTCCCAAATAGCAGAAAGGCAGTCTGTCATTGGTTTAAGACATCCCTTAGTATGGACTTTAGAAAGTCACTCACTTTGGCAATAGTTCTGCTAGTAAAACTTAGTGTGTTTTATGCTTTAATTAACTCAAGACAAATTTTTGGAAAAATTCAGCTCAATCAGAAAGAAAGTAAGCATTTTCAAATCTTACAGTTAAGACTTCAATAGTATGAGAGCAAGTTTAGAAAACATTTTTATTAGACAAATTATGTAGACAAATTATACACAGAAAGCTCTGCCACTCATAACTGAGGCCTCCAAAAATGTTTTGTGTATTTGTATAATAGGCAATACATCAAAATAAGCCTATTTTAAATATTGTACATGGTTAACAGTTTGTTGATAGCTAAAATCACTGCAACATCTGGTATGTCCCTATATAGCTCGTTGTAAAGATTTTTTTTTTTTTTGCTTTAAAATCAGAATTGTGAATGAGATCATGAATGTTACAAGGGAAAGCAAGTTGTGCATGCACTTAGGTACTTGTTACCCTGGAAACAAAATGGTTTTTGCATGATAAGAAATTTCTCTGCCTTACACAGTAGACAATATTTGAAGATTTAGTACAAAAACAGTGACAGTACAAGGTGCTCCCCAGAACAGAATTAGCATCAAAATATAATATGCCTTAAGAATATACCTCTTAATTTCTCCTAAAGCAAATCACATAGGTTGATTCCTATCTCGATCCTAGCCATGGAGTGAATTAGCTTAAAATAAGTTCATGGCTGCGTAAAAACACAGGATAAGTTCTTGCTGCCTACTTACCACATTTTAATTTAAGGATTACAAATGAAGTTCTTTCTACATTTCTAACAGATAAGAATGCTACTTGAAAAGGGTTGTGCCCAAAGAGGCACTGCTTTTGCTGTTGTCCTTCTATACACTTGGCACTAATGTTAAAAAATACATAACTCCTCCAAATGGAACTGAACGTAAAAGGGGGTGAAGATGAGAGCCCAGTGTGGTTATTACGGTTTTTTCTTTAGGGTAATGAATGACATAATTAAGGCCACATCAATACTTCTGAAGGGCTCCCATTCCTCCCCAACTACTGTTGTTACATTGATTGGCTTCCTGCTTTGGAAGAGGATTTTTAACCTTTGATGATCTACGCTTAGACTCCTATGGAGCTCTAGGTACTGTAGTGGATATGGTTCAGCTAATAGCATTTTCCATTTAGATAATTAATTAAAAGTAAAATTATCAAGGTTAGCTTTATACACTGCTGAGTAACAAATGCAAAACCTATTCAAATGAATTACATCTAGGAACAAATATTAAATCGCCCTGGATGCTTTAATAACAAAAGTATAAAATATTCTCTGTTGGCAAACAATGCGAGTCAGAATAACATTAAAGCAACCTGCCTTTTCTAACTGAAAAGACCTCCTGCACTATACATAGTTCCTGTATACAATACTTTTTTTTTTTTTTAAACTAAAGCTTTATTAAATGAATTGCAATAGCAATGGCTGCCTTTTTATATATATACACATTATATAGGTGCATATATATGTATATATATATGAGATACTAAGTTATTTAACACAATAGAGGCTTCTGCCATATGATAAAGTTTACTGTACATAAGAAAAAACTTTTGATACTGTACAATCACATAAAGGTCATATGCACTGTTGCAGTGCAAGAGTAAGTTTTAACTGTAGTCTTGACTGGCATATTAATGGCTTTTTTGTAATCCTACAAAATTGCATTCTGATATTGTGTGGCCTGAATGGTCTTTAAATTGTTTTATAAACACTGCAGGGGTTGCCTTTGGTCCACAGTTAAAGGACACTCAACAGCAGTGGAGCATTATATGGATGCAGCAGAAGAATGTAAAAAGACTGAAGTTATTGCAATTATATTTTTTAAAATAGAGAAACGTTACATAAGAGGTCTTGATGTAAAATTAAACCTGCATATACTTTTAGTATACTCAGTGCACATTTCCTATACTTGAAGTACAGTATATGAAAAGCAGACTAATAGGATCCTAGAATACTATATTCTGGGGGAACAAGTTGAGTAATGAAAAAAAAAATGGAGGGAAATATACGAGAAGAGAGGGGGAAAAAGAGAAAGAAATAGGGAGAGAAAAGAGGGAGAAGGTGGGGAGAAAGAACTAGAATCGTTACTAATAATCCTGATTTTTTTTTTTTTTTTAAGTTACATCCATGTTAGTCCCACAATATTACAGTTGCTCCTTGCAACGGGAGTCCTAAAGAAGAAACAGTGAAGAGATTTTGTTTGATGCTCATATGGAGGTGCCTCGGTCTGGATCATTACCCAGATTGAGCCCCAGGGTAGGAGTTGGTTGATAAGGAATAGATGACATTGTTTTTATAGGACTCCTGAAAAAGCCCCCATTAGGTGCCCTGTGCCTAAAAGGGCCAGTTCGGTGCTCAGGCACGTTGCCAAAAGCGAAACCAGAGGCAGCTTTAGCTGACAGTGTGCGGCTAAGAGTCTGGATCTGCTCTGGGATAAAGGTTGTTGTGGTGATATGAGTGTTCCTGAAATCACTGATTTGCTCCAGTGCTTGTCGTGTTGGCAAAGTGTCAATGTCCAGAGGGGTCAAGTCAATTGACGAGGTGGAAAACTGTTTATGGGGGCTGTCGTCATCTGTGCACAAGCTATTTACACGTCTATGGAGGTGCTCCAGGTCAATTTCCTTGTCATCCTGGAGATGAAGAAAAAGAAAATAAGGTTCTCATCAGTACTAGCTTCCATGGTTAAAAAAAAAAAAAAAAAAAAAGAAAGAAAGAAAAGGAAAAAGTAGTTCAGCAAACATGTAATTAACTGAACTTTGGGGTTTATTCATTTAACAAATATTTATTGAGCACCTAATATGAGTCAGGCACTGTGCTTGTTAGCTTCTGGGAATACCAATATGATTCTAAGATAAATATATATTTTTTCCAGTGAAAGGTCTAAAATGAGCATACACCACATGCAACTAGAAAGACCAGAGAATTGTAGAAGAGTGATTACCATTCTATATAAGACAGGCCAGGCAAAATTGTGTGAAGGAAAAGTATGTTTTTGGCAACTCCCTCCAACCTCCTCCACCTCTTCGTTACACATGCTTCCTCTTTTTTCAGTGTCTCATTCCAAATTGGATTTTTGATCCTTTCTACCATCTAGTTCTAAACTTAGAGAAAAGGGATATGGTGTGCTATTTCATACTCAAGTATTAATGACTGTTAAAGTGTTATTTCTTGTAGGCCAGCAATATGTAAGATCTTTTCAGACAGAGCAAAAGAGAATCAATTTCTAATTTAGATTTAATATACTTAAGGTATCTACCATATGAATCAGGCAATATGGTGAGGTCAGCAGGACATTTAGAGACCCCTTCAAGTCAGGACATGAGAATGATAGATAGTTTTAATTTAAGGTCAGTTTTATGTTACATGGCTCTAAACCAAGGATGCTTTTAAGCTATGCTAATGATGTTTTTATAAGAAGGTGCTTAATAAACAAAAATGAAGTAAAACCTCAGATTTTTAAAGATGAAACCTCCTCATAAATCCCTTAGGATTTTCATTAAATGTGAGTATTAAAACCCAATATTTGAAAAAGTAGATCTATCAAGAAGGAAAATTATCCATGTTATCACTCTTATTTATAGCCAAACTCAACAAATTAAATTTGTGAGGGTCTAAAAATATCTATTAATCATAAAAGGAGAAAATATTTGTTCCTAGGATTTGGATTAGCTGTCACGAGTTAGAATGGGGTATGAATTTTTTTTTCATAAAGCTGTTATAGCGCTCCTCAGTGAAAAATATTTTGATGTGCATCACTGTTTTTCCTTCTTCTTTCTCATTTTAAAATCCAATAAAAAATATCCATTAATGCAATATTATCACTGAGACTTTAGAGGATTGAGACATATAATTTTATGGTTCCCACAGCAACTGTAATATAGTCATCCATCAACAGATATAATAATGCAAAAATTTAATATCATATATAGTAATTCAAAATATAAGGAGCTTGGGGAGTCCTTAATTTTCAGATTTTTGAGAATATGAAGTCTCAGCTATAATGCTGCATTAATGTGGTCTTTTGCATTGAATCAATGTCAACAGAGATACCAGAAGCTTATTCCACAAAGAAAACACTACAATCAAACCTGATTAATTTTTAACTCATTCTCCACTTATTTAGAACGGATGATCACATAGGTAGTAAGATTTATGTTGCCTGAGCCAAGCTTTTCCTTGTAAATGATACTGATCATAAGGTGGTAGGATGGAGTCCTTAGACTACTTTTGAAAACAGTCTGTTTGAAAGAATACATTAATGTGTAAAAATCTGTATGCAAAACAGAAGTCATTTTTATTTGTGCAGTAAAGCAAATCCTCTCAGGATTTGCCCTAGCCCTCAGTTAGCCAAGTTCTAGTTAAAGAAAGTTTAAAACTTTCTTTTAAACTATCCATCAGATCAAATCATTTAACAAATTCAGGTTGTTTTTCATTTCAATTTCTGAAACTTTAGTGAATGTAATTTCATTACTTAAAAAAATTCACCTTTTTGGTCCAGTTGAAACAACATAAATGAATCAAGTAGTTTATTTTAACTTTATATTTTCTCTGGTAACTTATAAACCCCATAATTTGTAATGAAAACAAGGCACATGTTACTTTAAAAGAGATAGTAGTTGCAACTCTGCAATTATTCTTTCAGATATCTAGAAAAATTTAATATGGCCCTGGAACTAAGATGACTCATGAGAAAAGGAGAAAAATGGACTTATGGATGATTCCTTGATTATATCTGGCAAGCTTGGGGTCATGGAAGAGCCCAAATCACAGGACTACCTCCTAAGTCTACCTGTATAGATCACACTAATGGGGATGAGAAAATTCTGATTATTTTTGCTATAGCATTGCCTTTTTCAGGCCTAGTCTTAGAGACCCAAGTAATTTATCTACAAGTTAAATAACTAATTAAAATAAAATGGTGAGCAAACAATGTCACTACCTTTAAAAATCACTGAATTAAAGTCTATCCTGAGATTGAGGAATGTTTCAAACGCCATTATGACACCTGAGATTGTCAGTCTTTCAGATACTATAGTCTGCTCTCCACTTATCTGCTAGGACCTAAAACAGAAATCAGTAGTGGCCTTATCCATTTTTCCATTCACTCAAATTTATTTTCCATCTTTAAAGAAAGATGGAACAATGACTGCCCCCATTCTCCAATTCATTATTCTTTTCCCCGTGGCCATCCTGCCTGGAGTTACGGCCTGCTTGTTGGTTCAAGTCAGAGCCGAAGCTCATCAAGTACCTCTTTGGACGGGACCCGAGAGCCTTTCCTCTTGCTCCACCAGGTCTCCAGCATGGCTATGAAGCAGGACAGGACAATCCCCGCAGCCAAGATGCAGAAGACCCCCGCGAAGCTCTTTATGTCCAGGGCACCTCCTTTCTGCTTTGTGTCCACTGAAGAGTACAGGTCACACTGGCCATTCTTAGGCCACCATTTGTGCTTCAGGATGTCCATGTCACCACTCTGCTGAAGTTCCAGGATCCTTGGGGTCAAGAACACAACCCATGTTATTGCAGACATAGTTGCTGCCTTCTCCATGACAGCTCCGATTACAACCCAACCTCTAAAGGATGGTGGCTGGGGGTGGGGTGGGGGACACAAACCTACAGATCAGCTTATAGGTGGAATATGAGGGAAATAAACATGATGGCTCTGGTTCTATAGATGGGGTTGTGCTGCAGGACTTTTTCCCCATCCTTCACCTATCCCTCCCATTCCCCTCCTCCCTCCTTTCCTCCTTCTTTTGGTTTTATTCTATAACTAAATACTCCTGCCCCTGGTTTGGTGCAGTGGCTTTCTACAATTACATTTCAGAGGCCCTGTTTTGATGTGGTTTCAAGCTGCTGCAATTCTGTGTTCCTTTCTTACACACAGAAGGATCCTCTGGATCTTAATGCTTTTATGAAGAACGTTTTGCTGCTTTGAGCAAGATGCTGGTGTAATGTCGCCCGGCATATGCTACACACACAGAAATTCAATTAAAAAGACTTCTATTATTTAACACAGTGTGCAAGAAAGCCTTGGGACAAGTTTGACGTTGATAAAATACATCATTTTTTGTTTTTTCACACAACTGATCTAGTTTTCCTTCTAATGCCAAAGGGGAAGAAATCTCACCTTGGAGAACAAGAAGAAAAGCTGACCAGAGGCATTCAAAAGTAGTTCAATTCAAATAAGAAATACCCTTCTTCTTCATCTTTTCTCTCCAGATTCTGGGAGTAACTGCAAAGACTGCAGCTTTTTGAAGTGTGATTCTAATTGAGGAATTAATCTCAATTCTGAATATTTTTGGGGCTCTACCTGACACCTGCCTGGCTCTGCCCCACCTCCAGCTATGCCCCTCCTCAGAGGCCCAGGTTATATCCTGTCTAAAGTGTGCACATCCTCAGGATTCTCTGGAATTTTCTGCCCTAACAGCTCAGTGCTCTTTCAGTCCTATTCCCAGGGATGTCCTCCTGAGAGCAGATCTTACTGTCACAAGGGTACCAAAGGCATACATGGCAGTGTCAGAGTGAGCACAGAGCACGGATGTGCAAGCTCAGGTGCACACAGCTTTGAGCAGGGGAACCTGCCCATGCAGGACAGGGCTGGAGGTGGGAAGAGAGGGACCCAGAGGCCATCTCCTTGTGTTCCGGTGTCCTACATTTGTGGTTTCATCCTGGGTCTTGGATTCTTTGGGGTGAGACTGTTTAAAAGGTGATGGAAAAGAGCTAGGCCAATTTGGAAGGAGTAAATCACCAAATTTTGGTGACACGTAACTTTTTTTTACCTGTTTTATAACTGCCCAGGGCCTAGAAAAGTGAGGAAAATGATAAAGGGAAGGACACTGAGGGTGGGATCAACTTTTAACTTTATTTAATCAAGAGTGAGACCAGCCTTAGAAAAATCTGTCTCTACCTCTCATGGAGAGTTGGTCTTCCGCTCTATTAACTCCCATGGATACTGCAGGACTGACATTGCCCTTGAGCCTCCCCAACACCTGGACTTTTCCTCTTTGCTTCCTGTGAAATCAATCTGCCTGATGTCCCATCAGCTCAGAATGTTTCTCAAAAGGGGCAGTTAATTAATTAACTGCACTTACTAAAATAATTGTGTGTAATAGTGGGTTATATGTCACCTGTATTCCAGTCTTTATCTCAAATTCATTTGCATTTCCAGAATTCTCCAAAGTATATTCCACAGGACACTAGTACCTAGAAAGCCTCTGCAGGAAAAGGGCTCTGTGGTCATTAACTTTGATAAACACCTTCTTGGAAATATACAAAGATGCTAGCCTATTGAATCTCCAAGATGACTTGTGGAAAAGTAAGCCTGTGTGATTTTGTTTAACAGCCTTTCCCAAACTCACTTCCATTTCCCTTCCCCCTTTATCCTCCCCAAGTAACACATATTGAGAACCCATGGGGAAACAATTTGAGGAATACACTTGAGAAATAATGTCTTGATCCAAAGAAGGAACTACCTGTGGGAATTTCTGGTACTGTGTTAGGATCATACAAATACATAATCATAGCATCAAAGTTACTTGCTTGGCCTATTCATGAATACCATTTAAATGATGGTAGTGTTGCTAATGAATGGTATAAAGTTTCAGTTATGAAAGATGAATAAAATTTAGAGATCTGCTATACAACACTTTGCCTGTGGACAATAATACTGCATTATATTCTTAAAAATTCATTAATATGTTAGCTTCATGTTAAATGTTATACCACAATAATAATGAAACATAATGGCAAATCGTTTAGGTGTTTTCACTTGGTAGTCAGGGCACCATTTTCTTCAAGGTTGAAGGAAAATGTAATCATGTTGGAACAAATAATTCTTATATTTGTGCTTATAAGTATGCATAGATATAAAAGGGACTAGGATCAACCTATTCTTAATGAGAATACAATTGTCTCTCAGTATCCATGGGGGATAGATTCCAGGATTCCCTACACATACCAAAATCTGAGGATGCTCAAGTCCCTCATATAAACTGGCTTAGTACTTGTATATGACCTACAGGCACACTCCTTTATACCTTTAATCATCCCTAGATTATTTATTACCTAATAAAAAGTAGTGCCATCTATAAATAGTTGTTAGACTGCATTGTTTAGGGAACAAAGATGATCAGAAAGTCTGCATATATTCATTGCAGGAAAATTTATTCTTTTCTGACTATTTTTAACTGGTAGCTGGTTGAATCTGTGGATGTGGAGCCCATGGATACGGAGGCTGACCATGTATCCACGCACAAAACGAAACCCATTTTACTGCTCTCCTACTCCTGCCACTCTGCTATTGGGTGTCTGTGAAAGTATGAGATTTCCCCTTCATGACACTTATCATCATTTATCATTATTTTCAGTCATTTGATCTCCTTTCTGGAATGTGTACCCACCATCCCCCATACTCCCCTTCACAGAGCTGGTGTATGTTTATTGATAGACTATGTCTAATTCAGTTTTGGCAAATCAACTCTGCCCTCAGATCCTACTCTCCCTGCCTTATCATTGAAGCCATTTTGTAATTTGTTCCATCTCCTCCTTATTCATCTGTCCATTCAATAAATATTTCAAGAGGGACTTCACACCAGGCATTTCCTTGGGTACAAAATTTCTTCAAAGACATGATTGCACATTCAGCCAGAATAGCCTAGGCAACACTGTGAAAATTTTTTTTTTCTCTTAAATTCCCTTACTTCATGTCCATTCATTCTTTCATCCATTCAGGAATTAACGACTGCCTACTCTGGCTCCTCAAGGGTATCTTAGACCTCCATGATTCAACTTACTATCTCCTTATTTTTTGTAAACATGGAAAATAGTTTACCTTTAAGAACAGTTACCAAACTCTACATTTTATATTTCACCCATTTCAATTCTATTAGGAGTCAAAGGTGATAAATCAAAGAATTTATTTAATTGCAGAATTTTCAACTTCAGAGAGCTGAGTGATAGTTCCCAGAGTGGACAGAGGGTAGGGTCTTCTGTACAAGCCTTCTAGTATAACCTAGGAGCTGCAAGGAGCTCTTTCTGCGGTAGGTCTCACCATCACAGTAGCTCAGGGATCTATATAGTAATTGGACTACAGGGTCCCTCAGTGCAGCTCTGACCAGCCCATAGCAGATTCCAGGAATGCAGCCTCTTCCAGGCTATTGTGTTGGAAGGAAATGAAAAGATTCTCCAAGCCAAGAGTTCTGTTATAAAACCTCGATACAAAATCCAGTGCTCCTGGAAATTCCATCAGGAAGGTCTCAGCACACCCTCTTTTTAATTATTTAACAAAAACTTGACTTAAGGATTAGGTAAAGTAAGTTAGTAAAATGCAATTCCTATAATCAGCAGGAAGATATGTTCCCTTTCACATCTTCATGGGAAGCTGGCCCTTTAAATGAAGCTTAACAACACCCAAAGGAGAGTTTTCCCCTTTAGTTATATGCAACAGCCATATATGCACATAACAAGGCAAGAAACTTGCAAAATTCTTGGTGAGGGCCAGGAACACTTTCTGGCTTGGTGGGATGATATTCTTTTGTTAGGTGTGTGATTTCCACAAGATGGCAGTCTTTGCTCATAGAGAGCAGAGTTACTGCAGTTCACCTGTGGGCTTGAAATGCATAGCGTGGACTTCTTAGTGCTGTAAACATTTACCTATTAGAAACAAAATTAGCTATTAGACTGGTGAACAACTGGATGGCTAAAACTTTTTCTTGAAGTGCACTCAGAAAAACTCCTGCCATTCATACCCTAGGATGATGGCAGCCTTGCTTTTGAGGTTTTAATGAGTCCACGTGACAAAAAGCATTTGCTCACTGCGTGGCATATGGAAGGCGACCAACAGTTGAAACTAGAATTATTATTGCCAGCATGTGTGACTATTGTCCTTTCTTTGGACCTGTTCTGGTACATTCCTCTTAATGGAGAGTTATATGCCCCTTTGAATCAGCAAATGATTGATTCACTGACAAGAACATTGCCTTTTTTTTTTTTTTTTTTTTTTTTTGCCAAAAGTATGAAAATATATGTGATCTCATTGAACAGAAAAATTTTAGAAGTCTATAAACCTAACTGCAGTTTGAAAATGGTTAATAGATCAATCCTACATGCATAGCATTTTCTGTTGATATAAATGAGCAAATTTCAGGGGAAGGCAGCAAAGAAGCAAAAGATCCTTCTTTCATATTCAAATAAAAACATTCAACAGGTCTCAGTGTCATCTTGTAAAGCTTTGTACTTTGAAGATAAGAGCCTCATTTGTACATGGGACTTGCCCTAATCCTTGGTCACTTGCCATCTTTAATTGTTACTCTAGGAATTGATTTTCAAATTATTTGTAACAAAAAAGGATGAAATGGATACAATTCTTAATCCTACATAGGTGACTTAGATTTTGTCTTTGAATAATACAGCAGTCTGCAGATTCCTTTCAAGTTTTATTGGAATCATGGCCCTTTGGTAACTTCTTGCTGAGCTGACTGTAAAAAAGTACTGGTTATTTGAGAAAAATGACACCTGCCTTTTTAGTCATTTCTATTAGGAAAAGACTTAGGGATGATCAGAAATTCATAATTTTTTTTTAATTTAAATATGGGCAAAATCCTTTTCTTAGGCCCTATTTGAAGGCACTCCTGTGATTCTCATAACCAGATTTCCCATCTCCTGGTAGCACAAAATATCAGAATGAAAAAGAACACAGACATTATTATTTCTTCCGTCTTTGTCTCCCTGTGCCCATTTTATGGATGAGGATACCAAGTGATACAGAACATAATTCCCCACATCTTTTTTTAATATCCAACACACAAATTCACTGCTGTAGAGATTAAAAGACTTTGTTGTGTGTGTGTGTGTGTGTGTGTGTGTGTGTGTGTGTGACTCATGCTGCCAGGAAATTGTTGACGTGTAGCTAGAACTCAGTTGTCTTCCAACACGTTTTTCTCCCATTACCCCACACGGTCTCTAACTAACTAAACTATTCAAAGAACAGTGAGTCACTTTTAGATTTAGAAGTCTGTTAGACTCTAAGGAAAATTGTCATCAATATGTTTCCTCTAAAACAAACAATATAACTGTAGTGTGACTACAAATTTATTCATACCACAATTTGGGTGTGCAAAGAAAATGTGGCTTTTCTTCATAGCATCATTGATCTTCCTCAGGAGCACTGTGACCACTGAGCAGTGGAAGAAAAACTAAATTTAGCTCAATAGGATTTAAAATTTAATCTGATCTAATAATTTAACATGTCTCTAGCTTTAGCTCAATCTACTTAAGAGAATTACTCAGTCCTTCTGAGATAGGAGTTTGGGATAAAGGGAGAGATCCTGAGTCTCAAAGGAAGTGCCCATAAACCACCGAAGAGCAGGAATCACCCATGAACCACTGAAATGCAGAAAGCACCCATGAACAATTGCGACTCTTGAAGACATATCCTTGGTCCGTGCTTTTGACCTGTGACCCTGAACCATAAGGGCAATAAGTGAGAGCAGGAAAAACTGGCACCAATCCTGAAACTCCACCCTGGCTCCACCTCTAGTTAGCCCCTAGAACCAGCCCTCTATAAATACTAGCACCCTGCACCACTGTGGTGCTGTCTCTCCCTCTGGAGACAGCCATCCTTCTCCCTGGAATGTGTATTCCTTGCTCTCCTCCAAAGATATCTCTCTCTTGAGACTGTCCCCATTCTTCCTTGAATGTGTATCCACTTCTTAAACAAACCTCAGTCTATGCCATTTCTTGCTGCATTCTGAAATTCTTTTCTGTTATCTATACCAAGAACCCTGCTGGTCTTAAGTTCCTCCTTTTCTCTGGGAACTCCTTGGATCCTCTTTGGAGACATGTCTTCTCCTATGACACTTCCAATTTTTCTCTTTCCTCTTGCTCTTTTCCAAGATGGCATCAGGATTTATGGAGGTCACAATTATTTCCCCCATCTTGGGTGGGGGTGGTGTCTATGGTGGTGATGGGGGTAGGGGGCTGCTGCTCTCTTGTCTGTCCTTGGACTTCCGTGGGCAGCTATCCTTCAAAGTGAGAGTGGCCTGGGTTCAATCATTAGACTATAATTGGTAACAACTGCAGCTAAGGTCTACAGAAGTGCTAAGTCTGGTAAAGTTGGCTGATTGATATAGGGTGGTAATGTAGGGCTTCCCTCTGAACCTCTGCCCTTTTCATCATCTACCCCTGATGATTCTGCAGTCCTTCAGATCCTATTATGGTGTCACCTTGCCACTGTGAAGGGACCCAAGGCGGGTCCACATGCACTAATTAGCATTCCCACCACAGGGGAGTAAGAGAGACCTGGGAATGAAGATAAAATTTGCTTTTTCCTGACCACATGGCACTGATTTCTCACTCATCCAAGGTCTTCTCTCTTGGTATAGAGCCTGGTGTGCCCTGGGGACTCCTTACAGAGACCCTAACAGGAAGGGAAAGAAGACTTAGATCCTCTCTTCTACCCTTGCAGTGTTTCAATCTAATGACCCTCCTCTAGTTCACATCCCACCCTGCCCTTTTAGAACCCTGGCCAGAAGAGGTAGGCTCTCCTGTTTTTCCCTGGACATCCTGGACTTCCAGATTCTTGGCACTTCATAGTGAAAGAGAATTCTCATTGCATAGTATTAGAAACTCTATGTTTCTAGCTATTTCTTCAATTTGGAAGTATTGAGGTTATTTGGCATTAGGGTTGGGTGAGGATATTTAAAAAATATTTTATCTGTACATATAAGTCTCATGTGACTAGAATTAAAAAGATATTCAGATAGAGTCCCATTACTCAGTAATGTCTCATATCCATTATCACTAAGAAAAATACTTGGGAATAAATGAAAAAAATTATCTTTTGGTACACTGAGTAGATTTATTTGGGCTCACAATACACAAATTTTGAAGTTCATTTGCTTCTTTTTTTTCAAAATTTCTTTCTCCACAGCTGCAGAGAAAGAATTAATAGCATGCAGATGACTTAAGAAAAACAGCAGGTCAATAGATTTTCCATTTATTCATCATTTATTTCATTCTTGTCTTAGAAAATGTAGGTAAACTTGAAGTGAAGCACAAACCCTTATCAAAAAGTAAGGGTTAAGCAAGTAAATATAGTGGTGCTCTGATTGGCGTATCTGACAATACAATTTGAACAATCAGATGTGTAAAAACAAATTCTATCCACTTCTTGTGAATGAGGGACCCACTGATTATTTCTCTTAAGTAAAAATCTCTTCATGATCTGTTAGTAGCATTAGACACAACAAATATTTATTGATAACATTTAGTACTTCAGTAAAACCAAATAGCTACCGGGGGATTCTTTGAAGCTTTATCTGTTGCTTTAATTGGACTTTTAACTAATTCTTTCAACTAGTTGAGCCAAATACAAGCTGCTTAAGTCGGATCCACTAAAATTACCTAAGATTACACAGGTGAATAGTTTTTTATGGCATTTTCAAATAATTCATGAATGGTCAGCAAACACTTAAAATTAAGGTCCTGATAGCAAATATTTTAGTTTTGCAGGTCATGTAGTCTCCCTGGCAGTGACTCAACTATACTTTTATAGTGTAAATACAGCCCTAGACTATGTGTAAACAAAGGGCTTTATTTATAAAAACCAGGAGTATGATTTGCTGAGCTGATTTAAAACTCACAGAACAAATAGCTTTATGAACATGATGAGTTTCCATATCATTAGTAACATTATTGAAGTTCAGAGGGATTAAATGACAGAGTCAAAGTTAGGTCATTAGGAAGTATCAGGCTATTTCAGAGCCAGGCATTGTGATTCATTCCAGTGATCTTTTGAACATGTCTTAATTGACATATAGCAATTCCCATTATTTGTGCATCCTTAAGTGAGTACCAAGTGATCTTGTGACTTTGTATTTGACCACACTGAGCAAAATTTATGTACACACTGTATCAACATGGCAGTATAATCCTTCAAGTGACTTTGGATTTCTTTGGTTTTCTGATTATCCTAGAATATACAGCTGGATATTGGGATTGAGATTGAGACCTCCCACATTCCTGAGTGACTGCCTTATTTGAGATCAGGTAGTATTTGTCATCTGAGGTTTGTGTTGGCTGAATCATTTTCCAGATAATGGCATCTTTAGCTTGAGATCAAGGGGGTATGAGCAGATGTGATACTGCTAAAAAGAAATTGCAGGGTAAATGATTATGATTTACTAAGAATGGATAAGGCAATTGACTGATGCAGAAAAGCTGATGCCTCTTTTAATCAAAAGATATAAAACTCTTAAAATTATGTTTGAAAGTATATAAATGAATTATTGTTTGTATTTTATTTATTTATTTTTGTTGGTAAAGAATTACTATGCACACTTAATTAGAAAGACACATGTTAGTATTGGAAAGGATCTGGGAGAGGAGATCATGTTTCACTTCTGCCCAGGGAAGTGAAAAGGCCTGCCCAGCTCCCTGCTGCAGTGATGGGTCCACAGGGCTGGCTTTAATTATGAGCTCAGTTATTGTTGAAGGATGCTGCACAGCAGAGACCTGTATAAAAAGGAAAGTTTCCTGTGTTGCTTCAAACCTGATATCTCACTTTCAAATTGGAAAAAGATAATTTGATAAAGTCTTTAATTGGTCAGATCTGGTTTTCTTATTCAGAAACCAGTATCCATGACCTTACGTAGTAACTAGTGTCTTCCTCAGGCATTCATTTTTCTGTGAATGGAAATGAACCGTAAACTTTATCCAGAATATCTATTTTCCAGAAGAATAGCAACAATAAATGCATGTACACTACTGTAAAGCTTGGAAAGCACTTATCAAAAACATGGCAAATTATTTGATTTACTTCTTAAAGGAAACTTGTGAAGAAAGAATTATGTTAATTTATTAACTGTTCTATTTCTCCCCCTTATTTTTGTGAGGAGTTTTAACAGTGTTGATTGTACAGAGTTCTTATGAGATGGAGGTTCAGAGGCGAAGAAAATGTCCCAAGGCCACATGGTTCTCAGACTCAGGGCTCCTGGCTTCTGCCTTTTATTTGAATACACCATTGAGATCTTCATCATCCCTAAAGAAAACCTGTGTAAGTGGAAGCCGCTCCTTTCCTTCCTGCTTCTTTATTAGCTGAGAGTTTGACAACTCAAGTCCCTTGGCTGACCTGCATTCCACTGTATTCATTTACAAACATTATTTCACAAAACACATCCTGAGGTCCCCAGAGAGCCACGTGAATACCGCACATGTTGATTAATCTCTTTGTGAATAGAGTAAACGTCAGATAAATTCATTATCACCAGGCACTTAAGGGACTTTACAAATGTTATTGAAAGAAGGAATTGTGTCCAAACAAGAAGGTGGTGTTCTGAAACACTGCCCTTACCCAGCCAAAGTCAACCTATGGTGAAGTTTCCACCATAATTGCATAATTGTGGGCTAGGACTGTGGCTCAGTGGTAGAGCGCTTGCCTGGCATGTGTGAGGCCCTGGGTTTGATCCTCAGCACCACATATAAATAAATAAAATTAAAAAGATCCATTTACAACTAAAAAAAATCAAAAAAATAATTGCATAATTGTGTTGTGCAGACTCTGTAGTTATCTCAATGAACCTTTCCTTAGGGTTTAAACAACCCTCCAGGAAAGGTATGGTATTTGTTAAATTACACAATTATTTTGAAAACTGTACTACTTAATCTTTAACATTTAGAGCACTTTTTATGTTCAAGTATTGATGAGATTTTTGTTGGCTCTGGGAGCCCTCATACTTATATTCTTTGGCTGAAGATGAGCCTTAAAGTTGAAATATATGGTACCGATTCAAATCGATCTCTCTAGGTTAGTGCCATCTCCTTCAACCGTAAGTCTTGCACTGCTCAAGGGGGGCAAAATCAGCCCTGTTCATGGAGAAGCAATTGCTTGAAAAATCAAATTAGCAACATGACGGATCTCCAGACTTTGGTGACTAGTGAACTTTAATTATTATATATTTTATGTGTTTATGCTGGCAGTAAAAGTCAAGCACTCATTATAGAAATGGCAGACATGATCTTTCATAAAATGAGTGCTGGGCGGCAAATGAATAGATAATCAGGATAATGAAAGCAAGCCAGAAAGTTGCTAGAGAGCTGAGAAGACCCAGACAATGGCTCCCACTGAGATAGAGGGCATAATTGCAATTGGAAAGAGAACACTTTTGGTGATCTTTTAAAATGTCAGCTACATCCTTAAGCTCAGTGTGATATTTGGGTTATAGGGTAAAGGGGAAAAATTCTTTCATTCTGCAGTGGGAAACTGGCAGTGATCATCCTTGTTTGGAGTCATTCTGCAGGCAATACAAAATCTTCCTATGCAGACCTTTCAGATGCATGCTTATGAAAAAGTGTCAGGAAGTCAAACTTGTTTTGTGTATTGTATTGTATATATTTTATGAATAATTTCCTATCTTTGAGTTTGGCAACCAAATCTTAAAATAAGTTAGATCTTTTTTTAAAAAAATATTTATTTGTTTGCTTTAGTTGTACACAATGCATTTTATGTTTACGTGGTGCTGAGGATCGAACCCGGGCCGCACACGTGCTAGGCGAGCGCTCTACCGCTGAGCCACAATCCCAGCCCATAAGTTAGATCTTTAAGTGCATGCTGTCTGTAAAATGAATAAGGATTGTGATATGTATCTTTAGCACAGTGTTAGAAGAGAGAAGATGATGGGAAAAGATACTTTTTGAAGTAATGAACATTCTCCTGAACATCTGTGAGAATATTCAACTTTTAAAAAGTTGAATGACAATGTAAATGTGTGGAAAGAATTTGTTATTTTGCAAACTGCTGGAGTAGATAGTTTAATAACTGGAGTTTTGTTATGATGCAAATAACATGTAAGTTAGAGGGTCTTAGATATTATACTTAAAAAAACTCAGTGCATATTTGTATTAATTAGTATATAGTGGTTTTTGTTTTTGTTTTGAACCAGGGATTGAACCCAGGGCACTTAACCACTAAGCCACATCTCCAGCCCTTCTTGTATTTTATTTTGAGACAGGGTCTCACTAAGTTGCTTAGGGCCTTGCTAATTTGCTGAGGGTAGCTTTGAACTTGTGATCCTCTTCCTTCCACCTCCTGAGCCGCTGGAGTGCATTTAATTAAAATTCTCAGTCAAGAGTTAGATTACTGATAATAGTACAACTTTAGGAAAACGACTTTACTATTTTACTCACATTTTCATAGATGGAAAGTCTAAACAAGTTTTAAAATTACATTTTAACTATTTAGATGTACTGTACTATATTTAACATGATTCCAACTCTAATGCAGTGTTTTGGTTTTTTCATAAACTGCCAAGACAGTAATGTAACATGAAATTTTCTCAAGGTATCTAGAACTGTAGGAAAATAATCAGTTTCTCTTCATTTTGGGCATTCTAAAAAATGAATCCTACTTATTAACTTCTTCCCATCATGGATGTGAATATGCCATAATGTTTCTATGAATGGGAGAGAAAACAACATGAAAACCATTTCTTGGACATTAGCCCGAGGTTCTGCTATGGCGTACAGCACCACAGAGTGACTGTGTGCCCTGAGAAGTGCAGCACAATGAGAGTCACTGTGCAAAAAGGCCACCTGACTTTGGATTTGGAAGACTGGCAGTTTAGGGACAGCCCTTTGGGACAAGTGTTGTGTAAGAAGAAAAAATTAGGAATGAATAAAACATGGGCTGGGAAGAGAGTAATTTAGATAGAGGAAACTTCCTGTGCCAAGGAAGTTTCTGTGGAGAGAGAAACACAGGCATTTTGAGGAAGCAAAAAGCATACCCTAGGACCAAGCTTCAGGCATGGGAAGCACCAGAGCAATGGTGGAGAAGCAAGGCTTTAAGTTATTTAAGGAGTTGAGGTTTGATCTTGAGTTTAGTGGCAGTTTTCTTTCCTGTTCTAGATGTTAGCCTCCTTGAGGGTAGATGCTATGCAGTATTCATTTTGTATTTCTAGCTGTAGGCACAGAATATGCCTCAGTAAAGAAGGGTTGAACTTGTGACTGACAAGAAGGCCTCTCTCTTCCACTAAAGCCTCTTCTCAGAACTATTGTTCCATTTCCTCTGTAAAAAGGCCCCATTTAGCAGTGAGCCTTGCAAAGCTTCTCTTTCACTCTGAATTTCTATTTACTTCTTGTGCACTTCTTGTATTTTCAACCACACTGTAAACTCCTTGAGAACAGGGATCTTAAATGATGTATTCTGTTCTATTTCCCACACCACAAACACAGTAACTGGCTTTCTGTATTAGTTTGGCAAATATTTGTTAACTTGATTTGTCACAGATATGAAAAAAAAAAATAGTGCTATAGTGCTCACGTTCATGGTGTGAAGGACTGAATGTTTACATCCCTCCAAAATCCGTGTTGAATATAAAGCCCACTGTGATGGTATTGGAGGTGGGGCCTTTGGGAGGTGATTAGGGTTAAATAAGGTCATGAGGGTGTGACCCCAACCTTAAGGGATTAGTGCCCTCATATGAAAATACATCAGAGAGCTTCCTCTATCCACACAATGAGGAGGTCACTCCAGCACACATCAAGATGGCAGCTTCCCTACAAGCCAAGAGAAGAGGTCCAAGAATAAAACCCACCTTGCCACCACTTTGATCTTGGAGTTCTTAGACTCCTGAACTGTGATAAACATATTTCAGTGACATGAGGACCACTCTGTGGTATTTTGCTATGGCAGCCCAGGCAGAATAATACCCATGGATTGTAAAACACAGCACAGCAACAGTGTCATGACTGAAGAGTTACTCCTGTCAATTAGGAGTCACCTTCCTTTTTAGCACTTTCCAATTCTGGATTTTTTCTTCTAATGTTCTTCCTTTTTCCTCAGAATCGCATCTAGGATAAAAGACTTGAGAATGTATGCTCTACTACTCCTGTTAATATTTAAGATATTTTAAAAACTAGGATACACATAAGTTACTATATTTCTTTTCTTGAATGTCACTTTATAATCTGCAAAGCATTTCTATGGACATTATCTCCTTTTTTATGACACAACCTACAACTGGAAACAAGTCCTCAACTTCATTGTTTACACAAGTAAGCAAAGTCTTCATTTACAAACTTGGATTGATTTCACTTCCACAATGTGAATTTTCTATATTTGGGGTATTACAGTCTCATATAAAAATTTGCTAACAAAAATTAACTGTGTAAATAAGAGTAGGGGAGAGATAATAAGACCACTGAAGAAACTGAATTGTTTCAAGTACTTCACATATGATAACTTGATGTGACGAACCTGACCAACTATGGAAAGTCTACTGATTATAAATCATTATTTAACACAGGATCTCCAAAACCTTTATTTAGAATGCCAATAGCTAGCTTCACTTTACCTGTTAGGAGTCAATCTTTTTAAAAATTGTAATATTGCCAGATGTACAACATTTGATTTGAGGTTAATATTAAGCATTCTTTGGTATATGTTATTAATGATTCCTTAGTAGGAGTAAGGGTTCCTTAAGTAGGAACATAAATAGTAAATAGAGTACCTGGACTCCTTAAGTAGTTTCAGGAATAAGTCTGATAAGTAAACTAGAAGTGTTAGCCATCTTTTATGAGACAGCAAACTGAAGTACTCTGATATAAATGGTTCTTTATTAAAAAATTACATAATGTGGCATAAAATAGCAGCAAGACTCATCTAATTCCATGCAGAAAGGATAATTGATGTGTTACTGCTCTGCTTCACAATTTAGTTTTCCCACGCATGGGAGATATGCTGGGAATTAGTCTATTCCATCTTCTTAATGAGACTTATCTATTACCTCAGATAATGTATCTATTTTCTTCAACCAGCAGGACTACCTGCTTCAGGAGTGAAGCTTTCAGCAGTTATTAGAAAGACAACTTACCAATATAGAGAGAGGGAACGCTCCATCTTCCCATGTGTCTGTGTGGCTGGATCCAGTGGAGGGTTGTGGGATGCTGCTGCCGTGAAAGGGAAATGCCTCCACAGTTCCTGGGTGAGCTCATGGGAGCTGCTGGCTATTTTCCATGATAATAGCAAGAGCTATATGCATGACAGTGTTTACTTATTTGGTGATATTATGGGAGGCTTCAATAACTCAGAGGAGAGGCTTGATAAAAATTGAGTACCAGTCACTCCTGATAACAATTGTCAGGCAGACTAAATGGCTGGCCTCTTTATTCAGAAATAAATCTGGTAATAATATTATATCTGTGTATGTATAAAATGTAGGCATTTGCAAATTCTGGCATTTTTCTACCTGAAACCAGACATAATCAGCTTCTCAAATGTGTTCTAAACCTTGGTGAATTGGAAATGAAAGCAACCTGGCTAAGCAGGGATCTGAAATATTTATAAGAGCCTCGATGAATAACAGCAGAAGTGCAATTTACCCATGTTTGGATAGTCCATTATATTTATCAGCAACTGAATTGCTCAGAATATTGCTAAATTGTGAGGAATCTTTACCTTATATATGGTAGTAGGTGGTACTGGGTATTATGTTTTTCTTTGTTTCTAGATGAGAAAAAAAAAAAGGATAATACCTTCTGATAAAAGTGTCACTGTGATAAAACTCAAGCTACATATATGTCACTTTAAAGAATAACATTCCATACACTACCAATGGCACACTACCTTAGCCACAAGGGAAACGTGGGGAACAGATCCAGTTTGTAGCTCCTGTTACCATTCAGGCTGACTCTCTATGAGAGGCCACACTACTTGAGACTGTAGCGAATGTGCTCTAAAGTGATTTTCCCATAGTTGTAAAGGAAAATGAAGACTTGTGTCTAGTCCTCCCCATGAGGCCAAATTGTAACATGATTCAGAAGAAACTAAAATATAAAATTGATTCTAAATTCCTTGCTATGTTAACCACCCAGGTCCATCTCAGTGAGTCTCAGTGATGGTCGACAGGACTCTGGTGATCCCCAGGGTCTTTCATATGTAAGAGTTGGTCTATGATGCATGACATGATATGCTAGAGCTAGGGTGTTATCGTTTGGATGTGAGGTGTCTCCCAAAAGCTCAATGTGAGACAATGAAAGAGTGTTCAGAGGAGAAATGACTGGATTATGCGAATCTTTGATAGGGATTAACTGAGTGGTAACTGAAGGGGGGTAGGGTGTGGCTGGAGGAGGTGGGCATTGGGGCCATGGCTTTGGGGTATATATTTTGTATCTGGCAAATGGAGTCTCTCTCTCCACTTCCTGATTATCACGTGAGCTGCTTCCCTCTGCCACACTCTTTGGCCATGATGTCAGCCTCACCTTGAGACCTGAGGAATGAAGCCTGCTGTCTGTGGGCTGAGCCTCTGAAACTGTGAGCCTTCAAACAAACTTTTCCTCCTCTAAAATTTGTCTGGTCAGGTTTTTAGTCACAGCAGAGAAAAAGATAACTAAAACATAGGGTGAATATCTCAGAACATGGAAGAATGAAAGAGGAGAGCTATGTTACTGCTTAATGTCAGGAATCATGGCTGGAGAACACTGGGCAATTTCTTAGGTTTCTAGACTTTTTTTTTAAACAATTGGATTCAATTTTCTTTCAGCTGTGGTCAAAGGCTGCTTCTAGCTATACATACACTGTGACAAACAGTTTCCAAGGAGATCATGTCCAGTAATCTGATGGGCAGGTTCTAGCATTTTCTGAGAACCAATGGCAACTATTCAGTTTCTCTTTCATCTTCTCCTACCTGATGCCAGTCTTGCCACTTTCACTTATGATAAATCAGGATATGGTTGATAAAGAAAACTAAGGATACAAAGGCTGTTATAGATGTTTTAGTGAGCACAAAATAAATGGATGTATGAATTCTACTATTTGCATGCTCACAGGTGGATAGAAGATGTACACATGATAAATGGTTGGTGACTAAAGAGGAATCAAAGAATGATAGTAAGACAAAGATAAGGGCTTACATTTAAAGACAGACATTTGGAAAAGGAGAATAGAGCAGTTAAGAGTATGAGTATTAGATATAGACAAACTTGGGTGGAATTCTGGTATCACTACTTCCTGAGAACATACTAGAAAAGTGACATGACTCTTTTGAGCTTCAGGTTTTCTATTCTATGGAACCAAACATTATTGATCTTAAATTGCATTGTGTATGCAATGTGTTCTGTATGATATCTGACATATATTAATTTCTTATCACCAGGTAGCTGTTATTATAGCCATTATAAAGACTAATGTGCTGTATCCATGGTGATGTAGTAGAATCCATTTTTCAGGTTTTTAATTTATCTTTTCAGAACTGAATACTGACATGGACAATGGTTAAGACCAAACCCACAGTGCTGCCGCACATTGTGTCCATTCTCATGTTCTAATGAAGAAAATAAGCAGAATGCTAGCATGTCCTATGGACTGAATGTTTCGTGTCCCTTCCCTCCCAATCATACATTAGGCTCTAATCTCCAGTATGATACTATTTGGAATTGGGGCCTTTGAACAATAAGTAGATTTAGATGAAGTCTTAATGGTGGAGCCCCTCATGTCTTTTCTTAGTACTCTTATAAGAAGAGACATGAAATCTCTCTCTCTCTCTCTCTCTGTCTGTCTCTCTGAGGATATAGAAAGAGGTAGCCATCTGCAAACCAGGAAGAGAACCCTTATCAGGAATGCGATTGACCAGCACCTTGATATTGGCCTGCAGATTTTGTTACAGCAGCTTGAGCAGACTAAGACAGAGCATGAAGCACCGAGAATGCGGCTGAGAAAGCAGGCAGCTGTGAAAAGCCTGGGAAAACAGGAAGGTGACAGCATGAAGCTCTTAGGAGATCAAGTCAGGGTTAGAGGCCTCTGAAGACAGTGTGACAGACTCAATTTCAGTGTTACCATTTAGTGTGCTCTTGACCATGTCTTCACCGACCTCTTACTGACCTGGGTTTAATATGAGGGACAGAATGTGATTTGGGGTGAGGACACTTTCATTTCAATATAGCTAGCTTGCTCTCTAGATCTCTTGTCAAGTTGAGACTGAGGATGCCACAAAAGGCCCTGTCATTGTACAGCAAATTCACAGCTGCACGGGAAGCAACACAGTAAATCACTGTCCTTTCCATGAAGGCTGCAATCAATAATGCCACAGGAGCATTTCCCCCCAAGAACCAATAACTGCCTGGAACTGTGGGAGACCCATTACGACACTGAGAATTTGATGTGGAAAAATGAGAAGAATAAAGCAGTCTAGTCACTGACAAGAAAAATACATGAAAAGCAAAACTAACATAAGTGTAATTATAGAGTCTCATTCTCACTCTAGGGGAATTCATATATTCAGATGCCAGCTACAGATCAACAAATACAATGGGTACTTTTTTTGTTGTTGTTATTTATGAATATCAGACTCAGGCTTTTCTTGAGATCAAATTTGAAATTTTTATGTTGGGCAGAAGACACAAACGGTTGTCAATTAATACTTAGAATTCACAGTATTTGATGATTGTGGTGTCAGCCATATTAAAAATTTACCTTTATGGACACTGTCAAGTTATTTTCATTCCTGAAAACTTCTACAGATTTGAGAAGACTGGCCCTAACTTAGGTACAGAAATCCTAGGGAGATGGGGCTGGGGTTGTGGCTCAGCGGTAGAGCGCTCGCCTAGCACGTGCGCGGCCCGGGTTCGATCCTCAGCACCACGTACAAATAAATGCATTGTGTACAGCTAAAGCAAATAAATAAATATTAAAAAAAAAAAAGAAATTCTAGGGAGATGGAGATATTGCAGCAGAAAGAACTCTCAGCTTAATTGACACATAGTTATCCCTATGACACAGTCCCTATCTCTTTCCACCTTCAGCTCATTTCCTAAACCCTCACTGCTCCTTCCCAGCATTGCATATCACAAGCCTGGGAAAAGATCAACATTCAAAACTCAATCATACACATCCAATTCTCTACAGAGAGCTGTGTTACTTAAGCTATGCTATTTGGAAGGTCAAGGTGTATTAAGTGCATTTTCAACTTAGAGTATTTTCCAACTGATGATGAGTTTATTGGGTTGTAATCTCATTGTAAATTGAGAATCATCTGTAATCTGTGTGAGGTCAAACCAAGACTTGTATTTTGTTTGTTTTGGTTTTAGCAGATGGAAGAAGAACAAAAGCCTACCCAAAGAAGGCTTGTGTTGGTTTGTTAAAGAATCCTTATCATTCTGTAGGAGGGCGAGGTCACTTTGGCAAAAGTGGTTGAAGATAATGTTACAGAGGGGGTGGCATTTGAAATGGGCCTCTAGGTTTCTGAGGTGCAAAGTGGCCATGAACATTTCAGGTGTCTTGTGAATGGAAGCAGTGTGTAGAATAGTAGCTTCAGATCACCTCTCCAATTCCTTGTCAGCTGGTGGAAGCTCAATGCCATTTCATCTCCCTCCATTAGTGAACTACTTAATTCCAATTATGGAAAGGAGAGAAGATTGGTAGGTAGTTCTATGAAGCATGGAGGAAAATTGTGATTGTTTTCCCATAAACCATTGAACTTTTGTTTTTGCCTTGAAAAGTCACTTAAACACACTGCTTCTCCTTCCTGATCCATGCTTTATTTTGTATACTATCATTTTGGTTATATTTTTCAATGGTTAAAAAAAACAAAACAAAACTATCTTCTAATTCAATCAACCTCCTAAAAGTTTTTGTATCATAGAGAAAACTAGCACATTTTGAGCAACAACAAGCAAGAAGCACATTTTAAAACAACAAAACAAAACTGAAATGGTTTTGAATACCTCACCAATCTCTCCCTTTCCCTGCCTCCCCTGACAAGATGAAGGAAAATTAAAAGGTAGGCATTACCACTCTCATGCAACTCAGCTAATCTGCTAACAGAATGAAGGAAAAACATCAGGACCAAGGTGGTCCTTGGAGTTGGGGCAAATATGACTATAGTTGAAGTGTACCTTTACCTTTCCAATAGTTGCTCTTGTTTACTTAACATTTATTATTTAGCCAGAGTTCTTGACAGCTACAATGAAACATGAAGATACAACACATTTGTCATAGTGATCTATGTTCTCCTCTGGGCTGTTTCCTTAACATGAACAAACAAAGTGATTCTGTGCTCCTCTTTTTGCTTTGTCCCCTTCTTATCCCTGTCAGTTTCCACACTGGACCAGATCTTGTGAGAAGTGGAATGGCCCATTTGGTAAATACTGCAATCATTTTGGAGAGTTAAAAATAATAGGAACAAACAAACAAACCAGGGGGAATTGCAAGGGAAATACACTGGCTATCTCTTACATGCCTTTAAACAAAACCTTGGTTTAGATTGCTATCATCATTTAGTGCCTATGGGCATTTTTCTTACTGGCAGAAGTGGATCTGGATTCCTGTTCAAAGACAAGTTCCAACTAATTACAGCTGGCTTCCCTCTAACTCCCCAAGGAGTCATCTGAATGATGCAGAGAGGTTTTAGTTCCAAATTCTATTCTGCCTTGAAGTTTGCACAATCTTGTGGACCTTTCTGTGGGAAAGATATACTATTGATGTTACTATTTACAGGGCCTAAGTTGTACTTTAAAAAACTCCACATAAATGAATAAATGGTTGTACCTCACACTTGTAGTTTATGGGGTTTTCATGATGAATGCCCATGTTATCCTACAAATACACCATCTGCAAAATTCTAGGTATTGGCTCATATAGTGTGTCTCTGTACAATGTCTCAAAATGTTAGTCTTTAAAATAAACTCATACCCTTTTTGCATGAAGTTGTGATTAGTTTTATATATCATGTTTACTTGAGAGTAAGTGAATAATACTTTTGGTCATGATACTTTTTATACATATTGATTTTTCTAAATATCAAATTTTCTTAAGTTGTTAGATATCATATATTCAAGAAATTCTACTAGTGAGGAAACTAATATAACTATAGTCTTTTCTTTTGAGTAGAAACCATTTCCTCTGCAACTTAAAAAAGTGGTACTTACCTCATAGAGACACTGTATGAAAATTTTGACTCTATCTAATATAAGCGATTTCAAATATAAGGTAATTGTTAATGAATTTTGTACTTGGTAGTATAACAAATGAACTTTGATTTTTAGAATGCTATTTCTTTGATCTAAGACGTTTTACATATAATTCTCTACTTGAACAATAGGTGCAGCAGATTCTACATATATATGATTAGTCTTCATAAAAAGAACAAATCTAAGCCAAAGGATGATTTATCCACTTTCCCCAAAGTGCCCTCTGTGGCATAAAAATTCATTTTACAAATAATCATCAAACAACTGCTACATACTGAACACTAAGCTAGTGCAGAAGAACCATGACAAGCAAAGGAAGATGGTTCCTGCCTTCAGCAAGCATCCTCCTCAGTGGCTTAATAGACATTAGTCAGAGAAGCACACAAATATAATCATATAGCTAGAGACACAAACGGGAGTTATTTGCAGAGTCTATAATAAAAATATTGATTCACTCAGAAAATGCCAGCAGCTACAGGGATAAATATATTTTGGAAGAGTCTTCCAGCTCTTTAAAAAATTAATTGCTTTTATAGTTAAACTAACAAGTTATTTATACTCAGAATCATTTTTGATCTCCAATTAAATTATATGTGCTTTTAAACAATTGCTCCCAAGTTTACCTCAGTGGATTAAGACAGAACTTTGGATAAACATTTCAAAAATGTTGTGTTCAGATTAAATCAATTCCATGTCAGAGATTTTTTTTTTAAGTATTGCATACCTTTGGCTAGATATAGTTTGAGAAAAATATGCTCTTGTCTTATATAATAAAGACATACCCACAAAAAGGTGAGAATAGAAAATCCTATCCCATTCCCTTATAAAAAAATCTATGACTCTTTGCCAAAACTTGCCAACACTTACATCTATTAAAGAGAATTAATTTCTTAGGGAATTTCCAAGTGAGAATCCAAGCTGACCAATTAGAATGATTATGGTGAGATAACTACCAGACCTAAAGGTCCATTTTAATAGCTAGACTAAGTGAATTAAATAGCTTTACTATGTAACAGAAAAGGGCAGAAAAGATGACTATAGTTTAAAATGTTATATTGCAGTCAATTGCATTGCATTGCATTGTTTTAAATAATTTTCACATTAAACATAAAACAAAATTGTCATGACTACTTAAATACTTAAAAGAGGTTTTTTTTTTTTTTTTTTTTTTTTTTTGATACCAGAGATTGAATCCAGGGGTACTTAACCACTGAGCCACATTTCCAGCCCTTTTTGTATTTTATTTTGAGACAGGGTCTTGCTGAGTGCTTAGGGCCTCACTAAATTGCTGAGGCTGGCTTTGAACTTGTGTGATCCTCCTGCCTCAGCCTCCCATGCCATTGGAATTACAGGCAGGTGCCCAGCAAGAGTTTATTTTTTAAATTCACTATTTTGTTCCTTCTTGCATTTTGGTAATCTTTTTTTTTTTTTTTTTTTTTTTTTGGTACCAGAGATTGAACTCAGAGGCACTCGACCACTGGGCCACATTCCCAGCCCTTTTTATATTTTTATTAGAGACAGGGTCTCACTGAGTTGCTAAGTGCCTCGCCATTTCTGAGGCTGGCTTTGAACTCACAATCCTCCTGCCTCAGCCTCCCAAGTGCTAGTATTACAGGCGTGCGCCACCACGCCCGGCTTCATTTTGGTAATCTTAATGAAACCAAATTCAGGAGTGAAAATATGCCTTGAAATAATTGTTCCTAAGAAGGAATGCAACCCAGTTAAAAAAGTAAAATTAAAGAATTTATAGAAAAAAAATCTATATTAGCCTGTATGTGCTGGGGAAATTGATCATCCTACCTTGTGATTAGTATTTAACCAAATTACCAAAGTAACCCAGTTAGGGTACTCTAAATAAGTATGAAATAAAGTATTTTAATGTTGCAGCTTTATATAACTCTGAGTGTAACAGCATTATTCTCTGAGAGTAGCCCTTTTCTTATGTTCATTTTTGTAGTTATTTCCTATGGCAATAACAATATGGTCACACAATACATATTTGTTAAATTAATACTTAGTAACATTCCCTTTCCACCTGGAAATAATTTTCACAATCTAAGAACTTGAGGATACTGCTTGCCCTTCTTCTTATCAAATATTAGCTTTTCGACACATGAAAGAACTCTATATTTACATGGAAAATTTTCCATTTCTTTGACACAAAATCACCTGTTGCTCATGGTTGTATTATCTGCCAGTAGTTCTATTTACCTTGGGGTTTCCTCCAGAGCTAACAGAATTTGAGAATTAAGCCCCCTGCTGCATGGAGGCCAACCTAACCTGCAACACTTTGAAAATTCACTTAAAATTTTTTTCCCCTTTGCTGAAAGAGTTAACTATGCAACAACAGTCAAAACAAAAACAAAAAGCAAAGCAAAACAAAAATTAATGAAGAAAAGAGGAAAAAAGAAAATGTACCCTAGCTAAAGCAATTTTCATTTTCATTTCCATTATAATTGAAAATATAATTGTTTTTGTTTGTAAACAATACATTTAATTAGATGTTAAACTTGACCTCATGTTTAGCTTCTGAGTAATTACAGAAGAAAATCTCAAATTGGTTTAGCCCATGTTTTACACTTTTTTAAATCAAGTGCAAATGTAAAAAGAAGTCTACTTTTGAAGCTTCATAAACTGGTTTTCCCTCATGGGAATATCTGCTTTTTTAGGATTAAGGGTTCATTCATTGCTGGTTAGGAAACTTATCACCAAAAGAGATTACTCATCCTCATTGACATGAGCAAAATGTCCATTTATATGTGGGCCTCAGCCGCTGCTATGTAATCTACTTTGTTAAACCTAGGAAATTAGAATTCTGTGGCTGAGGGACATATTGAATAACTAGGAGGCAACGATTTCCTCTTATTGAATTGACTTCTACTGTTTTTCTCTAACCCTTATAAAATCTTCTGTGATTCAGTAAAGGAAGTCTACTTCATATTGTTTACAAGGTCAATAATAACATTCTTAAGAAGAATTTCTTTCCCCAGAAAATCTGGATTCAGCAGTTGGCCATGAAAAAGTGCTAATGAGGACAATAACAATTACCATAGCTTAGAGTTATTGAGCGCTTCTGTGGCACTAGACTCTATGGGCTTTACACACATTCAATTTCATCCTCAGTAAACCCTATGAGAATTTTACTACTAATATATTCATTTACGAATGAAGGGATGGAAGTTCAGAGAGGTGAGGATGCTCACTCCATGAGGGCAGAGCTCCCAATCTGGTTTGTTGCCAGTGTCTGTAACAGCACTTGGCACTTTTGGACATCAGTACTTGCATATGTTCGGAAACTTGGATGAATGAAAGAATTAGTACTCAGGATATGTATGGAGGAGATACAAGAAGGAACTAAGTGATTAAATTATGGTGAAAATGTAGAAGATTATGAATAGTGGCTAGAAGAAAAAAAGTGTAAAAGGACATGTATATGCTAACAAGAAAAAGTCTCACAGTGTCCTTGTCACATTTCCCCCAAACCAGTTTACTAGATTTCTACATCATTAACAGTTCCACATGTGTCTTATACTCACACATAATTATACACACCACAAATACTTTTCGTATTTAACTTAAGGAGGTCATATCAGAACTGTTGTGTATTAGCTTTTTTGAAACTTTAAGAATAATTTATGCCATGGACATCTATTGAAGCTAGTATTTCATTCTTTAACAACTGCCTAAGTTTGTACTATACAGACATGCCATCATATATCCAAAGAGCATCCTGTTGAGGGACATCCAGGTTGTTTTTAAAATATAAATAAAGCTGAAGTCCCATCCTTGTATATACATCCTTCTATACTTCTTCAAGCACACTGCAGAAAAAGCCTTAAAAGTGAAATGATCAAGTCAAAGGGAAGGTACATTTATAAAGTTAACCCATCTCCAACTTCCTTCATAAGAGCTATAGTAATTGAGAAGTGTTTTTAAAATAAAGGCTTTTGCTTGGTGTGGTGGCACATGCCTATAATCTCAGCAGCTCTGGAGGCTAAGGCAGGAGGATTACAAGTTCAAAGCCAGCCTTAGCAAAAGTGAGGCGCTAAGCAACTAAGTGAGAACTTGTCTCTAAGTAAAATACAAAATATGGGGCTGGGGTCGTGGCTCAGTGGTAGAGCACTTGCCTAGCTCGTGCGCAGCCCGGGTTTGATCCTCAGTACCATGTAAAAATAAAGGCATTGTGTACAACTAGAACAAATAAATAAATATTAAAAAAAATATGAAATAGGACTGGGGATGTGGCTCAGTGGTCGAGTGCCCCTGAATTCAATCTCCAGTACCCAAAATACAGGCTCTTGGGCCTTTATCTAGGTCCACTGAATCAAAACATTGGTAAATAGATTCTGAAAATCTTTCTATGCATGTTTTTGAAAGCTTCCCAGGAGAAATCAGTTAGGTATGGGAACCACTAATCTTATTCTTCTCTATTGAAGCATTTTATTTGTGTGTACATTTTATATCCCTAGAAAAAGTATCCCAGGATTTTCCCTCTTGTGTGTTTTCATCTTGCTTCTCTGTGGCCCATGATGTCTTCTGAGGAATCCACTAGTCTTGATCGTTCTCTTTCTTTTAGGCAAAATGAGGTTGAGACAGGAACTGAAATCAAAGTTAATATGTAGAAAGCTTTTGCTAAAACTATATAATCATTAAATAATAATCAACCAGACATGCATAATACTTTTTGTTGCTTTCAAATGTAGTAATTTAGCTTCAAATGTTCCTTTTGGGTAAGTAGAACAGAGGGGAAAAATGAATTGAAGCTCAAAAAAGTTTAAGTTCATTCAAATGAAAAATAGTTGAACCCAAACTAGAATCCAGATCACTAGGATTTCAATATTCTGCCTCCCTCTCTCCCCACTATACTGTATAGCAAGGTGGACTATCACTGTATTTTTCTATACCATTATAAATATATGTGTGATGACTGTGAGAAATGTGGTTTTAACTTTTAAGAAGAAAGTTCAAGCATCATTATAGGTTGAGTCTTATGGTTCTGAAGATGAGGAATCACCCAACTAACCTATACAAATATAAGTAATAGACATCTGCATTGATATATTTTATGACTCAAAAGGTCTGAAGCTGCAACTACTGCAACATTAGAGCCCAACTGGCCTTCTGGATTCACATTTCAAAAAAAAAAATTTTTTCCCCTTTGGTACTAGGGATTGAACCCAGGGACACTCAATCACCAAGCCACATCCCCAGTCCTTTTTAGTTTTTATTTTGAGATAGTGTCTCTCTAAGGTGCTTAGGGCCTCACTAGGCTGCTGAGGCTGACTTTGAACTCATGATCCTCCTGCCTTAGCCTCTGGAGTTTCTGGGATTACATGTGCCACTGTGCCCAGCTCAAAAAATTTTTCTCCAAGATAAGTAATTGGGGTAATAGAAGTGGCTAAAGGAAACAGGTGTTCTAGATAGATTAGAGAATCAAGTGTAACCAGAATGCAGAGGAAGGGTCGGTTGCCAGGGTTCTGCTTAGCTTATTGGAGGAGAGGCTGTTACCTTGAGCTCTGAAGTTTTGTTTCTAACATCTTAATTAAGAGTAAGATAAAAACCTAGCATTCAAGAAACTCTCTCATCAAGGAGCAAGATGGCAGTTTCATGAATGTGAATTTTATAGGATTATTATGACTATTAAATGAAATATTGAATATGAGAATGGATCATATTAGCATTTATAATGAGGCCATAATTCAGGAGACATATCAGGTCAACAAGAAGCTGACTTCTAGGCAGAAAAGGAAAGAACTAATGTTTGTAAACTTTTAGAATTTATTAGGCAAATTTTTTTCCAGGATGAATGTACTGAAATAAGTTTTTACTAGATGATGTCAACCAGATGGGAAAGGTGATACTACTTTGTGAACAGTAGCTCTTTTCCTCCAAATCAGGAGTGCTTTAAAGCATGTACCTGACACCACGTCAGGGACAACTAAGTGATCAAATCAGAAACAATGTGTCCAATTTGTTACTACTCAAGAGCAAGGTAATCCCATGTTCTTTTCCCCCTTCAGGAATTTTTACACCCTGGTTGGGTGGGCCAATCTGCTACTATAAGTGGCCTGGGACTTGCAGTTTGAGAAAGGTAAATATACCTGGCTGTACATGCCAAGAGGAGAAAAAAACACAAGATGATTTCTACACAGAATGACTTCTTGGACAGGGTAGCTATAGTTGAAGAAAGGGTTCGTATTTTGTGGCAGAGCCCCAAGCTGATGATGTAGCTTCTAGAAGGCAAAAAAAAAAAAAAAAAAAAAAAAAAAAAAAAAAAAAAAAAAAGCTAAAACATACTAGTGTGTTAAATGCAAACATACAGAGCAGAGCAATAGCATTGTCTTTTCCACAGAGGAAACATCATAGACAATAAACAGCTTGGCCTTAAACAAAATTGTGAAGTTTCACAGACCCCCACTAGAGGAGCTGTGCCCATTCCCTTCTCTCATTCCCTAAAGCCATCTATAGTGTTTGATCTGACCCAGACTCAGAATCTATTATTGGCTGCTCTTTTAGGAAAACATACCTATCTGTATCTTCACAAAGAATCAATTGTTTTCCAGGTGTTATGTTTTTGATGTAAGATATCCGCCCCCAAAGCTCATGTGTGAGACAGTGCAAGAATATTTAGAGGTGAAATGATTGGGTCATGAGAATTTTAATCCAATTAGCAAATTAATCCCAACAGGGATTCAGTGAGTGGTGACTGCAGGCAGGTAGGATATGGCTGAGGATGTGGGTCATTGGGGGTGTGCCTGTGGGATATATATTTTGTCCTGGAGAGTGAAGCTCCCTTTCTTTGTTTCTGGGTGGTCATGTTCCCAGACGCTTTCTTGTGCCACACCCTTCTGCCATGATGTTCTGCCTCACCTTCTGTCCCAAGGAATGGAGTTGGTCATCTGTGGACTGAGACCTCTGAAACTGTGAGCCCCATATAAACTTTTTGTCCTCTAAAATGGTTCTTGGTTTTGGTTATAGAAGCGAAAAAGCTGACTAAAATACTAGGGGAAGTTACTTCTCAATCCTTATTAAAATTTTTTGTTTTCAGTCTTCCTATCCTGTTTATCTTCCTCTTCCTGATAAATGTTAGAGTTACTAAGGCCACATCACTATGTGCTCTTCAATTCTCTTCTTTTATAATTTTGTAAATAATCTCATTCATTTTCATACCTTTAAATATTATCTACGTGTTACTAAATCTCAAATTTGGGCTGGGGCTATAGCTCAGTGGCAGAGCACTTGCCTAGCATGTGTGAGGCACTGGGTTTGATCCTCAGTACCACACAAATATAAACAAACAAAATAAAGGTATAGTCCATCTACAACTACCAAAAAATTAAAAAAAAAATCTCAAACTTATGTTACTTTTCCAGATAGATTCTCTAAGTAGCAAATGCCCAGCGAACCCATTTTATGCCCTCAGTTTCAATATATTTGATCTTCTTCTACAAGTGTGCATGTGGGAAAGTCATCCTTGTCACCATACATGGAGTTTCCTTCCACCCAGTTCTTAATCTAGAACCCCAGCATCATCCTTCACTCCTTCCATATCCAAATGCTATCTATCATTAAATTCTATTAGGCATCTATTAAATCTGCCCCCTACAGGTATTTAAAATCCATCTACTTATAGCATTTCCACAGCCATTGCTCTGGGTCAAGCCACTATCAATTCTAGCCTGGATTATCACATTAATGTTTTATCCAGTCTAAAAGGTTCCATTATCTCCCTTTCCAATTTGTTCTTCACAAAGAATCCTGAGACCTCCTTACCAGACTAAATCAGATCAAGTCACTTTCATGCTTATAACCCTATATGTATGCCCACTGCAGTTGATATTAAATATAAAATCCTGACAGTGCCAACAAGCTTGCAGGATCTGACCCCTCTTCTTGCCACTGTAGCCTTAGCTTTCATTGCTCTCCAACTGTCTTTTACTGTCTAATCATGCTGACCTAAAGGTTTGAATATTCCATTCTCTTTCCTGAGGCTTATCCCATTCCATTTCCTCTGTCTAGAGCAGGTTCTCTTCTCTTCTCTAGCTGGATAATGTTTTCTAACATTTCTAGTCTCTGTTCTAGATTCTTCTCTTAAATCTTCTAACTAGAATTAATGCATTCCAGTTTGTTCATATTTTGGGCCAAATGCAAGCCATATGGTCACATATGAATTTAACAGGATTCAGAAATAATTGGTACTATCAGGTATATAAACTGATTATTGATGGACACTAACATAATCTGTAGCAATTAGCCAACAAGAGTTTGAAGAGGAGCAAATATGTCAAGTTTCTCTGCTTTAGTTGGAATTATATCAACTAATGTGGAAACATTGGTGGTTTCATGCTGATAAGAAACTTGACTACATCAGTATATATGATTTATTTAAAATTTTTTTAAATTTGTAGATGGACACAATACCTTATTTTACTACTTATGTGGTGTTGAGGATCAAATATAGTGCCCCACATATGCAAGACAAGCGCTCCACCACTGAGCCACAACCCCAGCCCAGTATATATGATTTCAATAAATCAAAATGGGAAGTAACTTAAGTATTACTGAATAAATTCAATTTTTTTCTGAGATAAAAATCTTTCAAAACAAGGACCTATGGGGGAAAACATTAATAAAAATATCTTGGTAGGGGGAAATTTACATTTATTAAACTAAATCATCTGAAATCTTTAATGCATAATATGCTAATGGAAATTCAGACATTTGAAATGTGGTCATCTGATGAAAGCAGCCTTTGTAGTTCTGTCTAATTAAAATCTAATTGGTAGGACCATGAGAATCCACTCTGTCCCCTGCTTTCCCCATCAGTCTTTCTCTCACACTTATATCTACACACACACACACATTTATATTGAAGGTCACTGATGATCATTTTTCACAAAATATTTGGTATTTTGCAAAAAAGGTGTTTTTTTTGGTTTTATTTGCAGAAAACTTTGTCATGAAGCCCACTATTTACTTAGAAATATGATTATAATAATATCAATATAAAGGGAAAGAAACTAAAATTTTCTGAGCCTTTACTAGGGCCTTATATATGAATTCTCCAAACAACCCCAAGAAATCACTTTATTAACTCCATTTTACAGTTAAGGATAGTTAGGTGCTGTGAGGTTAAGAACATGCTCAAGGCTATACAAGATTGTAAATGGCTGGGTAAGGATACAATCCCAAATTTGTCTAAAGCTCAACCCATTATCTCAGAGATGATTATCTGGTGGTCCTGTTAAGTCCCTTAATTCAAAATTCATCCATAGCTTCAGTTTTCAGTTTTGGACCTTGCTGGTTTTTTTTTTTTTTTTTTGAGTGTGTCTAGGCAGTTAATAATGACTCCACCTGCAGGCTTAACATAAACACAATCTAAAAATTGGAGCTATGCCTCTCCTCCAGGCTTTTATTTCTCTTAGATTTAATGCTAATGTCTTAACTATAAAAAAAAATCTAATATCCTTCTGTTCGCAGAGAGGGTCAGGTGAAAAGGGAGATAGCAATCCATTATTATTTTAGAAGCCCCAATAGACTATCTAACTCAAATTTTGTGTGACTATCAATTTAACTTTAAGGAGCCTAGTTCTATAGGTAAACCAACACTGCAATTTGAGCCCGCTTACTTCCTGCAAAACATCTCATAGTGGCAGCACTGTTAATGGGGATGGAGGCATGGATTTAGGAGCCAGGATACCTGGCTGGAAGTCTGGGTCCACACTGAGAGCTGTGCAGCACTAGACAAACAACTCTGTTTCCTCCAATGTTTTCACTTGTAAGATGGAGGTAATAATAGAATACATCACCTGAGGTTCTTACCAGGATAATATGAGTAAAAACTTGTAGAGTGCTATTTTAGCTTTTCATTGCTGTGACCAAAATACACAACTAGAACAACTTCGAGGAGGAAAGGTTTATTTTGGCTCATGGTTTCAGTTCATGGTTGGCCACGTATATTGCTCTGGGCACAAGGAGAGGCAGAGCATTGTGGCCAAAGGACATGATGAAAGAAGGCTGCTCAGCTCATGGTGATCAGGAAGCAGAGAGCAAGTGAGGGAGGAGCCAGGGGGACAAGATACAGTCCCCAAGGGCACACCCCCATGGACCCACCTCCTCAGGCCATGCCACAACTGCCCACAGTTACCACCCAATTATTCCAATCAAACTAGGATGGAATGAATAGATTACAGCTCTCATAATCCAATCATGTCACCCTAGAACATTCCTGCATTAACACAGGAGCTCTGGGGGGACACCTCATATCCAAACCATAACAGTTGCATAGAGTAGTAAGTGTTCCAGTAGATCTTGAAAACCACTTTTTCTATTAGGTCATGGTGATTCCTCATTGTTTATTAAATGTCTACCGTGTGCTATCATTATCATATTTAACTTTGACCAAAACAGGGAACCTTAGGAACTTCTCAGAAAGTGAATTTTTATAAGTATAATTGTATGTGTTTAGTAAACATAAAATTTTGCCCTAAGCAAACAATGCCTTTATCTTTTTTTTTTTTTTTTAACAGAAATACTGTCTCAGTGCTCAGAGTGTACTAAATTACAAAAGGAACTTTCTTTCTTCTTTCCCAGCATCCTCTTTCCCTTTTCTGATGAATTAATTCTCTCCATAGTACATTTAATTAGTTTCCCAGATAGTATGCTGAATCCTAGGAGGATGTCAGAGGATATTACCACAAACCACAGTAACAATGACAGTGACAGAACAGAAAGGGAAACACTTATTGCTTCTCAACATTTGCCTGAGAAAATAATGACAAATTGTAGGTTTTCACTATAGTGGTCATGTGGGGCAGCTCACACCAAGCTTGTTTCCACCAAATGAGTTCTTATTGACGAAAACATTATTTTATTGACCAGGCAATATCAATATTGTTCTGAAGAAAATGTGCCTATATTCTCGAAGGAAACTTATCACTTAATATCTTTTATATTTTAAAATCATAATTTGAGCTGAGAACATTCTGATCATTTTTATAAAGAACCACAGTCACATTGATCAATGCAGGGAAAAATATATTTCCTAAAGAAGCAACATTAGTTTTTCTATATCATATAAAGTCCAGATGGGAAATGAAAGGACTTAAAGAATTGTTGATTTAACAGAAGATTTAACCTTTGAAAGAAAAAAATTACATGTGGAAAGTAAATTGTTGGTTGTATGCATATCACTCTCCTTAGATTGCATAAAGTGTTGAAGGTAGAGGTAATGACAAAAGATTTTTGAATAACTAAAGTTCAAGACTCATTGGGAACAGGGTGTGGACACAAAACTCCTTTGTTATCAAGTGTATGTTAGAGAAATGGTGGCTTTGTACACTGATTCAGTTTGCTTATTCACAGAGCAACCTTCTTTTTTCTTTCGTCTTCTCTGTTTTTCTTACCAACTCATCATTCAGGTTTTGCTTCTCACTGAGCTAACAGCCCTGGGTTCTGATCTGACATTACTTTCTTGCTATTTGACAATGCATCTTGATCCCAAGATGACAGGCAGGAATATTTCATGAACTCAGACTTTATTGGTATTTCCAAAAGTTATACTCACCCCTGCATATTGTGGCTCATTGTACTTAGACGACCACACTTCAAAATGAGTTGGTGGCAAAGACTTATGTATTTCTGCTTAGTGTGACTTTTGTAGCCACACAAAATATTTTATTAAAAGTTTTAAATTTATTTGGGTGCCTTGCAAAGGATGAAAGTTTTCTCTGTCAGGGCAAAAATTAATGGTTTGCAATGTTCCTTGTTGAACCTTTCTCTAAAGTTTGCCTTAACAAAAAGATTTAAAAGAAACTTTCCCTGTAGAACATTCTGACATCTTTATTTGTCACTGTTTGTCTTTTCTTACTAGCCTGATAGACTCCCACTACTAAGATAAATAAGATCAGGCCACAGCCTGCTGTTAGGGCTGTCAGCTGTAGGATTCTCCAAGTTCGGTCCTCTGTAGAAACTGGTAAGCCAGTTGGAAAGGGAAACATAATATAATGCCTTGTGATTTCAACCTTTAATTTTTTTGTGGAAAAGATTGAGATTTTTGTGGTATTGATTTTATGTGCATTTTCAAATTTTTAAAACTTTTGATTTGAATAAGGAAAACCAAAAATTCAGCACTGATAATCCTGAAGTCAACAGTTCAATTTATTCAACAGATGGCAAATAATTGTACACCCTTAGAATAATGGCTTATAAATGTGTGAGTAAATCAGGAAGATGAGCTGAATCTCATGGCTAGTTGGAGTAAAAGGGTAAACAAGAGTTAGGATGGTAGGAAGAAGGAAAAAAATGTCATTTCTTCTAGTTACAGACCTGGGCAGTATCATTGCTCTTAAGCTATATATTACCTCCAGTCATCCTCTGAGGGACAACTGTTTTCATTCTTGTTTTTACAAATAAATTTTTTGGAATAAAGTGAGTCTGAGTAATTTACCCATAGTTTTATAGTAGGAAGGAGCAGGGCTTCAATTCCAATCTAAGGAGGTCTTAGCTCCTCAGTCTATACACATGATTAAAGGTCTTTTCTATATACATAGAATGCCTTGGGAAAAGGTTTACAGACCAAGGGTTTTTGGACAAAGTAAAAATCAAATTGTAATGATGGCTAATGAAAATCAGCTTTGTTGCTTTGCTCAGTGTTCTGAGACATCACTAGTCTTATGTCTGTCCTACACAGACCATTCAAACCTCATTGGGAAACAATTATTTACAATTATGAAGACCTTGTATAAGTGTGATTAGCACTGATAGATCCTGCCAGATTTATAAATTTGAATTCTTATCTACTTACCTACCCATACATAAACAGGTAGATAGATAGGTGGAAATAGAGAGCTTTACCATTTTTTTTTTAAACTGACACAGAATTTTATCAGAAGTTAAAGTGGAAAAACATCTTCCTTTGTTTAAATAGGCAGGAGGGCATTCCAGAAGCAGGCACCCAGGGAAATTTTCTACATTAGAAATAGGTTTGGGTCTATTTTATACACAAGGAAGCCAGAGTATCTCTGAGTGTCTAAAAGCAGAAGTCAGGCAAGAATTTCTGTTGCTTTGGCACTGTGGAGATGCATGTGAGACAGGCTGAAGGGCCCATATGCTGACTCTATGTCAGGGTGTTTTCAAGGACATATAAAACAGCATGAAAGTGCCAATCTTCTGGAAGAGAAAAGACACAGCAGTGTGTGCGGATAGCTGTATTTCAAAAGTGCACAATTGCCCAGAAAGATAATTACTATTAAAACTAAAACAAGCATTCTAGAAAACCTCCCTGGTAGGTAGAGTAACAGCTATAAAAATTTTCAAATTCTGAAGAAGCAATAGTCACATTGATTTCAGTTGTGAAAATGGTAAAAATAGAGCAAAGCACAGTGGCACAGTCCTGTAATCCCAGCTAGATGGCAAGCTGAGGTGGGAGGAACTTGAGTTAAGGCCAGCTTAGGTATTATAGTGAGGGGGAAAAAAAAAGTCTTGTTAATGCAGCTAAGCTATCAATATCTTTACTCACTTTAGTACTATTTTTCAAACAATCTTTCTCTTTCAGTATTTGTGGTTTTTCTTCTATTTTCTTCATTTTATAAAAAGCATCTCTACATGTGCATGCCAAAGCAAATGTTTGCTTGGAATGTGTTGTTTTCTTAGCATCATTGTGGAGAGGAGGTAAGGAAAGGACGTTTGTATTATAGCACTGTGAGAAGCTGTACTCTTCAAAAGCGTTTTTGCAATGTGGCCATTAGCTGCTGATGGAGTTGCCATGGTTATCAGAGGTCCACTGTGGGAGAAATCTTCATTTATTATCAGATTTTGACAGCAGCGGTCAGAATGCTTGATGGAGGGAAAAAAACAACAAGAACAACAACATAAAAGAGCCTCAGCCATTTTAGCCACACAAAGAGTTGAGTTATAACATTTAAAAAAATATTCAATAATAAAGTCATGGATGAGTTGAGTGCCAAGAAAAATCTTGCTTTTGAAATAAAATGTATTCCTGTAAATAGCAGAGGCAGGAAATGATAGTCTGTGAAAGAAACAGGAGAGAAATGGCAGCAGGCATAAACCTACTGAGTTGAATGTGATTAAATTATTTCATGTAATAGTTTACAGTGCTTGTGTGGCTTCCTATGTGTTCTTTCTCATGTAAAAATCTGGGTGATTTAAGCAATAACTTTAAGGGTTACTTAGCTTCTAATGCCTCTCTTGGTATTTTAGCACAAGGAACAGCCTTTGTACTAAGTATACCTGAAATATTTTTTCCACATAAAAAGTATAATAAATTTCACTACATGGGCCTCATTGTGTTATAGATTCATATCCTCCATGGAAAGTCTATGATCTGCATGTTAGCTTTCTGTTTTGGTCTTAATACTATACTGGGAATTTCATGTCTTTTTTTCTTCCTCTTTAGAATACCAGATGATTTGTCTTAATAATTCCATGTTTAGAGGTGACTCATGGTTTGTCCCTAGTCTCAAAAATATAAATATGTAATAAATTATGTAGAACGTATTTCTGTTAGGTCAGGAGGAGAGAAGAGAGCCCATCCCTGCTGGATTCTGTGTGAATATGAGTCTGTGATGTTTCTCAGTCTGCTGAACAGAGGCAAAGCTTAGTTGATAGAGACAGTGAGCCTACGGGGATAAGGACAGTCACGGTGTGGGCTTTTGGGGGATAAAAGCTGGCAGATGTATAGAGAGGGCTAACAGCAGTGGAAAGTGCATGGTCTTTTAGCAGGATAAAAGATAAATGAGGGCTTCTGAAGGGAAGCCTGCACACCTGGAATGAGTCTGCAAACTGCCGTTATGTCCATGTCATTGCAGCTGTCACCACCTGGGGTTCCTCTCAGAAGGCCTCTTTGTGGGTCCTGGGGCTTGTTCCCTTCCCTGCCCTGCCATAGCCTACATCTTCTCTAAAGCAATTTACTCAGCCAGCTTTTAAACCCGTACTGATAATTTGATTGCAGTTTAAGGGCATCCAGGGCACAGACTCCTTATAAATCCGCTGGCAGCTGTGCAGTCTCAGGCGTCTTCATCAGTAGCACCCCGGTTCTCACCTTCACCGTTATCTTCATAGACTAGTGGGTACTTCCTGTCTCTTCTCCTGTTTGCTCATACTCAATTGTGCTCTGATTCTTGTCACTTTTGCTCCACTGAACCTACTCTTCTGAGGTCACTAATGACTCAGATGTCAACTGAAACAGATAATTTTTAGTCATGACCTTCTTGGCCTCTGCTCTCTCAGCCTCAGTGGTGTCTTAGCCTCTAACTTGCTCCTGTGAGTTCTCATCGATGGAGTGCTGCGTGTATGTGAGGAATATAGCTAAGTTGTGTTTGGTTGCTTTGTTTGTTTTCTTTTTTTACAACAGCCCATGAGGTCGGCACCGATCAGGCAGGACACTGAGATTTAGAGAGTTCAGGGAACTTACTGAGGAGTCTGGCTCCTGGCCAATAATCTAGGAACAATTTTTCAGGACAGATCCAAAGGCTTTCCCTGGCTGGCATCACAGTGGAAAGTTTCCCTACTCAGACCACTTGGCACACAGCCAAGGCACAGTGGCCTTTATTGGGAGTTCATTCAAGGACTCAGGCTGCCCATGATTTTTTGCATGGTTGCCTTCCTAGCCCAGGTGCCATTCTTCAGAACTCTTTATTCAGAGCCTTTGGCAGGAGGCTTGCTAAGGTGCCTTGGCTGAAACCTCCTTATGGGGAACGAAAGGGGAAAACTTGATACTTGTTCCTGCTAGTGAACTGAGTTCTTTGACTCAGTACTCATATTTTTCCATTCCTGCCCTTTTCCCTCATTTTTTACCAGCTCTCCCAGCAATCATTGATTTGGGCTCTCTTGGCAGTAAGATGACCCCAACATCTGTGCTAACCTACTTTATCCCTGACAAGTGTGCTGTTACATGGGTGAACATGGAATGGGGTGTGGGAACCAGCGCTGTCTTAGAGTTAGCCTGTTGCTGACACTAAGCTGTTCTGAGACCTGCCAGCTTAGCTCCCTCCAGCTTGAGCTCCCAACACCTGGTTCACACAGTAAGAGCTGGAGTGAGGATTGAGTCAGTCTGTTTGAGTAAAACAATCTGAGCTCTTAACCATCATTTAGGCTGCACTCATATTTTCAGAGCAAGTTTTCTGAATTGCTTTCATGGGATCCACATCCCTTGCTTGTCTTCAGTCTTCTGCAATTTTACTCTCCCTAAGAGATTTATTCTCTCCTAAGAATTTCATCACTGCTTGTAAGTTGATGACTCCTCAAACTTTATTGCCAGCCCTAATCTCTCTTCTGAGCTCAGTATGATAATTCCAACTGTCTACTAGATATATCTGCTTGGATGCTCCAGAGACAACTCATTCATTTATTTATTCATCCACTCATTCATCATTCATATATTTAATATACTTATTGATTGTTCCTATGTGCCAGGCTTTGTATTAGGCCCTAGAGATGCAAGAGTGAATAAGAAGGCATCGTCTCTGTTGTCCTAGAACTTGCACATACACACTTTCAGAGACAGATGCTGAACCTGAACTATTTAATTATACATGCATTGAACACCATGAATCAAAGCACAGAGTGCTACAGAGTGTGGAGAAAAGAAGCCCCTAATCCAGACTGGTGCTTCAGAAAATGATTCCCCGAGAGAGTGCTTTGCTGTGTTAGCAAGAAAAATCAGGGGTGGAAGAAAGAGTGTCCTAGGGAGCAGAAATGGTATTGAAGAAGAAAAACAGCATGGTTCAAGTACAGAGGTGGTGTGAGTCTGAGAATACCGGAAAACTCAGAGGTTTTCTTTAGTTTGTTTCTAAACCTTAGTGTGAACCAACAGAGTTTTCAGTCTTGTCCCATCCTCCATCTCCAGCCCATAGATTGAAATCTGCTAATAGACCTTGATATTTTACTCAGCAGATCTTTAAGCTCATTGTTGCCTAAATGCCTGCTTCTTCAGCTCTCAGACTTTCTCATTGGAAACCCTGTAACATCCTGGAGGGAGGTGTCTCTCTCCTTCACTGGAGAACGGAGGCACCATAAACTCTCTTCTTCCTGCCCCATTTCATGGGGGACCCACACAATCTCTCTTCTGGTAATTAAAAGGCTTTCCTTAAAGGATTAACAGATAAGGAAGTAAGAACTACTGACGAAATGACATGTAATTTTGGATTATTTTGGTGACTTCCTAATAGCATATTTCACAAGTTAGCTGAATAATGTTTTCAAAAGTTTTATTATAAAATATTTGAGACCTACAAAAGAACATGTGCAACACATATTTAAATTACAAGACACAAGTAACCACCTGTGAACTAACCACCCACTATAAAATTACATGTCATCAAATCATGATCTTTGCTGTCCAAGGGCGTTGGCCACCTAGTTTGCCTTCATTCCCATTGCAGTAACCATCTCTACCCCACCTCTAGAAGATATCAATCCAGCATGTGCTGGGACAGTCTACCTAGCAGATAAGGTTTCTTGGAGGAAGTATGGAGGTGTTTAAAGTAAGGAGTACCAGCTGGGGATGTGGCTTAGAGGTACGGTGCCTGCCTAGCATATGTGAGGCCCTGGTTTGGATTGACAGGTTCGTAGGACTCCTATAGGGCTCATTTTTGTTCTTCTAAATATATATGTAGTCTTCCTATTTCACTTTACTCCAGTATTTATTGCCTGAAACTTCCCTCTGCAAGAAAGCTCACTCTACTGGAAGGGATGTTTATCTGTTGACAGCCTTGGAAGTGATGGTAGAAAGTTCTTTAGAATGGACTCCTCTGCCAGAGAACTGTCAAGTCACAGATACTGTGAAGAAGATGTTCTGCTTTTGGTGATTGTAATTTTTTTTTTTTTTTTGGTTTTACTTAATGATAGAATAAAATGGGGAACATTCTATAGTCTATACATTTTAGGAGACTGGGTTGCTTGGTATCTGAGAGACTGCTCAACACAATTCAAGCAGGTAATAAATATTTGCTGTTGTTAACGTTGGTTCATTAGTCAAACTATTGAATTTACTCACACTGTACATGTTCAGGGTACTTCTACATCCTTTGGGGAAAATGCTAATGTTTATAAAAGTCATTGAAAAATAAATGTGAATAAAATTAAATGAATTGCCCTGCAGCTGGGGCTAATATTGAGTTGGTGTGGTACAATGTAGTTGTCTAGAGCTCACATTTATTCTGATAGGTCCATCATTTCCTGGTATGGACCCTATTTTTGTTGGCCCTTGTTTTCATTCTTCATTTTACAACAAAGAGAAGTTTCAGGCAATAAAAGGAATTACTATTGTAAAGTGAAGATTTGTCTGTGCCTGTAAAATACGGTTGTTAAATATTTGCAGTGTCAGTCTTGGCTTTTATGTAGTTATTTGTCAAAAATTATTAAGTACAGTAGTCCCTTGATATCTGCAGGGGATTTGTTTCAAGACTCCTGTGGATCTCAAAATCCATGGATATACAAGTCCTTTATTTAAAGTTCCATACTATTTGCATTCTTCTGTATACTTTGAATCATCTCTAAATTTTGTGAGACCTAAAATAATGTATTTGCTATATAAATAGTTGTTATATGAGTTAGGGAACAATGTCAAGTATTCACATGTTCAGTAGAGTCATAGGTTCTGCCCCGACCCCCCAAATATTTTTGATTGATGTTGGTTGAATGTGCGATTGCAGAGATCTGACTGTGTCTCTTACGTGATATTTTTAGTAATTCTAAACTTATTAAAGCATGGTCCCTACTCCAAAGCTCCTTTCTTGTAATGACTATTAATACCATGGGATGAATGTTCTATCAGCCATAGGTATAAAATCTCTGGGAAGACAAATGAGGGCATGATTAATTTTGCTATGGGCTAGAGGGAGGACAGGTTGGTCTTTGAAGAATGTGTTGAAATTTACTGTTTCCAATAGATGAAGATATATCAGACAGCATGGAAATTATAAAAGCAGAAAGTAGCTGTAAATGTGTTCGAGAAATACCATTTAGCAGTGTTTCTCAAACATAGAAAGTTAGAATAGGATAACCTGGGGCTATATAGTTACAGGTTTTCAATATCATGTGAAGAAATTTGGAATATTTTTTAAGGCAATGAAAAGACTGAAAGTATTTTTTTTTAAGTAGGGGAGACAAATAGACATCTATGCATTTGACTTCTTTGTGTTGGATTCAAATGCAAATATACTCAATTCTCAGGAGCAAGGAATTGGGGTGTGATGAAATATAAGGCAGGATGATGATGAGTAACTATGGTAATGACAGCGGAGAGGGAGAGGGAGACAGATCCACAGACTGTTGGAGACAATCCTCTGGGCTTTGTCCTTACATGTGGATGGTAAGGAGGCCAAGGACAGCATACAGTTTCTATCTTGAGTGACTGGGTGGATGGTAAGGCTATAAGATTTTTTTGGGGGGTGTACAAGGGTTGCAGGGTATAAAGAAGATTACTGACTTGCTTCTAGGCATACTGGATTTGAAGTAACAGTGATGTAAAAGTTTATGATAAGACCATAAACATTTATTAGAAAGAGCCAAAATTTTAAGTTTAGATGAACTTAGGATAAAGTTCCTGGTCCAAAACTCACTAGCAGTATAATCTTGAACAATATTCTTGGTTCTCTTTTCTATAACTTGGTACTAATAACTATCTCATAAATATGGGGTGGAATTCATTGAGGTGCAGGTATGAAGTGTATACTAAGGCATCTAATACTCAATATGAAGATACAATTCTTTCCTCCTTTTCTTGATATTGAGCTCCTTCAATTATAGAAGTAGGTAGAAACTGGACTCACCATACTCTCACTTTAATCTGTTATTATGCAGATAAATACAATAATATCTAACTAAAAAAACCTGAGAACCAATTTGAAGTTAAATAAATAATTCAATTCCAGGTCTTTTAAAGGAAAACATGCTAAAATTATACAGTCGCAGCAGTAACTATTATTACATCCTATTACTTGCCAGGCAATCTGCCAAGAGCATTTTCTATAAATTTTCTCATTCATACTGCAACCAGAGTAATATCATTGTTATTCCCATTTTACAGAGAAAGGAACTGAGGCATAAAAACTTGATAAGATCAACAGCTCATCAGTGGCAGAGTTGGCATTTGAATCTATGCTTCCTGACTACAGACCCTGGGACTAAAAACTATCTCCTTTATTTTGTCTGAGTATTTAACATTTGTTGACCTAAACATTTTTGAAATGTAAAAATTCTAGAGCACAATTATTATTGCCAGGGAGCCCAGTGACCAATTTCCAACCATCAATGCAGAGAAGTTGATAAAAAATGTTTCCATTTTTTAACTCTGACCCTTCTATTACCTAACCTAATTTTTTTGTTACATTCTATCCCTTTTTGACTGTACTAATTTTAAGTGTTGCATGAATCCATTTTATTAGACTTATAAATACCACCACAAAATGTAAATATATTGAGAAGGATTTCAAAATACACATGACAAAGTTTTATACTCAACAAAGTTTATCTGTCATTTGTCACTGAAAACAATCTTTGGTTTCATGTAAGTCTACATTGAATAATGGAATGTAATGAGAATTATCTGAACTTTTAAAACTGGAGGTATGTGGGGGAAGGACTTGAGATTTGCTTTACTAGCAAATCTCAGGATGTAAACCTTAAATCCTGTGTTCATTCTGCAAATCCTATAGACAGATTGTTCACTAAGAGGGAGAAAAACAATTATGTTGCTCTTGCTACGGACTGTAAACACAAAGCACTTGAAGAGGACTATAAACCCATCAAAGGTATCATTTATCTTGGTAGCTACAGAGATTTTTAAGGTAACATGTTTAAGCAGAACACTGTGTCTTAAAAGATTATTATGAAATAGTTAAACTTTTCCTTCTTTTTGCCCTTTTAACTTTGAGCATCCAACATAGGTCATATTTGCTGATTCTTATGTGAATAAACACTATCCTAAAGGAAAAGCATTTGAAGTTTGCTTCTTGCAAGCAGCATTCATTTATTGATATCAGTTTGTAAAGTATCTAGATGCATAATTCCAATGTCTGCTAAATACTCAGTACATTGCCTTCTGTATAGAGAATGCCCAAAAAGGGTCTATGACCATTTCTTTCTTCCTTGTTCTATAATTACTTCCTGATCATTTTATTATTTATCTTTTATTTAGAGGATGTACTGAGGTGCTAAAAGGAAGCAAAATTAAATTAGAAAATTATACAGGCTTTTAGCATGTTTGGTCCAAAATTTTACTAAGGAAGAGACTAATACAAGATTTTTGGATAGCTGGGTATGGTGGTGAACTCCTATAATCCTAGCAATTGGGAGGCTGAAGCAGGAGGAAGGCAAGTTTAAGGCCAGCCTGGGTAACTTAGCAAGGCCCTGTTTGAAAATTAAAAATAATTTTAAAATAGGGCTGGGGATGCAGCTTAGTGGTATAGTGCCTCTAGTTTTAATTCCTAGTTCTGAAAATAAAAGATTTTTTGGGATCATCTAAGAGTTTGATCTACAATAATTATTTCCTGTCTTTTTTAATATTTCAAGAAAATTTGATTGAGGCTGCATATTATTTAGGATAAGACAGAGGACTACTACTAGGGAATGGACTGCCTGGGATGTAAAGTTCTTTTTATTATGTTCTTTTGTCTTCTTTTTTTGTAGTCATTTTTTGCTGGGAATCTAACTCTCCAAACCAACTACTGAACTTTGTTCTTTTGTATCATTAAAATCAAATGTTATAATCAGAAACAGGTAGACTTCCTTCTATGAGATGTGCTCTTTAATGATGCTATGTTAAAACAGACTTCATCAAAGAATGATGTGTGGAGGCAGGAAGTCAAGCACGCAGTTTGGGAATAGAAAGCTGTGGAGACCAGGGAGAGAAACTGCAAATTTGAATGAGGTAGGGAAAGAGCAGTTGGGAGTGAATAGGACTCATTAGGGAGCCAATCAGACAGCTCAGGAAATGTCCAGGAAAAGATGATTTTTCTGTCTGCTGGAATTAACTGCCCATGCCATGCTGTACAGTATGTTCAGTGTAGCAACTCGCATCTTACCTAAACTTGGAGTCATGTGAAGGATGTGTGTTTGAGCAAACATTAGGTTTTAGGAATAGTGGTAGATGGGTGTGGCATCATCAGTATTATTACTGTGTCTGTTAAATGTATATTAAAATGATAGGTATCATGGTAGAAACTCGATCTCACTATGGATATGACTAATGCCTTACAATTTTTCACTGTCTGAAAATGTATAACACTGCCTTGTCTGTGGAGGTAGCCTTACTGTGAGTAGAGAATGAAAATCTAAAATGCCATAATAGCTGTGATATGGACCAGAAAAAAATTTATTTTATCTATAAAAAGATGAGACTTTGGAGAATTTGGCAGTTTTTCACTTTAAGAAAACTACTCCCTTGGATTAAAATAAATCTTACTATTGTATTCTGCTTTTATTCAAACCCAAGTTTAGGGAAAAAAACCCAAACTGGTCATAACTTTGAGGTTGCTTAATCCACATAAATTTGTATAAAATTCTCTATTATCTTGTTAATCTTTCAAGAGTGGCTTGAGTAGTTTTAACCCAATGTAAATAAAATTTAACTTTATCTATTGGGAGGAAAAATTAACCTTAACTGTTCTTTTCCTTTTTAAGGGCTTATGTTAATGTGAAGTATTTGCAAAGTATTATCAAAGTTGATACCTTATGGGAATGAAAAAATTACTTAACTGAATGAAGTAGATTCATTTTCTCCAATTTTATATAACTATTAAGATCAAAAAACCTTCAAAGAATGGATATATTTCTATATTTCATCTTCTGCAATCAGCTATGATTTATGTTTACTACAAGGACAACTGGGTGCACAAAAAGCTAGGGTAAGCTTCTATGAGTTCTTAGGAATTATGAGTAGAAAAAAAAAACCAGGAGTTATGAGTGGGTTGAGAATAGATTCATATAATTTGAGAACCAGGCAAGATGTTAGATGAAGATATTAGACAAATTGAGCAACTTGACCATCATTTGACAGCTGGTTATTAGCATAGATGGCAAGTAACTTAATTACAGTTTTGGGTTTTATCTCTGTACTATACTAGTTCCTATTTTTTTTTAAATTTAATCCATGACTCAGCCTTCTTAATTTTATTCATTGGCCATCATGCATGGATAGAAACTAAATTTTGTGCTTAGAATTTCATTCAGTAAGTATTTACTGAGTACCTATTCTGTAAAAGATACTGTTCTAGGTGCTTTGGATGAATTAACAAATAAGCAAACAGAGGTCCCTGCCCTAGTGGAACTGAGAATGATATTACAACAAACTACACCTTCCATGAAGGTGTCCTTGGCTGTTCAAATACATCCAATTAAAGATTTCTGACCATTGAATTATTAGAACTTTGCCAGAACAGAGTTTTGCTTAAAAGTTGTTATTTCATTCAGAATGGCCATTCTCAGAGTTATGACCATTGGAGCAGTTGCTCAACTGATAAAGATGTCAATTCTAACCGGGCATGGTGGCACATGCCTGTAATCCCAGTACTTGGGAGGCTGAGGCAGGAGGATCGTGAGTTCAAAGCCAGCCTCAGCAATGGCAAGGCACTTAGCAACTCAGTGAGACCCTGTCTTTAATAAAATACAAAAAAGGGCTGGGGATGTAGCCCAATGGTCGAGGGCCCCTGAGTTCAATCCCCAGTACAAAAAAAAAAAAAAAAAAAAAAAAAAGATCTGAATTCTAGAATAGCTTTCCTCTGTCCTCATGTCCAAAAATGTTATTTTTGTTTCCACATCTTTATTCATGATGCTTTTCTTCTGAACATGCACACAGGTACACCCATACAAGCACACACCCCTGTCTAATTTTGAAATCTTGGTTAAGTCTTTCATGGGTCAACCACAGCTCATTTCGTCTCTGAAATATTTTGTACTATATTTTTACAACATCATATTGTTTTCTGTATCACAAGTACCTGCATAAATACCTACTTTATAATTATAACACCCCCGCCAAGACACCAAGTAGCAAGTGCTAGAATGTTCTTATTGAATTATGGTTGAATTGTTTTAACCTTTAACTGCCTCCATTCTAATCATTAAAACACCTTTATCTCAGTGTTGCCTTTTCAATTTCACTTACTTGGAGTTTATAATTGGAATAACAAGCAAAATCCTGAAAATCAGATACAACATGTGATTATTATGATCTTAAGTATGTGTTTGTTATGGTTTAGATATGAGGTGTCCCCAAAAGCTCCTGTGTTAATACAGAAATATTCAGAGGTAAAATGATTGAATTATAGAGTTATAACTTAATCAGACTATCCTAATTTGAATGGACTAACTGTGTGGTAACTATAGGCAGGCGGGGTGTGGCTGGAGGAAATGGGTCAATGGGGGCATGCCCTGGAGGGTTCATCTTCTGTGGTCCCTTCTCTAATCTCTCTTTCTGCTTCCCGGCTGCCCTGAGCAGAGCAGGGCTCCCCTATCACATACTCAGCCTCATCTTGGGCCCTGAGCAATGAAACTGAATGACCATGGACTAAACTCGAAGTTGTTTGTGAGGTATTTTGGTCACAATGATTTAAACCTAACTAACAAAGTTTTTGAGAATATAAATGAAATATACACAAAAAATGAAAACCACTGTGTCAGGGAGATTAGGAAAAAGGGAGAGTTCTCATTCAAATTTTGAATGATTCAGCAAATATATATATACATATAAATTTTTTTAGATATACATGATATAGAATGTATTTTAACATATTATACATACATGGAGTATAATTTATTCTAATTAGGATCCCGTTCTTGTGCTTGTATAAGATGTGGAGAGCAAGTATATTTTTAAAAGCAAGTGTGACAGTGCTTAAAATAATGCTCATGAGGAAAATGTAAGAGCTCTAAAGTGTCCAGTTTCAGTTTTTCACTCATTACTTATTCCAAAAAACTGATTATAGTATCAACACACGCATCAGGGAAGAAGTTATCCATATAATATCCATTAACCCCAAAGGTAGTTAATACTGGAAAAGTGACAATAAGAAGCCAACTTCAAAAACTAAAACTGGGAAAATACATCCCCCTCCATGAATAAATCCCAACAGGAAAAGAATGAAAAAAGGAACAGTATTGTCATTTAATTAGTTATTTTCATATCTAAGTCCAATATGGCAAAAACAGAAAGAATAGGAAAAAAAAAGCTTCCCACTTTAATTAGACTTTTCAAAGGGAGAGATAGTAAGAACTGACTGCAAAGCAGACTACAAAGAAGACTCTCACTGAATAGTTTGCAGGAAATCTTTTAATTATTGAAGCTGATAAAGCACTTTGTAAAGGCTTCTTTATCTGGTTGAGAATGAATAGCTTTCATTGCATACTTCTTAAATGTAGGAAAAAGGAACTTCAGTTCTATTTTGACCCTGACTATATTTTATTAGCCATGATCTAAAGGAAAAAAATTGCATTGATCCCAAAATCTTTCTGTTGAATATCTTTATAAAGTTCTGCTGTGTATATGTAAATTCTTAAGATTTGAGAAATAATTTTAAAATTCATATTGCAATTTAAGATAAATTGAGTAGGTGTCAGACATGGCAGAAATCTGTTAGTGAATGAGAAGGGAGCTAACTTGTTAATATTTAAGTATGCACTTGATTTCACAAGTAGCCAGATAGGCTGGGGGTATAGCTCAGTCATACAGAGCTTGTCTAGCATGCATAATAAGGGCCTGCGTTTGATCCCCAGCTCTGGAGGGAAGAAGTAGTTGCATATATTGCAAGTAATTAATGTCCATCTTAAACAAATAATGTTTAAAAGTTGAATTGGATATGACCAGTGTAAAATGGGCTTCACAATTATAATTGCTGTCTTTTTTAGCTAGAGTTGTTTTTTAGTTAATTTTTTATTTGTTCTAATTAGTATACATGGCAGTAGAATGCATTTTGATACATCGTACTTAAATGGAGTATAATTTCTCATTCTTCTGGTTGTATGTGATGTAGAATTATACAGGTTGTATAATCATATATGCACACAGGGTAATAATGTTCAATGCATTCTACCATCTTTTCTACCCACAATACCCCCTCCCTTCCCTTCACTACCATCTATCTAATCCAAAGTACCTCTATTCTCTTCCACCCTTACTGTGAATTAGCATCTGCATATTAGAGAAAACATTCAGTCTTTGGTTCTTTGGGACTGGCTTTTTTAGCTTAGCATAAGATTCTTCAGTTCTATCCATTTACTGGCAAATGCCATGATTTAATACTTCTTTAAGGCTGAGTAATATTCCATTGTGTATATATACCACAATTTCTTTATCCATTCATCTGTTGAAGGGCACCTAGGTTGGTCCCATAGTTTAGCTATTGTGAATTGAGCTGCTATAAACATTGATGTGGCTGCATCACTGTAGTATGCTGATTTTAAGTTCTTTGGATATAAACCTAGGAGTGGGATAACTGGGTCAAATGGTAGTTCCATTCCAAGTTTTCTGAGGAATCTTCATATTGCTTTCCATAGAGGTTGCACCAATTCAATTTGCAGTCCCATCACCAATGTACGAGTATATCTTTCCCCCCCAAATCCTTTATTGTTGCTAGTATTTTTGATAATTGCTATTCTGACTGGAGTGAGATGGAATCTCAGTGTAGTTTTGATTTGCATTGCTCTAATTGTTAGAGATGTTGAACATTTTTTCATATATTTGTGGATTGATTGCATTTCTTCTTCTGTAAAGTGTCTGTTCTGTTGCTTAGCCCATTTATTGATTGTGTTATTTGTTATTTTTGGTGTTGAATTTTTTTGAGTTCTTTATATATCCTGAAGATTAATGCTCTATCTGACATGTGTGTGGTAAAGATTTTCTCCCATGCCAGAGTTGTTTAAATGCCCAATGTATTCAATTGACATAGTGTTGAAATATTGAATTATGTGTCTGGGATATGTGGATTAATTTGTTCACAGATTACAGAACAAGAACAGTTGACCCAGGGAACAGTATCTGAACTCTGGCCCTAACTGCTTTGGGTCTCTAATGATAATTCAATTTTAATAAATAATTATTTTATAAATATCTGGCAATGCCCAATGTAGTGGTTTCCCTCATCTTTTTTGTATCACGTATCCCTAATGTGTGTGTGTGTGTACCAAGTTCTACTTGACTTGCCTCCATGTTTACGTATACACTCTCACATACCTAAACACATGCACACTTAAGTAGCTCCAGGAATTCAGAATTGAGTATTGTACATATTTAAGAAGGAAGAAGATGGACAAGATGGCAAAATATGAGAAAAGCATACAAATACCAACAGTTTGAAGATGTGCCATTAACCTAACAAAACATATATACAGAGAAAATGAAATTACACAAAGGGGTGGAGAAAGAACAGTGAGTAGGTAAGCAAGGGCTTTGGGTGGAAAATGGATTCCAGTGAATTGGGACATTCACCAGATTTGCTTTTGAGCCTTTAGTAAAGCTCTTATTCTCAGGTTCATCTTTCTCCAATGCCTTCCTTGATATCCCTATCAAAAATAGTATCCTCTTGTCACCCTTTATTCTATTACACTGCTTCATTTTTCTTACTATCAGAAATTATATAATTATTTTGTTATTTTGAAAACATATCTCCCTTTAAAAATTATTTTTAGTTTATATATAACATTAGGGCACATTTTGACATAATCACAAAAGCATGAAATACAATTTGCTCTAATTCAGTCCCCAGCCCTTCCCTTCCCCCCTCTTCACTCCTTCCCCCTGTTCCTTTCCTCTACTCCATTGATCTTTTTGCAATTTATATATATATATATATATATATATATATATATGTATACATATATTTTTTTTAACTAGTGTCTGTAGATATACTTGATGTTGGGCTTCACTGTGCTATATTCATATATGTGCATACAAAAGTTCAGTTCATTCCACTGTTTTTCCTTTTTCCTGTTCTTCCTCCCTCCTCCTCAAGCCCTTCATCTACTCTACTAAACTTTCCTCTATTTTGATGAAATTCTCTCTCCCTTTTTTTCCTTTCTCTCTTAATTTTTAAAAATTCCCACCTCCTAATTTTGGATTAGCGTCTGCATATCAGAAAAAACATTTGACTATTGACTTTGGATAATGGGATAAATTAAATGTGTTATATTAAAAAAATAAATGAACTAGATGATGTATATCAATAACAACAAAGAATTCACTTTTTTATGTGATAATATCTTATAATGAAGATGTGTTTATTTTTTCAGTATAATTATGTCTAGAAGGAGTCTTCACTACTGATTTAGAGTACAAAAGCTTTTATGCAAGGATTTGCCCCTCTATTTTTACTACTTGTAGCCCCTCTGCTTATTTAAAAAAATTTTTTGTGGTGCTGCGGAAGCCAAGGCCTCGTTCATGCTAAGCATATCCCATTTACTTAGAATGATTACTTGGAAATGTAAGACACTTACTAAATATTTTTGGATAAGCAAATAAATGAATTAATTCCACATTTAAAATCTTGGTTTGTTAAAGTTATGAAGGGCACATCAACTCCTCATGTACTCTTTTTTAAAGGAAGGAAATAAACAACAAAAAAAAGAAACTATCAAAGAGAGGTTTAAGAATATCCAAAACTTGACAGAATTCTGGAAACATTGATGTACTCTAGGCTAGAGGTGAATAACTGAATGAATCCTCAAACGAAACTGTATTCTTTTTGAAAAAGAAAAGATTATTGTACACTATTCCAACTATGAAGAAGTAATACCCTGGGACTCATTATACAATTTTTATTGGAAAAAAATTCCCAAATTTTCCTTAGTTTGACTGATTTCAAGAATCCAAGAGGTCAAATGAAATCTTACATTCATGAAAATGGCTCATGTACAGTTCTGTGTAAATGTACATGAACTGGTCATATGGGAGGCAGGAGGACATATCACCAAGGTCACAAAATTTACCTGCCTTACTGACTTACACACCAGATATCCATGGTATCTCTTAACCATTTTCAAGTTGTGGGGACAGGCCTAGTTTTGTAAGTAGCAAACTTTTCAGAAAAAAAATCAAATGCTTATAACAAGAGTTCAAGTTAGATGTTGAGAGTATATTCAGAATCACATAAATATTGGAAAATTTGTAGTTATTTTCAGCCTTATTAAAACTTGAGGTCTCAGAAATCAATGCAATTCTATCTCAAATATAATTGAACTGAAAAAAAATTTGTTGAAAAATGTGTCAATTGAACACTTATAGGCACCATGCACTAGGTACCATGTTGGAACTGAGTTTATAGTTTTAAACAAGAGGTTTCTGTTCTTATGAAGTTTATAGTTTTGGAGTGGTGGAGGGCTAAAAGCATAAATTAAACAAATCATTACATGAATAATCAATTATTTAAGATAATTTTAAGTTTTACGAAGAGGAAATACGAATATTAAAGCATGTATAAAAGTCAGATATAACTCAATAGGAACAGTCAAGAAATTCTTTCTGCCATTGGCATTTAAGTAGAGATCTTTAACTGTAAAAAGTCACCATGTTGATAGGGTAATTTGTTACTCACATGGAAAAAGAAACAAAGTTGGTTCCTCTACCTACTTCATATCATACTCAAAAACAGATTACAAGTAGGTTAAAGGTCAAGGGTGAAAAATAAACAAAAATAAGAATATTTAGAAAAAAGTATTTAGGATAGGAAAGGCTTTCTTAAGACACAAGTACAAACCATAAATGAAAAGATAAATAAATTCAATAGAAGAAATAACAATAAAACTGGAACTTCTGTGCATGTCCATGTAATACAGAGCATGGATGTCAAAAGGATTCTTCATCTCACCAATTTGAAGAATGAGATCCACAGACACAAGGGTGAGAACAAAGTAACAGGATTTATTAGAGTAATAGAAGGAAAGCAGAAGAGGGGTCCCAAGGGCAGATTGACCATGGATGTTTGTTGTCTACGGTTTTGATCTGTTTCTATAGTTGATGGGTGGGGCATAGGATTCAAAAAGACGTCTATCAACTGTATTATTCTGTCTTCTACAACAAGTCTTGGGAGAGTAGTTTTTAAGCCTTTATTAACATAAGGGTGGAGGCGAGGGTTTGTTGGAACAAGGAGAAGTGCTTTAGAGAAGATTTTGTGGTTGGCCATTGCTAGGGGTAGAGGTAGGAGTAACTAAGGCAGAGCCATTATGATTGACACTGTCAATGTGAAAAGCCACAAGTAGTGGAAGATATTTGAAACACATAAATACAACAAAGTAGCTGAAGTATAAAAAGGAATCCTTTATTCAATAATAGGAAAGTAAGCCAGTAAAAAAAAAAAAAAAATGGATGAAGAAACTCAGTGGTAGAACACTTGTCTAGAGCCTCCAGGAGGTCCTAGGTTTGACAGTTTCTCCTCCATTCATTGAGACAAATTAAAAAGTATAATACCAAGTATTAGTGAGAATACATGGCTTTTCCTCTCATCTTCTTTACTTCTTTGCTCAAATATTAGCTTAGTACAGTTTTCCTTGATCTCTGTATTTAAATTTGCATCTCTGATCCCAGAGCTATTTCTCTTACTTGCTTTATTTTTCTATAGTAGTTCTTCCATGTGAGATACTATGTATTTATTTGTCCATTTCTTTATTTTCTGTTTATTCACATTGGAATGCAAACTCTACTTAGGCAGAAAGGTTTACTGTTATACTGTATATCCATTTCTAGAAGTGTCTTTCATATAAGTATGCAATAAATATTTATTGAATGAACAAATGAATGAGCTTTGGAAGCTTCATCTATCTATACAAATGCTTTGAAAAGCTATTTGCCAATCATGTTGAAGATGTGCTTGCCATAAGTCAGTGATTCTAATGCAGGTAAGTCTTGGACAAACTCTTGTACAAATGTCAAAAGGGATATGTGCAATAATTTTGATTTTAGCATTATGGTAATAGTAAAATTTTGAAAGCAACAAATACATCAATCAATAAAAGAATAAGCACATTTTTATGCAATCTCACAATGGAATACCATATAGTAGTTAAAGTGAATGGACTAGAGCTACCTGTACACCAATGTGGCTAAATTTAAAAAGCACGACGTTGAGAGAAAAATACAAATTGCAGACCTATGAACACAGTTTGATATCTAATTTGCAAATGTCAATTATATTATTTGTGCAAGTTTAATAAATAGTACAAGTTTATAAGTGTGTATTAAAGCACAGAACTCAGGCTAGATATATTTTTTTTGGGGGGGGGAAGAAAGGGAGTAAAGGATCAGGTAATGCTATATTCAGAGATTTTTATTTGTAATGTCTGACCTCTTAAGCAGATTGCTGGGTATCTGAGTTCATACTTATCTTTCTGCTTCTTGATGGATGTGACAATTATATATGAAGTACTATAAACAGGATTTGCTAGTGGACTGGATCGTGAAAGGTTAGGTGAATAAGATTTAGATATTCAAATTCATTCAATTTTAAAGAAAACAAGTAGTAAATACACAAATGGGTAATTACTGTGCAAAATAATTATTTGTTTTCTAGAAGGATGCAAGATTCATTTAAACTCAGATACCCTTGGCACATGGAATATATTCACAAATAAGTTAGTTACATAAAACAAGTTCAGGTATACAAAGAAAGATAAATCTAGAGGTAAAACTCTTTGGAATGTTGGCATTAATAGTTCTCATTTGGAGAAATAAGAATCAGTTTAATAACAAAAGTCCAAGCATCAGCAAACCAATGTAGTATAGAATAGCTATTCTTTGGGAATACGTTAATAAAGTTAGTTAATGAATTCCTTTTAGAAGTTGCTCACAGCTAGAAATATAATACCAAACTTAATGTCAGACTATTTTATACATCTTCTAAATATGCAGGTTGCTTTTGTAGAACATAAGTTAATAAAATGTCTTAAAATTTCAGAATCTTTAAACATTTTTAAAGAAAAACCCACCGACTTTTAAATTGAGACTTATAAGGAGAAAAAGTCAATAATCTTGAATTTAACAATAGTATAGCTTTTCTGTGTTGAGGATAATATAGAGTATAATAATCATCATAGACTTATTTCCTATATTATGATTTTTAAACTGAGCCAACAATATATGGTTGTTTTCTAAGCATTTACTCATTTTTACCCACTAAGTGGATTCTCCAGGATGTACTGGTTTTAATAAAAAGAATCAGTGTGAAGTAATCAGCTTGGTGCATCTTAGTTATTGTTTTTATAGCATGTTTTCTATAGGGTTTACTAAGTTGTTTTTCCCTCTACATAATTGCTTTTGAAGCTTTCATGGAAGTCAGATTATAAATCTCTTCCAAGTAGCTTTAGCTCTAAGACTATTTCTACTCTTTTAGAAATAGAGTTCTTGATCTCACATCATTTCTTTTCCAATTTTCCTGGTAGATGGAAGAAGGCAAGTCATTGTGATATGATTACTCATTATACGAAGGGATAAAATATATTTAATATCAATCAAATTACTTTTTATTTTTTATTCCTTTTAGCATACATGGACTGAACAAAGCTTCCTTCACTGGAGATAAGTCTATATCTAAATGTCAAAAACCATAACTCTGTGAAGGTTGCTTATTAAGAATTTGCCATGGTTCATTTTACAATGACACCTTCATATTCAGTGGTGTCAGTGTTTGGAGCAGCAATCCAGGATCAATTCATCTTGGCATTAAAGAAGAAAAAAAAAAAAAAAAAAAAAAAAAAAAAAAAAAAAAAACAGAAAACAAACCAAGAGAAAAAATTGGGAGCTTTACAAGCACATACGGAGTCATTCAAAGATAAAAGAGATTCATTTTGGCACACCCAGGCAATCTTCTTCCACACCACCCTTCCTACCCCCTTCTCAAGCTGCAGGTCTCTCTTCACTGTCAGTGGGAACTCTGAGAGCCCACAGGAATACCAAACAGCCTTAATGGCTCATTTGCTTAAACAGTGAGACTATTTCATTTCCTTAGATCATGTGCTGAACTGTTAGATAAAGTTGCCTCAGGGGCTTGGAGCTTGGGGTGAGAAAAGAAGACAGGAGCTGCTTCAAAATATTTTCTTTCTAGATTCAGCTCAATTTTAAACTATAATCAAACCCTTGGAAAGACATTGTTAACATACCCTGGAGAATGAGTGATGAAGTGTGGAATGAGCTACTCCTTGCAGCTCTTGCTGCGTCATTCACAAATTACAATAGCCATCTTTCTTACTCAGAGATTCTCTGAGGGGACTGAAAAAGTGACAGTTAATTGAGTTAATTGAAATGTTTCGGACTGAATTCTTCACTGAGAGGTTGAAATTGCTCAAGAGATTATTAATGAAAAAATATTAAGTTCATACAGGGTTAGGATTGGTTTTATTTATATATTGCAATGAAACTATATGTATATATAGTTTATATGTAGAAATCTTTTTGCCTATCTAGGAAAGTCTAGGAAACACATGCTATATATTAGAGCCATTCATTATGTCAATATACTTAGAGAATTGAAAGTTATCAAATGTAAAGCAAGAGCCTAGGAAATAGTAAGACCACAGACTCCAAACATTTTTGGATAATTAAATAGTACACTTGGTCCTGTTAATTTTTTAGTCTTGCTGCTGAAATATCTCTCACTTTCACTGTGTTATAAATTTCTGCATGACACATTCAATCTAGTTGAATAAGGACGTATCTAGAAAGTCATTGAATTTCAGTTGGTTAGCAGTCTAGGTTCAGAACCCATACAGCCACACTTTAGAATGCATATCTGGCCAATAAAAATAATTTTGGAGTTACAGTTCATAAGATTTTTAACATCAAAATAGGAAAATTTGAACATCATGTAATGTCTTGAACTTCATACAAGTTATAAACACTTTTAAGGAAAAAACTGAATAAAACACAAAAGCCTGTTTCAGTTCCTTATCTTTTTATTTTCTAGAATTCTCCCTTCCACACCCAGGTGTCCACTTTTAGAATCCTAGCTTCACACAATCAGCCATAGCCCTATGAAGGGCTTTGGTTTAGAAAAACCTGAGTTTTATTTCGGCTCTTTCAACAGACGAGCTATGTGACTCTTGGCAGTGTTTGGGAACAAACCCAGGACCTTGTCCACGTTAGGCACGTGCTCTACCAGTGAGCTACATCCCCAGCCCTGACTTTTGAGCAAACTACTTGGTCATTTTGAAACCCAAAATTTTATTTGCAAAATCCAGAGTGTAATAGCTTATGGAACTATTCTGAGGAGCCAGTGTCCAGCATATTTCTTACATGAACACTCAGTACCTGTATCTTCCTACACTTTTATGCTTTAAGTAAAGGGCATGTTTCTCCTCACTTAAAGATAGTATATACCTTAACTAACCATTTTTATGGTTACATGCAGGTAAGCAATTTTTCATAATTGTGTCTTGGCTGTGAAATTTTTTTGATTTCACCCAAACCATTGAACCCATTTCATATGCTTTAACTGATTTTTCCTTCACCTAAACCTATATTAACTTAAAAAAAATAATTATATTACATATTTTTTCAAATTTTTTTCTCAAAAAAATTTCTTTTAACAGCAGTATGTCTTCATTAATGTTTCAATAAAAATAAATGATAAAATGGTAACAGGTGTTGATGAAGTGATATGCATTCAAGCTAATATTTACTGGTAAAACACTCTACTTAGCATTTTATCAACTTTCTCATGTAATTTTTACAACAACCACTGAAAACAGGAATTGTCATGGTCACCAATTTGTAAGTGAGGGAATTAAGCCTCAGGGATGTTGACAAAATTTTCCCAAGACTCCCTGGTTAATAAGGTGGCACAACTAGAGCTGAAACCCAGGTCTGCCTAATACCAATTCATTTGCTTTTAACTAATCATGCCATATCAGTTTTGTTAAACAGGATTCTTCTACTGGATAGGTATTAAGCATGGTCCTTAACTAACCTCGTGATAAATACATTTGAAGTTAAATATACCAACACAGATTAATCCAGAAAATTTCAAAGTGAAAACTTTTGAAGCTTATCTTATTCTTAATAAAACAAAACTTTATTATAATTTAATATTATGCCGGGTGTGGTGGTGCACGCCCGTAATCCCACCACTTCAGAGGCTGAGGCAGGAGGATCGCGAGTTTAAAGGTAGCCTCAACAATGGCGAGTCACTTAGCAACTCAGTGAGACCCTATCTCTAATAAAATACAAAAAAGGGCTGGGGATGTGGCCCAGTGGTCGAGTGCCCCTGAGTTCAGTCCCCAATGCCAAAAAACAAAAACAAAATTAATATTATAACATTTTACAATGCCGGCCTATTACTAATTAATCTTTAAGCATGACTATCCTCTATTGAAAGGTCTATTTCAGAATATAAAAGTCAAATGCTTTTGTCTTTATTGGAATGTCAGTTCAAGTTATCACTTCAGTTGGTACATTTCACTTTCATGAATAGAAATAGAATCCATGAATAGAAATAGAAAATAAATTTATGTATTTATTTTCATGTATTTATGAAAAGAATGTGACATATATCAGAATCTCTTCTGTTTTTCTCAAACACTATGGATAAGTATGGTTTATTAAAACCTGGTAGAGACAAGCTATTGGGCTGGTCTGTGCAATGTCATCGTGTCAGTTAAGCCTATTAATTACATGTGCAAATTTAGTGTACTGATGAATTGTTAGTATAAATACCCAATATACTAGAATACAAGAAACATGTATTTGGGATTCACAATGATTCTTATAATTGTTTTGAAGGATTGAAGCTGGGATCCATATAGTAGTTTATAGAAGTATGGACAAATGTTGACGAATTACTTTTATCAGCATTTTCTTAGCAGTACAAGAGAGTTATTATTAATATTTTTGAAAGTGCAGTTATCAGAAATATTATGTAAACTTTTATGGTAAGCATAGGTCTACCTAGAATTCAGTAATTTAAAAAAATAAAAAACAAAACAAGGGTGTAACTCTTTTCTTTAAAATGAACAAAAATTGTATTTATTTATCATGTACAACATATTTTGAAATATTTATGCATTGTGGAATGGATAATTCAAATTAACATGTATTATATCATACTTTTTTGTGATGAGAACACTGGAAAATTTATTGTTTAAGTTTATTTCGAGAATACATTGTTATTACAAGGGAAAGAAAACAAAATATCTGTAATAAATCAGTAGACATTATAAAAAATAAATTCTTATTAACTATTGTTACATGCTATGTAATACATAGATCTCTTGAATTTATTCCTCCAATATAAATGAAGTTTTGAAATTTTAAATTCTTTGACCAGCATCTCCCGACACTCCTCAGCCCCATGCTTCTTTTTTAAGTAAAAAATTAACTAATATTCTGCAGCATCTGCCACTTTATCTTTCTCATGAACCCAAGGGACCAAATTCCTTAAATCTCAACTGAATGTGACAGTCATTTGCTATTTCTGTCTCTTGGCACCAGATTACCACCTCAGTTCTTAAACCTGATACACAGTTCGCAAACTGTCTCTTATATTCATAAGTATCAGAATGACAAGCCAATCCATGTGCATACTTCAACCAGATGTGTGCAGAACTTTTAACAGCCAGCAAACTAGCCTACATATTTTTAGAAAAATGTTTTCTACTGGTTATAGAAGTAATTATTTAATTTAGTCACAAAATAATAAAAATGGTAGAAGTACTTGTGTTCATTTTCATTAAAATGGTCAGATTAAAAGTAACCAAACTCCATAAGTCCAGTGTTGTTCAATATCCAAAGTTGAGTTGCTTAATGTTCGTAGACCCACTGAATCATCTTAAGACTTATATTTCATTTCTTTTCATTTCTTTATGAGAACTTTAGTAGACTTTTTTATTTTTCAAAACAGAAAATGTGGAGAAGGTTAATGCACTCTGACATTCAGTTCTTTCTTCAAAAATCCATTACTGAATATCTATAGGGTGGAAAGTACTGGGTTGTCATGATTTCTATATAAGCCCAGGGAGGCAGATTTACACACAATTAAAATATTAGTCTGGGTAAGATGAATGTAATAAAACAAACAAACAAAAAAGACATTACAGAGGAGGGAGTGATCAGTAGGGATAGGAGAAGCTTTGTGGATAAAATTGACATCCAGGCAGGCCTTGGAAGATGTTGAGGACTGTGACCAGATATACACGGGAGAAATTGCATTCTAATTTCAAACTTGACATGAAAAGCAGACCTGGAATCTGGCAATTAGTTGAAATGTTTCACTAATGCTTTAAGACGACTTGAAAGATTTTAGTCTCTTTCATTTCTCTATGGGACTCTCAGCTGAGTTTTATTCACTGTTGTAAGTGCTAAGGGAGAAGAAAGTTTTAAGAAGTGTCAAATCCTAAAGCAATATCAAAAGTCTGAGTACTAGAAAGAGAGTGTTGAGTGGGACAACCAGGAAGGCATTCCTGTTTTCGCAATGTTACCAGTGGTGAAATTGATTATTGGAAAGAACTAATGTGAGGTGAGGATGTGGCAGCAACAGACGCAGAAGCAAAATGGTAGCTGGGGAGTGGAATAGAAACTATATTAAGTAAAGGGGAGCAATGAAGACATTCGAGTTTGGGAGATGGCAAGGATCATCCAGCTGAGGTGAAAAACAGGATAGAAGAGCAGGACATGTGGTCAGGGAAGAGACCTCCAATGGTTTGTATTCACGAGTTAAGGAAAAAGTCCAGAATGTATTACCTTTGGGAATAGAATATAATAAGCTTTAACAGAGGATGGTTAGGCTGTTGATTTAAACAAGAGCCTCCTTTAGCAGTGTGTAGTGTTCTTTGTGAAATTATAGTGTTGTTTTACCAAAACATCTCAGTATTTTTTTTTAGCATGCAATGTGTTAAAACAGATATGCTTATATCCATAATTATAGAGCTTTGCAAATTACAGAGTATTTTCAAATACCTATCTATCTCATTAAACGACCACATAACCAATAAGAAGACAACGGGATTGTCTCCTTCAAAGTGAAGTTGAGTGGGCTCAGAGAGGGTAAGTGACTTGACAAAGCCACATGACTAATAAAGGTAAACTGTGCTCTTCTGAACCTGGCTCAGTGCTCTCTGGCTGTCTCCTGATCAATAAATCTCTGACTCTAGTAACTTCTGTAGAAGAACTGAGGTACTTTGAGGAAACAGAGCCAAAGAATGACAATAGTTGTTGATTTTCAGCACAATCCAACCCAGTCTTTGTCTTGACCACTGAAAAGGCACGTGATGGGTGTGTATCAAGCTATCCTCATTCCTTCAGAGTAGTCACCCTTGCTCATTTATTTCTTTTGGATTCCTCTGAAACTCACAATAGCAAATTTGCAGTAATTGTCTGACTTGTATGGAAGAAAATGTGCTCTGACAAATAGATATAGGCATTCTGGCCTTTGATTCTACTCTTCTCAACATAAATCTTGGTGTGATTTAAAGTGCTTGGGGTGTGTCAATCCAGTTCTATACTAAGTAAGTGGTAGGTAAATTCTGGATGAATTTAAAAAAATACACGAAGTTGGGGATAGGAGCTATGAAAATGCAACCTCTAGTTTTCCAGCCTTTGTTTGTCCTTCCACAGAACTCAGTCAGTCACCATTTTGTACATTTCCTTGGTACAGATTCTTGGAGTGTGAGATTTTGAAGGTGAGTATTTCCGGGTAATGATGAATTCACAATACTATCATGCATGAGTGAGTACCTGAGGTGAAATGAAAAGCAAGGTCACCAGTTATAAAGAGGTGAAGTAACTCTGAGGGCAGTTTCATGGGTCATCAACATGATACCAAGTTTAGAAAATGGATGAGGAGAAAGAAACGCTTTGATTTGTAATACAACCATTAACTTTAGGATGTGGAAGAATGTCTGGAAGGTGATGAGGATTGGGAGGTGTGACTAGACACTTGTATTTAAAATCATGGTCTTCAAAAGTTGTTAAAAGTAAGGGTGACAAATCAATGAACTGAAGTCAGTGGAAGATTTGTGAAATATTGAAACTGCATCCTGCGTGGATTGGAAGATCCAGAAACTGGTAGCTGACAGTCTTTCTAAGGAAGAGGTGACATACATAGGAAGTAAGCTTTTATTTAGCATGAGGAGGTGCTGTGATCTAGCTGGAGTAGGGACCGTGTGAGGATGAGATGTGTATAGTGGTGATGAGCACAACTTGAATGCCATGGACCGTTTCCTTCCTTTATGACACTAAAAGTTCAGTCCTACTCTTCCCCTTTTATGTCCAAACTTTCTATCTTTTGACTAAAATCCTTCCAATGCTTCTCTTGTCTCTTTTAGGACATTGCTAGACATTTCTAGGCCTGACTTACAGTTCTTTCTTCTTTATTTTCCAATCATATTCTTGGATCTTCTGGGATTGATTGTTTCCTATAAAAACTGATTTATAATCATTTTCTGTTTGATGTACCTATTTAGTAGGAACTCATGACGTATAGCATATTGGCTTTATTTTTTTTTCTTTCATTCAGGTTTTTATGGTCACAAATTATTGGGGCTGTTGTTCTTTCATTGTGTTCCCTTTAATGCAATCACTGTAGCCCATGACTAATGGTTAAAAATTAAATCTTTCAGTTTATTTCATAGTAATGTGGTATTAATAATAATCTACCACAGCATATTTTTTTAGTATGGGATTTTAAGTATAGAAAAATTATATGCTATCACTCTTTCCATGTTCAGAACAGTAATATAAAAAATGTACATTTTCTCTTAAAAGTATTTAGACTGCTTTCTTAGATTTCTGTTCTATAAAAATGAAGACTTCTAATGTTAAGCACTTTAAATAGACAGCAAAACAGCTTGGTAATTTTACAGAAGAACCATCCTTAGGGGGTGTCTAGTTTTCAGGTTATAATTCTTCAACCAATTTTCTTCTGAGTCAAACAGATCTATCTCTGTCTTTTTGGATTCCAATATTATCTTAAGTGGGTCTGGTAGGTGAAGCAGATGTCAAAGAATGCTGAACAAATGTTCCATTTACTTCATCCAAATAATACTGAGAATTACATGGTTTTGAAATGCAATACTTATCTTGACCTTATGAATTTCCCTTTGCTTCTGGAAGCTAATTAAAAAAAAACTTCTTCAAAATATTACACATATTGAAGTCTGTACTTTTTCAATTTCTTGTTAATGCAAAATCAACCTTTAATACATAGATAAAACAAATAGTCAAACTTAGAGCCAGATGGATTGATTTGTTGAAATGTAGCATAACATAGCAGATCTTAATTCAACTGACAATCACTAACAAGCTGTTTGACTTATAACAGTTCTTCTCATATGAATAGCATCTTTCACCATAATCATATTGCACAAGTAATGATACTTGAAGACAATCATAAAAGTTAATGAATAAACTAATTCCAAATTATAATCTGCATGAGAAAACACAGCTAAATATGGTTTAGTGGATGGGGCCAATCTGTAAAAACTGTAAATAGTTACTTTATAGCAATATGTTCATTCCTTCAGTCAATGAAGAAAATTTTCTGAACATGTATCATACGTAAGTAATTGCTGAACTGGAGACAGGAACAAACAAGACCTTTAAATGATGGGAGAGAGATGGAACCTGTCTTATAAGAATATATCATATATGATCGAAACTAGAAATTATTTAAATAAATGGCTTAAAATGGCATAAGGTTGAGTAAACATAATTGGAAATATCTGAAGGCAAACTGGAAACTTTGAGACAATATAAAAAAATATTTTTAGTGATTATTAAGTATAATGACTCATGTTAAAAAGTGTTGAAGCTGGGCGCGGTGGCGCACGCCTGTAATCCCAGCACTTTGGGAGGCTGAGGCAGGAGGATCGCGAGTTCAAAGCCAGCCTCAGCAATGGCGAGGCACTTAGCAACTCAGTGAGACCCTGTCTCTAATAAAATACAAAAAAGGGCTGGGGATGTGGCCCAGTGGTCGAGTGCCGCTGAGTTCAATCCCCGGTACCAAAAAAAAAAAAAAAAAAAAAAAAAAAAAATGTTGAATAGTAGTAACTAAAATTTATCCGGCCCTTGGGCTGGGGTTGTGGCTCAGTGGTAGAACACTTGCCTTAGCATGTGTGAGGCACTGGGTTCAATTCTCAGCACCACATATAAAATAAAGGTCCATCAACAACTTAAAAAAAATTAAAATAAAAAAAATTTATCTGGCCTTGTCCATGCAGAATATGAATTCTAGGTGTTTCATGTGTGCTAAACTCATCTGATTTTTGTACTACCCCCATGAGAGAGTTTGTAGGGCTTTCCTAGGCACATCCCTACTCAGCACTTTTGCACTTACTATTCTCTTTGTCTGGAAAGCTCTTATCTTAGGTACTCATGGAGCTGACTCCCTCGCTTTGTTCAGATCATGACTAAAATGGATCTCAGTAAGGTCTTCTTCCCTGATTCCTCTTCTAAATTTGCAACATAAATTTTCATCAACTTTTCTATCCATTTTCTCCCTCAGCACGTATCACCTTTTAACATAACATAAACACTTGTCTTTTTTATTACTCCTCACCCATTTGAATATATGCTCTATGAAGGTGGACTTCTCTACGTACGATTCCTAGAGTAATATGAGGCATATATGTTAAATGTTCAATGAATGTTGAATGAATGAATGTGGTTAGGACTATTGTAATCATTACACACACACACTGTTTATGTATTGCTATGGTTTGGATGTGATTTGAGTGTATCCCTCTGGGGTTTATTGTGTTGGGAGTTTGATCTTTTATGCTGTAGAGAGGTGGTGAGACCTGTAAGTGGTATGGCCCAGAGGGGAGATCTTAGTTCACTGGGAGAGCTGCCATCAGAAGGGATCCTGGTATCTCTTGTGGAACTGCTAAGACCTTGCAAGAGCAAATTGTTTTAAGAATAAGCCTGACCCCTGAATCACTCTATGGCTTCCTGTTTTGCTACATAATCTCTCATTCTTTGAGTGTGGTCTTGCTGTGGTGCTAAAAGGCCCTCACCAGAGGCTGAATCAATGGAGCTGCCTGATCTTGAACTTTCATGCTCCAAAACTGTGAGCTAAATAAAACTCTTTTATTTAAAAAAAAAAAAAAAAGTTAGCCTGCCTCAGGTATTTCATTATAGTAAAACAGTAAAACTACCTAATACATATATTGATAAAAATGTTTTTATTTAAATGTGCAATATTTGTATTTGATATCAATACATAAAATTATATGGTATATCATAGAATTTGAAATAAGAAAGTCTATATATATATCCATACAGACACATATATATCTTTATATGTAAGTAAAATTGCATTTACATTGCAAATATAATAAAATTGTCTCTAGTGTGTAATCATAGGTATTCAGTCAGGGGATGCAGATTGCAGTTCATTTTATATTTAAAAAGATGAAGTAGATAGCACACATCCTTTTGACTTGGACATAATAGTAATAGCTGCCAATTATTAATCATCTATTAAATTATAATGCTAAAAGTCATTACAGTTATTTTCCTTGTGTATTTTATAGATGAAAAGCACTGAAATTAAATGAAGTTAGAGAATTATTCCAGGTCACAAGGCTAATAAGCAGCAAAGCTGGGATTTAAACTCAGGTCTATCTGTAGCTAACCCTCAGCATGTTTTGCTATTCTACACTCTTTAATGCTTAAAATATATTAAGCTGCTTATTTTAACTATCTTCTTTATTTTAACTTCTGTACTTAGACCTATTGACCACATTGAAACAAAAATATCACCTCCATAAAATGCTTTGAATAATATGATAATTATCTACTAAGAAAAACAGGAAAACAAACATTATTCTTGTTCTGAATAAAATTTGGCCTAATCAATCTGTCAATTGTCAACATCTAAAGATCATCATTGAGTTTTGTTTCAGGAATTTTAAAGTAAGCAATTAAATCAGTGATGAAAACTTATTTTGTAACAAATTAAAGAGGACATCCACTTGTATTTACATTTGAAGTCAACAGAATAACCTGATATTAAGAACTATTGCACAACTCTTTTATAAGTGGAAAATTTTTTGAAGTGTTTGTTATAAGGCAAATATTGAATACATACTTCTGTATAAATAATTTTTTAAACATTCATTGTTATATTTTCAAGATGATATTAAAATGGAGGACATATTGTACCTGCCTAGTGTGTACATTAGAATGATTAGGTTAGCTTTCCTGGTGAGAAGAGACTAAAAAGAGCTAAAGGCATATATGTGGAGTTGAACTTCAATGAACCAAGCTCATTCAAATTTGTTATGAGAATATTTCTTTCTGGTTCAATTGTTTATTATTTTCCTCAAGAACATACTCATGACAGTTCATTAGGAAAGGAATTTGCCAGTTTTTATCAAAATTCTTCAAAATGTTCAGTCCTTCTGGTTTAGTGATACATTTCTAGGAACTTCTGCCAAGACAATAATTTTAATTTTAGAAAAGTTTTACACACAAATGTGCTCATTGTTGTTATTTTATTTTAAAACATTTAAATTACAAAAACAATACAGGCTCCTTAAATAATGTAGTAGTGCATACAAGTAGAGATTGGTCATGCTTCTCCTCAGAATTTCTTTCATCCTTAGCTTCCTTAGAAATTATAATATCAACAGTTTGGTTTTTATAACTGGAGCCATTAATTTTAAGAAAGCACATTATATACATGCACACTCATACCCATAAAATTGTGTCACACAGGCAGAGTCATGTGATGAGATCAATGATTTTTATAAAAGCAAAAAAGAGGAATGCCTACATAAATTTTGATATAGTTACTGTACAAACTATTATATAGACTTTATAATGTTTACAAAGAATTTATACATAAAATCTGCACATCTTATAGCATTAAGGGAAAAGGAAGATATGAAATTATATATGGAAATCTAGTTACATATGTAACATACACATTCATACACATTACAAAATAAAAGTGTTATCTTTGGGTGATGGGAATTTGGATGGTTGTTTGGTTTCTGACTTTGCTGTGCTTTCCAAACTTCCAGTGGCAAATGCAATGCTGAGTTAGAATTTTAAAGGAAAATTGTCTTTATTTAGAATCAGAAATTCTGAATTTGGATATTTTTAAAGAAACCAATGTTTTCTATTTTTGACTTCATGTTATCAGTCATTTAAAGTGTCCTTAGGTTAATGAGAAAAACAAATCAGAGTATGCTTAATTGAGGTGTGGAGATGTAGGTCAGTAGCAAAGTGCTTGCCTAGCATGTGCTAGGCCCTGAGATCAATCAATACCACCAAATACACCACACACACACACACACACACACACACACACACATGCTTAATTGACATAATGTACTGATGCTAAAGGACTATGTTTTCTTTATGTTGGTATAATGTCCTTTTTGTTACCAGGAAAAATAAACCCTTTAGTCTCAGCCTTTAGGTGAGATCATTGTGAGTACTCCAGGGGAGGGTAAGTGAGGAATGCTAAATTAGTAAGTTTGATTCCTGGGCTGTCCAGCTCAGTCCCTTGTTGGATGAAAAGTCACCTTTTCCATGCTTTCCCAAACTGGAGAAAAGATGGAGAGATTGGAGTAATTGAAAGTTAACTGGAGCAACTGAAAGATTACTTTTGTTGTGCAAATTTATTTATGACCAATGTATTTATCCAAAAACTATTTATTAAGTGCTTATAATAGTCAGGAACTTTGTAAATTGAATTATTTTCTAAGAGGCAGTACAGTTAAATATATTGACTGAATAATTCAGCAGTTTGATACCTTATGAAAAAAAAGTGGGATGCTTTGTTTCTATAATAGTGTAAAAAGTTGTATGTTAGTATGATAGAATGCCATAATAAAGAACGACAGATTGGATGACTTAAACAATAGAGATTTATATTCCTAAAGTTTTGGTGGCTAGAAGTCTAAGATCAAGGTGCCCAAATGGCTGACTCTTTCTTCCTTCCTTCCTTCCTTCCTTCCTTCCTTCCTTCCTTCCTTCCTTCCTTCCTTTCTTTCTTTTCTCTCTCTCTCTCTTTCTTTCTTTCTCAGGAACTTTACCACTGAGATCCCAGGGGAACTTTAACACTGAGTTACATCCTTAGATCCTTAGCCCGTTATTTATTTTTTTTCTTTCTTTTGTTTTTTAGTTGTCAATGGACCTTTATTTTATTTATTTATATGTGGTGCTCAGAATCGAACCCAGTGCCTCATACTCTTCTCCCTGTCTTCACATGGTCTTTCCTAATTTCCTTTTGTATAAGGACACCAGTCACATTGGAGTACGTCTGCCCAATGGCCTCCTTTTAACATAATATATCTCTTTAAAAATCCTATCTCTAAATACAGTGTCATTTTGAGGCTTTGGGGTTGGGACTTCAGCATATGAATTTTGAGGAACATAATTCATCCTGTATCAGGCAGCAAGAACGTGGAAATTAAATGATCTGACTTGATATGTCAAACTTGGTCACTTATACTAACTTACTGTGAGGCCACGAGATAGTTGTTAGCTTCATTTTTCTCATGTAAAATGATAAGATAATTGTATTATGATGGTTAAAAATGAAGCTTCCACTTTTTTTCCTTTTATTCAACAAATGCTTATTGGGTGACTACTCTTTTCTAGGCATTGTGCTAGACATCCATAGATGCAAATATTTAGTACCTACCTTAGGAGCTTTGGTGTTAAAAGGGACAGCTGTAATATTTTTCCTATATGGAGGTAGATATAGAAAGCATAGAAACCTTGGAATCAAATAGATCTAGGTAAAATCCAGGGACTGTGTCTTGTGGTTTTGGGCTAGTTATCTGACCTCTCCAAAATAGTTCTCCCTTTTGCAAAATGAGGAAAAAATACTCTATATTTCAAGATTATTATAAAGATTATGATGATTTGGTGATATAACATTAAAATAGTATATCTTGGAGTGCCAAGAATGTAGAATTTTCAGTTAATTCTAGCAACCACCCACTAGCAAGGGGCACAGGACAGGGAGAAGTGAAGAGTGTCCAGGTGTACAGGCACTGTTGAGGGCCTTCCCTTTTGTATACACTTGGGGATCTCTATTGTAGCTTTAGAGAGAGAAAACAAAACAACAAAACAAAACAACTATTTTTCTAGTAGCTGTGTGTCCACTTTCTGAGAAAAAATTTCACACCAAACCTCTGAGACCCTCTCCATGCCCTTATCCTCAGCTGTTGACCTCACTTCACCTCCCATGAGGTGAGATTTAAGGTGGGGACATTCTGGGAGCTGGATCAGGGAGACCCTCTGAGGAAGCCAAGCTGATTGGGAATGAAGAAACTGGTCAGAGCAAGGGCATGATTTTCACAGGAAGAGCCTTAAGATCAAGGAACAAGTTAGTGGAAATAAGGGGGTGAACACCTGCAAGGCTTTGAGATTGTAGTAAGAAAAGAGAAGCAAAGCATTCACCACCACCTGGCATACCCACCAGCATTAGCGATGTCTGACTCTCCTTTTCTTGACATGATAAGGGTGTGAAAAAGAATTCATTTCCTGGATAGACTGCTTATATTTATACTCCAGGAGAGACAATTTGTCTTTTTTCCTGTTTCTCAAAACTAATAAACTAATATGAAAGATACCTTCACAGATTTGCCATTTTTTTTTTTTTTTTTTTTTGGTACCAGGGATTGAACTCAGAGGCACTCGACCACTGGGCCACATCCCCAGCCCTTTTTTGTGTTTTTTTTTTTTTTTTTTTTTTTTATTAGAGACAGGGTCTCACTGAGTTGCTAAGTGCCTCGCCATTGCTGAGGCTGGCTTTGAACTCGCGATCCTCCTGCCTCAGCCTCCCAAAGTGCTGGGATTACAGGCGTGCGCCACCGCGCCCGGCTACAGATTTGCCATTCTTAACATTGGTTATTTACCCTTCAAAAAAGAGTCTTTTAGCATCCCTACTTACCTGTTTTTGTATTATTTCCTGTAGATTTGAAATATATTTCTAAATATGTTATGATACAGACTCCTTGTTTGACCTAGCTCTGGGAGGTTCCTGAAACTTTCCCTGGATCCACTGTGTAGACACTTGTAAAAATCCAGTTTGAGAAAGAAGCCCCTAAAGTAAATTTAGTAAGACGTTCCCACCCTCCTTCTGATCACCACTAATATTTGATTGATCTCCTCATCTTCCATTATCCCCCAGCTGATGTCTGATCACCTGGCCTATCTGTAGCAAGACTCCCACTAGGTTGCTTTAGTCAGGATTCCCCTTGCTCCTGATGTCTCCTCTTAGTAATTTCCTACCCACTGAAGTTTATCCTGATTTTTTTTGTTTATTTAATTATTTATTTACTTATTCATAATGGTTTATCCTGATTTTTGGCTATAAATTTCTACTTGCCCATCCTGAATTTGGAGTTGAGCTCAATCTCTATCCTCCACTGCAAAATCCCATGACTGAGGTCCTGTGCCTCTGGCAATGATCTTCCTTATCACGCTTTAAAAAAGTATCACTGAATAATTTTTACTTCAAAAATTAATAATTAATCTACAACCCTGCTCTGATCTCAAGTTACAGCCCAAGGATTAATCATTTTTACTTTAACAATTGTATCAGTTTCATAAAGATGTGGGACAATCCTATGTGTTGTAATCTCCTGGAAGACAGATTGCTCTTCTTCCAAATAAAATAAATGACTTTCCCAATATAAAAATTCATAAGCACAAAAACAAATATCTTGGCATAGTTAACAAAAAGAATGGTAAAAACCTGTTATTTATAAATAATGACACTACCGGAGTACCAATTGCCAACTTTTAGTGATTAGGAGAACGGACAGCATTGTAAATAGTTTAGCTAAAGGAAATCTTAAAATAGCTTCATGTTTTACCACTCAGAATATTTTAAGCAAGGACCAAAATACTATTGTGATGGGAAAATTAAAATAATTAAAATTTCCCATTTCAAGGAGGAACTGAAATCATGGCTATCTGTAGTAAGCAGAGTATAAGAAACTTTTGCTAATAAGCTTATCTTCCTGGATTCATAGGATCATAATTTAAGTTTCTTTTCTTATATTAAGGTGACTTCTAGTTAAAGAGTAAAACTGCCTCTTAATACTGTACCTGTTTTGCTGTATTTAAATAGATTAAGCCTCAAATACTATGGTAAAAGTATCAGTATGTTATTCTTCAGAAACACAGATACTTGGGACATGAGATCAGAGACAGGTTGGAATATGGAGGAGAGGCAGTCCAATGTGGATTGGTGACAATCCCAACTCCAAAGAGAAGCCCAGGGAGAGAGGCCACCTTGATAAGAATGGGGATCACAGAAATAGATTTTAAAGACATCTTAAAAAGTCTAGAAATTTGTTTTCACTGTCAATGGGAAAGGTATTTTTGAATATTGTTTTCTTTAATATTTTAACATAGGGCTTTTCTTCTAAAACAGATACTAGTGGTTTATTTTGAAAGCTAAAACAATAAACTTCAGTTATCAAAGTACCATGTTATATAATCCCTCAAAATGTTCTGTTCATAGTAAAGGGGAGGGTCTGCTATTAATGTGTGGACAGAAGCCATGTACAATGGGCAGAATGAGATTGCCTTTACTGAATCAAATTTGTATTTCTTATCCAAATCCCAAGGTCATCAAAAAAGTCACAGGACTTTCTTCTTCACACACATAAAAATTAACAAAGCTTTAATAAATGAATGAAAAACAAATTAACAAAGCTGTTCAACTCATCTTCTTATATAGGATTGTCCAGAATTTCTACAAAACTGATAATTGACTTGGGGGCCCCATTTTGATCTTAAAGCTTACAATTTTTGACATTTCTGTTTTAGCATACAGTTAAGAATTTTATACCTGTACAAACAAAAATAGAAACATATTTGTTGGCTTTTAATGAGTAACGAACACAGAGGGTCAATGGATTTGTCCAAAGTGATAGTCTTCAAGAATCATTTGCACACCATAGCAATGAAGTTCCACTGACCCATCTAACTGCTGTAGTATTAGCAGCAATCAATACTGATGAACTGTTCTGAGTGAGGCACTGAACAATTTATTTTGAAATATGGTAACTCTTCTCTGGGATATTCACATTCTGCTTACCTCAAATTACTTCTGAATTTCAAAATACTGTCCTGTCCGAGGCTATTAAGTGCTAATAAACATTAACATTATTCAGTTGAAGGGCACTATCTTTCAGTGATGCGTGAAAAGTGTTTCCAACCTCTGGTTAGAAAACGCTTTGGAGTGGAAAGTATAAGCCATCATTATTGCTTGTACAATACTGTTTTCACTTTGTAATTTAACCTTGAATAAAATAACATATATATATATATATATATATATATATATATATATATATATATATTCCATGAACAAAAATAAAATACTTAGAAGCATTTGAAGAAACAGTCCATTTCCTCCTCTATTTCCTCAATCTTCCACTACTTCTGAAGACAATAGAGCAAAGTACTTGGATTGTGAGTCTCAGGCTTGGCTCCACCTTTGTGAATCATTTGTGTGTGGCCTCAGGCAAGTTACTGAACCTCTCTGATGCTTAGTTCCCTTATCTATAAGACAGGGGGATAGTAATAGTACTCATTTCAGTGTATGTCTGTGAAAATTAAGTAAATTCTGGCATAATTAGTGCTCAGAAGAGTGTTTAGTACATAGTAGATGTTCAATAAATCTCAATTTGCAGCATAATTAAAAGAGCTAGATATATTTTGTTATTGAGTACCTAAAAAAAGGCATTATCAGAGTAGAAGGACTATTAAAAGCTATTGTCCATAATTATCCACTATTATGCTATAAATGAACTTTGGGCGATAAGCTATTTATAATAAAACTATTAGAAAATAGGATATAATTTTAGTAATTTAAGTCAATGTCTTTGCCAACTTACTCAAGACTTCATTTTTTTCTCTAGCCAATTTGTTGTCTTTGATATTTAAGGGGAAAACACACACACACACACACACACACACACACACACACACACAGTAATAAATTCCTGTAATTTGTGAGTTTAAATGAGTTGAAAAATTAGTCAAAAAAATTTTGACTTTATTACTTATTTTCTACCTACATAAGACCCCCTTTTAGTTGTTATAATAGGCTTATAACCAATGTCTTTTATAAGTCTTATTTGAAGTACTAAACATAACGATAAATTGATATAAATCTACCATTCCCCCACTCCATTCATTTAACTTTCCATTATATTCTTTGAGATACTTTGTGGACATAAAACATTGTAATTCTGTACACTTACTGTACAGTTGAAAAATTTAAAAAATTCAAATTCATCTTTTAGATCTTCATTGACAATAAAGAGAATATATTTATTTATGCCTGCAAAGGTTACTGAGATATTATTTGGACCTTTTTCTTTAAAGTCACTAAAGTTTCTATGAAAGAAAAGATAACAGGGCAGTGACCTATTGTGCCTTGAAATATTTAGAGAGATCTAAAAAAGTTTACCTTTATGCCCCAAAAGTTCAAATATGGTTACATACTCTCCATAATGGGAAAGTTAAAATTTAAATTTTAAATGGGGAATGGAGTGTTAGTGGTTCTTCCACACTCAGACCAACCACAGCAAACGTCACACACATTATTTTCTTTCTTTTAGAGACAGGATCAATCCTGGGCCCTGTAGAGCATTGTACCTACAACTATACATAAAAACACATCACTCAAACATGGACTGGTAAATATAATTAAATGGAAATGAACTTGAATACTTACAGTAGTGCTAGATTTTAAGAAGAGTTGTGATGATCTCATTCTCTCAAATATGAGTAGTAGACAGGGGGTTGGAACAAAGGGCAGACCCGCCAGGAGTGCCTACTGCTTAGATCAATGTGATTAATTTTGACTGTCCACGTCAGAGAATAAAACCTAGCAGCAAACGTAGGAACCTAGCCAGAAGGCACTTGAAAACTGAAAAATGGAACCAAAGTGTCAAAATTGGAGAAGTCAGACATGTGGTGAGTCAAAGGAACAATTTTGGGGTCAAGGTAGAAACAAAAGCCATGAGTTGGGAAAAAATGCAAGGCTAAGGAAGAAAGCAGGTGGAGGGGGGGAGTAAGAACAGCTGGAGGGGATGAGGCACTAGTTGTGAACTACCCCAAGACTTTTAAAAGCAGTATCACTAGGTAAATGTGAAGTTTGACCACACAAAAAGAGCCTAGGATTTATGGGGTGCTTCTTAAATTTTGTTAATTGCCACACCTTGAAGACATTTGCATTTGCAACCCCTGGGGATTAGTGCTTAATAAAGGATTAATATATCCAAGGCTGCTTTTAATTGAATGTCTGTGGCTTGTTTCATGTATGGTTTGGCTTTGTTGAAAGGACAGCTCATCGGTTTGCAGGAGAAGAGGTCTGCCTATATTCATTAGAATTATCTTTATGCTTCAGTTGTCAAGAAGGGATGGATAAAAAGAAAGATAGCATTTACTGAAAACATTAAGGTGACCATGAGATTTGTGTTACATGTTATTTAACCTCTAAGACTGTCATCCTGCAAAAATGAAAATAGATATAAAAACAAAATCTTACAAGAAGAAGACCTGAACACAGGCAGGATATGATTATTTTGCATTCATTTGCATTAAGATGGGAAGATAGCTAAGGTTTTGACATAATCTTCTAGGTCAAAGATGGACAACTAAAATGATTTTTTGTAACAGTAGATTTCCCCATTTTTGTTGGATCCTTATGGCATATAAACTATTTCCTGATATAAAGAAGTACTGAAGAATAAAAGTAATAATAATACTAATGCCGACTTACATAAAAGAAGCTGATTAACTGGCATTCTTGCTCCATTTAATCTCTATGGTTGATAACCTAGATAATTAACGTAAGTAGGTGGACGTTGCTGCTATTTGCCAAGCTGCCAATTGTACAAATGCCAATGTGTAGTGTACTTCAGTCTCTCTATTTCTCATCAAGGCTGAAAGTAATTTAAACTGGCTCTTCTGCTGATAAACAGTATTCTATGCTATTTACAGATATTACACAAAATCATTACAGAGATTCAATTTAGAGATGATTTCAAGTATAAAGCTTTAACTATGTAATCTCCTTATCATCCTTTTACATTCAACGTTTTTTTTAAAGTGCTTATCTTTAGCAACCAAAGGGGGAAAAAAAGGAGAAAAATTATTATTTTTTTATTTTTCTAACTTATGTGAGAAGAGGCCACTATCTCAGTATGAAAGAATATCTACCACTTGTCTAAATTGCTGCAGTGCAAGGAAAAGCCCAGCAGGTGGCATAATCATGAAAAAGTGGTTGGGATTTTGCCCAGACAAAAGAACTCAAAAATTATCGCTGTACACACCAGCATGTTTTCCTCTCCAGAGTAAAATATTTAACAAACATAATTAGTCCTAAAATTAGAAAAAAGTTTATGGGAATGAATTATAAATACATACAATAATCAAAAATGGCAACTGTGAAACAGTTAATATTTGTGGAGCCTGGGGCAAAAGTACAAACAGAAGCTGGCAGCTCACATTTCTAAATATTTAAAAGTTATAAGTTAAGCGATCAGAATTTTTAAATAAAATATGTTCTTGAATTGCAGCTGCAAGAATTCCTTTTCTCCGCCACTTCAAGCTCTTTCCTGTCCTGTGAGGGACCTTGCCCATATTTCCACATTCCATCCATATCTTTACAAATGGCCCTTCCTGACCACCCTTGAGCCTAGGGAGGTTCTGCAGTGGTGCATGTGTGGTTCCCTCTTGCAGGGTGTACTGGCAAGAAATGACCCATAGGCCCAAAAAATGGGATCAGCATATTTTGAGCAGGTAGTTATATCCCTGGAGTTTGGTGCAGAAGGGTACATAGGTTCCTTGGACATGTTCTCTTGACACTGTAGACTCCTCAACTGGTAGTGAAGGGATAGGCTAAAAAAAAGTCAGAAGGGAGATTTGAAAGAGTAGGGTGCAGGGGCAGGTCCTTCCTTGCTTGAGTTTAAGGATAATACTCTTGATACATTTGATAAGAGAAAATGTATAGTGTTTTTCTAAATTACATTTAGCTTTCATGTTCTTAATCCTATTGAATTTTGACAGCCATATTTGGGAGACATTTGGGAATTATTATCATAATTTTATAAATTGAGAAACTGAGTGTTAGACTAAATGATATATCTAAGCTCTACAATCAGTAAAAAGCAGTGCAGAGCTCATACCCAGGAATTCTTAGTGCAGGGTCCTTTCCATTGCACTTGGACATGCCCTGGCTAAGTTTGTAGCTTCTTTCTATACTAGGTATTCAATGCAGAGTTCAGGTCCCAAGACTTTAATGCCAAAAATGTGAGGAAAAACCCCTTCGAATAACTTTCTTCAACTGGCGTGATTAAGGAAAATCCTTCCATGTACTCTAAAGGGTCTGGTTGTAAAGTCTGGATTTAAATCCTGTTCCTCAGTACCCAGGACTTTAGAACTTCACTGTACTCACCAGGGCTTCTGTCATAGCAAAACAGCATGGATTTTATTAGGTGCTTTTGTCAAAGTTTTAGCATCTTCTCTATTTTAATACTTAGAGGTACAGTTTCAAATTTGGGACACATTTGCTATAGCTGCCATGATATTCTCCCCCAAGTTTCTATGGCAAAAACAGAAACAAAACCCGAATAACTGCCATCTAGTCCTATCTTACTGGGCTATTTCAGGAATAAGTACTCAAACTCATGCAGGATATTTGATTATAGAGCAAATGCTACAGGGCTGCATTTGTTGAAGTCTGGTCTGCCTGAAAGATTCTGATTCTTGCTGATTTGCTTATGTTGTTTTCTCTAATGGCATGGTTCCATTAGATGGACTTTCGAATGGTATTGATAGTAAATTCTTTTAAAAAAGGAAATCTAGGTGGAAAATGAGTTATGTCTAAAATAAATACAAATAAACTTATTCTGAGAAGAAACTGGGGAGGAAATGCCTGGCATTCAAAGCAGTCAGCCTTTCTTCCTCTCCAGGGGCAAACACTAATGCACTACAGGACTTCTCTACTCTGTGTGGAGGTATCATTATAGCCCACCATCATGATTGGGATCTTAAATGCCCCAAAGGCCTATATGATAGAGATTTGGTCACCAGTCTACTAGAGGTGGTAAGGTCTTTAGGAGGTGGGGCATAGTGGAAGGAAGTTAAGTCACTGAGGGTGTGCCTTTTAGAGCTCATACCCAGATGCTCTTAGTGTAGGGTTCCCTCTCACCCCTGCTTTTGCTTTTTGGCCACCATGAAGTAAGCAGCTTCCTTCCACCATGTGCTTCCATAATGATATACTGCCTCACCACAGACCCCAAAGCAACAGGGCTAAGTGACTAATGGATAAAAATCTCTGAGACCGTGAGCCAAAATAAACCTTTTATCCTTTTAAGTTGTTTACCTCAACTATTTTGTCAGAGTGATGGGAAACTAACATGCCACCACTTATTAAACAGGCAAGTAATTCAAAGTTTTGTCTCTGATAAGTCATAAATGTTAGTTTATAAAAATCTAGTTTCATAAATGCAGGTTAAAAATCCAGTATTTTTTATGAGGTTAAATATGAGGTAAAAAATGAGGCTTTGAGGATAGTTTGACCACCACTGAACGTTGCTATTGTCTTTATTAGGATGTTAGAAAAACATAATTTTTGCTGCTCTTTTCTTGAATTTTGTTATTGGATAGAAAATTGTTAAAAGACAAAAACTCATCAAAAGATCTCAATTTTCGTATTCAGTTAGTACTGTCTTGTGATGGTTTAGATCTGGAATGCTCCACAAAGGCCCACGTGTTGAAGGCTTGGTCCCCAAAGCAGCAACATTCAGAGGTGGGACTTTGGGAAGTAATTGGATCACATGGGTTCTGACCTCATTATTGAATTAGTGAGGGATTCACAGCTGATGGCATTATTGGGAGATGGTGAAAACTGTAGGCGGTGGAACCTAGTTGGAAAGAGTGGGTACTTGAAGCCATGTCCTTGGGGACTATATCCTATCCCTGGCCACTTTCTCTCTGTCTTAGCTTTCTTACCACCATGAGGTAAGCAGCATTGCTCTGCCACACTTTTCCACCATGATGTTCTGTTTCACCTTAGTCCTACCAGCTGGCCATGGACTGAAATCTCTGAAATCATGAGCCCAAATAAATCTTTCCTCCTCTAAGTTGGTTTTCCCAGGTATTTTGTCCCAGCAATAAAAAGCTGACTAACACACACCTTGAGTTTCAGTGTTCATAGAAATAGTTCCTGACACGATCAGATATCATTGCTGAAAGTACAAAACGATACTATCATTGACTCTAATAAACAATTACTTCAGAGCTGTAACTAGTTCAAGTATGAATGGCTTAAGATAATTGCTATAAAGGTGAAAAAAAATCATCATTTTAGGAATATATTACTGGTGTATGTGCAAACATGTGCAAAGATCTATGTGACTCTAATCCCGAAGGTCACATTATACTACTAATTTATCCTGGAGAATCATCAAGAAGTTATGCTGGTAGAAATGAGATGTTTCAAAGATACATCATTGGGGTTTTAAAACAGCCACAATAGCCAATTAGCAAGTAGCACTTTGAAAAATTTCTAGCCCCAAATGAACATCAAATTTTATAGTAGTGATTTTTCTTGCATGCATGTGTGAGAGAGGAGGTGCAGGGAGGATGGGGTCCAATGAAAGAAAAACCCAGAAGAACTTGGAATGAGACTGACATTTTCAAACTGTACATACTATCTGGAGAAACTAATGTGTTCTTTCTCTGCCCAGCTCTTTCAAAATTATTACATGAAATAAAAGCTCTAACTGGTTGGAGTTTATTATGTGAACGTGTTGCCAGGAAATGGGAAGAAGCAAATAGAGGTCTAATCTTGCATTTAAATTGAAATTCAGAAAACTCAAAGACTGAATATCTTACAGTGAGTTTCATTTTTTTTTTTTTACTTTACTGACATTAGTGCAGATAACTTCATGTATATTATATAAAATTTTTTCAAAATATGTCAGAATTATAGTAGGATTCTAAAATAACTCTGGTAGCATGTTAGTTTAATGATAATAATAAAATAGCCAATATTCACTGTGCCATGTGTCATGCTAAGAATACTATTTTAAGTATGATAAGACATTAAATGTGTTGGCTACCATAAATTGGTAGGTTGACAAAATATCCAGGAACATATTTTTTATTCATGATTATAAGGTTTACATATACTATTCTATCATAAATACAATTATCTCATACAGAAAGTGTATTCAGAAACATGACCCCTTATTAACTCAAAAGCTATCAGTGTGTCTAACAAAACTATATGATGTCCTATGCTCCAAAACCTGAACTTTTTAAGCACAACTTGGAGCATTTTGTATTTCATTTTTTCAGATTAGGGTTGTTAAAACAGTAAGTTTTATGTAAATATTCTAACATCTGAAAAACTCCAAAGTCTGAAACTCTTCTGGTTCCAAACATTTCTGATAAGGGATACTCGACCTGTAGTATTTTTAAAGTTATATTCTCATTAAAAATTACTCACTAGTAGTGAAAAGATAGTAGCGATAAAATATGCTATATTGTAATAAAGGTCCAAAGTAATATACCATTATGAATTCTTGGTGTAAGCAAATTAATTTTCCACTCACTGCAATATTACTTGTTGAACACTCCAAACTATTTTGAACCTGCTGTAGAAACAGAAATTTAGCAAAATAAGAACCCAAATGGTCAGAACAGATGTCATAGAGTCAATACCTAAAGCTCACATGCTAGGACAATATCTTTGATCTCACTGTGACTCATCTGTTCTTATTTTAGACAAAAATTTTACAAAATATTTATTATATTCCATGGCATGTGTTTTTCTCCATAGGAAATGCAAACCCAAGCACCTTTAAGATCTATTTCAAAATACTCTGCTTTGAATTCTTCCTTGGTCCACTGATTCTGAGCACTTCAATTCCATCTTGGGTCATTACACATTGTCAAAACCCAGGCACACAAGTCCCTGTTCATAGATTAAAATCCTAATAATTGCAATTAGCATACATAATTATAATTACTTGTATAAATTTCTACTTTTTTTCATCTGACAGCTTTGAAGGTTGAGACCATGTGTTTTTCTTTGAGTCCTGAGCACTTAGTACAGTGACTATTACATACTATAACTTCACATTAGTATTTGCTGAAGTAAATCACATTCAAAATAGCATATTAGAGTTAATGATATTAAAAGGGGTGGTGGCAGCAGTAATTATAAGAAGTGGGAGCAGTCTGATAGCAAATAAAATGATGAAAACAGATAAGAGAACTCAAAGCATATTGAGTAAAGGAGAAAGTAATTATGTTCTCAGTAATGCCTCATGGTATCATTGTATTAAAGCACATTAAAATAACACTTTTTGTATAATGATCATCTGGGATTAAAATGTTCTGTTCATAAAGACAGGAAATGTGTAATGCTAGAGGAGAAAGCTTTAGGTATATGGAGAGATATAAAAGTTACCTGATGGTAGCACAAAACTAAAACATTACTAAGCCATTATTGGCCATAGCTAGTGCATAACAAAACATTGCATCTCTGGTTTATATAGGAATAAAGAGAAAAATGCTCATTTTTCAGGAACTCAGGTTTATAGAAACACTTTAAAGATGATAAAGCTGCAAGGCATTTCTACATTTGACAATCTTGAAAAGAAACTGTGCAATAATACATGGCTCCTTTCAAATTACTCAGAAGTATTTGGAGTTTATCTCTAAGCACTGTGCTAGCCCTACTCTGCATTATGTTAAATTTTATTTCACATGGTGAATTTAACAAAAGAAACAATGGTTATGTGGCTTAATAAATTTAGTTCCTTGATCTCATCTTTGTCACAAGATAAAAGCATTTATGATATTTTCAGATGAATTTCACTTTATAAATTTTATGGCTAAACATTACTCAGTGTATTCACCCATACCCTGGTAAAGACAGCTACTTTCATTTTCAGTGAATAAAATAACAGTGACTTATTTTCATGGCAACTTGGTGACAGATGGGATGGTTTATCCTAGGAATCTGGACTCTTGAGGCCACTGCTCTCTATGAAACCCATCTGCAGACTTCTCTTTTGATCATTTAAGCCCATAAAAGGTACTTCATGTTAGAATTATGCTACTTCAAAGGAAGTAAAGAAAAGTCTTCTCCATAGGTGGTGCCTTCTGGTTATCACTAAAGCCTTGAAGAGCACAGATTTTGGAAAAAAGAAAATTGTATAGTTGTATTGGGTACCCGGATGCACTTGGTCAAATGGTTCCACTATCTAGTAGTTTTGACGCATTAGCCTGTCTCTGTCCTTCACAATCAGCTTAAGCACAACATTTCTTTCAAGAAGCCGTCCCTTTCACTTTCCAGTTTGATTTACATGCTATTTTCTAGTCTTCTTAAAAATCCATGCACACCTCTGGCTTAACTCTTCCCATGACATACTGTATTGCTTTATTTATTTTTCTTTTCAATCAGTTGGAATAAGCTAATCGGAGTCAAGGGCCAATTTATTTGTCTTTGTATTTCTAGATTCTAGGAAAGAGACTATCACATACTAGGTTTTCAATGGATGTTTGTTCAGTTAGTAAGTGAACTACTGACTGTTGAATGGAAAGTTTCTATTTTCATTATAAACAAAAGGAGGACACTTGATATCAACCTGAAATTTGACAATCATTTGAAGAAGGGTTGTAATGTATAAAAATAATGTCATAAAGATTTTGTTTTTGTCTTTTCTTACATTAATGATGCAGGTTCACTTTTCAAAGTAGTTGGGGTTTTTGGGTTTGTTTTAGTTTCTGAAAACTGCTGTTAGGAAGACATTTCAATCATCTGGGAAACTACTTGGTCTTACTGTTTTCATTACCTTATTCAGGTGAGATCCAGGGAGTTCTCAAATAAGGATAAAAGTGCCTAAAAACCAAGGTCATCAATGCAGTAGGAAAGCCTACCTACATCATGGTGCGCTTAAAAGTGCTTTAGCTTTACCTCTGCCTCACTGCTGTCCTCTGAACTTACCTTATAGCTGCCACCACATAACTAGCTCAATAAACAGTACTTATTAAATGCTTCTGTATGCAGGGCACTGTTGTAATATTTATTGCACTCTTCAATTTCTCCAAATTTAGTATAATGATACCCCAAACTCCATTTTCCCTTGAAACTCCTTAGATGTTTACATACCCTCTATAAAAGATAAGACTGCCACAATGTATATCACACAGTATATTGCTTACTTTTCAGTTTTTACTTTCCATCTGTGAGATCCTCTAGGGAAGGGATTACACATTAATTCACTGCATCCCAAGTCCAAATTCAATAAAAGTTCAACAGAGGGAGCCCAAATTGGTTGAGTTAATAAAACTGTGTTTACCAGCATAAAAACTAGTATGAACTGTTGAATCAGACCAATGTTCACAATGAAGATTAGTAGATTAAAAACTAAAAGATAATATTAAGAAAAGAAGTATATTATTCCAAATAGACTTTACTAACCATGTATTACATTCAAAGTTATTTTGGGAAATAAAATACCTGCCTTTCAGGAACTTATGATCAATTGAGGAATTGCACATAGGTATTCTGCTAAAGCACTGCTACGGTTTGAATGTTCCTTTCACAATTCTTATTAATGTTTAATTGTCATTATGACATTATTAAGAAGTGGGACCCTGAAGAGCTGATTAGGTCATGTATTGATGTCATTGAGGGGGAAGATTAGCTATCACAGGAGTAAGTTCCTGATGGAAAGAATGAGTTCATCCTGATTTGCTCTCTGTCACCATTGGGCTCAATTACCCTTCTGACATGTTATGACACAGGCTGAAGGCCCTCAACAGCAGCAGGTATCTTGCTCTTGGATTTCCAAGCCTCCAGAGCTATGAACCAAATAAGCTTGCATTGCTTATAATTTACTCAGTCTGTGGTATTCTGTTATAGCTGCAGAAAATGCATTAAGACAAAGATTCTCTCTGATAGTGCGGTAAGGCTGAATAAATGTAGAATGAAGTGACTTCTAGGAAGAAGCCATATAAGAGTTGAATCTTAAAATCAGAATAATATTTCCTCGCCAGCATTTATTGTTGTTTGTGTTTTTGATAGCTGCCATTCTGAGTGGAGTAAGATGAAATCTTAAGAGTTGTTTTGATTTGCATTTCTCTAATTGCTAGAGATGTTGAACATTTTTTCATATATTTGTTGATTGATTGTATATCATCTTCTGAGAAGTATCTGTTTAATTCCTTGGCCCATTTATTGATTTTTTTTTTTGGTGTTAAAGTTTTTGAGAGCTTTATATATCCTTGAAGTTAGTGTTCTATCTGATGTGCTTGTGGTAAAGATTTGCTCCCATTCTGTAGGTTCTCTATTCACCTCACTAATTGTTTCTTTTGCCGAGAAGAAGCTTTTTAGTTTGAATCCATACCATTTATTAATTCTTGGTTTTAATTCTTGCGCTATAGGGGTCTTATTGAGGAAGTTGGGGCCTAATCCAACGTGATGGAGATTTGGTCCTACTTTTTCTTCTATTAGGTGCAAGGTCTCTGGTTTAATTCCTAGGTCCTTGATCAAGTTTGAGTTGAGTTTTGTACATGGTGAGAGATAGAGATTTAATTTCATTTTATTACATAAATGCTGGTGAGGATGTGGGGAAAAAGGCACACTCATACATTTCTGGTGGGACTGCAAAATGGTGCAGCCAATATGGAAAGCAGTATGGAGATTCCTTGGAAAACTGGGAATGGAACCACCATTTGACCCAGCTATCCCACTCCTTGGTCTATACCCAAAAGACTTAAAAACAGCTTACTACAGGGACACAGCCACATCAATATTTATAGCAGCATAATTCACAATAGCTAGACTGTACAACCAACCACAATGCCCATCAGCAGATGAATGGATAGGGAAACTTTGGCATATATACACAATGGAACACTACTCAGTACTAAAAGAGAATAAAATCATTGCATTTGCAGGTAAATGGATGAAGCTGGAGAAAATAATGCTAAGTGAAGTTAGCCAATCCCAAAAAACCAAAGGTCGAATGATCTCTTTGTTATGAAGATACTGACTTATGAAGGCAAGGGAGGGGGGATGAGAGGAATGAAGGAACTTTAAATAGAACAAAGGGGGTAGAGGGGAGAAGAGGTAGGAAGGGGATAGGAATAATGGTAGAATGAGTTAGACATCATTACCCTAAGTACATGTATGAAGACACAATTGTTGTTAAAATACTTCATGTAAAACCAGCGACTTGAAAAATTGTGCTCTTTATGTGTAATATGAAATGAATTGCACTCTGTAAGCATATATAACAAATTAGAATAAAAAAGAATAATACTTATTTTTTAATTTTTATTTGTTCTAATTAGTTATACATGACAGTAGAATTCATTTTGATACATTGTACACAAATGGAGCATAAGTTCTCATTCCTCTGGCTATACATGGTGCTGACTCACACCAGTAGTATACTGTAGATTTATTATGGGTGAAGAAAACAGGTGCTTAGGAAGGAGTAGTAGAAAGCATGGTGATATATAAATTCTTAATTTTTTTCAGAAACATTGGAAGTATCCCCCAAACTGGCCCAGGTAAGGAGAGATGTGGCCAGCCTAGCAAATGAAGCTGTAAATTTAAGAAGATACAGACCAAGTATGGAACAGCCAAGCAACTTAATGAATGTAAAACTTATAGCACTTCAAATAATTAAAACTGACACCTAACTTAGGTGCCCAGAAGAATAACATTTTGAGGTGTTGGGGCATGCTGGGTGGGAAAAAGATTTCACTGTAGTATGTGTACTGAGCAGAATGAGGATGAAGGTATACAAAAGGCCTACCTTAAAGAGAGCTGAAGGCTTCTTTTAGTTCAGATAGCATCACTTCTCTGCTCAAATTTTCTAGTGCCTTCCTTTCAGTCAGAAGCAAAGTCCCAACATTGACTTATGAAGCTGTGTGTGACACAGCCTGGGCTAGCTCTGACTTTGACTCCCAAGACTTCTCTTCTTGTTCTCTGTGCCCTGCCTCCTTGCTGGTCCTTAGGCGTATACTGGGGCTCCCACCTGGGACTTCTGCATTGCACTTCCCTCTGTCTGGAATGCTTCTCTCCTGCTGTGTATATGGCTTGCTTCTTCATCAGTTCAGGTTTTTGCTCACATGTCCCTTATTAGAGGGTTTATCCTTGACCCATATTATGAGCCACTGACTCATAGCTCACCCCCACACATTTTCCCTCTACCTGGCATTGTTGTCCTTCATGGTGCTCAAATTCAGCTTCTGTAAAAGCAGGATGCTTTTGAACAAAAGTATCTTTTTTTTTTTTTTTTTTTGGTACCGGGGATTGAACTCAGGTGCACTCGACCACTGGGCCACATCCTCAGCCCTTTTTTTGTATTTTATTAGAGACAGGGTCTCACTGAGTTGCTAAGTGCCTCGCCATTGCTGAGGCTGGCTTTGAACTCACAATCCTCCTGCCTCAGCCTCCCAAGTGCTGGGATTACAGGCGTGCGCCACCGTGCCTGGCTGAACAAAAGTATCTTTTAAAGCCAGGTGATGTATGAAAAAGATTATTGCATATAATATAGACTAACACAATTCCTCACATTTTCTCATTGAGATAGCAGACATAACTATTTTTCATATGAGAACATTTTCAAGTGAGCCCACCAATACTTTAGAGATTTAAATTGGCTTCTTGAAATACAGAAATCAGGGAACTGAGAAGAGAGTCTTTTTCTAGCCATGAATTAAATAATGAGTGATGATACATACATAGCACTCACAGACTAAGATCTACATAAAGCTTTTCTCATCATGAGGCATTTCCTGGTCCTTATACCGTGTAATGTCATTTAACTTCCTTATAATACAGTAGTACTTTGCTTCTATCTTATGGCTTTTTCTCCAAGGGCATATTATATTCACAGACGTACACAATACATAAGAATATGTATGTATAGGTAAATATATATTTTCTGGCAAAATGCCTTCTCTTTTGAGCCATTTGCACAGAGAAGGTGCCGCAGAAGCAAACTGCTGTTCTTTTTTTTTTTTTTTTTGGTATTGGGGATTGAACTCAGGGGCACTTAACCACTGAGCCACATCCCGAGCCCTTTTTTGTATTTTATTTAAAGACAGCGTCTCATTGAATTGTTGAGGCTGGCTTTGAACTTGTGATCCTCCTGCCTCAGCCTCTTTCTTTTTTTAAACTTTTACTGCCTCAGCCTCTTGCTCTGCTGGGGTTATAGGTGTGCACCACTGGCTCAAAGTGCTGTTCTTACAGAGCACCACAGTATGACCCACCCTAGGCAAGCAGTGTTCTTGTTTCAGATGCAGTGTGGCTGAGTGGAGTGAACATTATGGGGAAACTGGCTCTGCTTTAGTTCTCAAGGGTTTGCACCCTTGGTGTGTGTGTGTGTGTGTGTGTGTGTGTGTGTGTGTGTGTGTTTATGTGGATCTACAGCAGCCAAAATTTCACTCTTAACAGATTTGAGGAGAAGGAGTTACATGACATTAGTAGATGGGAGACCTCAAGAGGACTCCTCAAAATACCTCAAATAACCCCATACTTGTGTGAAACATTGAAGGGAGGCCAGAGGCCCTGTGCTGTATTATGGGGCCTGAACTTGAAGTTTTTATTGATGATGAGGCCTTGCTTGTGCTCCCCAGTTGGTGAGGCCTGGAGAAATTTGGGTTTTAGTAGTGTGAGAACATAACTCTATGGTAAAACTCAGAATTAGAGGTAACATCACACTAACCTCCCTGTTTCAAAGCTTGCCTGGTGTTTGTTCCATTTATCTGTGGTTGTCTGTGGCAACCCACTGAAGTAAAACGAGTTTACTTGATATCTGTTTGGGCGCAGAGAGAAACATGCTTGCAAGGGACCTGCCTTCCATTAATGGAGATTGTTTCTTTATTTAGGATTTAAACAAGCTGTGTCTTCTCAGTTAGTTAAATGAAACATTTCATGTTTTGTGGGCAGTTTAGCTAGAATCTAATTGTTTTGTTTTCTAAAGAAAAAGCACTCGTTTTCCTTCATGAAGGAGTAGTTTGATTTGGTACTATTGGATAAAGAAATTAAAGAGAAAACAACACCTTTTTGTGTGTGAGTAGGGTTTTTTAAAAAGCATTTTTATTTTGATAGCCTAATATCAACTCTCATGCTACTAAAAACATTGCTGTCAACATAAAAAATGAAGAGATTCACTATTCTTCTCTTTCCAAGACAACTTGAAAACACCCTGCTGCCTTTTTCCAATTAGCTTTCTAGCTTTGCTGAGCTCAAGCTCTGACTCTCAATGTTTATTTATGTGTTTCAAAGACATGTTCTCAGGTGCTTTCTTCAGGAGTAGAATAGGTAAAGCTTACTCTACTGAAGGAAAAAAAAAAAAGGAAAGCCTGAAAACTTCATGAGATTTTTAAATTTATTTGAAAAATATTTATTAAGTGTCTGTAAAGAGTACAACTACAAATAAAACAAACAACGGTAATCCCTGCATACTGTGGGAAGGATACAGACAGAAAATGCAAATGTAATATTTATAAGATGTCAGATGGTGCCACTGCTTTTGAGAACCATAGGTAGGGAAGGGGACTAGAGACTAGTACCAATGTTGGGAAGGACAGGTTTATAATTTGAAGTAGGCTGGTCACTGATGGCCTCAATGAGAAGATGACATTTTAGCAAATAACTCAGAGATGAGGGAGTAAGTTTTTTGGGTGTTTAGAAAAAGAACAAGAGCTTTTTAGGTGGAGGAAAATAAGCAAAGTTGTCTTGAGGCAGGAACCTGCATAGGATGTTCCATAATGAGTAAGAAAGTCAGGATGGCTGAAGCAGAATAAGCAAAGGGGAGACTGGAAGAAACTGAGGTCAGAAACTCTGTGGAAAGGGCTGGAAAGATTGGGAGCCCAGATAATGGGGGACCATTGAGGTAACTTTGCCTTTGATTCTAAAGGAAAAAGTCACTGGGGAGCTTTGAACAGAGCCAAGCCATAATCTCACTTAGGTTTTATGAGGATCACTCTTACTGTTTGTTGAGGGTAGGGAGTGAGAGTGAAAGCAGGGAAGCCATCATGTGACTGACTCTACAGTTGACCCTTATTATTCACAACAGTGATTCTCCATAAAATTACTGTGAATCCTTGAATTAGCAAATACTCAATCATTGCACCTAGGAGAGACACAGGATTAGATTACTGTGAGCCTTTGGCCATAACATTTCATCAGCAGATCAATATGTAACTTGTTTATGCATGTTTCTGTTTAAAGATGCCTTATTTAATATATACTTTGGATTCACCAACATTGAACTCATGGTCAATAGCACTATAACTCAGGACTGAATTGACTTATTTAACATATATATTTTTCTCCTAAAGATGCACCATAGCCTTTTTGCACTTAGGAATGCAAGGAAACACTTCAGCACTATTAAGTGTCATTTTAAATGTTAAATAACACACACACACACACACACACACACACACACACAAACACACACAGATACACATACTCATAAAAATGCAAAAAAAAAAACCAACATGACATTAAGTAAACTCAAAATGGACACTTATTTACTTTGAATAAGAATGGAATGGTAGATTGTCCCTGCTATAATTTGGATCTTAAGTGTTCCCCGCAAAGATTCATGTATTGGAGGCTTGATCCCCAGCTTGGTGTTATTGAAAGGTAGTAGAAACTTTTAAGAGGTAAGTCTGGTGGGAGGTCTGTAAGTCACTGGTAGCATGATCTCAAAGGGGATTATGGTACTTGAGTCTCTTCTCTCTTTTTCCTCTTTTGCTATCTGGCCACGAGGTGAGCAGTTTCTTACAATGAGGTGTTGCTACAGGACAGATTGAAATTCTAAAACGTGAGCCAAAATAAACCTTTTCTATTTATAAGTTGACTATCTCAGGTATTTGTTATAGTAACTTGGAGATGACTAACACAGCCAGCTTATTTGACCTCAACTGGGAACTTGAGTATCAGGCAACTCAAATTTTCAATACAATGTACATGTCTGAAAGTGGATTATTAAACAATGTAAGTATTTATTTCAGGGTAACAAATAATTTTTAGCAAACAAGCAAATTCTCAAATACAGAATTGTGAATAGTGAGAATTGATTACAATATTTTGTTGGTGAGCAATTCTCCATTTTATTTCTGCATGTCTTGTGACAGCTTTTGTTTGGGACACTTCAAGGATGTTTTTATGGCCAATTGATATGGGAGAGTGTTTGTACTTTATTTAGATCATAGGGTAGATTTTTTTTCCTAACTGAATAATAGAGATGATGCATCCTTCTGGACAATATTTGGACAGGATTTTTTTCTTCTTCTTTTATTAGCAGTCTCTGGATTTCTAAACCCACTTTGTGAGCAGAATCCATCTGGGTCTGCCTCTACATTACCAACATCAGATTTGGGAGCAAGCAGAACTGGTGAAACTTAAGAGGCTCACGCTGTCTACTGTGCTCTGAGTAAGAAAGTCTTTTGTTTTAGACCTGGAGTCTCCTGTCTTCTGCCAACAATTTATGAAACCATGAGAGGCTAAGTTGGTAGCTTGAAAGTAGGATAAAAATCTCAGACCCTTCACAATTCTTAAGATCTATTTACCTATCTGATTTTTAAGTTAATTTTAAAACCTTTTGCTTACAAGTTGTGGGGGGCAGATTCATGACTACTAAGTCCATTTGATAGAGGACATCTCTTTTTTTTTTTTAACTAGGAGTTCCTACTGAAATAATTAAATAAGTTATTTATTCTGTTATCATTTCTAATGCACACATATCCCACGTTTCTCTTTTCCCCCCTGTATTAAGTTGCAGAATGTTCTTTTTTTTCTGTCTTCAAACACTTCTTATAGTTTAAAACTTCTTTAGGTGACTACATGTATCTACTGGCAAGTCAAAATAACACCATTTAAGTGCAGTTTCATTTAAAGAAATAGAGTATAATTTGAGAAATAACCATAATTTTACATATATGGGAGTTATTTTGACTGGGATAGCATTTGAACTGACACTAAAGCACTGAGCAAATGTAGCTAGAAATACAGGATTCTCCTGCTTTTCACATGAGAATACTCTTTGTTAGAAATAATTCATATGTATAATAGTGGTCCACTTTATGCTTTGAATATATAGCCCTTGCAGCTCTGTCTTGGCGACTTATTTTTGAAAGGGACATGTTTCTTTTTCTTCCTCTCCCTGCTCTTTTCTAATCTCTTTCCCTCCCTAATCTCGGGAAACAGAATTATCTTTCTTCCCTGTTTTAGGCAGATTTATCTGTCCTTGAGCACACACACACACACCACTGGAACTGTAGTAATCCAGACTTTGGGGATGATACCAGAAGATCTAAAAAATGACTATTTCCCAAACTAACAGGTGAATTACGACTCCAGAAGGAGAACACATGGAATGTAACCTTTGAATCACCTCTTTAAAAGCCCCCTAGTTCCTGTTGAATGACAGCCTTTGAGACAGGAGTCCCCTGTGTTTCTCCTTTGCTAGCAAAGCAATAAACCTTCTCTTCCTTTTTCTCAAAACCCTGTCCTTGTTATTGAATTGGCATCAGGGACAGACTGAGCTTTTGGCAACATATGGATAATGTTCTTAAGTTCAACTCATTATTTGATTCCTCCTTTTTTTTTTTTTTTTTTTTTTAAAGGAGATCTTCAGAAAGGCCTCTAACCTTGGATCAGTGAAAAGAATTCCTGAGTTTTATTTTTGAACTATTATCATAACAATGCTGGTATTCATGCTTAATACTGAGTCATAGGAGAGCTAGTTTTTAAAGTAAATCAAGATTTCTTTTGCAAAAAGAGGGCATTAGAAACTTAATTTAAAATGATATACTATAAAAGAGTCAGATCTTATATCTTGATAAGTTTTTCAATTTGAGAACTAGCTCTCACATCACCAGTATTGAGCTCTCTTAACAGTGAAGTCTAATTTAAAATTTAAAAGAGAGTGAGAAGGGAATGAAAATTCCTGCTGATGACTCAGCTAAGTTTGGGTCTGCACTCTGCCTGCTAAATCATCATTATATCTCTTCTTTCTGATGTCTTATTCTAGTCTGTCAATCATTTAGTGCAAGGAAATTTATTGCAAAAGAGAAAATCTAAAAAGTCTAGAAAAGGCAGTTTAATTTTCCATTCTTTTTAAGACATGATATTTATCAAATTGAAATTTTCTCTTTTTTTTAAAATATCAGAACTTTTTATTTGTCAGTTTCAGTTTCAGTAGGTATGTATGCTTTTTGAATGAAATATGATATGATGACAATATCCAAAAAATGTACAGAAAATATTACTAGTAATTTGTGGGTGAATAAGTAATCTGTGTTTCTCTTCTGCTCCACAAGGCAGGAAGGTATGGCCTCTTTGGAAACAAGCAGCATTCATTTGGCTCCATACCCTGTAAGTGTGGGACCTCTAGCTTCTGAACTTTCATTCTGGTGACGACCTGCACAAGTTCTACATGAGTTTCTGGATTTTGAAATATCATATGGCCCTTTTCCTCTAGTTTTAAGCATTATTTTTTCTCTGATCTTAAGGTCTTGCAAACCTTGGCAGCCTGATAAATGTGTCTCCTCACCTGGGCTATTGCTGCCACTGCTGCTAAAATGGTATGCTGGACTATCTTCCTGGTCCTCGGCTGCAGCTAGTGCTGGACTGGCTCAGCCTTTATGCCTGTTAGGACATGTTTCAATGCCTGCTCCAGGGACCTGGAGACTCCATCACAGTATGGAGAACACCTTATCCACGAGGCTATTCTGTGTTAACTGATTCAAGTTTTGTTAACATGTACTTTCAAGTTCTTTCACAAATTTTGGGTAAAGGTCATTGTTTCAGTTGCTTTCTTCAGTTTCTCTATTAGAAAATAAAAAAGTCACAGGAGATTGAGCACTATGAAATAATAAAATGTCCTGCCAGTCCTGGTAACTCACGCCTGTAATCCCAGGGGTTCCAGAGGCTGAGACAGGAGGATTGAGAGTTCAAAGCCAGCTTCAGCAACTCAGTGAGACCCTGTCTCTAAATATAATACAAAATAGGTCTGGGGATATGACTCAGTGGTTGAGTGCCCCAGAGTTCTGTTAGATAAATTCAGGCCGACAGACCATACCCCTAGGTGCCTTAGATTGGCCACGCCCCAGGTGCCTTAGGTTATCCAGAGAGCCTGAGCTTTAACTTCCCGGAAGTGCCCATCTCTCCAGAGAATCCACCTTTGGCCAACTCTGAGTCCCTGCCCTTTCTGATCCTGGGAATACTCGCCTCTCACGGGAATTCACCCTGGGGCTGGCTTGCCCTTTCTGAGCCAATCCCGAGCCTACAAGTCCCACTTCTGCCCCTCTGTAGCTGGAATCGCTACTTAAACCCCTGCCAGGCTGGAACCCTTCCCTTTTTCTCTTTTGCTGCAGCCTTCTCGCTGGTTTCCCCTTCCCCCTTTCCCCTTCTTCTCTTCCCCCTTTTCCCTTCCCTTTCCCTTCTCCCCTTACCCTTTTCCCCTTTCTTCACCACTTCTATGCCCTTCTTCTCCCTGCTGGTTTCCTTCCCTCCTTCTCCTTCCCCTCGCTCCCCTTCCCTCCAAATGCCCCTTCGGTCCTGACCAGCCATTAGGGGCCATTTAATAAACCACTTTGTTACACAGCGGTTTCTGGCATGGGTTTTTTGCCTTTCAAGTTCAATCCCTGGTATGCCCACCCCCATAAAAATAAAAATAAAAACACATAAAATGTCCTGATATGAGGTCATTGCTTTTCAGCAGAGGATTCACATCCCCCATGACTAATTATTTCTCTAGAGGCAACTTGGAATTTGAAGGTAATATAACCTTGGTGGCTTATTTCATGAATCCCCCAAACTGGTAATAGGATATGGTGGCTGGGAGAATGGACTATGGAGCCATATTATTGGGGTTTGTATACCAACTCCATTACTTACTACTCCCGTGATCTTGGGCAAGTCACTTAAAACACTTGACCTCTTTGTAATCTCCTGTTCTTTCACTTATATAGTTGTGAGTGTAAAAAAAGGTAATATATGCAAAGGTCTTAGGGTAGTATTTGGATATAGTACATCCTATATGGCCTTTGTTATTAAAATTATTAAGGGTGTCATTGTTTCAATATTAGATAACAATACTGCTTTATTTATCACTGAAATTCCCATAGTTTTATATCAACTTCTGTTGGCCATGCTTAGATATGCCTATTTAATTATCTCCTTTATTCACTTCTGAAACCTTTGCTCCACCCTAGTGTATTGTTATAGCATTCCAATTACCTTCTAAAGTTGTTGGAATTAGTTTAACAGGTCAGTAGAAAATGATAGGACTTAACTCATGCTCTAAGATTGATCACAAATCACAAATCAATACTATCTTAAGATACAAGTGCAAACATGAACTCTTGTTTTCTGCTCCTGAAAATCCTGTCACTGTTGATGGAAGAAGGTAAGAGCAATAACCTTTTTGTACAGGATCCCAATGGAAGTAGAAACGAATGGTCCATTTCAGCTTCACACTCATTCTGAAAACAATCCAGGTCACTGACTCGGTACAAATGAAGTTCCTCTCTGCTTCAACTCAATTACTAATGAACATCTTGATTGCCCTCAAAAGTAAATTGGCAGCTGTATTAGGTTCTACAAGAAATTTGAACCTCAGGCAATCCAACTATAGATTTCTGTCCTCAATGTAGCTTCTAGATAGTCCCCCAAGGAAAGGCTTAAGTAGAACATTTTGAGTAAGTATGCAACCACAGAAAACAAACAAATGAAAGCTAGTGTTCTGAGTCTGAGTTCTTTGAAGTTAGGTCAGAGGTGACTGGATATAGAGGAATCAACTTTTTCTCCTAAATTTGTGTTTGAGCCTTTGGCACACTGGGTATGAATCAAAGAATATGAATTATTACCATTTTTTTTAAATCCAGGGAAACACTGTGGTAGTAGGTACTTATGTCCTATCAAACCAAATACTGCCACAATAGAACACTTCTAGTAGAGAAAAACTTGAGTTTGGTGAGAACTCTTCATCTATAACTGTGGTTCAAAGTCAATCTACAGTTTAATGTCAACATTCACTCTGTATCTGTTTAAAACGTGTAGTACTCTAAGTATTACATATAATATTCTAAACATATTAAAGTTTTATAATTATTAAAAGTAATTAAAATCAGTTCCTGTAAATGTACAAGCATGAAAGAAGCAGAGGATAGAATTATAAAACATGTTATATGGGAAGGGATAAGAATATAAATGAAATATCTCCTGAAGATAGGGCTAACTAAAGAAGAATTTCTTATTTTTTTTTCTAGGTATCAATGGACCTTTATTTAATTTATTTATATGTGGTGCTGAGAATCAAACCCAGTGCCTCACACATGCTAGGCAAGTGCTCTACCACTGAGCTACAGCCCCAGCCCAAGTCTCTTATTCTTATGTAGGTATTATCAATGTATACTCCTCTAGGTAGAGCTACTCCATCACCAGGCTTTCCATACATACCATAGGCCAGATGATGCTGACTGATCATACACAGATATCCTTTGTCTCCGGGGATAGCAAGACATGTATGAAAAAAATCACACTTTCAAAACTATCCGAATACCAAACCAATCACATGAACTTATTTGAAATAGTGGCCAGAGTAAAATGGTCCCAGAAACATTGAACTTCTCATGGCATAGTCTATTAAAATGACAGCTAGACTTAGTTGTCTCTCCTTATCATAGTGGTCCTTATGGTATGGTAGTTATGAATCAAATATGGGAGGGTGATGCACATTGAGAGCAGGGGATGCAGTGACCAGTATGTGTGTGTATGGTTGTGTGCCTGAGTTTGTGTAGTGTGATATGTGTTTGTGGATGAGGACTTTAATTTTGTAATTGGCAAATTTGTTAAAAAAATACCAAATCTCTGTTATTGTTGATTTGTTTTAAAATTTCTATGGTGCAATTTCACTCTGCATTATTGTTTTATTTGGTGAAAATACTTGCATGGTGATGAATAGGCTAATGTTATTTTGTTTAGTAATTTAGACATAATCATCTGCAGTCATTCTAAGATGACATAATGACTTTGCAAGTATAGTAGCTGGATTGATTAATAGAAATACATTATTTAATACATTTTAGGGTTCCTTAAATCTTTATGGTACTTGTTATTTTTAATGTCTCTATAGACTGTGGAATATAATTTATGTTAAAATATTTATTTCTTTGGAAAACAAATTTTAATTGTTTGTATCTAGACAGAATATATTTATCCTTTCTAATACAGTAACTAGGCAGAGAAATAATTTACTAGAATGACCTTCTCCAATAAACATTTCATTTTGTTTTTCAGGAATAACTAACTTCTAGAATCAATTATTTTTATTATTGTAAAATTAAATTGATATCTAATAAAATTGCTAATATTTTAAATTTAGTGGATGCACTGAAGATATAGATTTAAAATACTTTAATGATATATTCTGCATATCTTCTGAATCATCATGATTTTTTAATTTAAAAGTCTCAAGATTTATTTTAACATCCTAAAAGGTATGCTTTTAATGGAAAATTTATTTATGAATATGGAAATTATGCAAATTAAGATGTTTCTCAAATTTGTCAAAGTACTTTTTGAACTCTATCAGTGTATATTTCATTGTAATTACTTTCCTAACTGTAAATCTAGGGTTATGCTATTAGTCAGATGGTACATAAAGAATCAATATGCACCAAGACCTCATTAATATTTGTAAGAAGTTCATGATGATGAGTGGGTGAGACAATGAGGGACTTAGAACAATTTAATCTGCCTAAAGTTTTGTAAGTATAATTTAAACATTTCATTATAAGGATTCAAGTGGAATTAAAAGGGCAACCTTTCATTTGGGGGCTTTAAGTAGTATTCAGATTAAACCTAGTATTTTTAGAAATAATTAAATCTTATTTCTGGAAATAAGGCAAGCAATTTATGACCTAGATCTTTTTTTTTTTTTTTTTTTTTTTTGTGGTACCGGGGATTGAACTCAGGGGCACTCGACCACTGGGTCACATCCCCAGCCCTTTTTTGTATTTTATTAGAGACAGGGTCTCACTGAGTTGCTAAGTGCCTCGCCATTGCTGAGGCTGGCTTTGAGCTCTCGATCCTCCTGCCTCAGCCTCCCAAAGTGCTGGGATTACAGGCGTGCGCCACCGCGCCCGGCTAGATCTTTTTCTTTTTAAGTTTAAAATTTTTTTTCTAATTTTGATAATTCCTCTTCATATTTTTTCAAAGACAACTGGGCTTTCCAAACTGTAGGTCTGTGTTAAACAGATGGATATTTTATGTTTTCAGTTATTTCTTGACTATTATTTTAGAAAAATATGTTGAGGAATGTATAAAGATAGGTGAATTCATAAAGTCATATAATTACTCAAAAGGGAAAAGCAACATAATTTAGCTTTTTCTGTTTTTCTGATCTACATTAATAAAATGCTTCAGATTTATATACTTTATTAATTTAAGAAGAGATTTAACATTCTAATTATTATTGCTTATTTTACTGCCTAATCCTATGCTTTATGTAAGTCTTGAAATTTGAGTAATTCTAAAGAAGGGCCATTCCTGTAGACACGTCAGCTCCCTGATTCTAATTCGATTTCTGTGGTACTTCTCTGGAGCACAGTTCTGATCCATGTTAAGCTTAAAGCATGGAGTAAAGAGTATGTTAAAGGGCACAGATCTTCTTTTGGGTGATATGCTTTTCAGTTTATGAAGAATGATAAACGGGCAATGGGTCTGAAGTTCTGATTAGTTCTTCATAGCCTTTATTAAGCTTATTTTTGGTCAAAGCATGTTTTTAATATGTCCTTTGTTTTTCAGTAGTGGATTTCGTACTGAAATGTCTCTCAGTGATGGCATTCATTAGCAGAGCCTATTAAAATCCTTGATTACTGGAGGAGAAGTATATAATATTCACTTATTCACTGACATTAGGGCAGTGGAATTTTTCAATCAGCTTCTTATCATTCTTGAAAAAAATTTTATTACATTTTCTTCATAGGTATTTTGAATCCTATATGGCTTTTTTATAATCCTACATTTTGCTGGCCTTTTAAAGCATCCATTTATATGCATTCATTCTATTTTTATTCCCTTGTATCTATTGTTTTATCAGGCAGTTTCAATATTCTGGTACTACATAAGCTTTTTCCCCTTACTCAGGCACTGTAGTCTGTAATAATAGCAATCAAGGCAGTTCATTCTGACAAATGTGTGTCAGAAAGAGCCTGCTGTGACTTTGAAATATTGAAAGTGACTGATAACATAATGTGTGAAGCAGAATAAATGCATACAAATGGAAGTTTTAGCTGAGCAGTCAAAGTATGAACTAAATACAGTGTCAGAACTGGGTCCTGAAAGCTCTCAGTGCCAGTGGTTACAATGGCAAATTACTAAATGCACTTTGCAAAAATGTTTTATGAATAAAGCAGTGACCAGAGCTTTATCATTTCTCTTTGTGCTTGGGCTCCCATAGGAAACACAATGAATTGATGTTTCCTTAAAAAATTTTTTTTGGCATGGAAAGTCACACATTGTTTAAGAAGATAAAAGTAGTAAAGGGCAATTGGGAAATATGATAAGAAGAGGACATGATCACTAAATGTAGAACATGAAAAGGCTGGCTGCTAGACAGCCAGGGTTACAATAAATCCACTTATGGTAGTCTTCCCTCATCTGCAATTTTGCTTTTGGCATTTCAACTATCTATGGTAAACTATGATCCAAAATATTAAATGGAAAATTCTTGAATTAAATAATTCATAAGTTTTAAATTGCATCCCGTTCTGAGTAGTGGGATGAAATTTTGTACCATCCTGCTCTGTCCTGCCCAGTACATGAATCATCCTTTCGTTCAGTGTATTCACACTGTATATGCTACCTGCACATTAGTCACTTAGTAATCATTTAGGTTATTAAGGTTGTTGTAATATCCAGGATTTGTGTTCAAGTAATCCTTATTTTACTTAATAATTTAGTCCCAAAGCTCAAGATTAATGATGCAAAGGAGGCATCAGGACATAAAACATGGAATGACAGATTAAGATTGATACAATGTGGTAATGCCTCAGGGCATGTAGGGGGAAAAACATAGTATATATAGGGTTTGGTACTGTGGGTGGTTTCAGGTATCTACTAGGGGTCTTGGAATGTATGCCCTGTGTATAAGAGGGGAGGATGATTACTGTGTTAGAAACATTCAAGAGATAAAAGAAACACTTTGACAAATTTCTAAAACATGCTCTTATTTTTTTTAAAGATCACTGACATTTAAAATGAAATGTTTGAAGAAAGGGATAATAAAAATAATTTTTTCTGATATTTGAATGTTGCATAGATGGTCAATAAAGTTTTTACCTATGTGATAGTTACTAATTTTATATATTTCTTGCAATCTATTGTGCAAAAGTAGAGCTCCTAAAAATGTCATATTGGACTCCCATCCAAAAAGGGAATCACATCCTTTATGCGCTAGAAGTATGTTGTTTAAAGAAAGACATTGGTTAAGTAGTCAAACTACTGGGAAAACAAAACAAAACAAAACAAAACACCTTCTCCTCCTCTCTTTCTCCCCCAATTCTTTCTCTCAGCTAACTATATTTAGAATACAGCTTACTCTTCCACGGGGATGTCAAAGCTGGAGATGCAAGTAAAGAGAGTTTGTGAGTATTCTGTTGGCAACTTTCACACATACAAAATAGAACACTTCTGGGCAGTGTTATAAATATAGGTATTATAGAATATGCCTCAATCCTTGTTCTTGTTAGAAGTGTGAATGAATTTAGCATTCTCAGGTCTCAGAGTTCAGGAGCATAAGCTCGAGATACACTAAAGTTGGCAGGTGCCTTAGGAGATGTTGCCAAATATATTAACTAATGAAGGTGGAATTTGCCATCTCTGCTGTTAGAAATGTGACTATTTGGAGAAGACTAAGCACTGGGGTGAAAATGTGACAGTGTGAGGAAACTCAGAGATTGTGCTAACAACTTTGCTCTCATCCTTTGTCCTGTAACAAACATTTTTTTTTCTATTGCCTCACATTGTTCCTTGATCTCTCAAGTTTACTTTCTTTTCCTATTTTCACTATATTTTAGGTCAGTATCATCTTCCCTCTAGATGATTGCAATACATTTCTGGTTGGCCTCCCAGCGGCTAAAGTCTTGCTCTCACATAATCAATAATCAACACTGCAGGCAGAGGAAATTTTATAAAATTGAGCTTTTCATATTTCATATCACTGGGAAACCTCTGATGGCTTTTGATCCTGCTGAGGATCAAGTGTGAACTGTGGCCAGACATCTTGGCCCTAGTGAATGAGGACAAGAGGGTCCTCTCTGACCCTCTGTGTCTCCCCCGGGCTCCTTGCTGCCGTACGCTGATTCATACTTCGTACAACACAGTGCCTCTCGCTCCTGTAATTTATGCCATTAATTGCATTAATTTGCTAGGACTCCCCACAACCAATGCTAAAGACTAGAGGGCTGGAACAAGCACTAAATGTATTCTAGAGGTTGATGTTGGAGATCTAGGTGCTAGTGGGGTCAGTTTCTTCTGCGCCTCTCCCTTGGCTTATAGATGGTCCTCTTCTCTCTGTGTCTTTACATGGTCTTCCTTCTGTGTATGTCTGTGCCTTATTCTTATCTTCTTATAAGAATACCAGTTGGACTGGATGGGACACTCTGCAGTGACCTTATTTAATCTTAATCACTTTTTTAAAGACCTTCTCAAAACACAGTCACATTTTGAGGTATTGGGTTTAGCACTTCCATGATTCAGACTAATAACATCAACCAACTTAACTTGTTCTTTAAATTGTCTTTTCAATGTCCAATCCACCAGGAAGACTTCCTCAGGTGGTCACCTGTGTTCTCAGTTTCTCTGTGCCTCAGAACACAACATACTGAACAGAAAGCAGCTCATTCATTGGTTCACCTTCCTTGTAGAGAGTAAGCAGATTGTAGACTGGGTTACATACAGTTCACAAATATGAATCTTCTGCCTATCAGTGTTTGGCACATAGTAGGTGGTTCATAAACACTTTCTAACTGAGATGAAGTACTGTCAGTTTGTTTTCTTCTTTTTTAAAACAGTTTATATCAACTAGAAATGTATTAAATATAATATATGGCTGAGTCCACTGGTTTCTATACATATTTTCCTTTTAGGCTGACTATTACATTTTTATTGTGTTTTTATAGTTATTTTTTATATTAGTCCTGTAATGGGACTGCCTCAAAATATTCATACAAATGGGAATAATGAGGTGATACAAGGTCTCACAATAAATGCTCTGCCTAAAAGCAGCTGCATGGATTTCTAAAGTGCAAAAATACAGAAACAAGGAAAGCTTAAGAATTCAAAGATGTTGTTTACCAGGTGTTTCATTGTGGAGCATATCTGTTGTGTACAGTATAAGTTCTACCAAGTGACAACATCTCTGGAACACTTCCTGTGCAATTGGCAGTTGTGAATTTTAAATCCTGTGTTATCAAAAGAGCGACTCCTTTGTGGTGCTGGCAGAAGTGGTACTGTACACAAGGTCATCTTTGGTGGAAAAGAAAGGGAACATTCTAACCTGTGGGAACACATCAATTGGTTGTCTACTGTCAGGGTTAAGATGGATTTTCAATGCTGGCAAAAGATGTGAGAAACTCTGAAGGTGGTATGCGATGGCTCATTATTTAAATCTTTCCTAAAGGGATTTCTCTACCATCTTTTGTGAGATTATGTGGAATCTGTATCCTAGAGGTAGCCAGTTTTCAGAGAAATGATTTTACAGATGGTGGTCACAGTGGCTATTTGAGACCTCTAATGGTCACCTTCACATATGAATAAAACTGAGTCTGATCATTTTGTATTCAGTAAGCTGGCTCTATAAGCCTTTGTTTCATAATGGAAAAAAATTTGCAGTATGTATATAAAAAGTTTCAAGGGACAACTCTGTTTAAAGCTTTCAGTTTGTTACCTTTTTACTTTAATCAATGATAACACAGAAAAGCTTTGCTTGAAGATTTTTTAAAAAGCTTTTCTTTGAACAAGCTACTTTTCTCATTTATTTTTTCCATTTTTCCACATGCACTGAAGGTCAAAAAAGTTCTTAGATTTAAAGTAGGACATAGAATTCTGCATAAACCATCCCAAAGGACATTTTTTTTTTTTTTTTAATGTAAGGAACCTGAAAGGCAGAGTCAGCAGCATTGGCTTAGAAACTACCGTGTGTCACCCTCTATACCAAGCACTGAGTTGCTCAACAAAGGAAGTCACAGGGGTACTTATACAGCAACTTGCTTATACATTTTATTATCCTTTTTTGCCCCTTGTCCCTGCCTCCACCCCTCCACAGTCATTTTGAGCAAAGGTTATCCAATTACAAGATTTTTAGATTTCAGGGGGGAAAAAATCCCTGAGGGTTTGACAAAGCTTTCTCAAATTTTATTTTAACAAAAATATTTAAAAAAATATTTGCTCATATCCTAAATGAAAGGACATTTAATCCTCCAAATATAAAAGATAGGATATCAGAACAAATGATAGTTTTAAAATTGTATTCATTGAGTTAACATCTGAATACATTTTCCCCATTCTTTTTTTTTTTTTTTTTCCTCTTGAAAATGGACTGGTGAACATCTCTTTGGGGCTGACATCGGGTGTGAAAAGGCATTGGGAGTTTGCAAGAAAAGTGAGTGGATTTGGCCTTCTAGACAGGCCATTTAATTGAGGTGAGCAGGAGTTATCAGAGGGCAGGAAGCAAGGCCTAGAGGCAGAAGTAGGCCCCAGGAGCAGCCCAGTACTGGGAATGCAGTTACAGGGGAACTGGAGACAAGTAGATAAGAACCTTTCAGGGTGCTAATATCTATTCATTTTTCATGGTGCTGACTTTAAACTTATAGACCTGTTAAGATTCTGAACCTCTCAAAGGTTTGGAGATGGACTAGGATTTGAGGGTTATAAGTTCATGAGTGGAAAGAAGTAACGAAGACTGGTAACTATAGGAAATGTGGGATTTTCCATAATCAGAACTCTTGCAGGGTATAAGACTCTGGCCCTTTCAATTGCTCCTCTTGGAACTGTGTTCCTCACAGTGACCTGGATAAAGATGGATTTAAAGAGATGATAAATTATCACTCTTTTAGTGTAAAGATCCTGTAGTTCTGTGATTTTAAGTTAACAAGGGACTTACTGACTTGATGGTGTGATGCAGAGAGAAAACCCTAGGACTACAGCCTTGGGGATGAGAGATTTCTTTTCCTTCTTAAGGCAAGAAAACTTGTATTCTTTATTTTTCCTTGGTCTCCATGAAAACCCGATGAGATTTAGTGCCTATAAGAAACATATTTTTACTTTCAAGGAATTATGGTACTAAAAACAGAAATGAAAATGTATTACATTGACAGTGGTCAAGCAGGAGGAGGGCTTAGGTTAAAATCTAGCACCAATTAATATTATTTTGTAAAGTTCCTACTGGAAAAGCACTGATTGGCACCAGACCAAATAAAGAGAAACCAGCTGATCAATAAGGATTCTACAGGGGCAAAAAGAACTATAGAAGAATATAAAAAATTATGCAATATGGTCAAAATAGCCAGTATGAGAAGTGCTTTTGGTTATTAAAAATGATCTCCTAGTTGATCAAGTGCAAGAAATTAAATAAATGAAATTAGGGAAGATGTGTGTTAAGGTTTGGATCTGAAATGTCCCTCAAAGACTCATGTGTTGAAAGGTTTGGTCTCCAAAGCATTAATGTCCAGAGGTAGGGCTTTTAATCAATCATAATGAAGAAAAGTTTTGCTTGAAGATTTAAAAAAATCTCATATTTGCCTTAACCCATTGATGAATTCACAATCTACATCGATATTGGTGTTAGAGGACATATAGAGGAGAATGGTGGGAACATGAGGTTAAGAAGAGAACAATTCTATAAAATGGGCCCACTGTGCTGATTTCACCTGCTTTCTTTGCCAAAAAAAAAAAAAAAAAAAAAGCAATTCACCTGCACCCTGCCTGCCTAAGTAGACAGGATGTGTCACATTCCTCAGAAAACTGAGGCAGGGGCAAATGTTCCACAGTCAGTATAAGTAATGAAGGATGGGGGTCAAGAAAAGATGACAATTGGTTATTAAAGAGAGAACAATGGGTTGTAACCTCTTCCACCATGTTCCTGGGCACTCCACATTGCTGACAATTAACCTCTGCATCCCTGTCCTTGGTCACATATATGAAGAAGAAAGAGAAGACAATAATTAAAGCAGGGGTGGAATTCTGAGGTCTATAAAAAAGCACCTCTCCCATGGGCTGTCAGATCCGAGGCCCCACTTCTATTTGGAGAAACCTGTTTTTCTATCACTTTCTTAAATAAAGCTTGCTTTCTATGCTTGCCTGGCATCTCTCTGCTTCCCAGCCACCACAAGGTGAGCAGCTTGGCTACACCATGTGCTTCTCTTCTGCTATGATGCTTCTGCCTTGGAGCCAGTCAATCATGGACTGAAACCTCTGAAACAAGGAACCAAGATAAACCTTCCTCCTATGAGTTGTTTATGCCAGGTATTTTGGTCACAGTGACAAAAAGCTAACATGATATGCAAAAAGAAATTTATAACTTTAACTTGCTGTGTAATTTAGACTTGTTGATTCAATATGAAAGCATTTTCCCCCTATGTTCTCTAACCTATAGTTTCTCAATCTATTAGATAGGTACAATAATCATCCAGTGATATTTTGTAAGAATATGGTGAGATCATATAGAGGTGGCATGATATGTATATGATTGAATACAGAGGCCAAAAATAGTGGGAAAAAATGGGAAAAGAGTAAATAAGCAAGAAAAAAGATGCAAGAGAAAGAATGAGAATTGTGAATAGCAAGGAAGTCAAAGATCATGAGTTAGAGCAGTGGTTCTCAAAGTGCAGACTCTATATCAGAGCAGCAGGTGGAACTTATTAGAAATGAAAATTTTTCCCACCTCTGAATCAGAAATGCTAGGGGTTGAAGCCAGAACTCTTTTTGCACAGGCTCTCCAGGTTACTGGATGCTGGTGAAGGGTTGAGAACTGCTTTATTAGAAGGAGGAAGCCACAGGCATAGCTGAGGGAGTCCAGAGCAGCTGTTCAGATTCATTTGAAAAATAGCTCCCGAACCCGACACCATCCAGGATTAGCTATACGTCCCAGAGATATAAGATTTCATTGTTTGCTGTCATTACTTATTAGGCACTTTTCTAGCCACTTCTTTTCTAGTGTCTCTTCCGCTTTTGTCCTCTAATATCAGTCCTTAAGGCTTGAGTCTTTATTCTCTGCATATATTTTCTCTTGATTTTTCCTTTTAGGACTTTATATTTCTAGGTTATACATCTGTCTCTCTTTCCCTCATCTTACGCAACCTCCTATCTCATACTTTCATCTGTTTTCAGACAGACTCCTTCATGTCACTACAGATGCGACATGTGCAAATTCAGTATCATGCACTTTTTCTGATCTCTCCCTGCTGTGTTCCTGTTTACACTATTCTAGTTGATGACATGGAGTCACTTACCCCTCTAGTTTCATACTTCAGTTAGAGCAAACTGGTTAAGGTTGATACCTCTGGAGTCAGATGTCTCTGGGTTCAGATCCTGGCTCAGCCATTTATTAACTATAATTTAGCTATCACTGGAGAGGTGAGCCTGTCTGTTCCCTTGACTATAAGATGGGATGATAACAGTACCTATCTTGGGGTATTGTGAGGACAAGTCAATGTGAAAACTTTTGAGAAGTTCCTGGCAATTAATAGATGTGTAATAAAGGATAGCTATTTTATTATGGGTATTGATTTTTCTATGGCTACTTATAGTCTCTAATACCTGTCAATTCTCCCTTTGAATTTGTTGTAGGAGATATTAGAGTTGAATCTTCTATCCCATTGGAGAGACAGCCTAAGCTATTAGTATTTATTCTTGTGGGGGATCTGCTCTGTCCAGGGGTAAACATTCGACCTAAGAGAAACTACTTAAGCTGAAAGGACAGAGTTACATTTATGCTTGAGAGGATTTCTCACTGTCTTCTGAATGAGAATAGCAAAGCATGCTGCCTCTGTTGCTGCTGCTAGCATCCTTCAATCACAGGTCAGGCTGGTCTGAGGACAATCCTGTTCCATTCACCGGTGATGGAAACTTGCTCCCTAACACTGCCCTGTTGATCCTCTGAGCTGACCAACCATGGAGCCCCTTCTACTCCTACATATTCTACTACCTGAGATAAATCTGTCTCCTTAGGAAAATTTGATCTAGGATTTCCTTTCTTATAAGCAAAAATCTGTAATTGAGTCATGACATTCTCATTACTAGAATTTACAAACTTTGTAAATGATACCTATATTTTGTTGCTTCTAATATCTTCCCACCCATTTCAGTGTATGTCTCAAATCATTTAAGCATGCCTTTCTCTGCAGGAGCCCTGTTTGCGGAGATAGCTAAGATTGCGGTTGACTATTGGGCCATAGACATTTTTGGGCATTTCCGCTTTCCATAGTCTCACGGGATCTCGCGGGACTTGGTCGAGGCTCTCGGGAGATTTGAACGGTGACTCAGCAGATCGAGCGAGCGCCATTGCTGCTCGGGCGCATGGGAAGAGACCAGAGGGAGAAAAGACAGGGTTATCGCTATTGTGTAGATATATTGTAGTTTCTTGTAAGATTAAAGAATATTTTCGTCTCCATCCTGTCTCCGGACTCCTTCCTGCGGCGCTGCCGTTCCAGGCTGCAATCCTTTTCCGGCGACAACATTTCTCATCCCAACTAATGTAATCTCTAAAATCATCAAGCCTAAAGCCCTTCCCCTAGCACAGAAGTGTTTCATAAGCCAGCACCTTAGTCTCTCAAGTTGTCATTTTATTTGTCTTCTCTTACATTTCACATTTATATATCAAAGTTATAAAACAATTTAGTTTAATCTAATAAAAATCTCAAGTTTACCATACCCCAGGTTGAGGTCTCATTTCCCCCAAGTTCTTAACCAACTTCAGGCTCTTGATTGACTGATCTACTTATTTGTTCACAAACTTATCCTGATTCTTCTTTGTACCTCACCCTTCACATCCAAACCACTTGGCAGTCCTATTGGGTTCATATGTATGTTAGATATGGGAACCTGTCACTTTCTCCCATTGCTATTATACCTCCAGAGCAAGCCTTCACAGCACTAGCTTCTAACTTATCTTCCTGCATTCACCCTCCTCACTGCCTCATCTGCCCTCCCACTTCCCATCATATGTTTTCCTTGACATTTATAGCCAGAGTAGTATCCATTTCTCCTTCCAAAATATCCGACTGTTTGCCTTTTTTCACAAAGCACTCTGAATTCTGTACTATTTTTCAAGGTTCTACAGTATATCTGGGCCCAATTAATGCTTTGATTTCCTCTCCTATCACTCTCTTGCTTGCCCACTTTATTTGAGCCACATTGTCCCCTTGCTGTTCCTTAAACAATCCAAGCTGTTTCCCACTGCAGGGCTTTTACATTTGTGGTTTCCTATGCATTGAATACTCTTCCCTCAAAGTTTATATTCAAATAATCAAATCCTGCCTCTTCCAAAGGTCTCCTGATCCCACCCTCATATCAATCTCTCTTTGTTCTCTGTCCCTGTTAGATTTTTCTTTGTAGCACATTTTCAATATAAAATTGTTTACTTGTTTTCTTATTTATTATATGTTTCCTCTTCTGAATTTCCAGCATAATATAAGCTCTAGGAAAACAATTACCTTGTCAATCTTTTTCACTATTTTATCTCTAGAAAAGCAAAACAGAATGAAGCACTAAATATTAGCTGAATAAATATTTATTGATTGAATGAATAAACATGAATCTTAATCTCTAGTAGGTTGCTTGCCTTAGTAATCACAATGAGGATAACATCATCTTTTTTCCTCCTCAAACATTGCTTAACAAAAAGTTATTGAATGCCTAGTAGGTGTATATTATCTATTTTTTATGGAAGATAAAAATAAAGTATGTTTTATAAGACTTTGCAAACTAAGTACCTAGAACATGTTTGGAATGTCAAGTCTGAACATACAAAATAATTACTTTTCAAAAAAAGTAAATTCTGTGATATAGGGAAGATAAAATATAGAATATTAGGAAAGGTTTGATTAGAGCTAAATTTGTAAGGAAAGCTTTATGCTGAAGTGGGTCTTGAGCTCAGGCCTACAGAATATATAAGATGTGAGCAGAAACAGAAGAAAGAGATGCCCATGCTCCCAAGAGACAGGAGGCATGATGTACTAAGAGATTCAGTGGGATGGTGACTGTGGAAGGAAAGAATAGGAAAATGAAAAGGGATATTACAAAGCAAGTTTTTTTTTTCCATGACATTTTCCTTTTTTTTAAATCTCTGTATTTCATTACCTTACAGGAGAGTTTGCTCAAGTCTACATCCCTGGCTCCAGCCTCTCCCTCAAATCCCACCTTACATTGTCATTTGTTTGTCATCTTCCTATATGGATTTATGTTCCTCCAATGCCTCTGTCCCAACATGTGTAGATAAAAATTAGCACTTTAACTCTCAAACCAGGTTTCTCTTCTAGCTCCTTTTCTATTATTAATTTCCCTATCTTCCAGCCATCAAGGATAAGGATTTCAAAATCCATTTTGGTTCTCCTTTCTTTACATCTCCATTTCTAGTTGATAGCCAACACTGCCTTCACATGATCTCTCCCTTCTCTTCCATTTCCATTGCCCTCACTCTAGCTTAGGCTTGATCCTTTAGTTAGGTTATTCGCATATTCACTCAACTAATATTTAGAAACCATCTACCATGTGGTAGGCTTTCTTCTAGGTGCTTGGAACACATTTCTACTTGGAGACTGTATCATGGATACAGGATGACCTCCCAACTGGCACTCTCCATTCCCATCAATTCCTCTTTTATTTCATTGGATACAATCTTTCTAGATTGATCAGAAAGCATATCTCTGTTTCAAAGTTGTAGTAATCATAATAGTATGGTACTGGCATGAAAAAGGATACATAGAACAATGAAGCAGAACAAAGCACCTAGACGTAAACCCACCATCTACAGCCAGTTTATTTTTGACAAGGGTGGTAGGAATATACATTGCAGAATGGACAGCCTTTTCAATAAATAGTGCTGGGAAAATTGTAATATTCACATACAGGAGAATAAAACTAAACCCCTGTTTCTCACTAGTTACAAAAATTAACTCAAAATGGATAAAGGTAAATGTAAGACCTGAAACTATAAAACTGTTAGAAAAGACAAGGAAAATGATCCAGAACATTGGAACGGGCAAAGAACTTTTTGGCCAATACCCCAAAAGCACAGGAGAAATAGATAGGATTGCATCAAAGTAGAAAGCTTCTGTGTAGCAAAGGAAACAGTCATTGGAGGGAGGAGACAACCTAGAGACCAGGCATTTTAGTTAGCTTATTTGCTGTGGTGAACCAAAGGCCAGACCAGAACAACTATAGAGGAGGAAAAGTTTATTTGGGGGCTCATGGTTTCAGAAGTCTCCCTCCATAGAAGATGGGCTCCATTTCTTGGTAAGGCAGAATATCATAGCTGAAGAGTGTGGTGGAGGGAAGCAGCTCACATGACAAGCAGGAAACAGAGAGAGAGAGGGGGACTCCACTTGACAGATATAAATATGTACCCCAAAGCCAGGCCTCCAATGTCCACCTCCTCCAGCCACAGCTCACCACTTCAGTTACCAGTTAATCCCTATCAGGGGAATAAATAACTGATTAAGTTAAGACACGCACCACCCAATCATTTCTTCTCTGAACCTTCTTGCACTGTTTCACATCTGAGCTTTTGGGGACATCTTATACCCAAACCATAACACAAGGAGAAAATGTTTGTAAATTGTATGCCAGTTAAGGGTTAATATTTACAGTATATAAAGAACTATAAAAGCTGAATAGCAAAAAAGCAAACAACTTAATTAAAAACATGGACAATAGACCATAATAGACATTTTTTGAAATAAGACATATAAGAGGCCAATAGGTCTATTTAAAAAGTGCTTGGCATCACGAATCATTAGGGAAATGCAAATTTAAATCACAATGCTTTATTACCTCACACTGAGAGAATGCCCACTATCAAAAAGGATAAAGATAACAATTGCTGGCAAGGATATGAGAAAAGGAATACATTGCACACTGTTAGTGGGTATATAAATTGGTACAGTCTTTATGGAAAACTGTATGGAGGTTTCTCAAATAATTAAAAGTAGGACTTATCCAGCAATCCCACTGCTGGCTATAATCCAAAGGAAATGAAGTCAGTATGTCACAGAGACATCTGCACTTCCATGTTCATCACTGCACTATTTACTATAGCCAAGAAATGGAAACAACCAAAGTCTCTATCAACTGGTAAGTAGATAAAGAAAATGTGGTACATGTATACAATGCACTCTTCAGCCATAAAAAGGAATGAACTTATGTAATTCGTGACAATTTGATAGCACTGGAGTTCATTATGTGAAATGAAATAAGCCAGACACAGAAAAACAAATGCCACATGATTCCACTCAAATGTGTAATCTAAAAAAGTTGATTAAATAGAAGCCAAAAGTAGAATGGTCATTTCTAGAGGCTAGGAGAGTAGGGGGGGATGGAGATGGGGAATGTTTAATCAATGGGTACTAAGTTACAGTTAGGTAGGAGCAAGAAGCTCTGGTTTGCTACTGCACCATAGGGTGACCATAGATAAAAATAATATTCCATATATTTTGAAAAGCCCAAAGAAAGGATTTTGAATGTTTTCACCATAAAGAAATGATAAACATCTGAGAAGATAGATATGTTTAGCCTGATTCAAATGTTAACTCGATGTATACATGTATCAAATAATAATGGACTCCACTAATGTGTATAATTTTAATGTATCAGTTAAAATAAATTTAATTTTTAAAAATGCATACTCCTGATTATGGCTAGTCTTTGCTTAACTTCTTCAATGATTGCCCATGTCCTAAATTAGGATAGTTTGGCCTGGTATTTGGTCTGTGAGTTTTACTTTATTCTCTCATCAATCTTAATGACTGTTGCAAGGCCACTTAACTGAGTATATTCTGGTTGTGAGGTAATTTGCTTGGCAATTTTCTGCAGTTGCTAAAAAGAAGAGAAGAAGAGATTCATACTAGTAACATACATATTGATTAAGCTCAAAGAATAAGAGAGATGCCTTGAAGTCAGTGGCTTTTATAGAAAGTGCTGTGTGGATCTTGGGTAATTAATGGAAAAGAAACAAAAGTTAAGAAAATCAGTAGATCAAAAATTTCTTATGAAAAATGTTATTTTGGAGAAGACTGAATATCTTATCAGAATAGAAAGCCCAATATATATATATATATTTCACTTTCCTAGCTCCTCCCCATGTTCCCACTTTCCTGGAATACTGGAAAGAATATCACTAGGCTGTAATATTTACATTTATTTTCTAAGTTTAGTAATATATGATATAAAACATTGTATTTATATAATTTTCAATAATTGTTAACATTATTTGAAGCATAAACAGCTTCCTAAATGACTGTAGCAAATTGATTATTAAGAAAAAAAGTAAATGAATGCTTTGAGGTACATATATATATATATTTTTTTTATATTTTTATTTATTTGCTTTAGCTGTACACAATGGGTTTATTTGTACATGGTGCTAAGGATCGAACCCAGGCCGCGCACATGCCAGGCGAGCGCTCTACAGCTGAGCCACAACCCCAGCCCCTGAGGTATATTTTTTATCTTTCTGAACTTTGTGCTAAAACAGAGAACTATCTTTAATAAGACAGAAATTGTCAGTGCTACAGTTAGATTTATGTGGGCTGAATGGAATTATGAATCTTATTCCATATGGAAATTCTTACATTTTTAATCTAACCATAATTCATATCCCAGAAATAATAGTTTGTGTTTCATATTAGTAAACATTCACCATGTGAGCAGACAGCCTGACCAATTATGATGTTAGTTTGAGCTGCTCAAATAACTATGAAATGAGATAGATAAGAGGCAATTATGGGTTCTACCAATTAATAAGCTATAATAAATTAAATTCTTCCATGAAGGAAAAATTAAAGATTTGGTTAAGTGGATTCTAGAAACACTTGTAGCAAAAGAAGATGAGATAGAAAATACTGTAGTACTCTCCCACAACTTTCAATTTTCAAAACATTTATTGTTTCCTTCTGATTGTCTGATGTAAGACAGCGTCTATTCCAGATGGATCTGCCCTCTTGTAATGAAGGCATACTCAGAGTTGACATGGTGTTTCTGAAATTCATCTACATTTCATTTAAACTAAAATGCCCAATGGCACTTTAATGTGAATAACTCCAGCTACCTGAGCAGGCTGACGACAATTTCAATGCATATTATTCATTTCCTGCACTGGGGCATGGGATTAGAACAGTAGTGTTTGAAGTATGTATTCAAACCCTGGCTCTGCTGCTTATTAACTTTTGACTCTGCAAAATAACAGTATTTTCTGTACCTCAGTTACCTCATCCATAAAATGAGGTCAATAATAGTACCTACTTCGCACATTTATTTGATGATTAAATTACTTACTATAGATAGGGCACTTATAATGGTACCTGGTACCTCATAAGTCTTCAATGAATGTTAACTACAATTTTAGGTTATAGCATAGTTTTTCTATAAGTTAGGAATAACACATTCTGTAAAAATCTATTCATCTTTTGGCTACTTTTTAGATCTTTAGAGAAATGACAATTTTTAAACAGATGTTCTAGTTCTGTTGAACATATTTTCTAATTAATATTCCTGTTCCCTCAGGCTGGGGTTGTGGCTCAGTGGTAGAGTGCTCGCCTAGCATGTGCGCAGCCCCAGTTTGATCCTCAGCACCACGTAAAAAATAACGCATTGTATATGACTAAAGCAAATAAATAAATATTTTAAAAAATTCCTGTTCCCTTATGTATTTGTGCTTCTGAAAACATTTATTTCACTAGTAAATTTAAGGGATGAAGGTCTGCTTGTTTTTAAAACTAAAGGAACTGCCAGATCAGGGTGGGAAAAGGGACACTGGACTGGGACTTTGCTCTATTAGTTTCCAGGGCATGTTTTGACCAAGAATTAGATTCTGTGCAGGTCACTGACTTTCCTTCTTGGTTTCACTTTTTAAATTATGGACTGGACCTAAATGCATGCCAAAGTCTCACTCAAGTCTCATATTCTATGGTTGCTCCCCTAGAAACATAATTATCATGGAAGCCCATACACTTATTACTATTATATCACTATGTTTACAATAGTTTAAGATCTATTAAAAAGTAGCACATTCTTTGATTATCCTTAATGACATCAAATTATCTCTTTGAATTTTTAATACAAAGACTATCCTGGCCATGTCTGGTGAGTAAAATGGGTGTTTTGAATAAAAATAGTGATTATAACTAAAGTGGAATAAAAAAACTTTCCAGAGAGGCTTGTAATTTTTTTGGAGTGTTTGTGTGTGTATGTGTATGTGCACGTGTGTGTGTGCATGTGTATGTGGTATGTACACATGTCATGTGCATGTATGTTTATTTTCCATATACATTTGTAGTACTAAGTTCTGAAGTATTTTGCTAAAAACTCATCATTTACTCACCTACTTTATATCATTGTAATAACTATGCTTGTTGCAAAAAAACTTTTTTTTTAATAAAACAATACTTGCTGAGATCTAGAAATTACACAAAATTTTAAAGAAAAAAGCTGTTCAAAATGTGCTTCTTGCAAAGCACCTTATTTCCATGTTGCAGGCTCATTATCCAGAGGAAACACTACTTTACACCTTGTGCTTGTCATTTATCTTCTCTGTTCTCAATACTTTTCCCAGAAGAGTCTAATAGTGGAGCTTGTTTATAAAGGGTACTGCTATGCCTTGGACAAATGTTCCCCAAATGTTGTATGATAAATACAAGGAAAACAGAATTTGGAAGTGCTTTAGTATCCCCTCCATGGGATTGTTGTATTGATGTTTAGCTCTGTGCTGGGCAGTGAGAATGCTGTATGATTCTTAAGAGTCAAAAATCTATAATTTTAAAAACAATTTGGCTACTACTTTGCAAAAATATTAATAAAACTAATGTCAAATCATATAATGTCAAGGATATACAATCAATCAACAAATATATGAAAAAATGTTCAACATCTCTAGCAATTAGAGAAATGCAAATCAAAACTACTCTAAGATTTCATTTCACTCCAGTCAGAATGGCAGCTATTAAGAATACAAACAACAATAAGTGTTGGTGAGGATGTAGGGAGAAAGGCACACTCATACATTGCTGGTGGGATTGCAAATTGGTGCAAGCAATCTGGAAAACAGTATGGAGATTCCTTGAAAAACTGGAAATGGAACCACCATTTGACCCAGCTATCCCACTCCTCAGTTTATACCCAATGGACTTAAAATCATCAGAGTATCATAATGCAGCCACATCTATGTTATACCACCTTAGTTCACAATAGCTGAACTGTGGAAACAACCCAGATGCCATTCAATAGATGAATGGATAAAGAGACTGTGGCATATATACACAATGGAATATTACTCAGCATTAAAAGAGAATAAAATCAAGTCATTTGCAGGTAAATGGATGGAGATGGAGAATATCATGCTAAATGAAGTAAGCCAATCCCACAAAACCAAATGCCAAATGTCTTCTCTGATATGTGGATGCTGATCTGCAATGGAGATTGTGGGGGTGGGGGGCATGGGAGAAATGGAGGAACTTTGGATAGGGCAAAGGATAGGGAGGGGAAGGGAGAGGGGGTAGGAAAGACAGTGGAATGAGATGGACATCATTATCCTGAGTACTTGTATGAAGACACAAATTGTTTGACTATACTTTGTGTACAACCAGAGAAATGAAAAATTGTGCTCTATATGTGTACTATGAAGTGAAATGCATTCTGCTGTCATGTATAACAAATTAGAATAAATAAATTAAAAAAATTACATAATATCCACATGATGAATATTTTTAAAATATATACTAGAAGCCGGGCGCGGTGGCGCACGCCTGTAATCCCAGCACTTTGGGAGGCTGAGGCAGGAGGATCGCGAGTTCAAAGCCAGCCTCAGCAATGGCGAGGCACTTAGCAACTCAGTGAGACCCTGTCTCTAATAAAGTACAAAAATGGGCTGGGGACTTGGCCCAGTGGTCAAGTGCCCCTGAGTTCAATCCCCAGTACCACACACACACACACAAAAATATATATATGCATATATATATATATATATATATATACTAGATATATCACCAACTATACTCACTCTCCCACCTTTTAGACTAAGCACTAAAATAAATGTAAATTATTTAGGGTCTCCACTAGAAGCAGCAGTCAGGGTGAGTAGTAAAACTCACAGGGTATTGGTCATAAAACAGCTCCAGAAAGATTCAGGAAGCAAGAAAAAAATGACTGACAAATAAGCATACTCATTTTTAAAAATCTTTTATCAAGTTCTCTAAAATTAAAATTATAAATTTAAAACAAATGTTTTAAGGGGGGTTGTATGAGACTAGGAAGAACACATTTCTTTCAGTAGATTCCAGAAGCTAATCCTTACTCAATAGATGAATATTATATGAGAAGATACTTCCCTTTCACATTTTATAGGATAAATTTAAGAATAAAATATTTGTGTAAATCTGAAAAAAATATATACTATCTTATTATAATACTATCTAAATTTGAAAGTGAACCTTGAATGTGCTTTCTTGCTTTTATTTTAAGCCTTCTCAAACATTTTCCTTTTTTACTTTTTATAAACATACCCACTTAACTATCTTGTTTTCTTGATCTAAAACAAAAATGTAGATAAAATGAAATCAGTTGGATTTAAAATTTTATATATATATGTGTGTGTATATATATGCACACACACATATAATTAAGAAATAGTGTTTTGTATGCAGTGAGAGAGAACAACAATATTACTGTGGACATGTAAATGTGATTTGAAAAATAACAAAACAAAAATTCATATTGAAAGTTTCTTTGAAATAAATATGTACTAGTAGATTTGTAGAAAATTATCATGAATGAAATATAATTAGTACTTTTCTAGACTCATTTTATAGTTAATTTTACCTAGAAATGGAACTGTGGCCTATCAAGAGGTAGAAATATGAGTGGAAGGACCAAGAGAAGGGAGGAGGTTCTTTGTGTCACTTGAGTCCTTTTCCTTTCAGCTTCCTGCAATATATGCATGCCTCTGTTTTTCATGGAGAGCTGTCGATCCCTTCTTCTAATTCCTTCTCATTCCGTTTGAGAATTTGCTCACTGCTTCCCAGCTAGAGTAGCACAAAAGTCTTGTCCATGGCCTCCTAGAATTAAGCTCTGTCTTTGTTTGACCTAATACCCAGTCTCCCTGGATGCTCCTCTGTATAGATAACTCCTCTCCCCAGAGTCCATGAGGCTGGTGCAGGGATCAGCAAGGACACCAGGTCACATTGGGGTTTGAGGCCCAGTTCTGCTTGTTACCAGCTGTGTGGCTTTGGCAAGATACTTACACTCTGAGTTGGAGTCTCAAAGTTATGTAAATTCCTCAAATTTGTGTAACACAATCCACAGAGTTGTGGCAAGTATTATATGAAACACACCACATCATTAGCATAGTAGATGCTTAATAACTAGCAGCTATGGGAACTGTTTCACATTCACTATTAGCTTCTCTTCCTATATTCTTCTACCAATGCCATCCCTAGTCAAGTTGCTCCTTCTCATCACACAATGGCTCCATCTTCAACACACAATGGCTGTTTTCATCTCTTTTATTTCTTCATGTTTTTCTAAGTGTATTACATGCCTCTGTTCCCATATCCAAATTCTCCTTATCTTTGAATTCTCCTAACTCTAGTCTAATAAAATCTTTTCTATTCTACATTTTATTGATTTCCTTTCTTAAAAAGTTTCTACACATACACACACACAAACACTAGTTCTGTACATGTACATATATATTATCTACAGGGAAACTGGTTAATTGTTTTAACTTCTTGTTATAATTACCCTTATGAGAGATCCTTCTAGCCAACTGAGTATGGAGTGTGAGCCAGCTGTATGATCCTGGAACCTCTAAATGGACAATTAATGCAGGCTGTTTTCCTTCCTTTCCTGAAGAGGGATTGAAATGCTTGAAAAGTACCCATTCTGGTTGGGGAGTAAAAGGATCATGACCATGTTCTCAAGTTAAAGGAAATTTTTTCCATTTTCCTTGTGGGAAGGAAAGCATAAATGTTCTTATAGTACAGGGTTGGGAAGAAAGGAAGACAAGTGCTCTGTTTTCTATTTCTTCTTATTTTTACTCATTGTAAGAAAAATTGTAAAAACCAAGAAAGAACAATAATTACAATAACAAAAGAGGAGATATTAAAAATTATCAATAATTAAAACCACAGATATTTATATGGTATAAATAAATAGGATTATCTCTAAAGAATTATGTAGATCCTTTGTACAGGCATGAAATATTTATTGAGTGTTTATTATGTACTAGACCTGGAGGTGGGCATCAGGGAAGTGGCAACATATGCCTGAATTCAAGGAGTTTACCAACACGAGGAGGACTTAAGAAATAAAGTGTTAAGAAGTAGGCATATAAGATTACCTGACAAAGAGCAGATAATAAATGTAGTTACTATATCAATATATATTATTTATTTTAGATATAATACTTAAAATATATTAAATTACTTAGTTATAGGCATAAATTCACTGGAAAAAAATTAACATTTAAAAAAAAAAATCACCCAGAGCTGGGTGAGGTGGCATACGCTTGTAATCCCAAGAACTCAGGAGGCTGAGGCAGGAGGATTGCAAGTTTGGGGCCAACCTGAGCAAGTTAGTGGCACCTTTTCTCAAAATAAAGAATTAATAAGGCTGGGAATTTAGCTTATTGGCTATAGCAAACCTGGATTCAATCCCCAGTACTGGAAAAAAAACATCACCCAGGATATTATAATTTTCATTGAAAATAATGACAACAGCCAATCTAGCCAACTCAATGGCCTTGAATAAGTTGATGTTTCCAGGCTGCATGTAATAATTTCCAAAGTATACTTTAAAGGTTAAATTTAATTCATTTGTAAGTTTTAAAATCAGTTAATACAAAAGAAGAAATCTTTTCCCTAATGGCTATAGAAGAAGGGGATGGGTGCAAATTCTTTTTGAATTCAGGCAGAGATTTTGAGTCATAAGTTCATGTGGTACATGTGTATAAAGAGATCATTAGGCACATCACTGCCAGGTCATGTCTTTATCCTGGCTCTCCCTTCCTCCAGATGTCCAGGGAACCAGGATGCAGGGTGTCATAACTAAGGAACTCCATGGAAAGGGACAATTTAAATCTCCAGTATCTATCATGCTTATCACACAAAGGGAAAATACTGCTCGATTTTTAATATTATTTTTCAAGATTTCACTAGAGTATATTTCATCAAATTAAAATATCTGATGGATAACATACCACAGGGAGAAAAAAAAATGGAACAAGGTGTGACTTACTGAATATTTCTTTAATTGCAATTTTTTTTTAACATAAAAGATTCAGAAATCACATCTGGAAATAAGGAACACCTTTAGTGGTAACAAGCTAGTTAACCACAATAAATACCCAATAATCCTTTTCTCAATGATCTGAGTAATGTTATAGATTCAAATTTTTCTGCCGATCTTTGCCATGAGACCCTGCATCTCTTTTCATTCAATAATGCTTTTCCATCTTTGTATCTAAGTTAAAAACAATGTTGCCCTTCTTCCCTCAGAAGGGTCTCTTCCATCTGCTCTTTCCTCCTGATTTATCCTGTCCAACTCTAGACCAGGCCTTCATTATCTTGTGCCTTCAGGTTTGCTCTAGTCTTGGCCCATTTAATTCATCCTTCATGTCAAAACTAGAACAACCTTCCCTGAATATGTCATCTTCTTCATTTTACCCTTAGGCTCCAGAATAGATCAAAGGCTTTTGCAGCATTTTATGGCCTACAATATGAATTCTAAACTTCAAATTTCCTTTCACATTAACTTAATGTCCTTACTCTTCCTCAACCCATTCTACTGTCTTCTACTTCTTTTTTGCAGTCTTTATTATTTCTCTAAGAATTATCTATTTTTTCCTTCCAGCTCAATTAATCTCTGCTAATCCTTCAAGATCAAGTTTAAAGCTCACCTTCTCCAGAGAGCTTTTACTCACATTTCCTTTATTTAACTCTTCATTCTGTATGCTGCACAGTTCTTTTAATATCTCATGTACACAATTTAACACAATATAAATAAGCAATACTGATATTTATATATGGATATATGTTATCAACACATCTTTACTGAAATGTCTGTATTATTTACTGTTTCATACAATTTATTTATTTATTTATTGCTGTGTTGGAGATCAAACCCAGAACCTTAAACATGCATATAAATGGATTTTGTATTTTGAAGTAGACTGTAAATAGTAGACTGTAAATGCCTTACAAGCAATTTCCCTATGGTGTAATCAACTTTCCAGGTTGTCTCCCTTCAAATCTGCTCATCCATAAGTGTATTTTAATTGATTAATTATTATTTATACCTTAATTTTTTACTTCTCAGTTTATGCATATTTTGCTTTAGTCATATACTTAGAATTTATTTAGAACCAGAAGGCCTGGTCGCACACCAGTGGGGGTTCAAGGTAGAATGGGATGGATATCATTACCCTAGGTGCATATATGAAGTCACGAATGGTGTGAATATACTTTGTATACAACCAGAGATATGTAAAAATGTGCTCTGCAAGTATAATATGAAATGCAATACATTCTGCTGTCATTTCTAACAACTCAGAATAAAAAATAAATTAAAAAAAAGAACCAGAAGGTACCACTGGTAGATTGTTTTTTTATTGTTCATATTTATTAATTCCCTCCTTTCCTTTTTGTGGAATAAGTACACTTATCCGCCCCATTGATTTTGGGCTTGGCCATGGGACTTGCTTTAGTTAGAGGTCTGTGGGTGGATGGGACATGTGCCATATCCAATCAAGAAGTGCAGGAGGCACTGTGGGTTTCTGCCAGCCTCTTTTGCAACTTATTTTGTAATGAGAATAGCCTGATCCAGACCGGGATGTTTCTTCCACTGGGGCTCTGGCATTAGAAACTGCATAAAGCAGATCTGCAGTTGACCCACAGCCTGCAGCAGAAACATTGCCAAATCACAGTCTTCATGTTTCATCAATGAGAAATAATTTAAGTCACTGATACCCTGGAGTTTTTTTTGCTACACAGAAAAACTGATGAATAAAGAACCTTAGAATTAATCTAACTTCCTTGTTTTGCAGAGAAGGAAAGAGGTTAGCTTTTTATGGTTAGTTAATGGAAGAGTTATGACACACATTGCAAACTAGTAATTTTCAGTTCTCTCTCTCTCTCTCTTTAAAACATGAAATTCCTGGCCTTTTATTGTCCTAAAATTTGGAGAAATAGAACTGAAATCATTTGAAATTTGGGGCATTGGCACTTCCTATAAATGATTGCCCTTCTGGTCTGGTATTAACTTTTAGAGAACAGGTAGAAGACTATCTAAAAAATAGTATACTGTGAGTGTTACATAAGGTATACATCTACCTGGAAGATATTCTCCCTAAAGCCTGATTTTACTTGGTAGTAAATAGAATGAAATGCAGTGGTCTTTGTGAATTCCTTTTAGGCCTAAGTCTTCCATATATATTGTTAATCTAAAATATATTTTGTTAATCTAAAATATATTTTGTTAATCCAAAATTTTATTTTCTAAGCAATTTGCTTATAATAAAAAATTCTGATTTGGAGTTGGGTGTAATTTCTTAATAAGCTGTCTCTCTGATGTTAGTTTCATCTACACTTTGATACCAAATGGGGACTTTACAATTCTTATCCTTTTCTTTTATAAAACTCAGAAATTTTCTTATCATCATGTGCTTCAGTACATCAGAACCTAAACTTGACTTGGTCCTAAAGTTTTGTGTTCTTAGGAATGAATTAGTTTTCCTAATTATATGATGCTTAGTCCCTAAAAATTGAGACACTAGTCTGCTTGATTAAGTTCTAATGGAAATTACTAATGTACTTACTTTCTTTGGCATATCAATTTTTTTTTTTTTTTTTTTTTGGTGCCAGGGATTGAACTCAGGGACACTCGACCACTGGGTCACATCCCCAGTCCTTCTTTTGTATTTTATTAGAGACAGGGTCTCATTGAGTTGCTAAGTGCCTTGCCATTGCTGAGGCTGGCTTTGAACTCATGATCCTCCTGCCTCAGCCTCTCAAGTGCTGGGATTACAGGTGTGCACCACTGTGTCCGGCTGGCATATCAAATTTTTGAGAGTAAAACAAGTAATATGGAGCAATATTTTCTTTCTATTTACAATAAAAATACTATTCAGTTCATGTTTTGGGAAATAATTTTTTTTTTTTTTTTTGTACCAGGGAATGAACTCAGGGGCACTCACTCGACCACTGAGCCACATCCCCAGCCCTTTTTTTTTTGTATTTTATTATTATTAGAGACAGGGTCTCACTGAGTTGCCAAGTGCCTCACCCTTGTTGAGGCTGGCTTTGAACTCGTGATCCTCCTGCCTCAGCCTCCCAAGTGCTGGGATTACAGGCGTGTGCCATTGCACAGGCAAGAAATAAATGTTTTATAGGACAACTACTTATAGATATCTTTCAAAACACACCTCTAACAAAGAAAACAAAATGTAATAAACCAGACTGGGTAACCAAGTAAATTATTTGGGTCTATATTTCTTCTCTCCTTATTTGACAATACAAAAATCTTACCTTTGTGAAAAAACATCCCGGTAAGGACTGCCATGTTGCAATGCAATTCCATATCCCCGATCAGCAACAGTATTCCCAATGGTGTAAAATGAACAATCTGGGTCATTGATAGCCACATATTCCAATACAGCTGCATCCCATACAAAAGCATAATTTCCATATTTTACCTGTAAAAATATGGAAAAAAAAGAAAACAGGAATTAACGTTGGAATTACAAGTAACATAAATTGTGTAAAAAAGATTACATGGGTAAAAAAAAAATAAAAAGGCACATGTGTCTAAATTAACACTTATCCTGATGGAAAATCTGACTTTTTGGTTAATTTATAGCTCTGTTTTCCTGGAAGTATAATAAAGGTGGAATGTTAAATATACTTCTAGGCAACATTGCTTATAGTGATCATTTGCCTCTCAGGGGATCATTATAAATGCATAAAAGGAAGACATGGCTTTGAGTTTCTGAGTTCAGTGACTTCTGAATTGGGCTTTTCCCTTTTGGGGATCCTGAAGGTTATGCCTTTGGAGTGTTACAAGAGATACTGACTCTACTTGGTTATTAGGTTTCCATTTCAGGCAGGTTTCTACAAACCCAATATAGGATCATCCCATTGCACATGACCTATATTTTAGGTAAATGCTCACAACTTACATTGAAGGGAAATGACTAACACTCCCTGCTGATGAGCATTTCCTGTCCTACGTCCTTCTAAATTAATCTATTGGCAGATGTGTTTTAAGGGTGTCTTAGAGTTGAACTTAAATGCCCCTTGGTGGGCACTGCAATGAGGGGAAAAAAATTACAGCCTTTTATATCATCATTTAGAAACACTATTTTATTCTGGGTTATCTATTACTTTTTTTCCCTCTCAGTAATCATTCATATCCTAAATCCAAATTTACCACAAAAAAAGCAATTGTCTTAAACCTCTAAATAATATATATTTAGAATTATGTTAAATATAAAAATAGAATTTAATGAATTCACAAAAGAAATAGAATAATTTAATTTAAAGTTAATTTATTTAAATTAAAATAATAATGTAGCATTATTAAACAAGGAAAAGCAGCACTGGTTCAGGATTTAGAAGGTTACTGGGATAATATGTCTTATGAATGAGGCTTTATAAAAATTTTAAATGATCTTTCAATAGACATCAGAAAGGCATTTAGCAAAATTTAACACTTATCTATCTATTGGTAAACCAAGAAGGAAAAAGATTTGTCTTTAGTGAGATATAGAATAAAGAAGTTGCAAGTCTATTATAAGTTGAAACTTTAATGACATTACTATTAAAGTCAAGAAAATGGTGTGTACTATTACCTCTAAACTTAACAATATCATGTTAATTTTAGCCTATGCAATAAAGCAGGAAACAAAATTATGATTTCAATCTAGTAGGAAAAAGTATTGTGAGAGACAAATTTTTTATTATTTGATGACATATTTAAGAAGCCCATAAGAATTGACTGAACAAGTATTTGAAAGAGCCTGAGATGTCAACACATAAATTGGTTATAAATGTATATACACAAATTGTTTGCTGGTCTATTAATACATCAATAAAAGATCATAAACAATTTGAGAAAAATATTATCCATACAAATATCAATACCTAGTGAGAAATTTAATGATCAATGAGTATAGACAATATTAAAAATGCTCTAACACCTGACAGAAGACTTGGAATCACTTTTCGATAAAAGATAGCATATTCCTAAAAGGCTGGTGGCACAATTACAAAATAAATGTCAGCTTTCCTCAGATTACTTGAAACTTAATGTAATATTAGATACGACCCAAAGGACATTTTAGGATTTATTAGGATCTTTGGAAATGTAATTGGAAGAAAATGGATGAGAATAGCAAAGAAATTATGAAAATGAAAAATAATAATTGGAGATGTAGAATGCTAAGTAAACACAGTATAAAGCCTAAAAATAAAACAGCACAGAATTTGTTTGAGAATTAAAAAAAAAAAAAAAAACAGAAAAAAGCATACTTTTATAAAAGTATATAAATGTCATATAAAAGCTATATTACAGAGACCATTATTCAAATTATTGTGACAAATATGAAAAATTCAAAAAATGAGACTGAGACAGCTGGTTATTTCAGAAAGGTCAATATTAAAGCACTACATCATGTTACACAAAACAAATTTCTTTAATGTAATAATTTAAATACAATGAATATGAACTCAAATAAAAAAATAAAAAAGTGAAGCTAGAAGAATATGTAGGATTGCATTTTTCTGATACTGGAAAAAGAATGGGATATCTAAACATGAAAGTAATGGGATAAAATATAAAAGAAATAGTTGATATTAAACTACTGTCTTTTTAAATATGTTTGCTTTCTCAATGAAGAGTTTTGCATGAAATAATGAGTGGCCTAAAACCTTTAGACTAGTTACTTGTGCTCAGTGGATATATGTCATCTTTTGTTGAGGGTGGACCCCAACCAGACCCTGAGGTATTAAATTAGATTAAAGTTCTTATACTGAAGAAAGTCTCAATGCCAGTACTATTCATGGAGTGTGTGCTGCTTTAGGAACTCTGTCAGAGACCACAGTTCAGTGCTTCTCAAAATATGATGGCAAAGCCACCACCCTCTCAATTACCTGGGGCATCTTGTATTAGAAACACAGATTAAAGATCCAGTCACCAACTTACTGAATTGAATGTTTGAGGTTTAAGACCTGAGAATTTGCATTCTAGCCACCTTGACAGTTTGTGCATATCACTTTTTGAATACTACTGATGCAGGTGATAAAAAGTGAGTAATATAATGAGGAACAATTTTATACACATGAGACAATAAAATTATAAGCATTAAGAGATTCCTGGAGTATTGACGGTAGGAGAAACAAGAAATACTTGGTTAGGTTTTCTTTGCACGGATTGCTCAAAATAAACTTCTTCCTTTCTCTGATCCTTTGTACTAGACACCAACTTTCAGATCTAGGTCTAAACCAATGACAATAGAGAGTAGTGACCTTGAAGCTTCCTCTAGCAACCTACTTTGATTTTTGCAATTCTCTTGTTTCAAACCACCACTCTGGCCTCCTGGAATTTCTTGCAGCTTCTTTATAATCCTCCAGGGACTTCCCCAGTTGGGGACTTATTACTTTGCTGTTAGAAAAGTGTTCTAGCATTATTGTTACTGCTTTGTGAACTGTGGAGTTCTATTTAAATGTATGGTAACATTATCATTGCCATTATATGTGTTGTTTCTAGCAATTTAATGTTACAGAGCATAATGAATGAATTTTTTAAAAGAGGAGCATTAAAACACAGTATGATTATAGCCTGTAGCAATGCCAATGAAATGTTACCTAGTAACCCAAAGTATTTTAGCTTTTTAAAAATGCCCCTGGCCTTTTTTATCAACTAAAACATGCAATCACTGTCTTGGATGATTTTTAACCGTCAAATTAAAACCATCTATAAAATACTCATCAGCAAAGTCTAAAGTCACTTTTCAAGAGAATAATAATTGAAGTGTTAGTCTAGGAAATTTTAAATCCATCTGACAAGGTGATGTGTATTTCCCCAAATTTTTCAACTAGCCCTTATTCTTGAGGTCATGTTTGGATAGGAAGTGGAACTGCATGTCACTAAATTATTTACCAGTGGATTCTATACCAACAGAGTGCTTTATACTAGGTTAAATGGAGGACAAAAATGAATTTGGAAGCTTCATGTAAACATATTCCAAGTCCCATTGTGAAGAAAAAACAATCCAAAGTGACATCTACCTCCAATGTTATCAATCTCTGGACCCCTAGGTGGAGATGCTAAGGTACTATGGAGACTGATGGACAGCAGTAGCTATTGATGCTCAGAACCTGTGTCCTCAGGATGGTTGAGATGCAAATAGCCTGTGATAAATTTATCATTTCTGAGAAAACACAGAGAACTAGGTTTTGTTTCTATTCCTAAGTTATTTCCCCAGAATTTCTTTTAAATTCAATATTTATTCTCCAATTCTAAGATCTTAGAAGTAAACAAATAAGGGATATAAAGGCAAGACTTGGGCCCCTTTCCTCAAGCTGTTTATAACTTAGTAGTAGAGATATGTTCAGTACCAGATTGCTGTAGCACAATCATATTTTGCTAAGTGTCATAAGAACAGCTTCTGTTTAAAGTAGTTCGAAGAAATGGGAAATATTCATTGAGAGGAATTAGGATAGTCTGATCAAATATTATGGTAACCAAAATAGTTGTACAATAAAATCCCAAATATTGAAGTTTCATATCTGTCGTGTGTAACTGATTAAACACAGATACTCTTTGAGGAGCATTTCTTGTTCATGCACACTTCTCTTCTAACCTAAGAGTTTTTTCTTTTTTTTTCAATATTCCATCTGTCAACTGAAGAACTGTAAACATTCAGTGTTATTCTCTCAAATATTTGCATTTCTTGCCAAGTAAAGTGAAGGATGGGAAAATGTATTTTCAAAACCTGCACCTGTGCTCCTCATCATGTTATGGACTACAACATATTTCACTTCCTCTGTGGACTGCTCTTGTCCTGTTTGCCCCATTCCAACATCTCCATCACAAACTAGCACTGAAAGCACTTTTAAAAGAAAATTTATTAGGCAGCAGTCTCCCATAATAACTGCAGAAGCCCACGCCACAAACAGAGTTATCACTATCTATTATCCCGCCATTCTTGATCTGAATTGGTAGACCCATATTCTTTCTCACTGGAATTTTAAAATTCAATAAATTTCTTAATAGCTCACTTCAAAACCTAAAGCTACAGAGGGACAACTGGGAGGATTTTTTTTTTTTTTTTAAAACTCAGTGAGAAGATGACATTTAAATCCAAAGTGTAAGATGATATTTTCTGCCATTAAAGAAGGAACATACTATCTCTCCTGAATTTCTTCCTTATAATAATAACATTTTTTTGTGAAGCATTTTTTAATTTTCCAAATGCCTCTTTCACATAAATTTCTTTGTTCATTGCAACACTGTGAGGCAGCTTATGTTATGATATCTACTTCATAGGATGATATAACTTGCATTAAGTCATACCAATCATTAGTGGTAGATTTGGAAGTTCAGTTCAAAACCATCCCCTATGTTCTTTTCACTACATTAAAGATAAATTCCTAGAAGACACTGTCCATATAAAGGCAAAAACATGTGAGGTAGTAGCCTTTAAGGCAGCTCATCTAGTTTGAGAAATGACATTTGTGTAAATAAAAATAATACAATATAGTATGTGGCAAGAACCCTACAAAAAGAATGTCATCTTCTTTAATGCTATGATTGCATCATTAAGAAAAATTGAACTTATAAAAAGAAAGGTTGCTATTTGTTGAAGTTACTGGAATGAATGAATATTTGGTTTCCATGACTGTGGACCCCCGAGGCTTGTTGATTCTCTGACCATCGCTACCAAAGCTTTTCCTCATTCTCAAGATTGAAACCAAAGCAGATTAAAAAAAAAAAAAATTAACACAAAGTCTGGAGGTTGGAAATCTATTATTTTTGTTCACCAAATAAAAGTTAAAAGGTCTGAGAATATATGTGAGAGAAATAAATTCAAACCTTGTATGGTAAGCTGCTAACTTCTTTACCGTTTTAACTAATGGTCAATGGGGGATAAAATGATTGTGAATTACAGGCAAAAAAGAGTTACGATTAACCCAGAATCGATCTATAGTGGTCCTTATAATTCATTGCCCACATAAATCCTTAAAATGAGATGGCTTTAATATTTATGACATATGGTTCTAGGTGGTGGCCTCTTCCCACTTTAGGCAAATGAATAATTTAGCAGCATACATCCATTCTTCTGAACTTATGCAACATAATAAATCATGATCAAGTCCAAATTTAAGTACTTAAGACTGACTTTAAAAATATATATGGTTTTGTTTACTGCTGCCTCAATTGTTGACCTACCATATTTTATATACTCTATGTTGAAATTCAAATTTGTGCTCTGAAACAGTCATCAAAGAGAACAAATTCTCATAAAGGAAATATAAATATAAATATGTTTAAAATAAATCATAGCAATTTTTTGAAAAATACCTTTGTTTAACTTAGATAAGAAGGAGGTATAACTACCTCTACATTTATCTCCTTCCCATATTTTGAAGCCTTTAGAACACTACACACACACACACACACACACACACACACACACACACACACACACGTGTGTGTATATATATACATACATATACATATATATATGTATATATATATGTATATATATATATATATATATATATATATATATATGAAGTTTCTTAAAGTATACTGGGAATTTAGAAAACTGAACAGTTTCCTTTCATTCCACTGATAACTTTCTCTTGAAAAAGTAGCTATGAGGGTCTGGAAGAGAGGCTGGCAAGACTGGAGTCCTAGGTAATAATACGATGGAAGAGGACTATCAACTCTCCTTCAGGCTCAGTGAGAACATAAGCGGAAACTGCAGTGAAAGCAACAACAACAAGAACAACAAAACCACATTTGCAAGTCCTCCTGATTTCCTTTCTTAGATATTTCTCCCTAATAATGTATATGTTCTGTTGACTTCCAATGGCCAAGAGTTTTGTTGAAGGGTAGAAGAAGACCTCCCAGTCTTTGAACCTGGCACAGACCAGAAGACTGTGAGAACCCACAACTTCTGTATATCTTAGGAGAGAAATTTGTTTTGACTCATAGTGAGAAAGGACATTTTACCTTCTACAGTTAGTAAGATTGTCAATTCTTGGTTGTAATTTAACAACCAGACCTAAGTCCTCATGAGCTGACAAAGAAAAATAACTGCCCAATAGTGAGCACCACTGTCAAGAGAGAGAAAAATGAGTTAGAACAAGTGAACATATTTTAGGGACATGGCACTATGGTAATGGGAAGATTACAAACTTAACAGAAAAATAAAGAGCACTTAACCAGGTTCAAGTGAGTCCCAAAAGGGCTACGAGGCTATAAACAAAGTAACCCTAAATTCTCAACCAACAACTCGAACAGATGAATCAAAGGAGAAAATGCTCATAAAAGTAAGCTCAAATGGGAGAGCAAGGGCAACAACTCTTCTGATTCACCTGGGATACCCCAATCATGGTAGTACTGAAACCCTGTGTCATGAGAAACCTTCTGGGAAGGAAGAAAGTCCAGGCAGTAGGTGCAGAAGGTTGGTGGAGAAGTACAAAACCCATATATACCATAAACAAAAAACAGGCGTAAAGCAACTGTTTTTATAGCAGATGGACATGGCATGGATTATGTGCCTTCCTCAGGAGCTGTCGGTACGTCTCCCTGTCTGCTGATGTTGGCAACTGTGATTTGCTGTTTATAATAATGAATCATCTGTTGTTGCACACCTCTGAGTGCTGAGACATGCAGCTTAAGTGCATTATAATCATGAGTGTTAATAGTCCTTGGCCTGTGGATTGACTGTTTCCTTGGTATTGAAGTGATGTTAATTTAATGTTTAACATTGTGAATACTGTGGTCATTTTTCCTAAGAGTTCATATAATGAAAGTGAGAATGATTATAATACCAATGTCACCATGACCCAGACATTACCAAAAAAGAAAGCTAAATGACTGTGTTACCTTATTAAAAAGGAAAGGACACAAACAGCTGGATGAAGGAGGTAAACAACCCACACAATCTTTTGCATGATATCTAGGAAAGAATTTGAAATTGGATCTGGTGGAAAAGGAGATATGAAAGCACTTATCTAGACCAACCCTCACAAATTTTAGAGAAGCCTGGGAAGGATTTTTTAGCCACAAATTGTATATGGAATGTTAGACTTTTTAAAGACAAAACATTTTGGCTGGGTGCTTGGCATATACCTGTATTCCCAGCAACTTGTGAGGCTGAGGCAGTAGGATAACAAGTTTGAAGCCAGCCTCAGCAACTTAGCAAGGCCCTAAGCAACTTAGTGGGACCCCGTCTCAAAATAAAAAATAAAAGGCTGGGGATGTGCCTCAGTGGTTAAGCAATCCTGGGTTTAATTCCTGGTATCACAAATAAATAAATAAATAAATAAATAAATAAATAAATAAATAAATGAGAACATTTAAAAATAAATGTGTATTACAAAAGATACTATTTAAGGAACTTGGGGCCTAATCTGACATGTTGGAGATGAATGGATAAAGAAAATGTGGTATATATACACAATGGAATATTACTCAGCAATAAAAGAGAATAAAATCATGGCATTCGCAGGTAAATGGATGAAGTTGGAGAATATAATGCTAAGTGAAATTAGCCAATTCCAAAAGCCAAATGCTGGATGTTTTCTCTGATATAAGGAGGCCGATTCACAGTGGGGTTGGGACAGGGAGCATGGGAGGATTAGAGGAACACTAGAACGGCCAATGGGGAGGGAGGGGAAGGGAGGGGGCAAAAGGGTGAAGAAGAAGAAGAAGAAAAAAAAAATATGGTAGAATGAGATGGATATTATTACCCTAAGTGCATATATGAAGTCACAAATGCTGTGAATATACTTTGTATACAACCAGAGTTATGTAAAAGTGTGTTCTATAAGTATAATATGAAATGTAATGCATTTTGCTGTCATTTCTAACAACTTAGAATAAAAAAATAAATAAATTAAAAGAAAAGATACTATTTAAAGAGTCAACAGAAGATGAATAAAATGGGTGAAAATTTAAAACACAGGGTACAAAAGTGGATATTTATAAATATAGGCATTTCTCTAGAAAAGAAGATGCAAAAGAAAAATAGGAAAAGCATCTGAAAAGTCAATACAAATGGAAAAATTTGCATGTCCAACAACCATATGAAAAATGCCCAAACTCATTCATGAGTATAAAATAAAAGACCAGTGGGTAACTGCTTTATATCTATTGGTCTGATAACATTTAATATCAATTGCTGTTGTGGGTGCATAGAAAAGCATATTCTTACATATAACTAGGAGAAGTCAGAAAAGGTCATAGCTTCTTTCAAAAGTTATATCTGTGCAAATTAAAAAATATAGATGCCGTTTGGCCCAGCAATTCTACCCCCAGGATGGTGTTCCAGAGAAGTAAAAAATTCAGATTGATATACAAAGATACCCAGTGTGTCATTGTTTATTGTGGCACCAAAATGGAATAATGGTGATGACCACCAATCATGGAATGATGACGCACTCCTGCCATAAAACATTATGGAAAATTGAAAAGTGATCTATTAGAATTATACAAGGTGCCAGTGGAGGATTTCTGTGATGTATTTGCAGTGAGAAAAAGCAAAGCACAGAAATTGTTTACAATATTAATCCTATTTTTAAAAACAACAATGACCAAAATTTATATGAATATATGGGTTTATATGTATGCATGTTATTATACTATGAGAAATACTTTGAAAAAAAAATGGAATAGTGCAATGTGTCCCATTGGTTACCTTTTTAGAATAGAAAATTTGGCTGGAGATAAGGAAGAAGAGAAAAATGAGAAAAAAAACAAGCACAGAAATAAAGGTGAAATGCCCTAAATGGCAAGGGTAGTTATAGCTATGCATTTATGAAAATAATAAATGCATCTAAATAGGTGATTAAGGAGTTTTTGAGTTAGTTGAGCCAAATTCACAATTTTTAGGTATACAGCTACTAATAAATAAAAATATTTTTGAAATATGTTTAGTATTTTTAAATGGCATAACTAACATACAGTAAAATAATAGCTTTTAAGTGGTGCATTGATTTATGAATTTCTAAGTACTAGGTTCTTTATAATAACACATCACTGATTGCTTTTCTCTAATAACTGATTAATTTCTAGGCTGGGCAGGCCATTGACATACACTTAACTTATAACCTAACAATATGCTAATACAAATGATAATGGCAGAGACTTGGAAAAAATCCAACATGCATGAAAATTTAGGCTAACCTTGCCAGGACTTGCCATTTGTCCATCTATACTACTCTTTCCCAACCACTCTGTCAGTTGGCATATGTGTATACATTCTGATAAAACAATAAGTAAAAGGTTAATTTTGGAAATTACACTATAAAATAAACTAAGTCCTAAAATAAGTTAGATGCTTTAACTTCTACAAGATAAAATAATTTTTTTAAAATAATGGGGTCAACTTTCTACATTAACAGTATCTGTTCTTATTTCTCATAATTCCTTAAATGGTCATCTTGGTTTTTACATCTGATTCTTTCTTTTGCTGGAAATGTTTTCCTGTTCATCCTCTTCTCTCAGTTCTCTCATTATGATTATAACTTCTACTAAGAGCTTAGCTACTACTTAATCCTGGAAGCTTCCTTGATCCCAGGTTTTGGTTAATGACTCTCTTACATGATCCTGTTGTACATTCTATGTACTCCTGTAACAGCACTTTAGCAGGCTCTATGATATTTGACTCTTTAAATTCTTTCTTAATTTTCAGATGTTTTGGTGGCCCATACTCCATCTCGTGGGACTGCAAGCCAATAAAACTGCAACTCTGTTCTTGAGTTCTGGCTGCCTTGATCTGTGCATGGACTTGGAAGTGTGCTCAAGGGAAAGACAATATAAATGTGAGTTTTCCCTGTGCAGTTCTCTATTTAACTGAATCAACTGCTTTGGGAAAAAGCATTTACAGATTAAGGGAAAAACTCAGCATTTGACTATTGCTCAATACCGAAAAAAGAGGTGGCAGTGTAAGACCCAATCCTCTTTAAAAAACAAAGGGGAAAGATTTTCTTATAAAATAAAGTAAAAAATGAGTAAATTAACTCTTAGATTAGGATTTGGAGAAAATGATATCATTCACTGTGCATGGTAGATTTTAAATGATTAAATTCAGTTTTTCCACATTATTACCTTGTCATGTTTTGGAAACATGATGACATTTCAAGATGATAGTTCACAGTCTATTACACATTACACAAGAGCATTAAAAAGGAATTTATATGGTGCTCAGTTGTCACAATTCAGTATCACACCAACTTCTTGGTCAGCAATGAGAAAATAAAGATGTAACATAATAGCACTATTCATAAAAAAATATGTTTATCCAGAAAAGGATAGGAGCTTTTTTATATAAAGAAGCCAGTTATTGCATCAATTTGGATTAAATTATGTAAAGTGGCTTGATGAAAAAAATTCTCTATCAAGGTTTATACACAGGAGAACAAAGAAATGGTAGAAATTTTGGTGCAAAATTAAATTGAACAAATCTCTGTAGACATATTGCAAGAAATACTTTAGAAATTTGATGACAACCGAAGCCTCAAAAATACAGCAACAAACCACATCTTGGTCAGTGTAATCTTATGTAGATAAAATTACTAGCCTTTGTCATAGATGAACTTTTGGAAAATATCAGCATTATAAAAATACCTCAGCACTTGGGACTTCTGTTTATAAGCATGCTTAGATAAAACTGGCCCTTAGTGACTGTAGCAGTTCTTATTTTATGAAAAGAGAAAGGAATGAAGAAAGGAAGGAAGTGTGAGGAATAAGGTATGAAAACAGGGCATGTTGAAAGATGCCCAGGTGTTTATGGTAGGATACAGTATAATCTATATAGAGGGCTGTTAGGAACTTCCTACAGTAGGTCTACATTGTTTTCAATTCTTATCATCTGACTATGCTATAATTAATCAAAATAATTTACTATAATCATCCAATCCAATCCAATCCAAGTCATAAATCATGCTATATTCAATATAAATCCAACCCAAGGCACATAATATTACAGTGTGTAACATTTTTATTGATACAAAACAACTTTTTAATTATAGCTATTATAGATGTAAAATGTAAGTCATTGTGATTTTAATTTACATTTTCTTGATGACCAATGATGTTAATGTGATGCTAATTAAACCCATCTTGTGCCTTATAGGAAATTTGTAGATCTCCTTTTATGAAATGACTGTTCAAGCCTTTGGCTTATTTTTATTGCATCATTTGTCTTTTTATTATTGATTTTAGGAGTTTTTTATATATTGAGATGCAAGCTCTTTGTCAGATAGATGTATGTATATTAAATATTTTCTCCCATTGCGTGACTTGCTTTTGATTTTCTTAATAGTGTCTTTGACAAATACTTTTTTTTTTATTTTGGTAAAATGTAATGTATCAAGTTGATTCTTTGTTTAAGGAAATTGTATTCTACCAAGACATAATTTTTGCTCTATAAGCTCCTTTTCAAATTCTAATTGAATATTCAGTGTGTTTTATTTAGTCCTCTTAATTTGGCAGGATCCAAATTCCAATTTTTGTCTGCTTTGTGGCATATGGCAGCTAAGTTATGCTTAACTCTTTGGCTTTCCAGATGTAACTTTCCAGTGTGCTCTTGGCTTCTCCCTGTGCTTACACTGCTTAGGATCATCCAAACATTTGAGGGCAGTTTGAATGCAGATATTGGGTTTCTTCCTGCTGTGGCTCTGTTCTTTCAGGGATTCTTCTTTAAATTTTAGATATTTTGGCAGCCCATGTTCCATTGTGTGGCACAGCAAACTAATAAAACAGCAACTTTTTTCTTGAGTTCAGGCTGTCTTGAGCTGTGCATGGCTTGGAAGTGTGCTCAGGGGAAAAGCTATATAAACATGTTTTCCTTGTGTAGTTCCCTTCTTTCAAGGGTCACTCCCCTCCATTTCTGGCCTGCTTTTGTGAGAGGGTTAGTTTGAAACAAGATCCTCAATCAATACTGGAATCACAGCATAACCTTTGTTTTGCATGTATATAATCACATTGCTTTCTGGTAGACTGATGGAAACAAATGGAAGTCATAGTTTTAAGATTATTTTACCTCAAACTTAAGTGGTGCATTTGGAAGTGAAATTTACTTAGGATAAAATTACATGGAGTTTCAATGATGGTGAAATTGTTTTCATGAGACTTTATGTAATCATCTAAAAGCTTTTTTCACTTAAAGAAATGCCTACAATTGTAATCTATTTACTTGAAGTACACCTGAAGTGGCTGGTCCAACGCTACATTTTAGGTGAAATATGTTTTACCCTACTTATGCTCATAAGTGCCCATTAATGGCAGTGTTTAATACTGTTCTCATCTTCAGATCTGCTTCTGTTGAGTTCTCTACTGAATTAGATGCTCAATCAAAGACCAGAGTGCTGCAGGTGATTCACATTCAGCTCCATCCAAAAACATTAGCTAGGTATGGACTGTGCACCAACACTCCATAGGGTGTAGGCCAGAAGTGAAAGGAGATAGCATCATTCCTGGGCTTGAAAATCCCAGAATTGAGTTGGGAGAAGAATTTTGTAGCAGTGTTTATGCTAGTATAATGATTTTTATAGTCCGGGTTTATCTGTAGTTATTGAGAAATTTAAAATAAATATTGTCCTAAAGGGTTGGAATGATTTAGAGACAAATTAAAGTGGGTGTTATTCTATACCTCGAAGAAATAAAAATAAAAACTAAATATATACTCATTACGAGGCTATATTTTATCCAATTTTTGCTAGATCTCTTTTCTACACATGCACACACACATCTGCATGATTTTGTCTCAATAAAACAGAAACAGAAATAGACAGCTGTGGAAGAGGATGCAGAAAGAGACAAAAGACAGATTTAGTTTGAGTCTAGACATGCACATTACCCTGCCTTTGAGGAGAATGTATTTTGGTAGAAGCAAAAATGGAAAAATATGAAACATATTAAGATGAAAATATAAACAATAATTACAATTGTTCCCATAAGGCACAATTTCTTAAGATTAGGTTAGATCTTAGAGAATGTGCAAGATTAATTGGAAGTTTGGTGGAAAAGAGACAAAAAAGAAGCAACTTAAGGGAGGAAAATGTTTTTATTATTGTTTTGTCAGCAAGAGACCAATTATAAACCTCTTGAGACTGCAATTTTTAAAAAAATATCTGTGCTTAGCTGAGTTCAATAAGTAATAAAAGAAAGAGTGAGGGAAGGGAAAAAGGAAGGAGTAGGGGAGGGGAAGAAAGAATATAGAAAGACATCCTGAGCTATGGGAGGAGGGGTGGTAACTGGAGGAGACAAACCATTTCTTGGAGTTGCAGAACAGTGCCTGTGGAATGGAAGTTGTAACAACAGGTAACATTACGTGGTATCTAAGAACTGCAGTCTGGCGTTAACCGCATGGACTTGCAACACGAAGCCTAAGCATCCTTCTGACCGACTTTGGCAATTTCAGTGAGCATGTTTCCACCATGGATTATCTCTCCCTCAGATTGTTCTCCGACAGGTTGCATGAGAGAATGTGCAGAGCATGGACCAGCCCACAGTCTGTTCAATAGTAAATTCAATATTTTTCAGTCCTTCCTAGTGGCATTAAGGACTAAGGCTGCAGTCTATTAAACCAGGGCTACCTAATAGAAAGCTGCAATGCAACAATTTATATGTGACCCAGAGCTGTCTCTTATTGTAGTGGAAGTAGCAAAAGAACATAGAAATTCAGTAGATCAAATTCAGTTGCAAAACACAGATAGAGAGTAGAATACAGCAGGAACTAAGTGACTAAAATCTGGCTGTAAAATAAGTACCTGTGCAAGGATTTTCTTTGAGGCAGAAAAAAATATTTGGATTCAAAAGAGGCAGAAAGAAGTGGCTGAACCGGCAAGCTAACAAATTTGGGAGGCAAAAAGGATAGGCAATGAAGAATGTCTTGGGATTTCTGGGTTGTGTGATAGGGAGATTCGCTGGGGTGACTGCTCTGATAAGGAGGATGAACAATGGGGATGGCTGTGAGGGAATTACAGGAAGTTCCCTTGTAGGAAATAGAAATCAGTGAGCAAGTGAAAATTCATTCTATTGGTGAGCCAGGCAAAACGATATTATACATAAGCTTAAAATCTATTGACTCCTAATGCGTCCTCAGAGAAGCTGGCGAGTTTCTTGCATTCCATTTCCCTGTCAACTAAAAGATCTTAACACATTCATCATGATGTTTTGGAGCTGCGGATTTTTAAACTGCAAATTTTGAAAATGCAAAATGCAAACCATAAATAAGAATATGTTTAATTAATAGTTTACCAAAAATACATGAAATGTTCCTCTGTGTAAGGAAAGACTTGATAAAGTGGATTCATATACAATTTGTTTATAAAAGTAGTTGAGTTTGAGAGGGATTATATGCCTATTGTTTGGAGTTTATTTAATGAAATGAAGCTGAGAACACAATGTTTACTTAAACAAAAACATATCTCCTTTAAACATATTTTCTCTTTAGATTTCTGCTCTAAAAAATGTGATTATTTTTGCATAATGGCACATTGGTTCACTGTCTACTGATAATTTTCTTCATATCTAAGAGCAATATATTTCTTATCAAATCAGATCCTTGACTATTGAAGCAAAATACTAACTATCAAACCAAACACATTAAATACTGAGTCAGATATAATATTTTAATTAAATATACCAGCTATAAACAAGATCGATATTAGATCAATAATGTTATATGTAGAACAGCCTCATAAATGTCCATGTGATATATTAAATCTAATCTCTCTGAAACTAATATCTAAGAATGAGACATATCACTTTCTCACCAGGAATATATAAATGAAATATCAAATCAGACACTTTCTAAATAAAACACTGACTACCACTTAATACTACAAAACAAAACAATATAGTGATATTTTTACTTTCATCTGGAAAAAGTCTTAATATAATAACTTGGGCCTTCTCAAGAAGGCTTTATTTGCTAGTACAGGCAAAGTAGGGTAATAGAAATATTATTAGTTGTAAACCAAAAAGAACTTATTTTACATTAAACACATACAATTGCAATATTTCTAGAAATTATAGATTTACCAGGGCTCATTTACCTCTGAATGGCTCAATACTGAACTAGATAATGAACACAAGGCAAAAGGTAATTAGAGAGAAGGGCATAGGCTTTGAAGGTAGACCTCATTTCAAACCCAGTTCTGCCACACAGATATAGAATGAACATAAATAGTTTATTTAACCACCTGGAACTTCACTTTCCTCAGTTGTAAAATAAATGTCATAACACCTTCCTTGCAGAATTTTGAACATTAGTGATAAGTTGAAGAAATTAAATATCTAGTACAATGCCTACCTTAAAATAGTTGATCAATAAATGGGAAGTACAAGTAGTTGTTTTCAACATAATTATCTGAAAGGTAAATCATCATTTCAGGGTTTGTTTTTTTTTTTTTTTGCATTCTATATGATCTTTTTTTCTCCACATTTTTGTTGGTGCATTATAATTGTACATGATGGTGAGATCTATTGTTACATATTTGTACGTGTACACTATAACAATATAATTTGGCCAATATCAGTCTTCAGTATTTCTCCTTTTCCCTCCTGCTGGTCCCTTTTCTCTACTTTACTGATCTCCCTTTGATTTTCATGAGTCTCTTCCCTGCCCCCCACACCTTTCTTTTCCTTTTTCCTCTCTAGTTTCCACATGAGAAAAAACATACAACCATTGACCTACTGAGTTTGGCTTATTTCACTCAACATAATGTTTTCAAGTTCCATCCATTTTCGACACAATTTCATTTTTCTTTACAGCTAACTAAAACTCCACTGTCTATGCATACCACATTTTCTTTATCAATTCATCCATTGATGGACACCTAGGCTAGTTCCATAGTCTGGCTATTGTGAATTGTGTTACTATAAACATGGGTATGCATGTATCACTATAGTAAGAAAAACTTAAGTAACGGTTATGCATGTATTGCTATAGTATACTGACTTGTTCTCTGGGGTAAATACCGAGCTGTGGTATAGCTGGGTTATATGGAGGTTTTGTTCCTAGTATTTTGAGGAAACTCCATATTGATTTCCATAGTGATTGTACTAATTTACAATCCCATTGACAGTGTAAAAGTGTTCCTTTTTCTCCACATCCTCTCTAGCATTTATTATTATTTGTATTCTTGAGGTCTACCATTCCAACTAGAGTGAGATGAAATCTTGGGGTAGTTTTGATTTGCATTTCCCTAATTGCTAATGATGTTGAACATTTTTTCACATTTTTTTCCATTTGCATTTCTTCTTTTGAGAAGTGTATGTTTATTTCATTTTCCAGTTATTAATTATGTTGTTTGTATTTTTTTGTGGTTAGTTTTTGAGTTCTCTAAATGGGATGGCATCAAATTAAAAAGGTTCTGTACAGCAAAGGAGACAATTAAGAATGTGAAGAGAAAACCTACACAATGGGGAGAAATCTTTGCTAGTTACTCTTCTGACAGAGAATTAATATCTAGAATAAAGAACTCAAAAAACTTAATATAAAAAAACCCAATTAATAAATTGGCAAATGAACTAAACAGATAGTTCTATATGATCTTAACATGGAAATGCACATAAAACAATATAAAGGGAATATTAGAATATTAGAAGAACATTTTTATGATGACATTATCAGGAAGGATTAAGGAAAGTAAACTATGCAAATTTTTAGAATAGTAAAGAGTTTATAAATAAAAGTAAATAAGGAATAAGTCATTTTAATTGTCCTCAAGAAAGTAAAAATGGTAAAAAAGAAATAATAACACAAACATTTTTTATTGAATTATTGAATTCCAGTTCAAAATGCTTTTCATATGGCATCTCATTTAATTTTATAATAACTCTGTGGGTAACTATTATTCTCATCATCATTTTGCATGCATTGGAACTGAGTGAAGATAAGAGAGGATTGATAATTTGCTCAAGTTTATGGAGCAGTAAACAGCAATGCTGGGTTTTGCTTCTAAATCACCATAGTCTGGTTTCTCTTCAGATTAATTTTTCACCTTTTACTAAGTTACAGTGGGGAAAAATTATGTAATGAGTAAAAAGAAGGCCAAAAAATACAACTGTGAAGTTTTTATACTAATAAAATATGTAATAATATCTCAAGATACTTATAATAGGATGTCATAAAAGAGACCATGACTATGTGCTAGAGAATTCCATGGACACCTGGCTTTGAAGAAGCGGGTTACACTGTAGGCTGGATTATTCCTTGAGGGCTTCCAAAGAGATAGAAGCCAAGTTGTATCTTAAAGGACAGGGGCCCAGAGGTCACCATTGTGAGAGGATAGTGGTAGGATGCCTGAAAAGGCCAGGGAGGGCAGGATGCCGGATGCTTTTGAATTCTAGGCTGAAAAGTTGGGACTGTTCTGTATATATTGCACATAATAAACTTGCTGGAGCATTCTGGTCCAACGTAACTTGACCCTGCTAGCTGTTCTCTCAATACTGGGAGAAAATATTGGGAGCAGCACTGGGAGATCCCAGATGTGGCTTGCCTCTCTGTTGTAGGCAATTGAGTGAGACTCCACCACGTTTAGGGGAAGTAGCTCACTGATTCCAGTGGAGATGCTGAGTGTGTATGGATTAGAGTGAGAGCATTAGCTGAGGGCAACAGGAAAAATGGACAGCTACTCTGGGATTTGATGCATTTTGTTTGCGTCTTCTTGAAGAGCAATTTGTGAAACACAAGGATGTGAAGATGAAACATTGCTCATTGTTAGAGAAACACCAGTGATCAACTCTGTTAGCACTGTCTGACAGGTTATCCACAGTCTTTTGTGTTCTTGAATGATATTAATGAGAATTAAAGAAAACATTTATAACATAATGAATATGTATAAATAACTTGTCATTTAAATTGCAAAAGAAATTTCAATTGTTTTGTGAATGTTCTTTATTCATTTAGAGATAGGCTTCTTCCTTCCTCACTCCTTTTTTTTATATTCTTCAGGCAGTAGTTTCTATTTGGAGAATCATCTCTTAGCATTTACTGTGCAGCACTTAAGTGCAACTCTATTTAGGATCCTTGATCATGTTTTTTATTTGCTCATACTTTTCATGAAGTTGGTCTCACATGCTTATTTTCATTTCCAAACTGAAAGAATACTGAATTGCTTTCTAAAAACTAACCAAAAAATAATGAGAAATATTAAATTAGGATTATCATCTCTGGATTTTCGGATCATCCCTAGATTTATCTAGTCTTGAACAAAAAATGATTAGCCAATAACCACTTTTAGTGGCATGCAAAATGTTTCTTAATATTATTCCTTCAGCGGAATCCCCATCCTACTTCTGTTATGGATTAAATATGTTGTGTCCCCCGAAAGCTCACATGTGAAACAATGCAAACATTTTCAGAGGTGAGATGATAGGATTATAGGAGCTAGGATCTAATCAGTGTATTAAACCACTGAGATGGATTAACCGGCTGGTAACTATAGGTAGGTAGGGTGTGGCTGGAGGAGGTGGGTCATTGGGAGTGTGCCTTTGGGGTAAGTATTTTGTCCCTGGTGAGTGGAGTTCTCTCTGCTTCCTGATTGCTATGTCATGTTCTGAACTGCTTCTCTCTGCCACACAATTCTGCCATGATGTTCTGCTTCACCTTGGGCTCAGAGCTATTGAGATACTTGAATACACTTTTCTTCCTTAAGTTGTTCTTGTGGGTTTTTTGAGCACATTGATGAAAAACTGACTAAAACATAAATTGGTAGCAAGAAGTGGGGTTATTGTGATTAACCTGACCATGTGGCTCAGAAGCCTTTGGAGTTGGTTTGTGTGGGGGAAGAAATTTTGAAAAGTGTACAGATGCAAGCTGGAAAAGCTTTAGAATGTTATAAGCAGAGCTTAATGGGTGATTCTGGTGGGAGCTCAGAAGATCAGAATGCTGATAAGACTGTGGAAAGTAAAAACTGGTGTTTCAGTCAGTTTTTTCACTGCTGCTGTGACTAAAAGACCTCACAAGAACAATTTTGAGTTCATGGTTTCAGAGATCTTAGTCCAAAGGCAGCCGGCTTCCTTCCTCAGGTCTCAAGATGGGGAAGAACATCATGGTAGAAGAGTGTGTTAAGAGAAAAGCAGCTCAGGACATGATCAGGACGCAGAGAGACTAAGCTCAACTCACCAAATATATTCCCCAAAGGCATGCCCCCCAATGGCCCACCTTCTCCAGCCACACCCTACCAGCCTGCAGTTACCACTCAGTTAACCCCTGTCAAAGAATTAATTCACCAATTGGGTTAAAGCTCTCAATCCAATCATTTCACCTTTAAACCTTCTTGCATTGTTTCACACATGAGCTTTTGGAGGACACCTCACATCAAAACATAACAACTGGGATTAAGAAGCTTTTGAGGAAGAGGAATACATTGGAAATTTGACTAGAGGATATTCATGTTATGTTCTGGCAAAGAAGTTGTCTACATTTTGCCCATGTCTTGAAACTTTCTGTGAGGACGAATTTAAAGGTGATGAACTAATTAATCTGGCAGAGGAAATTTCAAGGCAGCATGGCATTCAGTTGGTGACATGAATATTGGGGCAATTTTAGCCAAGTTTAATGTGATAATCAGAAGGAGACAGCAGAGTAGAAAGCTTTGCAAAACTAGTAGTTGGGCCCCAAAGTGCAAGTAAAACTAGAGATAAGGAAGTTATGATTATTAAAATCATCATGGCCACTAAAGAGATGCTAATAACTTCATACAGAGATAATAGGAACAATAGCTAGAGGGCATCTCAGGAATTGACAAGGCCACATTCATAAAACTTCAATGGGGGCACCGTGCTTGCATAGGGGCGCAACTTCTGAAACCACGAGCCAAAATAAACTTTTCCTTCTTTAAGTTATTATTGTTGGGTCTTTTGGTCACATTGATGAAAAACTAACTAAAACAACCTTACAGAAATCCCGCCCCCCCTTTTTTTTTTGAACTTTCATTTTGAGTGACTGAAAGCATCTACCTGTAGTTTTTTCACTATTTTAGAGAAAAAATTTTAGCAGGGTATAACAGGTAGAAAAAAATGGTTACAGCTGCACGTGGTGTCCCATGCCTATAATACCAGTGATGTGGAAGGCTGTGGTAGAAGGTTGGCAAGTTTGCAACCAGCCTCAGGAACTTAGTGAGACCCTGTCTCAAAATAAAAAAATAAAAAGGATTAAGGATGTGGTTCAGTAGTAAAGTGGATTTAATTCCCAATACCTAATAATAATAATAATAATACATAATGAATTATCTTATAAGTGGAGTAAAATATCTGAATAGAAAGTTATTCCTATTCGGTGTAAAAAAAAGAGTATAGCAAGTATAAGAGGAAGTGTAAGAAACATTAAGGGTAGTAGACATTCTAAAAACCCAGTAATAATAACATAGGGTCATGAATAGATTTCTAGGAGTCCTTGGATAGAAAAGAAATTTCATCTGTTTGAATAAACCCTAACTAAAATATGGTAAGTCATTCAATTATAAGTCAATGCAGGCCAGACATGGTTGTACATGCCTATAATTGCAGCTACTCAGGAAGCTAAAGCGGAAGGATCACAAGTTGGAGGTTAGCCTGGACAATTTAGTGATACTCTGTTAAAAAAAACAAAACATGATAAAAATAAAATGAACTGGGGATGTAGTTCAGTAGTAAGTAGAATGCTTGCTTAAAGCATGCTCTACATTCAGTCCTTAGTATTGCAAATGAATGAATGAATGAATGAATAATTAAATGTAGGCAAAAAAATCACAGTAGTATTATCTAACCCAGATGTCTTTGCTACCAACAAAAATTATAGATAATTTCACATGATAGTATTACTGCTGCAGGTATCTAAAATTAGAATTTATGCTCACTACTACTTCGCAATTAAGATATCTAGTAAATCTTTTGCTAGTCTAGATCTTTTATCTGATGCATTCACAAAGAATTATATCACCATATCATAGTTTAAATATTTTTATAACTGCATTTTAATAAAATTGGTTTCCTTTGTAATCCTATTATCTAATTTTATACAATTTTACAAACAGTTCTATAGGCTTTTTAATATTCTCAGATTGGTCTTGGCACAGATGCTGTGCAGAGGATTTAGAGATGGAGAGCACAGGGAACAAAGAGAATTGATAGAAGGAAACTCCACAGAGCAGGGGAGATTTGTGTCTTTAGATTAAATGAATTCAGTCAAGATCAATGTTTGAAAGTGATTAGGTCTCTTGGGAGGCGATTGGACTGTGTAAAGGAGGGATAATTTACTCTAATTACTTTTGCTTTATTTGAATTTTTAAATAACCTGGATGTATTCTTGAATAATAAAAAAGTACATATGTAGAAGGATAAATGAGAAAAAGAGAGAGGGATGGAAGGGGGAGGAAAGAAGGGAAAGAGATGAAAGAAAAGGCACTGCACTGGCTCACTGCAGCAACTTCCCATGATGGGGAAGATCAGCAGCTGAACATTCTAGATCATCAAGTACCCTGGATCTGAATTTCACAAACTTCAAGTTGGCAACAGGTCTGGCAAAACAAAAGGCTTTGCAGCCAGGCTACCCGAGGATTGAGTCCCACTCTATCATGAATGGGCTCACTCGTTTTGGACAAGTCACCTAAGTTTTCTGAAACTCAGTTTCTCCATTGATAAAGTTAGGGTGGTATCTATCTTATGAGATTGATGTCTCATGAGACCTAATACGAACACACGTATGTCAAGTGTCTGGAATAATATTTGACCCATAATGGGGGAAAATGGCAATTGTCGTTATTAGTCTTATGTTGAAAGATAAGTATTAAGGATTTCAGTTTTATGAATTTACTTAATAACAGAGGAGTAATGATTTGAGTGGAGTACAGAGTCTAGGCATGGGGAAAAATTAGATGGTGTTATAATGCAGATAAATGGAAGACATGGAGATATATTGAAGGATCTGAGAAATGTTTCAAGGACTGATTTCCCCAGATTTGGTGACTAGTAAAGTCCTGAGTATAAGGGAAGCATCTGATAAGCCCAAGATAACTGAATTGGTTGAACAGAAGGTTGGGTGGTGTCACCTTCAGAAGAGTTGGTTTTAGGGCAAAGGGTGATATGATTAGTTTTAGATATGTGGAAATTAAGATGTCTAGGGACCCTTAAGTTGGCAAGTATAATATGTCTTTGTATATAGGTCAGATACTTAGGACTAGGATCTCTGATGTAACCATAGGTTTGGTAGCCATCAATTTAATATATGTTATAAGCTCAAGAGTGATACAAAATCACAAAAAGAGAAATTCAAGAAGTGAGACTTGAGAGCTCAGCACAGAGTTCCAGCTGAGGCATTTAAAGAGAACTTTTATTTATTTAGTAACAGAAGGCAGATATTCCGTGTATATTCCTCAACTCATAATTTTATTGCATTTTCTTATGAAAAGAAACTATTGTCAAAACTAGAAAATAATAGCTCAATTAGTAAAAGAAAGTACTCCTCATATAAAAAAGTAAAATTTTCAATCAAAGGGAAGAAAAAAAATTTAAAATTCTCCTTAAATTCTTATCAAAAAGTAGAATTGCTAGTGTATTTATTGATCCTGTCAACAACCACAAATATCTTCCTACTTAAGGACCAATATTCCAGATGTTTGTTATGGTTTAGACCTTAAATGTCTCTCAAAGGCATTCAATAGAGTTGATAATGCTAATGGGAAGTGTTGGAACCTTTAGGGTGTGGGGTAGGTGGAAGGAAGTTAGTTCAATGGAAGTGTGCTCTTGAAGGAGATACGGGGACCATGGGCTATTTATCTATTGCTTCCCCTTGCCATGAGGTAAACAAGCTTCCTCTACCATGTGCTCCTGCCATGACCTACTGTGCCACCACAGGCCCAAACCAACAGGACCAAGTGACCGTGGACTGAAACCTCTGAAACCATGCGCCAGTATAAACCTTTCCTCCTTTCAAGTTTATTTACCTCAGGTAATTTTTTTTTTTTTTTTTAAGCAATGGAAAGATAGCTAATGTAATGTTCATTTTAATGCAATGTTTATTTTTATTCCTAGTCTTGTTTATCAATCAACATGATAAGAAAATGACCTTTTACTTTTGCTTATTGACTGGTTTGTCTGTTTATTTACTTTCAAAGTTACCTTATATGGTTAAATCTTTAAAAAAAGGCTATCCCTTCTGTTTAAAATATTTTAAAAAAATATTTAGTGTGTTAAAAAATTTATGGATATGTTTGATTCAGAAACAGTTGTGCTTTTATGAAAGTGTTTTTGTTTCATTTGTAACTTAAGACCACAATCCTGAAGTCTCTTCCAATTTAATAGAGGACATTTTTTCAACATCTCTAGAAATGTCTCAGCATTTTCCATCTGCTTCTTGTGGTTCCCAAATCCAATAATACTATTTACAGATATCTTGCTTCTTGGTTGTTTTCCTCATTTTATTACTGCTCTTTAAACTTTTAAAGTTCTACCTGTTGCTGTTATTGTTGTAGTTTGTTTGCAAAAAGCTTGCAGGATTGACATTGCTTGTTATTTGCCAGTGTGTAAGACTGGCAGTGAATTCAAAAGTAAGAATTGAAGGCGAATACATGTGTGTTGGGAACAGACCAAACAGAATGGGGTTTGCGATGATAACCCTGAAAAATTGGAAGAGAGAAGGATATATCTGATTCTGACTTCTGCTACTTCCTACGTATGTAATGTTGGCTAAGTCTTCCAACTACAGTTTTTTTTTTTTTTTTTCACATGTAATGTAGGGATAAAAACTAACAGGATGATTGTTAATAATCAAACTGTTGAATGCTTGCAGTCTATCAAGCACTATGACAAGCATGTAGTCAAAAAACATTCAGTGAGCCGGGCGCGGTGGCGCATGCCTGTAATCCCAGCACTTTGGGAGGCTGAGGCAGGAGGATCGCAAGTTCAAAGCCAGCCTCAGCAATGGTGAGGCACTTAGCAACTCAGTGAGACCTTGTCTCTAAATAAAATACAAAAAAGGGCTGGGGATGTGGCCCAGTGGTCGAGTGCCCCTGAGTTCAGTCCCTGGTACCAAAAAAAAAAAAAAAAAAAACATTCAGTGAGAGTCATTATTACCTTTCCTCCTTTTATTAGGTCTTAGCCTTGAGAGAATTTCTAAGAACTGGGTCAGTATTAACACAGGAGAAAGGTTCATAGCATTCAAGAAGATGGCTAAGTATTTGTGATTCATTTCTTTAACTGAGTAGAAATATGAAAACACTACTTAGGAAGTTAATTATAAAGAATAATTCCTTTACATCTTTATATCTGTGCATGTCCACTTGGAACATCAGAAATTGACCGTATTTGCAAAAACATAGTCTAGGAAGATATAATTAACTGATGGTAGAGATGAGGATTAGGATGGATCCTGAGTTTAATGGGAATGTGCTTAGAGATAGAAAAGGACACATGGGGACGAAGAGAAGGTGATAATGTGAAGATGGAGGTGGAGACTAGATCTGTGCTTCCCCAAGCTTAGGAATGCTGGGAGGCCCCCAAGTTGGAAGAGGCAATAAAGGGTTCTCCCATGGAGCTTCAGAGAAAGTGGGGCCCTACCAACACCTTGATTTGAAACTCCAGGCTCCAGAGCCTTGAGAGAATAAAATCCTGTTATTTTTAAGCCACCAAAAAATTGTGGTAACTTGTTATGGAAAACCCTAGCAAAACAATTCCATGCCATATTAGACCTTTTTTATACTGGGGTTGGGAGTAGGAAGTTTTTGTTCTCCCTCATCAGTTAAAGAACCTGAGGAATTCTTTGTTCTCATAGTTTGAATGTTATTTCACAATTTCATTTCTTAATGATTTCCTCCTTATTTTTTCCTAGAAAAAGTGAGCACCTAACAAGTACAGTCTCCATTATGAAAGTGGAGTATGAGAGAGATGAACAGTTTTAAGTGTCTGAAATCATAAATATTTATTTAGCAAATGTCCAAAAATATAGCTACTTATCATTCTCTTTCCAATAAGCCCAACGAAATGTAAAACTAAAGTAAAATCTAATGAGGAACAAATGAAAGCTATCATTTTTAGTAAAGTGGAGCTGTATGGTAGGCCGTGTGTGATAGATGGTCTTGGGCCGAAAGCCACCCCCCTCCCCCACGCAACCTTGTTTCATTTTCCCTGGGCAGGAGCCAATAGCATTAAAGGTCACTCTGGTACACCCACCACCAGAAATCCCTATTTAAGCTCCCCTCCATTCGGAGCTCAGACACAACAGCTCGTCCCTGCTGAGAGGAGGCAGCCACTGTGACAGCTCCAGACCCACTTCCTCCAGCCCCACGGCAGCTGCCCCAGCAACAGCTCCAGCCTTCAGTCCGATGGCAGCTGCCCCAGCCAACAGCTCCAGCCTTCAGTCCGATGGCAGCTGCCTTAGCCGACAGCTCCTGAGACAACAGCCGGCGCAACCAGGCACCCGTTTTCTGTTCAGAGCTTGCACACTCCCCTCTCCCTGACTCCTCTCTCCCACCAGAGATTGCACACTCCCCTCCCCCTGATTCTTCTCTCCCCGTACTTCTTCTACCTCCGACCAGCCATAAAGGCTGGTGAATAAATCTTTTGGCTGCACGGTTGTCTCTTGTGTGATTTTTGCCCTTCAGTGTGGAACCTCCACTTGTTCCCCCACCCCCAAAAGAGGTCTGCATCCCAATCCGTGAAATTGTGATTATGCTACTTTTTATGATAAAAGGGACTCCCAGGTATGGTTAAATCAAAAGCTTCAAGATGGTATGGTTACCTGAGATGATCTAGTTGAGCCTAATATAATCATAAGGGCCCAAAAGAGACTCAGGAAGGCCAGAGACCAAGAAAGTTTGGAAGGGACTTTGCTGCTGGCAAAGGAAATAGCTATGATCAAAGAAATTAGGCTCATGGGAGCTGGAAATGGCAAGGGAACAAACTTTCTCCTAGAACCTACAGGAAGAAAACAGCTCTTCTGACTCCTTAATTTTAGCCAGTATGACCAATGTTGACCTTGTGACATACAGAATTATAAGACAATAAATTTGTGGGTTTTTTAATATTTATTTTTTATTTTTAGGTGATCACAATGCTTTTATTTTATTTTTATGTGTTGCCTCATGCATGCTAGGTGAGTACTCTACCACTGAGCCACAACTCCAGCACAAATTTGTGTTTTTTTAAAAATAACATTTATTTTTTAGAATTTGTGTTGTTTTAAGCTGCTTTTTTGTCATAATATGTTACAGCAGCAATAGGAAACCAATATCTGTAGCATAGAAATATGGATGGTTTATACAAGACATGAAAAATTTCAACCACACAATCTTCTTTTTTGATTGACATTTTTATCTTCATTGACGAGGAACAACAACAACAAAAATATGGTATCACTTTAAAACAGAAATTCCTGAAGACCTCATAAGGAATGCTGTGTAATTTATAAACTGATGGTCACATCATGTAAAACTAATCATGGATATGTGATTGATAGAGAAAAACATCTCAGTGCAAAGAGTCCTGGGCTCGTTTGCAGACACAGAATTTAGCCCAATCACAAGCAGGTTCTAGGCTCTGAATAAATTGCTGCACTTCCTTGAGTACCAATTTTCTTGTTTATGAGTGGGCTGGATTCTGGTCCTTTCTAGTTTTAAAAAAGCAGTGTCTAGTTTATACAACAAAAACAGTTCTGAGCAAGCCTCTTAACTCCATAGCACTTGCCTTTGTCAACATTACCAATTTGAAATATTTTATGTTTCCAAACTGATCATAATATATTTGTAGATACAAAATCTGTGTCACTGAGGAATTAACTGGCTGACTTGAACACAGAGGTCCTGGATATACCTTGTGTTCTGGTTTATTCTGCATTAACCAACTTACTTTCTACTTTCTTCACTGTGGTTCTCTGATAATGAACCATTTTTGATAAATGCTTTGCAATGGGAGGTGTTTATGAATAATAAAAGCTGCTCTTCTCACCCCTGTTCACTTTGGAATTTCAAAGGTTTTGAGAGTTCAATGTAGAAGCTCCAGAAGAGGACTTGGCTTTCTTCACTGCTGGTGTTCTGATAATTAACCATGCAGTGCTTTGCAGTTTTTTTTTTTTTTTTTTTTAAATGTCAAGTAGTGATGATGTGTATTTAAAATATGGCATTGTGATATGCAGAAGAAAAAAAATGGCCTCAGATATTCATGCCTGGTACAGCAAAACAGTTACCAAGGTCCCTGACAATAAAACAAAACAACATAACACAGTTTCCTACCTATCTTCCTCTACTTCATGCTGCAATTACAGATTTCTGTGGCTGAAATACAAGCCTGAAAATGCAGGGCATCTTTCTTAAAATTCTCTGAAGGAAATAATTTTTGTGCTTTCAGTGGATGCTACTGCATCATCACATTGGTATCTTTTCTCCCCTTCCCCTATTTTTATGATTTGGAACGGCAGGAGAAAATAATACTCGTCCATTTGCCACAGTTTAATGAAAGCTTCCCACCACCTTCTGCATGTTCAATCGACTCGATGATAAGGCTGAATTACATCTCATTAAACGTTCTACAGACTGTGCTGAACAAATGTTGGCAGTGCTTCCTTGAGAAATCTCCCCACCACCCACACCAGCGAAGGAATGTTTTGATCAACATTCATTGAAGTCACTGGCACTCATTCTCTTTTATACTCACTGTACCTCTCAGCTCTGCTACGTGCCTTCTACAAAAATAAAGCAAAGAGGAAGAAGTACAGATGAAATATCAGAGATGTAAGCTTGGCCCATTCTCCAAAATAATTTTTTGGAGAACCTTGATAGCCAAGATCATAGATCAGAGCGTTGGAGAGGATCTGAATGACTCGTGCACATCTTTTTGGCTACTCTGTCTTTCATTTCTCATGATCAGTCAGTCTTTGGTCTGATAAAGAAGTGACAGGGCTAAAGGAAATGAAGGCAGGATGGAATTGGGAAGACTGAAAGGAATATAAACAAGTCCCAGAAAACATTGGCTCTCTTTTGGACCAGATACAGTATAAGGGAGTATGTGTGCAAAGGTTGCCTTGAAAGCATCATTAAAAAGAGGCAGAGTCACTGAGTAGCTAATGGAGATAAATTCTCAGGGTCCCTCACTTGTCTGGCAAAATCAAAATATTTTAATTGCAGTCAGTTAGGGCCACTATCTCCTGCAACATCAATTTCCCCTTCTATCACACTTCCTTCATTAGATGACAAGAGTCTCAGTCTCAGGTGTTTTTTTTGTTGTTGTTGTTTTTTGCATCAGGGGGCAAGAGGACTTAGCAGGAAAACTGATTTTCAGTCATATGGTTAATTCAAAGCAGTCAGGCCTGGAATATTCAGACTACCTACTGGGCTAATGCAGTGAGCTTCTTGACAAAGAGGTGCAGGAGTCAGATGTTGCATGGTGTCATGAACCCATCCTCTGGTGCTGGTTATTGAAGCTATGTAGAGACTGGAGGAGGAAAGCAGATTGGAGTGTTTAGAGCCAAAAGCTGGTCTGTGAAATATTATCTTAGGCCTGACAGTTCATTTGTGAAATAAACTTGATAGAAGATTTTCCAAATTTGGTAACAATTCTAAAATGTACACATCATAAGCAATAATGAGCTATGAAACTAAAAGAAGCTATTTCAGACTGTCAATAACAAAAAAAAAAAATTGATTTTGATCACCCTGCTAGTAGGAAAGACTGAATTATCTTTCTAATCTCTCTTCAGAAATGACCTTACAAAATCCTTCATAAAGAGGAAACCAATGAGTACACAGAGAGGAAATTATAGGAAAAAAAATTATAGAAGTATGTCTGACAGTTTATTAAAACAATGCAAGGTTTAAGGGTTTTTTTCTGGATTTTGTGACACCTAAGGTATTTATCAGCACTCCTAACTTGATAATGTAATATGATGTCTTTTTCTCATTCTAAGTAAATATTCAGGTTTGTAACTAATTCTAAATTTGTAATTTAATATATAAAGTATTCCCTTCCTCTAACTGAATGAGTCTACTCCACAAAACTTGGATCTGCTCCTATGATAAGTCAATCGAGGCAGCACAGTGTGCTAAAAATAATCCTAATCATCTCTCAAAGGACTAATTTTTCTTCCTCAGGAGACCGTTCTTAAAAAACATACATGTGATGAACTGGGAACGCTCTCTAGGCAGATGTAAGAGCAGTCCTGGGAAAGCAAGACAAGAGTGTTGAAGGTTGGGTGGGGGGCACTGTTGGCGTTGCTATGGTAGTTGAGATGAAACCACAGAAGAGCAGATAAAACATCATTAGGTATAGCAGCCGACCTTCTGTTTGCAAGGCGAGAAGCTCTCCAGCAGCGGCAGGCCCTGAATCAAACAGGCTGCACAGACACCCAGAGAGCAATTACTGAAAAAAGGCCATCTGAATCCGAATCTGCATCTGCCTGTCTAATTTGCTTGGCATAAACACTCCCTTCTAAATAACTCTGCCCATGTTAGTGTTATTATCAATCACACCATCTTCTTTAAGTTAAAGCAGAAAACACTGTGACCAGAGCTAAGTAGATATTAAATGCAAATTACCTTCTTAATGACATTAAAGGCCTTCTCCAGAAAACGGACAAGGCTGCCTGCCCATTTTTAAGAGTCCAGAAGCCTCTCTGACCTGCACCATTTCATTTCATAAAGTTACTGGAGGAGACTTGAGGGAAATGTTTGGTTGGTGCTCACTTTAAGTTCTGTAAGGAAATGTTTCTCCTTATCATTTTATTTCTAGTAACTCCCATGGTTTGATACATAGTAGAAACCACATAAGCATTCATGGAATGAATAAATATGTATAAAATTAAGCTTTATATATATTTTTTTATCCATAAAGTTAAACAACATTTCCTGATAGAATTTAAAACAGAGTTGGACAAATGCATGGCAATAGATTTTCAATACTCTTCATTAATATTCTTAGTCTTGACTGGATGTGGGGGAAATTATCTTGTTTTATCTTCCATTAACTTAAACTTTTCCCTTTTATTTTTCATATATTTGAACTAAAAGAATCCCTCAATCACCATGGTATTATAGTGACTGCCTTTGAATTTAAAAGTGCTCTTTTATTCTATTTATGTGTTTATAAAAACTCTCTGATGTCCCCTGCCCCCTCACAAAGCACAGGCATTTATGGGGAAACCCATTGCTTATTCATTCATATTTCTGTCAGGCATACTAGGCTTTAAGACACTTGGCTTTGTATAACTGTTTGAGTGCACACTCTTTATAAAGAAGAAATACCATGGACTCTTTGCTATAGTAAGCCAAATAATTGCCAAAGAATTACATAGGACAAAAAGATAATTTCCTGATTTCTGTTAAGTGTTCTTCTATATTAAAACACAGACCTAGGCAATTTGGATATATTTTGAAACTATTTTTCCTAGATCAATAAGCAAACAGAAACAATCTTTCTGTTCCATTATTTACTGCTCTTTCATGATTCCATTTCCAGGAAACGTTTTACAGGTGTCCCTGTTCTTTCCACCTGGTCCTCCACCCCCAACCATATATAAATCACCTGCATATACTTTGAGCACTAAAACACAAAAATGTTATTATGTTCTTTCTCTTCTGAAAACCATATGTCTTAAAAAAATGTCCTGTTCAAGAAAAAAAATAAATAAAAGGAAATGCTCATAATGTAGACCCATTAAAAATTGAAGGAGGGCAAATGTGTTTGCAAACATCATATGGGCAATATATATTAGGACAATATTCTATCTGAAAAATAGAGAATTTAATAGCTCTTAATGCAAAAAAAAGACCCCAAAATAATGTTTTAAAAATTTCCTATATGTATTGTTATTTTTTTAAAAAAACAAAAGTTCATTAAGAGAGTGTTTGCAAAATAAATGAACCTATTTCAACTTCTTAATTGTCCTGGCCTCCATTAAAGTGGCATTTTGTGGTCTAATCTCTACCTCACCCCCCCCCCCCCCCCGAAATGCTGTTCTCTTTTGTCAGCAGACTTTTGTTTTTGAGCATGAAGAGAAGAGTAGTGAAGTGAATTACAGGGTACAACTGTTGCTGCCCATAAGGCAGTAAAATTCATTGGGTAGAAAAGAGAATGTGAGTAGAAAATCGATTTCTGTTGATGCTGCCAGCTACATCCCTCACTCAAAAGAAATTCTGTTAAATTCTAGAGGGTAGCATAGTGGCAGGGATTACTGAAATATAATTCTGAGAGTTCCTTTAGGTTCTTATGTACACATTAAAAGGTTCACATGTAAACAGTGTCAAAATCATCTTGTGCACTTTGTATAATGGCATATGAAGTCTATAAAGACAAGTGAAGTCTACAAAGTCTGAATAATGTCATTAGCACACCTACTATAATATCTTGGCTTAACTATTTTAATACATATTTATCTCAAATTAATTAATAAAACTGCCCAAACTAACAAAAGTTAGGAATATAACAGGTAATTTGCTCAAGGACCACATATAGATGGAAAATGGCAGACTTGGGAGGGTTCTAACCTAGTCTGCACAGCCTCCCAAACCTACATATTCCAATATATCATAAATATGATCTTTGTGGGAATATAAAGCAACACTAGAGCATAGTCACTGTCACCACAAAACTTAACAATCTCCTTGAAATGAGAAGACCATGTACATATAATGCAAGAAGTCAACAAATGCAAAGCAGGTGGGAATATTTGGGTATAGCAGAGTAATAACAGTGAAGCGGGACTATCAGTGCCTGCTTATGTTGGCTTGTAGATGTCACACTGGTGGCCCTCAGTGTACTACACCTCCTGGTATTTATGTCTTTGCAGTCGCCTCACACACTGACTACAGGACTTGCTTTGGCTAATACCACAATAATATCAACAAACATGATACAAGCAGAGGTTTGAGGCTGCTCTCTTGGATTAAACTCTCTTTGATCCCTGAACCAGCAGGGACCTGGCTACCCTGGTGGAGAAAACATGCAGAGAGAGAGAGAGAGAGAGAGAGAGAGAGAGAGAGAGAGAGAGAGAGAGAGAGAGAGAGAGAGAGAGAGGTGTACAGCAGGGCCTCAGCTATTCAGCCACATCAGCTAAAGCACCACAGAGGTGAGTAAAGGAGACAGCTTCAAACATCATCTGGAGCAGAATCACCCAGCTCATCCCAGCCTAGACTTTAGGGTAGTGAGAAATAATAAATCATTATTATTAGCACACTAAATCTTAATGACTTTTTACATAGCCAAAGGTAACTGAGTCAACTGGTAAAGCATTATAGAGTTTGTAATATATCTTTTGTTATCTCATTCAATCCTTAAGATGATCCAAAAAGTATTTTAGTAAGAAGGAAATGGAAACTCAAAACTTGAACTAATTTGTCCAAGATCATATAGTGAATAGAAAAAAGTTAATATTTAGCACAGGTTTTTGACATGTGTTTGCATGCAATTTCCACTACAGGAAGCATAAATGATACTGGAAGAGATCAGTGTGTGATGGGCATTGCTGGAGGAAGTATAATTTGATTTGAGCCTCACAGGAAAGGTAGACATTGAATAGGAACCTTGAATGTAATTTATACTCCAAAGCTGTCATTCTGTACATATGCTGAGATGGTAAATATGATTTTAAAAGTAAAATTTCATTTTCTACCCTCTGCCATTCATTGTGGCATTCTTTGTTGAATATCGACTCTATTCTTAGGCACTGCCCATGAGTTTTCTAAGTCTTGCTATGATGCTGAAAGTTTCCTATTATATAAATAAACTAAGGCTCAGCAATCTAAGTTTACCTAGTAAGTTGATCTTAATTTAGCTAGTAAGAGTTAGAGTTCAATAAATGGGCCAAGGAACTGAACAGATACTTTTCAGACAGTGATATACAATCAATCAACAAATATATGAAAAAAATGTTCAACATCTCTAGCAATTAGAGAAATTCAAGTCAAAACTAAGATTTCATCTCACTCCAGTCAGAATGACAGCTATTAAGAATACAAACAACAAGAAGTGTTGGCGAGGATGTGGGGAAAAAGGCACACTCATACATTGCTGGTGGGACTGCAAAATGGTACAGCCAATATGGAAAGCAGAATGGAGATTCCTTGGAAATCTGGGAATGGAAACACCTTTTGAGCCAGCTATCCTACTCCTCGGTCTATACCCAAAGGACTTAAAAACAGCCTACTACAGGGATGCAGCCACATCAATATTTATTGCAGCACAATTCACAATAGCTAAACTGTAGAGTTCAAATCCATGTATGTTTGGCTCCATACCCTGAATCGTTTCTGCAGTATTTACTTTCCATGTGGTACTCTAATTTGCAGTTGTTCAGGGTTACATGAAAGTTGCAAAACTTCTAAAATACTATGCTTTTGTTCAGAAGGAAAGCAATGATTCTCCTTTAGCATAGTAGAGGTATAACAAAAACTTAGCATCCTCACCATTAGAAATTATATGAAAGGGGACCTGGATATGCTTCACAAGAGTAAAGGAATTCATCAGCAGCAATTAAGAGAACATGGTGAAAAGAATCCCACACATATCCCTCTAATCTTTCAAGTTAGTCTGGATCTAAATAGACTCATCAATCCTATAGCAATCTTGTTTGCAGCTGTCCAAATTGTTGATAGAGTCCTTATGAAGATAAAGAGAGGATATGGTCAAAATGTATTAGACCACTATTAGTCTATCTTGTTTAATAAGATTATGCACATGAACACTTCTAACACTGTGACAGGCACATAATGGATGTTGCACTAGTTTCTGTGAGTTTTTTCAAATAGAAAATAAGAGAAGGTACCTCACAGTTCCAATCTTACTTAGAGTACTCCAAAAGAGTTGTGCAATAGGGACCTTGTGATGAAAGATGAGATATGTGCAAAGACAGACAAGTAACAGGAAAAATAAAAACACAGTTAACTGGACACATACCTGCCTTGGAGTAGCAGATCTGCCAGTTATATGATTTATTTGTTCTCTCACTCTCTCTCCACGTAAATACTCTGTCCACTCTGATTTATTTATTTTCTCTCTGTAGACATGCACACACACACACACACACACACACGCACACACACAACATGAGCTGCTAAGCATTGTTCTAGGTATATAATAGACATCAATAAGCAAAACTTATAAAGATCCAGACCCTGTGGGAACACACATTATAGACAAGAATATAATTATACCTGTGGATTTTGTAGTTAAATTAAGCATTAGAACTCACATGTTTATAATTTGTACAGTGATATAGTCCAGAGTAAATAAATGGCAGGTTTTGATTTGCAAAAGTATGTGCTGTGGGTTACTATATCTCAGAACCCAATATGACAACTCTTCTCTTCATAACCTGCTCTGGGAGGGGCTTATTTCAGTGGAAGGAAGTGCTTCTATAGGAAGGTGATATAACTGAGATATAGCCTGGGAAATTCAGGTGGTAAGTAAACGAATTCCATTTTCCAGTGTCTTCTATTATAATAAGTCTATCTATCATATTTCCTATACCTACTTTATTGTTTCTTTTTTTGGATCTAGCAAAAATAACACTGTATTTAAATAGGAAAGATATAACATTTAAAAAGTAGAGGAGAAGACAAAATGATAATATAATGAGGTCTCTAAAATAACATTAAAGTATGTGTGTGTCTAAAAAGAGAAGAAATTATTGGAAAATTAATTCCTATTTTAGGATAAGCATAATTCTTTTATGGATGATGTAATGTTTCTAAACTTTGCTAGTCTGAATAACTATTCTGAAATCCTCATGAATTTTTCAATTAAAGGTTTTAAAATTTCAGGTTGAAGTGAAGGGCACAACTCTTTCTACACTCTTTCTGAAATACATCCCTAAGTTCTGTTTAGTGTAAAGTTAGGCTACTCAAATAAATGTTATTTTTTTTTAGTAAAAACAAACCCCATAATAGTTTCTAAGGGAAAATTAGGAACATTATATTTAGATGTAATTTAAATAACAATGTGCATAATTATATATATTGTATAAATTATACGTATTTCTTTCATAAACTTTAAGGGAAAATGGCCTCAGGAAAACTAGTTGTTGTGTTTATTGTTAGGGTTGATATTTCAAGTTCAACTGGGAAAGAGAGTATGCTCATGTTTCTTTCTTTTGTGGAGCCTTCACCCCAGCCATCAACCTGAAATAATCATTTCCTATTTGATTTCTATTTGTCATTTGGCATACCGAGCTATACTCAATAGTGGCATTAGTTAATTCCCAGTTCTTTTTCAGAGTTCAGTTCAAGGAGGCCTATCTTAATGTCCTAGACAAGATCATTCTTTCTCTTTCTGTTTGTTGAAGAGTAAATACCTGGTAAAAGAATGTAAGAACAAATTAATAGGGAGAGTGGGTGAAGAGATGAACAACAACAACAACAAAAAAGGCAGAAGGTAGTGGAATAATTTTCTTTGATATATCTCCTATTTAACATTCCACAAATCTATGAAAGATACATTGAGAGGAATTCAGGGCCAGTTTACTTGATGCTCATCCATGTACTTTTATCAAAATGAACAGCTGTCAGACCATCAAAAATGTTTATAATTATAAGTTTCATGTAATATACACACCTTAGTCCTTAATTTTCATTATATTGTAATTAATTAAGTCAACAAATACTTTTCTGCCTGCCTTGTGATCTCTTCTTATTTAAGCTCTCATAATTTATTTGTACCTGGTAAATGTATTTTCATTAAAAAGATTTTCATCTAGTTTTATCTACTTGATTTTAAGTTTGTTAGATGTGTACCTTATTGTCCATAGCAGTCTTTTCCATCACTTAATAAATCTGTATTAAAATAAATGACCCTTATCTATCAAAGTATTCATTTTCCTCAATAGCATCTTTACCAATTTCTTTGTTACAACATTTTTTCTTCCATCTGCTTCTGATTGTTTTACTTAACTTTGGTATTTTGCTCTTTCCCTAATCTCAATAACATAAGGAATTATATTCAAGTGAGTATGGACCATGAAAAGACCTGTGCGGCAATGACGAGGCTCTGTGGGGCTGATGCTGATCAGAGTTCTTGAACCAAATGAACTCCAAAAATATAAGAAAATAATATAGCATGTTCCTAAGAGCTCAGGTGAATCCTTCCTCTGCCATTTACTCTTGTGTCATCTTGAACAAGTCACTGAATATTTGGAGTCTTATTTTTCCCATCTCTTCAATGAGAAATCACAGATATTTCATCTATCTAATAAATATTAATTGAGCAATTATTATGAGCAGTGTATGGTCTCTGAAGTTGCATACCATTCAGACAAGGTCTCTGGTCTCAAGAATTTAAAAATTCCAATAACTTTGAGAGAATGTTAATAAATAACCACCAACAAATAAGCAAACAAATAAATTAATGTCAAATAAAAATAAGTACTATGAAGAATATAAATGTAGGAATGTGTGAGGGAAGTGTGAAGGATATGAGATTGTACTTGATATTGGGTAAAGTGTGTTTCTTTGAAGAAATAACACTTGATCTAAAATGGATGAGAAGAAAATGTGAGAGAACCATTCAGTGACAAAACAGTGAAGTTTAACTAACTACTTTTAGGTGAAATACAGCTGAAAGAAAAAAATAAAGACTGGGTCGTTTCATTGAATGAAATTGGCAAGGTTGGGATGTGTTAGGAGACACACGGAAAAAAGAGTTAGGAAACTGATAATGTATGAAATTGTAGATTTAGTAAGCTGTTTGGAGTTTATTGTAAAAGTCAGTAATTGTAAGATTTTTACACAGATGAGTGGAAAAATCTGGTTTACATTTTTAAAAGAGCACTCAGGAAATTGTGGAAAATGGATTGGGATAATTGAAATGCACTTGCATGAGTTCAGACAAAATAATGGTAGCTTTGTCCCTAGGTAGCACTGGATTTGGCAATAAATGGGTGGATTTGGGATGCCATTTGGAGGGTGAGCAGAAAGGATGTGTGAGTTGACGATAAGAGAGGAATTAAGGATATCTTGGGTTGGGTTCTCCAGATGCAAAAAAAAAAAAAAGATAAGGTTTCATGTGTAAGTGATTTATCAAGGAATTTTTCCCAGGAGAAACTGGAAAGGGCTCAATGAAGAAAGGAATGAAGGGGAAAGACAAGTAGAGGTGTGAGTGTAAGCAAAATCTGGCAGCGGGTAGCTTCACCTCCAGCCTGAAAGGGGACCTGGACAAGAAGTGACACTTTAGAGTCTATGCTGACTTGGCAAAGGAATTGGGCTTTCTCACCCTCGGACCAATCAGTCATCAGCTCCAATTCACTGGAGAGAGATGGACACTTCCAGTTTCCTGTGGGTTTCTGCAGCTTCAGTGTCTCCCCAAGGGAGTCACAGGCACAAATGCTAGAAGTGAATCTTGAGCAGTGGGGAGGTGAAGGAAAGAAGCACAGAAATGGTGCTAGGAGTCTTGAGGTTAGGCAGAGCTCCAACAGTGTAACCTACAAAAAAAAATACTGTTCCATGTGGTCTGCTGATAAGTTATTTTAAAATGAATTTAAAATGAACTTATTGAATCAGAATCTTCATTTTAACAAGATTGCCATGTGATTTATTTTTATTTTTTATTTTTTTTATTATATGTGATAATAGAATCCATTTTGCTATAATTATACAAACATGGAATATATCTTATTCTAGTTAGGACCCCATTCTTGTGGATGTACATGATGGTGGGATTCACTGTGATGTTTGCATACATACTAATATACAATGCACTCCCAGGTGGCTTTTTGCAAAGATTTAAATGATACAAATTGCCTCATGAAGGGCTATCACCTTATTATGATGATGGCAATAATATCAATAATGTTCTTACTTCATCTATCATAACATTTTATTTTCCTATGTCAGTCAATTTATTTGTCAGCCTCCTTGAATATACTGTTTCTTAATAAAAGTGCTATTAGGGTAATGATATTCCTCTCATTCTACCACTTTTTTTTTTCCTTCCCTTTATACCCCTTTGCTCCCTCCCTTACCCTCCCTCCTCATTGACCTTTCTAGTGTTCCTCTAATCTTCCTATGCTCCCCAACCCAACCCCACTTATGAATCAGCCTCCTTATATCAGAGAAAACATTTGGCATTTGGATTTTTGAGATTGGCTAATTTCACTTAGCATTATATTCTCCAATTTCATCCATTTACCTGTGAATGCCATTATTTTATTCTCTTTCATTGCTGAGTAAAATGCCATTGTTTATATATATCACATTTTCTTTATCCACTCATCTACTGAGGAGCATCTAGGTTGGTTCCACAATCTAGCTATTGTGAATTGTGCTGCTATAAACATTGATGTGGCTGTGTCCCTGTAGTAGGCTGTTTTTAATTCCTTTGGGAATAGACCCAGTAGAGGGATGGTTGGGTCATACGCTGGTTCCATTCCCAGTTTTCCAAGGAATCTCTATACTTCTTTCCATAATGGCTGCACCATTTTGCAGTCCCACCAGCAATGTATGAGTGTGCCTATTTCCCCACATCCTCTCCAACATTTATTGTTGTTTTATTCTTAATAGCTGCCATTCTGACTGGAGTGAAATGAAATCTTAGTTTTAATTTGCATTTCTCTAATTGCCAGGGATATTGAACATTTTTTTTCATGTATTTGTGGATTTATTGTATGTCTTCTTCTAAGAAGTGTCTGTTCAGTTCCTTGGCCCATTTCGTGATTAGGTTATTTGTTTTTTTGGTGTTAAGATTTTTAAGTTGTTTATATATTCTAGAGATCAGTGCTCTATCTGACATGCGTGTAGTAAAGATTTGTTCCCAATTAGTAGGTTCTCTGTTCACCTCACTTATTGTTTCTTTTGCTGAGAAGAAGCTTTTTAGTTTGAAACCATCCCATTCATTAATTCTAGATTTTAATTCTTATGCAATAGGAGTCTTATTCAGGAAGTAGGAGCCTAATCCAATATGATGGAGCTTTGGGCCTACTTTTTCTTCTAATAGATGCATGGTCTCTGGTTTAATTCCTAGGTTCTTGATTCACTTTGAGTTGAGTTTTGTACATTTTGTTGCTGTACATTTGAGTTGAGTTTTGTACATTTTGTTGCATACGGATTTCCAGTTATCCCAGCACCATTTGTTGAAGAGGCTATCTTTTCTCCAATGTATTTTTTTGGCACCTTTATCTAATATAAGTTGTAGTTGTGGGTGTTAGTCTCTATGTCCTATATTCTGTACCATTGGTCTACAGGTCTATTTTGGTGCCAGTACCGTGCTGTTTTTGCTACTATTGCTCTATAGTATAGTTTAAAGTCTGGTGTTGTGATGCTCCCTGCTTTACTCTTCTTGCTAAGGATTGTTTTGGCTATTCTGGGTCTCTTATTTTTCCAGATGAATTTCATGACTGCTTTTTCTATTTCTATGAGGAATGTCATTGGGATTTTGATTGGAATTGCATTGAAACTGTATAATGCTTTTGGTAATATAGTCATTTTGACAATATTAATTCTACCTATCCAAAAAAAAAAAAAAAGAGATAGTAGAATGAGAGGGATATAATTATCCTAAATGCATGTTTGAAGACATGAAAAATATGAATATACTATACTTTGTATACTAACAGTGATATGTAAAAAGGTGCTCTTTATGTGTATTACGAATTGTAAAGCATACTACTGTTAAATATACATCAATGAATAAAAAAGGGAAGTCATGTGACATAGTTCTGACCAATGAGACCTAAGTGCAAATCTTCCAGATCTTAAAAGCTGTTATGTTTATTGATAAATGAGAGAAAGAGAGAAAGAGAATAAGCACTTCTTCCATTATCTCCCTACTGAAAACCTGAACATGATATCTGCAGCTACAACAGCCTTCATGTACTATAACAGAACAAATGTGAGAGGAAGACCAAAACACAGAGCAGAAATCCTGGTCCTAATCTTATTCAAGTTTATCAAGACCTTATCAACTGCCTACCTCTGGATTTCTTGTTATAAGGTAAGTAAAACCTAATCAAGATATTTCTAAAACAAAAAGTGCTATTAAAGTTTTGGGTAAGACTGTTTTCTAAAAAATTTTATTTCTAAGACTGTCTCATGCATTTTAAAATCTTTAGAATTCCTAAGCAAGAAGCATCAACAGCACTTCCAGTTTTTATAACAACCAATAATAATTCCTATTTAGTAAAAAAAATGACTCCTAGAGTGTATGACTGTCCCCTTTGTGAACCCAGGAACTCCTCAGAGGGAAGATGATGTCTTATTTCAATTATGTGCTCTGCTTTTCCTAGGGAATATGGTGATGCAGCGGAGACACTTAACATATGTTTATTAAATAACAAAAAAAAATAACAATAAACACCATTTTAGGTATTCTGTTATCTCAGCTAGTTTTCACAATGACCATGATTGCAGGGTTGTTATAATTTCCACATTATATCTGAGCAAACTGAGTAAGAGGAGGGTAAGTTGTCTCAAAGCTCTCAGTCAAGCCACAGCTGAGACTAAACCTATTTCTGTCTGACTCTTAGGCTTGAACTTTTTGCAATTCATAAGCCTCCTTGAATAAATAAATGATTTAATCAGTTCATTTCTGTGAATGCTAGTCTGTTGTCAGTGCTGTAGTTGGAATAATGAAGCAGAGTGAAAACTAATTTCCAGAAGGCAAGTCAGAGTCTATAAAACACTTAACTTTCAAGCACATTTTCATTGTTCTTAGTGTTGGTTTAGACTACTTCCAATACCCCCAAACAAGGCTGGGAACATGCAGTGACCCTGGCCACAAGGTTGCTGTTCCATTATCCACATCTGAGGAGAATGGACCACTTGGTAGGCTGTGGGCAATACTACTTCAATCATGGGGGGAAGAGTGACTCCACATGAGAGAAAGAGTGTCTGCTGTTTGTGCCTTTTATTTCCCCAGCATAACACACATATCTCTTACATTATCTATTTTTAGCCTTTTTTTCAGAGTTGGTGATTATTTTTTTTTCCTAGATAAGAAAAATTTAAGTTATATGCATTCATAGTTACATATCTAAAAAAAAGTTTTGTTTTTTTTTTTCTCGAAGTTTGGGTGTAACTTTCATCTGAGATCAGAAGATATCTGTCTCAACCCTTTAGAGAAGAAGCTGGGAATGTCATTGCTGTGGCCTTGTACAAATCCTGTTGATGCACTGGTGATATGATAAAATATCAACTTACATTGTTTTAAAGGTAAAAATATGACAATACATGGTACAGTGTGATAAACAAAAGCTTATTTTATATATGAGATGGGGGAAAACAAAAGATTCTACATTTAAATTTACTATAAATTGAGTAAGTTTATTACTGGGAAATGATCATGCTTTTTAATTTTCTAATAAACTATCGATGTTTTAAAATCCTTGGCATGCAAATGCCAAATGTTTTCTCTGATATAAGGAGGCCAATTCACAGTGGGGTTGGGACAGGGAGCATAGGAGGATTAGAGGAACATTAGAATGGCCAATGGGGAGGGAGGGGAAGGGAGGGGGCAAAGGCTGAAGGGAAAAAAAAGATGGTAGAATGAGATGGATATCATTACCCTAAGTGTATGTATGGAGTCACGAATGGTGTGAATATACTTTGTATACAACCAGAGATGTGTAAAAATGTGTTCTATAGGTATAATACGAAATGTAATGCATTCTGCTGTCATTTATAACAACTTAGAATTGAAAAAAAAAATCCTTAGCATGACCTGAAGAGTCTGCTAGAGCATTGTCCCAGGGACTTCCCATGGATATTCTGATTAAGTGTCTATAGGGAAAGGCAGGGAAGAGGGTGAAAAGAGTAATTCTGGACAGCTGCCTGCAGATCACACTCACAATGCCTGGGAAGGGAGGGTATATTCAAAGATATTTAAAAAACATCTTTGTGATTATCTAAACTTCAAAGTTGAGATGAAGTGTAAAGCATATATTACAGTTTTTTAAAATTCAGGTTTATTAATGTATAATTCAAAGGCCCGTCTTTTAAATCATATAGCTGATGAGTGTTGAAAAGTGTACAATCACATAACCATGACCACAATCAAGATGTAGATAATTTCTTTCACCTTCAAGAATTCCCTTTTCTTCTCTGGCAACTACTAATTTGTCTCTATAGTTTTACTTTTTCTAGAACATCCTATACAAATGGAATTCAGCGTGTAACCTTTTGAGTCTAGGCTTCTTTTGTCGGGTTTCACACTTCTGAGATTCATCCATAATATTGCATGATGCATTCATTATAAACAAGTTGTTTCTTTTCAGTGCTGAGTACAGTTCTGTTTTTCTAGGTAATACCATCATTTGATTTTCTAATTTCTGGTGGGTATTTGGGTTGTTTTTGGTTTTTAGAAAATTTCTATGACTATCTCTATAAGGCCTTCATTTGTGATATTAAATTTTGAATAGAAATCTTCCTAAAACATTTTTGCTTTATTATAAAAAATACCTAGCATTAGGCAGTGAATATATTTAATTTCAAATGTACTGTGAATTACAAGGAAATTGAATGGGTCAGTAGGTTCCAGCAGAAGGATCCTCTCTTAAAAGAGAACAAAGCAGTTTAGTGAACTTTAGTTGCACTCTCTCTCTTCTGAGTGGATTTTAAGATAAAATAAATCAATGAGAAAACAATCTTTACTATTCACCAAACACACATATTTAACAAATACCCAAATATTAACTCACTTGAACATTATAACACCTCTATCAATTAGGCATTAATATTTTTTATATTTAATATGAGAAAATTGAGACACAGAAATGTGAAATAACTTGCTAACTCACATTAACTAATAAGTGGCAAACCCAAAATTTGAAATACAGGCAGTCTGAGTCTAGAGTCCATGCAAGTAAGTCCTCTTCTTTGTTACCATCTATATGTCTACTATTGAAACATTGGAGAAAATGTACTAGAAGGAAATTGGTTCTTAATTTCTGAAAGTCAGAAATTAAGTGTTACTGTAAGAAATCGTGTGTCTTGGCCATTGATTAGGACTACAGTAGGTAGGTTAAAACCATTCTATTGAGTACTAAACCTATTCTTTTGACGCTCCCTTTCCAGAACCACAAGGAACAAATCAAATGGTCCTGCAGGGGCCTTCAATATTATATTCTTTATTAGCCACAACCAACTTGAGAGGCAACATGCCCGGACCAATAAAATTTGCAAAGTCTGAGGACAGAGATGGAGCACTAAGAGGCCTAGACAATGAAGGATACTTCTATCACCTCCTTTAGAATACACACCTAGTAGATGAGTTTATTTTATTTTAAAATTTGCAATGAATAGTCTGCCTAATACAGTTAAACCACATTGGTGAACTAGAGAAATTTATAATAAATTATTGAACTTTGCAACAGATACCTGCATAGACAAATTTGCATTTCTTACTTTTATTATGGTATGTGTAAAGGGGTTGTTCATTTGGTTACATGAGATAAAAACTGAACATCACATATCAGCCAATAAAATAAGGCTGTTGGAAATGCCCAGAGGCTCCTATATCTATAAGAAATCTACTATAGCTTGGTATGATCTATTCACAGGTAGTGAAGAAGTCCTACACTTGTTCTTTTGACATTTCCTGTTAAGAACATTTTGGCAACACACATCTATAATCACACCCTCCTCTCTGAATTTCTAGAGAATAGTATAACTTGCAGAAATACATAATTCAGTTAAGGCAAATTAAGAATACATGTTTAACCAATAAGAAATGCAGATGATTCTTTGCCTACCTTCATATAACTTGTTTCTTATCCTTCTATTTTTTTTTTTTTTTTTTTTTTTTTTTTAGGCACAGAGGTAAACTGTTTTCTAATCTCCTTTGGAAAATGCATGTTATTTAGTTCTTGTCAATTTAATGTGGTTGGAAGTGATACTCTCTTCAGGCTTAGCTCCTAACCCTGTTGAATCATCACCATGATCAAAAAACCTGACAAAAACAACTTGGAGGAGAAAAACTTTATTTTGGTTCATGGTTTCAGAGGTTCAGTCCATGGTCCTCCAACTCCACAGCCCTCCAACTCCATAGCCCTGGATCTGAGATGAGGCAGAACATCATGGCGGAAGGGTGTGGTGGAGGAAAGAAGCACAGAACATAGCAACCAAGAAGCAGAGAGAGCTCTACTCATCCAGGACAAAGTATAAACCTCAAAGGAACAGCTCCAGTGAAGTGCTTCATCCAGTCATATCCTACTACCTGTAGTTATCACCCAGTTTGTAGATTAACTCACTGATTAGGTTATAGCTTTCATAATCTGATCATTTTACCTCTGAACATTCTTTCACTGTCTCATTTGTGAGCTTTTGGGGAATACCTCATATCTAAACCATAATACTCCCAAATCTTCCTGACTCTCTCACTTCCCATAATTCCTTAAAATGTTCCCTCCCCTGCAACCCTGTCAGGTGCAGGAATATGCCAGAGGTCACTGATGCCCTAGGAAAAAATCACCCAAGGGGAAAAAGTTTGGTTTCCTGAATGACTATATGAAGTAAAGCCTCCACCACTACATTGTACTCTGAGATGAGCAAGAAATAAACCTTTACTGGGTTAAGCCACCAAGGTTTTCTCATTCTAATACATGCCTCCAAATTTTACTATCAGTCATAAAAAGGGCAAGAGCATGAGCGTGACTGTGTGTAGCTGTGTTTAACCTGGTGTTATACAAAACTGCTCACAGGCAAATTGACTCCTCAGGCTTCTCAGACTCTAAATGTGAAGAAAGCTGAGACTTAAACCTGGATGAAAGAGGATAGAGGTGAGAAAGAATTTGTAGTAGTAATAACTGTTTGCTTAATTTTTTTTCTACTTCTGTGAATGTGAATGATAATATTCATAGAATAATTGCTTACCCACCAGTTTTTCCCTATTATACTTGATAGAAATTGACTCATCATCAAATCAGGTTTGGATCTAGTCCTTTTATTTTTAAATAGGTTTGCTTACATATTCAAAGTGAGAAAAGATTGATTATATTTTGCTACTTGAAAACTGGAATTGCTGTCAATTAAAATGCAGATTTTTTAAAACTGAAATTTATATAGATAATTGTACATTTATAGGCAGTTGTAGAGTATAGAAAGATCCTTGTACACTTTGTCTAGTTTCCCCTAATGGTGACATTTTGCAATACTGAACAATTTTCACAGTCAGGATATTGGTAATAATGAAATCCAGCAATTTCATTCATATTTTTCAAGTTTTACTTGTATACCTCTGTGTGTTTGTGTGTGTGTTATTTTTACTACTTGTAGATTTTTTTAAATGCACAATATGCACATATACATACATACTCATATTTTTAAGCTATTATTTTACTTTCAAAGTTTTTTTGTGAAATAAAATCTCTTAGTAAGGAAATATTTAAAACTTTTTAAATTCATTTAGTTTCCTTGTTTATTTTTATTTTTTAAGTTCAAAATCAATTAAACATAAAATTCTAAGTAATGAATAAATAAATAATATATTAGATTTTTTCCCCCCAGACCACAGACAGAATCTTAGACTAGATATATATAAAGATCTACATTAGGTATTTTTTGTACAGTTCATAACTAGATATGTTTTATATTCATTAGTATTTCCCCTTATCTTAGGTGCTTTTATTGCAAAAGCCATATGATATTTCAATTTATTAAATGCATTTAATTATTCATTTTATCATTTTAATAGAGAGTATAGACTATTTATTTGACTGAAATATTTCTATGCAATGCTAAAATCTAGATTATCAAGTGAGTAGTTACAAATTGACTTCAATACAAATTGAGGAATAGTGGCACATTTGTAATTTGGTGCTGCATTTTCCTGAAACTTTATCATTTTAGTTTTAGAAACCTTTCCATTTACTCTCTGCAAAAGCTACTTCATCTGTGTTATGCAAAGAGACACTGATTTCTAAGAGCTATGTTTTCACACAAGACAACTGTGGTGTCTGCTTTTAATACATAGGGGGTGGACTGGCAGGTTAAATAAAGTGAAGAAGCTTAAAAAGAGAGCACTCATTATTCTTTAGCCTGGAGATACCAACCATTTATTAAAAGGCAGATTTTTAGCTTTTTTAGCTGTTGACACGTTAAGACAATCAAGTCAATGCTACTGTCAATTACCTTGCCAAATGTCATACTACTTTTGACAAACACCTAAGCTGACTGCTGGAAAGTTCACTCAGTGCAACTTTAACTTCATTTCTTACCCAATTTCTTTCTTGCCTAAAGAGGACCACTCAACCTATGCAGTAAAGCTTTGAGGTTAAGAGCCTTTGAGAAATGGGGAAGGACAAGGAAACAATGGAAAAAAATATAAGAACATCCATTAGGCAGATTGCACTAAAGCGCTCCTTCTTTTTCCTTTAAAAAATGTCAGTCATCTAAAATAAAGTCAGAGAACTTCAGACTTTGACAAATTTTTATGGAACAGTTTCAAATTTATAGATTTTAAAAAAACCCTTCTTTAAGGTTTGACTCTCTGGCTTAATAATATTTTCTATTTTTATATTAAATTCTGAAAGCATAGTAGCTAAGTAGGCTAGGTTTCTATATATTTATTTACCAATGCAAAATTTTATGTAAGTATGATTCATTTTCTTGGTCCTGGCAGGAGTCATAAAATTTCCACCAAGTAATGTGAATTTAAAATCTTTTTTAAAAAATAATTTGTTTCATGGATTCAAAAGTAGTCATAATGGTAAAATGTAGCATCTTAGCCATGTTTGTTAATAGTATTGAAGCCAGATTTAAAGCTAGGTAGTGAGTGTAGTGAGGCAAATCGGGTCTAACATCGAGTTTCATAAAGAGCATGGAGTCCATAAGGAAAATGGAGTCAGCCTGAGTCCTGGAAAAACACAGAGCAACTCTAAGGGAGATAAGATGGTTAATGTTCCCAAGTTAGGGCCCATCTTAAGGAAGGTTAATGAAACAGCTCCCAGCAAACGGAGATGCTAATCAACTAGCCCTAAGCCCTTCCTGTGAATCTCACACCCACCATGGGCCCTCTGGTGTCACATGTTTTTGACATTCCTGTCCCAGGCAGGACAGAGATAGGGAACATGAAAGGAACAAAGACAGATTTCAGATATAAAAGGGAGAAAGCCTCTCCTCCCTTTGGATTCCTGGTTTCCGGGTCCCCTTCTCCTTCTGGGAGAAGTCTTTTGCTATCCTTTAAATAAAGCTGTCCACTTTCCACTCTACGCTTGCCTCGGAGTGCTTCTTCGGCGTTATTCTTCAGCGTTCGGGGAGCAAGAACTCGTCACGGTAAAAAGCGGTTTCAGTATAAGAAACATAATGAATAGTAAATTTGATCAAACTAAATCTGATAAACAAAAATAAACTTATATTATCCAAACAAAATCGGAAACTTTGCTTCATAGCACATTTTCCTTGAAATGTTTAAACTAAGGTGTGATGGTGTGCCCCCACAGTGCCAGGTACTCTGTTGGCTGAAGCAGATGGATCCTTTGAGTCCAGGAATTTAAGGCCAATCTGGGCAACACAGTGAAGCCCTACCTAAAAACAAGTGAACAAAGAAAAGACAGGGGTGGAGTGTAGCTTAGCCATAAAACATATGCTTAGCATGTGGAAGGGCCTGGGTTTATACCCAGCATGAAAAATAAATAAATAAAAACCTTAATCTATACACTAAGTCACTGAAAAGATAGAGTAAAATCAGCCCCCAGAGAGCTTTGTGGCCACTTTTCCTTATAGACAAGACTTTACTTTGGGAATAGAAATGAGATTTTTAAATTTTATTTTAAATTTTTATTATACTGTATAATAAGTTGAAGGTTTTTTTTTTTTTTGGTAGAACTCAAATACAATTTTTAAGAAATAAAGTTATAAGATAAATATTTTCAACAGTGCTGGGCTGGCTTTGCTTTTGGAATAGTCTATAGAATATATTCAGAAAAGATAAGCTAGTTTACTTTGTCTTTATGACTGAATGTTTACTTTGCTAAAGTGATTAATCACAGCTCAGAACCAAAATGAGAAAATGGATTGGTACAACATGTTCAATAGAAAGAAACAGGTTTAAGAAAAGGAACCAGCAGGTCATGTCAATAAGATAAACACTATTTAAGGTGCTAAGAAACAGGTGGTTCTATGGTGTAGAATACATGGGGAAATATAAAGGATGGTAGAAAAAAAAAAAAAACCATGTCGCTTTACAAATACCCAACAGGCTATCTGGATATATTGTGCAATGAGTGATGCTTTTCCTAATGGAGATTTAAAGTGTTGCTTTTACGTTCAGAAGTCTAACCATTTTTTTAAAAACAATTCAGTGATTTTCCAAGCTTTGTTGAATTGGTCTGTTACAGCTGGACATTTACATTAGTTGCATTTTTCAGTGCAATAAAAATAGCATCTAAGACAGTACTGAAGGAGAAGAACACAGAAGACTGACACTATCAACTTCAAGAACTTACTATAAAGCTAGAGTAATCATGAAAGTGTGGTATTGGTCAAAAAGTGGTCAAATAGATCAATGGAAAAGAATAAAGAGTCCAGATATAGACCTATATAAATATAGTTAACTGATCTTTGACAAAAGAGCAAAGGTAATAAAAAGGAGAAAAGACAGTCCTTTCAACAAATGGGGCTAGAACAACTGAACATCTATATGCAAAAAAAAGAAAAAAAGAAAAAAAAATGTAGACACAGACTTTTAACTTTTCACAGAAAATTACTCAAAATGGATCATAGGTCTAAATGTAAAATGCAAAACTATAGGGGGCTGGAGGTGTAGCTCAGTGGTAGAACTTTTACCTAACATACTGGAGGCCCTGGGTTCAATTCCCCAGCATACACACACACACACACACACACACACACACACACTAAAACTCCTAGAAGATGTCATAGAAGACAATTTATATGATCTTAGTTTACTGATGACTTTAGATATGACACCAAAGCCATGCCCCAAGAAAGAATTGATAAACCATATGTGGACTCTATTAGTACATTGACATTCCAAAACCATTTATTCCTATACTATAAACGTTCGTGCTTTGTAAAAGATACTGTTGAGGGCATGAAAAGAGTGAGAAAAATATTCACAAATGACACATCTGATAAAAGATTTATTGAAATTTACAAAGAACTTTTAAGACTCAAAAGAAGTAAAGAGAAAACCTGATAAAAGGATGGGCCAAAACTTTGACACCTCAAAAAAGAAGATATACAGATGATAAATAAGCAAATGACATTTGCCTATTATAAGGTACTCCACATCACATGTCATCAGGGAAATGTAAATTAAAACCACAATAAGATACCACTACACAGTTATTAGAATGACCAAAACTAGAACAGTAACAACATCAAATGCTGATAAGGATTTAATACATTAGGAACTCTCATTCAATGCTGGTGGGAATGCAAAAGAGAACAGCCATTTTGGAAGATAAATTTTGAAATTTATTACAAAATTAAACACACTATATCTTATGATCCAGCAATTGTATCTGTTGGTATTTACCTAAAGGAGTTAGTTAAAAACTCATGTCCACCCAAAATCTGCATACAGATGCTTATAGCAGCTTTACTTCTACTTGGAAAAACTTGAAAACAACCCATATGTCCTTCAGAAGGTGACTACTGTAGATAACACAAAATGTAGTTCTTCCAGACAATGGAATATTATTCAGTGCTAAAAGGAAATGATCTATGAAACCATGAAAAGGCATAAAGGAAACTTAAATGCATATTACTAAGTGAAAGAAGTCATTCTGAAAAGGCTGTATACTCGGTGATTTTTACTACATGGTGTTCTGGAAAAGGTAAAACTATGGATGCAGTAAAAAGATCAACGGTTACCAATGGCAAAGCAGGTGGAGTAAATAGGTGGCGCACAGAGAATTTTGGGGGCAGTGAAAATATTCTGCCCGACACTATAGTGATGGATACATGTCATTATCATTATGCATTTGTCCAAACCCTTAAAATGTACTTCACCAAGAGTGAACTGTAATATAGAATTTGGGTGATAGTGATGCATCAGTGTAGGTTCATCAGTTGTAACAAATGTGCCACTTTGGTGAAGCATGGTGATGACAGGGAGGCTGTGTGTGAAGGATGGGGGTCTATGGAAATCTTTGTACTGTTTTCTCATTTTTCTGTGAACCTAAAACTAAAATATAGTATGATATAAAATCTTTAAAAAATATAATAAATACCACTGAAATTTTTTTGATACATGCTATGATTTCTAGAAATAAATTTGGTGGTTTAAATGTGTACGTTATTAGTGCTCTGTCGGTACACAGAGATTCTATTTATTTCTACAATAGAAACACAAAAGCTCTGAAATCAAGAAGAAAATGAGCAGACTATCCAAGGAAACAATGTAACCGCATGGAGTGATCCATGGTAAGTTCATATTTAAAATACGTGTGTGGAAAAAGAAAGAAAGAAAAAGACATTTAATCAAGAACAAAGGTAAAAGAAAAATTCAAACTTCTAAGAACTGTGCCAAATGGGCTAAAATCCAAAATGTAATGAGAATTGGGATAAAAGCTAATGGCATAAAAAGGCTTTTGTAATCAGGTTTGCAGCAAAGAGAACAAAGAAGGGCTAGACTTAGTTTTTGGCGATTGATGACAGAGTAATAGAGGAAAAAGAATTCGGTGAATTTCCAGATATTTTTTCTATATTCACCAATAATAGCAGTAATCTTCAACATGGGGATAGCAAAACAAAATGGGTACAAGAGAATCAAGTGGAAGTAAGACTAAATCTTCCTATGATAATAGACTTGATATCTTAGATCCAAACATGCTACTAAAGTAGTAAGTAAAACCACAGAATAACTGACGATAATATTTCAGGAATTTATATGAATTAGCATTGTTTCCATAAGACATGAGGTAGACAAATGCTGGCTCATTTTCAGATATTAACTTCAATCTACACTTGAGTATGTATGGTATTTATTCATGGCAAAACTTTAGGACAGATGATGAGGAGGATTGTTTTAATATCTTAGAAACATATATGGTAAACATTAGTAATTTTCCAGAGCTTGATAAACTGATCATACTAAACCAATTTTCCCAATTTATTTTTAATAAATGCACTAGATTGGACATTCACGAAGATGCTGTAGAACTTAGACAAAAATCCCTTAATAAAATTTCATATGAAAAATTTAAGGATAGAAGCAGATTCATAACTTGTTGGACAAGTCTACCTTAAAGATAGTTTAATGGATCCATGCCAATCTGCAGGCATCTGAATCAGTCAATCAGTCAGGATGCATTATTTTGTCTTCTTGTCTCATCCAACATTTTATTAAGATTTTGAATGAAGATGCAGAAGGCAAGTGTATCAGAACACATATAATCAATAAGTAAAATTGAAAAGAACTAGATGAGGTATTATATGAATAAACATAAACCTCTTCAAATATCAGTTACAGAAACGCAAAAAAGAAGATATAACCAAATAAGCAAGAGTTTCTGTAAAAAATACAAAATATTCTAGTTGGCAGTAAGTTCAGTATAAGCCATTAATATGTTGCAAAATCAATCAATCAATCAATCAAGAAAAGGATGGAAGGTTAATACAAGTAAAATATGTTATTCACAACGAGGGCAGCAAAGTGATTAAGCACTATGTGGTTTCCAGTCAGAGAATACTAGTATCAGCTCAGTCTCGTTATAAAGGTACTTTGCCATTCTGTGCCTCTATTTCCACTGCCTAAGTGATCTGGCTTCTGCCTAAATTTGACTCATCCCCCAACCTTGTTTAGTCTTTGCCAGTCATGCCAGACAGCTTGCTCTCCCTAAATATCCCCAAATCTCAGTTCAGGGGCATTTGCTGCTAGCCTTTCTGTCTTCCTGGAATACTGTCTCACTGGGCATTTGCTTGGTCCACTGATTAACTTCATTCAGGTTTCTCCAAATACCTTCTCCTTATGGGAGAAGTAAGTATCTAACTGGACCTAAGTCTCTAACTTCTACCTCTCAGAAATCAGGGAGCTCAGTGCTCCTTGCCCACTTCTATGCTTTAGTTTTTAATAGATTTATCTCAGTGTTATGTTATTTTTCATTCAGTTATCCATTTCCTGCACAAGTTACCTGGTACCCAGGAGATTAATAATGGCAACTAATAACACATGATGATTATGACACACAAAACACTATTCTAAGTATTTCACATACACAGATTTATATTTAAGATAAATCTTAAAATACCATTTTCAACTGATAAAACAGAAGCACAGAGAGGATAAAAGCTAGTATAAATGACAGAAGTAAGAAATACCAAAGTCTGCATTGAAATCTGGGATGTCTGGATTTTGATGCCAAGTCCTTAGCTATGCTATATATCACACCATACATATTAGCTAACATTTTGTTGGAAGCCTAAATATAAACTTTGTATAAAATGGTACACTAAGAAGTATATGTATCTCATGTATGTAGGGCAGAATATGGTATAAAATAAATATGCTATAAATATTCATAATAATAACATAATTACTCCACATTGGTCAGAACATTTCTGGAGTATGATGCTCAGTTCTATACAGGAATTATTTGACATATTGGTATTTATTAAAGAGTTCCTCGGTGACAAAAGGTTTGTAATGCTTAGAAACATAAGACTAGTGAAAAGTCTTGAGGTAGGTTCCTAGTAGTCTTCAAATGTCTGAATTCTCTATAAGGTAGAACAAAGAGGTGCAAATACAAGTTATAAGGAAGAATATTTTTCACATCTTACAAGAATGACTTTTTCATAAATATTGCTGATCAAAGGGTTATGGCAGCCTTTTAAAATAGCGATCTCTGAAATGACGAAGTATGAACTTAATATTAGTGGAAGCTCTCAGAAGTTCTACTCCAAGAATGTCTACTGTTTTAGTCTTTAAGTTAGAGCTACCAGATTATTAAATTACTTTGCCATTAGACATATTTTTAGATTTAAAAACCTCAGAAAGAATCAAGGAAGTATTGATCATAAAGAAAGGAACTCACAGTTTGGGCATTTTCTCTCTGTTTGCTCAAAACAGTCCATGAAATTAGGTGTTATTCTGATTTCATGCTATTATGGTTTACATATGTGGTATCACCCAAAAGCTCATGTGTGAGACATTGCAAGAAGGTTCAAGGGAGAAATGATTGGGTTATGAGGGCCTTAACCCAACCAGTGAATTAATTTCCCGACAGGATTGATTTAGTGGAAACTGAAGGTGGGTAGGGTGTGGCTGGAAGACGTGGTTCACTGGGTGCGTGCCTTTGGGGTATATATTTTATATCTGGAATCTCTCTTTGCTTCCTGATCATCATGTGAGCCCCTTCCCTCCACCACACTCTTCTGCCTTGATGGTTAGCCTCATCTTCAGCCCTGAGGATTGGAGCTGGCTGTCTATGGACTGAGACCTCTGAAACTGTGTCCCCAAATAAAACTTTAACTCCTCTACAATAGTTCTTCTGGTCAGGGCTTATAGTCACAGCAGTGAAAAAGCTGACTAAAACATATGCATAAATTTCAAGAAAATTGGATAATTTCAAGAAACCAAATAATTTATTCTGGTAAATTGCAGAATGAGGAAGAGGCAGAGTCTGACTACAGGTCTGTCTGATTGAAAACCTGTGTTCATTTTACCACAATGCAACGAACAACAAAACAGAATTGCTCATGGTTTTTACTCAGTACTTCAGCAGATTCATATTTTGGTTTCCCTAATTATACCAATTAATTTGTTTGCAGAAAACTTCCCTCCCTTTTATGAACAAGAACTTCAATAATACGGTGTGATAAAACTTTTATTTGAGTGAATAAAATCCTGTGGAATTTTATGGATATGTTTATATCTTAATCAAATCTTGCCCCATTGAGTAGATGTGATCAATGACCATTGGACATTGATTTTCAAAAATCTGATGGCTTGAATATGAATTTCCAACATTTCCTTTATTACTTCAGTATATGAAATATGTCATGACACACAATGAGCATGTTTCAAACACATGACCTCAATAGGTGTTTGAAATATTGAGGCTCATTTGAATATAGAATTTAATTAGTAATGTCTGTGATAATGGTTAAGACTCTGTACAAGCAGGGTACGGTGGCACATGCCTGTAATCCCAGCACTTGGGAGGCTGAGGCAGGAGGATCACAAGTTCAAAGCCAGCCTCAGCAATGGCAAGGCACTTAGCAACTCAGAGAGACCCTGTCTCTAATAAAATACAAAAAAAAAGGGCTGGGGATGCGGCCCAGTGGTCGAGTGCCCCTGAGTTCAATCCCCGGTACACACACACACACACAAAAAAAGACTCTCTGTACAATCTCATAACATGTTTTGTTATAATTTTTAATTTTTATTCTTATTCCTTTTCCTGTAGATCTCTCTTCCTTATGGCTAATTTTATTAAACTGTATTATTTTCTTCATGTTTTTTGATATAAATAAAAACAAGCACAATTTTTTCCCTCTCTCTTGTATGAGTTCTGTACACTTTTTTCCTTGATAAAAATTTTGTGCCATTGGTTTGACATGTTTTAGCGAGATGATATCTTAGTTATTCTCCACAGCAACCAACTGTATTTGATCAAGAGATTAAAAAAAATGGGTTTTTAATATTATATTGTTTAATCTATTGATTTTGGGTAGGTCTTTTATTTGATAAAAAGATATTTTATGAATTTCAAGGGACTTGGCATTTCATATTTATAACTTGGCTCTATGTAGATTTTATGAAAAAATATATTTTATTCTTTTTATTTCTCTAAATCAAGAAATCAAGGTCACAATCCAGATACTCCTACTTTAATGCTGTGATTTAGTGTTGAGCATAGCAAAGATTAATCAGAAAATAAGTGAAGGTCATGTTTTAATACATTAGTTCTGTTATATCTGTCTAAAGGAATATTAGCAATGAGGCAGTATATATGCCACAAAATGGACATACTATGAGTTCAGAAATGGGAGTCAATGCATTATATTAGAATTAGATGGTTTTGCCTTTTAAAAATGTGGCTATGACTAGAACAATCAATCTTATTGAGATCTGTGGTAAATTGGGGCACAGTACTTTTCTGATTATGGTTTGGATTGCTTTACTCATTTTTTACTGTCTTATTTTTATTGAGTACCATTCTTAAGTAGCTCAGAATTTTGCCACATAGAACATCTTTTCCATAATAAATATGTCCTTGACCGAAAGGAATTGCTCATTTATAAGAAATTGAAGCTTGAAAAATGTAAAAAATATTGCTCAAGGTCAAGAAAGAAATTTACCATTAGAAATGGGAATCAACTTTACAGGATATGGTTCCCTGTCCAGTGCTATTTCCATTTAACTGCTTCCAATTTTAAAACATTTTCTAATGTTTTAACATTTGTGAGTCAGTTCACACTTTAATTAATCCACTCTTTAAAACATTTCTGCTATTCTGGTATTTTTAAGTCTTGATATTGATATCAATATTAAGAAAATTGATGTCAATTTTCAAAATGAAGAAAGTGTCATCTTTTCTCAAAATAAATTTAGTCTTATTATATTTAGAAACAACATTACTATGCTAAGTTACTGGTCCTGTTATGCAATTCAGATAAGTCTATTATGACTGCCTAAAAGATAAACTCTCATGTGGGTCAGGATTGTGGCTCAGAGTTCAGACCACCACTTCAGATCCACCACTTTCTGGCTATGTGACTCTGGGAAAGTCACATTGCTTTTCCAAACTTCACTTTTATAACTTGGTAACAGACATGCTTAATGCATGCGTGAAAGATAGTATACAGACAACATTTACTATGTGGCCTGAAAGGGTAAGTTATCATTCCACACCTCCATAGAATGGACTTTTCAGGGCCATGGTTGTTCTATGAATTTTAGAATACTTGGTCCCTTGTGAGAGAAAATCATTTGAAAAATCACCAGTTTTTTAAAAAACGGGTCAAAATTTACTAGATTAAATTCAGTGTCACATTAAAATCTCTTTTGAATATATAATTGGGAACCACTAAGCCTTTTTAGGAACTTCAGGCCTCACAATCCTAGATTAAAGAAGACAGATTAGTGAGAGGAAAAAAGATGGCGGACAGCAGAGAAGCACACTCGGGAGACCCGCAATAAAAGAGGCTTATCGGGAAGATTGAACGTGTTCTTAGCAACACTCCCGCAACTGGAAGGGAGCTGAGACATCCACGCACATCCAGATGGTGAAAATACAAGAAACTCCAGACTGCTGATGCACGGAGTCCAGTGCCAGTGGCCCACAGGCCGAACCAACATTAACGGCGCAGCTGCTGTGGTAGCACTGCAGTACGGGAAGTGCAGACCACGGCAAAAAAAACAGCTCAGAATAAAAAGGGAGCCAGACGCGAGCAGCGGCCTCACAGACTTCTTTCGCGTAAATTGCCGAGCGGGACCTGCACGCATCAGAGTGACACACAGGACCGGGATACTGCTGTCGGGACCGGGAAAGGCGCCGCCATTTTGGAGAAAGGCTGTGGCTGACCGGGACAAAGAAACGAAGAAAAACAATTGCAGGCATCCAAGGAACGATCCAGGGCCCGGATAACAGCAAACACCTGGTGAGACGCGCAAAGGCAGCACGAAGGAAAGGGCCTGCCTGAGGCCAGTGGAGCAACCACAAGAGCTATAACCGGGGGCGGCGGGCGTGGGGAATGCATGCCTTTTTGATGAACGCTTTCTTGATGCTATTCATGTACTGACTCCCCCCACCCCCCCAGCCATTATTCCTAGGTGCCAATCTGCCGCTGGCCAAAGCTGCAGACTAGAATCAACTGTGACTGTCTGGGCGTGGTCCAAGTCAACTGGCTTAAACTCTGACTCTGTTTTTTTTTTGTTGTTGTTGTTCGTTTTTTGTTTTGTTTGTTTGTTTGTTTGTTTTTGTTTTTGCTTTTGTTCTGTTTGATAGTGGGATTATTTGTGTGTCTGTGTTCCTCTTTCCTTTCTTCCCTTCTCACTTTAGTCTCTTCTGCCCTCATCTTATCTACTTACACCCTGTCATTGTGTACTCATCAAAGGTGAAAACAAGGTATACGCAGAAATTGGGACTTCTAGGCCTGGGGCAATTGAAATATACAGAAAAGCGGTGTTATATATAGTTTAATCTCTATTTTTCTTGACTCAGTTTCTCTCTCCTCTATCTTACAATAATTCTTAATTCTTTGTTATCTCTCATTGCTCCTTTTTATTTTTTCTTTTCCATCTTCCTTTATCTTTCTTCTCTCAATGGATAAATAAGTTGGGTTTATATACAAATCGTCTTTCCTCTAAATCACTCACTCCATTCTCTTTTCTCTCCTGTCTGCTGATATTAAACCACTTCTATAGAATTCTACTGTTATACTTCCTAAGAAAGAACATCTCAGTAATCTCACTTGCTTCTTCCTAAACATATCATCTCTGTATCCAATACTGAAACTGTAAACCCCAACACAAGCATACAGAGTAAATTGGAAACAATATCTGGGTTAACTAAATCTGTACATTGTGATCAAACTGGGATTTTCTGTAAAGAAAGTGTTAGAGCTTAAATTGTAAGGTATTTATAAGGGGACCTGATAGCATTGTACCACAGGAGAAACATAAGGCTATAAGGTGAAATTGAAATAGGCAACATCCCACAGTGCTAGGAGAATAGACACACAAGCATTATGAAGAAGCAAGGGAAGAAAGTGGCTGAAACCAACCAACAGGCCCCCTCAATTGATTCCATGGCAAGCACAGTTGGTCAAATGCCAGAGATGGAATTTAGAAATTACATATTCCAAATGTTTATGGATCTTAAGATTGAACTCAAAAATGAGATGAGAGAGCAAATAGAGGCGGTAAAAGAGCATTTTGACAAAGAACTCCAAAAACAAATACAAGAAGCAAAAGATTACTTCAATACGGAGATAGACATTCTAAAGAAAAACCAAACAGAAATTCTGGAAATGAAAGAAGAAATAAACCAAACTAAATGCTCAATTGAAAGCATCACCAACAGATTAGATCACCTGGAAGAAAGGACCTCAGATAATGAAGACAAAATATTTATCCTGGAGAAAAATCTAGAGGACATGGCAAAAGAAGTAAGAAAACAAGAACAGAGCATTCAGGAATTATGGGACAGCATAAAAAGACCAAACTTAAGAATGATTGGTGTTGAAGAAGGTGCAGAGTTTCAAACCAAAGGAATGAGTAATTTATTCAATGAAATAATAGCAGAAAAATTTCCACACATGAGGAACGATTGGCAAAACCAACTTCAAGAGGCTTACCGAACACCAAACGTACAAAACCACAACAGATCCACACCAAGGCACATTATAATGAAATTGCCTATATACTAAGCAAGGAGAGAATACTAAAAGCCACAAGAGAAAGGAAGCAGATTACATATAGGGGGAAACCGATCAGATTATGCTCAGATTTTTCAACCCAGACCTTAAAAGCTAGAAGATCCTGGAATAGCATATTTCAAGCTCTGAAAGAAAAGGGATGTCAACCAAGAATCTTATATCCATCAAAATTGAGCTTTAAATTCGAAGATGAAATAAAAACCTTCCACAAAAAACAAAAGTTAAAAGATTTCACAACTTGAAAGCCAGCACTTCTGAACATCTTGGGCAAAATTTTCCACGAAGAAGAAGAGAAAAATAACAATGAAAACCAACAAAGGGAGATAGTAAACTAAAGGAATTACCAACCAGAGGAGAACCCAAATCAAGCTAAATACCATAATACATTTAAAAATGGATGGAAATAAGAATCACATCTCAATAGTAACCCTGAATATTAATGGTCTAAACTCACCACTTAAAAGACACAGATTGTCAGATTGGATTAAAAGAAACAACCCAACAATTTGTTGCCTACAAGAAACACACCTCATAGAAAAAGACATCAAGCGATTGAAGGTGAAAGGCTGGGAAAAGTCTTATCATGCACATGGGCTGTGGAAGCAGGCAGGGGTTTCCATTCTCATATCAAATAAAGTAGACTTCAAGCCAAAGCTAATCAAAAGAGATAAAGATGGATATTTCTTACTACTTAAGGGAACCATTCATCAACAAGATATAACAATTATAAATCTATATGCCCCAAATAATGGGGCACCTACATTCATCAAACAAACTCTTCTCAAGTTCAAGAGTAAAATAGACCACAACACAATTATTCTAGGGGACTTCAACACACCTCTCTCACCAATGGATAGATCATCCAAACAAAAGCTAAATAAAGAAACATTAGGCCTCATTAAAACAATTAGCAACTTAGACCTAATGGACATATATAGAATATTTCATCCCTCAGTAAGCGAATACACTTTCTTCTCAGCAGCACATGGCTCCTTCTCCAAAATTGACCATATATTATGTCACAAGGCAACTCTCAGCAAATATAAAAAAACAGAAATCCTACCTTGCATTCTATCAGACCATAATGGGATGAAATTGGATATCAATGATAATACAAGAAATAAAAAAAACTACTCCAACAGCTGGAAGCTAAACAACACGCTAATGAATGAGCAAGGGGTTGAAGAAGACATAAAGGAGGAGATTAAAAAATTCCTAGAGGTAAATGAGAATGCTGAGATTAAAAAATTCCTAGAGGTAAATGAGAATGCTGATACATCATACAGAAATCTCTGGGACACTATGAAGGCAGTAGTAAGAGGAAAATTCATTGCACTGAATTCCTTCATTAAAAGAAAAACAACAACAACAAATAAAGGATTTAACATCACACCTCAAGTGCTAGAAAAAGAGGAACAGATCAACACTAAGAGCAGTAGAAGACAGGAAATAATTAAAATCAGAGCTGAAATTAATGAAATTGAGACTAAAGAAACAATTCAAAGAATTGACAAAACCAAAAGTTGGTTCTTTGAAAAAATAAATAAAATTGACAGACCCCTAGCAATGCTAACAAAAAGAAGAAGAGAAAAAACAAATTACTAGCATCCGTGATGAAAAAGGAAATATCACAACAAACACCTCAGATATACAGGAGATAATTAGAAATTACTTCAAAAAATTGTACTCTAATAAAATAGAAAATACTGAAAGCACAGACAGATTATTCTAGAGTCGTATGAATTCCCCAAACTGGAACAGGAGGCTATACACAGTTTAAATAAATCAATTTCAAGTGAAGAAATAGAAGATGCTACCAAAAAACTTCCAACAAGAAAAAGTCCAGGTCCTGATGGGTTCACAGCCGAGTTCTACAAGACCTTCAAAGAAGAAATAATACCGATGCTCTTCAAATTATTTCAAGAAATAGAAAAAGAGGGAGCTCTTACAGACTCTTTCTATGAGGCCAATATCACATTAATCCCAAAGCCAGGCAAAGACACAGCCAAAAAAGAAAACTTCAGGCCAATATCTTTAATGAACATAGATGCAAAAATCCTCAATAAAATTCTGGCAAATCGGATTCAAAAACATATCAAAAAGATAGTGCACCATGATCAAGTGGGGTTTATCCCAGGGATGCAAAGCTGGTTCAACATTAGGAAATCAATAAACATAATACATCACATCAATAGACTTAAAGATAAAAACCATATGATCATCTCAATAGATGCAGAAAAAGCATTTGACAAAATACAACACTCCTTTATGTTCAAAGCTCTAGAAAAATTAGGAATAACAGGAATATATCTCAACATTATAAAAGCTATCTATGCAAAACCTCAAGCTAACATTATCTTAAATGGAGAAAAATTGAAAGCATTCCCTCTAAAAACTGGAACAAGACAGGGATGCCCCCTTTCACCACTGCTATTTAACATAGTACTTGAAACTCTGGCCAGAGCAATTAGACAGACGAAAGAAATTAAAGGGATCCAGATAGGAAAAGAAGAGCTCAAATTAGCACAATTTACTGATGACATGATAATATATCTATAAGACCCAAAAAACTCTACCAGAAAACTTTTACAACTAGTAAATGAATTCGACAAAGTAGCAGGATACAAAATCAATACTCATAAGTCAAAGGCATTTTTGTACATCAGTGACAAAGCCTCTGAAAGGGAAATGATGAAAACTACTCCATTTACAATAGCATCAAAAAAAAAAAAAAATCCCTGGGAATCAACTTAATGAAAGAGGTGAAGAACCTCTATAATGAAAACTATAGAACACTAAAGAAAGAAATTGTAGAAGACCTCAGAAGATGGAAAGACCTACCTTGTTCTTGGATAGGTAGAATTAATATTGTCAAAATGTCCATACTACCAAAAGCATTATACAGATTTAATGCAATTCTAATCAAAATCCCAATGACATTCCTCAAAGAAATAGAAAAAGCAGTCATGAAATTCATCTGGAAAAACAAGAGACCCAGAATAGCTAAAGCAATCCTGAGCAGGAAAAGTGAAGCAGGCGGCATCACCATACCAGACTTTAAATTATACTATAGAGCAATAGTAACAAAAACAGCATGGTACTGGTACCAAAATAGACCAGTAGACCAATGGTACAGAATTGAGGACACAGAGACTAATACATATAATTTCAGCTATCTTATATTAGACAAAGACGCCAAAAATGTACAGTGGAGAAAGGATAGCCTCTTCAACAAATGGTGCTGGGAAAACTGGAAAGCCATATGCAACAAAATGAAATTAAACCTGTATCTCTCACCATGCACAAAATTCAATTCAAAGTGGATCAAGGAGTTAGGAATTAGACCAGAGACAATACACCTAATAGAAGAAAAAGTAAGCTCCAATTTCCAACATGTCGGATTAGGCTCCAAGTTCCTTAACAAGAATCCTGTAGCGCAAGAATTATTACCAAGAATTAATGAATGGGATAGATTTAAGCTAAAAAGCTTCTTCTCAGCAAAAGAAACAATCAGTGAGGTTAATAGAGAACCAACTAACTGGGGACAAATATTTAATACATGCACATCGGATAGAGCACTAATTTCTAGAATATATAAAGAACTCAAAAAACTTGACACCAAAAAAAACAAATAATCCAATCGATAAATGGGCTAAGGAATTGAAAAGACACTTCTCAGAAGAAGATACACGATTAATCAACAAATACATGAAAAAATGCTCAACATCGCTGGCAATTAGAGAAATGCAAATCAAAACTAAGATTTCATTTCACTCCAGTCAGAATGGCAGCTATCAAGAACACAAACAACAATAAATGTTGGAGAGGATGTGGGGAAAAAGGCACACTCACACATTGCTGGTGGGACTGCAAAATGGTACAACCATTATGGAAAGCAGTTTGGAGATTTCTTGGGAAAATGGGAATGGAACCACCCTATGACCCAGCCATCCCACTCCTGGGTCTATTCCCAAAGGACTTAAAAACAGCATATTACAGTGACACAGCTACTTCAATGTTTATAGCAGCACAATTCACAATAGCTAGGTTGTGGAACCAACCTAGATGTCCCTCAGTAGATGAGTGGATAAAGAAAATGTGGTATATATACACAATGGAATTTTACTCAGCAATAAAAGAGAATAAAATCATGGCATTCACTGGTAAATGGATGAAGTTGGAGAATATAATGCTAAATGAAATCAGTCAATCTCAAAAATCCAAATACCGAATGTTTCCTCTGATATAAGGAGGCTGATTCACAATATTGTTGGGTCGGGGTACATAGGAGGATTAGAGGAACACTATAATGGTCAAAGGGAAGGGAGGGGAATGGAGGGAACAAGGGGGGAAGGGGGAAAAAAGAGAAAGTGGTTGAATAAGATGGATATCATTATTCTAAATGCATGATTGAAGACTGGAATGCTGTGAATATACTACTGTATACAAACTGTTTTATGTAAAAAGATGCTATATATGTATAGTATGAACTGTAATACATACTACTATAAATAAAAATTTTTTAAAAAAGAAGATAGATTATTCCTCTATCTCCTCACCTCTGGGAAAAATACATACAAAATAATATTCATCCAGAATAAAAAATTTCTCAGTCTATTGTAGGAGTAATTTTTCCTGTTCCAAAAACAAAACAAAACAAAACAAAACAAAAACTCTCTGAAATGCTGAGCAGACAATATTGGACATAACAAACAAGAAAAATATGAATTTTCTCTCTTGACTTTAGAAGCCAAATTTTGAGGGTTGGATTGCCTGGATAATGGTAGGCTGGCTGTGTGTCACAGCAAGGAATTGTGTCTTTACCATGCAAAGCACATAGACTTTCATAAATTCTGGTGTTCCTCATGAATATCTTATTAGGTAGACTGAAAAGTAATCATTATTCTCATTTACAGATATGAAAATAGGTGCATAGAACTCTTCTATAACTTATCTAAATGGGGTCAAAATTTCTGTTATTTGGAGTTCTTATACAAGTCTCTTTTTAGTATACCACTGAAGACATCACCTAGAAATGAATATTCAACATACAGGTCCTATGTTGATCCTCATTGCTGGGCCTTCTCCATCTTATCTGGAAACTTTGGAGAATCCTTTTGAAACATTTCCAAATTTCTTTGGAAAAATTCAAACGACCATGATCTTCTTCCCGCCTACTTCTGCAATTTCATGTTATACCATTTTGCTGTCACTTATGTTAATCATGGTGCTTTCTTGTCCCCACCATACAACAAACCCACCTCTGTTTCTGAGCTTTGATTTTTCTGGTCTCTCTGGCCCAATTCTTCCTGGGGCACTCATTTTTTTCCTTCACAATTCACCTATAAAATGTCATTGACTCATAAAGTCTTTCCTTGTCTATTCAATCTAAATTGGCTCCACCTAGTCTCGCCTTAACATTTCTATTTTCTTCTTTCAGGGCACAAATTGCAATGTGCCACTTTGAATTATTTAGTTCCTTATTTATTATCTACTTCTGCACTAGAATTTAGGCCCCACAAAGGCAGAGGCCTTGTCTGTTTTACTCACCACTGTATCACAAGGTCTGGCTCAGAGCCTGACGTGAAGAAGTTGTATTTAGTGAAAGTGTTGAGTGTGTAAAGGAATGGAAGGGTGGATGGCTAGATGCATGGATGCTACAATTATAGAGAAGTGAGTGACTAATTCTTTTAGGTGGACAAATTTTATAAAGGGCACTGTAATATTTAAATATACTAGTTTATATATGTGAAATTGAGCACATTTTAAAATTCAGGCAGTCATCCCTAGAGGGACAAGATGAAAGTCAGGTGTTTTGGGGACAGACATCCATGAGTTTAACTGCCAGATCTGCCACTCACTTAGCTTCTCTGTGCCTATGTGTTTATTAGTTTCTAAAATGAAAATAATGTTCAGGACTAAATTTGAGAATATATGTCATATATATATGTCACACACACATATATATATATATATATACATATATATATATATATATATATGGAAAGCCTAGCATATCTAAATGATTAGCTATTATTATCACTATTATTATCATCAGGATGTATAGTTTATGGTGGATCAACTAATCAAAACAAATAAAAATATATTATAAATACAGAACCCTACTAACATTTGGTTTTATATTTGCTTATTTTAAATGCTAATTCTATATTAAATTTTTAGACATTATTTATTAAAAAGCTCAAAAGAGTCTGAATCTTGTATATATCTCAAAATATCTCACAAGCATCTTTAGTTTTATTTTACTAATGAGGAAATGAAAACAGAAATACTGTTTCTAGTGCTTACAAAGTGAATTAATGAGCGAGCTGGTTTTAGAATTTAGGCATTCTATATCTAATTTGGTGTAACTTTCTCTGATATGTGTGAGTATGAAAGATCATAATAGCATTTGGTTTAATGTGGATGGTATATAAAAATACTAGGTCAGAGTCTAGATATATATGTCAGTAGGTGAAAGCACTAATGATAATTGCTTAAGAATATAAAAGGAGAGCTTATAGTTCTCACATTGGTTATATGCCTGTGATGGCTCTTGTAACAGCCTCTGTGTTATGTGTCATCCTGGTAATAAAGCACTTTCTATTGTAAGGTCACCCAAAGGCCATGCCAGTCCAGTCCAGCTGCTGGGACTTTAGGATGATGAGCTGTTAGAACTTTCTGGGCTCCCTCTGACCCACTGGGTGCCTCTTTTTCTCCCTGTCCATTTGATATTCTCCTAAGCTGCAGTTACTGTCTACTGAGATGTTAATACATTCTCTTTTATCGTCAACTGGCTGAAACTGAATAAACAAATATTTTTAGCAATTTTATTTTCACTCAGTCATGCTGACAAGCTAGTTTATATCAGTACCTAGGACTTTTTTTTTCTTCTGGTTACTTCAGGGCTTTGTGTATAATGCATTAATGCATAACAATCAGTGAAAAATAACTGAAAAATATTTCTAATGTTTACTAACTATGTAATGCTTCTTGACTCTGTTGGCATCTCAGAAAAAAATGCGTTTTTAAAAAGCCTTTATTCAGCTTGGCAACAGAGTACTTAGGTTTCTTTTCTTCTCTCCCTCTTCTCAACTTATACCAAAAGCTACAGATATTACTTTGGCCTGAAACTGCCTGAGACTTGAAAAGATTACAGTCATAGATATATACTATTCAGCTTTCTTTTCATTTAAATAATATTTCCTTCGTTTAGTTTCTAGAGTCTCTGTGGAAGGGACCTGAGAATCAGTGATCTGTTATAAGGGGAGTGCATGGCTTTGGGCAAATGTCCAAAGCTTTTGTGACCTCTTAGCCTCCCTAGCCACCATCTAGGCAAGCACAGTGTCAGGAAGCAAGATGGGTAAGACTACTTCTATAGGACAGGAGAAGGTGCTGGGCAGAGAGGGATTTATATTTTGCCAGACGAAGGAGAATGGTTGGATGTGACATAGAGGTTAGACCTGTTTTGAAGAAGGCAGAGACTGAAGGGGCCCTGGGCCCCTCTTGTTTTCTGAGCATTCCAAGCAGGCCCACTTCTTGTCAGGTTGGTGATACAATCCTACAATCCTCCTCACACCTCTGCTCTCACTACCTTCCTTTGGGCAAAGTGAAGCTGAGAGAAATGATGGCTCCTTCCATGTTCCTCACTTCACAGTTCCACCCATTTCCTGTTCCTTTCCTCTCTTTTTACTTCTACTGGGAAAAAGAAGAAACAATGAGAATGAACTTTCTTATTTTATGACATGGTTACACTAAAAATGTGTGGTTTGATACTGGCAACTAAGACTATGCATTTTGTCAACACCATCAGAATGGGTGACTATTTGTTGGAGTTATTGCTAGCTGCAGCAATTTCCTCCACCTTTGCTCTATTTTTCAGTAGAATCCAGGAGATTGATCACTGAAACAAGGAGAAAAGGGCTGTGTTTGCTGGGGCTCAGTTCTGGTGAATCATCAAGGTCTAAATACAGGATGGTACTATATTTCACTCAGTAAGTCACCAAGCATTATTGCTAGAAACACAGCAGTGAACACAAATGAAGAGACAGACAAGGTCCCTGAAGATCTCCCACCTCCCTCCTCCTGCCCTAGACTAGTGAGAATAGATAGGCAATCCAAAGTTAACATAAAAATGGCTAACTTTAGACAGCAGTAAATGAGCTAAAGGAAATTTAGGGTGGCTTATGTGAGGGGTAGTGACTTAGGTAGGGCAGGGTAGAGACATCTGAATCTAAACACAGCTGGAATAATATGGGATGGATTTCTCTAGTTCAGTTTAGAAAAGTGTAATATTCCCAGGGAATTTACATGAAATGGTCCTTTAACCATGAAATAGGTCCCATATAACCTATTGTACGTAATGTTTGCACAGAGAAGTCAGCATGGTGGAAGGTCAAATAAAGGCAAATTTCAGTCATGAAGAATTATTTTCTGATTGTGCATTACAGATGTCATGAAATGCATGACTAGTTCATTTCTGGAAGTTAATATTTAAAGTGTCATTTGGTCATTTGGATCAGTGTCACATTGTATAGTTGCTCCCAAACAACACTGCATTGAAACTTTCCCCTAGACAAATGAGAGATTTAGCTTCTAAGGTACCCCCAGAAAGACTGCATGTAAATGCCAGGAAAGTTTGTAAATGACGACAAAGCATTTAAAACCCACACCACATAAATTTTTGCTACTTTTTTTTACAATAAAGTAGAACTGGGACAAGGAGAATTCTTATTCCCACATGAGAGTTATGCTTACTTATCTCCTCTTTTTTTTCTTTCTTTTTTTTATTAATTTTTTAAAATTTATTTATTTGCTTTAGTTGTACACAATGCAATACATGTATGTTTACGTGGTGCTGAGAATAGAACCCGGGCTGCGCACGTGTTAGGCAAGCGCTCTACTGCTGAGCCACAACCCCAACCCAATTTATCCCCTCTTACCTTGAGAAGTGGGAGCCAGAGCGGGCATTTGAAGAGAAAAATACCCCCAGAGTCACTTAACTCTCATTTTCTCCATGAAAAGAGCAGAATACACTTGTACCCCCAAAGTCTCGAATCCTAACAATTTAAGGGCTGTCTTGTGGGGTGTTTTTCTGGGAGCTATTATGGTCATGCTGTTAACATTTATAATTCTACAGCTCTCAAGAAAATATCTGAACACTTTGAACAAAAAGTACACTGACACTGGGATTTACTGTGTTCGTGTATTAAATGCCTTTTGGGGAAATGCCTCTGGGATTTCACTATCTTCCCTCTGCCTTTTAAAATGTAATATACTTCAATTTCACTGAGTTAAGCTAAGTTTCCTCCTTGGCGCTTTTCAATGACATTTCCAAGTTAGGTAAACACATCCCTTTTCTCTGTTGAGCTGTCATGTTCCCTTTCATTTGGGTTTTGGGAACTTTAAATGATGTTAGGAGTTGTGTGTTTATATTCTCTCAATGTAATTGTAATTTCCAATAGAGAAATTTTAGTGATAAAAATGTTAATCAGTTTATGGCACAGGGCTGTACTTTCTTTAGCAAAGAAATGTAGAAGTTAATATTGAATGAACTGAAAAGTCTTCAGTGTGGTAAAGGACAAAGCTTAAGTGATTTATATTAAAAAAAAAAAAGCATTCATAAAAGAAGCTGGAGAGAGGGTAGCTGTTGCTGTATTCTTGGGGTTTGTAGGAGACAACTGCCAGACTTCAACGTGGACAGACTGTGGGCCTCCCATTTTCTAGGTACAAATTTTGGTGCTCTTTGGCCTGAACTCCAAGCTCCAGTCTAAGCTTGATGCTTTCTTTCTGGAATATAAAATAAATCTTTCATCTTTCTTCCCTTCCTCATCATATTCCAGCTTTTTCATCCCATTTTTAACCCTGTTTTATCAATGGATCAAGTTCAATCCTGCTTTTTGTCTTTTCCCATCTGGTTTTCTTTCTTTCTTACTCTTCTTATGCCTGGCTGCTTCTCAAAGTGCCACGGAACTTTTCAGTTCCAAATTTTAAAAAATGAGCCTAAATTCATACTTGACCAGACATTGAAAATCTCCTAAGGTGAAAGTGACTAAGCAATCAGGGAAAGAGAAGTAACATCAGGGAAAGAGAATATGCATGAAGGAAAAAGTGTTACAGGCCAAGCAAAACAACAGTGACAATAACAAAAGAACTGTCTCTACATATTTAAAGAGTTAAGAGACATTGCAATAATGAAATATTTGTTCTATAGAAAATACAACATTCAGAATAAAAAGAGCTGGGGGAATTAAAAATGAGATAGAGAGGAAAAACAGGAGTTTGGGAAGATAAGTATAGACAATTTCTAAGAAAATAAGCACACATACATTGAAAGAAAAATAAATAAATATCAATGTAGAAGATCTGAAAAAATACAAATACTGAGAACACTGAAAGAAAATAAAAAAAGAAAAATGATGGAATTTATCAGAAAAATAACTTAAAAAGCAAAAAAAAAAAAAAAAAAAAAAAAAAAATTCGTCCAGAATTAAAGAACATGAATTTGCAAACTGAAAGGGCCAACCAGGTAAAGCACAAAGGATGGGAGTGGACAAATCAGAGTAAGATCTCACAGGGGTCGGAAAAGAGATCAAAACTTCTAGTGACAAAAAAATAAAAAATAAAAAAATAAAAGTGGGGGGTTGAGGTGCTGAGACATAAAAGATTGGGTGTGAGACGTGTTTCAGATTTCTCCACAGAAACATTGGATGCCTTCCATCCAAGTACTAACTGGACCCAACCTTGCCCAGCTTCCAAGATCAGATGAGACACATTCAGGATATTATGGCTGTAGACCAGTAGAGAAGGGGGTGGGGGAAGAGGAAGGGAAAATACTGGGAAATGATATTGGCGGAATTACACTGTTATAGTGGGTGCATGTACTAATATGAAATAACAAATCCTGCCACTATGTTTGACTAAAATGCTTGATAAAAAATATAGAAACAAACAAATGAATTAACCAAGTTGAAAAATTTTGTTTTTGGAAAAGAACATATGGATTATATTCCCACCAGAAATAGTTAAGCGCTCCCCTTACTCAAGACCTGCCTAAAATATTGCATCATCCAAGTTTTTGATTTTTGTTTTATGATGGATATTATAATTTTAATTTTGTTTTCTCTTCTTGTATGTGAAATTCAATATATTTAAATTTTAGAGATCTTTTTATATAAAATCTTTGTATATTTTCTTCATATTTGACTTGGACTAGTTAAGCACGTTTTATTGATATTAAGGCACATATAATATATGTGCTGTGTCCCAAATATTTTCTTTTCTATCATTTACTTTCCAGCTCACTTATTGTGTATTTTTCCATGAAGAAACGTTTTATAACTATATAGCTCAATTTTCCAGAAAAAGAAAAGAAAAGAATACATGTTACAGGACAGACCAATGCATGCAAAATTCTGAAGGAAGAAAGGATTCTTCTGACCATTCTGCAAATCAGATGTAAGTAGGATAATAAAGACACGTTCAGACACGTTCAGGTCTCAAAATTTTATCTCCAACCCATTTTTCCTAAGTAATTTATTGGATCCTGTGTCCTATCAAAATGATGGAGTAAAACAAGAAGGAAAAATATGAGATACAGGAAACAAGAGATCTCAAACAGGCTGAAGGCAATAGAACAATGGTGAAGGAAGATTCTGTGATGTGTTTTATTTTACCATATTGGTAGAACTAGGTAGAACACTTATACACTTTGAACATCTTGAGGGCCATGGATATGGCTTGGTGGTAGAGCACTTGCCCATTATGTGTGAGGCCCTGGGTTCAATTACTAGTTCTGAAAAAACAAAACAAAACAAATAATCTTGAAAGGGAATAGGCCACTGAGAAAAATCCATGGTTGAATAACTGCTAAGTACAAAAAATTTCAACAAAGGAAAAAAATAACTACTAAATACAAGAAAATGGGAGGTTGTCCAAGAATGAAGAGCAATTATGGTTTGTTAAACAGATCAGCTGTGCATACAAATACATATTTATACAAATAAAATTATAATAGGAAGTTGGGTGGATTGGAAGGTTATATATTTTTGGTATGAACAGGAGAAGAAAAGAAACTAACCTTTGATCTTCCATAGTCAGAAATAATATTTAAGGTCTAAAGCAGAAATTCATCTGATTCTTTTGAATAAACCATTTGTTTTGGAGTAATGTTTGATTACAAAAATTTGCAAAGATAGCACAGAATTCTGTACTCCTTACCTAGTTTCTCCTACTGTTAATGTCTTGTATTAATAGGGCACATTTCTGAAAACAAGTCATCATTGGTACATTACTATTTATTAACTACAATTTTTATTCATATTTCTCTGGTTTTCCCATTACTGTTCTATTATCCTGTTCCAAGATCCTGTCCAGAGTGCTATATTATGTTTAGTTTCTATGCCTCATCAGTCTCCTCTGGACTGTGACAGTTTCTCTGTCTTATTGTTTCATGACCTTGACAGTTTTGAGTACTGATCAGGTATTTTGGTGTATGTCCCTCGATTTTGGCTTTTTTGCTTATTGTTACACAAGGGTTATGGATTTTAGGGTGGTGGAATACTCTTAGCACATCTTATCAGTACATATGCTGTACCCACATACAGCCTGATAACTAGGTGAAGATGGTGTTTGCCAGATTTCTCCACTATTTTTCCTGTTCCATACTCTTTTCTCTGGATCCTAGTCACCAAGCCTAGATCACATTAAAGGAGAATGGGACAGGATAGAACTTCCACGGGGGGAGGGTGGTGGTGGTGGTGGTGGTGGTGGTGGTGGTAGAATCTACACAGACTACTTAAGATGCTCCTATAAGAAAGATTTGCTGCTTCTCTATTATTTGTTACTTCGATAATTTATTTGTATCAGTGTGGACTCATATATTTATTTTATGGTTTGCATTATAACCAAGTATTATATTATTCATGTTTCTTAAGTTATTCCAGTTTCAGTATTAGCAGACATTTCAGTTTAGCTCCTATGTATGTCCCTTTAACATACCCTGTTTGCTCCTTTTGTAATTTGAGTACTTCCTTACTTTCTTGCTTTTTTTCCCAGACTTATCTTCTATCTTCTCTGCTCCAGCCTTAAGAACAGCCATTTCTCCCAGGATTTCTGGTTCCTTTTTTTGGAGAACATTATAGTTCTAAGATTTGAACGTATGACTTTAAAAATACACAGAATTTAAAATAATGATAATTATTATAAATATTAATTATAAATAATAATAATTTAAAATTTTAAATAATTTAATAGTAATAATATAATTCTCATAATTTCTTTTTTTTAACTTTTTTAAACTTAAGTAATTTAATTTGTTATACATGCTTTTAGAGTGCAATTCCTTTCATATTACATATAAAGAGCACAGTTTTCCAAGTCATTGGTTTTATACAAAATATTTTCATACCATTTGAGTTTTTGTACATGCACTTAGTATACTGAAGTCAAACTCCTTCTGCCATCGTTTCTATCCCCTTGCCCCTTTCCCTCCCCTCCCCCTTTTTTCTATTTAACATTCTTTCATTCCTCTCATCCCCCTCCCTTGCCACTATAATTCAGTATTATCATAGCAAAGGAATTAATTGACCTTTGGTTTTCTGGGATTGGCTGACTTCACTTAGCATTATTTTGTTCAACTCCATCCATTTCCTGCAAATGTCATAATTTTGTTCTCTTTTAGTGCTGAGTAATGTTCCACTGTACCAAAGTTTCCCTATCCATTCATCTATTGATGGGCATTGGGGTTGTTTCCACAATCTAGCTATTATGAATTGTGCTGCTATGAACATTGGTGTGGCTGTGTCCCTGTTAGTATACTTTTTTAAAAAAATATTTATTTATTTGCTTTAGTTGTACACAATGCCTTTATTTTTATGTGGTGCTGAGGATTGAACCTGGGCTGCGCACGTGTGAGGCGAGTCCTCTACCACTGAGCCACAATCCCAGCCCTAGAATGCTTTTTTTAAGTCCTTTGGGTATAGACCGAGAAGTAGGATAGCTGGGTCAAATGGTGGTTCCATTCCAAGTTTTCCTAGGAATCTCCATACTGCTTTCCAAATTGGCTGCACCGATTTGCAGCCCCACCAGCAATGTAAAGTGTGTGCCCTTTCCCCCACATCCTCTTCAGCATTTATTGTTGTTTGTGTTTTTGATAGCTGCCATTCTGACTGGAGTGAGATGAAATCTTAGTTTTCATTTGCATTTCTCTAATTGCTAGAGATGTTGAACATTTTTTTATATATTTGTTGATTGACTGTATATCTTCTGCTGAAAAGTATCTGTTCAGTTCCTTAGCCCATTTATTGATTGGGTTTATTTATTTATTTATTTATTTATTTTGGTTAAAGGTTTTTGAGAGATTTATATATTCTTGAAGTTAATGTTCTGTCTGATGTGCATATGGTAAAGATTTGCTCCCATTCTGTAGGTTCTCTGTTCACCTCACTGATTGTTTCTTTTGCTGAGAAGAAGCTTTTTAGTTTGAATCCATCCCATTTATTAATGTTTGGTTTTAGTTCTTGTGCTATAGGGGTCTTATTGAGGCAGTTGGGGCCTAATGCAACATGTTGGAGATGTGGGCCTACTTTTTCCTCTATTAGGTGCAAGGTCTCTGGTTTAATTCCTGGTCCTTTATCCATTTTGAGTTGAGTTTTGTGCATGGAGAGAGATAGAGGTTTAATTTCATTTTATTACATAAGGATTTCCAGTTTTCCTAACACCATTTGTTGAAGAGGCTATCTTTTCTCCAATGTATGTTTTTGGCACCATTGTCTAATATAAGATAACTGTAGATGTGTGAGTTCATCTCTGTGTCTTCTATTCTGTACCATTGGTCTACTGGTCTGTTTTGGTGCCATTACCATGCTGTTTTAGTTACTATTGCTTTGTAATACAATTTAAGGTCTGGAATAATAATGCCACCAGCTTCATTCTTCTTGCTAAGAATTGCTTTGGCTATTTTGGCTCTTATTTTTCCAGATGAATTTCATGATTTCCTTTTCTATTTCTATGAGGAATGACATTGGGATTTTGATTGGGATAGCACTGAAATTGTATAGTGCTTTTGGTAGAATAGTCATTTTGACAATATTAGTTCTACCTATCCATGAACAAGGTAAATCTTTCCATCTTCTAAGATCTTCTTTAATTTCGTTCTTTAGTGTGTTGTAGTTTTTGTTGTGCAGGTCTTTCACTTCTTTTGTTAGGTTGATTTCCAAGTATTTTATTGTTTTTTGACGTTATAGTAAATGGGGTGGATTTTCTAGTTTCTCTTTCTGAGGATTTGTCACTGATGTACAGAAATGCCTTAGATTTATGGGTATTGATTTTATATCCAGCCACTTTGCTGAATTCGTTTATTAGATCTAGAAGATTTCTGGTGGAATTTTTTGTATCCTCTATGTATAGAATCATATTGTCTACAAATAGCGATAGTTTGAGTTATTCTTTTCCTATCCGTATCCCTTTTATTTCTTTTGTCTGTCTAATTGCATGGGCTAGGGTTTCAAGAACTATGTTAAATAATAGTGGTGAAAGAGGACATCCCTATCTTGTCCCAGTTTTTAGAGGGAATGCTTTCAGCTTTTCTCCATTTAGGATGATGTTGGCCTGGTTCTTAGCATAGATGGCCTTTACGATGTTGAGGAATGTTCCTGTTATCCCTATTTTTTCTAGCGTTTTGAACATGAAGAAGTGCTGTATCTTGTCAAATGCTTTCTCTGTGTCAATTCAGATGATCATATGATTTTTTATCTTTGAGTCTATTGATGTGGTGAATTACAGTTATTGATTTCCTTATGTTGAACCAACCTTGCATTCCTGGAATGAACCCCACTTGATCGTGATGTACTATTTTTTTTTTTTATGTGTTTTTGTATTCAATTTGCCAGAATTTTATTGAGGATTTTTGCATCTATATTCATTAGTGATATTGGTCTGAAGTTTTCTTTCTTTGATTTGTCTCTGCCTGGTTTTGGAATCAGGGTGATATTGGCCTCATAGAATGAGCCTGGAAGGGTTCCCTCTTTTTCTATTTCATAGAATAGTTTGAAAAATATTGGTGTTAGTTCTTCATTAAAGATCTTGTAGAACTCAGTTGTGCATCCATCTGGACCTGGGCTTTTCTTGGTTGGTAGGTTTTTGATGGCATCCTCTATTTCTTTGCTTGAAATTGATCTATTTAAGTTGTGTATGTCATCCTGATTTAGTTTGGGCATATCGTATATTTCTAGAAATTTGTTGATGTCTTCATTATTTTCTATTTTGTTGGAGTATAGATTTCCAAAATAATTTCTGATTATCTTCTGTATTTCTGTAGTGTCCATTGTGATGTTTCCTTTTTCATCACATATATTGGTAATTTGAGTTTTTTCTCCCCTTTTCTTAGTTAACATAGCTAATGGTTTCTCAATTTTATTTATTTTTTTAAAGAACTGACTTTTGGTTCTGTAGATTTTTTCAATTGTGTTTTTTGTTTCAATTTCATTGATTTTGGCTCTGATTTTAATTATTTTCTGTCTTCTACTGCTTTTGGGGTTAATTTGTTCTTCTTTTTCTAGGGCTTTAAAGTGTAATGTTAATTCATTTATTTGTTGACCTTTTCTTCTTTGAAGGAATGAACTCCATGCAATGAATTTTCCTCTTAGTACTGCCTTCATAGTGTCCCAGAGATTTCGATATATTGTATTGGTGTTCTTATTTACCTCTAAGAATTTTTTAATCTCCTTTTTGATGTCTTCTGCAACCCATTGTTCATTCAATAGCATATTATTTAGTCTCCAGGTGTTGGAGTAGGTTTTGTTTCTTTTTTTATCATTGATTTCTAGTTTCATTCCATTATGATCTGATAGTATGCAGGGTAGTATCTCTGCTTTTTTATATTTGCTTAGAGTTGCTTTATGGCATAATATATGATCTATTTTAGAGAATGATCCATGTACTGCTGAGAAGAAAGTATACTGACTCCTTGGTAGATAATTTATTCTATATATATATCAGTTAAATCTAAGCTATTGATTGTATTATTGAGTTCTACAGTTTCATTGTTTAGCTTTTGTTTGGAAGATCTATCCAGTGATGAAAGCAGGGTGTTAAAGTCACATAGAATTATTGTGTTGTGGTCTATTTGGTTCTTGAACTTGAGAAGGGTTTGATGAACGTGGATGCTCCATTATTTGGGGCATATATATTTATGACAGTTATTTCTTGTTGATGTATGACTCCCTTAAGTAGTATGAAATGCCCTTCCTTATCTCTTTTGATTACCTTTGGTTCTAAATCTACTTTGTTTGATATGAGGATGGAAACCCCCGGTTGCTTACGTAGTCCATGTGAGTGGTATATTTTATCCCATCCTTTCACCATCAGTCTGTGGGTGTCTTTTCCTATGAGATGTGTCTCTTGAAGGCAGAAAATTGTTGGGTCTTTTTTTTTAATCCAATATATCAGCCTATGTCTTTTAATTGGTGAGTTTAGGACATTAACATTCAGGGTTATTATTGAGATATGATTTGTATTACCAGTCATTTTAAATTTTATTTAATTCTATTTTATTTTTGGTATTCAGCTTGACTTGATTTCTCCTATGGTTAGTTTTCCTTTATTGTTGTTCTTCCCTTTGAAGGTTTTCATTGTTGTTTTTCAATTCTTCATGGAATATTTTTGCCAAAGATGTTCTGTAGTGCTGGCTTTCTTGTTGTAAATTCTTTTAGTTTTTGTTTATCATGGAAGGTTTTTATTTCATCATCAAATCTAAAGCTTAATTTTGCTGGATATAAGATTCTTGGTTTGCATCCCTTATCTTTTAGAGCCTGGTATATGTTGTGCTAGGCTCTCCTTGCTTTGATGGTCTGGGTTGAAAAATCTGCTGTGATGCGAATTGGTTTTCCTCTATAGGTTATCTGATTTTTCTCTCTTATGGCTTTTAAAAATCTATCCTTATTTTGTATGCTAGGCATTTTCATTATAATGTGCCTTGGTGTATATCTGTTGTCATTTTGTACATTTGGCATTCTATATGCTTCTTGTATTTGTTTTTCAAATTCGTTCTTCTTCTTTGGGAAATTTTCTCATATTATTTCATTGAAGAGATTTTGCTTTCCTTTGGATTGAATCTCTGCACCTTCCTCAATTCCAATAAATCTTATATTCGGTCTTTTGATGGTATACCATATTTCTTGGGTATTTTGTTCATGGTTTCTTACAGTCTTCACTGTGTGGCCAACTTTATCTTCAATATTATATATTTTGTCCTCATTGTCTGAGGTCCTATCTTCCACATGATCCAATCTATTGGTGATACTATATATTGAGTTTTTTAAATGGCCTATTGTATTTTTCATTTCAAGTATTTCTGTTTGGTTTTTTTCTCAGACTCTCTATCTCTTTCTTGAAGTAATCTTTTGCTACCTGTATTTGTTCTCTTATCTCTTTGTTGGTATGATCGATGGTTGCCTGAATTTGATCTCTTATCTCTTTGTTGGAGAGATCAATTTTTGCCTGTATCTGCTCACTTAGGTCATTTTTTAAATCCTGAATCATTTTAATTATGTATATTCGGAACTCCTTTTCCGACATTTCACCTACTGTGCTTTCTATGGATTCTATTGCTGTAGTATCTTGGTTTGTTTGGGGCATTTTCCTCCCTTGTTTATTCGTGATATCTATGTGTTTTCTCCTCTTGCAGTATAAGTCTGAGGTATTACTGTTTCTGTCCTATTGTCTTATATCTTCCCTACAGGTTACCCTATGCCTCACTTTTAATGGAAAGATCAATATTACAGCATTCAAAGTACCCAACATATTGCCATATATCAGTTAGTTTCTATTTTTATATTTACAATTTTGACACTTTAACCATAAATGATGAGATCAATTATCTTCTACCATTTAGTCAGTATTTTTGTGTAGTGGTTCACAGTATCTAATGGTAGAAGTGGGGGGAATTATGGGTTGGCTAAAATGTTTGTGAGGTAGATGTGAGAAGATAGAGGTATTAGATTATTTGACTAGTGAGAGGGTAATCATGGGAATTAGGGTGTTTAGTAGGAGAAACCAAAGATGGGTATCCCCATGTAATATTCCCTGTTCCTGGGCCCGGGGCCTCTTCCCTGACCTGTAGGCAGAGGCGGAAAATACCTGTGGCTCCTGAGTGGGCGGGCCGGGCTGGGAAAGCATGCTGGAGGGCCTAGCTTGAACTCTTGTAGGCTGGGGCTGGTTCCCTTGCTGTCCCCAGCTGGAATGGCATCTCTGAGGTGGGCGGGCCTAGCTGGAACTTTTGCAGGCAGGGGTTTGTTCCCCTGCTGACCCCAGCTGGGATCTCATAATTTCTTATATAACCAAAATATTTATTAATTTGTACAGCTTTGTGTCACAGAAATGTTTTAGGAAAAATATCTTAAGTAATTGTAGAAATTACTGATTTGTGAAAATCTATTTAATAGTTATATTATTAAGATAGAAATGAGATAAAAGAAATATATAATATATGTAATAAAAGTGAGGTCCAATATGAACCAAAGAAACAAAGGGGAAATATAACTTTATGGTGCTATTCTGCATGGTGCTTGGTCAATAGAGACTAATGATTAAACACTTCTAATACAGATAGCAAAACAAACATTGAAACAAGATGTAATATTGACAGGCAGGATTAACTCCCTAAATATATTTTTGTAATTTCCTTTCAATCAAATATAATTTGTGAATGAAATCTGGATTTGCCTTTTAGCCAACTTTTATCTCATAGGAACCAAGGGAATAATGAAAGAAGCTGCTACTCTAGACTTAATATTGACAGCATTAAAATAAGAAAAGGACTATATTTTCCTCTATTAATTGAGTTAGAACTTAATTTGTGCATTTCTTTGCTGGCGATTATCACTTTTCACCACCCATCAGTCATTTATTTGCATGATTTGTCTCAGTTACCATAAGACAAAATTTCTTAAAGGCACCTTGGTCTTACTCTCTGTATCTCTCAAAAGCCTGCCTGTTGCAAGGCATAATCCCTGAGCTATTGAAACACCAAATGAAGGTAAAAATGAACGAAGCAAGAGACTACTTGGCAAGGTAGAACAAGAACCCTGGAGAATGAAATGTTGGCATTAGTAAGTTTTAATAACTAAGGAAAGATAGGTCAGGATGAACCATATAGACAAAGGAAACATACATTAGTGCTTCAAAAAGCAAAAGTTTTTTTTAAAGCAAAAGTTTAAAGTCAGAGAATATGTACACATAATCTCATGCTGGAGAATGAAATGTTGGCATTAGTAAGTTTTAATAACTAAGGAAAGATAGGTCAGGATGAACCATATAGACAAAGGAAGCATACATTAGTGCTTCAAAAAGCAAAAGTTTTTTTTTAAAGCAAAAGTTTAAAGTCAGAGAATATGTACACATAATCTCATGCTCTATAAATGTTATCCAAAAATGTAGGCTTTCATGAGGTTCAAAGAGTTTTAAAAGTTTCAACTGTTGTACATAGAGGGAAGATCACAAAGGAATCTTATTAAAGAAAAAAATCGGAGACATCGGAAATTACCAGTATGAGGTAGGATACCAAAAGCACAAGTGACAAAAGAAAAATTAGTTATATTGGATTACAGCAAAATTTAGAGAGGTAGATTTTTTTGTGGGGGGATACTAGGGATTGAACCCAGGGGCACTCAACCACTGAAGCATATCCCCAGCCCTATTTTGTATTTTATTTAGAGACAGGGTCTTACTGAGTTGCTTAGTGCCTCGCCATTGCTGATTTTGGCTTTGAACCCATGATCCTCCTGTCTCAGCCTCTTGAGCCACTAAGATTATAGGTGTGCACCACTGTGCCTAGCGAGAGGTAGATTTTTTGTGCATATATATATATTTTTAGAAGCAGGTGGACATAATACCTTTATTTTATTTTTATATGGTGCTGAGGATCGAACCCAGTGCCTCACACATGAGTTCATTGGCTAGCAATCTACCACTGAGCCACAACCTCAGCCCTACAGCAAAATTTAGAACTCATGTCCTTCAAAAGATATCATCAATAAAGTGAAAAGAAAAGACTGATTGGGAAAATTACTTGCAAGTCATGTATCTGATAAAGGATTGTCATATAGAATATACAAAGAAATCTTGCAAAACAGCCATTAAAAAAGAAATTATCCAATGTAAAAATGAGCAAAGGAGTTCTCTCAAAAAAAAAAAAAAAAAAAAAAGACATGCATATAGCCAACAAAAAAGCGAAAAGATGTTCAACTTAATTAATTCCTCATTAAGGAAATGCAAATCAAAATCTCACTGAGATTTTACTTCACTAAGCTGGCTAAAATAAAAAAAAAAAAACATGATAACAACGGTTGGCTGTTAGAATTTGAAGAAATTAGAGAGCTCGTATATTGCTGGGGAGATTAAAAATTGTGCAGGTGCTTTGGAAAACAATTTGTTAGCTCCTCAAAGTGTTAAATTAGAGTTACCATGTGACCCAGAAATTTACTTCTAAGCATATGCTCAGGAAAATTGGAAGTATATGTCCACACGAAAACTGGCTCCTGAATGTTTTCAGCAGCATTACTAATTGTGGTTAAAAAGTGGTATCAATCTGAATTCCATGTAACTGATAGGGAGATAAACAAAAAGTGGTATAGTTTCTATAATGGAAGCTATTCAGCAACAAAGAAGAAATAGCCAATGAAAAATGCTACAAGCTGGGTGAACTCAGAAAACATTGTACTAAGCAAAAGATGCCAATCAAAAAAGACCATGTTATATAATTCCACCCAACTTTATTTTTTTAGATTTCATTTTAAGAACAACTTGTGATGGGTTAGTATCATTTTCTTAGTCATAGGGTTGCTAGACTATAAGTTTTCGAGAATTTAGCGATACAGTATTTTATATATAAATATATTATTATATAACATAAATACATATAAATTCAGCATAGTGTTTTAATCATTTTTCAAAATATTTTTGTAAGAATAATATAAAGACTTGGTAGGTATCATTTATAAATTTGCAAATAAATACTAGAGATAACAGAAAAACCAAGAAGCAATTTGAGAAATGGAAATCAGAGGACCTGACTGAATGAGCAGTCCTATTTAAGACTATGCAAACACTTGAACTATGTACAACCCTTAAAATATGTCACCTTTATGGTGACATCCAGAATAAGGGTAGTATGAATTTGAGCTGGTCACATCAATATACTGAAAATATTGAGTAGCTCTGGGTGTACCAAAATTCAGCTTTGGGAATAATATTCTAACAATTATATTGACTAAATAGTTACTTCATAAGAAATTAAAATTTCAGAAGAGCCCAGCATCTAAGACATAATTAAAAGATTTTTAATTCAGAAAGTAACCATTTCAAGTTGATGCTAAATATCTGAAGTGCATATGTTTGGATGGCAACCAGAAGCAGAATCAATTAGACAGGGAGACAGATTGGGCATAGTATGAGGAAGGCTTTTCATAATTAAGTTGTTCAGTAGGGAAACAAGTGGGCTTGTGAAACTGTGAGGTTTTATTAGGTCATGGGATGAAATCAATCCCTCCTATTGGAAACATTTTTTATTCTCTTATTTAGTTAGTAAATAGGGGATTCCCCCTTTATCTCCTCTTTTTTTTTCTTTCAGTTTTTTAAAAATGCTTTCTAAGTCATACTCTGTAGTAATCCTTCTGAAATCCTAAATAGAAGCCGGAGCTAGCCATAAAAATAAACATCCAATAAAATTGGATATACTTAAAATTTTTCTTCAGTAATGGTCTTTCTAGTGCCATTCTGATTCACAATGACATATATCTTTCAGTCTTTATTTCTATATCCTTTATCCTTGGATGTAACCTCTTATTGCCCACACACATTTGGGTCTTATCATTGGGCTGATTATACAGTGAAAGTATATCTCATTGTTTCAGGTGCTTAGAAGTAAAGTAGCTCACTTAATAAACCAACCCTATAATATAACTCTGTGTGTGTGTGTGTGTGTGTGTGTATACATTTTTTGAGATATTCATTTAAATATGGAAGAAAGGAAAATATACTTAAAAGAAAAAACAAATAGTAAATATAATTTTACTTAAAATTAACATTCCTTGCACCATCTCAAGTAATGATTTTTTAAGTCTAATAAGTATTTCTGCTTACTCATGGATCAGCGCCAAGAAAAAAATGAATGTTATAAAAGTCATCTTCATAGAACTGTATCTTTGGAACCTTAAAATTTAAGTCTTGATCATTTGGCACACTTAGAATATTTTGCCCAAATAATTTCTTATAACAGTAATGAAAATCATACAAACATTGTTTTGACCAATTCATTCTCCTCTAATTATTTTTGGAGTAATTTTATTTTGGCCAAATTCATTTTCAATAAACATTTATGAAAAGTGTTCCATTTTAGGCACTATTATAGGTACTTGAGATACATCAGTGAACCAAAAAGACAAAAAAGTTCCTGCCCTCATGGAGCTTATATAAGAAAATTGTCAACACACAAAATAGTAAGTACATTTTATTTTAGAAAATGATATATATTATTGAAAAAAAAAAATAAAAGCAGGGAAGAAGCATATGAAATGCTAAGGTATGAGGGGTACTGCATTTAAAAGTAGGGTGGTCAGGACAAGGCTCATTGAGAAAGTTACATTAGACCAAGACTTAAAGATGGTGAGGGAGCAAGCCAGAGAGCCATTTAGAAGAACAGACAGAAACAAGAGAAAAGGCTTTGGGTGGGTGGAGCTGTTGGCATACTCAAGAAACAGCAAGGAGACCCAAAGAGCCAAGTTAGAAAGTTAATAAAGCAGGTTTGACCTTGCAGGCCATTGTAAAGACTTTGGCTCTATTGGATGATTTTGGACTAAAGAATAAGAAGTTCATTTAAATTAAAACAGACTATGGAAAATAGAGTAGATGTAGGAAGACCAAATAGAAGGCTGTTGCAATAACCATTAAAGAGAAGATGTTGGTTGGACTAGGCTAATGGTGGATATGATTAGGATTTGTGTGTTTTTGTTAAATTAAAAAAAAAACAATAGGATTTTCTGGTGAATTATACAATAAGTATAGGAGAAAGAGAAGAGTCAAGAATGATTTTAGTCTTCCTTCTGTGGTCTTGGAGGGAAGAGTGAGGATTTAGAATTTATAATAAAGGAATGATTTTTAATATTTTGGGTATAAAATTTTAAAAATAGATTTGCTATTAATTGAGGGGAAAAAGATGAAAGGTGTAACAACTGGTGCATTTGGGTTATATTCAGATTTAAATGTGTATGACATAGCTGGATGATGAATGGATAATATCAAATGCACAAACATTTTTGGCCAATTAGATTATTCAGTGGCTCTCAGCATACCCAACTTAAAAGATGCTCTACTGGTACAAGCAGTACCAAAAAAAGAAATTCTAAGGCTCTGCAAATCAGAAATTCCTGATTTTCAAACAGAATATTATTAAATAAACATGCAAAATATTGTGTTCAGTGTTTAGAAGTTCAGAATTGAAAAATGAAATTTGGGTCTTATACTATTGTGTATAATTTGTGGAACAATGTCCAAAACCCCCAGCTAGTTTGACAAACTAAATTAAATCCCCTGAGGCAGAAAAATAATTTGTCTAAAATTTCACATATTTATCACATTTAAAGCCTTAAATGGAGAACTGATAAGATCATCTCTGTTTCTGGAATTGCATAAACATGTGTGTGCTTTATGTGTTAACATAATGAAGGAAAATGTTGATATTTTGAGTTGAAAGCTGGTAAGAGCTTCTTGTGCTTCACAACTTGAGTGCAGTTATTTTTCTTGACTGTAATTCACAACTTTCCTGCAGGCTAAATATTTTATATGCAGAGCTAAATACACAAAAATATTAAATACAATATATTTCTGGCAGTATAATTTGGAGCAGAAACATTCCATTATATTTACATGTTGCTGAGCAGACAGGGTGGGTGCTCAAGCTTCAGGTAGTGAGGTTGGCCCTGTTTCTGGGGAGGGGTAAATGAAAACTAGTGAGTATCTTTCTTTCCTTGGCGACCTCCCATTCTTTAAAAATAATCTACACTTTTTTTTTTTTTTACAGTATAGAGACTTCATTTTTTCAAGGTTAAAAAAATGGAAGCTAAGGGGATTAAAATATACATATTCATTGAAGTTTCTCAAGTTTATTTATTCTGAATTCTTTTTATTTTTCCCCATATTTTAGTTTATATTTTCCCTGTTAGGGTGAGTTATACATTATGTGCTATATTTAGCAGAATTTATCTGGTAATTTCTCAGGATGATGACTAGGCTGTATGACTAATTAGCAGGGAATTTTGAATTCAAACTCTCTTTCATCCCTGGTTAAAACCCAAACAACGTAAGCTTAAGCAGAATACATTATCTTGGATTCTTCAAGAAATATTTAAGAAGGCATGGTTTGGAAATTGTCAGACTAACTGGTAAATTCTCCTAAAATGTGGCACAAAATTTGTAAATAATTCCTCCAGGGAAAAAAATTAGCATAGATATGGAAAAATAAGCGGATTTGAGAACCAATATTCCTGGCTAACCCACTGAACAATAATCAACTGTAATATATAGGAATAAAATAGTCAACTTGATAAAAATGTACATCTATATGTCATATACACACTGTACACAAATATGCATCATTGATTTACACAAATGTTAGCAGAATCATTCATCACATTTGTTTTTGTGTACCTTCTATCAATCTAATATGAAGATTGAAAGTATTTAGTAAAGACTATTTGTCTACCTTCACGTATTTTATCTTCCCTATTTTCCTTTCTTCTTTCTTTCATATTTTGTCTTCTGCCTCCTTCTCATGGCCTAATTTAGGCTAAGGTGAGTAAAGCACTTGCATTACATTCAAAATTGAAGGGTGGACCAAGAAGAAATAAATAACTTTCGGAGGGAGGAGACAGGGGATTGAACTCAGGGGCACTTGACCACTGAGCCACATCCCCACTCCTGTTTTATATTTTATTTAGAGACAGGGTCTCATTGAGCTGCTTAGCACCTTGCTATTGCTGAGACTGGCTTTATACTCTGGATCTTCCTGCCTCAGCCTCCCAAGCCACTGGGATTACAGGCATGCGCCACCATGCCTGGCTGTAAATAATGTTTTAATGAAGCTTTTTTTTAAAAAAAAATCACAATGAATGCAAAACCCCATGATAAAATTTTGAAATTCTGAATAAAGACTAGGTTTGCTAATATTTTGGAAAGGAAAGATTAACAATTCTGCTTTTACCTATATATTATGATTACTGAGCTTTTTTTGGTGTCCCATTAAATTATACACCTGAGACAAGTTCTGAACTTGCTTGGCTCTGATCTGTAAAACAAGTTGTAAAACAAGTGTGTATACTTGTTTTACATTCTTGACAAAACTAATCATTTTGTCAATCTCCAAACAGAATTCCAATGCTACCCTCCCTTAATCAAATTCACAGGTCTTTGTTACAATAACACATGAGACTGATATCATTCATAGGTTGAAAAGAATTGAGACTTCTTCTATTTATAAATTAATTTTGCTGTCTTTAAGGTAGTGAATAGGTAGTAGCATCCAGTGAATGGGTTGTACTATTAAGAAAAAATACATAAATATTTGATCTCCTTAGGAGGAATGTTCTTTGAGGACTCAGGCTTAGAAATTTAGGGGGTTTGAACAGATGAAAAATATGAGATTGATTTCTATTAAAGAAGAAGTTGGAAAGAAAGATTAGGAATCAAGCTTGAAGTTTAATTCAATTTAATTCACTATAGAATTATAGAACAATGATTTTATATGAGACACAGGGACAAACTGATGAATCAGGTATTGATCTCTACTCAAAGTAGTGTACAATCTGGAAGGGGAAACAGCACAGAAAAATAAATTACTGAAATGAGAGCAGATGTGAGGAGGGATAGATGAAGAGAGTAATGGACAACTGTAAGTATTTTAGGAAAGAATAAGGTAAGACTTCATTGTAATAACTGATATAGAACTGGAAAAGAAATAGCCAATGGGCAGAGAGAAGGCAGCGAGGAAGTGAATTTCTGATGATGGGAAAGAAGTCAGCAACACCTGTTATGTAAGCATGTTGAAGAAGATAAGAGTAAACCCACAATGGAGTTCAATGGGAACACAAGGCACGTGAAGGGGAAAAGAGGACACCCACATCAATGACTAGCACAGAACTGGTGTTCAATATCTTTTTTAATGAAAATAAGGAATGAGTAAATAAAGACTGAAAGAAAAAATGTCAAATGGTGGAGACCTTTGAATGCTATAATAAACAATTTGCATTGAAGATAAAATGGGACATTTAAAAGCTTTTGAGCAAAGACGAATTAGTATCAGAACCGTGTTGATGGAAGATTAATTTGCAGAAGGGGGCCAATTAGTTAGTTATTTCTATAGTCCAGGAGAGTAGTAATAATGACATGAAGGACTAAATTGGAAGTAGAAAGGGAAAGGAGGGAATATATGAGAGAAATGCTGCAGAGGCAGGATTGATAGTTAAAGCAATTAATTCACTCTGGTAAGAAAGATGAAGGCAATAAAAGTGACTCCTCAATTTCTAGCCTGAATAATAGGGAGGGCATCGGTGTTTTAACGGAAATAAAGAACACAGAAAGATAAGCATCAACTTGCAAAGAAAGATAATTAATTCGGGGTTAGACATACAGCTGGCAGGGGCACTGGCAGGGTATCCAGGTGGAGATGTATGGCAAGCAGATCAGTTTTTCTTCCTAAAAAATAAATGCTGTCACAATGGGGGAAGCAGCAATTGCCACTAGATGTGTCCCTCACTTCTACTTTTTGATCAATTGCATATAAGGAGCAAAGATAGGGAAGGTTTGTTGAAACATTCAAGAGAAACATGCATGAATGCATTTATATATTATTATTATATTATATGTAATATACCCTGGGAGTATCAATTAGGGTAATAAAAGATTTTAGATTACCTGGATGCATCCCCAAAGCTCTAGATCCCTAGTGTCAGTTGCAAGGTAATAGATTAAAGTGAGTGGCTTGCTTAGAATACACCTAGCCCATGCCACTGGGTCTCTAATTTTAGGTGCATCAGGATCACTTGAAGAACTTGTTAACATACAATTTACAGGTCTCAACTCAAAAGTCTCTGGTTAGAAAGATTTGGGAGAGCTCTAAGAATTGGCATTTCTCATGGTTCCCAGGTGATACCCATACTACTTCTGGTCCAGGGTCCACATTTTGAAGATCACTGATCGAGGACAAGGGCTTTTAAATACTGCCTGAAAGAATAATTCTCAGAAGATAATCTGTGAATAATCTTCATTAGAACCACCAAGGTTTCTTATTAATTTAGTTCTTGGGGCACAACTCTGATTCAGTGAATCTTTTATTTTTTTATTTTTTATATTTATTTTTTAATTGTAGTTGGATACAATACCTTTATTTTATTTATTTATTTTTACGAGGTGCTGAGGATCAAACCCAGAGCCTCACATGTGCTATGTGAGTGCTCTACCGCTGAGCCACAACCCCAGCCCCATCAGTGACTATTAGTATTTGGGTTTGGAGTTTTAGAATAAGCATTTTGAAAAGTCTTTTTAGGTAATTCCTAATATCTTTTAAAGTTTGAGAAATACTTAAATTGTGATGTGAATTTTAATTAACTTTGGGAAGACATTAGAGACCTATGTTCTATAATTGTGGTGAAAAGAGCAAGTAAAGAAAGTTAAGAGATGTGGGGTGTATACATAAATCTTGATACTAATTTGTTGTATGGCCTTAGGTAAACCACTTAACCTTTTTAGGTATAATTTCTCATCTCACAATAAAATGATTAATCTGGAAGATACCCACATTTCCTGTCAGCTTTAAATTGTGATGATTTGGGGAAATAGCAATGGGTAATTGTCACAGATCAACTTTTCCAGAAAAATTTAAGAAAACAAATTCTTTACAATTGGGTTTGCCAGAATAACATGGATTTTTTTCTGTTTTGTTAAACTACACACACCTTCTTCCCATTCTGATTTGCTTTTCTTGTTTGGGTTGTTAAGTTGTTGGTCTCTACTGCCTTTGAGACTCACTACTGGGGCAAGTATTTCTGTGGGCTGAATTCTATCTTATCTGTCAGGAATCCTGGACTTTTTATGACAAGCAATCTCATTCCAATTTCTATTGGAGCAAATTTTGGAGATGAACATATTTCAAGATTGTCAGCCAATACAAAAATGCATATTAAAATAAAATATAAATCTATACATTTGTCATCTCACAAACAGTAAAGTGGCTACTATTGAAACACATAGATAAAAATAAATATTGGTGAGAAAGAATGTGGAGAATTTGGAACACTTTGTTCTCTTTGTATGGATATAAAATACAATAGCCACTATGGAAAACAATATAGCAATTCATCAAAAAAATGGAAAACCAGGAGCAGTGGCACACGCCTGTAATTCCAGCAGCTTAGGAGGCTGAGACAGGAGGACTGCGAGTTCAAAGCCAGCCTCAACAAAAGTGAGACCCTGTCTCTAAATAAAATATAAAATAGGGCTGTGGATGTGGATGTATTCGAGTGCCCCTGAGCTCAATCCCCAGTGCCAAAAATAAATAAAAATAAAAATTGAAAATAGAATTATATGATACAGCAATTCTACTTCTGGATATAAAGATGCAAAGAATTGAAAGCAGATATTTGTACATGTATGTTCATAGAAACGTGATTTACAACAGCAAAGAGGTGGAAGCAATCCAATTGTCCATTCATGATGAATGGATAAAGAAAATGTGGTATAGATATACAATGGAATATTATTCAAATATTATTCGAAATGGAATAATAATGTAAGAACATGGGTGAAAACTTCAGGGCATTCAGTGAGACAAGCCAGTCACAAAAGGGAAAATACTGTTTAATTTCACTTATTTCAGATAACTAGAGTAGTCACATTCATAGTGACAGAATGGTAGTTGCTGAGGGTTGGGGGCAGGAGGAAGGGGGAATGACTGTTTAATAGGTACAGTGTTTTAGTTTTGCAAGATGAAAAGAGTTCTGGAGATAGAAGGTAGTGATGGTTGCACAACAATGTGAATGTACTTCATACTATGAAACTGTGTACTTAAAATGATTAAGATGGAAATTCTATATTACTTGTACTTTACTACACTATTTTAAGAAATAAAATTAAACCTTTCAATAAAAATTTATGTTGAACAATATATGAAAATGTTATGTGCGATACTCTGATTATACTACAAAACAATTCCTTATGACTTAAATAGAGAAGCTCTATCCTTAGTTATGGAGTTTTTTAAAACCTCTTTTGCAGTTACAGATTTCACTATTTGATATTTTGTGTAATAGAATAAATAAAGGTAAATTTGAAGAAGCAGGCTATTTTTTTTTTACCAAATGTAAGTATGATTTTATATTGTAATATACTCACTGCCCCAAATACAATCTAGGCATTCAAACTTTATTTATTTTGTTATTTCTCAGGCTAAGCTCTTGCCAGATTGCAGAGCCATAAAGGATTTTGAAAAATATAATGATTTAAAATAAGGAAAATAATAGTTATGGATATTTAACAAGAAAGGTGGAATTTGTAATCAGAAGATTTAACATTCCAAATGGCAATGAATCTGGGAAATAGTAAAGCAGAAAGATATGCTAGTAATTGTGGCATTTATGCTTTAGTTGGAGAATTGAATTCTGCAGTTGAAGAATATTTCAGAATGTAGAGTATATATATAAATCAGAGTTGGAGGAGAGGAAAGGCCCTTTTGATGATATAAAAAGGCAACCAGGGGTTAGGACCCTCAGGATACAAATGGAACCTACCTAGCTTCATAATTCTACCACTGAAGGAAGGAGATGCGAAACATTCAAACTATGTGTTAAAGGCCTACAGCTTAATAAGAGGGAAACAAAGCCACAGGCTTGGAAATCCAACATCTTCATTTGAAAATGTCCATAGAAAAATTTTTTAAAAATCTGAGCCCTCTCAGGGTAGATCATCTGCTGGGGAACTAAACTCTAGCCTGTGTTCATAGTCTTAGGGATAAAGTGGAGAATAGCAAACAGTGAATTGCTTAGAGATACGTTTACAAAATCATTAATCTTTTCCTATTTTTTGGCAAAGTCAATGCTGTTCTTTCTGGCTGGCAAAAGAAATGTCTTATGAAGTGTATATTTGGGCACATGGATTTATAATAGGACCCGACCAAGTGGCGTTTGTTTCCCATTATGTCTGCTTAACTGACAGGGTAAATATAGATGTGGACATGGATGTGAAGAGAAGAGCCTTAAGGCTAGGGGTTGAGTAACAAAAAAGTACTATTCTTTACCAATATTTTATTTTTTTGGTACTGAGGATTGAACTCAGGGGTACTTAATCACTGAGCAACTTCTCCAGTACATGAGCTCTCTGCTTCTCTCTCTCTCTCTCTCTCTCTCTCTCTCTCTCTCTCTCCCTCACACACACACACACACACACACACACACACACACACACAATTTTTAAAAATTTTTGAGACAGGGTCTCACTAAGTTGCTAAGGCTGATTTTGAACTCACTATCCTCCTACCTCATTCTCTTGAACTCCTGGGATAACAGGCATGTGTCACTGTACCTGGCTTGGATCAATATTTTAAAAGGAGGTATTATAATTTATTTAATCCAAAGAAAAGGATCCAAATAAATATTCACCAATCTATAGATGATGTACAAAAAATACACCTTTAAAAATTGTTCCATCTTATTAAGTATCAGAAAGATGAAAATTAAAATGAGCTGTTTCATTCATCATTTTGAAAAATTCTGGCAAGAAAGTAGGGGGTTAGAGACACTGTTAATTTATTGACAGAAGTAGAAATTGTTTATAGACTCTGTTGAGAATAGTTATTGAATCTGTGCATCTGCACATACCCTTTAAGCCACCTAAAAACGCAATTTTGGGACAGTATTGATAAGAAAATATAGATATATAAAATATAAGTTTATTATGGATTTTTTAAGAGAAAATAAATGAAACTTCCGAAGGACAGTGATCTGATAAATATTCCAAGTTCATGGAATATTTTGAGGGTATTTTTTAAAGTATGGATAAAACATGCAAACCTGAAAGATGTTTATGAGATAAATTAAAAAAGATAAAGGCATGAGAGATTTACTATGGGGTAAAATGGGATGGCGAGAGTTAAGCTGATTTTAAAATTGTGGTAGGATTATGACTTTTATTTTTTTTTAATTTTATTTTGCCAACAAAAAGTTGTAGAAATATATGTAAATTTTCTGATTTAGCAAGTAGTCTTTTAGTAAGAACTAAAAAGAACAATGCACCATTTAATATATTTCTTGGATAAAGAAGTTTGTAAATACAATGGAACCACCAGGAGTCAAAGATGTACCTATTCATTTTTTCCATCCTGGGGAAATCTTAATTTTAAATTCCTTCAGAAACTTTTTTTTTCCGTTTGAAAGGGTAGATGTGTGTTATACCAGAACTAACAGCAGAAGCTTTGCGCTGCTGTTAGGGGGCTTCTGCAGTTTCCCAAGTGTACTTCTCTCCTGTGGTTATTCAACAGTTTGAAATTAGAGTCCTAACACTAATTGATGTTTCAGAAAAAAACATCATCTTACAATTCATCAATTCCATTTCCACAGTTTAAAAAATATGAAAGAAAACTGAGGTTCAAAGTGTCTTTATGTTCTTTCCAATCCAGAAATTTCTTTTCAAATATTTTGGTTATTCTTTTCACATCTCTGCTCATTTAGTTAGAATTATGTGATTAATGTCCAATTAGCAAGTTCAGATGATACATGGCCCAGTATGTGTCTTAGTTCCCCAGGCACAGGTGGCACCTCCCTCCCCTGTCACCTTATTGTGCACCTTATTCTCTAATTCCTTTTAGTTTCTTACACATGCTGTGATCCGTTCACCTTCATGCCTTTGTTCAGGCTGTTTCCGCTCTACCCACTAATTGCTATCTCCCTTTGACTTAATTAAATCCTCCTTATTCTAAGTTCAACACCACTTCTTCTAGGAGGCCTTCACTGACCTGAACTACTTCCATTCCCCAGGCTAGGCTAAACCCCTTTCTCTGTGTTCTCATAGTATCTCATACAACTCTCTTTCTGGTAGCTATTATTTTGCATTTTATTTAGCAGCCACTGAATAAATGTTTGTTGATGAAAGGAAGGAGCAAATGAATGCATGGATTACAAAGGAATCTACCTAATAAAATTGAGAATTGCAGCAGACCTGGCTTTCATCATGGGCTTAAAAATATATTTTTTTCCCACTATAAAAACTGTTAAAAGTACATGCTCTGCCAATGGTAGGTTGGTAGTGTCATCTGGTGCTGTCTTCTTTACATACAAAAAATACATCATTATTTTCATATAGAATCAAAGTGTGTGTGTGTGTGTAACTCAAAATCTTGAAAAAATGTTTATTTATACAATGCTTTGTGTGCTGTAAAACCTGACAAATTCAAACTTAAGATACTTAACGACTGCTTAAGAAGTTCATGGTGCTAGATTTCTCCTCTCTGAGAAACACCTGACTTGATTTCAAATATCCACAAGGATGATTATTAAAAAAACAGGTTTTAAAAACTAATAATATTGAGAAAAAACTACCACCCAACTCCAGGCAGTAAAAATGCAGTAGCAGGGATGTTGAAAATTATCTCTGTGTCTTTTTGCTCTCCTGCTGGTGCAGGTCTCTTCTTTCATTGTGTTATTAGTGACACAGACCTAAAAACTCTGATTTCTGGAAAGCAGAAAACATACCAGTGGGAGGTGAACTCCCAGCTACAGGGTGAAGTGCTAAAGTGAATAATATATTGTTTGTTGGAATCATTTGGCAAAGGGCAAATGTAGCAAATACACCAACCTACTGCTATGAGAGCTCAGGCTTGGCATTTTCATAGCTCAGAGCTGTTTAGTATTTTGTTTTGTTTTTCCCCCAAGCAGGGTTCAGTTTGATTATTCTTTTCTGTAATAAGGGCCTAACCCACATTTTAAGGTCATGCACCCTGTCAGTTTATTACCAAATTGCTTACTGAAGCTCAAGTTAGTTCTTACAGCCTCCTGCTGCAGGCTCATTAATTATCATCTACTTTGGCATTTTTACTCAACGCCAATTGATGCTTTAAGAGGAGGGGGAGTGGAACAAACAGAAAAGAGGACATGGCCAGTGCTGTTCATGCATTTGAGGTACCTAAGATCAGGACTAACTATGTGTAAGACTATGTCACAGTTGAAATCTGTTTTTATCTCCTGGCCTTTTTCCCTTTATATAACTTGATATGCACTTCATTCTCAAGTCAAGTTTGTGTCAGTTGCAACCTATCCCAGCTTCACTGAGCTGTGGGAAGCAAAGCCACCAAGTTTCCCAGCTGCTAGCAAGACTGCTGTGAGCCAGGCTTTTTCACCTGCCATTAGAATGAAGAGGGGCCTCATGCTTCAGTATGTTCTTGATAACATGGGCACCCCACCTTACACTCACCTACTCATCAATCTATTTGCCTATGTCCTACAGCCCACCATCATGCAAAGTCCAAGATTTCCAGGTCACTACATATATATATATATATATATATATATATATATATATATATATATATATATATCTTTCATTGCTATGGATTTGCATATACCCTGATTTTGATCAATTTTTAAAATTTTTATCCAACTCCTCAGATTCTTTCACTTTGCTCTATGGAGATCACTATATTTAGTTGTATACTAAATAACATTTTTTTCCCTAATGGGAACACTCTTGGGAGAAAAAGGGGATGCAATGAATAATACTGGAGAAACCGGAAAAATTGAGACTAGCCCAAGCAAACTAATGCATGCAGTCACCTTACTTACAGCCCCTAGTTTCCAAAAAAATTTACTTCCTTTTGCTAACTAGAAACTGCTTATACTCTGGTGAAGTAGAACAGGTATCCCCACCCAAAAGAACTATCCCCCCATAATTAAGCTTCTCCTCTTGTCAGAAAGATTTCTTTTTCAAAGAGTATCAACAGGATTTCACAGGAGTTCTGCAGAGAGCTCAATGTGGTTTGAAATTTCATCTTTATTGTAAATGCCAGGTTTGCAGACAAAACTCATGAAATCTCTGTCTAGCTTAGGAATATGGGACAAAGAGTAACTGTTAAGTTCCCACCCACTGACATGTAACCCAACCACCCCACTGAGTATAAATATAAAAGAATTTCAGACTCAGGGTCCAGAGATTTTTAAGCATTAGTCCCCCTGGACTACTGCAGCTTAAATAAATCTGCTTCCTGAAAATTCCTTGGATGTCCGGCCTCATCTGTCTTATATCACTGGGACTGTTACGTATGGTCTTCTCAAATGGTGCCTATTTTTCTTTGCTATAACATTTGTGCCACTTGGGCTGGATGAGGAGTAGGTGTCCTTTTTTCCACTCAAACCACTTAAGACCCTTGTCTCTAAAGTACTTCAGCTTTGAAGTTCCTGTTACTGGACTATATTACCTGCTACTCAGTCTTGCTGTGACAACTGACATTTTGTCTTTCCTCCAACACTGCTTGGTTTTATCGCTTGGTTTTGTGTCACTCTTTCAAATACAAACTGTTTATTCTTGGTGATTTGATTCTTCACAAAGAAAATCCTTTTCCAGTACTTGATTATCAATCTCTTGGCTTCCTCCAAAGAGCTTGTCTTTCTTTTGTCTCAACTACCCACTCCCATGTTGGATCATCTTCAATAACTGCACTCTTTGTTATCTCAATTTCAAATGTCATCTCAGAACTAACTTCATATTATTTCTAATTCTACCATTCTGGCTCATCAACTCCAATATTTTTCCAGTTCCATTCAGGCATAAAATCCACTGTTCTTGCCATCCATTTGGTGTCTTCGATTCCCCCTTGTGTCATTGCTTCCTTCTACACAGATTGGATTCCATGATCCATAATAATAATCACTTTTTGGGGGATATATACTCAACCTCCTTGTCTTTACCATACTTACCTGGTAAACATCAATTCTAGTGAAACCTACTCCCTGCTGACTTAGTGTTTGGGCAGCTGAAATTGGCTACAGAAAAACTCACAATCATGCTGATTTGTTATGACCAATGGCAAAAGGGCACTTAGTCCTGTCTAAGAAACCCACTAGTCTACTTTTCTCCCATTCCCCAGAATTACACCCCCCACACTAAGTCTCCAGACTTTCTGTCCTGCTGCTTAGACTTTGATGATGAGCCTCCATATACTCCTGCCACCACATTTCCAAGCATTCTGCACACATACACACATGCTCTCCCTTTTCTCTTCTACTATGGATCCATCGATTGTGCTTCTAAGTTCCTATATACTCGATCCCATTACTGATGTCCTACTCAAATTTTCCAGCAGTTCTTCTGTATCATGAATTTACCTATCTTTATCAAAGCTTCAATATATAGATATCATGTATGTCTTCTTTCATTAAAATTTTCTCCAAATCTCACATCCAGTTCCAGGAACCCTTCACAGTAGTCAGCTTTTTCTCTGAAACTCCATTTAAAAAGTTGTCTATTCTCATAATCTTCACTTCCTTTCTTCTAATTCTTTTTCTCTCCAATTTAATTCTGAATTCTTGTCCTTTCCTTATACGATTTGCTCTTGTCAAGGTCACTACTGGCTAGTGGCTGCTGGTTATCAAATCAAGGATTAGTTCTCACTCTTCCTCATATTTGATTCATGGTTATTATTTTATAGGTTGTGGATCCTTTAAAGTTTTTGAAACCCTTTTATAATCATTTGCTTCTAAACCCATTCCGTCTTGATTTTCCTCCTGTCTCAACAGTGGATCCTTCCCTGACCCCCTTTCTATCTTGCCTTCCTTTAATATGAGATTGTCCCAGTCTTCAGACATCTTTCTTGTCTAGATATACTCACATTCTTGGCTACTTTATTCAACCTTTTGTCTAAAAACACCAACCAGATAACTACATTAAAGCATTTCTTATTAATTACTATGTTAAGAACAAGTTTTCATTTGGCTTCTTAAACCTGTTTTAACCTTAGTTTCTCCAATTTCAATGAATGACAATTTCATTCTTCTAGCCCCTACTGTCGAAGACATTAAATTTGATGTTAATTACTTTTTGTCACCTCCCAATTATTATCTTTTATAAAATCAGAGCTACCTTCAAAATATATTCAAATTCAGTCACTTGTTACCACTTCCAACATTACCACTCAGGGCCAGCCATCACTGAGTCTCACTTAGATTACTGCAGTAGCCTCCTCACTGGTCTCCCTGTTTCTGTCCTCAACCCCAATGTTCTCCACATAGCACCAGTGTAAACCTTTAAAAAGAGTATATCATATCACTCCAAACTCCTAAATTGGGTCCCAACCACAGAGTAAAGCCAAGGTCATCAAAATGGCTCCCAGAATATTATATATCAGTGATTCTGAATCACTTGAATGGGATTTAAGAAATCCTATTGCCTGTCATTCCCAATTAAGATGCAACTTGAACTTTAGTGAGGTCCAAAGCATCAGCAATTTTAACAGCTTCAATCCTGCCACCTCTAATTCTGATCTGATCTCCTATCCCTCCACTCTAAAACCCCAACCTCTTTCCATGAACCCTGTTCCAGGCACATTGGCCTTGACATTCTTCACCATGCCAAGCTGGCCTCTGCCTCAGGAATTTTAAAGTGAGCTTTCCTTTACCTGGAGCACCTCCTGTTTCCTCTGTCTCACTACTATCTGCATGTCTCACACCCTGTCATCCTTCAGGGCTTTACTCATTCCCAGACCATTTTATATGTGATATTCTTGCTTCTGTTCCCTTTCATTCTTATTTTTCCAATTTTTATTTATAGCATGTTTATGTGCGTTCTGTTGTCTTCTCTTTACTACACTATGATATGTGGTGGCATAAAGACTTTGCTTGTTCTCTTGTACCTTTCATTGCCTAGAATAATGCCTGGTAAATAATAGGTGATTATGTATTAAATGAGTTTGTAAAATTGAAGGTTCATTTTACCTAGCTTTTCAGCCAAAGCTGAATAAAACCAGGATAGGCTTAACTCAACAGTTTATAGGGTCTGGTTGTCTTTCAAAATCCATGATATTGACCATATTGTTCAGTCTTTTGTTTTGGCTTCCATTTCTAGTCTTTGGTTTTCTGAATAGGATTAGTCCTGGGTCCAGTGGTTTGGCTTGATGCCCTCTCTGGACCTTACCTGTTCCTCCAGTAATGATATTCCTTATCCTGTACTGCTCTTGAGCTGATAAATTGATGGCATCCTTCGGATTAAATACTGCTGCTACCTGGCACTACCATCCATTTTCCTGGTACCATACACTTTTGGACTTTGTAGTCTGGAATATTATTTACTTACCACTGTGGTCCTCTGTCCAGGACAGAAGTTCTAATCCTACCAATTTTAATTTTTATTGGCTTCCCTAGTGGTGATCATTGCTAAGTTTCTAGAATGATTTGTTCTTTACTGAGTTATAATAGGTTTCCAGGAAATTAATATTGGCTTCATAATAATAATTTGGGACTTCTGTTTCAATGTTGTTCACATATCCTTCATTCCTGGTATAGTCCTTGCCTGTGACCTGGAAATTTCTCCATTCAGTCTCAGAAATTACTTGTCTTATGCCCCTGTTCCTTATAAAATAATATGACAGACTAAATTCCATTAATGGGCTAATGCCAATGACTGCTTAAATTTGTAGCATTCTAAAATGTATTGGGTGTTAACAGGGATAGACTTTCCATGGTATAATTTTAGAATGCTGCTGAGTCACCAGAACAGTCCCCTAACTTGTTTCCATCTTCCATATTGCCACATTCAGTTTTTCTCAATGCAATAGTCATATGATTTGCCAAAATATGAATCAGATGATATTAATCTTCTATTCAAACCCCCCTAAAGATTCATATCTGTTAGTTAGCTTCTTGTTGCTGTGACCAAAAAACTTGACATGAACAAATTAAAGGAGGGACGATTTATTTTTGCTCAGCTCATGGTTTCAGAAAATGCAGAAATCTCATAATAGAAGAATATAGCGAGGAAAGCTGCTTATTGTGTGCTGCTAAGAAGGGGAGAGAGGCACAGGAAAGGGCCAGGGACAGATATAGTCCTCAAGGCCACACCCCCAATGACCTACTTCCTCCAGTCACACCCTTCCTGCCTACAGTTACCCCCAAGTAATTTATTCAAATAAATAATCCATCAAGTCGACTGATGATGTTACTATTCAATCATTTCACCTGTAAATACTGCTGCATTGCCTAATGCATGAGCTTTTCGGGGGACAGTCCAGATCCAAACCATAAAAATATCCCACACAGAGTAAAAGCTAACTTAGAATGTTTTTATACAGCCTTGGCTTCCAAATCAAACTTTAATATGCATCTGAATCATGTTCAGATTTTGTCAAATGAGATCCACATTCAGAATGGCTGTGGTACTGGCTTAAGAGTTTGCACTTCTAAAAAGCCCTCAGGAAATACGGATGCTGCTACTTCATAGGGCCACACTTTGAGGAATAAGACCCTACATGACTTGTCTCCTCTTTACATTCTAACCCTCCATCTCTCTGATCTTCTAATATTTCTGACATTATCCCTCATAGCTGTATCCACGCTCACCTCCTTCATGGTCTTGGAACATTCTGGAATGCTCCCACTTCAAGGCCTTTGCATTAGCTGACCCTCTGTCTGGAGGTATTTCAACCAGATATCCTATATGCCACCTGCCACCCCTGCCCCCTTATTTCAAGTTTTTGTTCAAATGTCACTTTTTCAGTGAAACCTTCCATGGGTCACTTAATCTAATAAAGCAGAGCATTCTGCTCTTCCATATTCCTTACCTCCCTCTCCCATTGTAATTTTTCTCCTTAATACTTCTCACTACTGAAGGTATAATATCCTTTTACTTACTTTGTTTATTGTCTGCCATGCTAGTTATAATGCAAACTCCACAAAGGCATTTGTTTACATTTCTGTTCACCCCAGTAACTAACCCCTAACACATAGAAGATGCTTGGTAAATAATTGTTGAATGTCTGAAAAATTTTCATTACATTATTTGGTATTTATGGCAAAAGGTCCTAGGCAGAGCAAGATAGAAACAAATTTGTTGTATTTTAATTAGTATTGTTCAGTGTGGGTGAATGTCTCACAAGAATAGTAAGTCAGAACTCCTCTACTTAATGCTCATTTATACAGATTTTCTTGCTACCAGTGGAACAAAGAAGTTAGATGGAATCAGGATCCACCTTTAAGTAAGAGATACTTAACGAGACTAGTAACACAATTAAAAACAAGCACAGCCTGAGACATTAATGAGATCTCTTTCAAGTTATAGATCATGAGGACTGTGTTTCACAGTGATACAAGTTTTCCTGGAAGGCAGTTACTGGATATGTGAATTCCTGTCAAAGATACTGTAGAATAAGTTTGGCCTTTTGTGAAATGTTGACCTAGAAGACCTCTGAAGTCTTTTCTGTCTGCACAAATTAGAAATCAATGATAGAGAACAGGAAGCTGCTTTGCGAGATGTGCAATTTGAGTTGCTCAAAGAATCCACAGTCACACTTCACATGTTAGAGTTCTCAATTTCATGAACCTCCAGCGAGCTTAGCAGGTGAGGAGGTTATCATATGTTTGTTGGTTGGTTTTGTTTTCTAATTTTGAAGCTAGCCCAAACCTTGCAAACTGAACCAAAGTACATTTCATTATTGTGACCTATTCTCTGCCCAATCAATTTTCAGCTGCATGTGCCTGGGGCGAAAGAAATACATAATATAAACAAATTTCACTGAGATATTTTCTGTTTAAGGTGTAAAGGCATTCTTCATCAGACTGCTAGTAAATCAGAAAACAGAAGAAATATGGTATAATAAATATTTGAGGCCTTGATTTTTTTAGTTTTAAACTTATTAGCCCTCTTTATCAGCATATTATCAGGAGATAAAAATTGTTCTCCACTTCTTTCCCTGCATTTTCTTTTTTATTATGTCATAATTTTAAGTTAACACTAGGAAATATTGAGCAATAAAGCTTTGTAGTTACCAATCTCTCACAAATACATCGTCTAAGGTAATCTTCAGGACCATCTGATGAGAGGTTTATGGATCTAATCATATTATTTCACTAAATACTATACATATTTTATCTTAATTAACCTTGACAAAAGCTGGGTGAATTAGGAATTCTTATCATCATGATGAAACTCTGAAGGTCCAGGCACTACTTAGCTAGTAATGTGTACACATTTTATTTTAAAAAAATGAGCCAGATTCAAAGTCATGTTTTTAAAAATTTTATAGTATTTATCACAATTTTAAACATTTTGTTTATTCATGTTTCACTTCCCTTTTATTTCCCTTACAGACTATTTCATGAATCTAGTGCCTATTTCTCTGTTGCTGAATTTATCTCCAGTTCCTAGATCAGTGTCTGGTACATAATTGGTACTTAATAAATATTTGATGAATAAATAAATTAACGAATGAGTGAATATGTACATTCTTGAAAAATATTTTAATTATACTATAGCTGCCTAGTAAAAGAAAAGAAAATGAAATATCTTTGGAATGATACTGTATAGAAGAAGATTATTAGGCATGGAGAAATTTGGCTTCTAAAATGAAATTGAAATAGAAACTTTGAATTTCTATTTATACTAATCCTCAAGGAGAAATTTTCTTTTTAACATTAGACAATATAAAGAAAAAAAAAATGAACTTTCTCCTAGACCATTTATTATTCTTATTTTGGAGTAAAAATTCACCAACATCCTAAAATGTCCTCCTTCTTTCTCTTACCCCCAACACGTGTGTTCATTCACCCACCAGATCACCCTTCCTAACCTCCGCCATAGCCATACTAAGGACACCCTGTGAACTTTCTAGAGCCAATGGTCCTCATGAGAAAAACAAGAAAGAAATATTTTAGGATAAATGCCTGGGCCCTGGGATACTGGGATTCATATAATGAGGGCAAAAGACTTAGTGGCCATTGCTAACAGGATATTCACTGATAACAGGATATTCACTTCCTTAAAGGCATTGCCTGTACTTAGAGAGAGGTTTACCTTAGCATTTTCACTTGTCAAACTAGTGACATCAATGTGGTGACCGTAGGATTATCAGGCTGACTCTAGTGGCCAAGGAAACAGTGGTAGCAGATAAAGGGCATCACATGGAAGGTTGAAAGTAATGCTGGAGCCTGTGGCTGGATAATTTTAATAGTCAAATATTCTCTAGTACACAATCTGCCTTCTGAACAAGAAACTCAGACTAGCGGTCCAATTATTCTGCTGCAGAAGATCACAGAGGGAGCATATAGAGCATTATTGCTGCCATTATTGACATTTATCCATTCATTCATTCACTCATTTATTCACTCCATAATTATTTGTTGAATGGGAATCACATTGACTTTCAATAAGTTAGCTCCTGGAGACTATTTTAAGCAAAAACCATTCAGTTCTCACACAGAGATTGATAGGGCCTGAACTGTCTCAGTATTCATGGAAATAAACTATGGTCTAGAATGAAAATCAGCTTTTTCAAAAAAGGGGAAAAGCCTTTCTAAGGTGTTTTTTTTTTTTTTTTTTTTGGTCAATTATTTCTAAATAATGGTTATAGAAATATAAAATGTATATGAAGATTTTTCACACTTGGAAATAGGAATGGACATTTAGAGGCACGTTATTTGTTGACAAGATTAAATTTTGCTTTGAAATAGCTTCGCATAATCACAAGATAAAGTTTTAATCTAAAAACGAATGCAGTGAAGAAAATACCCTGATCCATTTAAAAGAATTGGATAAACTGAATGATATATGGACAGAAATTTATAAAACCATTTTTAGTCTTCATGTTTATAATTCCTTAATCCCTTTCAGAACAAAATACCAGCACATGTTTTTTAGTTTGGGAATTCCTTGGGAAATGGATCTGTTAAGACACTACAGAAGACTTTGACTTCCTCTCCTGGTGCACTGAATTGCTTCAAAACCTTTAAATCAACAGAAGCTACAATTTAACTGAAAACTTTATGTTAGAATTAACAAGAACAAGAAATAAATTCCTACTTAGCAATTCCAACATGGAAGATAGCATGTAAATACTACCAAAGAGAAACCATGGCCAATACCTTTTGAATGCCTGCTTGAGACTCCAGGACATTGTTCTCTGATCCATTGCTTCGGTTGATCATGCGCCACATTTGGGAGTACATGCTGTCCCTCTCAAAAGGATTCAATCCCTTCATGCGGACATGCTCATATACTGCAGAGTCCAGGACTGTGCCATAGGGGATGTCTGTTTGCTTGGAAAGGTCCTGAAGAGACCTTGATTATTTGGAGAGAAGAGAGACAGAGGACATAGTGATTATTTTCAAGTGGAAGTAAAATTTAAAAAAGAAAAGGGCAATATATGTGAAAATAGATTTAAAAGATTGCTTTGCTTATTTTGTTGTCTCTTAATAGTGAGATGAAATGTATAATGAGAACTGATGTGAGGGTATATGTAGCAAATTATGAGATAAAATAGTCATTATTGAAGAAGTGAAAATTTTTAGCCATTAATACAGTGCTGTTTTGGCAAACCGTCACTGGGGAAAAAGAAATCTAGTAATCCCATTAAAATGATCACAAATTAAATTAGATTGCTATGTAATCATAAATAATTTAGTATTTAATGTTAAGCATAAACATTAGCTGATGTTCTTTTAGGTGGCAAGGCTTTAATAGTTTTATAAAATAATTACATTTTACATAAACAACGTGTTTTCAAATAAAATGTATGTTTAACAATTGGTATCGATAGTCATTATTTATGGAGTGGCTACTGCACACATCAGGCAATTGACATGTATTATCCTTACAGCAGTGCCTCACATTCAGAATTATTTTCCCCATGTCCTCAATGAGGAAACTTTTAGGTTGAGAGAATAAATAATTTAGAGTACAAAATCAGGGAGCTAGGATTCAAATGTAGATCTGTCTGCTTCTAAGGCCACAGTGTTTCAAATGCAAGACACTTACTATTATTTCTTTATTTCTTTTGCACTATTTGCTGTCTTTTTTGTTTGTATATGTGTGCATTGAATGTGTGTATGTGTGTGTGTGTGTGTGTGTGTGTGTGTGTGTAGTAGAGAGAGAGGGAGGGGAGGAGCGAAGGAGAGGAATATTGACTTCTGTTTTTATTCAAACAGGACAATTTTCATATTACTGGAAGCAGAATATGTTTTCAGCTTTCTTGGTTACAGGATAATGATTGAGGATTTTCAAATCCATGTTTGAGTTAGAGATAGCATTTATTTGTCCCCGGTTATCCATCTCTAGTTTGGTGGTCAGTTTCCTTAAATTTGGTTTACAGAGCCATTCTATAATTTTTGATTTGGAGAATTTGTTACCACTCCTTGGAACTCATTGAATTTGTGTATGTGACCAACTTTAATGACTGACATTTAAGAATAAACGTATCTTTGGCATAGTGTTCCAAATCAGATGCTAGTATGCTTCCAACTAACTTCTAAGAATGGGAGCAGATGCTTTGAAACAGTATACCATATTTTGAACAAGTAAAAACATGTACCAGGTACTGTATAACACGAGCCATAAATGAAATGTAATGTACACCTCTAACCTTTGGTTTGTTTTTAAATGGAGTTAACTAATGATTTCCTGAGGGTCTTTAAAACCAACAATTGCATTGGACAAAAGAATTGGGAATATCCTTAAGTTCACTAATCTTCATCATGTGCTGATGCAAAAAATAAATTATGGGCCCTGTTTATTAGAGGCATATTTGTGCCAATTTCTGGCTATAACTTTCAGCAAAATTTAATCTGCATTTTGTTGAATTTTGTGTTGTTGATACATATCATTTACTCCAGGAAACTACTGCATTAATAATTTATTTTTTGCTTTACCATTTGTTGTGTAAATGATGCATTTAAAACATACTATTTGATGAGAAGAATTTTTTGGAATATTCTATAACTACTAAACTACTTCTAGCATTTTGAAAAGATAACTAGAGTGACAATGTAAATGAATAATTGAGGAAAAAAATCAAGAAAAAAGTGAGTTGCATATAGCTAGAATACAACTTAATGCTAGAGTGACAGGGTATTTATTTCTGGGATGTATCGTAATTATCTTGGTGATATTGTAACAATAAGGATTTTGTTTCAAGAGAAAAATTAACTGCTCATTTATTGCTTTACTAGCAATGGAAGCAAAGATGTATTAAAAACAATATTTTCAGCCGGGCCCAGTGGTGCAGGCCTGTAATCCCAGCACTTGGGAGGCTGAGGCAGGAGGATCACGAGTTCAAAGCCAGCCTCAGCAATGGCAAGGCACTTTAGTAACTCAGTGAGACCCTGTCTCTAAATAAAATACAAAAAAGGGCTGGGGATGTGGCCCAGTGGTCGAGTGCCCCTGAGTTCGATCCCCGGTACCAAAAAAAACCCCCAATATTTTCAACATATTTCCCACTGTCTGGTTGAGGGTACTCTAAAATGGTAATACAGAAAGAAGAAATAAAACAAATCTATACAGGTTATAATAGACTCCATTCATTCAACTTCTACATACGCAAGACTCAAGGTGAAGTAGTCGTACACAGCACCAAATGGAACCTGAAGGTCCATGTTATGGTTCACCAGAAACCCTACTAGCATATGATCAACAACTTGCTGCTTGGCAGTTCTGACAATCAGTCTTGATTATAACTGTCAAAAGGCTTCAATTTGGCAGAGGTGAGATTTTAGTTTAGGGTGAATTTTTTTCTTTTTCTTTTGCCTGTATCTAAAAATACAAGTAGTGTGCCCAAATAGTCACACTAGTAAAACGAAATTCAATAAATTAATGTTTCCTTTTAGCCTCCCATGGAAACAGAAATCAAATGTTGAGATTTTCTTCTTCTTCTTTTTATTTTTGGTACTAGGAATTTAACCCTATGGGTGCTTTACCACTGATCTATATCACTCACTAAGTTGTTGAGGGTGTTGCTAAGTTGCTGAGGCTGACTTTGAACTTGCAATCCTCCTGTCTCAGCCTCCCCACTCACAAGGATTATAGGATATACCACCATGCCTGGCAAATGTTGGGGTCTTTAATATAAACAGGTTTCTGTTTCACATATTAGTTTTAAAACCTGAATACAGGTTTATACTCTCACCAGTTTAGTTGGTGAAATCGTTTTGTATATAATAAAATTTTAAAGGAATATCTGAATATATTGCCTATATGAAGTTCCTGATGTCAGAAAACAGGCAGCTTATTTTTAACATGCTTCAAGTTTAGAACAGCAGAGCATTTTGTAATTTAGAACAAAGGCATGTTTCCTCTAGTAGTTTCTGATATCAAGTTCAGTGTATAAATTTGCCTTGAGACATGCCTGCAATAAAAATTACAGCTTGTCGGATTCAGTGTCGTTCCATTATAGCACACCAAGACAGCACCAAAGGTGACAAAAATAAAATGACTGAAGCAAAATGAAGTGAACACAAACAGCTTATCATAGAAAGAGAAGGCTGTTTTAGGAGCCCAACATAGAAAAGGAGTGCCTATCATGAGCAGCCATCTTGTTGTTTTTCATGCTAATAAGATTTTAGAGTAAGAGCAGAAATGTGATGGCATATGTTATGAACCACTAAAAGGAATCTATTTGGTTATTCTATAAGCTATAATCCTCAAAAGTTGTATCTGAAGGTCAAATGCTGAGTGAATATTATTTAAATAGGGCCAATCACTGCTTTAAAATGCAAAGCAATCCTAGAATCATCCATAAGTACCTAAGATATAAATTAACTTACCATGGTGAATATTAACATTTCTTTCTAACAATAGGCAATGTTTTCCCTGGTTGCAGAAGGAATGAGGGAATCTAGAACATTTCAAAATAGATCTATCTGTGAATATACTCGAAATACACTCCATTTTTCTCCCTATAGCCCCACACACCACTCAATGAATGCTCACTTTGTGAATCTATTAAACCTGAGCCCCCCTCGGATAGATTCCTGTGTCACACGTTCACACAGAGTGAAAAATGAAAGTATGTGGCTGTAGGTGGTAAATGATAAAAGAAAGCAAATGCTTTGCCACACTAATTAGCCTGTTTTTTCAAGGAGCTAAGATTATTTTATTTCCCATTCTATTCTCCTATCAAACTGATATCAACCCATGGGCACAAAAATAATGCTGAGAGAGAACAGGTAAGCATCATGTACCTATTTATACGAATATTAGATACATCAAGGAACTGGCAATTTAGGGAAATTGGAAATAAATTTTAGGAATTTAAGTGAGCTATGCTGATTTTAAACTCTTTACATGAGAATAAACATTTGAACCCCTTCAAGCTCTTAAAACTAATTTTGATATACGTGATGGTCTTAAATGTAACGGACAGCAATAGCTTTTATATTGGGTAGGTTAGATTTAGTGTCGAGCAGATCTGTTATTTGTGAGCTGTGCATTGTTAGGTGCTCCTGTAACCTTAGTTTTTTCTTCTATAAAGTGGAGAGAATAATTCCTCATTGGAATCGTGAGAGAACCTGTCATAACAGCCTCTGACCAAAGTCCCAATTGTGTTTATGATGATGGTGATTTTCTCTCTATAATTCCACATTTAATGATTTCTAATGAATTTCTCTTTGTGGAGAAGGCAGGAAGGCCCTTTATAAACATTGTTGAAGAGGAGATTCATGCTTTGGACTAGAATTGAACAATATCTGGTTTCCCTTCCAAGTACCATGTTGATGAATCTATGACACTTAATGGTCATAAATTTATTAATAGTGGGTTATTCAGGAAGGTTATGACTTTTATTAATGAAATTATGTTACAACGAATGTGTCACTAAAAGTTTTTATATTTCTAAAACTATCAAGATAGTTAAAAAAAAAAAATCCAAAGGCTATTCCCTCTGCAGTGAACTTTCATTCATATTTTTACCTATTTTCCTTTTACAAGAGAGTCGATGTTATCCATATAAAATTTCGAAGAGCTTCCATAAGCCTCTCTGTCCCATCTCACCATCATCTTTTTTTAAAAAAATAAATTGAGCTTGGTTGTGGGAATGTTCACCAACAAATGACACGTCTGATCTGGCAGTTCCATCCCAGGAAGGGTAAGTCTAATCCAATTTTTAATGGAACAGAACAAGTCAACTCAAGTTATTACATCAGAAGGGATTTTTCTTTGGGTCAGGGAGAGAAATGAAATGTGGCTGATAGGATTAGCACTTGATACTTCAGGCAAAGGGCTGACAGTGGAAAAAAGACTAAAAGCAGTATAGGACAAGCATACTCCGACTCAGCTCATGCCTCTCCGCCCCTCCTTTCCCTAGTTTTCTCCTCTGGATACTGATTTCAGCATCTGCCAATGCTCAGATACTATTGCAGGCCCAGGTCTCAACCAAAGGCCCCAGGGCTCTCTAGCAACCACATAAAGAGCCAGCCTAGTGCCCAGTGCCCACTGCTGTCCATTGACTGTAGCAGCTGACAGCTGTTAGGCAAAGAGTGCAGAAGCAGGTTTTCTAGCATAAAAAGTGATTCAAAATTTAAAACTTGAACAACTAACATCCCAGCAGAATGAGTGCTCTTCACACTCAAGAGGCCACTGAAAGTGTTGGAAAACAAGATTGGGTGGTTAGATAAGGCAGGCTTGTGCCTGAGAGGTACTGTCCACAACCCTGGACAATCTCTTAGTTTCTGAGAGTATGGGTTTTAAGACATGAAGCTTTAATTTGCGTTTCAATCTTTGAACAAATTGTTTCTTCAAAGTTCAATTGCTTTCGCTATTAAACAGAGTGAAATAATAATTTTATGCTGAGGTATTTGGAATTTTGAATTAGATACTGCATGTAAGACATTTTGCTTAGTGATTAGCACTTTAAGTGCTCTATTAGTAGTAATTACAATGACTAATTTTATTATTACTATTATTAGTTTTACTTGTTCCCTGCTATTCCCTTGGTTTCTAGAAATACCATTCCCTAATTTTCCTATCAATTAGATTTATTCTCAGCTATCATTATTCCTTACCTGTGGACTTTCATCCTAACTTCTCTTTTCATATAATCTGTCATCAAATTCTGCTTTCCCAATCTTGAAAATCTGTGGCCATTGTCTTTTAAAAGGTTTTAGCCAATACCCTCACCATTTTTACTTACTCATTTCTAAGTCTTCCCTGCTCTATGTTAACCCACTGCTAATCCATCCTTCATACCACAGCTTAAGCGTTCTTCATATGAACATTACACTTGCTCAGGAAATGTGTAATTTAGGGTAGATCTAACCATACCACTGCCTTGTTTAAATAGGTCTTATGTATCCCAGAGCCCTTAGCAAATGCTTCCAACTCTTTAGCTTTCAAGATCCTTCAAAAATTTCTCTTAAATCTCTTTGTTTCCATTATTAAAAATTGCCATTTCCCTCACATATGTTCACAGTTAGGCCAATCATGCCATTTCTTCATTTCTTGTTTTATCACATCTTCACACCTTGGTAGCTGTTTTCTCCAGAAAAGATGCTTCCTGTCTACCTGGTGAATCCCTTCCTTTTTAGAGCAAACTCCACTGTTTGAAATCTTCAGTGAGTGGTCTTCTAACATTTAGCATATGTTCACATTTGAGCATTGTGTTATGAAACTTTACTTCTTTACACACCTAGTTAGAATATGTATAACTGATTCTTATTAGTTTTTTTTTTTTTTTTTTTTTTTTGGTACCGGGGATTGAACTCAGGGGCACTTGACCACTGGGCCACATCCCCAGCCCTTTTTTGTATTTTATTAGAGACAGGGTCTCACTGAGTTGCTAAGTGCCTCGCCATTGCTGAGGCTGGCTTTGAACTCTCAATCCTCCTGCTTCAGTCTCCCAAGTGCTGGGATTACAGGCGTGCGCTGCCACGTCCGGCTTCTAGTTTTTAAAATTCATTGTTGAAACATAAAACTGAGCACTGGGCCTGGAAAATAGTCAGCAATCAATGAAACTCATTTGTTTTGGCTAGCCCTTACTAGAAAAAATACTTTTGGAAAATCAGATTCCCATTTAACAAGCACTGCATAAAAATGAGGTTTTAATTATATATGATCAGTCATTCAGTGGGTGATTTATCATGGCCAGAAGTATTTTTGGGTAGGAAATATATATATTCCCTCCCCAAGAGATCTTTGGGAATTTCCCTTGCAACAAAATCAGCTGTGAAAGCTTTATCAGTGAATTGCTTGCCAAAGCATTTTGCCATGTATGTAAAATAAATAAATTTAGCAGCAAGCAAATAAAAAAGAAGATTCCAAACAAACAGGACTGCAAAAGGTATTTGGAAGAGCTTATAGACCATGATTTTGGCAGATATCAGGCCTGGAACAAAGTGGACTATCTATTCCTAAAGGCTAATGGCGCAGACAGAGAGAAGTGGGTTGTCCACTGAGTGATTTTTGACTGAAATGTCAGAAGCAAGACAGAACAGAATTGCTGGACTAACTCTGTCAATGGAAATAACTAACACATAAGTAAAAGAATTTATGATTTTAATAGTTAAAGAAGACACAAATACCAAGAACAAGGAGAGGATAGCTACCTTTGGTATTATTATTATTATTATAGAAAATTAATTTTAGGGATTTTTTTCTAGTAGGGTATTTAGACAATGAGGAAAGAAACAATGTGTGTGCTCTACTTAGAGAAGAATGAAATAGGCACCATCCAAAGGCTGTCCACCCTCCTACTGTGGCATAGCCAATGGCCAGCTGCTCTTTGAGAAACCACATTCCTCATTTTAGTAGCTCCTTTTCCTCAGGAAAGTTTTCCCAATCTCCTCAAATATAAATTCATAATGAAAGTCTGATCAAACACAAGGACATCAAGAGCATATGTTGAGGTAAACAGAACTCCTTGCTGTCAGTAGGGAAGTTTAGCTTGGAGATGGTGTGGTTCATATGAAGAGCTCAGGGAGCCATCTTTAGTGTCCAAGGGTGTTCCTTTAGAGTGGAAACAGGCTCAAGAAAGAGGTGAACATTCCTTTAGTTTAAAAAGATTATGGTCAAAGTGACTTCAGAAGAAGAAATAGGGCTTGCTTATAGATTAGATTGCATGCCTTTAAAGTATACATTACGGGGAAGGTAATTTGGGGGAGCCCAGCACATTTCTCTCTGAGGATACCATGTTCCAGTGCTGAAGTGCTGTGTCCTCTTTCCTCACCCTGGTGCTGGAACTGCTCTCTTCTCAGGACAACAGAAAGTCCTTAGAAAGAACAAGCTGAAGTCTGAAGTTGGAATGACACCAGGCAGGGCAGTGGATAGAGACTTCTTTTCCTGGGGAAGCAGGGAGTGTTTCTCAAGCAAGACCTTCTGTATACACAGAATGCTTTATAAGAGGTGCTATATGAAGAGCAAAGACTGGAGATGTATAGAGGGTCAGCAGATGAGAAGCTCCAGGAGGAACACTGGAATATGGCCCAAGTGGTGCAGGCATTCTCATCTCTCTGATTTGTTCCTCTCCCTATCCTCATTCTGAATCCTTTACCTGTCCTCAAACTCTCCCTTATGTGGAACAACAGAGTATCTCAGATAAAGCTAGCTTCTAGTCTTTGGGCTCTGAACTTCTCTTTATTATCCTATTATCAACACATATTAATTGTACAAATTAATGGGTTTCACTGTGACATTTCCATACGTGCATATATTGTGCATTGATCATGTCCATACTCCCTTCTATCCTTACCCATCCCTCTTCCTCTCTCCCCAGTCCCCTTCCCATTTCCATATAGTCTCACTTCAATGTTCAGGACTTTTTTCTTTGGTCTGGCTATTTTCTTTTAAAAGAATGCCCTATAGTTCCATCAGTTTTGCTGCAAATAACAGGATTTCATTCTTCTTTAAGAATGCACAATACCCCATGTGTGTATGTACCTTATTTTCTTTATCTTATTTCTTTATTTTCTACTGATGAGCACCTTGGATGATTCCATATCTTAGCTATTGTGAATAGTGCTACAATAAACATGGGTATTGTTTTAGTTAGCTTTTTTACCACTGTGACTAAAAGACCAATTATAGAGGAGGAAATGTTTATTTGAGGGCTCACAGTTTCAGAGGTCTCAGTCCACAGACAGCAGGTTCCATTCCTCAGGGCTCAAAATGAGACAGCACATCATGGTGGAAGAGTGTGGTGGAAGGAAGCAGCTCACATGATGATCAGGAAGCCGAGAGAGTAAATCCACTCACCAGATACAAATGTATATCCCAAAGGCATGCCCTCAATGCCCCACCTTTTCCAGCTAACTCTACCTGCCTTTAGTTACTACTCAGTTAATCCCATCAGGTGATTAATTCACTGATTGGGTTAAGGCTCTTGTAACCCAATCATTTCCTCTCTGAACCTTCTTACATTGTCTCAAACATGAGCTTTTGGGGACCCCTCACATCCAAACTGTAACAGGTATGCAGGTTATTTCTTTTATATGTTGACTTCATTTCAAATCCAGGAGTGGGAGACCTGGATCATATGGTAGTTCAAATTTTATTAGTACAGTGGCTTTACTACTTTATATTCCCAGCAACTATATATATAAATATTCTTTTTTATTTACAACCTGATTATTATTATTATTATTATTATTATTATTACCATTCTGGCTGGGGTGCGATGGACTCTTTTTTTAAAAAAAAAATTATTTATTTGCTTTAGTTGTACACAATGCCTTGATTTTTACGTGGTGCTAAGGATCGAACTCAGGCCACACACGTGCTAGGTGAGCGCTCCAAAGCTGAGCCACAACCCCAGCCCGCGATGGACTCTTAATACAGTTTTTTTTGTGTGTGTGTGTGCCAGGGATTGAACTCAGGGGCACTCGACCACTGAGCCACATCCTCAGCCCTATTTTGTATTTTATTTAGAGACAGGGTCTCACTGAGTTGCTTAGTGCCTTGCTTTTGCTGAGCCTATCTTTGAACTCACCATCCTCCTGCCTCAGTCTTCTGAGCTGCTGGGATTACAGGCCTACACCACCATGCCGTGCCTGGAATCTTAATATAGTTTTCATTTGCTTTTTTATGATGGCTAAAGGTGTTTACCATTTTTTTCATATATTTATTGGCATTCATATTTCTTTTTCTGAAAAATGTCTGTTTAGATCATTTGCCCATTTTTGATTGGATTACTTGTTCTCTTGTTTTTATGTAGTTAATTTATTTGAGTTACATATATTATGGATGTTAATCTTCAGACTGATATATAGCTGGCAAAGATTTTCTTCCATTAGGGTTTTCTCTTTACTCTTTTCTCTGTAGAAGATTTTTAATTTGATGTTCTTCCAATTATCAAATTTTGCTTTTGTGTCTGAGATATAAAAGTCCTACTAAGGAAGTCATTGCCTGTAACAATATTTTGAAGTGCTTCCTTTATGTTTTCCTCTAGTAGTTCAAAGTTTCAGATCTTGTATTAAGGTCCTTGATCCATTTTGAGTTGATTTTTATACAGAGTGAGAGAGACATATCAAGTTTTAATCTGGATGTTTTCCTAGCACCATTTGTTAAAGAAGCTGTCTATTCTCCAATATTATGCTTTTGGCACCTTCATTGAGAATCAGTTGCTTGTAGATGCATGGATTAATAGCTAGGTTCTCCATTCTGTTCCTCAGGCCTCTATGTGTGTTTCTATGCCAATATCATGTATTTTGATTACTCTGGCTCTGATGAATGTTTTGAAATCAGATATTATGAAGCCTCTAGCACTGTTTTTTGCTCAGGATTTCTTTGGCTATTCAGGTTTTTTTGTGTTTCCATAAGAATTTTAGGATTTTTTTTCTAGTTATGTAAAGAATGTCTTTGGTATTTTGATGGGAATTGCATTGAATCCATATATTACTTTGGTAGTGGTTCTATTTTAACAATATTAATTCTCCCAGCCCATGAACATAGGAAGTCTTTTTACCTTCTAGCATCTTCTTCAATTTCTTTCTTCAGTGTTTTGAAATTTCTCCCTAGTTTTGTTTATTCTACGTTCTTTTTTTTTTTTTTTTTTTTTTGTCATTGTTGTTTGCTTTTGTTTTGTCTTAGGCTATTTTGAATGGAATTGCTTTCCTGATTTCTTTCCCAGCCAATTCATTATTAGTGTATAGACAAGCTACTGATTTTTATATATTGATTTTTATCCTGCTACTTTACTAAATTTGTTTATAAGTTCTAAGAGTCTTTTGGGGGAAGGCTTTAGCATTTTCTTAGAATTTTGTTATCAGTGAATAGGGATAATTTGATCTTTTCCTTTACTATTTGTATCCCCCACCCCTGCTTTTTTTTCCCCTCTTGCCTAATGACTCTGGCTAGAATTTCTAGTACTATAATGATTGCGAGTGATAAGAATGGACACCCTTGCCTGGTTCCTGACTTTAGAGAAAATGTTTTCAGTTTTTCTTTATTCAGCATGAATTTGACTACGGGTTTATGATATATAGACTTTCTTATGTAGACGTATGAACCTCATGTACCCGATTCATTCATGACTTTTATCATGAAAGGATATTAAGTTTTATTAAAGGATTTTCCTGCAACTATTAAGATAATCAAGTGATTTTTATCTCTGATTTTATTTTTGTGCTGTCTTACATTTTTTGTGGTGCATATCTTAACACATCCTTGCATCCCTAGAATGAAACCAACTTGATCATAGTGTATGATCATTTGATGTCCTATTGAATTTGACTTACAAGTATCTTATTGAGGATTTTTGTATCTATGTTCATTATGGGTATTGGTCTATCGTTTTGGTTTTTTGTTGTGTCCCTATCAGATTTGGTAACAGGGTAATACAGGCTTCATAAATAAGTTTATCAGGGTTCTTCCCTTTCTATTTTATGGAATAGTTTTAGGAACATTGATGTTAGTTCTTTAAAAATCTGGGAAAATTTATCAGTGAAGTCATCTGGTCCTTGGCTTCTCTTTGTTGGAAATCTTATTACTGCTTCAATCTCATTTCTTGTTATTGTTCTATTTAGGTTTTTTGAAATCATCTTGGTTTAGTTTAAGTAGGTCATAGATGTTCACAAATTTGTTCATATCTTTTAGATTTTCCAGTTTATTGGTATGCAGTTTTAAAAAATATTCCCTAATAATCTTTTGAATTTCAATAGTATTCATTGCAATGTCTTGTTTTTCATCTCTAATTTGTTTCTCTCTCTCTCTCTCTCTCTGTCTCTCTCTCTGGTTACCTAAGGGTCAGTTTTGTTTATCTTAAAAAAAAAAAACCACTCTGTTTCTTAAATCCTTTGTATTGTTCTTTTAGTCTCTATTTTTCCTGTGATCTTTATTATTTCTTTCCTTCTATTGATTTGGGGCTTGGTTTATTGTTGATTTTCTATGACCTTGAAGTGCATCATCAGGTTATTTATTTTTAGATCTGTCTTTTGGTGTAAATACTTTTTGCTATAAACTTCCCTTTTAGTTCTGCTTTTGTTATATACCACAAGTTCTAGTATATGCTGCACTTCTATTATCATTTGATTCATTTTGATTCATAGGAGTACTTAAATTTCTTTCCTGATTTTTAATAATCCACTGTTTGTTCAAAAGTGTTTTTAAGTCTGCATGGGTTTGTATAATTTCTGTATTATTTTTTTGCAATTTACTTTTAGTTTCATCCCATTGTGATCTAAAAAGATGCAAGAAATTATTTAAATTCCTAAAAATTTGTCAAGACTTACTTTATGGCCTATTATGTGGTCCATTTTGGAAAATATTTCATATGCTGATGGAAAGAATGTATATTCTGTAGCCACTGGATGGAATATTCTGTAGTTATTTATTAAATCTAATGATCTATAGTGTAATTTAACTATAATTTTTTCTTATTGATTTTTTCCCTGGATAATGTATCTATTGGTGAAAAGTAGGATACTGAAATTTCATTATTAATGTACCAGAGTCTATTTCTCCCTTTATGTCTAGTAATGCTTGTTTTATAATATTGGGTATTATAGTGTTTGGTATGTATATATTTATAATCATATGTTCTTGATAAATTGTTCTCTGATCTTAGTCTCCTCTGATTCTGTCTTAAATTTTGTTGTCACATATAAATATAGTTACTCATAATTGCTTTTGGATCCCATTAGCTTAGAATTTCTTTTTCCATTTTTTTCACTTTTAGTCCATGTACATCTTTGCAGGTGAGGTGACTTTCTGGCAGGCAACATGTTGTTGGCTCTTGTTTTCTAATCCAATCAGTCTGTGTCTTTTAATAGGTAAAGAAAGACCATTTAATTCTGTTTTGTTATTGAAAGGTATAGAATTGTTCCTAACATTTTGTTGATTTTCTTGTTTGTTTTGAATATTCCATGCTCATTTCTTCTACTTTTATTAATCTTAGACATTGATGGTTTGATGTTTGACCTCTAATTTCTCATTTGCATCTCACTCTTCTAGTAAGACATTATTTTTCTTTCCATACTCTCATGATTGTTTTTGTTTCTTCCTCTTCTGGGTGTAGAATTCCTTTAAGTATTTTCTGTAATACTGGCTTAGTGGTTATGGATTCCTTTAGTTTATGCTTATCTTAGAATGTTTTTACATATTCTTCAATTTTGAAGGATAACCTTGACGGATATAGTATTGCTGGTTGGAGGCTATTTTTTTTTTTCAGGATTTAAATACATTATTTTAAGTCTTCCTGGACTTCAGGGATTTTGCTGAGAAATCTATTATTATTCTAATGGATCTTTCTTTAAATGTATCTTGGCACTTCTCTCTTGAAGCTTTAATGTTCTTTCTTCATTTTGTACTTTGCAGTTTAACTATAATATATTATAAAGAGGTTCTTTTATGAGCTTGTCCTTTTGGCTTTCTAAATTCCTCCTGTTCCTGGATTTCTCTGTCTTTTCCAAGATTTAGGAAATTTTCTGCTGTTATTTGACTGAACAGATTGTGCCCTCCACATAGCTCTTTTACCTCTGGCATGCTGATTATGCAAATGTTGGATTTTTAATTTTAATGGTGTACCAGAGACCTTGTATATTCTCTTCATTCATTCTTATTTTTCTTTTTAACTATCTAAAGTTTGCTCACTTGATTATTATTTTTAAGGACTGCTAAACAGCAATCAGAATTTTGAATGTGTGGTTGATCTGGAAAAAGTGTATGTCAATATTCATGAGGAGGACACCTCTCCTTTCTGGAACACTTTGTGGTGGACTACTAGGTGCAGGGATTACAGCCCTCCAAAATAGCTAAAGTCCTTCCTAACAGATTTAGGAATATCCCCTGTATTCTCTCCCCAACAGAGTAATCAGAGATATTCTTATCCTCCATGTGGTACAGATAGGATGGTCACAGGTAAAATTGGAAGTTCACGTACAACAGATACAGTTTAGAAAAATGGATGTCAGACACTAAGAGTATATCCTCCTACAATTGGAAAAATTTGTACTTCCATACAAATTTAAAAGTTTGTTCAAACTTATGGATAGAATAGGTCTTTATTGAGAAATGCTTTGTTCTTATTGCTGTTAAGCATAATAAATAAAAATGACTATTAAATTCAAAATGACAGTGAAGATTTATCATTTGTGATAATGGTCAGTTAGTTAAATACTTAATATGTTTTGCTATTTAATGATGAATAAACCATTACATATATATGTCAAATGCATGTATGTGCAATAATACATATATGTACCTCATGAAAGGCTGCTTTATATATTTTATTTAAATAATATGTGATCAATAACAAAATCTACATATTATTATTAAATATCAACTAAGCAAGATTCTACTACAAAAGGCCCCTATGTTCCTTGAACTCAATTATCTTGCAGTTTTACTGTGCATGGCAAAATATATGTGCAGCTTATTTCTTGTATACTGTGAAAAAGACACAACACTATTTATCCCAGCACAGCAGGAACAAATGTGCATTTATTCTAAATTTTATATCCATAATTTCAATATGCCACTGTTGGTTGTCAGCTGATTGTAAACTTTCTGTTGCAATATCTTCAAATAATTTAGTAGACTTCAACAGCGGAATAGTGGATTTTTATATTTCTACCTCCTTGAAAATACATGAAGGACTTCACTAATTCCCATGAATTCCCCTGGGGATGATCAAATTTCTAGACAGTGTTAAAAAAGAATCCTAACACTCATAACATCAGAGAGCTATGAAAGAGTCACCCAAAGTAGCACATAAGTCGATTAGATACCATAAGGCATATAAGCCAGCCCGCAAAACTGACTTTATTATGTTTTTTTTCCTAAGGTATCTTAGTGACTTAGAAAACTTACTACTAGGAATTTCTTACTAAAGCCTAATTCAAACCCTCCCATATCAAAGAAGCCTCTCATTTTGTTCTCAGTAAAAGTGTACAACAATAGCTTCTCATTACCTCCAACATATTTATTGATGTAATAAAATACTTATTGAGTTAAACATTAAATTATTTTACTTATTATCCATAGTATCTATTACTCAGTTTTTCATAGATATTAGGTATTTTTTTCTCTTCTGCTGTAAGCTTTGCATAATTTGTGAGCATTATAAATAGGCCACGTTGGTCTTTAAAAAGTTTGAACAACTTTTATACTACTAGGACATTTTCTTAATGAATAGCAAGGCTACAATTCATTATAATTGTCACATGGCTCATTCTGAAACTATCTTCATTAACTGGTGCTGAACACACACACACACACACACACACACACACACACACACACATATTCAGACATACTCTGAGTAAACTATCACATATTTGTCCCTATTAAACTTCATTGTACTTCTAATCACCTTGCTTAATTTGTCAAGGTCCTTATAAATTCTTACAGTGTGGTACTAGTCAATAATCACCCCTACTCAATATAGAGTAATCTGCATATTTAATAAGCTTACTCCCTATTCCACACTTCAAATCAACACTGGAAATGTTAATTAAAATCAAGACCAATGCTGACTTAAGGAAAAACCTTTATTCAATATACCCTTCAAGTCTGACATTGAACCATTGATCACTGCTTTGCACATGGCCCACTAACAAGCTACGGTACAACAATACATACTCATATTACATGAAACAATGATCCAAATAAAATACAGTGTAGATTCAAATGAGAAAAATCAATAGCAATTTGTATTTTTTCCCTATAAGGTCTTTTGAAGAGATAAAAACATTAATCACATTATCAAACTTTTCACAGTGGAATGAAAAAAAAAAAAAAAAAAAAAAAAAAGACTAGAGAGAAAGAAGTTACCAGGATTAACAGTAAGCAAATTTACTACTGTATTTAAATACCCAATGAACTATTCCTGTCAAAGGAAGGTGAAAGTCTTGGTGTTAGTGAATGTGCTAACGAATCTCACTAAAAACAGAAATATGGGCTCATTATAATATAGAGCAGGAGACCAAATTTCTATTGATCACTTAAAATTTCTCAAATTCAAAAGATATATTTCCTCTTTCTAGCACAGAAGCTCTGTGAATTTCCCCAAACCATTCATTCATTCATTCATTTATTTCCAAGAATGATTCAGGGAAATTATCCTCTATTCCCAATTAGGCAATATTTGGCTTCTGAGGAATTTCCACTAAAGTTGATATTAAATGTGCATCCTGATGCAGAGATGAGGTCTTATTAAAAGCCACTATAAGATCATAAATGCTCAAATTGTTCTGCAAATGTGTTCCCCACACCGAATTCAATAGCAAATCTTGAGAAATCAGCATCATTTCTCCCAGAAAACTCAATCTGGGAAAAGAGCCGAGCCAGCCAGCTGCAGACTCTGTTCCTCACCTTCCCCATCACTTGCCATTATATGGGCCGTTTGGGTATTCTCCAAGCTCATCCTTAATATCAGGGCTTGAGAATGGGGCCTCTCATAGAGGTGTCTGTGTGTGTAGGAGTGGAGGAGGAAGCCATTAAAAATAAATTGAGTATCTTTAGATGACAGAAGCTGTGGAGGCGCTAAGAGGTTCTTAGGACTAATGGGGTCAAACAGGTACTTAGTGGAGGGTGGAGGTCAGCATGCCAAGGCTGCTAGCATGATGGAGAGGCCAGGGAAAGAAAGGCAGAACTGGAAAAACAGACATAAAGGAAGATAGGAGGGTGACAAAATAGGATTTTCTGTCTGCCAATCAAGGATTTCTTTTACGAAGGTATCTATGTGAATCTGTTTTCCTCATGTATCTCAAATCTTTAATAAAATACTTCATTATGTCCTGTTTAATATAGTTGAAGAAACACTGAAAATAACTTCATTCAAACTATGGAACCAATGTTTGTGCAGTCAGAGAAGAATGGATCATTTTTTTTTTTTTTTTTTTTTTTTTAAGAAAGCCAAAGTGCAAAGAGGCTTAAAAACTTGCTTGCTTCTTAGTAGCACGAAGGAGACCTGGAGGCTCGAACCTAAGTCTTTAGCGTCCTTTAGTAGTGTTCTGACAAATGACCTCGATTGCTAACCTCACTCTTGCTGATTTCTATCACTGCTCTTCCCACATTAATTTTGCAAAAGCACGATCCATACTCAAAACTACCTCCTCTACAGTGACTAAAGAGAGTCCTCCCAAGTATGGAGTTTTTACCATATGCATGAACTTGTGGTAGATAGAATTTATTTATTCAGCAGACTTCAGGTAAGGAAGGAAAACAGCAAGAAACAGAAGATGGGAATTTTATTCTTGAGTACTTAATAGGTTTCTAGGCTTAGAGGAATTAGAGAGAGAGAAGGATTTATTTGTTTAGAAGGATTCAGTTTATCCAGAAGAAGGAGATCACCTTAGGGGTTGTGGAAGCTTATTAGGTTGGCAAAGTTTTTGTCTTGGTGAGCTCCGTGTAAACAAATTCTATGCCAGTGCTAACATAGCCCTGTTCCCGGGAACCACAAATAAAGTGGGAGACAACTTTTAATTAAATGCTTACTGAAGGGTGGCTTTGAAAGACCGACCAACATATCTTAGAGTTTTTGCTTTTCTTTCTTTTTTTTTTTAGATAAAATCCTGTCTATGACATCTAGATGGCTATATGCTCAGAAAACATCCATCACTGCAGTACTTAAGAGCAAGGGTAAGTAAGCCATTGCAACACTGAACAATACACAGCAAGGAGATGAATGTCGTCCTCTGTCCGTAGTGCCTGTGTGTTCTGGAGCTGAGCCTATATGATTCTGTACTAAAATGAAACATAAAAGCAGCATGAATCAGGCCCAACTCACTTTCTAATAAAGTGTGCAATTCCCTGCTGAGAGCAATGTAATACGATGCTCCTGGAGGACTGAAGAGAGAGTGGGTGAGACACTATGGAAACCTAGAGAGTACCATTTTGGGATTTCTCTCTTTTGTGGAATAAGAGCACAAAAGAAATGGCTTTCACATTTCCTTCTGATTTTTTCCCCCTGGTACTGGGAATTGAACCCAGGGGTGCTTAACCACTGAGCCACATCCCCAGCCTTTTTATAATTTATTTAGAGACAGGGTCTTGCTAATTTTCTTGGGAACTTGCTAAGTTGCTAAGGCTGTTTTTGAACTCAAGATCCTCCTGCCTTAGCCTCCCAAGCTGCTGGGATTATGTATGTGTCACCACGTCCGCCTCCTTCTGATTTTTATGAGGTGTACATATACAATTCATATAGTTCCATACTCTCAAGTCCTATTCAAGAAATCTCTTCCTTGTTCACTCACTGAATGAATATTACTTGTAACAAATTATGTACCAGGTATTTAGTACGGTACTACATAAGACCCTGGGTGGTACAAAGATGCTTAAAAGCAGCTCTCAAGGACATGCATTTTGACTGGGAAGGTAAAACATGTAATATGCCAATACATGGCCAGAGGAAATTCAGGGTATAAACCAGATAGATGCAAAGTGGCTCAAAGCAAAACGACACTAAGTCTAATTACAAATATGGAGGAGGCTACATGGAAGCAGTAGCATTCGAGCTGTGTATTATGATAGGGTAAATAAATATGAGTTAGAAGATAATACTTGCCTGGCAAATGGATATCCTGACTCAGGCTTATTGCCAGCCACTATCAGGAGCAGCCTGATCTTGAGGCTAGTCAGTCAAGCACTAAGGTGAGATCACAGAGTGAATCATTGCTACGATTCATTATTTATGCTTAAATTCAAATAAAGCTTGGCTGATAACAAATTTTTTTTCCCCTTATATTTGAAGGGATTGGAGGACTTAGTGAAAGGGCCAAACACAATACATTGTAAGATAGACCATGAGGTTGGAAGTGGCAGTGTATTAGAAACAATAGAAGCATCAGAAGGAAACATTGAGGCTTAGGTGAATTAGGTAAAAGAAAGAATTTAACATATGCAATTGTAGACAAATGATAAGAGTAGTTAATAACACTACCAGAAATGATGGGGTCCAGGAGAGAATTCCAGTGTATCTGCTATAAATATATGGGTTTTTCTTTTGGGGATGAAAACATTTTAAAATTAGGTTGTCATGCTTTGTTCACAACTCTTGAATATACTAAACACCATTGAATCGTACATAAATATAGGTGAATTTTATAGTATGATAATTCCATCTCAATAAGGTTGTAAAATTTCTCTAATTCTAGGGGTACTATCATGGGTCTATTAGTCCATGAACTGCTTCAGTGTACAGTCTCTTTCATCCCTTATCAAGCCTCACATGTCCCAGAGATTTTTCTGGGACTCTAATTCTCATGATGGAGAGGAAGTTTGACAAGGACAAAAGGTTCATCTTTTGCCTTGCAGGAGAGAGGCCTCAGAAATTTCCTGGAGCAGGGTGAAGTTCTAACCCTACAAAGAGACTCTGCAAAGCCAAAGCCTTCTAAGTTTTTTCTACCAGCGCCCTGACCTGAGTGTAACATATATCCTTTAAAAATGGGGCAAAAGGAAGACCACCAGTCCAAGGAACCTACACAAGCTTCTGGAGAATAAGCAAAACGAAAGCAAATGTTGCCTGGGGTGCGTACTTGGTCCAAGAACCATGCTCGTTCATTTTCTCTCTCTTTTCTTTTCTCTCTCTCTCTCTTTCTTTCTTTCCTTCTCTCCTTCCTTCCTTCCTTCCTTCCATCCTTCCTTCCCTCCTCCCTTTTCATTTAATATTTATACTAAAGCTATGAAGTTAAACTTATACATTGTACCTTTAGGGAATGTAAAGTTTTAAATTATTATGGATTCTGATAATGTCATTCAGCTAATAGGTAGCAGAGGGTTTCAAAACAGATTTGTTTTAATCCATAGTCTCTTGTGCTTATTTCTAAGATATTATAGAACTTAGAAATATAGAGAATTAAGTTAGCTAAATGTAATGTCATCATTTATTCAATCCTGCAAAGCTCTATTTTTTTTTTTAAAAAAATGAAATTTATAATGACCCCCATGGTTTTCGTGTATTCATTTGTTCATTACTTAAATCCATACAGATTTAGCATATTTGCTGTTGGTAGATGATATGGTCTACATGTTAAGATAAAAATTTTAATGCCAGATTGTCTGGGTTTACCACCCTGATTTTTAGTTATACTATAAATTAGAGATATAACATACATCCCATGGGGCTATTATGAGGATTAAATGTGGAAATCTATGTAAAGCATTTACAAATGTCTATCACATAGCAAGCATGTTAGCTGTTTCTATTATTTGTACTGTGTGCTAAGAACTTTGAGAGGTATTGGAAGCACAACATGAAAATGACATTATCCTTGCCTTTGAAGAATTTATAATCTCAAAAAAAGTGGGTAGTGACTATGTCTGGGCAAATGGAAGACAGCATAAAAGAAAGGGATTGTGGGTCACGTCAGGAGAGGGAACAGCACGTACAACTTCACAGAGGCATGAAGTGACCCACAAGTTTGGCTTGACTGGAGTGAATAAAGGTGAGAATGGGTTAATTGGTGCCAGTAAATAGCAATGAGGCTGGACCAGTACATGAAGGACACCCTATGCTCCGCTAATGGAGTTAAACTTATTCCTTCCTTTAATGAGGAAAGGTTTTCAAGCCAATTCTTAGAATGGAAGAAGGTACTGTCTGAACTCCACACTCAGGAAAATAAACTGGAATGTGTAAAGAATGGAAAGAGAGAAACAATAGTTAAGGTAAGAGAAAATTAAAAAGTGAAGCAGCAGTCAGGGAAAGTCAGAGATCTTTCATTGCCTTGGATTAATAAAAGAAGGAGAAAAAAAAGTAAGATTTAGAGAAAAAAGCGCAAGATTCATAGAAGGGAATATAGTTAACCTTGAGATAATTTTAAGAATAATCAATGTTATCCACTCAATAGGCTAAAGAAGAAAAATCACATGAGTGTACCAATCAATGAAGAAAGCATGACAAATACAACCACCATGCATGATAAAAGCTCATGGAAAACTAGGACTAAAAAAGAATTTCCTCAATTTGACAAAGCCTATCTAAAAACAAAAATGAAATCCTATAAGCAAAATGCATACCACACCAAGATCAAGATCAAAGCAGCGATGTGCACACTTACCACACTTATTGTGACAGTACTGCAAGCTCTAGCTAGCATATAAGGGGGGGGGGGGAGAAGAAGAAGAAGAAGAAGAAGAAGAAGAAGAAGAAGAAGAAGAAGAAGAAGAGAAGAGGAGGAGGAGGAAGAAGAAGAATAGTAGTAGTAGTAGGAGGAGGAGGAGGAGGAAGAAGAGGAGGAAGAAGAAGAAGAGCTTAAAAATCAAAAAGAAAGAACTAAAATTGCCCTATTGTGTAAATGGCAAAAAAGTTTACTTAAATCTCAAAGATACTATCAAAGTTTCCTAAAACTAATAAATGAATTTGGCAAGGTCACAAAGTAAAATCAGCATACAAAAACTAAATTTACGTATACTACTAATTAATATGTGGAAACTGAAATTAAAAATGCAATACTATTTAAATCACTGGGGGAAAAGTAAAGAAATACCTTTAGGTATGACTCTAACCAGAATGTATAGAACCTATATGCTGAAAATAACAAAATGCTGCTGAAAGAAATCAAAGATCTAAATAAATCAACAATCTTTTTCATAATTCGGAAGACTCAAAATAGTGAAGTTGTAAATTCTCCCCTAAATTGATAAACAAATTAATTGCAATTTCTGTCAAAATTCCCGCAAGATTTGTTTTGTAAATATAGATCATTGGAAGCCACTCATGAAATGGTAGTCATTGAATGGGAAGATCTGATATTTGGGAACTCCCAGCAGCACTCTTGCTGGTTTTGAGATGGCCCAATACATGTGAACTCCCACCCAGCTCTGCCAAAAGGTACCACACATCACTGGAGAAGGGACCTGCTCAAGCCACACAGACACACAGCCTCTCAGAGATGGGGTGTGGCTTGCCAAGATGCCAATCAACCTGTTTGTTGCAAGTCCCCTGCCACACCTGAACCCTTATCCCTGCCTTTGATGTACTCCCTTAAATAAAATCAGAGCCATTTTCTGGTTGTCCAGCTCCAGCTCCTGTGTGGACTGGATCTATTAGGTGCTCCATCCCTTAAAACCTCTTTTTTCTGCCGCTGCCTCTTATTTCTTCACTAATTACTTCAGACTTTTATTTTCTCAGGTGGCTTATCCCCTTCTGAGCAAGAAAAATTACCCTGGTAATAGATTATTCCAAAATTTATGTGGAAAGTCAAAGGAACTAGAATAGCTAAAATAATTCTGGGGGGAAAATAGTAAGAGGAATCACTCTTGCAAATTTCAAGTTGCAATAATCAAAACTGTGTGATATTGGCCAAGAGGTAGATATGCCAGTCAATATGGGAAATTATTGCTTTAAAATATAAAATAATTTGAATAAAAGATAGGGCTCGGGATGTGGCTCAGTGGTTGAGTGTCCCTGAGTTCAATCCCCAGTATCCCTTCCCCCCAAAAGCTCACGTGTTGAAAATAAGGTTTTGAGGTAGAGCTTTTAGATGGTGATTTTACGGCTGTAATCTCATCAGTTGATTAATCCGTTTGATGGATTAAAAATTTGAAGGATTAAAAATTTGAATGGGTTAGTCAGAGGCGACTATAGGCAGGTTGGCTGTGGCTGAAGGATATAGTCACTGGGGGCGTGGCCTCGGGGATTATACACATCCCTTTCACATCTCTGAGCTTCTCAGCTGCCCTGAGCTGAGCATCTTTCCCCTCCTAAACTCTTCTGTGACGTGTGGCCTCTACTTGGGCCTGAGCAATGGAGTTGGTTGGCCATGGACTGAGACCTTGGAAACCATGAGCCCAAATAAACCTTCCTCCTCTATGTTATTCTTTTCAGGTATTTTGGTCACACTGACAAAAAAATATGACTCACATTTACTAAGATGGATTTGATATTTACATGTGAAATTACTGTAAAAACTACAAAACTGTTTGTAGATGAGAAAAATTTTAGGACCTAAGACTTGAAAAGACTTAGATGTGACATCAGATACACAGTCCATAAAAGAAAAAAAAAATGATGTTTGGCTTCATCAAAATGAAATCTTTTGTTCTCTGAAAGACTTTATAAAGAAATGAAGATACAAGCTGCAGATGAGAAAACAATAGCAAAATCATATCTGACAAGGAACTTATATCTAAAATATGCAAAGAACTCTCAGCAGCAAAACACAAATAAACAGTTCAATTAGAAAACAGGCAAAAGACAGAGATATTTTCCATGTAAGAGGATGTAAGTATTACAAATAAGCACATGAAATGATATCCAATATCATTAGACACCAGGAAAATGTAAACTAAAAACACAAGAAGATATTAGTACATGCCTATCAGAATGACTAAAATTAAAAAAATATATATTAACGACAATACTAAATACTGGTAAGGATTCAAAGAATTGGGTATCACATGCATAGCGGCTGGGATATAAAATGGTACAGCCACTTTGGAATATAGTTTGGTGGTTTCTTAAAATCTAAACATACCACATAACTTAGTAATTTTACTCCTGGACTTTTATGCAAAAAAAAAAAAAAAAAAAAAAAAAAAAAAAAAAAAAAAAACAACCACAACAACAACAACAAAAAAACCTGCACATAAATGTTCTTCGCAGCTTTACTTGCAATAGCCCCAAATTGGGGACAATCAAAATGCCATTCATTAGGTAAACTGTTAAACAAATTCCCACACACCCATATCATGGAGTAGTATTCAATATCAAAAGAGAGTGAACTTGAACTATTGATACATATAACAAAGTGGATGGATCTCAAGGGAATTTTGCTGGTATAAAAAAAAAGCTACTTTAAAATGTCACATATTATATGATTCAGTTTATATAGTTCTCTTGAAATAACAAAAATTACAGAAATGTAGAACATATTAGTGATTGCAGGGTTTGGGGATGAAGGAAGGAAGGAAATGACTGTGAACCTAAAGGGATAGGATGAGAGAGACCTTTGTATTGATGGAATAGTCCTGTACTTGGCTTGCAATGGTGTTTGGTTTTACTGTTTTACACAACTGATGAACCAGCATAGAACTATATGCACACATCATAGCAATGTCAAAAATTTCTTGATTTTGATATTGTATTATAATTATTTATGATGTAACCATTGAAGAAATCTGAATAAAGCATACATGACACTTCTCTGTACTATATCTTTACAGTTTCTGGGAAATATACTATTATTTCAAAATGAAAAGATAAAAGAAAGTTTGTTCAAGTATGAACAGAGCTTACTGACATGTGATAGCTCATGGATTATTGATTAATTTTTCAAAGTTTTATTGTCATTTCCTCTTTTCTAAAGTTAACCTGTATGACTTTCATAGTCAGAATAAAAATAAGTCTAAATTCTTTTTTGAAGTTTCAAAGCTAAAAGTAAGAGGTAGAATGGGATTCCAGAAACAGCAGAGTTTGAGATGTAACTTTTATGCAAAATTATATCTGAAAACTATCCTAAGCAGAGTGGCTTTTAGAATATTCTCAGATTAATATTCTCCTTGCTACTTATTTAGCTAAGAGGTAGTAAAACCACATACTTTTAAATACCTTTCAAAAAAATATATAAGCTAATGCTATATACTTGCATTTGCTATATACGTAAATGTTAGCCCAGAGATATGACATTTCTTTATTTTTTTTGGTACTGGGGATTGAACTCAGGGGCACTCAACCACTGAGCCACATCCACAGTCCTATTTTGTATTTTATTTAGAGACAGGGTTTAACTGAGTTGCTTAGTGTTTCGCTTTTGCTGGGGCTGGCTTTGAACTCGGAATCCTCCTGCCTCAGACTCCTGAGCTGCTGGGATTACAGGCTTGTGCCACCAAGCCCGGCCAGAGATATGACATTTCTAAAGCCAAATTTCTCTTAAATTATCCTAATCCTATGATATATCAAATTAAATAGCTCTTTAAATCAGATATGTGGATCAAGGAAATCTATGCTAGTTAAATACCATGGATAGATATACATTAGGTACCTCTAATGACTTTTCACACGTTTTTTTCTTTCCCACCCATTCTTCTCTAAATTGATAAATATCTTTCTGAAATTTTGTCACTCTCCATTGCCTCCAGGAGAAATTACAAGTTCCTAAACAAGTCTTACCATGCTTTCAGTTTTCAGTCCCATTATCCTTCTCATTAGAGGGTCTGTCAGTTTCTACCATTCTCTCTGTACCTACATTTTACTTAGATTTCTGAGCTGGGATAAAACATACCATGTAGCACTGAGAAAAACAATTGCTCACATTTCCAAATGTAGAATAATGTTTGTGTAAAAATCCTGCATTGGTATGCTTGGGGAAAAGGGTTTCCTAGGAATAATGGCACAATGAGTTAGCCATCATTACCCTAAGTACATGAACGAAGACACGATTGTTGTAAAAATACTTTATATAAAATCAGCAACTTGAAAAATTGTGCTTTTTATACGTAACATGAAATGAATTGCATTCTGCAAACATGTATAAGAAATTAGAATAAAAAAAATGGTTTCCTCTAGTGAGAAAAAATTTATGTACTGATTCAGTGTCCTCTTAGAAATGTTATCTCAGTTAGTTTGTGGCAGCACTGACCCCATATTTTGTTTAGTCCAACCTCAAGCATCATGGACAATAAATGCATCAAACACAAAGATATGGTGGGATGTTGGGATTCTTTTGAAAAGACTCAAGCTTACTTTTAACTTCAGGGAATGAAAACAAATTTCAATCCCCAAAGCGCAGTCTTTCTCTAAAGTTATTAGTAAATGTAACTGTAGAACTATGATTTCCCCACAGCTATGTCTCTTTTCATGAGGAATAAGTAGCTTTTTGGAAATTACATTACAATAAGGGCAAATGGAGCTTATGATGATGTTGTTACCCAGTGTTTATTCTGCAAGTACCACAAAGCTCCCCCAAATCCATTTCACTATTGACACTTTTAGCCTGGGTACCAATAGAAAAACACACACTCCATTTAATGTCTATATGTTTTTACCTTTCAATGAGAATGAAAAAGTCCAAATTGTCCTTATCTTCATATGGAAATGGCATTTTTCCCCATTAGAAACTGAGCTGTGCATCTTGATGCTGCCAGTCCCAGCTGTATCACAATCTGATACACTATTTCATATCACATAGCCACAACATCCTTACGTTGTGCTGCCACCATCATTGAAGGGACATGAAAATTGAATTTTTGCATTATCTTTTAGAGGGAGAATTCATTTTTAAAATTTTTATTAATGGCAAGTAGTAACTAGAAGTTTAGATGCCATCAGATAACCAATTTTGAAAATGGGATAACATTTTATTAAAGTTATCCAATTTCCCAAAAATAAATGCTTTGGAGCTCTCCTACCAATTGTGAGACTTTATGTCAACCATTTTTTCAGCAGGAGCAGATTTTCCTCTTTCTTAGGCACATTCCTCTAACCACCTCTGCTGATCCTGGTCTAGAGAAGGAACTGAATTTTGGGAATGAAGATATGCTTGGTATACCCTTGCCAATGGCATAGCAAAATCAGGCTGGAAAAAGGCACACTGACTTATGCTGCTTCATTTCATGACGAGCAAATCTTATGAATATCAACGATTAAGAAGCATGACATTGAATGGTACTGTAAAAAACATTTTTGTACTTTCTAGAAAACTTAGAATTTTTCAAGAATCTTTGTCATTAGTTACAAATGGAACTTTGTTTCCAAGAAATATTGTAGGCAATTATGTTTACCAACACAGCTGAGGCATGAAATTAGAAGATATTTGTAAATTTGGGGAATCAGACTTCTTTTAACTTATTTGGCTTTGATTCTTTCCTTCCAAAATTAGTCCGGAGATAATATTAGAAGGGAGTGAAGATTTATTATACCCACTGATTACTTTTTATAATGCCAGTTGGCACTGGAAAGGAATAGTTTTTTTTTTTTTTTTTAATGAATGTTCAGTTATTTTGTATTGTAGAACTACACTTGAGGGAAACATCATGTGAAATTACAATTTTTTCCTGTAAGGTTTTACTTTTAGAGAAATCTTAGGGGTTTTAAAAATTGAAAACAGTTTCAGCTCCCAGTTATTGCATATATTGATGCTGTTGAAGTTAGTAATAACTAAATAGCTCAGATACAAAACACACACCATGATGTTTGCAACTTCAGAGAAATAACAGATGAAGCAAATTCCCACTAGATAGGGAAAAGACTAGCAGATAAGGCCATCGATTGTCATTGCAGTAATGTGATTACACTCCCAGCTCTGACACTTTTGTTAACTGTGTGATCTTGAGCATTTAACTTTCCAGTCTGTTTCCTTATCTACAAAATAGTAATAATAGAAGTCCTTATATTGTTAGGGATATTTTGAACAGTAAATGATAAAATAATAGTTCATAATAAATCCTCAATGAATGTTATCTACAATTTTTGTTTACTACTATGATTATTGTTCTTTTTTATATAAATTCATTTATTTTTTCAAATTTTCTTCATTTATTTACTTAAAAATGCTTTAAAGCTAGACATAAACTACACAGATTTCTAGCTTTCAGTATATTCAAAATGTTAAAGTGAGACATAATTAATAAGAAGTATGTTAATGAAATAAAGCTATTTTTCCATTTGTGACAACACAGATGAACCTGAAGGTCTTGATCAGCAAAATGAGTCAGACACAGAAAGACAAATACTGTATGATTTCACTGATCTGTAGAATCTAAAAAAGTGAAGAAAAAAAAAAAAAAAAAAAAGAATGCTGAGAGAACAGTGGTTGCCAGAGGGTCTGAGGACAGAAATGGGGAGATGCCTGTCAAATTTCCAGTAATAAGATGAACAAATTTTGAGGATCTAATGTATAGCATGGATGTTGATGGGTGCAGTAATTAACTTGATTATGTTCATTATTACACAATGTATATGTATCTCAAATCATCAAAATGTATGCCTTAAATATATTTTACCTTTATTTGACAATTATTAAACACTATTTTTCCTAATGTAATTTGTGTTGATTGGATATGCCAAAATATCTTACTCTGAATGGCAGATATCAATTATAGGTATAAATAGCCCAGGATTGGATGTATGCCTACAGGTATGGCCCAATACTAAAGTCCCCTTTGTTTTGTCTGGCCAGTTGAAGATTTAGAAAATGTCATCTTTTATCTCCCTATACTAAGCAAAGGATAAGTCTATAATATGCCCTCTCTAGTATTCTATGAAAGCCTATGGCCATACAAGAAGTTGAAGGGGGATGAGATCTAGTGTGAATCATTAAGAATATAGGTTCAGGAATCAGACAGGTCTGGTCCTTACTCAAATGTTTATCAGTGCCATGGCTTTGGGAAGTTCCTTATCCTCTCAACCTTAGCTTTGTTACTTGTACAATGACTTGTTGATAGTATGCACTTTAGAAGATGGTTAAAAATATTAAATTAACCAGTGCATCAAAAATATTTAGCATAAAGTCTGATATCTTTCAAGTGATCAATAAATGTTAATTATCATTTTTAAGGTTTTATTACTTTTGTTGATATTCTGGCTAGACAGTTGTAATCACTTTCAGTATGAGTCACAGTATAATGCTGGTGGGGTCATCAGTTTAATCTTCCTTGAGCCTTTTATTATACCATTTATTATTATATTATTATACCATTTATTACTTTTATTACCCATAGTGCTGGCTACAAGGCAAAGTAAGTTGGGAGAGAATGAAGGTTCTATATGAAAGGAATAACTGAAAAACAACTTGAGGAGCATGATTTGATGAGAGAAATTGGAAATACAATTTTCATCAATGGATGAAATATTTGACTACCTGTTGGCATTGTTAGTTGAATTTTGGGGTTTCAAATATCCTACTCCTGTAGAGATAATTAATTCTTAATTTTATTTTTTAGTGTCACACTACAATGGTTTAATGGCTTCTAATGGGCTTCACTTACATATATTTTCTAAAGCATGAACTTAGCTGTTTTCTTTTAAGGAAAAGTTAAATCCCTAAGAAATTCTTTAACATTTCTAATTGTTCTACTATTACATTGCCAGATTTTGAGAAGCAGGAAAATGAGAACTACCGTGTTTCTGGATGAGTAAAACATCTTCAGGGGAATTTTTCTTAGAACAACAAATAGACATTATGTTCTAGGAGGGCACAAATTGCATTGTAGGGCTGATCTTGTAACATGAAACCATAAAGCAAAACTGGCCATAGTTAATCAAAGGCCTTTGGGCTTTAAGGGTTCTTGGAAATGGCATTTGTGAATTGAGGCACTGACTTAGGTAATTTCAGGATTTAAGTAACATGCACCATGGTTAATGACCATTTCCTACCACTGCAACTGAAGATGGGAAAACAACAGCAATAATGACCACATTAAGTATAATGTAATGATGAGACAAACAGAATGTGTTTACTGAAATACCAAGTTTTATCTGTTAATTGCCATCTCTCTCCCCCACCCCTCAATGATCAAGCTCTCAATCTTCTATGTGAATTCAACTGTTTACTCTAAAAGTGAATAATGGGACAAACTCAAGGCAAAGATTACTTGTTAGCATTAGCCCTTTTTCCTTCCTTTTCATAATGATTCTCAGACATGATTATTCTTTGTGGGGATTAAAATTCCAAAAATATGTTATCTTTATAGGAAAATGTAGGAAGTAACATTGAAATTATAGACAAAATTTAATTAATAAAATTTTATAAAATGCTTTACCAATACTGTATTTTCAGGAGTTGAACCATGTAGTAAGACTACAAGGTCAAAAAACTAAGCTTTTACGCAAAGGGAGGTTGTGGATTCATACTCAGATACTGTATACTTATTATCAGATAGCTTTAACCACTCAAATAATTTCTCATGGTTGGTGGCTACAGGAATCTTTGTCTACTTACTGGATGGAGCTTTCAATGCGGGTGATAGTAAGGAAGGCAGCAAGGTTTGCTGTGTATGATGAGATGACAATTAAAGCAAATAGCCACCAAGCCCCCATCATCATTCGGGTAGCCAGAGTTGTATATGGAACCTCCCCACCTGTGGAAAGAAAAGAGATGAAAAGAATCTCAACAAGTACTTATTGAGAATCTTAAATTAAGCACATTAAATACCAAAATACTTTTATGTAGTGAGAAACTTTTAACAACATCTGTATAGACCTCTATATTTTCATTGCTTTATATTTCATTCTCTTTTATGAGAATATTAAGAGGCCCAGTCAAAGATAGGCATGATAAGTATTTAATATCACATGTTTCAGTGCTACTTCTTTCTATTTCTGTTCAATTCCAGAATTAATTACCTTTTTACTACAGTCATAGAGACACACTTTGCTTGCCAGGGCTTGATCATTCACTCATGAGGTGATATTAATACTGCTATGTGTATAATTAATACGACTTTTAAGATTTCCAATTCAATAAATATTAAACTGGTTTTTGGTTAAATTCTTGGGATCTTGGGATCATACATAGGACCATTGGCTTTGGCATCATCACATTTGCTTTTTCTATTCCTAATTGACTAGCCATTCTTAAAATCTTACTGCACAATCCTCCTTTCCACTTTTCAAATGTTGGAAGATCCTTGGGCTCAGTCCTTACACTGCTTCAGTTTTTGTCCACATGATCACTCTGTGTAATCTCAACAAGTTCCCCGAGTTTCGATAATATCCATGGTATTAAAAGTTAACCTTTTAAGCCTTGCTGTTCTTAGAGCACTATAGCTACAGGCCTACAAATTTCTACTTGGATTCTAATGGGTATCTCAAACTCATCACATCTAAAACAGAACCCTTTTTATTTTCACTCCCCAAATAACTCTCCACCAACACAGTTCATATCACACCAGGAAATAATATCATTACTCATTTCTCAGACCTTACATATAACAGATTCTGTAGTTCTTACCTTCAAAGCATATCCCAAAACCCATGTCATCACTTCCACCATTAATGCCAAAAAACAAGCGAACATCTTGGTTTGATGATGAGTGGGTTATATGACTCTATTGAGTGGGTTATATGACTCCCTATTTACATTCTAGAAAGTACCAGTCTGAGACTATCACCATGGTTTTCTTAAAAATTAAAATCAGGTCATGGTATTCCCTTGATCAACCTAAGTGGATTCCCATCAATCTTAGAGAAAAAAAAAAAATCCAAAATCTTTACCAAGGCTTACCAGGCGCTACATAATGGATCTTGGCCTTTTGCCTGATTGTATCTCTCACCATTCTGTCAATGGATTTCTTGAAATTTCTTACATGGTGCCAATATCTGACACAGGAACTTGGCACTTTCAATTTGTTCTGTCAGGAATTCTGTTCAATTAAAAAATGTCTTCCTACTCAATTCATTCAGGTTTCTGCTTAGAGGATCCTCTTCATAAAGATATTTTATCATCACTCTATCTAAAATAATTTCCTATCATCCCATACTGCCAGAATTCCCCTTAACTTTTTTTCACAAACTTTTGATTTTTATTTTATTTCTTTTTTTTAAAAAATTGTTATAATTAGTTATGCATGAGTATAGAATGCACTTTGACACTTCATACATATATGGAGTATAATTTCTCATTCTTCTGGCTATACATGATGTAGAATCACACTGGTCGTGTAGTCATATGTGTACATAGGGTAATAATACCTGATTTATTCTACTATCCTTCCCTTTTCCATACCCCACCCCTCCTTTCATTCCCCTCTACCTAATCTAAAGCACCTCTAATCTTCCCTAGTACCCCCCATCCCCTGCAAGTGTGAAAAGAGAGCCTATAGAATGGGAGAAAATCTTTACCACATACACCTCAGATACAGCATTAATCATCAGGATATATAAAGAACTTTAAAAACCTGACACCAAAAGAACAAATAACCCATATCAATAATTGAGCTAAGAAACTGAATAGGTACTTCACAGAAGAAATAAAATTGAGTAATAAATACAAGAAAAAGTGTTCAACATCACTAGCAATTAGAGAAATGCAAACCAAAACCACTCTAAGATTTCATCTCACTCCAGTCAGAATGGCAATTATCAAGAATACAAGTAACAATACATGTTGGCAAGGATGTGGGGAAAAGGTACACTTATACATTGCTCATGAGACTGCAAATTGTTGCAGCCATTATGGAAAGTAGTATGGAGATTCCTCAGAAAACTTGGAATGGAACCACCATTTGACCCAGCTATCCCACTCCTAAGTTTACACCCAAAGGACTTAGAATCAGCAAACTACAGTGATGTAGCAACATCAACGTTTATAGCAGCTGAACTCACAATTGCTAAATTGTGGAACAAACCTAGGTGTCCTTCAGCAGATGAATGGATAAAGAAAATGTGGTACATACACACAATGGAATATTACTCAGCCTTCAAGAAGAATGATATTATAGCATTTGCAGGTAAATGGATGGAGCTGGAAAATATCATGCTAAGCAAAATAAGCCAATACCCCAAAACCAAAGACCAAATGTTTTCTCTGATATGAAGATGCTCATTCCCTGAACTTTTTATAAATAATAATTAAATATATTTCATATGTTTTATTTTTCTCCCTTATAGTATAATCTCTGATATAGGAACACTCCCTGCCTCATATTAGGTAGGTAAATATTTGCTGAGTGAATATATACTCTGTGTTACATGGTGAATTTTTCTCTTCAAAATTTGTGTCTTGCCGGGCGCGGTGGCGCACGCCTGTAATCCCAGCACTTGGGAGGCTAAGGCAGGAGGATCACGAGTTCAAAGCCAGCCTCAGCAATGGCGAGGCACTTAGCAACTCAGTGAGACCCTGTCTCTAATAAAATACAAAAAAAAAAAAAAAAAAAAAAAAGGGCTGGGAATGTGGCCCAGTGGTCGAATGCCCCTGAGTTCAATCCCTGGTACCAAAAAAAAAAAAAAAAAAAAATTTGTGTCTTAAAACTCTAATCCCCAATGTGACAGTATTTAAAGATATTAATTTGAAGAATTAAAGTAAAATTAAGTAAAAAATGGGTCCCTATTCTGATATAATTGGTGTCCTTATGAGAAGAAAAAACACCAGGACTGCATTTTCTCAGAGGAAAGACCATGTGAGGACAGAATCAGAAGGAAACTATCTGTAAATCAAGTACACCAAGGTCATGTTCAGCCTCTAGGTCTGTGAGAAAATATATTTCTGTTAAGTCACTGAATCTATGGGTATTTTGTTGAAGAAGCCCTATCAAACTAATACAGGCTAAATATAAAATATTGATATGTCTTCTAAAAGAAATTAGGCATATATTCACAGTAGAAATAAATCAGAGATATAATACTAACTTCCCTTCCTCCATCAGTATGAAAATGACTTAATAGGATACAATCAACAATAATATCAGACATACTTTTATTCCATTCACTAGTTTTCACTATGTTATATCTCTACATCTTACACATAATGTAAACATACCCTTTGGTTATATTTTGAGCTATTTTCCTAATGCAATGTATTCAGAACAGGCTAGCCTATATGGAATACATTTTTCAAAAGGGGTTATAATGCATTTTAGATACTTTCTTCTTCAAAGCAAAATAAATTTTCACACATCTTTTAAAAGATGAAAGCTAAAGAAAATATTTATTTTTAAGTCCATATGGGGATTTTCTGAACAAAATAACTAATTGAAAATAGAATATAGATAAAATTGTATCAAGAAATAAATTGATTACATGTAATGTATAAGCAAAGATGACTAAAAAGAAATGAGTTGTTCATTAATTTTAAGATGTTAAAAAAATCTGCAAGTCAAACTTGAAGAAAAAATAGAGCTAAAATTATTAAAATAGACAAAAATATAATAGAGAAAAAAATTTGCCTTTTAAACAGACTTTGAAGTTTAATCAAGATAACATCTGAAAACACCTAAAAACACAATAGCAGAAATAGAAAGGGTATTAGAAGTATTAGCAGGAGAATAAGAGGATTTTAAATACAATTTTATGTTGATAGATTTGAAAATGAAGATATGAATAAATTCCCAAAAACATTTCTGCTAGAAGAAACAGAAAATTTGAATGGTCTTATGTGTTAAGAATTGAAATCAGAATTAAAAGTTACCCAGCAGAAAATTAAAAACCAGAGGCCTTACTGACAAAATCTACCAAAATACCTGCCAAATAATTAACTCTAACTCTGCAAAAACTCTTACTGAGATTGGAAGAAAGCAAGACACTATGTAATCCATTGTATAAAGAAAGTGTAACTTTGATAATAAAACATGGCAAGGTCATTGTAAGAAAAAAATTATAGGCAAATCTTTCACATGATTGTTGATACAAAAAATAAATAAATTAATAGATTGAAAACTGAATAAACAAACAACTTGGTTGGGTTTTTTGTATGAAGAAAAGGTTAGTTTTGCATTAAAAAATTCAATTCTATCAAAGGAAGAAATTATATGAGAAGGGGAAAAATCATGTAAACCTGTTTGATGCAGAAAAGGCACACACAAAGTTCAAATTCAGTATTAAAACAAAAGAAAACAATGCAAAACAAAACTGCATACAATCCAGTAAATTAGAAAACTAAAAAATCCTATTTAATTTTCACAGAATACTTTTAGAAAACCTATAGAACATATACTTATTCATAAAAATAAAACTTTTTGGTGCTCTTAAAGGCTACAAGTTGTTAACACTTTTATTATATGAATGTGCTAAACAAGAAATAAAAAGAACAGAAAAACAAACAAACAAAAAAACCTAGAATGAAATAAGAATTACCAATTAGAGATGATAATAATATGTGAAGAAATTCCAAAAGAATAAAAATCAAATTTCTAAAATCAATAAGTTCTCACTTTTCTATGGAACAGAATTAATATTCAAAAGTTAATCCTATTTATATATACTAGCAAAAAATACTTAAATATGAAATTAAATATACATACAACTTGCAATAGCATTAAAATTATCAAATACCCAAGAGTACATCTGTATAAATATGTGAAAGACCTCTATGTGAAAAAAAATTAAATAAATGAACAGATGTATTATGTTCATTGATTAAAAGGCTCAACAATGCAAATATACATATTGTCTTCAAACTGATCTATAAATTAATTCAATGAATTGTCAATCAAAATCTCAGGTTCAACTGAAGAAACAAATAGAAAAACACATAAGAAGTTGAAATGACTTCCTGTGTTCATGAACAGGCACTGTACAAATGACCACATTATCAAAAGCAATATACAGATTCAATGTAATCCCCATCAAAATACAAATGACATTCTTTACACAATCAGAAAAAACAATGCTAAAATTTATTTGGAAGAATAAAAGACCCAGAACAGGCAAAGCAATTCTGAATTAAAAAAGTAATACTGGAGGCACCACAATATCTGACTTCAAATTAAACTACACATCTATAATAACAAAAACTATAGAGTATGAGATTACCCTGCTGGTATTGGCATACAGAGACACAGACCAACAGAATAGAAGACACAGAGACAAACTTACACAGATACAGTCATGAGAACTTTGACTAAAGTGCCCAAAACAAACATTGAAGAAAATGACTGCTATTTAAAGAAATCGTGCTGAGAACTCTGGTTATCCATATATAGAAGAATGAAACTAGATCTTTATTTCTCACTCTGCACATAAGTCAGCTCAAAATGGACCAAAAGCCTAGAAATTAGACCCAAAACAAGAAGAAAACATTGGGTTAATACTCCAATATAAAGGAACAGGAAATGAATCTCTCAGGAGGAGCCCTAAAGCTCAGGAAATAATACCAAGAATTAATAAATAGAATAATGTCAAATTAAAAAGCTTCTGCACAGCAAAGGAAACAATGAAGAATGTGAAGAGAGGACCTAAAGGAGGGTAGAAAATCTTTGCTAACAACTCTTCTGACAGAAGATTAATATCCAGAACACATAAAGGACTCAAAAAACTTAACAGCCCAAACCCAAAAAACCCAATCAATAAATGGACAAATGAATTAAACAGATACAACTCAAAAAGAAAAATACAAATGACCAACAAATATATAAAAAATGTTCTGTTCAACTTCTTTAGCAATTACTGAAATGCAAATCAAAACTTGCAATGAGATTTCATCTCACTCCAGTCAGAATAGCAGCCATCAAGAATACAAAAAATAATACATTCTGGAGAGTATATGGAGAAAAATGAACATATTTTTACCCTGTTGGTTGGACTGTAAATTAGTACAACTACTATGGAAATCAATAAAGATGTTCCTCAAAAGACTAGAAATGGAATCACCACATGACCCAGTTATTCCATTCCTTGTTATTTATTCCAAAGAATTAAAGTCATTGTCTATTATCATATTACATGCATACCCATGTTTATAGCATCACAATTCACAGCCAAACTATGGAACCAGTCTAGTGACTATCCATGGATAAATGGATAAAGAAATGTGATATATACACATAGTGGAGTTTTTTTTCAGTCATAAAGGAGAATGAAACTATGTCACTTGCAGGAAAATGGATGGAACCTGAGAACATTATTCTAAGCAAAATAAGCCAAGCTCAGAAAGTCCAGTGTTGTACGTTTTCTCTCATACTGTGGAAACTTGAGAGGAAAAAGGAAAAGAAAGGTGGTGGTGGGGAATCTCATGAAAATACAAAAGGACATCAATAGAAGAAGAGGGCAGGGGAAGAGAGTTGTGGGTGATGGTGAAATATTGGGGAATAATATTAATCAAATTATATTGTTACATCATGTGCATGTACAGATATGGAACAATCAATCCTACCATTTTATATAATTGTAATATGCCAATAAAAAAATGTGAAAAAACCCTAGAAATTCCAGGTGTTTCTCTCTCTCTCCCCAACCCCCTTGTGTGTGTGTGTGTGTGTGTGTGTGTGTGTGTGTGTAAATCTCAGTGTAAGTTTATATTGTATTGCAAAACCCCCCAAATAGTCAAGTCACTCTTCAAGAAGAAGAAAAAGGTTGGTTCTAGCTGACTGTAGCTTTTCCAGTAATTAAGAAAGTTCATTATTTGGAAGGACAAACCAAATAAATCAATGAAAATTATCCACGCATACATAGGTTTTTGATTTATACTAGCTGATACTGTAATGGTACATAGAAATGGAAGTCATTTAATTAAGTAGTACTAGGCCAATTCATATGAGAAATAATTAAATTTTCCTCCTACCTTATACGTGAAAATCAATACCAAGTAGCTTATAGATATAAAGGATAAACAACTAAGCTTCTAGAAAAAAATATGGGAGGATACAGCCACAATTTAAGTAGGAAAATATTTACTAAAGAGAGTACAAAAAGCATTAACACCAAAGAAAAATTTGATAAAGCAGATCATAATATTTTATATTTCAAAAGACACTGCAGAGCAAAAGGACAAGCAATAGTGGAAGACATTTATAATACATAGATCTAGCAAAAATTTATTAATATATATTAATAACTCCTATAAATCAATAACACATCCAGTAAAGAAAAAAGTGGGTAGAGCTTTTAGAAAAGACAACCACATTGTCACTAAAAGTATAAGATGGTGTTAGGCACGGTGGCACACACCTGTAATCCCAGCGGCTTGAGAGGCTGAGGCAGGAGGATTGAAAGTTGAAAGTCAGCCTCAGCAAATTGGTGAGGCCCTGAGCAATTTAGTAAAAATAAAAATAAAAATTTGCCGGGCGCGGTGGCGCATGCCTGTAATCCCAGCACTTGGGAGGCTGAGGCAGGAGAATCCAGAGTTCAAAGCCAGCCTCAGCAATGGCGAGGCACTTAGCAACTCAGTGAGAACCATGTCTCTAATAAAATAAAAAAAAAGGGTTGGGGATGTGGCCCAGTGGTAGAGTGCCCCTGAGTTCGATCCCCGGTACAAAAAAAAATATAATAATAATAATAAAAAAGTGCAGCCAATATGGAAAGCAGTATGGAGATTCCTTGGAAAACTTGGAATGAAACCACCTTATGACCTAGATATCCCACTCTTTGGTCTATACCCAAAGGACTTTAAAAATAGCATACTACAGGGACACAGCCACATCAATGTTTATAGCAGCACAATTCACAATAGCTAAACTGTGGAACCAACCTAGATGCCCTTCAGTAGATGAATGGATAAAGAAAATGTGGTATATGTACACAATGGAATATTACTCAGCAATAAGAGAGAATAAAATGATGGCATTCATGGGGCTGGGATTGTGGCTCAGCGGCAGAGCGCTCACCTTGCACGTGCGCGGCCCGGGTTCGATCCTCAGCACCACATAAACATAAATGCATTGAATTGTGTACAACTAAAGTAAATAAATAAATATTTTTTAAAAAACTTATGGCATTCACAGGTAAATGGATGAAGTGAATCCTAAGTGAAGTTAGCCAATCCCAAAAAGCCAAATGCCGAATGTTTACTCTGATATAAGGAGGCTGATTCACAGTGGGGTTGGGATGGAGAGCATAGGAGCATCAGAGGAACACTAGAATGGCCAATGGGGAGAGATGGGAAGGGAGTGGGCAAAAGGGTGAAGAAAAAAAAAGATGGTAGAATGAGATGGATATCATTACCCTAAGTGCATGTATAAAGTCATGAATGGTATGAATATACTTTGTATACAACCAGAGATACGTAAAAATGTGCTCTATAAGTATAATATGAAATTTAATACAATCTTCTGTCATTTATAATAACTTAGAATAAAACATAAATTTGAAAAAAAATAAAATAAAAATTTTATTTCATAAAAATAAAAAATAAATGGGCCCGGGATGTGGCTCAGTGGTTGAGTGACCCTGGGTTCAATATCCCTAGTACCAAAAAAAAAAAAAAAAAAAAAAAGGAGAGATGATAACTTTATTGGTTATTAAATGAAATAACACTTCATAGCTACCTACCACAATGATTAAAATAAAAGACAGACCATACACAGACTATACCAAATGTTGACAGAGATATGGAGCTAATGGAATGTTGGTACTGTCTTAGTAAGTTTGTTCAAAACTTGTAAGTTTGTTCAATCACTTTGATAAATAATCTGGTAGCATATCTGGAAGCTAATATCCACATATCTTAAGACTAAGCACTTTCACTATTGAGACACATGTGTAACAGATGAATACAGGAATGCTCACAGCACTAACATTCCTAATACCTCAAATGAAAAAGAACCTAAACATTCTTTGAGACAAGAATGTACAGATAATGGTGTACTTATCAAACTGGAATATTACACAACAAGGAAAATGATTAAATCTCATTTTTATATTATACCATGACTACATTTCTCAAACATAATATTCCATAAAAGAATTCTCACTGTATGACAATTGTTTAAAATGGGTAATGTGAATAGTAGTCCTGGTAGTTCCTTAGGTGGTTCCCCCTTTGGGGAGAGCAAATAATGGTGACAGAAAGGCAATGGGGTCTGGGTCATGGATAATGTTTTATATTTTCCTGGGTGGTGATTTTACAGCTGTTCCATGGTAACTCATTTTTTGTGCACTTTTTGTATCCAACTATTTCACAATGAAAAACTAAGTAAATGAGGAAAGTAATATGTGAGAAAGTAAGGGTGATTTTAATAAAAAAGATAGTTTCTTTGCTCTCTAATTTTTTCTTTTCTTTGTTCACAATTTGGGGAAAAAACAGTTTTTCATAGATTCTGGATGCTAGGGGAGATAATCAGGTGAATGGTTAAAAAAAGGATGGGAAAAATTATAATAATTTTTTAAAACCCACAATGCCATCTTCCTAAAGCATAATGAAAATTAGGCTGGTAATTCCTGACACTTTGGGATACACAAAAGTGTGACTCCAGAATTGAACATTTGCATTCCTTCCTATAACCCCTAGTGAAGTTGGAGCCTTCCAACATCCCTCTGCAGAAGCATCAGGAATTTATTTCCAAAGTAATCCTTATGCTGTAAGGAAAATCCTCTTGATACTGATGACCATTTTGATATGACTTGTTTTTCACATCAAAGAAACATCAATCTTGTTACTGTATGTATTATTTTACTTATAAAAGTTTTTAAGAAATAAAAGAATGTTTAGCCCTCAGGCAAGATTGGGAAAGTTGATAATTCCACCTGAGTCAGGCAAAAACATGTTATTCTAAGTTTTATGCTGTATGATTTAGCACCCATGTTTGCCTGAAAATTTAGAAGAGCAACTAATAGTTTAAGATTCTCCAATTTAGTTGTTTGGTAAGTCAGTTTCTCACAAAGTTTATATCTAATAATCTGGTGCTATAGAATTCATGAATTAGGGTTAATTAAAAAAGAAGTCATTGTATTTTATAAACATTCTTGGTGACTGAATATGTTGATACAAGTATTAAAATATGATATAAATATAATTGATGTAAGTATTAAAATTTTTACACTTAAAGGATTCTGTTTTAGAAAAAAATCTAAGAAGGATATCATTGCAATTATGTGAAAGTCATTGCCAGTATAAGCACATTCTACATTTATGGATGGGAAGAATTGTACCTGTCACCATGGAAATGTTCAATGTATGTCAGTTGCTTTTAGGGCTCCATGAAATTAATTTATAATCAAATTGAAAGACTGGCAGTGGCCAGATTTGAAAATCCTTTAATTATTATAATTCCTTTTTGGGAAGGTGGAAGGTGATAAGCAGAGGAGGTAACATACGAGTGTGGCTTACTCTCGGCCACAGGTTGATAGCTTTACCATACTGAACTCATTCCTAAGCTCGTTCTTAGGCTACCATGCACCATGTCTATCATCAGTGCAAGAGTTGGCTTTAGTTGATAGGTAAGGATACCATAAAATCATGTTACCATTGAGAAAGTTGTTCCATTTACAGTCATCTTTCAGCATTTTTTAAAAAAATTCACGGCAAGAACAAAGCCTTAGTTCTTAGCATGAAGAATAATATGTGATAATAAGTCTCTTTAAAACTTTGAATCTATTTTTACAAAGGGAAGGCAAAACTCAAATTCCATTTGTCAGGCAATGGGAACTAATGAGTATTTAATAATATTGTTTCATTTACATTAAGCTTGTTTTAGAGTTATTTTCTACTTAACACAATGGCACCGCTTATATGTTTTTAACAGTGACTATAACCTTTATTTAACAATGTCCTTAACCTCTCTGCAATCTCATTTTCAAACGTTTCACTGAAATCTACTTGAAATCTACTCTTCCTTCCATCCTGTCTACAGTCCCACCAAGGTGTCAGATTCATTGCCCCTACCCACTTTTCACTGTCCCTCTCTACCTTTCTTGACAGACGCCCCCCTTACTCAGCCTAAATCTGGTGACTTGAATGCAACCCATTGTGTTCACCCTCAAATTCCATGAAATCTTTCCAGCAAAGACAGAAATTGAGTTCAGACCAACTCTGCCTACTATATGTGTGAACCACGGGTGCAGTTGAGCAAAACTGTGGAATAGCATACAACTATGCATACCATTTTAAATCCATGGCCACCAACTTCAAGTCAGTCTTCATGGGGCCTCTTGGTCATAGTGCAGCTCTTTAGCAATTCTCTCCTGAACACTTATTTCAGTGTGTCTCTCTTTTGGTAACCTAAAACTCCTTCCCCATTCTCACACTTGGCTGTAATCATGAAATCTACTTCATGTAGAAAATTAAAGCAGTTTGAAGAGACTGCCAGAGAAAATCAGGCACAAAACAGGTTACAGTGTGCATTTTCAGATAAGAAAAGACACGTGCTCCAACTTCTAAAAAGAAAATAATAGAAAAATAAACCTAAAGTAAATACTTGGTGAACAGAAGGGAGATCCTCTGTTTGCACTTTGTAATTTAGTTTTAAATTTGAATTTGGAATGTGTAAATGTTTTATAAAATTAAAAAACATATTACATTTTAAAAAAGCAAACTGAAAACAAATTGATCCAAATGAACATAAGAGTATGTCAAATTATTGACATAATTAAACAAGGAAAGAATTATTTCCATTACTGAAGGCCATAGTTTTTTGGGGCCACCCTCTCATACAGCTGCCCTGCCCTTTTAGGTGCCAGTAACTACAACTTGCACTGTTCCTTTATACTTAATAGTGATCATAACCCTCCTCTGTAACTAATGGGTACTGTGAAAGACCTTGTTACTTTCTCAAAACACTCCACATCATTGTAAACAGTTCTTATAGGAAAGTATCCTTAGTTTCCCAGACAGAATGTAGTACTTCCTGTTTGGTAGCATCTATGGAAATAGAAACACAAAATGGGATTCTGGTATTGGATTGATCCCACAAATGTGCAGTGCATTATTGATGGAAAAGAGTACAGAGACCATGCATAGTCTGTGGTTACGTTATGATTGTTCAAGTAACTACAAGTGTTGATGGGTGGAATGCAAGTCTTGGGAGGCTAACTGCTGGGGCAATGATAGTCATTTCAGAGATTGTGGTTTCAGCTAAACCACTCTAAAGCATCAGAGTGACTACAGTGGGGAAAAGGAGAAACTGAAGGCAATGAATACCCAATTTAGAAATACAGTAAAATGTGAAAGTCTTGATGGCAGCTTTGACTGAGTCTATTACTACTACAGTTTCAGTGTAGATGCGGCTAAGGACCAGACTAAGGCTTGACTGCAAGTGTAGCACAGCACAATCAACAATTAATATTTGGCTACATAAGCAAGTTCTCTCATGCTAAGGGAAGAGCAAGGAATTGGAAGAAATTCCTCTGAACCTTCTTGCTATCGCAAACAACTTCTTCACCTTTTCTGCAGGAATCCTTCTTCCCCTGTGGAACTGCTTTTCAATGACTGTACCTGGGGAATCTTACGGTTCTCTTCTAGATTCACCCATATTTCCCCTTATTGCCTCTAGGTTACAAGCTGGGTCTCAAAACGACTTCTTCAGAGAAGTATAAAGCTCATTTATGAAATCCGTACACCAACTGAGATAAAATAGAACAAGAGACTAGGACACATATATTGTTGGGGGTGGTAATAACCTAAGCTCTGGAATTTAAAGTGTTGCTTTATACTTAAGGGTGGTGGCAGTAGTTTGTTAGAAGGGTGGACAGTCCAATAATGAAAGTATTTTAGAAATAACCTATATACAACTTCTCTGACAAACTGCAGAGAATCACAGAAGTGGGAATGTTGGAGTAGATCTGTTCTGAAAAACCTGCTGACTCCTCTTAAGTGAGAGGGATACTCCCTGCACAGAGACATGAGAAATGCATGGAGGAGGTGGAATGCAAGCATTTCTCAGGAGGTCAGTGTGCTTACCTCTAAGGGCCAGAGGACACTGGCGAACACAGCAATAAGTTGGATTTTTTGATGTCAAAGTGAATGTATTATCTTAGGCTGGCAGAGGCTAGGAGTAGAAGCCTAATTATCAGAGACAAGGTAAAATTATCATAATAAACTCTGGCTATTCATGAATGGTAATTGGAGTGTATTGACCTTCAGAGATATATAGTAATAGCTTATTGATCACAAGGTCCCTAAAAATGAAATAAGTTCTTCTATCTACCTAACTTACTTTATTCATAACCATTTAATAATAGGTTATAATTTATAAACTGTTAAAGTGTCTCTTGATATGTGTGGACAAAACAATTCGGGATCTCAGGGCAGAAACCTAGGCTCGATTGCTGTGTGGTAATTTTCAGCTTCATATCAAGTTCTAAGGTACTGACTTTTCTGATAATTTTGAATGAAAAATGTTGTTCTGGACTGTTTCATATGTCTATTTGAAAAAGCAGGCTAGAAGACTACAGGTCATGTAACTGAAATGGCATTTTTTTTTAAACAAGAAGACTTCTCCAATTTAATACTTAAATTTGATAATAACTATAATATATGTAAAGCTATTTATAAATAGTAGTGTCTTCTTTCCCATACTTCAACATAATTTATTCTTCTATTTTGAAGACTCACACATTAACTGAATAATAAATTTTAACATATTTCTCTTTTTCTTAATTAATAAAGTTGTTCTCCACACAAAAAATTCCACCTATATATAATTATCTAAAATAAGATTGTTCTTCTGAGGACAAAAAGTATGATATTCCAACATTAGGACTTCCCACTGAAGGAGATAATTTTTATAATCCTTGTAACCAGAATTAGTACAAGTAGTTAAGTTTATTTTACTGAATTCACAATCATGAAATATTTCTGATGAACGAATTTGAAAAATGTTAAATTAAAAATTAATTATAATCAAATTAAATGGCTGCTGGTTATACCACATAAACCTTATATGCTAATTTTAACATAACTTTGCCAAATGCTATAACTTATATTAGAACTAAATTGAATTTTATTACTCAAAGAAGTAACACTTGGCAGCTTTTTACTTTCACAATGTTTTCATTACTCTACCTTATAAAATCCCTACTGTTTCTAATGAGCTATAGAATAAAAACCAGCCCATTTAAAGTCAATCACAGATTTCAGGTTCCCAGTTTTTAAGGTGAGCTGCATTATAGTTTTACACAGTTGGAACTCAAGTAATAGTCAAAAAACCTTGATGTAAGTGCTGTATTGAAATACAAATTTTCCCCAAGTAGAATATTAAAAAAAAAAACATAGATGATATATATGCATATCATATATATCATACTTAAATTTGATAATAACTATAATACATGTAAAGCTATTTATAAATAGCATATATATATCATACTTACCATGATTCACTATCATAAACTGGTAAACTTCCTTATCTCCAAGAATAGTACCAGTGATGGTATTTAGAAACACTTTCTTTATGTCTTATTAAATGAAGCCTTTCCTTTTCCCTCCTGCACTAGACAACCTGATCATAGCATGAATGAATTGAATTTAATCTCCTGAAAGAAGCTATTACACAAGAACTTTATTGGTTAGACTAATGAATCTTCTAGAAAACTAGCTAGCAAAATACCCTTTTTTTAAAAAATGGGAATAGTTAACTCATCATGAATAGGTAAATTTACTCTTTTAGAGATTCTGAAATGATACTGAAATTAGAAGATATTTTCTACTTTTGAAGGTTTTAAAAAATTTTTCTTTTCTTTTTTTAATGAACAAGTATCTAAATGCCTGAACTTGAGTGCCATTGTTGGAAGGCTTGGCCCTATTAACATTTGGGGGAATTTTCTATATGCTACTTGTTTACTGAGACTCTCACTAATACATAGTCTGCATTTTGCAGTATTAACGGATAATAAAGTAGTTTTAGCACAAAACATAATTCATTGTTGTATTGCATGTCTTCCATGAAGATCTGCAAGGAAATATATTTAAAACTTTGATTAACTTGGAGAATATTTCCCATTACTTACATGGTTTCTGTTAGTTAGTATTTTGCTAAAACTATACAACTTATTTAAAAGCTGACCTTGGAAATATCCTCAGTCTTTGTATTCTTCCTCTTACATCCTTTTGATTTTGCTATTTTAGAGATCTTGTTAAAAAAAAATATAAAGAGAAACCAAATAGCCTCATTCTTTCTTTCCTGGTTTGGATTTAGATACGGTAGGAAATGACTTGCTTTGTAAGAGTGTCAAGTCCAAGTGGTAAAAGATTTAAGTGCACAGTAGACAGCATTTTTCTATCAGATATTACAAAATTAGAACAGGTGAGATTTTAGTAATTCTATTAAAAGGGGAAAAAACATATCCAAACAAATCCTTCACAATATTCAGAAAGTTTTTATGTAGTTTGGTTCAGAGATAGACTGTATTTTTAAAGTCAATTCATATGTTGCCTTCCTTTTCCTCTCATGTCTACTGTACCTGATGTCAGATATTCTTTACTAATATTTTAAATTGTTTTTTCATTTAGTAAATTATTTAATTGGAATTTCAGGTGTTATGGTTGATATTGATATTTCATATATATGTATTGATATTGATATATTCATATATATATATATATATTATATATATATATATATATATATATATATCCCAACTGCCTATTTGTTGATCAATAAAGAGAAAAACATAAAAGGAACACTTAGGGCATGATTTGAATAAGGGTATATCATGATTCTTTATATATATACAAATGTCACATTCAGAAGCTCTCAAAAGATTATTCTCTTTTCCTTTTATACTATTTTCTTGTTACCTACTGACTTTACCACAGACCTGGCTGTGAAACGAGGCTGGAAAAGGTGCTGAAAGAGGAAATATTGTCTGCATGACTAGTCGTTTGTCAAACAGCATGAAGCTGGACTGCAGTTGAGTCAGAACCTGCCACTCTGTAGTGATGTATGGGCTTTTAATGTTTTAAAATAATTATAGTGAGGCCTAAGCCACTATATAAAACCGCTATATAAATTCTAGTGCCATTAGTAACCCCATTTTTCAGAGATTCAATCAATCAGTGGTTGTGAGGAAAATTGCACCCATTTTGCCAATTCCAGAAGCATGAAAGTTCAAAGAGTAAGCAGCAGTTGTCAACAGGAATCAAAGTGAAATGGATCTCAAAGTGAAGTTTTTAATTTGGAATTTTTAGGACTGGTTCCTAAACAAGGCTTTCTGCATAAATGTGTCATCAGTTCCTCAAGGTCAGAGAATGTCAATACATATTCAATCAGTTTTAATGATAAAAGAGCCGAGAGTAAGTCTACAGAACATTTTTAAAGCTCCAAAACACCATTCAAACACAGCGAACTGTTAGCCACCATTGAAGATTAGTTTTAAATTAGAACTCACTTATCGAGCATGCATTAGATTTATGATTTGATAGAGAAGAAGGGAATCATTTAACATTATGAATCTAGCCTTTCCCAAACAATATTAGTCTTCTCAATCTTGAGCTTTCTCTTTTCTCATATTTTTTTGATTTCTAGAAGTCTTAGTAGGACATTTTAAAGAGCAGAAGAGAAAAATGGACTCTATTCCAACTTTCTTTTCAATATATTCTTTTGAATAATAGGTTGGAAAATGTCAAGAGGTATGAGATTATGGTGTGCTGGTGCTACAGGAAATTTACTGGGATATCAGTGTATGTGTTCTATATATTCAGATAAATTTTAGCAAGTTAATACAGTTCTGTAATTGAAGGATGTAAAATAACTCATGTCATAGTGACTCCCAGAAAATTGCTGATTGAGTAAGCAAAGGCATATGAACCACAACTCAAAGGTCTCTGTGTGTAATATGTCTGTGAATGCAAATATACAGAACAGAATGCGTTCCACATGGAGCCAAATACATCACTTAAACATCTTTTCCCCCCTTTTTAAGTGTGCTTTTTTTGGATAGAGTTTTTAGATTATCCCAGGAAGTGCTAAAGGTGCTTTTAATTTAGAGCAACTGAGTCAGGAACCTGGAATTGTATGAATGAACAATAGAAAATCACGGTCATATTGCTGGGCTGAAGTGGTAAAAAATCCAGGGATGTAACAAATAGAAAGTGAGGTCAGGAAAAAAGGAGATAAGGGTGAATATGAAAAATAAAACAAGAAAATAAAACAAAAAAAAAAATCTATTGAACTCAAGTAAAAAAAAAAAAAAACAGGGAGTAAGAGATTATAAAGCAAAGATCAGGAAACAATATAAAATTCTGTATATATTATTTACTAAGGCACTAAGCATATGTTAAGAGTTTCATGCTGGGTGTGGTGGCGCATGCCTGTAATCCCAGTGGTTTACAGGCTGAGGCAGGAGGATTTGCAAGTTCAAAGCCAACTTCAGCAATTTAGAGAGGCATGTCACAGGCTATCATGGGCAAGGGAGAAGACAGGCAGGGAGTAACATGTGTCAGAGCACCTAGGAAGCCCCGGGGCTTCTCTTCCTCCAAGTACATGTACCACTTCTTTCCAAGTGAAAGTTAACTTATTACTGCCATGACATTTTCTTCTTCTGTTCTCCTCACTGACAAGAATAAATCAGCATAGATCACAGACTGCTAGGACAGATATAAGCAAATAAAATTAAAAATAGCAGAATAAGAGTTTATCTATAAAACTCAGGAAAAAAACTCCATTATTTTGATTTGAAGATAATTTACTAAGACCAAGATACTTAGATGATAGTAGGAAGCAATGAACTCAAAACATGATCAATATAATTAATTGGAGATCTTGGAAGATATGACATGTTAAGAAGATAGAATGAAGGTAATATTGTAGCGATAAGAGGTCCCACTGATTAGTAACAGAGACACAGAGTAGGTCAACAGTTCATTCCTTGGAATTGTTCTGGGAGGTGGGCTGTGAGTTCACATACCTTGACTCATGCTTTGGGGAATATTCAACAAGTGTATTTATAGTTTCTCTGTTTTAACAGTGACACATAAACTTCTAATTTAGTCATTAGAAAATTCTAAGCCCCAAGTATTGGGATTATAAATAGCTATAATATTTTTGTTTTTGAATTACTTCAACAAATAACTTTTTATGTAACCTTAGACATAATAGATGATGTACCAGTGAACAAAACTTTCAGTGTATAAATTGTACATGCAAACAAAATGCTGAGTTCCCTTTTCCCTAGAGACATTCATTTATCCTAGTCCTCTGCTTAAGTTTGCTGGAAACAAAAACAAAAACAAAACAAAATAAAAAGAAAACCATATATATATATATATATATATGCATTTTCTGCTAATAAGTTTCATAGACTTAGAAATTTCTGTTAGTCACGTATGAGAACAGATAAGAGAGCCCCAGAATGTTTGAGAATTCAGGCTGCCATTCAAAAAATAGAAATGCCGGGCAGTTTTTACATGACAATATCATCTGAGAAGTATCATTAATATTAATTGTAGTCATTAGACCAAGTTTTTGTGCAGTCTTTGGCAACTTCACTTTTTCTTTCTTATAGCATGTTGCTCATGATACAAACATTCTAATTGTACCATGGAATGAAATTTTCAGGTAGACAGTTTAGAAAATATTTGACACTTGGAGACAAATAATGACATCCACGCTACTTACTGGATGATAGTTTTCTTTGTGATTTGATAATTTTTTTTTTTACAAATACTGTGAGTTCTCTTCAACCTAAAAATATTTAGTAGCTCTGGAAGTAATTACTTGGTGTTTATGGGTTTTTACTTTATAAGTGAAATAAAAAAATAAAATTTTAGCTATTGAATGAGGTACTTCAGGTAAATTTTTTAAAATTTTATTTTATTTATTTATTTTTAAATTCTAATTTGTTATACATGCTTGCAGAGTGCGATTCATTTTGTATTACATATAAAGAGCACAATTTTCAAGTCACTGGTTTCACACAAAGTATTTTCACACCATTTGTGTTTTTAATACATGTACTTAGGATACTGATGTCTAACTAGTTCTGTCATTATTCCTATCCCCTTACCCCCTCCCCTCCCCTCCCTCCTCTTTGTTCTATTAAAAGTTCTTTCATTCCTCTCATCCCCCCTCCCTTGACATTATAAGTCAGTATCATCATAGCAAAGGAATCATTCGACCTTTTTTTTGGGGGGGGGATTGGCTAATTTCATTTAGCATTATTTTCTCCAACTCCATCCATTTACCTGCGAATGCCATGATTTTAATTCTCTTTTAGTGCTGAGTAGTGTTCCATTGTGTATATATACCAAAGTTTCCCTATCCATTCATCTACTGATGGGCTTCGGGTTGTTTCCACAATCTAGCTATTGTGAATTGTGCTGCTATAAACATTGATGTGGCTGTGTCCCTGTAATAAGCTGTTTTTAAGTCCTTTGAGTAAAGACAGAGGAGTGGTATAGCTGGGTCAAATGGTGGTTCCATTCCAAGTTTTCCTAGGAATCTCCATACTGCTTTCCAGATTGGCTGCACCAATTTGCAGTCCCATCAACAATGTATGAGTGTGACTTTAGGTAAATTTTGACATATTTGTTCTCTTTTCTCTTCATAGAACTGTAGGAGATTTCTTTCCTTTAACCCTTACTATTATTTTAAACAATACAGCCCCCTCTTTATGGTTTAGTATGAAAAGATCACTGATGTATTTTTGAAATACTGAAATCACCTCGCGGCATTACATGGCATCATTTTATACCTATTGAATATTAATAATACACATTTCAGTGATTGATTGATTTCAGCCTGTTTTTTTTTTTTTTTTTTTTTGCTCAGGTAGGGTACCAGGAATTAAACTCAGGGGCACTCAACCATTGAGCCACATTGCCCCCCTATTTTGTATTTTATTTAGAGACATGGTCTCACTGAGTTACTTAGTACCTTGCTGTTGCTAAGCCTGGCTTTGAACTCTCGATCTTCCTGTCTCAGCCTCCTGAGCCACTGGGATTACAGGCATGCACTACCACACTAAGTTGTTTATGTTCTTAATGTGTAAGCTACAACATATTCAAAAACTCTTTGTTGAAATGATTTACATGTTTTTTTATGATTGTAGAACTCTCACGCTTTATATCCAATCAATTTCTATCTATTTTAAGTGTCTTCTAAATATCTGGTGAAACTGCAGTAATATAAAGCTGTATGATGTTATTAATTTACTATTGTTTTTCTAAAGAAATATTTAAAAATCTACAGAAATTTATGTAACTGTAATTATAAAAATGCACAACTATGTAGTGCAGTGTTTGATTGAAGATATCAAATCGAAAAAGCATGCGTATCATTTAACTCAGAAGATTTCTGACAGAACAAATTGGTTAAGGAAATAAGCATGGATGTGCACAAAGACTGACTCTCTTGGGTGATATTTTAAATAATTTTATAAACATATAAGAATGGAAAAATTTGGCAAAAACATTATATGTATACACATATAAACACTAAAGAAGCTTATATGAGATAGTAAATAATGTTGCAGAAGAATAGCTAAAGGAATAAATACTTCTTCAGGACACATTATTAATTTAATTTAAATTAATTTTAAAAACATCATGAACAGTATGAAACCATTGCTATATGTGTATATTAGTGTGTTCATGGACTTCCACTCAGGCTCATCCTGTCATGTATATTTCTAGTGCACTTTCTCCTTTCCATCCCATGTCCCATTCTTGCGGTGATGTGTGTTGATGTTCTTCAGGCCAACACCACTTTAGCTGGTCAACTATAATAGTCTTGACCTCCCAGACAATGCTTTATATAGTCTCCAGACATTTGTTCTAAAACAAATTTACTTGGGCAGTTCTATGGTGAAACCTTTTAAGGAGTTTTTGTCTTCTCAGCATCAAGTTTACATGTCTTTTTTTTTCCATGAAGAGGTCAGCAATCTGGCCCTTAACTTCTTCTCTGGTCTAGTCTTATCTCCACCTTTCTTTCATCCATATGGGACATTGGGATTCTGATACTGTTTAAAAGCTTGAGTTTTGCAATATATAGGAATACCTTCTCCTTATTTTTATCTAGTGAGCTCAATTTTAAACTCAGGACAAATAACTTCACAGTGTCCACATGTTGATCAGTTAGGTATTTGAATGAGATGGCCTTGTGGTTGTTACTTTAAATAAAGAAATCTTATATTCAATAGTATTCATACTTTTAGATGTGTATGTAGAAAGTTTAACCTAACCCAACTCTTGAATTGTGACTAAAAGTTATACTTTGCCACATAATTTGCTCAAAAAGTTCTATATTCAATTAGCACAAATAATATATAACATTTTAGAGAAAAAATAATGAATAAAGTGATAAATAGTGAGTAATTCATAAATCTGAAAAAAAAGAAATAAAACCCTGAGAGCTCTTTTAGCTAAAGTTTCCACATTTTTCTGTACCAGCTGACACATCTTGATAATAAATTACAAACCCAATTAAAGATCAAAAAGTCTTCAAACCTTGCAGGCCTGCTATCCGATTCTTACCATCACTTCCTTTTTGTAATTTAGTCAACAATAAGTTAAAAATAGGAAAAAATACCTCTAGAAGTTGAGTTACAAAATGCATCATTTTTGAAAATGCCAATCTCATGCAGAGACGGTTTAAGAGTGGGAGGACATGATTTTTTCTTTTTTCCTTACACCCTATCTAAAAGAAATAGTACACCCTCTGTCCCTTACCCTTTGTCCCTTTCAAAATTATCAGAACATCTGCACAGAAGCAAAAAAAAAAAAAAAAAAAAAAAAAAAAAAAAGAAAAAGAATTTTAATTTAAAAGTATTTTTCTGTTTGGTAGATTTCATTTTATTTTACTAATGTCAGATTTTCTCATTTAAAAATTAAAACTATATTTTAAGAAAGGGGAATAATAACCCTACTCTATTAGGCCTTTTCCATTCCTTTGTTTCCTTTAAATTCCATTATGTGAAGTATTTTTAATTATACTACTAAAAGACTTGCAAAATAAATTTCACCCAGAAAGTTCAGATATAATAAACATTGTGTTTGATGGTTTGTTCTAAAATCATTTTAAAAATCGAGCTTCATTTTACCAATGTCATAAAAGAAAATATAAAAATTTGCAACTTTAAGTAAGAAAATTGACTTGATACCATTACTTAGTTATATCCTAATGTCCATGAACACAATAATATGCACATATGTATCAATGGTTTCATACTTTGTATGATATTTTTAAAATTAATTTAAAATAAAGAATATAGCATGTAATTTTTTTTACAAATCATGCTAATTTACTTTCTTTTTACCACCTGTGAATAATATATTTATTTTCTATTTTATCAATTAATATTATAAGGTACATTAAACTACAATGATAAACCAGGAGGATCTATTCCTCTAAAAAAGAAAAGAAATAAAAAGACACACACACACACACACACACACACACACACACACAATGCATATGATATATTAGTTCATTCACTCTTAACACAACTTATTTGTTTGTTACATGGTTTTGTCCATACATTGTATACTTTAGACATAACCTGATCTAATTATTTAAAATTTCCTCAGTTGGTAAAACTACCTCAATTCAATGATAGTCTCAGAATAGTCAGAGATTTGAGGTTTAAATTGCACTGCAGTCAAGTTTTAAAGTGAAGCAAGTAAGCATAGCCAGCTCACAAGTTTGACCTCTGCAATTACTATTCATTTTCTCTGCTTTCCTGGGTGTAAATGCATGTTAAATTGCCTTTTAGTGCCTGGAATGACTTTACCTTAGCCAGATTACTCTTTTGGTTCATCAGTAAGACATGTATTGCATATAATTTATTAGCACAAAAGTTACTCTTTCCGACTTAAAAGGGTCCATCCTGGACATTGTATGTGGCCAGCTTCAAGATTTTACATTATAAAAAAAAAGTGTTTGTGCTACTAAAGCAGGCTTTTATGCTCATCCCTTTTAATGAATTATTCAGGTCATCAAATATAATTTCCAACTTCCTTAACCTAATTTAAGTCAGCATTTGTAGAATGTCACTTGGGTCAATACTAGCTCAGAAGAAAAAAATTAAAAATCAATGAACATCAGGGTGAACATTTTAATTTTCACTTTTTAACCTAAACCTTTTCCTGCATATAGAGGATTGAATATTAAAGACTCATTTTAAAATATTTAGTTTTGCAAAAGTGTCACTAATCTATACAACTATTTGCAGCAACTATGGGGGGCCAGTTTCACTATTTCCTGTGTCAACGGATTTGACCTTGTTTTTCTCCATGGCTTAGAGATTAAGTATATCCCAATGGATAAACTGCACATCATTTTCAAAGGAAGGTTTTCTCAGGGATAATGCTGAGTTTACAGATTCCTACTGCAGCCAAAGCTAGTGTCTATTTAATCTTATACTCCAGATGGCTTTTTGTGACCAAGTGATTGCAGATTTAAAAATCAAGAAAATTTTAAATGGAAAGACCTGGCCTTGACGAGGAAAATTGGGGGTAGAAGGTTATTGAATTTTTTATTTTTTTATTTGAGAGAAGCAAAAGAATTCAGTATTATTACAACGCTAGTGGATGTTAAGGTCTTTTGGGATAAAGGGGGAGTATACACAAATTTCAAATAAATAAATCTAATAATAAATATAGGCAATTTCTTTATTTCTAGAATTCTCTGTAGAGTTTATTTCTCATGATTTAGAAGTGATAACCATAATCATATTCTGAAAGACTGTTAGTATTTTGCTTTAATATAAAAAATTTCTCACTGTGCATGTGTATATATATTTTTATGTATGTATGCACATATTTCAAGTAAATAACTATGCTAATTTTCGTAAATTAGCATTTATTGTTCCCAGAAATAAATTATAAGACTGAAAAAAAATAAACTGAGAAGGCCAGTACTTTTGTACTTCTCTCTACTCACTCTCTTACCAAGACCTCTGGGGAAGATTCCTTAGAAGAAATGGTCTTCCCCAGAGCTGTCACCACAAAGCTTGGAAAAGAGCACCCAGCACTGACCTGCTCCTATACAATGGAGAACCAAAGCAAAAGGTGTATAGCTGTATATTGAGGTGAGTGACCTTAGGAGAACTCTGGAACTCAACAGTAGAAAAATGGAAACCTTGTAAAACCCAGAGGCTTAGGACAGTAGCATGGTAAGACAAACACAGTATCCCAGAACCTGCACCCACTGCCAGAGCTCGAGGAGGGGAATCTCCCCTCTGCAGGGGTAAGGTGAAAGAAAGAGTCCCAGCAAACTCTATCAGTGCACATACTGCAATCAAAACTCTTGGAAACCTTTACAACCCTTAAAGGCTTATAGCTTAAATAGATAAGAAACCTAAAATCTGCACAGTAGCCTAGCTTTAGCAATGGAATTAATACACCTCTCTGCAATACCTTAGGGTGCTATAGCCAGGAGCCGTCTTGAGAAGGGAACTATTGTCTGAATTTGGTCCTCTTTAGGTCAGCATTCCCTGAATATTCCCATCTCTGGGTCCCCACAGATATTCCACTACATTGATTCAGCAGGTAACTTCTTCAAAAACTAAGTGGCGTTTAGCAGAATGACTGACAAATCCCACTGAGAGCTCTGCCCTATTGAGGGCAGATGGTTGCAACACAGAGGGGTACCTGGAGTGTGCTGTCCTTAAGTGGTATATATGCACAATGGAATTTTACTCAGCAATGAAAGAAAAGAAAATAATGGCATTCGCAGGTAAATGAATGAAGTTGGAAGACATAATGCTAAGTGAAGTTAGTCAGTCTCAAAAATCCAAGTACCAAATGTTTTCTCTGATATAAGGAGGCTAGTTCACAGTATTGTTGGATGGGGGTACATAGGAGGATTAGAGGAACACTAGAATGGTCAAAGGGAAGGGAGGGGAAGGGAGGGAGTAAAGGGGAAGGGAGGGGGAGAAAAGAAAAAAAAAGGTGGTTGAATGAGACGGAGATCATTTTCCTAAATGCATGATTGAAGACCTGAATTGTAAGAATATACTTTGTATACAAACAGTTGTATGTAAAAAGATGCTATATACAGGCACTATGAATTGTAATTATTATAAATTAAAAAAAATATAAAAAAAATGTGTCCTGCCAAGACAATAATGCAAAACACACTTTCATTAAAATCAAGCAACAATGGTAATTATGTATTTCTTTGCAGAGTTGATTTTAACACAAATTGTGAATGATAGCAAAATTGAAGTCAAATTAAATGTTGGCATTCATTCAAAAGTGAAAAAAAATCCTATTCCACTGCTTCTGTCCCAACGACCCCTCTGTGATAGCAGGAAAAGCACTTAACTTTTGGAAGTTCACTTGATGAAAAAAAATTCAAATCAGTTCTTTATTTCATCAATTTCAAGATCAATCACAGTTTTGCAAATTTATCATTTGTCCTAAGAAAACATGAACCTGTTGCAATATGCCTGTATAAAGAAGTCATCTTTATGATTTGATAATAAAGTAACCACTGTGTTTAAAAAAAAAAAAAGAATTAGGGGATGGGAGAGTCAGTCCTTTGAGGTCAATGGTGTGCCTAGTCCCACATGTGGTTTTGAGGGGTATCAAGAGTGAAGGCAATTGTCCACATGTTTTCTGCCACTCTTTTCTCATTGTCTGTCACTAACAAGTGCAGAAAGAACTCTGTGGTTCCACTGCTCCCCTATCCCCAGAGGCATGTTAAGCCTACCTCAATACCTATGGCTCTCCTCCTACTACTGGGGCACATGCTATAAGAAGATATGGAGAGAAACTTTGCCTGGTGCCAGTGTCATCTGCAATCCAATCTTGATTGTACCTGGAAGCACCTCAGCTGAGGGGAATTTTGCCTAGTCATATTCTCTGCCCACTCCTGCTTGATTTGAAAGAATCTTGGGGAGAAAAGTCCCATACCCAGGTATGCACAGCTAGAAGGGGTGATCTGAGGTTCCTCTCTTGGTAGGAATGGTCACAGTAGCAACAAAGAGAAATAAAACAACTTTTGTTACCACAGCATCTATATGGGTCCCTTGCATTAATAGCCCCATACTCTGTCTGATCATGTACTCCTGATGAGACTGGCTGTTAGTGTCACACCAGCGTCTAATCAGAGGACAATGCTTCTGGCCCCTTATCACTACTGGAACAGCTGGTACGAGGGACTCTTTTCAAGTAACAGAAACAGTGCCTGAGGAAATCCCCATCACTTCATAGGAGCCACCACTCTCAATGTAGAAGTAACCATACAGTGTGCCCCCGCACACTGATGTCTACAGCATAGCTGCCTGATTACTAATGTATCCACTCTTGCATGACCCACAGAGACAGTGGGTATCTCTGACTCCCATGTGGCATACACCTGTGTTCAAACGCACCAATCACAGCCAAAGAAGCTACAGGGAGATTACATTATGGTGCCACACTGCACATAACAAACCAGTGCCCCAAGAAAATCTAGAGAAATCTGTTTACAAAGACGGCCATCCCATAAGATATATCTATTCCACCATATGCACAAATCTCAACACAAAAACATAATATAAAAAACAAACAAACAAGGTGATATATATCTTGGAAAAGTCACAATTCCCTAATAACAGATTCCAATGTTATTGAAATGCCTCATAAATAATTCAAAAGAAAGATTTTTTAAAAAAAAAATGAGATCCAAAAGAATACAGATAAATAATTAAACGAACTCAGTAAGACAATGAAAAATAGGAATGAGAAGTTCAGCAAAGAGAGATATTTTGAAAAGGAATGAACCAGAAATCAGAAATGAAGAGCTCAATACATCAGATTTAAAAAATCAGCTGAGGGTCTTAGCAACAGAGTAAGTAAAGTGGAAGAATATTGGAGCTTGGAGATAGATCATTGAAATAGCACATTCAGAGAGAAATTTTAAAAAATAAGAACAAAGAGAACATTTGGTATCTTTGGTACACTATTAAAAAATTGGGAGTTAGGTGATGATCCCCACCCCCTCCACAGCACAGAAAGAAGGCAGTGAGAGAACAGCTGACTGAAGAGGTGGGTGACAGAATAAATGCTAAGTCCCAATATTAGACACTCTGAGATCTAGAGAGAGTTGAAATTCAGTTATTGGAGCAGAAAATAAGGATGAAGTTCCTTAACCCAGAACTCAGACCAGGATTGGGGAGGGAGAAAGGGCAAAGAGGAAAATCACAGAAGCTCACTCTCTCAACAACAGCTGTAAAGGAAAGCAGACTAAATTAAAACCCAACAGGAGCAGTGGGGTCATTGAAAGAGATTAAACAGTTCAACACAGATCATGGACAGAAACTCAGGCTGGGCACAGCAGTCATTTTGTGGATCCCATAACTGGCCAGATGCCCTAGAAGAAATTAAATGAACACGGCATCTTCCCACCTGCAGATAATGACAGATTAGACCAGAGGGAGTACCCCTGAGGCAAGATGTCTCAATAATCCCTCTAGAAGGCATTTGCAGAGGGACCATTACTAGCTGAAAGTTGATGACGCCCTCTTCCCCTCACCTCACACAAGGGGAGTGGGGTAGATCAGACCTGCCCTGGGAAGTGCTGGCCTAACCCAGTGCTCTGACCCCTACAGAAGCCTAGCAGAAATGGAGAAGATGCCCATGATTCATGGCAGCAGGAAGTGAGAGTGCAGAACCAGGCTGGAAGGCAGTCTCAGTCACAGGCAGTGGAGAGGGAAAGCAGTTGGCAGGAGTTCGGACATGAGCAGAATGGGTGTCTCTGTCCCAGGCAATGTAGGGAGGTGGTGTCTGTGATTTATAGCAGCAATCAGCAGGAGCTTGGAAACTGGTGGGATGCTGTCTCTGTCCTGGGCAGGACAAGTGGATGGTGCCCATATTTGCTACTGCTGCTAGCTGGAGCTTGTACATGGCTGGGATACTTTCTCTGATCTAGTCAGTGGAGGGGTCTGGATCCTGCAGTTCACAACCTTGGGCAGTAGAAGCTAAAAAACAGATAAACCAGCTGAGTGTCTTTACCCAGTAGTAGGGACAGGGCTCAGGAAAGCTGTGAGGTCTGGGTAGAGGCTTCTGTACCACATATCATCCAAGGAGAGCCAACAACCACGAGTACTGTGCCTGCAGCAACTAGAGGAGTGGCTCCTGTGCCCTAGCACCTCTGGTGGTGGTGGTAGTGGGGTTTCCAAAGCCCAAGAGCAATAAACATTGGCTAAAGTTCCCAAAGTCTGGTGAAATTCAAACCAATACACTATAGGAAATTTCTTCACCTTGGTATGGCTTACTATAAATAGTTCTAACATTCTATCAACAACTTTGATAATATATACATCACGCTTTGTTTTGATTTGATAGTTCTTATCCTAGTATTTAATATTGTGCCTTTAAGTCATTCAGTTGTATTTCTTCCAATGTTTTAAAGCATTAATTGGAATCATTGAATCTTTGTTTTCCTAGCTCAGGTTTAGTCAGCTCCTCTTCTTTTCCTTCTTATATTACATGCTACTGCATGAAAACCACACCCTCATCCATTTATTTCTTCTTTTACCATTGTGTGTATTATTATTTTCTCTCTTTTCTTTTCTTTGTGCTTTTTTTCTCTTTTTGTCCAATTTTTCTCTCCTCTCCTTTTTAGCCCCTATATAATGTTATAGCAATTTTAATATGCTTCATAACTAAAATTTTTCACATATTCAGAACTTTACTTAAAGTTTGTACCTGGTGAATTTTGGGGTTTTTCATATGTTTGAATAGTACAGGGCTTTATTCAAAGTGATTTTAGTAAATAGGGTCCAGTGGCTTCTCTCAAAGTGGTGCTGATACTAGAAACAGCAGAGGACACACACTGAGTTAAAGTATCAATACCTGGATATTCACCCAGCCTGAGGCTCTTAAGAGAGAAAAGCTCACTAAATAGTTCCTTGCATAAAAGAAGAAGTGATAACAACCCAACAGATGGTCAGACATACTAGAAGTATGAAAAATCAAAAGTACAAACCACTCCAAACATCCCACAACACTTCAACAACTGACTCTGTTGATACAACAGTGGGGGAAATGTCAGAGAAAGAATTTAGAAAGTTCATAGTTAAAATGTTCAGTGAGCTAAAGCAGATGTAAGGAATGAACTAAACAAAGCGAAGACTTTCCAGACCAAAAAATACTGTTAATCAAATGGACATAACAGATATCTATAGAACATTTCATCCATTGACAACTGAGTTCACTTTCTTCTCAGCAGTACGTGGAATATTCTCTAAAATACATCATATTTTAGAGCACAAGACAAATCTGAGCAAATACAAAATCATTCCTTGCATCCTATCAGATCACAATGGAATGAAATTAGATATCAATGACAAGATAAAAAACAGAAACCACTCTAAGATCAGGAGAATAAACAATATTCTTTTGAAAGAGGAATAGACTACAGAAGCAATCAAGAGATAAACAAAAAAAAATTCTAATAAACAAAAGAGAATAGAAATGAAACATATAAAAATCTCTGGGACAGTATGAAGACAATTCTAAGAGGAGAGTTTATAGCACTGAGTTACTACATTAATAAAAGATATTAAATTAATAGTTTAACACTACACTTTAAGACCCTAGAAAGAGAAGAACTAATATCGAAATCAGAAGAGGGCTGGGGTTGTAACTCAGTGGTAGAGCACTTGCCTAGCAAGTGTGAGGGCACTGGGTTTGATCCTCAGTACCACATAAATAAGTAAAACAAAGGTATTGTGTCTATCTACATTAAGAAAATTAAAAAAAAATCAGTAGAAGACAGGAAATAATTAAAATCAGAGCCAAAATTAATGAAATTGAGAATAAAAATACAATGGAAAGGATCCCTGAAACAAAGGTTTGGTTCTTTGAAAGGATAGAGATTAATAAATTCTTAGTCAAACTGCTAAAAGAAAGAGAGGTAAGACTCAAATTAACAAAATTAGAGATAAAAAGGGAAATATAACCCAGATACTACTGAAATCTAGATATGATTAGAAAGTATTTTTGAAAATTTATACTCAAATAAGTTAGAAAATATCAAACATATCAACAAATTCCTAGAGACATATGTCCTATCTAAATTGAACCATGAAGATATAAAAAAATTAAACAGACTAATATCAAGTAAAAAATTCATATAACTATCAAAAGCTTTCCAACAAAGCGAAGCCTAGAGCCAGATGGATTCTGAGCTGAGACCTACCAGATCTCTAAAGAATAAATAGTACCAATTCTTCTCAAATTATTCCATGAAATAGAAAAGGAGGGAAAATTGTCAAATTAATTCTATGAAGCCAGTATCACCCTGATAACAAAATAAGACAAGGACACTTCAAAGAAAGAAAACTTCAGACCAATGTCCCTAATGAACATAGATGTAAAAATCTTTAATTATAAACATTGGCAAACCACTTTCAAAAACACATTAAATGGACAGTGTACCATGATAAAGCGGGTTTCTTTCCAAGGATGGAATGTTGGTACAACATACACAAATCAAAAAACGTAATTTACCACATGAATAGAATTAAGGACAAAATCTCATGACTATCTCAATAGATGCAGAAAAGCATTTGACAAAGTACAGCACCCATTCATGTTTAAAACATTAGAGAAACTAGAGATAGAAGGAACTTACCTCAACACTGTAAAGTTTATATATGATAAAGTCAAGGCAAGCATCATATTGAACAGAGAAAAACTAAAAGCATTTCTTTGAACAAAGGAAAAAGGCAAGCATGTCCATTCTCACCACTCCTACTCAACATAGTCCTTAAAACACTACCCAGAAGAATCAGACAAGAGAAGGAATTGAGAGGAATACCAATAGGAAAAGAAGTCAAATTATCTGTTTGCTGATGACATTATTCTATATACACAAAAATCTTCACCAGAAGACTTGTTAGAGCTGACAAATTTAACAAAATATCAGAATTCAAGATCAACATACATAAATCAATCACTTCCTATGTTCCAATCATGAATCTGCTGAAAAAGAAATTAGGAAAACTATACACCTCACTATAATGTAAAACAATAACAAGAACAAAAACAAAATCAAATTTAGGAATAAATTTAATCCAGGAGGTGAAAGAGCATCCTTACAATGACAGCTATAGGACATGATTTAAAAAAATGAAGAAAACCATAGAAGAAGGAAAGACTTTCCATATTTCTGAATAGGCAGAATTAATATTATCAAGATGACTCCACTACCAAAAACAATATTCAGATTCAATATAATCCCATCAAAATACGTTGACATCAATGACATTCTTCACAGAACTACACAAAATGTTCTAAAATTAATTTTGAAGAATAAGAGACCCATAATAGCCAAAGCAATCCTGAGCAAGAAGAGCAATGCTAGAGGCATCATAATACCTGATCTCAAATTATACTATAGAGCTATAGTAATGTAAACATCATGGTAACGGCACTCAAACAGACATGAAAACAAATGGAATAGAATAGAAGACACAAAGAAAAATCCACATACTTATAGTCACCTGATACTTAACAATGTAGACAAAAAGATATGTTGGAGAAAGAATAGCCTTTTAAATAAATGGTGTTGGAAAATCAATTATATATGTGTATAAAACCAAAAATTGACCCCTATACTTTACCCTGCACAAAAGTAACTTGAAATGGATTGAAGACCTAGGAATTAGATCAGAAATTCTGTAAGTGCTAGAAGAAAATGTAAGCTCAACACTCTAACATATTAGCATAGGCACAGGCTTCATTAAGATTATAAAGCACAAGAAATAAAACCACAAATCAATAAGTAGGATGACATCAAATTTAAAAGCTTCTGTGTTGCAAAGGAAACAAGAACACAAAGAGAGAGCCTACAGAATGGGAGAAGATCTTTGCCCTTTGCTCCTCCACGCAATAATATAGAGAATATATAAAGAACTCAAAAAACTTGACCCCCAAAACCAAATAATCCAATTAAAAATGGACAAATGAGCTGAAGAGATACTTCTCAAAAATACAAATGGCCAATAAACATATGAAAAAATACTCAACATCTCTAGCAATCAGGGAAATGCAAATCAAAAGTACATTGAGCTTTCATCTAACCCCAGTCAGAATGGCAATTATCAAGAATACAAATAATAACAAATGTTGGCAAGAATGTGAGGGGAAAGTTATATTCATACATTGTTGGTGAGACTGAAAATTAGTACAACCACTCTGGAAAGCAGTATAGAGATTCCTCAAAAAACTAAGAATGGAACCACTACATGACCCAGTTATTTCACTTCTTGGTATATATCCAAAAGATCTAAAATCAGCATACTATATGGATGAATCCACATCAATGTTTATCTCAGTATAGGAGCCCATCAACAGATGAATTAATAAAGAAAATGTAGTATACATACATAATGGAGATTTACTCAGCTTTTGGAAGAATGAAATTATGGCATTTGCAGGTAAATGGATGGAATTACAGAACATCATGCTATGTGAAATATGCTAGATCCAGAAAGTCAGGGGTTGAATGTTTTCTCTCATTTGCAGATGCTAGACCAAAATAAGAAAAAAAAGTGGGTGGGGGGGATGCATGGAATTCCATGAAAATAGAAGAAAGATCAGTGGAGCAGTGGAGGAGACTAAGTGAGAGGGATGGGAACAATGAGGAACAAGAGAATGAATCTGACCAAACTTACCTATATACATACATGAATATACGACAGTGAATTTTGCCTTTATGTATATCTACAATGCACCAATTTTAAAAAGACCTATAAATAGAAGAGAGATCAGTTGAATACAGTAAAGGGAACATGGAGAGGAGAAAGGAAGGAAAGAGGAAGTAATGGGGACTAAGTTGAAGTAAATGATATTCCTTGCTTATATAATTGTCAAAATGAATCCTAATATTATGCATAACTATAATGAACTAAAAAAAAATGTCAAACATTTGCCTCTATGGCATGCTTCAAGGGGAAGAGAAAAAGGTGAAGGGTACAGAATTTTTATTCAATGAAATAAAAGCAGAAAGTTTCCTAATCTTGGGAATGGGATGGACATCCATTTAAAAGGAGACTTAATGGAACTCCAAATAAATACAACCTGAAAAGTTTCTCACAACTGTATGATAGTTAATCTAAAGAAAGTAGGCAGCAAGGAAAGAATTTTAAAATCTTCAGGAGACAAGCACCATAGCACATTTAAGAACCAACATCCCATTAAACTAAGAAAATTTCTTAGCAGAAACCCTACATGCCAGGAGGGCATGCAATGACATTTTTCAAGTCCTGAAAGAAAATAAAGGTCAAGCAAGGTTTCTATATCTGTAAAAAACTATCCTTCAGATTTGAAAGATAAAGACTTTCCAAGCAAAAATGACAGGCATTAAGAACCATTAGCCTAAACTTACAAAAGATTCTTTTTTTTTTTTTTTTTTGGTACTGGGGATTGAACTCAGCGGCACTAGACCACTGGGCCACATCCCCAGCCCTTTTTTTTTTTTTTGTATTTTATTAGAGACAGGGTCTCACTGAGTTGCTAAGTGCCTCGCCATTGCTGAGGCTGGCTTTGAACTTGCGATCCTCCTGACTCAGCCTCCCAAATTGCTGGGATTACAGGCGTGCGCCACCGCGCCCGGCACAAAAGATTCTTAAGGGAGTCTTACACCCAGAAATAGAAGAAATATTAAGTGTCTTCATGATAGCGTGTGAAAGTATAAATCCCACTGGAAGAGAAGTGTTTTTTTTTTTTTTCTTCAAATGAGAAGTAAAAAAGAATAAAACATCATCTATATAGTAAACCATTAAAAACAAAGATGAGTTAAAGGACCAAGAAACAAACAGAACATTTAAAACAACTAAAAGAAAATTAAAAAATAGGTACAAGTCCATATCTTTCAGTTTATAACTCTGAATGTAAGTGCTCTTAATTCTCCAATTGAAAGATATAGACTAGCTTAATGGATTAAAATGTAATACTTAATAATATATTGCTGATAAGAAACTCACCTTACACACACAGACTCAAAGTTAAAGGATAGAAAATGATATTCTAAACAAATAAAACCCTAAAGTGAGCAGGAGTACCTATACTTATAGGTTTTTTGAGACAAAAACCTGTAAGAGGCAAAAAAGATCACTATGTAATGGTTAAGGTATCAATGAATCAACAAAATAAAATGACTATAAGTATATATGCCACTAATGTCAGAGAACATAATTTTATAACAAACAAACAAGCAAAACCTATTAGACCTAAAGGGAGAGAGAGGTTCTAATATAATTATGGTGGGATATTTCAATATCCTACTCTCACAAGTGAAAAATCATCTAGAAAAAAAAATAAAAAATGATGCATCATACTTTAAACTATACTATATATGCAATGGATTTAACAGATATTTACAGACTGAAATTTGAATAGCTGCAGAAAACTCTTTCATGAATGCCTAGAATTTTCTTTAGACCATGTATTAGACTATAAAACAAATCTTAACAAATTAAAAAAACTGAAATCTTTTCATTTCATTGTGTCTTTTATGAACATTTGGTATAGACAGAGGAGTGGGATAGCTGGGTCAAATGGTGGTTCCATTCCCAGTTTTCCAAGATTCTCCATACTGCTTTCCATATTGGCTGCACCAATTTGCAAACCTGCCAGTAATGTATGAGTGTGCCTTTTTCCCCACATCCTCACCAACACTTATTGTTGCTTATCTATACCCAAAGGACTTAAAAACAACATACTACAGGGACACAGCAATGTCAGTGTTTATAGCAGCACAATTTATAATAGCTAAACTGTGGAACCAACCTAGACACCCTTCAGTAGATGAATGGATAATGAAAATGTGGTATATATACACAGTGGAATATTGTTCAGCATTAAAAGAGAATAAAAGCATGTCATTTGCAGGTAAATGAATGGAGTTGAAGAATATAATGCTAAGTGAAGTAAGCCAGTCCCCCAAAACTAAATGTTGAATGTTTTCTCTGATTTAAGGTTGTTGATTTATAATGCAGTGGTGGTGTGGGGCATGGGAGTATTAGATGAACTCTAGATAGGGCAAAAGGGAAAAGGGGAGGGAAGTGAAGGGAGGAGACATGGGGGTAGGAAAGACAGTGGAATGAGATGGACATCATTACTCTAAGTATATGTATGAAGATACGAATGGTATGACTCTACTTTGTGTACAACCAGAGATATAAAAAATTGTGCTCTGTATGTGTAATATGAATTGTAATACATTCTGCTGTCATATATAACAAATTAAAATGAAAAAAGAATATTAAAACTGATAAAAATATTCAGTAGTGGGATACAAAATCATAAAAAAATCAGCAGCTATATACCAATAATAAATTTACTGGGAAAGAAATCAAGAAAACTATTTCATTCATAGCATGCGTACACACACACACACACACACACACACACACACACACACACCTAGGAATAAACCTAACTAAAGGAAGTAAAAGACCTCTACCATGAAAATTACAAAATGCTGAAGAAATTGAAGAATGCATCCAAAGGTAGAAAGACCTCCTATATTTATAGATTGGAATATTTAATGTAGTTAAAATGTTCATATTGCCCAAATTGATCTAGAGATTCAATGTAATCCCCTTCAAAATACAAATGACAATTTTTTTTCTTTTGGTATAAGAGATTAAACCCAGGGGTGCTTACCACTGAGCCACATCCCCAGCCCATTTTTTTTCTTTTTTTTGAGACAGGTTCTTGCTAAGTTGTTGAGGCTGACTTTGAATTTACAATCCTCCTGCCTCAGCCTCCTAAACCACTGGGATTACAGGCATGCACCACTACAACCAGCCCAATGACATTTTTCACAGACTTAGAAAAAAAATTCTAAAAATCATATGAAAGCACAAAAAGGCCCCAGATTGCCAAAGAAATCCTGAGCAAAAAGAGCAATGCTGGAATCTGCACAATACTTGATTTCAAGACATACTACAGAGCCAAAGTATCTAAAAAAGCATTGTATTGTCAAAAAACAACCAGACACATAGAACAGTGGAACAGAATAGAGAACCCAGATATTAATCCATGCATCTTCAGCCAGCTGAATCTTGACAGAGCTGCTAAAAAATACTTTGGAGAAAAGACAGCACAAATGATGCTGGGAGAACTGTATATTTATAAGCAGCATTTTAAAAGCTGACCCATATCTCTTATCCTGGACAAAAAATAACTCAAAATGGATCAAAGACTTGAAGTAAGCCCTAAAACTCTGAAACTACTAGAGACAAACATAGAGGAAGCATTTCAAGATATGGACATAGGCACTGATTTGCTAGCTAGGACTCCAAAAGCCCAAGAAACCAAAAGAAAAAAAAAATTGACAAATGGGATTGCCTTAAATTAAAAAGCTTCTGCAAAGAAAATGAGATAACAGGGCAAAGAGACAATCAACAGAATGGGAGAAAACATTTTCTATCTATTCATCTGACAGAGGGCTAATATCCACAAAAAACAAATAACTCAAAAAAAAAAAAAAACAAAAACAACAAAAAAGTAATACAATCTAAAAATGGGCAAATGATCTGAATAGACACGTCTCAAAACAAACAAACAAACAAACAAACAAACAAAAACAAATAGCCAAACATGAAAAAATGCTAGGTATCAATAGCCATCAGGAAAATGCAAATCAAAACAATAGTGAGGGGCTGGGGTTGTGGCTCAATGGTAGAGCGCTCGCCTAGCACGTGTGCGGCCCGGGTTCAATCCTCAGCACCATGTAAACATAAATGCGTTGCATTGTGTACAACTAAAGCAAATAAATAAATATTTAAAAAAAACAATAGTGGGATCTTGCCCCTGTTAGAATGACTACTTTAAAAAAAATGACAAAAGAATAAATGCTGGTGAGGATATAGAGAAAAAGGAACCCTTATGTACTTGTTGACAGGAGTATAAATTAGTATAACTACTATAAAATATATGGATATTTATCAAAAACTAAAAATTGAACTACCATGTGATCTAGGTATGCCATTCCTGAGTAAATATTTGAAGGAAATCAAGTTGGCATATGAAAGAGATACATGCATACCTATGTTTACTGTGACATTATTCACAACAGTTAAGATGGAATTAGCCTAGGTGCTCATGAACAGATGGGAATGTAAAGAAAATACGGTATATATACATAATGGAGTAATATTCAGCCATAGAAGGAGACTGAAATCCTGACTTTTGCAGCAAAATGTATGGATCTGGAGGACATCATGTTAAGCAAGATAAGCTAGACACATAAAGATAAGTATTGCATGTTCTGTTTCATTTGTGGAAACTAAACAAACAGAAAACCAAAGAAGAAGCAAAACAAAAACACAACAAAACAAAACAAAAAAAAAGTAGTCAGTGAGAAGTGAATACAAGGACTAGAAATGATGCATGTTTGTGTGTAGGGAGATGGGAGGGCAAGGACAGAGGGTGTATGGACATGATCAATGCACAGTGTATGCATATATAGAAACATCACAGTGATTCCTATTAATGTATACCATTAAAATGTGTCAGAAATAAAGCTAGATAGGAAAAATATATACCTCTGACTTACTAATTTTCTGTTCACATGTTGTCTGAAATGGATATCCATATTTACTTGATTTGCAGACTAGAAAATACTATTGCTGGATCTTGAAGTTCAGGTGTTTTAAAACTACAAAGGATAACATATATTGTAACCAATATATATCTACCTAAACACATAGTCATATATGTATAAAATATAATCTTGACTCATCTAAATACAAATCTATATTTCTTTGAAGCATATTAAAATTACCAAATATGCTGGCGGATTTTAAAAACAGAACAGAAATGAAAAACGTTGTTAATTAATGTCCTCTGTAACAATTACTTATATGTGACTAATTTTTTGTCTTGTCATTCCTCTGCTTAAAACATTTCAATGACTGTCCATTTATCTCAGAGTAGAAGCCAAAGTTGACAAAGCCCAATCTCATCTGAAGTTTGGATCTCCTGACCTCACTACCTACTAAGCTATTCTTCTGTCCTTTTTGGCAGGTACTTTGTGATTGCCTCTATCTGACCATCCATCCTCTGGACATCTACACAGAGTATTCCTTCCTGTCCTTAGCATTTTGTTCAACATCAAATTCTCAAAGATTCTTACTTCAACAAATGGAAATCTGAACCATTCCACACATACTTTCAGTTTCCCTCACCTAAAACTATTAATTCCTATAGCTTTTGAGTTCTGAGGTACTTATTTATTTAGCATACTTATTGTTTGTTGTTGTGTCTACTTACTAGAATATAAGCTCCATGAGGGCATAATTGTTTTCCTTGTGAAGGTAGCATCAGGTGCTAGAATGGTGCCTGGCACATTATAGACAATCAAATGTTGAATCAATGAATGATCTTTAATTTGGACCCCAAAAACTTGGCTCCAAGATACATAAAATATGCTTAATCCGGAAAGAAATGTTTCTCTTAATTTATGAACGTGTACATGAATGTTACTCAATTGACGAAGGGTATGTCTCAACAAGAAACTGAGACATATTTTTCAGCTCTCCCATATTCATTAAGATGTATTAATGAATATATAAAATATATAAAGCATACATAAATGATACAAAATGATTCTATGAATACAAACTTGCAGAGTAAACTGGTTTTGGGGAAAAGTAACAAAGGCATTTCACTTATTTCAACAATGAATGCATAACAAATTTAACACTCTCTTGTTCAAGATAGCATTAAATAAAGGAAGTTTATTCCCAATGTAAAAATTGTAGCCAATGGTGTAGTTAATTAAGAGAAAATGTCAATAGAACTTAACATTGTCACAGGATAATGGCTCCTGCTGCTAGATATATGTCAAGAGAAAGATAAACAAGATGGAGTGATTTATGAAGCAGTGCCACACTCCAGGCAGTGCATTTCCAGAGGATTACAGCACTCTTTGGGTGGTGATGTAAGGCAGAGGACTAAAGACTAAGTGGCCTTAACCCTTTGCATGGTGCAACAACAGCACAGAAATGTAGCGCTTGCTGACAGTCCCTGCTGATAGAGCAGATTGTTTCTGTGAACAGAAAGAAAAAACTATAATGCTACTAATGATCTAAGTTAAGAGTTAATGCCATCAACAAATCTTCATGGCTTAGCAGATAATTTAATTACTTGAAGGGGCCATACTATTTCAACAGTTAAAGACCAAAAAATTTAGGATTATCTCTAAAAATAGAGACTTCTCAAAAATTATTTTAGGTAACAAATGATTACTGATTTAGGAAACTGGTAATTGTTCTCAGTAAAATCTCATCTAAACAATTTTTGGAAAAAACATCCAAAGATCTTTTATTCCTTTTCAATAATTTTAATAATATAATTCAATTTAGTTTTAGATGGTTAAAATTAATTAAATTGTTTCAAAGACGGTTTTAATTCAGAATCGACCTTTAAAATACTATCCTGGTATGCTGGCTTCACACTGAACTCAGGATACTATTATGTGCTTTGAGTTCTTAGAGTGAAATCACAAATTTTACTGGTTATTAAGAAACTGTTTTCATAGCTGGTATGTTATAGTCTAGGCTCTAATAATAGAAAGCAATGTAAAACCTTCATTATATTATTTATATATTTTCTATTCATTATGCTATATTTCATGAGTATTTTAAACCTTTACATTTAAGTAACAATAAAACCACAGTTTAACAATTTTGAGGCATTCTTTCAATGAAATAAATCTATAAGTGCTGGGGATGTAGTAGAGTACTTGCCTAGTGTGTATGAGGCCCTGGGTATGATTCCCAGCACTGTAAAAAAAGAAAGAAAAGAAGGAACAAAGAATAAAAAAACTGTAGCATAGCATTTGGTATATTTTATTTATATATTATTGATAAGAATGCTTTTAGTTTTATTAACATAGTAAACTATCATGTAGTTACTAACCTATTTTAAAGTCATAAATTTTTTTTCTCAATATTAGTGCTGTGGTGGTTTTTATGAAAATATAAAATAAAATACCATCATCATTACCCTTAAAAAGGTCCATATGGTTCTAGACTGGAATCAGTGGGAGTTTTTGAACATTTCTTAGTTCAGGAAAATCAGACTTTGAATGTCGTTTATGCTTAATGGTGCACTATTTTTAGCCACAAATATCTATATCTATATATCTATATCTATATCTATATCTATATCTATATCTATGTATTCCCAAAGCAAAACACATGTATACATTTTTTTAATAGAATGCTAGTTTCTCAAAGATGAGTTTTTTGATCTCCAAAGCACTTAATATATAAATTGGAAGAACTCGGAAACAAAACTTGTAATTGAACTAAGTTTGAGTTCTTTATTTGTTGTGTCCCTGGCCATGTTATGCCATAGTCTATAATGACCACATGTTGCTGTGGCTTGACAATGATTTGAGTATCCCCCCTCAAGTTCATGTGTTGGACACTTGGTTCCCAGGGTGGTTGTGTTAGGAGATGGAGGTGGGGGCCCAGTGGGTGATCTGTAGGTCAATTGGGAGTGAGCCCTCAAAAGAGGTTACAGCAGTTCTCATGTGACCCCTTCATAGTTTTTGGAAAAAGTCTATCAAAAAGCCTGTACCTGGTCCAACCTATCTTTCTGGCTTCCTGGCTATTGACTGATCACTTCCTGTAACATATGCCCCTACCATAGGCAAAAGGCCCTCACAAGAACTGAGCCAGTACCAGAACCTTGTCCGTTAAACCTCTAAAACTGTGTGCTAAGTAAATCTCATTTCTGTATAAAATTTGTCTGCCTTAGTTATTTCATTATGGCATGAAAAACATGGCTAGAGTATATGTGGTAATGATGTATGACAAAGGGAAACATGTTTTTATAGCTTTTCATGTTTCGTTGGATGATATAAAGTTAATGAGTTTGTTAATGTACAGTTTTTAATCATGACAATTTTCATTAGCTAGACCAGTTTTTCTAACATATTTCCTTATGTTTGATTATAATTTGCATCTTTAAAATAATGCTTATTTTCTGTGAGGTAATGATGAGTTTATAAAGGATTAATGTGAGTGGTTCCATCTCTTATAGCCTACAAAAAACACTGGGGAAATAAAAATTATAATATTGAGTGCTTATTTTATGTCATGAACACAGTTCTAAGCATTTTATATCTATTAACTCCTAATTTTCTTCAAAATCTGAAAATTGTAGGTAATTATTATTTGGGGGAACTGAGGTACCTTGAGGTTTATAAAACTTGTCCAAAGATACATAGCTAGCCAGTAGTAAGAACAGATTTAAAACTGGGCTGCCTCTCACGAAAACATAAATATATTTAACAGTAGTTTAATCAGATATTTATATCATGGAATCATTTTTATAGTTAAAAGAAAATTTTAAAATAATCTGACATTTATTGATCTATATCTGCTTGATCAGGAAGCAAAGCTCAAGTGAGTTAATTGAACATTAATTTCTTCCATTATCAATAGGTAAAATATTGGCTCTTATCCTGTGTAACTCTTTTTTTTTGGGGGGGGGGGGTGTTGGATACCAGGGATTGAACTCCGGAGCACTTGACAACTGAGCTATATCCCAGCCCTATTTTGTATTTTATTTAGATTTAGAGATAGGGTCTCACTGAGTAGCTTAGTACCTCGCTTTTGCTGAGGCTGGCTTTGAACTCATGATCCTCTTGCCTCAGCCTCCTGAGCCACTGGTATTAAAGGTGTGCACCATGCCTGGCCCTATGTAACTCTCTTGATTGGTCATGACTTGGTATGTATTTGAGATAGTGCAGTTTGCCAAATTGCAGTGTATCTGGAAATTCAATGCCCCGCGTGTCTTGTGTTTTCCTGAGCAGCATAGGACAGAAACAATTCTTTAACAGCACTGCGTGTTTGCTAGCTTGTGTCACTTGTACTTAAAGTTCCATGAAGAAAGACCCCATGCTGTTTTATTCACCTTTGTGATTAGATAATAATTCTGTTTAATATTCAAGCAGATGTTTCCTAGAGAATGAAGAATTTAAAATAGTAAAGGCAGAAGAAATACTTTTAAGACATGCTAAACTTGAGTTTAAATAATGGATATAAATGTTAAGTGCCAGAAAACAACTGAAGCAGATAGGACAAACTGTAAAGCTTTCCCAAATGGATTGTTAATTTAGAGTCTAGGAGACAGAGTTGTAAATATAAAGCGACTATAAATTTTGTCCATGGCTACAAATCAGAGAACACTTTGGCGTATCCATAGTGTGGAAATAGGGTTCATACATTGGTCTTTTGTTAAATTTTGGCACACACACATAAACACATACTTATACACACAATTACATCTTTAATAAAGAATTACATAAAGACTGTAGTTTAAAAATAAGAGACACTAATATATATGATGAAAAACATAATGTAAACTTAGACATTTTATATTACTCATTGAAATGTTTATGGTTATAATTGTAAAAAATTCAAGCAATGGTTGTGTCTCATTCAAGGGTGTTTAACAAAATGTCACAAGGACATTATAACTTTATCATTTCTGTACATTAAAGATGGGAATCCTAAATACAGGATTAGGTGTATTATAGTTTTATAGTTGGCTTATAAGGTTGCATTTTAGATCTAGATTAAATGCTAAGACTTAAATTTCAAAACATGTTGATTTTGTTTTTGAGGCTTGGGGTCAGTCTGCCATACTTTCAGAAATATAACCGTCATTATTAAGCCTCTAATTACATATTCATAGAAGAAAAGGGAAAATGGATTCAGGTTTGGGCATGTCAAAAAGAAATTGAATTCCAAATTTATATTCTAAATTGATGTTCTCTACTTTTATCTGCAGTCCCTTGAGCCCAACACTTCACCTTAGATCAATCCTAAATCATCTTTAGAATAAATTTATCTTTGGTGATGCCTGTTCCTGTTCTTATTACTTAAGCTGAGAAGAATTGTAATATGGTACTGTAAAAACTCTGACAACAACTCACATGTCAGGCAAAACAACTTTAAAGGACCTGTAAAAGCTTTTGCTTTCATTAAATATAGGCTTTTACAATATGTTTTCTTAATATCGCCCTTTTATTTGTTTAATATCTCTTAGGACACCACTCTGATTCTGTTAAAAATAAAACTAGTACTTTTTTTTAATTCACGGGTGGTTTGAAGGAGTCAAGAAAATGTTATTTGCAACGTTCTTGTATTATTCACTTTAAAAAAAAAACAAACTTTTTTTAGTTGTCGATGGACCTTTATTTTATTTATTTACTTTTATGCAGTGCTGAGAATTGGACCCAGTGCCTCACACATGCTAAGCAAGTGCTCTACCACTGACTGACAACCATAGCCCCAGCTCTTGTATTATAATCAGAAATTGGATTCGTTCCTCATGTTCTTTAATTACTTCTAACCCTTCAAAAGCCCATTTGGCACAGGAAAGGGTTTTCTGGCAAAAATCAGGAAAAGTAGGTGTTAACATAAATGATTTTCAGGAGCATATTGCATGCTTGTAGTTCATGGAATAACAGCTTATCTCATTACAGCTCATTGGGAATGTTAACCAATTTATTTATATCTTAGCCCATAGCATTGTTCTATAGGAACACAAATTATTCCCCATTATTGTTGGAATTTTAACTCTCTCAGCATGAAAGTCCAGCTTTTTTTTTTCCTTTTGTGGTGGAAAATTCTGGTGATAAAATGAAAGAAAATATACTCCTTGTCATGTTTTAAATCAGCATGGGGAAATTCTCAAGTGGATATGACAGCACTCAGAGTGCTTGGCAATCCCTTTGTTAAGAACTGCCAATCATAATTAATAACAACAGAGATGTTGTTTGAACATAAATAAAAATTACACAGAGCCTTTCTGAGTTAATACCTGTAAGAACAGAATGTAGAAAGAAATTCGTCTTTATAGCCCAGTTAACCTGTCACTGGGAATTACTCTCTTTTTCCCTGTGTTCATTAGTGTCAGTAAACAACAGAGCTAGCCAATATCATTTTTGTTATATACAAATTGAATGTGAAATATCAGATAACGTTACAAATGAATGGCTTTAGCTATTGCATTCCAAGGCTTGAATTCTTTTGGGTTTTGTGAATAAGAGTTGGTAAATTTCATATATTTGATATCTACACTATTAAAATGGGTGTCTTTTTGAGTTATTCTCTTATGCAAAGAGATAGATGTACCTTCATCAGCAATCTCTCCTGTTGCCCAATTCAATAGAGAAGAATGTCTCTTCTTTTGCAGAAATGAGAAAATTGTGATTCTCTATAGCAGTGTAATCCATCTGGCAGTGCAAAGAACTTTATTGTCTTCCCAAACTATCCTTGGATTAAAAAAAACATGGTTGCTTCCCCTGTTCATTCTTGTGCAATATCAGCAAGTTATTTTTGGTATTCTACCACTTATAAAGGGTTTCTATTCATCACTAGCATTGGTAAAACTATTCACTTTTTAAGAAAACTACTAGAATCAATTTTCCTTCTTTACCTTTTTAATAATTTTATCTACTTTTCTCATAAGAAATGGTTTATTTTGGTCCTAATTTGTCTAACATTCATTGGCATGAAGTAGAATGTGCTTGCAAGGACTCTCTTTTATAACATCATATTCAAACATCAAGGATATGCATGGCACATAGTATACCTAAGGCATATTTGTTAAACCATTAGTTGTAGGAGTTATTCCTTGTTTTCCTTTCAGTCCTACTGGTCGAGGGACACTGTTAGTATTTAATGAATACTTGCTGACAAATTTGTATATGGTTGCTTCAAATATTTTACATGGATATATATATATATATATATATATATATATGTATGTATATATATGCATATATTTCATGAAATCAGACAGAAACATCTGAGTATAGCTCTAAATAGCAAACAAATTATACCTAACCACATTTTTGAACAAGTCATTGAGGTTCTCCATGGTCTAGTTGATATTAGGAGTCATGGCCAATAGCTGGGTGCAGTGGTGTACATCTGTAATCCCACCTACTCAGGAGGCTGACACAAGAAGACACCATGTTTGAGGAAGCCTGGGAAACTTAGTGAGACTCTGTCTCAAAATAAAAAATCTAAAGAACTGGGGATGAAGCTCAATGATAGAGTATCTCTGGGTTCAAGCCTTATTATTGAAAAAGTAAAGGACTGGAGATGTAGCTCAGTGGTTGAACAGTTGCTTGGCATGTACAAAGCCCTGGGTTCAATTCCCAGTACTGCAGCAGAGAATCATTTCCAATACACTAAACATGGGAGATCTCTAGAACTTAAACTCCAGTTTTTATGTATGTTAATTTCAAGGAGATGCATGTAGACATGGAGATAAGGGAGGATATAAAATGACAACAAAACTTGTATAAAATTGGTCTCTCATTTGTGCATTTACAACCTAATTCACAAGCTCTAATGTTCCAGCTAAACAGATGTACTGAGTTTATCTCTATAATGGACCATACTGCTTTTGCACAGTTGAATTCCCTGAGCTGTTTTTGCAGAATGTTTTGAAGTTACAGATTTTTTTAAAGATCAGGATTAGTAAACAACTCATATATTTAACATTTTCCTGCTTTTAGCTGTCCCTGAACTCTTTTTCAGAAATCTATCTGGTAACACGTGAAATGCATCTTTATCCCTATTCAATCTGGTATAGTAGCTCAATAAAGATTGTAATTCTGAAATAACAGCTGTACTTCCTCTTAAGAGACTATATTTTTATTGGAAATTACCACTAACTCCAGCTCCTTTGCCTATGCAATGGACACTGCCACTGATTGATTCTCTTTTTCACAGGGTTTATGGGCCTTTTCCTAATTTATTTTTAATCAGAGCATAAAGATGTTCCCAGTATCTTTTAATGAATTCACCTTTTCATTGTTAGCAAGTGGAGGAATAGCAGCTTTTCAAAGATAAAGCAGTTAATCATATGCAATTCAACATTATCCATCATTATGAATTTGTCTAAATGTACAATCAACTTACAGACTGTGCAGCTTATTTAAGGAAGCAGTTGGGATGCAAAGGTGCTTAACATATTTATAACTGTTGCTATCTGCTGCATGTTTATAGAACTAGAAAAAGCATACTAACCATATGGATAATTCTATTTATCTTTTTTTGTTCTTGGTTGTACTCCAAAATTTACTGAAATATGACTACCTGGAAGAAGAATTCAGAAAGCCAATCCATACTCAAACCAACATCCTCAAAAATAATTCTTCAACAAATAGGAGACTTTATTTATAAGTTTCTCCACTTAAGTCCTTATAAAATATACTTGGTAGAGACATTACAAAACCTTCCTCTTTGATTTATTCAGTTTCAGGTCATTGGGGGGAAAATTTTACTAATATTTTTTATTTTAGATTATAATATAATAATATAGCATTGCAGTTAACTCCAAGTTTGATTTAGTTAAGTATTCCACATTCATTCATTAAGTTGGTCATTATGTATTCATTAAACATCTAATACGTACAAAACACTGAAAAGCAGGCCAAAACTATGAAGATAAATATAATGTCTTGTATTTAAAAAATTCAGGTGAAGACAAATTAAGAAAAGACAATTACAGTGTGTCAATAAGCACTACAATAAATATATAGATGATAGTCCCCTGTCCCAGCAAAGATTTCTTGAAAGGAGTGAGATCAAAGCAAGAGCTAGAGAATAGACAGGAATTTGCCACAGGAAAGCTGAGTGTGGGAGCAGAGTTCACGCAGGTTGGTAATAAAGCCATTTCAGGAATTCAAGAGGCAGAAACAAAGGTGGAGAAACAGAAATGTCTTATCTTATGTTTACAGGACTAAAACCAGTTTAGAGTAACTAGAGAATTAGATGTAAGAAGTGAGCATTAAGAGGTGAGAACTGAGCCCGAATAGGAGCCAGATGGGAGCCTATGGTTTATATTTAAAAGAACTCGGGCCTTTTAAACTGTATTAAGGAGTTAAGGAATTATTTGAAAATGGAAATTATGTGGTTATCTTTTTGTGGCAGTCATCATTTGAGTATGGGTTCAAGTATGTCTATCATATCTTTGCAGGGGACAAAACTGGAAAAAGAAAAATCTGCTATGAGATTCCTATAATTCAGGTGAGAAAGGAGGTAGGCCTAAGCTAGGTAACAAACTAGGCTAGTCTCTCTATGTGAGAGGAGATTTTCACTTCTAGAAATATTTAGGAGGTAAAATCATAGGACTTGATTATGGTTGAATATAAGAGGTGGGAAAGAGGAAGAAAACAAAAGCATTTTAAAAATCTCTGTATGTGTCTAGGTGGTTGGTGAGGTCTCAACAAGAATAAGAATAATAAGGCCAAGAAGTTTAAGTGTAAAACAAATTCAAGTTTGGTCATGATGGGAGTTGTGTTATTCCTGGTGTATATAGAGAATGGTCTAGTATACACTTAGATATACAAATCTGAAGTTTAAGATGGATAATATAGATTTGTGAGACGTCTGCGTATGGGTGATTGTTGAAACTATGCTCAAACAAATTGGAAAGTGAAGAAGTGAAATAAGAACAGAGGTTAATTATATCTGTCTTCTATTTCTAGTCAATGCTTATATTTATCAACATCCTATGGAGAAACCAACTGCCATGCAATGAGTGAGGCCAAACTATCCCAGGAAGAGAAATCACATAGACAGACTCACAAGTGGAAAAAATGAAGCATGCAGTCCACAACCAGCATAAACCACCAGACATGCAAGTGAAGTGCACAGGCCTTCAGATGATTTCAGCCTCTTGCCTCTTGGATGCCTCAGACATCATGGAGCACAGACAAACCTTGGCTTCGATAACACTTTTACTGCTAGATCCAATGAACACCTTTCATGTTCTAATGTTACTTAATCCTTGATATTATTCACAAATTCTCTATCTTTAAGTTTTGCCTTTTTCTGGTAAGTGTACCACTGCAGGTTCTGATCTTTCCTTGCCTCTTTCCAAGGACTCCTGTCAGTCACCACTGAGGGCTCTTCCACCCAAAAGGGCTTTGTTCTATGCCTTTTCTGGACCAGTGGTCCTTAATAAGGAGTACTGAAATCTGTCCAAGTGATCTTATTCACTTTCATGGCTTCAATTATTTTCTATATGCCAGTATATCATAAATATATATTTAGCCCAGATGTCTCTTTTGTGTATCTGACAAATATATTAAACCACTGACCAAGCACTAAAAATACCCTCTGGTTTGTACCAAAATTAATGTATCATCTGCTCTTTCACATCTATTCTTTCTGTTTTCTTCATCTCAGTAAATAAGATCAACATCCAATATATTTACTTTCCTAATCCAGAAACAGGATAAAACTTAATCTCTTTTTTCCTCCTTCACTACCAATTCCCATATCATAATGTAGTTATTCAGTTCTGTTGTTTCCATTTAATCAGTACCCTTCTCTTTAATTCCCATGTCACCATGCCACATCAACTCTTAACTGGGTTATTATAATAGTTTTCTAATTTTTATCACATTCCACAGTGCTTTTTTCCCCCAACCTATTCTCCATATTATAACCAGAATATTTCTGCAGTAAAAATCTCAGCATCCTTTTCCTGTATACCTTTAACTAACTGATCTCTTCCTCAAAGATAGTTCAAACTCCTAATAACAAATATATCTTTGTCCTCATCTTTACAAACTCCCCTCATCATAATTTTATCCTAATGTCTCTTCCACTTAGTCTAAAATTCTATCCCAACTATTTATATCCCCTTTCCTCCATTCCTCTTCTCTAACATGCTCTTTACAGTTAATTTTGTTCCTGTATATATATATATCCTGAAAGCTGCCTTCTCCACATAAAGATATTTTGAGCTCTCCTACCTCTGTGGTCTCACAATGTTCTGAGCTTATCCCTCTCACAGAACTTCCTACCCATAATTGTAATTCATCATTTACATGTTTTTGTTCCACTAGACTTGTGGCTCAATGATGGTCTCTTTGCTCACCATTTTATATTCAGCTCTTAGCGAAGTTCTACTTGAACAGTGTATAATAAATATTTACTGAATGAACACTAATGAATGAATTAAAAGTTCTGTGACAAATATATAGCTACAGATAACCTTGACAGAGCCCTTATATGGAAATGAGAGAGAGGAGGGGGTGGGGATGCTTCCAAAGGCTTACAGGATAGGTTAGAAGTGAGGCCTTGGAGAGGAAGGATCTACACACACCATTATTTGTTTCGGCACTGCTGGAGCTTGAATACAGGGCTCTGGGCATGCTGGGCAAATACTCTACCCTTAAGCCACATCCCCAGCCAAGACAAGCCTTTGATTAATTAAATGAGAATAGACAGAATGAAGTTTAATGGCAGATCCAACAGCAAGTGGGAATCGAAAGTAAGATGTTATTAAGAGCTGTAAATATTAAGGCAAAATTGTCACATGTCTCTGTTGAAACACATAATTCTCCTGTTCAATATACATGTTGATCTTGCAAGAGACTATCAATTCCCTTATTATTTAATTCTCTATGAGGGCAGTAGTCTCAAATAAAGAATGAAAAAAAATATTCTATTCTGAGAATCAAGGAATTAATCAGATGGTTTTAAAGAAGAGGGCAGATAGGATATTGAATATCGAAGCACAAACATTCTTTAGAATATAATGAATTCATAGGTTAAATCATTAGTAAAGATTGTATATGAAAGTGAAAGATAAAATGTACTACTTCTTATCAGATTCTTAAATTAGCTCAAGTCTTTTCATTGCTAATGAATATTTTCAGTTCCTGAAATAACGTCTCTGAACAAAGAAGTCCTAACATCTCTCCTACATCACTACTTTTTTTAGTGGTAAGTAGTTTCATTGCAGTAATGTTATTTCCTCAGAAAATTAAAGTTTGGGGAGGAAATTCTGATCTTTAGGTGTCTTGTGAATCTTACCTCTGACATTCATTTTTGCCTTGTTGATAAAACTGAACTTATATCAAAAGACTATGAGCCATTATTGCTGGAAACCTGCTGGGTTTGAGTTACACAAGGGGAGAGAAAGAAATGTTCTTTTCTGATCATTGCTTTGAGGACCCTTTAGAACTCTTATTATTGATGCCAGATACAGAATCATCCTAACTATGTTGCATTTGAAACATCATGCTTCTTCTTTTTCTTCTTCTTTTTTAATAACAAAAGGCAGTTTTTCTCCTTACCTTGCTGTACAAAGGATCCATACACAAACCACATGGAGTTGTAGAGTGTAGTAGATGCCATTGATCCCATTTGTAATCGTGGGGGATTAAGCCAGTTCAAGAGGTAGACCAGCAGACCCACCAAAAGGACTGTTCCAGCAATGCAGGCCCACAGAGAGAGATCAAATGGAGCCAGACAGGCAAACATATCCACTGTCTTTTCAGCCCTTCGGAGTAGGACCCCCACTGAGTAATCCATGTAACGTGTTGTGAAGTCCACCACATTCTCACGGTCTGGGGTGATGGTTAAAGCAGAAATCCCTATGTCGGCTCTCTGAGAAATTGAAAGAAAAGGGAATATATTAGTAGTGTGAAAACAATTTGATTTGTAGTGCATCAGTTTGCCTTGAGGAAAAAAAAAAATTGATGCCTCAGGCAACACCTTGAGACTTTTTATATAAACTGAAAACATTACAGAGACTTCTCATGGAGGAGCTATGTGTGAATTTTGCATTTCTTACTATACATCCTGCCCTACCAAAGTAAAAAAAAAAAAACAACACCTTGTTCATATTATCAGTGCATATGAAATCAGTGAATGTCTCAGACACAGGCAACATATGAAGGAAATTGTCCTCTTTTCCTTGAGTCATTTTATCAAAGCCATCATTGATAAAGTAGCAAAGAAAAATTTACACAAGTATTCTAAGAAGATGTTTCCAAAATATTTAATATATTGTTAACATGTGAATTATTGGGTAGGTTATTTAAAAGCTTCAATGTGACATTTTACCTTTGGTTTAAATATCTCTGAATAAAAATTTATATTATTGGGCTCTACTATAATAGAGTTTGTTAGAGATTTCACTGAATTGTTATATAGTGTCAGATGCCAGAGGTCTCAACCAGAATTCTATTGTATAAACTTCAAAAGCATTTTCGTGACAATTAATGATCAAGAAGGCAGATAATTTTTCCTGGAGCTATAACCCCTTTTCTCAGTGTGTGTCTCTGTTCAGAGTCTCACTGATTTTACTCACAACTATAGCACATACTATTTTAATTATTTAAAACACATCACAGAATTTCAGTAAAGCACAGAATAAATGACTTCACATTTACATTCTATAATACATATTTAAATATCTAAAAGATGCATCTTGAAATAATAATCTGTGCCTGTGATTAAAGCTGTGGGAAGTGCCCTTCCAGACAAATATAAACACTAGTAAGTTGCATGTTGAAGTTTCTAGTTATTTTTCTTTCTTATGTTTTATGAAAAAGAATAGAAATTTATTTTATAGCTTTTGGAGATCAAGAAAAAAGTAAAGAAAAGTAATATGCCAAGTGTAATAATAAACTAACTTAAGACTCATCTGGTCTTGGAAATAATGCTTTTAATATTCTAACTCAAGTTAAATAGTGAGTAAGTGTGTGTGTGTCTCAGTGTGTGTGTGTGTGTGTGTGTGTGTGTGTGTGTGTGTCTCAGTGTGTGTGTGTGTGTGCGTGTGCGCATGTGTGTGCATAAAGCTCAGTGCTAAGTATTCAAATAATTTTTTTCACTGAATTCTTACAATGAGCTATAAATCATGTACTTTCTCCATTTTGTAGGCTGATAAACTAAAAATTGGAGAAATTAAGTTATTTGTTCAATTCTTAGTTAATAATTACAGAGGTGAATATTTAAGGTGGTTTTATTACTTGGAAGATTGTGTTCATAACTGTTTTATCATATTGCAAGATATCATTCATTTTACAAAAGACCCATATTGGAGGAGGTCAAGGTAACAAGTTTTAGGGAAATTTTTTTCTTAAAAGAGATTGAAATTTTGCATTTTTTAAAAAATCAACTCTTTACATTGCTGCAAGGCCATATTTATATATGAACTACAAGTTCAGAATTATTAAATGAATTGGTATTAAGCTGACTAATACTATATGAAAATGAACATGTAGAAAAGGAATTCATATTGTTTCCATAATCACATTTTGTGTTTTTAAAGCTACATAGTGGGAATTAGATCTTTTCAGAATGAACATGGTACCTGGATCTTTAGTTCTCCACTCCTGTCTCTTCTGAGCTTCAGTTTATCTATTTGTGAAATTAATGTAACTGTTCAGCAACACTATTGTGAACTGATGCATTTATCTTGATCTTAATGGCAAATAAATAACTCTCCAAGATTCAATTAGGCTCTCGGTGCATTTACTTTTTCAGGATGGTAAAGTACTATGGATCAGTAATTTACTAATTGGTGCACTAGTGACCCAATGCATTTAATGACTCAACCAAAGTAAAAAACTTCTACCTAAGGAGGAATTTACTGACATGTGGATTGAATATTTGCAAAATATTTGAAAATATTTTGCTCATAAGTAATTGTTTTATATTTAAGTCATTATGCAATGAAACATTTCCTCTATTGATTTTAATAATGGATAATGAATATTTCTAGGTATCATAAAGTAAATTTCTACAACGTAAGAAAAGGAACTAGAGATTTATTCATTTACTGAGGAAAAAAGAAAAGTTTATGTTGTTTGCATTTAATTATTGTTATGGTTTGGATGTGAGGTGTCCCCCAAAAGCTCATGTATGAGAGAATGCAAGAAGGTTCAGAGGAGAAATGATTGGATTATGAGAGCCTTAACCCAATCAGTGAATTAATCCTCTGATAGGGATTAACTGAGTGGTAACTGAAGGTAGGTAGGGTGTGGTTGGTTGGACGGGGGGAAGTGGGGGGGGGGGTGGGGGAGGGCATGGCTTTGGAACATATAGTTTGTATCTGGCCAGTGGAGTCTCTCTGCTTCCTGACCATCATGTGAGTCATTTCCCTCTCCCACACTCTTCCACCATAATGTTCAGCTTCACCTCAAGCCCCAAGGAATGGAGCCCACTGTCTATGGACTTAGACCACTGGAACCATGAGCCTTTAAATAAACTCTTCCTCCTCTGCAATTGTTCTGGTTGGGTCTTTTAGTTACAGCAGTGAAAAAGCTGACTAAAATAATTATTAATAAATGGAAGAGGTTAGCTGCCATTTATCTACAGAGAATTCCTAAATTCAAGGTCATATTCAGCTCCAATATTCTCAAGGAGAAACTGCCACCCTCCTTGTGGAGGGTATATCAGAATCATATAATAAACTTTTTCAAACTTTGTACACACACACACACACACACAACATAAACCCACATTTTCCTGTCTCTGAGGTTTGCATACACCTTCCTAAGGAGGTGCCTCACTATATCTTTCAGAATCAATAATATAGCAGACATTTCTGATTGAAATGAATATGATCATTCTTACTAATATTAGTGATGCTGTAGTAGAGCACAAAAAAAGCCAAGGAACACAGTTCAAGAAAGATGGCCCTAAAACTTCCTACATATTTGTGAACATAATCAGAAGTTATCAGAGATGATGGTTCATTCTTACCTGTCTTATTTAATGAGCTACTTGGTCAACTTGCTTGTTGACTTTCTATAATGATTTTAAAATCTTCACCCTCAAGAAACCTTTAATCTTCTCATCACCCACACCAACTTTCAGAAGATGACCTACACACTGCTAAGTGGTAGGCAACACAGAAGATCTAAAATTAAAATTCACACAAATTTCTACCTCTCCACCTATGTTCCATACCCAACCCATTCTTTTAAACACCTTTTTACAAAAGAGGGACTGTCCTCTTTTCTATCTAAGGCCAATCATCATCAGTAAACTTATCAACTGATCTTTTATTTCAGATACTTAAATTGCTTTCTCATGTATATACTATCATCCAATCAGCTGTATTCCCATTTAAAGATTTAACTCTTTCTCATTAAAACAAAGGGGGAAAAAGCCCTTTATTCTATTCCCTATGACTTCTCTCTCCTAGTGAATATGGTTTTTTTTCTATTTTTTTCAGTCAGTTTTCTCTGAAAATTTGTCTCCATTTTCACATATCCAAGTCACTCTGAAAAAACACTTTTGTATCCATATTATTGGGCAGTGTTACTCATGGAAACAGTACTTTTGAATCTTTGAATTGCCAAATCAAGTAAAGGCAATTCAGTGCTCATCTTATTAGGCCTCTCCATAGTATTTGACGCTCATGATTGCTTTTCTCTGGAGATTTATAACGTGACATAAATCTCCTTCTCATTTCCTCTTTCAAAGTCATGTTAGTATCCTCTGGACCTTGGCCTACACCCTTTTCTCATTTGAGATCCTCTGCCAAGGCAATTCATCCCTATCTGTTACTTCCATTGTCTTCCTCTGTATACCTGATTTATAAAATTTAATTCCTAGATCTGTATCTGAGCTTTGGACTCTACATGGGTTTATTCAACTACATATTTTTCATTTCTCTTAAATGTCAAAAACATACCTCAAATTTTACGTGGCCATGACTATACTCATGATATTCAGTTCCAATCAGTCCTCTTTCAATGTCTTCTGCTTCAATGAATGACATCTTCTTATGTAGGTCATAAAGTTTGGTGGTCTACCTTCCCCAGCCTTATGACCCTACCTAAACTGTCATTGGTTTTACCTTCTGAAAATCCCAATATCCATTCTCTGTTTTACTGCCTCTATCTCACATCACTGTTTTCCTGGGCTCCATTTCCCCATGGGTCTACATGAAATCAACCTTTTTTCCTCTCGATTGTCTCCACTACAGTCAAAGTTATCATTCTGTGGAGCAAATCTGATCCTGTCCTGCCACACTTTAAAGATTTTCAATGGATTTACATTGTTCTGTGGAAAAGAAATAGATCTTTATATTGTCTACACATCTTTAAATAGACTACCCCCAACACATGTTAACATATTCTAAGTGTGCCACTTTCTTCCTGGCAGTTCTTCTTGATGCATTATATATGCCAAATATTTAATGTCAAGTTATTATTTAAATTTTGATTAAGACTAGCACTAAAACTAAAATATAAAATGTTTTTTTTTTTACAATCACAGTAGAGACTTTATTTCTTTTAATTTATTCTAATTAGTTATACATGACAGTAGAATGCATTTTGACACATTCTACACAAATTGAGCACAATTAGTCATTCCTCTGGCTGTACATGGTGCAGAGTTACACTGGTCATGCAATCATACACGCATATAGGGTAATAATATCCATCTCATTCCACTATCCTTCCCACCCCTCCACATCCCCTCCCCTCCCCTCGATCCCCTCTGCTCAATCCAAATTTCCTCCATTGTTCCCTATCTCTCCACTACCCATTATGGATCAGCATTTGCTTATTAGAAAAAACATTCAGCCTTTAGTTTTTTGGGTTTGGCTTATTTTGCTTAGCACGATATTTCCAGCTCCATCCACATACCTGCTAATACCACAACTTCATAATTCTTTAAGGCTAAGTAATAGTCCATTGTGTAAATTTACTTTCAAAACTACTATAATGATATAGTTATACATTTTCTTTGGGAGGAAATATAAAATTCATATTTTCTCAATTCCTGAAAAGGAGATAGATGGATAATACAATGGGGCCTAACAAGTCAATTATCTTGAATCTTAGAAAATTAAACTTATGCTGAAAACAAACTATAAATTTGATTTAAAATAAATTAATTAACAAATAATTATGTAATTTATTCTTAAATACAATGGTAAGAACATTAATAACCCTAATAGTTACATATTTAAATAAAGCTTACTATACATCAGTGCCATGTTATATGTTCTGCATAGACTGCTTTACTTAATATATAACAAGTCCAATTATTTCTTTCCAAGATAAACAGTTTACATTTGAAACATACTAGTTACTATAAAGCTTTCATTTCATAATAAATTAATGTCTACTTCCTTTTACCATCTATTAAATGTTTTAATTCTGTCACCTATACATCATATTTTAAATCTGAATATATCAGCCCTATTACAAGCTTTCAAATACATTAAGAATACTATCATATATCCTATTTTAAAATATTTTTTCAAAACCAAAAATAATTTGTTCAGGTTTTTGTCTATTCAATTAGTTTTTCTACAACATGATTTACATACCCCTCAAAATGTTGGTTATTCTGCTGTGAACATACTCTAAATTGTCAATGTTTATCCCCTTGGCATAGATAACATAGTTTCCAAAAAATGAAATTGGAGCCTGAATTATTATTAGGTGAAATACAACATGGCCTAAACTTTGGCCAACCAAAAATTTAAAACAACCTAAAAGGAAACACTACAAAACTAGAAGTATTCATAAGTCCTATGCAAATGATTTTGAAGAAAATGTTGGATTTTTATACTTGTCTCTTTTCAATTTCATTCTTTGGATCTGTTGCACCCTTTACATCTGTCTATAATATTTTGAATCTTCACTTGTTGTTCATCCTGTCAATTTTTCCCCCTAGATTTGAGTCATTTGGAAGTTTGAGGAGCAGGTCTTTCTTTCTTCATCCACATTAATAGTTAATGAAATTACTGAAAAGTATTCTGGCAAGTTCATACTATGGCAATGTGCCTATACTATAAAGCTATATCCACTCTGACAATGATCACTAGTTAACACTCCATATATGGATTTTAATCCCCTATGAATATCCTTTACCATACCATCATCAAACCAGGTTTCTCCATATGGTTTTTAAATGCTTTGTAAAAGTTATTATTGAACTCAAAATACATGAGGAATCAATTATTCAAGTTCTCATGAATAGCTAATACTGTCAAAAAGGAAAATTAACTGTTTATTTTTTATCTCCTACAACACATCTGATTAATGATCTATTCTTTAATTTTATCTGGTGCAGGAGCCCTGATTGGGGAGATGGCTGAGATTGTGGTTGGCTGCGGGCCATAGAGATATTCAGACATTGCCGCCTTCCGTGGTCTCACGGGACTTGGCCCGGGATCTTGTGGGACTTGGCCCGGGATCTCGCCAGACTTGAGCAGAGACTGGATCGGGTCGGTGCCATTTTTGTTGTTTGTGGGTTTTTTGGTGGTGTGTGGTGGGTGTTAGAGTCGTTGTTGGAGCTGGAGAGAGAAGTTATCAGAATAAAAAGCCTGTTTGTTTCCAGTTTGCCTCTGAACTTCTTCCCGCGGCTTCGTTGCTCCAAGCGGCAATCACTTCAGACAGCAACAGGTGCTGGCCCTCACAGGGAATTCAGCTGGCAGGTAAGAACTGAAAATGGGAGCGAAAATAACAAAAAGACGGATAATAAAAGCCATGGATGAGTTTTTCAATATCGCGGACTCAGTGGATAGTGAGGAAAGTGATCAAGAAAGCATAGCCTCTGAGTCAGTTAATACCAGTGAGAAGAGTAGTGGTGTAAATTCAAAAGTAAGAGCTGCAAAAGTCATCAGAAACTTATTGAAATTAGCCGAAGAATATGTACTCTCCTTAGAAGCTGAAATTCAGGATACCAGTAAAAGTGATAGCAGTGAAGAGGAATCAAAAGGTGATTCTGGGAGCACAGTCTCCAGTAAAAAGAACAAAAAGAAATTAAAAAAGAAAAAGGACTGTCAAGTAGAGGAACCACTTGTGTCCCCGACTCCCCCATGGGTGGAATCCATTACAGAAAATATGAAGGGTATTACTAGGCGTTTGCATACCCTAGAAATAGAAATAAAAAGTCTTTCTGAGCGCTTATGTGCTCTCAAGGGTAACTCACAGATACATTGGGAACTGCCAGTATTTGGAAATGAAAATGGACAGAGGGGCCACCAGTCAGTAGATTTCAAAACAATAAAAAATCTCAAAGAGGCAGTAATGACATATGGACCCCAAGCTCCTTTCATGTTGAGTATGCTGGAGTCTCTTAACACCTTTAGCTTAACCCGCTCAGACTGGAAAAGTCTATGTAAAGCAGCATTAAGTGGGGGGCAATACTTGAATTGGCGATTGCAATTTCAAGAACTTTGTATAGAAACAGCTAAAAGAAACGCAGCTGCAGTGTTTGGAGACCATAATATAGAAATGCTCACAGGAGAAGGGCAGTTCGCAGACTCACAGGCTCAAAAACATTATGACCCAGGTGTATATGCTCAGATAAATGCAGCTGCCTTAAAGGCATGGAAAACTTTACAAGGACCTGGGGATCTACAAGGTAGCTTGTCAAAAGTGATTCAAGGACATAATGAGCCATATGCTGACTTTGCTGATCGACTTTTGAGAACTGCAGGTAGATTGTTTAGAGACGTTGATCAAGCTATGCCATTAGTTGTTCAATTAGCATACAAAAATGCTAATAAATACTGCCAGGAAGCCATCAGGCCATGGAGAAATAAAAAGGATCTTTCCATATATATACAACTATGTAAAGATATAAATGATGCCTTTGTCACAGGAAATATGATTGTAGCAGCTATGAGAGATGCTGCCCCTCAAAATTTCACAAGGGCTCAACCTAGACATTATAATCAATCAGGATATTCCAGGCAAAATTATCATAATCAATCAGGCTATTCTGGGCAAAATCCCCAAAGAGAAATAAGCCCAAGTTCATACCGTGCCCCAGGCCGCTGCCCCAGGTATAAAAAGGGAAATCATTGGGCCAATAAATGCCATTCAAAATTTGACATCCATGGAAATCATTTGTTCAGGAATTAAAAAACCGGGGCACGGGGCCCAGTGCCCAGGGGCCCACAAATGTACAAGGCATTGGAGGAGGAGTATCCACAAGCATCCACTCAGATGCTTCCCCGACATAATCCCTACTACCCATCCACTCCCTCACCAGAGGAACAGGAGGAAATGCAGGATTAGGCCTCTGTTCCACTGCCCAAATAGTGTTAACACCTGAAATGGGGGTTCAACTGATTCCCACAGGAGTCAGTGGACCTCTTCCCTCAGGGATTATAGGACTTATTCTCGGGTGAAGTCCTAAAAGCTTATTAGGTTTGCAAGTGACCCCAGGTGTAATAAACTCAGACTACAAAGGGGAAATAAAAATAATGCTTAGCTCACCCCAAAGTATAAGTTCTGTTAATCAAGGAGATAGAATTGCTCAGCTGCTTCTCCTTCCAAATTTACATAATTCATTTAAAATGAGCATGCATCAAAAAAGGAACAATAGAGGATTTTGTTCCACTGACTTGAGACCCATGGATTGCTGGGTTCGAGATTGTTCAAGGAGGCCTATGTGTAAAATAAAAATCCAAGGAATACAGATGGAGAGACTGATAGATACTGGAGCTGACTCTTCCATCATTAATCTACGGCAATGGCCCAAGCACTGGCCTCTACAAAAAGCTTCAACCAGTTTAAGAGGCTTGGGATATAATAACCTCCCAGAGAAAAGTGTGGTAATTTTAAAATGGGAGGATGATGAAGGGCATGAAGGAACAGTTCAGCCTTATGTTTTACCTAACCTACCGGTTACTTTATGGGGAAGAGATATTTTACAACAAATGGGAGTACACCTTGCAACCAAGCCTACAGGTGTTAAATGTGAAAATCTACAGGGTAATCTTAACCCTAAAAGAAATCATTATCAAAAAGTACAGGGTAAGCTTAACCCTAAAAGAAATCATTATCATAAAGGAAAAAGATATTTTTCTTCGGGGCCACTGAGAAAATAATTTTGAAAATAACATGGCTTTCTGATAAGCCGGTGTGGGTCCCTCAGTGGCCCTTATATAAAGAGAAATTACAAGCGGCCCGCCTACTAGTTCAGGAACAACTAGAAGCAGGACATATAGAACCTTCCACCTCTCCCTGGAATTCCCACATATTTGTGATCAAGAAAAAATCAGGCAAATGGCGATTGTTACATGATCTTAGAGAAATTAATAAAACCATGCAAATCATGGGCCCTACTCAACCTGGACTTCCTAATCCTGTAGCTATTCCAAAAAATTTCCATCTTATTACTCTTGATATAAAGGATTGTTTCTTTTCTATTCCCCTACATCCTCTGGATGCCCCCAGGTTTGCTTTTTCAGTTCCTTCTATCAATAATAATGGCCCTGATAAAATATATCAATGGAAATGCTACCACAGGGAATGGCTAATAGCCCCACCATATGCCAAATATATGTGGACAAAGCAATCCAACCCATTAAAAATAAATATCCAAACCTCATGTGTCTACATTACATGGATGATGATTTACTGGCCCACTCTAATCAAAAAATCTTATTTAATATATTCAGTGATGTGGCAGAAAATTTTAAAAAATATGGATTATATATAGCAGAAGAAAAAGTTCAAACCAGATCACCCATTTATATTTAGGATTTAAAATCATGGATACCATTGTTAGACCCCCCAAAATTTTAATAAATAAAGAACATTTGACCACCCTCAATGATTTCCAAAAACTACTGGGAGACGTTAATTGGCTTTTCCCTACACTAAACCTCACTACTGGCCAACTAAATCCTTTATTTGACATCCTTCACAGGGACCCTGATCCATCTTCACCGCGAACATTGACTCCTGATGCTAGGAAAGCTTTAAAGTTAGTAGAAAAAGCCATCAAAGGAGCTCATAGTGATAGATTTGATTTAACTCAACCACTGATATTGATTATTATTTCTTCACAATATAAACCCACAGGAGTATTTTGGCAACAAGGGCCTTTATTATGGATACATTTGCCCGTCTCTCCTAAAAGTATAATTGAGTCTTATACCTCCATGGTGGCTAAACTTATTCTTCAAGGACTTAAGACTTCTACTAAAATATTTGGCATTCATCCTGCTACTATTATTACTCCCTATTCATTGTCACAGATTGAATATTTATGCTTCAAATGATAATGATTGGGCTATAGCTAGATGCTCTACTTCTGCAAATTTTGATAATCATCTTCCTAAGTCTCCTATATTATCTTTTTGTATCAATCATCCTATTATATTTCCACAGGTAATAAAAAATCAACCTATTCCTAAGTTATTAAATGTATTCACAGATGGGTCCTCAAATGGTACTGCTGCAGTAGTCACTTAAAAAGAAAATATGACTTACATAACTGCACACAAATCAGCTCAATTAGTGGAACTGGAAGCTGTGGTAAGAGCTCTGGAAAATTTTAGAGAGAAGCCCATGAACATTTTTTCAGATAGCCACTATATTGTACATGCTGTCCCAAAATTAGAGCTAGCAGGACCAATAGCACCTCATACTCCAACCTTTAAATTGTTTTATCAAATACAAAAACTTTTGTGGACAAGAAAAGAACCTCTATTCGTAGGGCATATTAGAGCACATACCAACTTGCCTGGTTCCCTCCATGAAGGTAATCAAAAGGCTGATGCTCTTACCCAAACAATCTTTATACTTTCAGCACTCCAGCAAGCTACTTTATTTCACTCCCAGTTTCATGTCAATAGCACCACCTTACAGCGTAGTTTTAAAATCACAAAGTAGCAAGCCAGAACAATTGTAAAAGATTGTAAATCTTGTATGACACATTTGCCCAATCCTCATTATGGTGTTAACTCTAGAGGATTAATGCCCAATCATTTGTGGCAGATGGATTACTCATGAGCCAAGTTTTGGAAAATTGCAATTTATTCATGTGACCATAGATACATGCTCAGGCATGATTTCTGCTTCCTTACATTCTGGAGAAAAAGTTAAAGATGTTACATCTCATTGTTTGCAAGCTTTTGCTACATTGGGCATCCCCAAAATGCTTAAAACAGATAATGGCCCTGCATATACGTCCTCATCTTTCAAATAGTTTTGCGCACAATTCAATATATCCCATAAAACAGGCATCCCATACAATCCTCAGGGTCAGGGCATTATTGAAAGAGCAAACCACACACTGAAAGTTATGTTATTAAAACAAAAAGAAGGAAATTGGAAAAATCCTAGGGACAGATTGTCAGTTGTCCTGTTTACCTTAAATTTTTTAACTTTAGACTCTAATGGTTATTCTGCTGGAGACAGACATTGGAACCCACACCAACAACATAAACCTTTGGTTTACTGGAAGGATGTTCTTTCAGGTACATGGAAGGGTCCAGATCCAGTATTAATTTGGGGGAGAGGATCTGTTTGTGTTTTTCCAAAGCACAAATTTTCTCCAATATGGATACCATCTAGATTAGTAAAGCAGGTACCACATCAAAAAGATCAAGATGAAGTTGTTGAGGAATCAAGATTAATAAAAAAATTACAAAATGAAGAGGACCAAGATGAAGGTATGGAATGATTCCCTTAAAAGAGTCCTTCAAAATATTTCACAACTTAAGTGTCATTCCTCCTGGCCAGGACGAGGAGATCTCTCTTTAGTGTGCACAACATTGTATTTGTTTTTCTTTTTATATATGTATTTATGTCTGTGCATTTGTCTAAATTTCATGTAAATGCAATGTCACAAATATATGTTTGTAGGTTTGTACGTCTGTCCAGTGTGACGTCACAAATAACAAAGCACTTATGAAAAAAATATATATATCCAAATAACTTTAATTCGCTTAAGTTTAAGAGTATTCAATTTGGATAAATAATTTAATAAGTGAAGGTACCTTCAATTTTGATTTATAGGTGTCCCAGGGATTTCTCTTTAGCAAAGAATATGACTAGTGCTGTATAACCTGATATTTTGGTGTTCTGACATAAGAATGTTTATTTGTAATTAACTTTATTTGTTTTATAGCTGATTAATTTGAGTTATTTCAACAGATAATTTCATGTAAGGTTACAGAGACTCAAGGGTTCCAGCTAACAAATTAATTTTCCAAAGTGCCTTTAGCTTTTCTTTAATCTATCTTTAATGCAGTAAATACCCTCAGTCTTTCTTTGTTTTGTTCTGAATATGATATTTTGCCAGCTTATGTTTGTGGGAGCTCAAGCAGCAATGTGTGTGAGCAGAAATCAACTTTAATTTTCTAATCTAATAATTCTATTTTTTAGTTTGACAACTCGCCTCTTGACTCAGTGCCGGAATAGCACTGCCTTTCCTTTAATAATTGATGCTTGAGTTTCTAGGTAGCAGGCCCTGAAGATTTGCTGGTGGCATTTGTCTAGACATAAAAAAGATGGCTGCTGCTACAGCTGCAGGGATCGCGGTCGCTGCAAACATCCCTGCTGCTCAAGCGTCAAGCAACCTCACCAACAGTGTGGCCTCTGCTCTGCATGCATGGGGCCTCCTAGATCAACGTGTTATAACAAGTGGACATTTTGATCTTTCATTGTTTGGGACTTTATGGGACAATGCCTTGCGGGTATTTGTCTAGAGAACTCAGTGTGTTACTTGATAGAACTTAGGACAGCTGATTTGTTTAAAAAATTTGATATACTATGCAACTTGGCTCGTCAGCAGAAGGCCCGTCGCCTTAAAGCCGCACCATCTCCTCACAATTGGACGGCTGTTAGTCATCATACACAGTTGATCCTAAAGGGCTCCATTAGATGGCTGGTTAGCCAATGACGGGTAAGATCCCCAGAGGGGGACAACCTAAGACAGGCACAGTGGCTCGGGACATTCTCATGTGGCCGACATATCAACCTAAGACAGGAGTCAAGGGCACAGCCTTGATTATCCGATGATGGGTAAGAATGTTGGTTGCACATGGACGTCCTAGAGCACCCCCTCTTTTAAAACAAAAGGGGGGAAATGCAGGAGCCCTGATTGGGGAGATGGCTGCGATTGCGGTTGGCTGCGGGCCATAAAGATATTCGGACATTGCCGCCTTCTGTGGTCTCACAGGACTTGGCCCGGGATCTCGCGGGACTTGAGCCGAGATCAGATCAGGTCGGCGCCATTTTGTTTGTGGGTTTTTTTTTGGTGGTGTGTGGTGCGTGTTAGAGTTGTTGTTGGAGCTGGAGAGAGAAGTTATTGGAATAAAAAGCCTGTTTGTTTCCAGTTTGCCTCTGAACTTCTTCCCGCGGCTTCGTTACTCTAAGCGGCAATCGCTTCAGACAGCAACAATCTGGGAATAAAAAACTTGCTGCCACTTAAGAATGAACATAGATATATTTTAAATTTGAATATACCAATCTCAAACTATTTAACACTTCTCTTTTCTGTGTTTTGAACATAAACCTATAATAATACATCTATCATCTGAAGAAATACATTCATTTCCCTAGGATCTCATTCATCTGGATCTGAGAATTTGAACTCATGAAAAGGACCTATCATGAACTTTAATCTTTTTTTAAAAAGTTTTCCTTATCATTCCTATTTTAAATATTTTCTTTTTAACACAAAGTAAAAGCAAAATAGTTTTGAAGAGTTTTGGTGCACATTTTGCCTCTTAAACTTATGAAATGATGCATTTTCTTCTCTTGATCTTGAAGAGAATAAGATTTTATAGATTTTTTAATTGACAGTTTTAATAAATATTATTTGATATTCTTTAACCTTCAAATAATGTCACACTGTAAAGATTCCAGTCTCTTTTGGAATAGGGAACACATTGAAGAAAGGCTAATGGAAGGAAGAAAGGAAAGGTGGAGAGGGATGGAAGAGGAAAGGTTGGAAGAACGGAGAATGGGAAGAAAGAAGGAAGAAAGGAAATAATGAGAGAAGGAGGAATGAAGGAAAGAAGGGAATGATGAAGGTAATTAAGTCCTACATCTGCCAATGAACTATGACCATGGACTAAACTCATCATTTTAGATCACTTATTTATATAGTGAAATTCTAATGCCAAAATTGTTTATTAGGACCTTAGTACACAATCCTTCTGTGCTTAGTAATATAGTAATGTAAACACTTTGTCTAAATTCTGACTTTATATTCTAATACCTTTCTAAGTAAACATAGCATGGGCCTAAGTTATTACCGTTCATAGGAGAAACTAAAATAATATATTATGGGAAAAAGAAAAAAATGATCAAATTGTCAAACCATAAATCATTAAGTTTCTCCAAGTCAAGATTTTATGTATTTCTTTGAAGGAAAAATAGACATGTTTTAATACATCACTGTTTTATGTTATTATTTCAGTTTCAATTAAAAATACAATACAGTATCCATTAATTTTCCAATATCTGCTAGAAATTAATAACTGTAGGCACAACAAACGAAGGTGTTAAATAATTTATATTCTGACATCAAGATCACATTTAATAGTTCAGAAAACATTTACTTATGCATTTTTATGCAAGGTATTTGTGAGCCCATTGAATGAATGGCATTAATATGCTTACAGCTCAGCACCTGGTAAGGTATTTAACCAGTACTATAGCTACAATCTATTTTGTTACTAAATTGTTGGTATTATTTAAAGCTCACATAGTATTTACTGTGCACCAAATACTTATCAATTATTAATTCGTCTTTGAAATCAACTTGTGAATTAAAAATTATCATCATCACCAGTTCACAAATAAGAAAAGTGAGACAGACTAATTAGGTTACTTGTCTAAAGCCATGTAGTTTAGAAGTAATCGTGCCAGGACTCTAACCCAGGGAGATTATCTCCATATTTCCAGAATAAATGTGATGGGGACATATTCTACCTCTCTCAGTAATTAGCCCACTACTTCAGTATTGTTCTAAAAAATATCCATAGTTTGTCTCCTGATTTGAAATGACACCTTCAGCAATACCCAATTCATACATTCATATACATACATACATATGCACCATGCTGGGATTTCTATTATTTATTGGTCTATCTGTACAACTTTAATAATTTTACCTGTTTGTTAATATCTACAACTCAAAAAATTCTTGTTTTATCCTTTGTTCATCTTTGGAATTTTTAAAGGTAAAACCACTTAAGCATATCTTCAGATGTACTTAAGCATATCTTCAGATGTACTTTATTTATTTATTTTAATTTTAAGACAGGGCCTTACTAAGTTTCTTAGGGCTCCACTCAGTTGCTGAGGCTGGCTTTGAACTCACAATCCTCCTGCTTCAGTGTCCGGAGCGGCTGGGATTATAGGTGTGCACCACCACCACATTTAGCACCTATCTTCAGATGTATTTTAAAACATTTTCATAAATTCATAAAGTCCTTTTGGGTTCCTGAGTTGATTTGAAGATAACTTACACTCGAGTGAGAAGAGTCTTTGGATCTAACATTATACCTTTCCATTTATTCTTATCTATTTACTCAAGTCTAACATTCCCTTTATTATAGCTATATGTGGCAGTTTATGATTCTGTATACTGTTTAGTTTTTGCAGTACTGGAGACTGAACCAGAAGCCTTGCACATGCTAGGTAGGTACTCTGCCACTGAGCTACATCCCCCACCCTTGGTATTTTTTGAGACAGATTCTTGCCAAGTTTCCCAGGCTGGCTTCCAACTTGGAATCCTCCTGTCTCTACCTCCTGAGTAGTTGGGATTACAGGGGTGAGCCATCATGGCTGACAATTCTGTATACGTTTAATTGGTCAAAATATGAAAGTTTCTAGCTAAAGTTAATAGTATTTAAGCTAGTTCTCTTACTGTATTTATATTATTTAAATATCATTTTTTATGAAAATAATGCTAATTCTAACTCCTATTAAAATAAATTTTCCACTTGTTCTTTTTATTTTATTATAATTTCTACATATGTCAAAAATATCAAATAATTAGATTAGGGCTGATATCCTTAGCCTCTTCCTAGATTTAATAGCAATGTCTTTAAATGTTTACCATTAAGTAAGAGATTGGTTGTTTGAGACAGAAAATTGACATCCTATATCTCATTTTAAAAAAAACTTAGATTTAAAATTGAAATTTCAAAGGATTTTAATTTTTACTACTATTTTAATTGATAGAAAATTTTAAGACTATGAAACACTTTTTAAAAATTTTTTATAGGTTTTGGTAAATTCTATTTTTATTACCACTAATTTTAAAAATTTCAATGTGTTTTTATTTTTCCTTTCTCTCAAGAGTTAAGAGAAGGGCCAGGGTTGTGGTTCAGTGGTAGAGCGCTTGCCTAGTGTGCATGAGGCACTGGGTTCAATCCCTGGAAAATCCCCAGAAAAATAAAAAAATAAAATAAAGGCATCGTGTCCACCTACAATTAAAAAATATATATTAAAAAAAGAGTTAAGAAAAGATGTTCTTAAATTTCAGATGAAAGTCATTTTCTACTTTTTCTCTTAATTTCTGTTTTTATTGCATTTGGATCAAAGAACATTGTTTGCAATGTATGTCCTCAGTGGAACTTCAGAGGATTTTATTTGAGCTCTAATACATGGTTGACTTGTCAATGCAGCATGTATGCTAAAGAAGATGGTATGCTTTCTGGGTGCAGCATTTTATCTATATCCAAGAGAGACATCTTATTTAATCTACTATTTGTATTGCTTGTTATTCTGTGACATTTGTTATATTTAGTGTGTTATTCTGTGATTTGTCTTTGCTTACTTTTTTCTTTAGGTATTTAGAAGTATTTGTGATTTCACGATTGTGTTTTCCTTTATATTTATACTTTTTAAAATTTTTTTATTTAATTTAATTTGTTATACATGCTTTTAGAGTGCAATTCCTTTCATATTACACATAAAGAGCATAGTTTTCCAAGTCATTGGTTTTACACAAAGTATTTTTATACCATTTGAGTTTTTATACATGCACGTAGTATATTGATGTCCAACTCCTTCTGCCATTGTTTCTATCTCCTTGCCCCTTTCCCTCCCCACTTTTTTCTATTTAGCATTCCTTCATTCCTCTCATCCCCCCTCCCTTGCCACTATAATTCAGTATCATCATAGCAAAGGAATCTATCTACCTTTAGTTTTCTGGGATTGGCTAACTTCACTTAGCATTATTTTCTCCAACTCCATCCATTTACCTGCAAATGCCATGATTTTATTCTCTTTTAGTGCTGAGTAGTGTTCTATTGTGTATATATACCAAAGTTTCCCTATCCATCTATTGATGGACATTGGGGTTGTTTCCTCAATCTAGCTATTGTGAATTGTGCTGCTATGAACATTGATGTGACTGTGTCCCTGTAGTTTGCTATTTTTAAGTCCTTTGGGTATAGACCGAGGAGTGGGATAGCTGGTTCAAATGGTGGTTCCATTCCAAGTTTTCCTTGGAATCTCCATACTGCTTTCCAAATTGGCTGCACCAATTTGCAGCCCACCAGCAATGTAAGAGTGTGCCCTTTTCCCCACATCCTCACCAGCATTTATTGTTGTTTGTGTTTTTGATAGCTGCCATTCTGACTGGCATGAGATGAAATCTTAGAGTAGTTTTGATTTGCATTTCTCTAATTGCTAGAGATGTTGAACATTTTTTCATATATTTGTTGATTGATTTTATATATAATAAAATGAAATTAAACCTCTATCTCTCTCCATGCACAAAACTCAACTCAAAGTGGATCAAGGACCTAGGAATTAAACCAGAGACCTTTCACCTAATAGAGGAAAAAGTAGGCCCAAATCTCCAATATGTTGGATTAGGCCCCAACTGCCTCAATAAGACCCCTATAGTGCAAGAACTAAAACCAAACATTAATAAATGGGATGCATTCAAACTAAAAAGCTTCTTCTCAGCAAAAGAAACAATCAGGGAGGTGAACAGAGAACCTACAGAATGGGAACAAATCTTTTTTTTTTATTTAATTTGTTTATGACGTTTCTATTGTTCAACATTATGAATGAGGAGTTACATACCATTTTGTAAACCTCTTGCTCTACAATGTACAACTTCAAGCATATTTATTACAATTATCTATGTTAATTAAATATCCAGTGACAGGACAATGGTTTCATAGTGCAGTAGATCTTCTTTGTTGTTGTTTGGTCCATTGTATTTATTGATAGCTCAAATTACATTAGAATTGATTTGAGCTCTCATTTAACATATTGGCAAAAGGTTTATTATCACACTCTTGAATTAAAGCTGCTTCTCTTACCATGATCCCATTCCATTACCTCTCCCAAGATCCTTCAGAGCTTTATGAAATTTTCAAATAGCTTGAGTCAGACTTCCTTTCCCAGGCTGGGAAGAGATCTAATGTCTACCAGTCTGCAGCTGCCATACTTACAGTTTGTCTTCCCTACCATACAAGGCTGCTGTACAGAATATTTAATCTTTTCCCAGGTTTATCTAAGTCTCTCTTTCTGAGCTCCCTAACCATGACCTTCTGCTAGCAGCACCACTTCCTCCACTTTATGCTGGGCCACAGGTGACCCTCACTTACGCTTTCAAACTCTTTGTAATACTAAGGTTTTCGGCATCCACATGACTATTTGTTCCTCAGAACACCCTCCAGGAAGAGAGTTAGAACTCTGAGAGGTGGTTGGGTGTCGTAGCTACAAAGAATTATAAATTCAAACAGCTAAGATTCAATTTCTAGCCTCTTTACTTAGAAACTGCATAAACTTTGGAAAGACAGTTAATATCTCTGTGAATATGACTGTCTTTACATTTGCAAATTCACTTAATGCTCATACAACTTCTATAAGGGAACAAATCTTTACCACATGCACATCAGACAGAACATTAACTTCAAGGATATATAAAGCTCTCAAAAACCTTTACATCAATAAATAAATAAATAAATAAACCCAATCAATAAATGGGCTAAGGAACTGAAAAGACACTTCTCAGAAGAAGATATACAATCAACAAACATATTTATACTTTTCATAATGCTTTTACTCCCTGTTTTTCCACTTAATCTTTCACTCACTTTTTTTCCAGTTTTAAATGAAATCTATGACCTGCACTTGTTCTCTAATCTAAATAACAATATTCTGTTTTCCCTTCTTTGCTCCTTTTCTTCCCCTTTTTAAATATCATTCTTTCATTGTTAGAACATACAGTGATTCCATATTACTATTTAACCCAGTTCTCCAAACATGACTAATATTAAATACTTACTATTAGTCATTTTGGCAGTTTCTCCTGTTATATCTTGGGTAAATAAACTTACTCTCTAGATTTCATTGGGGGTGGGGGGGGGAAGAGTTCACTCTTATATTGCTTTTAAATATGCTTGTATGTTTCAAACCATTTTTTCCTTGGCCATGAGGGAGAGTTGAGCTGGATATAAAATATCTGGCTCATATCCTCTCAAAACTATTTCTCCACTGCTTTGTATATTGCTTTTTAGAATGCTGATACTGGTTTGTTTTACCACTAAAATAATTTAATCTTTTTGCTCTGAGCTTTGAGGACTTTCTTCTTCTCCTCCTCCTCCTCCTCCTCCTCCTCCTCCTCCTCCTTCTTCTTCTTGTCCAACAATTACTAAGATGTATCTCAGATCTCATTGTCCTAAATCAGTCTTTCTACGAACACAATGGGCCCATTCACTAAATATATAGCCACACATGACATCATGATATTTTGGTAAAAAATGGACTGCAAATATATCAGTTGTCTAATAAGATTATAATGGAGCTGAAAAATTTCTTTCTCCTAGAGACACTGTAGCCATCCTAATTTTGTAGTGTAATAAATTACTCATGTGTTTGTGGTGATGCTGATGTAAACAAATCTACCGTACTGTTAGTTTTATAAAAGTATAGCACATAGAACTACATTCAGTACATAATACTTGATAATGATATTACATGGCTCTGCTACTGTTTATGTAGTTACTATACTTTTATTCTAGAGAACACTCCACCTATTTATTAAAGCCAAGTTTACTGTAAATGCAATGCTAATGTCACCCCAGCAGCAGCCTCATGCATCTTGTGTTGCCCCTTCTCTTCACTGCATCATTTTCTTTGAGCTTCAATCAATCTCATGTTGTTTTGTTCATCATGGCCCTAGGAGCACTGGCTACTCTCTCATTCTGCCTCTCCTCCCCTCCCTCATACCACAGGCTAGCTGTGTGGTAGACTCTGATGTCTCTCTGTCTAATCACACTTTGTTCTATTTGAACAATGACAAAATTGCCTAACAATGCATTTCTCAAACATATTACTTTTGTTAAGTGCCACATGGCTGTATTTAAGTTTTCTTTAATCTTCCAAAAATTTCTTTATAATTCCAATAGTATTTATTGCATGCACTTAAAATGCATGTGGCTACCATTATCCTCTGCCAACTTGATCTCTTCAAATGACACTCAGTTTTAGACATCTTTTGTTATAATTATATAATTTCTATCCATTTTGTTAATGATCCAAAAAATCAGAATAACATATGTCCTTAATAAATATTTTATTCTTGAAATAAATAATATTTACTAATCTTTTAACATGTTATATGTGGTGGATCAAATATAAAAGGATAGATGTATTTTAAGTGTTATGGTTTGGATGTGAGGTGTTCCCCAAAAGCTCATGTGTGAGACAATGCAAGAAGGTTCAGAGGAGAAATGATTGGGTTGTAAAAGAATCTTCACCCAATTAGTAAATTAATACTCTGATAAGGATTAACTGAGTGGTAACTGAAGTGGTAGGGTGTGGCTGGAGGAGGTGGGAATTGGGGCATGGCTTGGGGATATATATTTGTATCTGGCAAGTGGAAACCTTTCTCTTTGCTTCTTGATCATCATGTGAACTGCTTCCCTCTGCCACACTCTTCTTGCCACGATGTTCTGCCTCATCTTGAGCCCCAAGGAATGGAGGCTGCTGTTTATGGATTGAGACCTTTAAACTGTGAGCCCCTAAATAAATTTTTCCTCCTATACAATTGTTCTAGTTAGGTCCTTTAGTCACAGCAGCAAAAAAGCTGACTAAAACATTAAGGTTTGTGGATATTTATATTCACATGTGATACTAGATACTGTTATCTTTTTGCCTGTGGTATCCTATCCTTGTCAGTCTTTTTTTTTTTTTTTTTTTTGAGGTATTACTCTAATGTTACAAAATTAATTTGATAACTTTTATGAAATGTCCTAATGATAAGGCTGATTTTTTTCCCTGAAAGGAATGAAAAAAAGAGAATAACGCTATTAATTTGTTTGAAAGCAATGTGCATTTTGGTATATTTGAAATATATATAAATTTTTCTTTCTCCTTCTGAACCAATTTTAATGATGGGATATTTTCTAATAATTTATTTCTTAAGGTTTTTAAAAATTAATTAGAATAGTGATATTATTCTGTCATGCTTGTGGAAATTTTCTTTCATTGAAGCATACACACTGTTTTAATATTATTTAAGCACTCTGTTCTCTTATATCATAATTTATAGAGGTTTGTTTTTATTATAAATTTTTTCAAAGAACTGGGCTTTTCTCCTTTAATCAATCCTATGATTTATAAATTACAAATTAAAGATTTTTGATGTGTTTTAACTTAAACTTTCATAGCTTTCTTTAAATTTTGTTAATAATTATTTTGTTTATTCAGTAGAACACTAAGTTCATCATTTATTATTTAATAATCGAGTAGAGTTTAAAGATGCCTGTTTCTCTAAGTTTTAAGAACGATTTACATGTAATGCTTTTGTTATCATTGTTTTCTAAATATTATGTACTTTTAGTTTTCTAATTTCTTTGCTAGAAGAACAGTTTAAGAAAATTTGTTCTTTTGTTGTTGTTGTTAATTTGTTATTTATTATTTCCAAGTGGGCTAAGATTTTATCTTTGTTTTAAAATGTTGTTATACATTTTTGCTTCATTGAATTTTGCTCAGGTAATCTTTCTGGTATTATTTATGGTATATAGTTATTATGGACTTCAGTAGTTATATATCATCACTTTATAAAATTAACCTGTTGGCTTTTACTATCTGTAGTATAAGTATGTATTGAAGAAATCAATATTAACTATGCTGTTTAAATTTCATTAAATAAACTTTAAAAATTTCAACCTCTTTTGTCAACTCACAAATTTATGATTCATGATTCATGAGTAACTTTCAAATGTACTTATTATGTCCAGAGTTTTGAAATACTTCAGTCAACATTCAAAATTTGAAAATTTTCCAGGAGAATCCCATATTAAAATTTCATGTGAAGGTGGGCGTGGTGGCACATGCTTGTAATCCCAGCAGTCTGGGAGGCTGAGGTAGAAGGATTACAAGTTATGGACAGCCTCAGCAATTTAGTGAGGCCCTATGCAACTAATGAGACCCTTTCTCAAAATAAAAATAAGGGCTGGGGATTTAGGTCAGTGGTTAAGTGCCCTTGCATTCAATCCCTAATAGAACAATAACAACAAAAAAATCTTGTGAAAAATATTGAAATATATGACAACAACTTGCTAAATCTGAGAGGCAGTGCCACTGTGGAAAGTTTATGAGATCTCAAATTCACTTTAGCCTTCATCATTCAAGTAGAATGTGTGCATTAGTACCTATACCTAACTTTACTTCTGTATTATAACTACCTGGTCTCTATTAGTTATTTAAACTTATATCCTCTACTTTATTACCCAAACTGATGAGCATGATAGATAACAAAAAGCACCCACAAAGTTCTTCTCCTTACCATATGTCTGCCTCCTTGTAAGGTGATGGTCATCAATTAATGTAGTATTTTCTCTAGTCTTTCAATTGGGGCTTAGCCAAGTGACTTGCTTTGGTCATTGGAGAAAAGCAATGCAATTCTAATACAGCCTTGAAAGTTCTGCACAAAGCTTGATAGATGTATCTTTCTGTGATAGGAACTCTGGAGCCCTAATCTGCTTACAGGGTTGTGAGAGGCTACAGAGAAGATAATAGAAATGCTACTGTGCCACAAGAACAAATCGGCCATGCTTTGTCTTGAGTTCATATCCTGCTCTTATCTGCATCATTATCCCTCTAAACTAGGGCAATTTTTCAAGGTCATCTGAAAAAGCTACAATTTCTTAGGAGTGCACTTTCCTAAAATTTGACCACGTTAGGTTCAAGCAAGGCATGCTTTTCAAATAGAGTACTGTTTTAAATTTTCCTCTATTGTTATATTTATTCGGTCATACTGTTTCAGATCTAAAAAGGGGAATACAGATTCTTGCGTTTGCTTCAGCATTTAAGTGAATAGAAATCACAAAATTTCCTAAATTTTCCATAATGGAATGTGTCAAAATGTCTTCCAAGTGCAGTAGAGACATGAAGAAAAGAAATATTTTGGCAGGGCTCAAACATTTGGATTGTATTGTCCCTCAAAGGTGTGGCTTTTGGGAGGTATTAGAAACTTTAAGAGGTGGGACCTAGTGGGAGTTCTTTAGGTCACTGGAGGCCTTCCAAGAGGGGACCATGGGACTCCAGTCTCCTCTTCCTTTCACTTTCTGGTTGTGAGAAGAGCAGTACTGCTCTGTGATACATTCTTACCATGATGTGTTGCCACAGGCCCAAAGCAACAGGGTCAACTTATCATGGACTACAATCTCAAAACTATGAGCAAAGATAAACCTTCTCTCCACTAAACTGATTTATCTCAGGTATTTGTTACAGTAACAGAAAGCTGACCAACACATATGAGAAGTCAGTGCATGTTACTCTAAGGAACTTATAAAATTATTCATTTAGCTATTAAAAATGTGGTAAAATAAATTTTATATCTTGGAATCTCAGTGAAATGTGTGAAATTGTCAGGTAAGATAAACCATAATACAAGGCCATTTAGTTTAAGATTGAATCTGAGTTTCCATCAAGACAAAATATAACTGAAAAAAAAAATTATATATCACAAAACTGGTTAATAAGTGTCATTTATAAAACTTAAGAAAACAACCATAATGAAAAATAAATGTTTAAACATTGAACTATGAAAGTAGTATATGAATACATCCTCGATATTAAAGGGTCAAATTACATAAAGTCATTTTTTTTCTCTTCCTGCAAGTAAAAGAAATGTGCAATATATCATTGGCCTAAAGGTCATCACAGTTGATGTTTCCTAGAAAACAGTTCTGAATGATAAAGCTCCCAGTGTTAGGAACCTGACTAATTTTTTCTTGTTGCTTGGTTCTCCTCAACACATAGCTTCCAACTCATGATTTAAAATTGTTGCTCGAGTTCCAGCCATTTTGTTGACATCCTACTCAGGACAAAATAGGAAGATCAGAATAAGAAAAAGAGTCCTTTCACTAATGACATCCAGAGGCTTACCATGGCATTTCTGCTAAAATCTCATTGGTTAGAAGTAAGTTACATGGTAACACTTGCTCAAGAGAGAAGCTGAGAAATGTATATCTTGTATAGTCTGTATCTGGCTATTATTTAGGACCTAAATCAGTAATAAAGGAAATAATAGATATTTAAGGACAAGTAGCAGTATTTATTATATTTCCTCATATGTGACCACTGTTTGAAATAGATACAAGTCCTTTTAAACTCTTTTATGTTTTTACATGTACATAGGTATATGTGTTTTTATGTGCATGCTCACACATGTATACATACAGACACACATGTATGTGTAATATTTACCCATAAGTCTGATCACACATAATGTAATATAACAACATATCTTGGAGAAACACACATAAACACAGACCCATTCAGTTTTTCTAAACACTACACAGAATTTTGAGCCACAATTCTTTTTGTCACCTTTGTATTTTCAGCACATAGAAAGATAAACACATAAATACTCAATGAATGTTGATTATGAAGGCACTCTGATTAATTTAGTCATTTTACCCTTGAAGAATTTGTAGAATAATTTCCTTTTTTTCATACCTGTTATTATCAATAGTGGTTTTGGTCATGCCATTTAGAATATATTCAATAGAAAAGTGTTTCTTGGGTCTTGACACACTGGTATTTCTAGAAATTAATATTTTTCCATTATTTTCACAGATGTTTTTATCTCTGACATCATGATAGTAACAAAAATATAATTAGTAGTTTTTCTGCTATTATTCTATGTCTTATCTCTGAGGTTCTTCCTGCAAACTACATGCCATCAGTTCTTCCCTATCACTCTTCACCAGGCCACCAGGGAAATTCACATACTGATTGGATTTAAAGTCCTTCTGGAAATAATTTTTGTTTTCACTGGTCTCCATACCAGCTTCACTGTTCCAATCAAAATATAGGTACAGTGGAAAATATGTATACTATGGTTTGGATCTGGAATATCCTCCACAGTTTCATGTTGAAACCGTGGTCCTCAGTTCAGCAAGGTGCAGAAGTGGGTTTTTTAGGCAACGAATGGATTCCAAGGGCACTGACCTCCTCAGTGGATGAATTCACTGATAGCTGAATGGACTCACTGGGAGGTGGGGCAAACTGGAAGAAGTAGGTCACTGAACGCATGCTCTAAAAGGGTTTATCTTCTCCATGGGTCCTTCTTCTCTCTCTTCCCTTTCTGGCTGCTATGAGCTGAGCAGCTTTCCTATGCCATGTTCTTCTTTACCTCAGGCCCAGAGCAATGGGACTGCCAACCAGGGACTGAGATCTCTGAAACTCTGAGAGACAAATATCTTTCCCTTGTTTAAGTTGCTTTTCTTAGGTATTTAGCACAGTGATAAAAGACTGACTAAGATAATATATTTCCTTTTTATGTATTTTCTCTTAAGTTGATGTCATTTCTCCTTTGAATCTTATTGTTATCCTTCCTTCCTCTCTTCTTCTTTATCTATCATATGGTACTTATTCCATAATGTTTTTATCTTCTCAATTTTAATACAAATTCTCAAAGCAGGTGCTTTATTTGCATAGTCTTTTTTCTCCCTAAATATTTCTATAATGCTTAGCCCACAAAATATTTCCAAAAAGGGTCTGCCAACTTGTTCTGTGCTATTTGGTAGAAATAGGTGTTTTTATATAATCTGAAATTTTGGCCAAAAGAAGGAAATAGATTCCAGGTTGTATGTGGCCTTATAAAGTCTCTCCCATTGCAACAAGGTCATTGAATATGATTTTTTTCCATGTAAAACTATTATCCAGTCTCTCTGCCTTTAATAGCTTGGGTTCTAAAGATTTAAGTCCACAGACATGGGGTGTATCTCCATACATGCTGGTCATACCACAACCCTGCACAAGGTATCACTACCCTCCTGTTATGGTTTAGATATAAAGTGTTCCCCAAAACTTCATGTGTGAGACATACAAGAATGTTTAGAGGTTAAAGAATTGGGTTATGAAGGTTTTAAGTTAATCAGTATCTTGGTCCACAGCCACCTGAATGAATTAACTGGGTGGCAATTGTAGGCAGGTACAGTGTAGCTAGAAGAGGTAGGTCACTGGGTTATATTTTGTCCTTGTTGAATGGATCTCTTTCTCTCTACTTCCTGATGACCATGTCCTGAGCTTCTTTCTTCCAGCACATCCTTCTGCACTGATGCTCTGCCTCACCTTGGGCACAGAGTCATGGAGTTGGCTGTCCAAGAATTGTGACCTTTAACACTATGAGTGCCAAATAAACCTTTCCTCCTCTAAAATTGTTCTTGCCGAATATTTTGGTCACAGTGGTGAAAAAGCTGACTAAAACACTTCCTATACTGAGGACAAAGCTGAGACTCAGAGAGGGTAAATAGCTTGGCTGATGTTAGCGGTGAACAAATAATGGAGTTGGCCATGTCCTGTATACTATGCTTGGTAAACTGACAAACTGTTTTTGTCTTGATGGTTTCTGTTTAGTTTGTTTCTCCTAACTATTTTCCCAATATTAATTCATTGCTCTATTTTTTCCCTTTAGTATTTATGTGCATTTAACCATTATTCTTATTTTTCTGACTTCTGATTTATCTCTAAGCAATGCTGATACTGAGGAAATGGGAGTGTTTACAGACATGGTGAATGTGTATATACATGAATAAACATATCACAGGTAACACAGGCAATTGCAAGATTTAAGTGATGGAAAACATTTGGAGGTTTATAGGGAGAGTGTGAAATGATAAGGCATTTTAAAAGATTCCCTTTGTTCTATTGAAATTAGAATGTAGGAGGAAGGGCAATAGCATAGTGAGTGGCTAATGTGGCAACTCCCAAAACAGAAATGCTTGCACCAGTTAGTAATGGTAGCATGGTGAGAAGTGATCATATTTATAGTATATTCCAGGTTTATAGGCAGACAAATTTGCTGATACATTACTAATGAGGTATGACAAACAGAAGAGATTATCAAATATAGCTTAAGAATTTTGGACCAGATAACTTGAAGACTAGAGTTGCCAATGGCATTGCAACCAGGGAAGGTTATGGCTAGACCAAGTTGGAGGAATGGATGAAACTAGGATTCAGTTTGGACCATATAATGTTTGAAGTACTCCTTAGACATTTAAGAGGGAACACATGGTAATAAGAAACATAATTATGTAGTTAAGATGACAGATCTGGACTGAAGAAACACATTTGGAAATAGTCTAATTAGAGAGAATTAAATCCATGAGACTGGATCAGTTCACTGGAAGTTCAAGTATAGAAAGAAAGTGTTGGATTTGTACTGGAGCCTCCCCCCTTCTCTCTTCTGTCCTCTCTTCCATAGTTAGCTCTCTAGATCTTGAGAACAAGAACTCTACGCCCTATATTTTCTGCACTGCCAACAATTCCATCTACACATTAGGCCACAAAAAATATATGTTGAATGCCAAATGAGAAGCAAGCTTCCAGATATTTGTACATTGTAGTAGTTCAGGCACTATTCTGTCTCATTAGAGCAGACTTAAAAATAACACCAGTTTTACAATTCCCAAGAGACAATGCTATATATTCGAAGAAACAGATCATCAAAACAGGTTTTTCTGTTGGTTAGAAACTTTTTCTACTTTTTGAGAGGCCATCCCCAGGCTGTTTGTGGACAGAACATATAGAAGCAATCTCTGCTTAAAATGCTCCAACTGCAAACCTACATTTCAGTACAATGCAAACAAAGGCTAAAGACTAGAATTGAGTGAATTTTTACTTTAATTTAAATTTAATATTTTCAATCATTCTAGAATTTGCTTAAGATCACTATTATAGCTGCTTCTGAAGCCCCACAGTGGTATGGGATGTAAGTTCTCATAAATGAGAAGATAACTAGCTCCCACACAATTTGTCTCTATGAGAAGAGAATCAATTCTGGCTGTTCTGGTGATTCTGAGCAGTATTACATGAAATATAAAATGTATGAGATGTACTCAGAATTCCTTGCCCAGGTATTAGGAGCCTCTGCAATCCACCTGCAGACAACTGCTTTCCTAACACATTTAAGCCTTGTTAGTTCTCAATTGTTTATTTGTTACTAATCAGGGAAATCTTTACTTACTTTAAAGTCTGCCATCATAAAATTATCAATTTTCAGAGAGAAAACTTAGGATCATTAAGACTTGGAACAATGAAAGTCTGAAGTATCCAAAGCAGACAAGAGAAAATCACAATTATCTTCCAAAGTATTGCTCTACTTCCAAATACTCAATGTGAGCATTAGAATGTTAGGTTTCTTAAAAAGTCCTTCAAAAGGGGTTTGTACATGGACTACTAGAATATTCTTTTAAAATATTCTTTTAAGTGAATACTTAAATGTTTCATATGTGGTTTTGATATTATACTAAAGGATATTTCTATTTCTCTTCAATATTAGATTATACATTTTATTTAGTAAAGTACTCAACATTCCAAAGACATGGGGGAGAAAAGGGGTACATTATCTATTACATAAACTACATTGCTAAGCTACATTTTTATCATCTTTTACCTGGGGCAATATTCATCTGTGTTTTTAATTTCCAGACTAACCTAGACTCTTATTTTATGGAATTTGCATCCTAAATAAAAATGACAAACAATCTCAATGCAATGCCTTACAATTATACCCATAGAATCATATAAAATTTTATGGATGAGACATTCTTTTAAATGTATTTATAATATCCTACCAAAATCTGCACTCTCATTTGTTTGGAAGTTATCTTATTCATTAAATTTTCCCCCAAACCATGGCCTGAGATAGATGAAAATCTAGGTAATAGATGGCATTTCAATAGCCATCGGTGGATTTCAGGATTTATATATCCTCCAGTGATGAGATTTTTTTTCATCATAGCTCCAGTCTTTATATCACCTCGACTTTGACAGATGCAGTGGTCTGTTAATTTATAACCTATAACCCATCAAATCTTTTTAATTCTACATATATTTTCCTGAAATTGTGTTTGTCCTTGTATATAAGTTCTCCTTAAACCAAAGAGCCATTCTTAGACAGCATCATTCCCTTTGGCAAATATTCACTGTCTGTTCTTCAGCTTTGATTCGAGACTTATTATTCACCACTTATCTGCACTTGCCATCTATTAGACCAAGTACTTAATGATTCAAGTCCTTTATCTGATTGAATTGCTCCTTGCTGTTTGCAATGTCTGCCAATTAAATATCACCTGCAAATTTAGAAAATTGCTCCTACAACCATTCACTAAGTCATTTGCATCTACATAATTTATTTCTTTCCACAGATCTCTCTTTATCCATTTCCTTCATCAGTGTTAAATCTTTCTTTATCAACAACAAATGTTTGGGGGCATTTTTTTCCTCTTCTTACAAGCACACAGCCTGTGCTATCTTGCACATCTACACTTCAGCTCTAGCCTACATGTGTAGCCACTGGATTAATTCTGATCACTCACCATTCAGATAGACAAACATATTTTTATGATCACCTGTACTTTTTGAACTTCCTCTCTGACCTATAGCTGCTATATGATGGTAAATGCAACCAGTTCCTTAATACTTCATTAGTATAATTTAGGAATTGAAATCTTAGTCGCTATCCACTTTAAATCTATAAGGATTCCTTTTCTGTTTCTCTCTCTCTCTCTCTCTCTCTCTCTCTCTATATATATATATATATATATATATACACACACACACACATCTTTCTATATATATACATATATATATACTCTCTCTATATATATACATATATATATTCAAATACCAATACACACACACATATACTCATCATGTTTATTTTCTTTTAAATAATTTATCTATTTGCAAAGCTACTACTCATTTTACAAGGCCAGTAAGCACTTATCAGTGGGAAGTCATTGGCAAATATGTCATGGGGGAGGGGTTTGTCTTTGCTGAGTGAAGTGTTATTGGTGGATACAGATATTTTCAGGATGGTATGCAGTACTGGAAAGATATAATGAAAATAGGTAAGGATTTGTGAGCATGTGTGCATAAAGAGAGAGAAAGAGAGATCATGAGGCACATTTGATGGTCTTCAGGCACCCAGCTGAAGACTGCTCTTACTCTACAAGCACATGACTTCTCACACATGACTCTTCTAACTCCTCACATATGACTTTCTCCTGATCCCAATGGGTGGCTGGCTCACCCTCCATAAGAAAGCCACTGGTCTTTGTGCCACCTACTTCTTCTTTCTTATCTAGACTTTGTGAATTATAGGCATTCCTGCCACCCCCAACTTGACTCCCCAGGAAATGGAGAATGGAATGGTGGAAGCTGGTGTGTGCCTCCTCTCACCTGACTTCATGGGAGATAGACCCATTCTTCCCAAGTGCTGCTAGCTGCCCCTCCCCAGTATGCATGGATGGAAAGGGGCAAAGCTCATGTCAGGCTCTCTGAACTCTCTTCTCAGAGCTAACTTTCTCTTTTCTCTACTTTTTTGTCATCTCTCTTTGCAATGAAAATAATAATACTCATTCTCTTTGCCCACACTCAAGTGGAATAACTTAAGACATTAAATAACAATCTTATGTATAATATTCATATTAATCAAACACTTCCAATTAATCTTTTATTATGAAGGTGAGGGGAATACCAATATTTTGTAAGCCTTTTTTTTTTTTTTTTTTTTACATTTTTTTCAGCCATTTAGACAGATTTGCTTGGGTCCCAAGATGTCCATTTACTAATTGTTCCTAGGCAATTCCATCAGGATGTTTGTCTGGTACAATTAAATCAAAATTTCTATAGCCAAATTCTGTATCTCTGTTGCCATTTCCAACCTGCTTCTCCTTCCATATCCCCTCTTTCTGTCACCACATGTCTGTCTGCTCATTTTGCTGTGCTAAATTTCTCACCAAGTCTCAGCACCTCCTTTATTTTCCCCTCTGGGTTATCAAGTTCTATTAATTGCATCTCAGCATATCGATTGTTTTCTCAAGATTATTCTTTTTATTAATCTCCTATTGTTGTTTTAGTTTAGACATTTCTTTCTTCCTCTCTGAATTGCTGAAAAAGCCATTTGTCTTTTCCCTTTCTCACTCTGATGAATTCTCAGGCCTACCTCAGGTCTCTTTTTAAAACACAAATTAAATCACATTTTCTCTTATGTAAAAACCTTTTATAATTTCCACTGGCTAAATGATGAGGCTTAAACTCCTTAGCATGGCAGACCTGCTTTTATAATTATCCCCATTGTTGCCTCTCACACTCCTACTCATCTTTGAGACCTAGCTCAAGTTTTTCTTCTTCAGTGAAATCTTTATAACACCCCAGGCAGAAGTTGCTATTCAGCCCGAGTTGCCATGGCACCCTGTATGCATTATTCCATGGCATTTATCACACTGTGTTTTAATTATTTATTTACACATTTGTTTTCCGTGTACACTATCAGATCTTCTAAGGCAAGAACAATACCTTCCATTTTTTTTTTTGTATCTATGATGCGAGACACAGTGCCCAGAATATAACATACATTCACCAATGCGTGGGAATGAATGGATGAATATAGGGCATTCTGCTGTGTACTTGGCATACAAAGTAAACACAACCTCAGCCTTCTGTTTCACCAAAGAGGAGCTAAATAAAAAGGGGCTATGAAAAAAAAATACATGTGTGTATGTGTGTGTGTGTGTGTGTGTGTGTGTGTGTGTGTACATAGTGGACATATGGGGAAAGAGAGAGAGAGAGAGAGAGAGAAACATTATACATGCACATGCATAAACACACACACTATGGTTCAAATGGGTGGCTTGAAAAGATGTGGAATAAGTGTTCTCAGTAGATAGGATTATAAAGTGATAGGAGTGATTTGATTTGAAAGCCATATAGGATGAAATGTGAGTTTTGCTGGGGATGAACATTTGGGGAGGTAAGCCAGGGCAGCCTGGACAGACTGAGGCTCAATGGTCTGTATATGGAAAGTGATAAAGTGTAGGATGAATATAGAAGTTTTAATTGTTTTTATAAAGGGGAAAGAATGACAGGTTTTCCAGAAAGAAGTGAGATTTTTGAGAAGTTTAGAGATGCAAATCATCTATGTCACATCACAAATTCTTCTCCATAAAATCTTATTTTTTGTCTGCTATTCATTACCACATTCCACTTCCATCTGAACCTTCTTCAAGTGTGAAGGTCTTAAAAATACCTGGGATAACCTATTTCAGAGTATTATTTTTTTCACTGGCATATAACTTGGTTTATTAAAATGGTTTTTGGGCCACTAATGTTAGAACCCTGTCCCTCTCTGTAACTGGTAAAAGGGTTAAGTAAACACTTGGATTCTGGAGCCAAACTGTCTAGCTTTGAATCACGAACTCCCTACAACTTGGCTATGACCATGGGCAAGTTATTCTACCTCTTTGATATTGTTTCATGATTTTCAACATTTGGATCATAGGGCAGCTGTGAGTACTGAAGAATAAATAAACACGAAGTGCAAAAGATGGTGTCAGCACTGGTAAGCTCTGTATAAGTGCTAGTAATTATTGTTTGGTCAGTTTCAAATTATGTTTTTGAATTCCTTGTGGTACTACATTAAATTGACTGAAATATGGACATCTAATTCTAATAATGTTTTATTTTTATGAAGGAATATAGAACTGAAAATAATTCTAAGTATGTATAAAAGAGTTGTACCTTTTTAAAAAACACTAACCAATCATATTTCGAATGCTTATTTTTAAGATGTACTCTGTTACAATGGATGCCTTTTCCATCTATGCTGCCTATCAGTTTCTTCTTTTGTAACTCCAAGTTCATATCTTTTATCTTTACCTACTAGAATCTTTGTACTTTCTTACGGTTTTTATGACTGCTTCATGGAGCAGTGCAGCAGTGACATCAATAATTCATCATTATGCTTTTTTGCAAATATTTTGCATCCTTTTGTTTCTAATTTAACTTACTAAGCTTATAATAGTTTTCAATTTAATGATTGCATTTTTGTACATATAACTATTGATATTTTCTTTATAAATTGTTCAATTATTTTTGTGCCTCTGAGGATATTGTTTGTTTTGCTTACTTATTATTCATTCCCCCTTCCTCTAAGGACGTCCTGCTTTTCCTTGGGGAATCTTCTCCTTGGGGAGTACTTCCCATGCTTACTTCAAGTGTTCTGTGTGAAGCCACGCCTACCTTTAGTACTGGATTGGGCTCTTGGCACCCTGACACTGGGGGCACTGCTTCCTCTTGGAAACAGAACTACACAGTCAGAGCCAGCCTGTAATCAAGCTGAGGCTCCAAGTTGGAACTGTTGGTAACAGAAAACTGATGTTTATATTGGTATAGATAAGAGGCTGAAATCTAGGCCTGGAGCTGTTGAAAGTTAACTTACTGCCAGGAAAGGAAAGCGTGCCTGAAAATTGGGGCAACCACAAGGAAAACGGAGCTGAGAGATGGAGAGAGCAATACCAAGGCTGATGAAATGAGCCTGGGTCTCATCCCTGGGCAGTTGAGTTTTGTGAGCCATTAAATTGTCTTTTCACTTCAACTGGATTGTCATTTGCAACCAAAGATACCTAATTAATATTACTTAGAAAATATGGTGCGGTTATTTTTAAGATGAGAACACTATTTTCAAGCAGTGAGAAGGAGCAAGGACTGTGAAGAAAATTGAAAATAGAGGGGAAAGAGGGGCAAAGGAAGGCAGAGGGGCAATTTAAATTTCATCTATATGCTGATTAGCCTCAAATGTGCAAGTCTATTCCAGATCTCTTGCCTGAACTCTAGACTCATATATCAAATTTCTTCTTTCATTTTCTGTTTGGATAACTCCAAAGAGGTCTATTGATAGTTGTTAAGACAATGAACTCTAGAATCAAACAATTTTAACTCAGATCCTAGTTCTTCCACTAAATAGCTGGGTCACCTTGAGCATGCTACTTAAAATCTCTATGTCTTGGATTTTTTTTTTTTTTTTTTTTTTTTTTTTTTTTTTTTTTTGGTACCTTGGATTGAACTCAGGGGCACTCAACCTCTGGGCCACATCCCCAGCCCTTTTTTTGTATTTTTATTAGAGACAGGGTCTAAGTGCCTTGCCATTGCTGAGGCTGGCTTTGAACTTGCGATCCTCCTACCTCAGCCTCCCAAGTGCTTATGCCTTGGATTTTTATCTATCTTATTAAATAACTATCTATTTAATTGAATCATTATGGGGATAATAACTGTCTAGTTTATTGAATCACTAGGAGAACTTAAAGAGCCAATGCCTATAAAGTACATGGCTACTATTACCTATTTCCAAAATAACAGTTTTGACTTCACACTATATACTCTCCATACCCAAATATTTCTTTCCTTAGTTTCCTCTATGTCAGTAAATTAAACCATTCTCAATCCATTTGTAGAAAAGTAGGACTGAACATGACAAGCTATATTAAAAAAACAGACTAAAAGTTTAAAACTGAAGGAGCCAAAGGCCAAAAATTTAGACTTGCAATAAAAATGAAACCTTGTTTTCATAAAGACAAGCTTAGCAAGCTGTGGTGGTTTGGTTAACAGTTATGAGTGACTGAAAGTTAACTAATCAGCATATTACGTAATGTGGAACTTAACTTAAAATATTACTTAACTGCTATATGTTATTTGATGTAGAAATATTTTCTAGATACTAAAATGTTAATGGTAAATGAAACATGAAAAATCTTCCCAAATTAGCCTTACAATCTAGCAGGGAAAGTTGACTGATCAAGTAGGTAACATAATAAAATCACGATATGTGTTATAAAAAACAAGACAGAAAAGGGGGGATAAGTAATGTAGAGATCAGAAGTTGTTTTTTTTTTTTTTTTTTTTTTTAATGGAGTGGACATGGAAGGCCTTTCTGAAAACTGTTAAGCAGAAAGTGGAAGAAAAAAATGATGTAGAAGGAGGGATAATGGGGGAAGAGCATTCTAGGCATATGAGACTGAAAATTACAAAGGTCCAGTTGAGTAGGAGACAGAGTAAGGAAGACCATAAACTTGGAGCATGGTGAATAAAAGAGATAAAAGAGATGACAAAGATAGTTGGTAGGGCAGATTAAGTAGATAATTTTAAGGATGAATTTTACTGAGTACAATGGGAAACAATCAAATGTCTTTCACCAGAGGAGTGACTGTTACTCTGGCTGCTGTGTTAAAAATATATTGAAGGAAGTCAAGAATAGAAAGAGGGAAAGCAACTGCACCTCCATCACAATTCAACCCAGAGAAGGGATGACTGTAGCTCCGGGCAAGGTAGCTAGTGCAGCTGGGGAAAGATGCAAACACAGGATGTCTTTTCTTACTGTTGTGGTCAAAAGATAACTTAAAAAGTCTCAAGTTTAGAAGAGATCATTGGCTTTGGTATTTCTCTCACCTCCCCATCTAATCTATCAGCAAATATTGTCAGACACTTTCTAAATATATTCAAATGTAAATGTTGAATTCATATCTTTAAACACAGACTCTGAGGGAAGATTTTACTAGCATCAGAAGATGAGATGAGATCTAGTTACTTTCTGGTATGGTTTGGATATGAAGTGTCCCCTAAAAGTTCCTGGTTAATGAAGGAATACTTGGAGGTAAAATGATTGTATCATGAGAGCTGTAACCTAATTGGTCCATCCTAGTTGAATAGACTGACTGGGTGGCAACTATAGGTAGATGGGGCATGGTCGGAGAAGGTGGGTCACTGGGGAAGCTCCCTGGAAGGCTTCATTTGCTGTGTGGCCCCTTTCCCCTTCTCTTTCTCTCTGATTCCATGTCCTGAGCACCTTTCCTCTGCCTTGACTTTCTGCCATGATGTGCTGCCTCACCTTGGGCCCAGAGGAATGGACTCAGTCAACTATGGACTAAACCTCTGAACTGTGAGACAAAATAAACTTTACTTCCTCTAACTTGTTCTTGAAAGGTATTTTGGTCAGAGCAAGGAAAAGCTGACTAACACACCTTACTTGCAGCATATTGTTGAGTTGATTTTCTTGGTTAATCTTCACAATAGCTGCATTCCAAGAGGTGGATACTGTGATTCAAAGATGTTTTAAAAACTATCTTAGACTCACATGGACAGTTAATGTGTCACAGGTATCCATAGCTAATGTCTGTTTCATTCAAAGCTTTTTGTGTTTCCACTAAGGATAAGAAAATAAATAGAAGGATTTTGAAGTTAAAGAATGAGGAAACAAGGGACTCACATTAGGTGCTCTTAGTCTTTTCAGTAAACCATAAACTTTCAAAACTGAAAATGAGAAGCATGTCAGGGATAAAATATGGGACTTGACTTGAGATTTGGAAAGTATGGAAAATGTCTGGAATAGCTATTGTGGGATTTAAATAAAGGATCAAGATCTAATGAATTAAAGGAAAAAAAAAAAAAACAGTCAAGATTCTGCTGACATTAGCCACTGCGGTATTGAAGTGAACTTAGTTAAATGTCATGATCTTCTACAGCAATGACCCATGATACATGTGCAGGATCACACAGAGTAGCAGTGGAGATGACAAGCGGAGGCACAGAAAAAGATCAAGAGCTGGTGGATGACTTGGCAAAAATATATTTTTAGTTTGAATTTTCATGGAGTGAGATTTCACTTTAATCATTTTTCTTAATTTTCTAGAGACCTGGAATTTTGCCTGTTTTCTTAGATATTCAAGGAACCTGATTCTTGTTCTTTCTTGATGAAACTCCATGCATATGATCTCCATTTTTATTTTGTCAATTACATGTGCTGAGGTGGACTTGTCTTACTATCTCAACCAGAGATACCACACCATGGCGTCTTCACCTGTTCTGAAAATTTGGACTTCTGGTTAAATATTGGTCTTCATCCTAAAACTTAGCAACCTAATAGATTTCACTATCAAAGTAGATATTCCTCACAACAATCAGTTTGGGCCACTGTTTAAAAAAGACTATTTTATAAGACAAGTTTTACGTTTACAGAGACATTAAGCAGGAAGTACAAATAGTTTTTTCTATTACTGACATGCTACATTAGTGTGGTTCCAATGTTATTGTGATGAACCAATATGAATACATTATTAACTAAAGTCAATAGCTTACACTTTCTATGGGTTTTGGCAAATGCGTAATATCAGTGATGTATCCACCATTTACAGTATCCGTTTTACTGCCCTAAAAATCACCTGTGTTCTACATATTCAGCCCTCCTTTCTGGGGCATTGTAAACTACCATTCCTTTTATATTTTCTGATATTCTACTATGATCCTCAAGATCAAAGGTAGTTGTTCTATAGTTCAGTCTCTTTCTAATCTACTAGCTCATTCATATTTTCATTTATATTTTACTTATTTTTCAATCTCATTTTGATGATCTGATTAATTTCCCCAAATTTTCATCTCCTAATTTTTCCCCCTGAGATTCTCTCTTCCTTGATCACTCTAGCTTTTCTTTTATCTTACTTTTTTCTGCCAAATTCACCTACCATATCTCGACCTTGACATAGATGTTTTAATCTTCTCTGCTTCTCCACTTGGGCTTTCAATCTCAGCTGTAGAAAGTCACACCTTTGTGCTGACTAGCTGCAATGAAAACGCCAGTCTTATGTAAACCTCAGCTCAATCTTCAGTGCCAAGGATCTATCCTTCATCCATTCTGCAGTCAGTTGATTATCTCAGTATCTATTTCAATCTCTCACAACTTTCCTGTAGACTCTTACATAATCCCTGTCCTAATCACTGTCAACATACTTCAACTCCTATTTTATCATGAAATTTGAAGTAATGAGATATGATCTTCCTCAACCTCCCAATCTCTTGCCTACAGATTAAATAGACACATTCTCACCATACTTTTTCAGTATCAAGGCAACATCTTTACCTCATCAAAATTAATTCTCAATTTAATCCCCCCCATCCCCTGTCTACTTTGGGATCTTTGTCTTTCAGCTATTAAATTCATTTTCTCATGTTAAGTTATTTTCCTTTCTCATCTTATAATAACACTCAACTCTCTGTGAGCTTAAAAACAAAACAAAACAACAACACCCTACCAAAATCAAGGATTGTTCTATTTTTTCTCTCTCTTCCCCTCCTCATCTAAATTTTCTGAAAAAACAATATATATACATGCCACTTTCACCTTTTAACCTCCAAGTTTTTACATATTCTTTTGCAGTCTGGCTTCTTCTCCCACCATGGTACCAAAACAGTGGTAGTTTAGGTCACAAAAAATAGGCAGATACTGGAAGATGTTCAGTCCTTGAAAATGTAACTGCACTAGGTGAGGGCTGTTTTTATATGGATTATTCACCGTGGATCCCTCTCAGTTCAAGTGATAGTGGGGAGCCTACAGATCTAGCAGAAAGGCAGAGCTTTATTATCTAGTACATCAGAGTGTGGGAGAGGATGGAGTATAAGGCAGTGAGATTAGTCAAATGAGCCCTCAGATCTCTGTTCAAATCTCCCTTAAACCCATGGTTGACCCCTAAACTAAACATGCAAAGGGTAGTGTGGGGTCCCTACAAATAAATCAGCAGAAAGAAACAGGAAGAAGTTTGCAAGAGACAAACAATGGATTTCCAATTTTTGCCTATAAGAGGGAGATACAGATTAAATTTTGAGCCCCTCATAGTATAAAAATTACTATATATATATATATATATGTCATATACATATGACATCTCTCCACCAGGAATTGAGCTGGGTTCCACTCTGTTAATTCGGGGCAGTCTGAACCTGAGTTCTTCCTCGTTTACACAAATGAGTTTGAGCCCGAGCTCCTTCCAGTTAAATGCCTGGAAGTTTGAACTTGGCCCCTCTTTGCTGATGAGATGCCACTTTTATGCGACTATAGAGGAATTAACTTTGTCTGCTCTTGATGTATTTCTGCTGCATGGCCACCAGGTTTGAATACATTTAATTATCAAAAATAAAACCAGTTCTATGGCCCTGTGGAATCTAGCCAAAAGCTAGCTAAACCAGCAAGACAGGTTTTTTCAGCTAAAGATTAGCTTTTGCAAATAGCCCCTCCCTACAGGGCGCTGCATTACCCATTGAAAAGTTAATGGTCTTTTTGTGTGTCTGTAAAGGACTCTTCCTTATCCTTCAGCAAATTTAGGATTTTGACAACCATATATCTTTTCTTCCTGAGCCCCCAAATAAAAAGTTATTATAGGGACACAGTAGAAGTCAGAAAGTCTAGGCCCAGTTGAAGTTTAAAGAAGATACTAGGGCAATATAACTTTATGAGCAGGCATGCCTAGAGTTGAGGAATTTTTTAACATTAGTTTAGATAATACAAGCTTTAAGATTTTTAGAATGTTTTCCTCTGCCTCTAGATAAGATTAATCAGTACTTAGGATAAATATTTGATTTTCCCCTGATTATACAAACCTGGAAATTCCTGAGATTCTTTAATGTAACCTCCTATAGTTGAAATGGAAATTCCTGAAATCCTTTAATGTAACCTCCAATAGTTGGAATGTGAACTGTTGTGTTTGCTGGAATGTATAAAAAACATTGCTGAAAAAAGTAAAAAGAGAAGGATTTCTGCAACCTGACTGGCGTGTATCACTTTCATTTCGCTGACATTCCCCTCCAGCATAGGTTGGATTTACCTTGACATTTCCACGGAAGATGGCATTCCATATATATATATATGGAATATATATATATATATATATATATATATATATATATATATAGAACATATATATATATATATGGAATATATATATATTCCAAATTTGATTATCTGATAAGGTTATCACTAAAATATGCAGCCCAGTAAACACATATTAAGTCAATAAATATTGAGAATATGCCACCTAAAGGACTACACTTCAAGAGGGCCCGGAGAAAATTCTTGACTTGAAGTTTAATATAACTGAAGTTCAGATAAATAAAAGGAATAAAGAGCTTCAGCATTAGTAGATAAGGAGTGAAACACTAATTTTTAATCTTTTTGTACTTTTGAAAGACAACTAATTGCTTAAATCAAACCTTTATTTTGTTGTGAAATTAACAAAACATGCATATATAACTATAGTAGCACAAAGGTTAAGATGAATATAATGGAATTATATTGCTGAAGCTCATTAATTTTTAAAATTTGAGGTAGTATAATATCAGTTTTAGATAGAATGCTTTCACTTAAGAATGCATGGTATAATCTCTAGACTGACCACAAACAACAAAAATACAGAGATAACAGCTCAAAAGGCAACAGGGAAAATGAAATAAAATAGTAAAGTAATTTCAATTTACATCCCTCCTCCAAAAAAGGTCAGGAAGAGAAGAAACAGAGGAAGACATATATAAATGAAACAGTAAATTATAAATCTAAGCCCAACCACTCAACAGTGTATCGTGAAGACATTGTAATTTCAAATGTGTATGCATCAAAAATTGTAGCAAACACTGACAAAATTAAAAATATGTTCAAATATCTTTTTGAGAATTGAAAGAACAAGAGAAAATATAATTATAGATGCACCTTGCTTAGTTACCCAAACTAAATATTTAGTCATTCAGGGATCAGAATTTCTTTCTTTCTCCTTTTTCTCTTTCTGATTCTTTCTTTCTCTCTTAATAACATAGCAACTTTAAAAGACAACCATTGTATGAATTGTGCTTGAAAATTACGTTGTAATTTCATCATGTACTATATCCTGACAAAACGTTTGGAACATGAGGTTGGTAAAGGTAAAGGCTTCTTTTAAATTCTGTTTTATTATAAGAAATACTTTTAAATTTAGTTTCATTTTGTCACCGAATTTTATTTCCAAAAAGTTCATAAAATAGTATTGGGTCAGTTTTTAATTTGACATCATAACCTAATGCCTTGTATCACACTTCCAGGGGTTACAGTTGAATCTTTAGTTATAAGACAAATAAATGAATTCTTACCTTGAAGACCAGCTCTCCTACTAAGCCATTCCATGTCCCATCTTCTTGTGGGCTTCCATACTTGTGATCCGGTGCAACATAAATTTCATAGTTAAAACCCAGGTAGTTAGATAAGGCATCCAAAACATCAATGGAGAAGCCCTGGTATTTCTTCGGTTTACCCAAGACATTTTCAGAGACCATTACAAAAGGCTCTTCCTACATGGAAATAAAAGAAATTTTGATGTCAATCAGATTGCTCCCTAAAAGCAAAGACTAATTCTTTAAAGAACTTTGCTTGCAAAGTCCAAAAAATGTTTTATGCTTTGAAATAATTAAATTAGTATTATAGTTTATGCATTATTAATGAATCATATGATTGAACAAAGTTTAATCACTTAATTTCTTGTTTAATAATTTTCATATCAAAAGGGGGACGAAAGTGACTGAAAAACTTCAAGAACCATGAGTTCATGTTTATCTCAGGATCTATCTAAAATTAATCAATAATACATCAGGATGTGTTTACTGTATTTATTAATCAGTATATGTAAAAGTACATAAAATAATATTTTAACAGATACAATCTAGAGATGTAACTCTGAAAAGATTGAACATTCTAAGAACTTATAAATTAGCCAAAAGCTATTCCATATCATATTTACTAGAAGTTATTTGCTGAACAATTTTATAACTTTGATATAAGCACACATTTTATTTGCAAAAATAATTTCTTTACTACTACTATAAGAAAAATCACTTACCTTTTTGGTAATATCTAATTTGGTAAGTTTGACAAATTGGTTTTTACTGCTACCTCTTTTATGTACTTACTTTTATTTTGGCCTTTTTTTTTGGCGGGAGGGGGGTTTCCAGGGATTGAACTCAGGGCACTCGAACACTGAACCACATCTCCAGTCCTATTTTGTATTTTATTTAGAGACAGGGTCTCACTGAGTAGCTCAGTGCCTCGCTTTTGCTGAGGCTGGTTTTGAACTCGCGATCCTCCTGCCTCAGCCTTCTGAGCTGCTGGGATTACAGGTGTGTGCTAACACTGGTCTTTTTTGTCTTTTAAAGGCTAACAAATATTTACTTTTCATTTCATAACACTTAACATTAAGAAGGCCCATTTTTAATGAAAAGACAGAATTAAATAATGTATTCTTTACTTTGCTAAACTTGTCTAGAAATCTTTCAACAATAGTAATATTTATAGATAACCATTCATAGTATATAGAGTCCATCCAGCCCTCTGGGCAGGCTAACATCTTTTTTTTTTTGGGGGGGGGGGGTGGTGGTTTAAGCCAGAATACCTACAGATTTTCTTTTTGAGTAATTTTTCCTTAGGGATACACAAAATTGTCTTTATTGAGATGTAAAACAGTACTTTGCTTTTGGCTTTTACTCAAAGATACTAAGTAATGCCTAATAAAATCACTGCACCTGTTACAAAAATATTGTCCAGTATAATGCTCAATTTTTTGCCCTAAAATTCACTGGCGGACTAAATGTTTTAATTGCTCAGGATCAAAGAATTTCATTTTGCTGCAGTAATAACTTTTTTAAAAAGGATGAAAATAATGTAGTTAGTTATTGAGGTATCCTTTTTTGTTTTACTGCTTAGGTCATCTTGGAGTAAAATGAATTAGTAAATGGATGGTTCAAAAGGGTAGGTTACTACCAATTGTTCCCCATTAGTGAGTCTCTTCTTTTTTTTATCACAATTGTTTTTTTTCCTTTTTACACTACTAAGAATAAGGACAACCTGTAGTCCTAATCCAGGCAAGGCAATTCCATGTGACTAATTTCTGCCCAAACAATGTAAGCAGGGTGGTTTCTGCAACATTTTTTGCTGTCCTTCCTACTATTTGCCAGCTGGTATGAACATATGATGCCCCCTGCCCTGGTAACTATTTGAGACCACACATCACAGAGAAACTAGACAGAAATCCATGTCTCTGATGCTTGAAATGCCATATCAGCCTGGTACAGCAGATCCTCTCTAGAGTTCTGTAATATATGGAAAAAAAAATCAAGAAATTCCAATATTTTTTGGTTAAGCTACTGATTTTTTCCTGTTATAGCGGTATTTGATGCTAATGAATAATTGATAGAGTATTAAATCAGTAGATTAGATGTGTTGAGAATGAAATCAAAATTTCTATTAGTATTAATTTTAATATAAATGGCATATGTGAGTAAAATTTCATTTCAATTCTTTAATGTCAATGTATGAAATACAACACATCTTGATGATAACAAATGATTTATGTATTTTAAAGTATATAATAAAATTCCGAGACAATTGACAGAATTTGCTACTTTTGATTATTTAGACAAAACATAGACTACTGTGGCAATGACTACTAGGCATTTTGCAAATAATCCCAAGTGGGTCCTAAGGTCATTAGGATCAGAGTAGATTAAAGAAATTCACAAATAAGATCAAATTCAGGGAGCATGTAAATATGACCATGGAGTTATTTAATTAATATGATCTTGGATGACTATATCATGTTATAAATGATGTAACAGAAAGCATGTACTTCTTCAAATGCAAACCATTGATTTCTACATTATGAACATTATCAGCTGGCAAACCAAACCAATTGAAAGAACATTCATGAAGAATCTTATTGAACTGATTGTTCTGTCAACAATTTTGGGCCATAAGCATTCCCAGTTTTTAAGCACCTTCAAACAGATCTCTTATGTTGAACAATAATTTGATCACAAGAAAATAAACTCCTTGAGGCAAATGATACTTTAAAAAATTAAGATATTAACTATATATTGTGTACCTGAATGATAGATGTGGCAAAAATAATATACCAATGTATGTTTTGATATAAACTACTAATGATTCATTTTCATTTTTGATTATATCTCTTTTGAGCAATTGTTCAATATACTAAATTGATACATTTCCATAGTATGCTGTTTCTTCCTAGAAATGACTTTAATTTTGCTTTTGTAAAATAAGTCCCAAGATAAGCAGATACCTTTCTCAGATCTGTTGTTAAAATCTGCTTGGGGCAATGTCGACTAAAGGTATAGAATAGAAATGGTAATACTAAAGGTCCTTTTAAAGAGAGCTGATGAACTATCAATGAACTTGCCTTTTAAATTTTATGCCATAAATAAACCTTTATTATATCTTCTTATTTGTCATCTGGATCGATATTATTTTTAAAGATTTATTTTTAAGATGTATTACAGATTTAGATCACTATTTGTAAATTCTAACTCAGGTCTGTTGTTCTCTACAAGGATACACAGCCAATATATTGGATAGGTAAACATAACAACAGAAATTAGATTGAAGCTCTGGGAACAATAATAGAAGAGACACTTCTTTCTTCTGTGGCAATACTTAGCTCAGTTTAATCAGTTGTATATACACTTTTATATATGCACTTACTTCCAATATTTATTTACTTATTGACTTATCCATATAACATCCATTGAGCAGCCACTGCATCAAAGAATTACACTCAGTAGAGTTAGAAAGATGGTAAAAAGGCATGGGCACCACTTTCAAAATAATTATAATCAGTAAGGGAAATGAGCACACAATGTGCTCAAAAATATGAAGCAAAACAAAAACAACCTTGAGAACAGGAAGAAAAACAATGGAAACTAAAAAAAAAAAAAAAGAAATTATGATTTGGGTGTTACCAGCCATGTACTTTCTTTCTAGATGAGAAATCTTATGAACAAAGAGTTTCAACTCAAAATATACAATAAGTTACAGAAAAGGAAGTCATCAAAATTTGTTTTAATGTAAAGACATCTCTCTAAATTCCACTTTCTCCTCAATCCTTTGGATTAAAAACTAAGATTATATAATTTGTCTTTAATTCTAATGTCTCAACTTTTAATTTTAGTTGTCTCAAATTTCAATTTAAGTTAGTATAACACTGATAGAGACCTCAGATGCCTGTCAGGAAAAAATGAAAACACCACAATCCCCTTTGGAGGAAAGTATCTTTATTTTAGACTTCACATTATTACTTCAAATAATTTCTGAATAAATTGTTTTAGAAAAAAATTAAGGCATCAGGTGAAAGGAAATTATACTTCAGATATTAGAACTAGCAGACAGATGACAGAAATAGATTTCAAGAATTCAGATGTTAGAAATTTTGACTGCTATTATAAATACTATACCTATTGAATATAAAAAAAGAAGGGCATATATTTTTTAATTGGCAGAAACTGAAAACTACATCATTATGGAGTTGAAAAACAACAAATCAGAAATTTGAGAATTAAAGATGGTGGAATGAGATGAACATAATTACCCTAAGTACATGTATGACTGCACATATGGTACAACTCTACATCATATATGACCAGAGAAATGAAAAGCTGTGTTCCATTTGTGTATAATGAACCAAAATGCATTCTGCTGTCATGTATAACTAATTAGAACAAATAAAAATGAAAAGAAAACTGAGAATTAGAAAAGATAATGACCAAAGTTAAGAAATTAATTATTAAGTTGTTGGGACTATGTCTGCCAAGGGGCAAGGTTTGACTGCTTACCACGCCCTAAAGGACCGGGGCTAAACCAAGGGGTGTGGCTATGACGTAGCGTGAGAGACTGAACTGCCTTGCTTGCTGATTGGTTAGTTCTAGGCCTATTTAAGTCAATGCTTGTTCAATAAATCTGAGTTTTTCGAGCATCCCGCATGCTATATATAAGACTCCCTAGGTGGCGTGTTTTCTGAGGTAAGGCACCTAGCGATTTCTGTCCTTAAGCTCATTCTCGCCGAGTAAGTTATATTTTCTTGCTGGCAGGAAAAACTTCCTTTTAGGGCCCGAAAGGAAGATAGCTTAGAACTCGGCCCCTTTCATAACTCAGCAACCCCGGCATTAAGTTTATTAGAAACAGACGAAGAACAATTAGTGAATTGAAATAGGTCACAATTAGTACCTAGGGTACTATAAGAACAAATGAAAAGATGGAAAATCCCAAAGTAAGAATAGAGGAAATGATGAGTGGAAGGCTATGGACTCAGATGGTGAAGATGGTGCAGCTCATTACCCTGCACAGGTCATCAAGCCAAGGGAAGTCAGCATCGGAGTTGGAAGTGAAGTTGGAACTGCAAGTAGACTTCTCTACTAGGAGCAGCAAGAACTGTACATCTGGGCTCTAAGGCGAGGAGAAGGTACTCTTGGTCAGTCAGGGTGCTTGGGAGGTTTCAATGATGTTTATTGAGAAATAAATACATGGTAAAGTGCAAAAAAAAAAAAAGAGAGAGAAGAAAAGAAACAAGAATAGAGGAGAAACAAGGAGAAATGATTTGATATGCTCATGCATATAAAGAAACAAGAGCTATCATTCATTTCTGATGGGCATGTAAATTGGTACAATCATTTTGGAAAACATTTTGACATATCTAGTAACATATGAAGATACTTATGAACAAGTTAAGATTGCCTTTTTTGAGTGATACATAAATATTTATCTAGTATGAAGACACACATAATTATGTTCTGGAAATTCTACTGCTTGGTTGGGCACAATAGAGAATATTGGGCACCAAAGTATATGTCCAAGAATGTTGACAGCAGCATTTTTTTAATAGCTCAAATATGGATATAATATTAAAGTCCAAATGTCCATCAGCATGAAAAGATAAATTCATTGTTGTACATGGATGCAAAGGAATACTAAATAGTTTTAAATTAACTAGACTAGAGCTATACATAAGCATCAATACATTTTTAAAGAATGTTTTTGAGTGAAATCAATATCCCCAAAACCAGAATTTGCTTTCATGTATGTAACATACAGAAAACAGGTAAAAATTACAATATTTAAGAATTCAAACCTTCATAGTGGAGATACAATAAAGAAAACCAAGGCCAGGACAACCCTGGGTATAACTGGGTTACTCTAGGATGCTGAGGAAAGTCTGATTAGAAAGATGCACAAAGAGCTGGGTGCAGTGGCACAAGCCTGTAATCCCAGTGGGTCAGGAGGCTGAGGCAGAAGGATCTCAATTTCAGAGCCAGCCTCAGCAAAAGTAAGGTGCTAGCAACTCTGTCCCTAAATAAAATAAAATTTAGAGACCCTGTCTCTAAATAAAATACAAAATAGTGCTGGAGATGTTGCTCAGTGGTTGAGTGCTCTCAAGTTCAATCCCTGGTACCACCCTCCTCTCCCCAAAAGAGATGAACAAGGGACAGTGGCTCCTATGGCAATTACAATTCTTTCATTTTTGTCCTGGGCAGCTATTCGTTAATTAATGATTCATGTTTTTCCCTGTATTTGTGTTATATTGCAACATAAAAGAAAAACAAGGGAAAATGTGTTAACTGGAACCAAATAATGAAAGGCACTGAAGTCACATTAAAGTGTTTGTTTTTTTATTTGGCAGAGAACTAGAGTTTTTGTGGAGGCATAGAATAACAAGAAAGTAATTTCAAGAGTAAAGTAAAGAAAGGATTGTGGCAGGAGGGAGGATTAGGAGCCCTTTGCAGTAGCCCAGATGACAGGAGACTATGGCCTATGCCTATTTAACATACATTTTCAACATCTAAACACATAGCTTTGAGTGTTTTATAATATGGGCAGAGGGGGGAAAAAGGTATTATAAAATCCTGCTGCTAAAATTCATTTTCCAGCAATTAGTTTCAAAGAGTATTAATAGGACTTGAGTCTAAATTGGTGAAAACCTGTCTGCTGATTAAATGAAAACAAATTGCAGACTACGATCTGCTGATCATGTGCATGACAGACCTTCTAAGCACATGCCTCAGCAACTGGAATAAACGAAGCTTTAACAGAATGTCAGTAGTTTATCAATCTAAGTGCATTAGCATGAGGATTCATAGACCTGCTTCTAGAAAAGGGTGTTTCAGTGGTTGATAATTTTTATATTAGCAAGAATTTATTCACATCACTTGTGGGGTTATTAGATAATAACTTCATAATTCTGAATTTGTATTCAGTCACTTAAAAAAACTCATGTTAATTGCTTAGTTGATTTACAACACTGTTTGCAGCTTGCAGATTTTGCAGTTAATTCCCATATTTTAATAATATGTAATATTGTTTGCTAGTGATAGTTTTATTTTAATCTGATTTTTTTATGAAATACAAACTACAGACTCTTATGCCAAGTCTTTATCAAAGGCTGTTTAAAGATTTTACTATGCTTGACATTACAGAATGCCAGGATGGCCAGAACTAGGAAGAAGTTACTGGAAATTCCTTAAAATTCTGTTCACACACAGCTCAAAGACATTGAAGAGAGAATGAGAATATTTCTTAATGGCTTATTTAAAAATGTTTTTTCCATAAAACATGCTCTTGGCTGAAGCAAGCAAGAGTTGTCTTTATGCCTGGTGTGAGCTTCTATTTTGCTTAGGGATGACACATTCCACTTTGATATATGCAGAATTAATGATCACAATTCTCCTTGGAAAAACCTCATTGTCTTTCGTAGAACATATATAAGTATTAGAAATTTTTATAAGTTCAAAAAGGCTAGAGGTATTGAACTTATTATTAAAGAGACATCAAGACATCAGGATAGGAAAACAAACCTAAGGAACAGCTGGAGATGAAGGAATAATCTAAGTATTGTAAAAGAGATACCTGAGTTGCGTGGAGAAAAGAAAAATAACATAGGTATGTGCAATGAAACATTTTTTAAAAGAATTCTTGCTGGATGATATATGGAGGAACAAATGTTTAGAAAATATTGTCCTTACCATATTTTAAGAAAACTTTGCTTATGTATTTTTATCAGATAATAAGATTCAACTGTGATAGAAATAAATAAAAATATTTAATCATTCTAACTTCCCAAGCCCATATTTTATATATTATTCCTGATTCCTATTTTGTAAGCAATTATTTAAGTGAACCAATACTTTTAATTGAACATAAAGGTAAAGCTATTAGTATTCAAGATGTTTTACTTTAACAATGGAATGTTTAGATATTATTTTCAAAAAATAAAATCATTACATGTTAGTGGCTTAGAGGCTAGATACAGAATGGATAAAAAAAAAAAAAAAACTTTTTTACATGAGAATATGAAGACAAATGGTTTTCTTTTTAAAAAATTTTTTTCTTTTTTCTTTTTAGTTATACATGATAGTAGAATGTATTTTGACAAATGGTTTTCTTTAACATACATTTTGAAAAATACACTTTAGGAGACTAAGATCTTATCAACCACATGATTACTGATAGATTGGCAGGAACCAATAGGCTTAAAGGTCGCCAAAAGTTCACCCTGTTCCATAGTAAAGGGTCAAAAGTTCACCCTGTTCCACAGGCAGGGGGCTAAATGGTTGCTGTGCTCTCTGGGCAGGAGGTTTTCATCCCCAAGCAGGAGCCAATAGGCTTCAAGCTGCCCTTAGGAGCCAATAGGCTTTCAGGTCATCAAAAGTTCACCCTGTTCCACAGGCAGAGGGTCAAAAGTTTGCTCTGCTCTCTGGGCAGGATGTTTCATCATCCCTGGGCAGGAGCCATAGGCTTGAAGACTGCCCTCACACCACGAGCAGGAGCCAATAGGCTTAAAGTTCACTCTGGTACCCCCCCCCCCCACACACACACCAGTAAGCCTTATATAAACTCCTGTCCATTCGAAGTTGGAGAGCCAGACAGAGGAGCCGAGAGCCAGCCAGCGAGCCAGACACTGAAGAGAGCAACACGACAGAGCCAGCGAGATTAAGAGCCAACGAGAAGAGAGGTGCTGAGCCAGAGAGGTGACAAGAGAGACAACGAAGATGGAGAAGAGGCAGCCACTGCACCTTTACCCGTCATCTACAGCCTGATGGTTGCTGCCCTAGCCGATAGATCCAGAGACCGCAGCCTGTGCGACCAGACTCCTACCTTCTGTTCCTGAATTTGCACACTTATTGAGCTTGCACACTTCCTGAGCTTGCACACTTCCCTCTCCCTGGCTCCCCTCTCCCTATTCCTTTTCTACCCTTAACCAGCCATAAAGGCTGGTAAATAAATCCCTTGGCTGCAAGGCTGGCCCCAGTGTGATTTTCGCCCTTCAATTACCACTTATAAACTGAGAAATACTAGATTCTAATATTGCTTTCTGAAATAAGTGCTGGATAATATTTTTGGTTTGGTCAAAATTTTCATACCTTACTAAATTTAATTCTCAAGTTAAACTTAAAAGTACATACCCACATGCAATAGGTGATTCTGTTTCATAAATATTTGTTAAAGGTTAGGTATAGTTCACTTTTCAAGTACAGTTATCTCAAGGAAAACTATCAAGAACACATTTTGAGACATAGCATACTGTAGCTGTAAGGAGTGATGGGCTGCACCAGATGTCAGACAACTATAAGATAAATAATTGAATAGCTTGGCAACATTTAACTTCATAATGATGATGTTATGTATAAACTCTCTGGTTAATGAAATCATATCCTTGTTCAAATTTTATGAAGGACAGGGATGTTAACAAATTTTCTATCAGGATATAGAAAAATTTAATAAATGTAAATTAAAGTTAATTAAATGTTGGAATATAGCAAAAAGCCATGTAAATATTAAAAATAAAAATAAAAATATCTTAGGACTAGTAGTTTTTCTACCCAAAACAATATTACTTACAAGGGAAATAGCAAAAATTCAGCCCCTTGTTTGATCATTCAAAAAAGTATCACTAAAAAACGGCATGATATTGGCACCAAAATAGACATGAAGACCAATAGTACAGAATAGAAGATACAGAGATAAGCCCACATAAATACAGTTATCTTGTACTAGACAAAGCTGCCATAAACATACATTGGAGAAAAGATAGCCTCTTCAACAATAGTTCTGGGGAAACTGAAAATCATATGTAATAAAATGAAATTAGACTCCTATCTGTCACCCTGCACAAAACTCAACTCAAAGTAGAGCAAGGATGTAGGCATTAGACCAGAGACCTATACCTACTATTAGAAAAAGTAGGCCAAGATCTCCATCATTTTGGCTTAGGAATGGAATTCCTCAATAAGACTTCTAAAGCACAAGAAGTAAAATCAAGAATCAATAAATGGGATTTTATTAAACTAAAAAGCTTCTTCACATAAAAGGAAACAATAAAGAACATGAAGAGAGAGCCTACAGAATGGGAGAAATTCTTCGCCATCTGCACCTCAGATAGAGCATTAATCTCCAGTATATATAAAGAACTCAAAAAGCTTAACACTAAAAAGCAAATAACCCAATCAATAAATGGGCAAAGGAACTGAGCAGACACTTCACAGAAGAAATATGAATGATCAACAAATATATAATTGTACGAATATACTTTGTATACAAACAGTTGTATGTAAAAAGATACTAAATATATGCACTATGAGTTGTACATATTAAAAATTATAAAAATAAAAAAAACAAATATATAAAAAGTGTTCAACATCTCTAGCAGTTAGAGAAATGCAAATTAAAACTACACTGAGATTCCATTTCACTCTAGTCAGAATGGCAATTATCAAGAATATAAGTAACAATAAATGTTGGGGACAATGTGGGGAAAAATTGCTGGTGGTACTGCAAATTGGTGCAACCACTATGGAAAGCAGTATGGAGATTCCTCAGAAGATGTGGAATAGAACCACCATTTGACCTAGCTATCCTACCCCTTGGTTTATACACAAAGAAATTAAATCAGCATACTATAGTGATGCAGCCACATCAACATCCATAGCGGCTCAACTCACAATATCTAAGCTATGTAACCAACCTAGGTGCTCTTCAACAGATGAATGGATAAAGAAAATGTGGTACATATACACAATGGAATATTACTCAGCCACAAAGAAGAATGAAATTATGGCATTTGCTGGTAAAAGGATGGGACTCGAGATTATCATGCTAAATAAAATAAGCCAATCCCCCAAATCCAAAGGAAAAATGTTCTCTCTGATATGTGGATGCTGACCCACAGTAATGGAGGGGGCAGAGTGGAGGTTCACCAAATGATACAGGGGGGACTGGGGGATATGTGGGGGGGTAAGAATTGAAAGTAGAATGAATGAAACATAAGTTTCCTATGTTCATATATGAATACACGACGATTGTAACTCCACATCATGTACAACCACAAGTTGTGAAGTTATACACCACGTATGTATGATATGTCAAAAATACATTCTACTGTCATGTGTAACAAAAAAGAACAAACAAACAAAAGAGCATTACTGCTAGCACACAGCAAGAATGTAGCCATGAACAGGAAACAATGAGCAAGCATGTCTATCCCAGACTACCTTCTAGTGACAGACATCAAACCAAACAAGCTTTGTATAATTATATATGTGGAACATACATATACACACGTTACTTCATTTGGTTGTTAGGGCTGTGAAGGAAGATTATACAAATAAGGACAACAAGGAGTATGAGAGAAAGGGCTGTACCTTCAACTAGGAAGAGCATCTATAAACACAGCATTGTAGACAGAGGGCAGAGTAAGTACAAGTGCACCAGGTAAAAATCTTGGAGACAAAACCAAGGAGAGAAAAGATGCTCCTGTGGCTGGAACTGAGGGAATTAGGGTCAGGGTAGGTGATGGGTTTGGGTTGGGTGGAGCTTGTAGAGGGTCCTCAGGCCCCTGTGATGACTTTACTTGTAACTTCTGCTGAGAAGGGAAGCCATTGCGATAGGAAGCCAGATGACTGTAAGCAGAGGAGGCACATAGCCTCATAACTTGTAAGTTTTATAGACAATTGAGAGAATTGACAAGAAACTGGAAGAGGCAAAAGATCAATTAGGAGTCTTTGGCAATAAATCTGGAATAAATGGATAACGACTGGTTTGTAATGGATTTGATGAAATGAAATCAGACTCTTAAGTATTTTTTGGAGCACAGCTGATAGGCTTCTCTGCCATTGGATGTGATGTTATAAGTACTTAAAGGGAAGTGATGCGATGCTATTCTACACATTTTAGAGAGTCATGGTGGAGGGCTCAGTCATCAGAAGAGGATGGATTTCTGAGCCTGTCCTTGAATAGTTTTTATTTGGAATATATGCAATGATAATTCCATTATAGGAACTAAAATTCTGAATCAATAAAGTCTTTAAGGTGAGCATTCAATATAGAAGCAAACAGTGTTTTTAAAACATTGGCACTACATACAAAATTAATACACATTTACACATTCAAAGTTAATAGAAGAAAGCATGAAAATGTGTACTTTCTTTTTTTAATCCTTGCATAACCATGACTCATAATCATTTAAAAGAGAAATAATGTTTATTACAAGAAACAATAATAATTAAAATCATCAGAATCTTTGAAGCTTAAGTTTTAAAAGATCAAATTTCAATAGCAAACATTGAGGGTAAATTATTTATTTTTACTCTCCTAAATCACCTTTGAGAAATACAAATTAGAGAAAGCAAAACTATTTTATTTATTGCTTATCAGATTGGCAAGGAAGAAAAAGAATGTTAATGTTTATCAGCAGAAGAAGTAGGCATTATTTTACACTACTTATATAAATTAAAATAGGCAAAACTTTTCCAGAAATGAATTGACAATAAGAAAGCAAATGCCTTAAAAATATTCATATTGATTCATCTGGTAATTTTGCACCTAACAAAATAATCATAAATGAGCCTTAGTTATCTTAGGAAAAAATTGAAATTAATGTAAGTGCCCAACAATACGGGATTGCATTTTTTAGAAAAGTCTATCTGTATGGCAGATTATTTATAGGATATTAAGTAATCAACCTCAGTATTTCTAATGTCTGCCTACAGTCATGTTCAGAGTTTAGATACAGGTTACTTTTTTCTTAAGCCAAAAGTATTTTTAAGTTCACACTTTATTTTCCTTCATCTTATAGAGAAATCCTTTCATTTGCATTCCAAAAGAGTTCAGTGAATGAAAAATGAAAATGTTAAGTTTCATTTAGAAGGTTGGGAATTATACACAATCTTTGATAAATTAAGGGATGTTTGAAGCAACTCTAAGAAGTATTCATTATGTAGCTTAAAAAAAAAATATGTTGCTCAAGTCTCTTATACAAATGGTACCTAGTTCCCTTAAAAGTATTCATGTGTATACAACTAAGTGGGAACAAGATGTACAGAACTACCCACAGTATGTGAGTGTTTAACACTTGAAAATAATATCAGTAATTCTAATGCAACAAAATTCTAAAAAGGACTTAGTATGTGCTGGGCACTTTCAAAATATTTTTTGTATATTTATGCCCAACAATCTTATAAATTTGGAACCATAATTATTTTCATTTTAGAGATAAGAATCAACTAGCAAATAAGAGAAACTGAAATAATAGTAACTTTACATGGAAGAATTATGAATAATTTGTTAATTTTTGTTTTCCACATTATTTGAGGTTTTGTCATTTAAGGTAGAATACATTTTTCAGTAATTCCTACAAATAAGAGAGTCTGAAACATGAGGGAGAAGCCAGGGTTGGAAATCAAATGTTTTTAGTTTTCAAGAAAGTAAATGAAGTTATTCAGGTGTAAAGACCAGTAAGATCCAGGAAGAAGAGATTCCAGTGGAGGAGACAGAAGCAATAAAGAGGTGGAAGGGTGTCAGGGGGAGGCTTTCTTGGAAGATATAAGTAAGGATAGGGTTTCAAGAGGAAATTATCAGTGCATTCTAACTGAGATGGGAGGCCCAACTGATAAGTCCATTTCAGTTGACTTGAAGACTTTTAGAAAAGCAGTTTCTTTGGAGAATTGAAAATAGAAGCCAAGTTTCAGTGCTTTTGTAACAAGGACTTAGATTTTTCATTTGGGCCTGCAAATATCCAATAGGTAACTCAAAGCAATATAAAATACTTGCCATCTCTGCTTCCATTTTTCATCTTTCTCCTTTGTTCTGAGTCACTTTGGATTCCAGGAACAACAAGTCTGATTAATAAACATCTTGTGATGAGTGGAACGCACCCCCCTCCAGGCAATGGCAACTTTCTTATTGCTGACAAGTTCCCACTTGACCAATCTAGAGACAATTATGGACTAGCCTGTGCATGACCAAGATCACCTGCTTTGCTAGCTGTGCAAGTCCTCCAGCTGTGCACACACCCAAACTTTGTCCTCATCGTCCTTTCTATAAAACCTCCAGTCTGTATCAGCCCCTTAGACCAAGGGCTAAGGATATAATTACCCTTGTCTTCCTGGTAGAGCTACCTGAATTAAACTTCCTCTTCTGCTTTTCACCATTTGGTCAGGGGCCAGACCTGATTTTTAGGGACTCTCAGAATTAGGTTTCTGGTTGAGGGCTCTGAAAACAGAATTGAAGAGTCTAAGACATGTGCATGAGAAAAGAAATAGTAAAGGACTTTTGGTGAAAGAATTTAAAAAAAAATTAAACCTTGAATGTATATTTGGGCTGAAGGATAAAGTAAATAAAAAGAAACAAACCCTTTACTTCACATATCTCATAATTGCTCTTGCATGCATTACCTCCTTGAGTTCCTAGAACTCTTTTCCACTGTTATGCTATAAATGAGAGGACTGAAACTTGAGGGTATAGTTGAGAACCCTGTACTTGAGTCACAAAGCTAGTAAGAGAGACTGGAATTTGAATCTGGTAATTTTTCGTGCTAAAGTCTATATTCTAAGCCATTAATTTAGACTTCTTTCATCAGCATATGGGTATGTATGTGTGTATTTAGGGAGGGGACATAAACTACTTGGTGATAAGAGAAGAAGAACTTTTTTACTTATTTATTAATTAAAAAATTTTAATATGTAATATATGACAACAGAATGCATTATGATTCATATTACACACGTAGAGCACAATTTTTCATATCTCTGGTTGTACACTCAAGGAAAACTTTTTTTAAACACATAGTGTCTCTCTCTCTCTCTCTTCCCCTCCTCTGTAACTCCAATTTCTGTTTCATAGGTAAAATAAAGGTATTTGCACTTTCTTCTCCTTCCAGGCTACACTGCAATTTTAGTCTGCAGTTCTGGCATAAAGATTAACTTAAAGTCAAAATATTTGAAATTTTATCTGAATTTCCCTTATCTAACACATACACCCTCCTGAAAATACACCTGCCATAAACCCTCCTCCAAGAGCATTTTCTGTTAACTCCAAAATGAGAGAGAGTACAAACTGAGGCCCTAACCATATTCCTCTCTTTTTGTTAAACCGCAGTATAAATTTTACCTTTAAGTATTCTGCAAGTTACTCATTACTGAGTGACTTCCACATGTCTTTTTTTTTTTTTTTTTTTTTTTTTTTCTGTGAATCTATTGCCAGTTAATTCACAGGCCCCATACATTGCACCCTCTGTGGGTAGAGAAAAAGTTTTTCTCCCAACAGCATACAGTCATTTTCTTGAACAAAGATAGTCTCTTTCCTAAAAGTAACTCTGGAGAAAACAAGGTACCAAATATTTCACTAACCCCACTCTACACCCTTTGTGGAAACTACTCTCACTATTTCAGCCACTGGTGTGGCTGATCTAAGGTTTTAAGAATAAAGTTGCAGACTTTCTATTTCTAGTGAGCTGAATGCTTTCTGAAGGATGTACCTTTTTCTTTTGATTCTATTATGAAGCACAGTGGGAAACTTGAAAGAAATGATCTCCTGCATAGAGGGCAGAAACAGAAGAGTGGAAAGCAGAAAGGTGCTGATATTTAAAAGCAAGAAACAAATCTGTAGGGATTTACAAAAAATATGTGGAGAAGTCTGAACTTAAAACTACAAAGGCAATATTCTGTCTTGCACAAAATGAAAACATACAAAGGATTATTACTAGTAGTGTTATCAAAATTAATGACAAGGTACATAAAAATGACCTCTGTGTCAGCTTCTATCAGAAGGAATATGGACTACAGCATCAAATTAATTAGAAGGAAATTCTTATAATTCACTTGAAAATATAAAAATGTAAGGAGTTTTTTCCATGCTATCTTATTGTATAATAAGTTGGAATGTTTAACCTAAAACCTGTCCTAACACTTATCCTACCTATTAGATCCTTCATTGGATGGAGCAAATGTCACTTAGAGTAGTTAAAAACAGGGAGTTTTTGGTCTTATTCATTCTTGTATTGCCTCGCACATACTTTAGAAATGTCTCTAAATGTAACATGTGTTTTGAAATGCATCCTGGTTCTTGGGGCTGATGACCAAGGTCATTCTTAAAATTTTGAAAGGACTCATAAAACAAAGGTGGGATATTTTTCAAACCTTTTGATCACTATTTTATTCTCCTTGACTTTTAAGAAGGTAAAAGACCTTGCTTTCAAATGCTAATCATTTGCTTCTTTATTCCCCATGGACTTCAAACCATTCAGCCTCAATACTTCATTTTCTTGAGTGCTCTACTGAGCATAGTCTTAGAGGTTACATTTGCCCCAGAATAACATAGTATATTGTTATTTTTAATTGAACTGCAGAGTACATTATTCTATACAAGAATCCATGGGAAAAAAATGTCGTCTGAAATTTTATTTTCCCAATTCAAAAATCATGTCACCAGTAATATTTAAGAATAAAAAGTGAAGAAAAAAATTTTCAAACATCTAAAAGAAAAACAAAAATACTTTTTTTAAAAAAAAAATTAAGAAGATTATTTGTTCAGGCTGTCATCACCTAGAGAACTTGAAATTCCTTAACAAAAGATTGAACACTTGCTATAATCACAAATTTAGTACAAGCATAAAGGACTTTTTGTTTCCAGGTTAAAATAATTACTTGGCAGTTTACATGGAGGTGCTGTGAAAGAGCAAATTAAAACCCAAAACCTCTTTGTATTTCAACTGATCATTAAAAAACCCAAGGGACGTATTCTGAAAAAGTGTGCATTTGCCTTCCTTTCCTTGACCAACTTTTCCATTTCTGGGACCTCCATGCAGTATGGTGGATCTCCCCTTGACTGCCTCCGACCTCTCCAGAGGGAGCTGCATTTTAATAGTAGATGCTGAGAGATGAGTAAACTATTCCCAGATTGGATGTTTTTTGGAGGTACCTTTTCTCATTTCAGATCACTCTAGAGTACTATTTAGTGCAATGGACAGTGATTTGATTAATGATCCTCTATTGCTCAAAACTGTTACTGTGCCCTTGAAAGGATCTAAGTCCTACCTGGGGATTAGTGTTCTTATTGGTAAGGCTGTCATCTAAGATGGGCCTTTCGGGAGGGAGGGACCGGAAAAGCAGACAAGGTTGTGTCAAAATTCATTTCCTTTTTCAAGCCAAAATCTAATTATTACATAATAATTTTAAAGTTGTTTTATCTACTGACTGGGAAGATTTCTAAGATGTAAATGGGAAACCGAGGGTCTCCAAAGAAGTCACATATATTATAAAGATGCTGCAGACTGTTTGACCTTGGCTAAGTAGAAGATCATGATTGTGGAGAGATGGAATATTGAACATTTAGAGCCAAAATTTTCTTGGGCTATCATAGGCCTTTTATAAAAATGATAATTTACTTTTAACCTTTCTATCTGACCTAATGCTCTCCTATTAAGTAAACTTTTCAGAATTTATTAAACTTAGCATATCATTAGCCTCCACCAACACTAAAGCTAAGAATGCCATAAAATAACATCTAAAATCTGTAGAAGAGATTTTCCTGCGTGGGTGAAGCCACCTACCTAATGCCCCCACCCATGTGTTTATTAAATGTATTGACTTATGACTTTCTTTGTTCTTTGGCTATAAAATTCACATAATCTCTTCCACTTCAGGGCACGTCATTCAGATATTCCCACACATCTTACACCTGTGTTCTAGGGGCATGGTCACTCATATTTGGCTTAAGTTAAACTATTTCTTATGTCCTTTAAAGCAGAATTGTTATTGCACATTAACATAAAGAAAATTTTCTGTGACTTTTTTTTCATCTGGTTACCCAATACTAATATATGTCAAGTATAAAATAGCAACAGCATGTCCTTGGAGCTCAGACATGGTAGGTGAACTTGTGTCTTCCTGATAAAATGCCAGGTCTTCTGAGAAGTTCAAAAATGTTTGAAACACTGACAAAGCAAGATGTGTGGGAATATCCCACTTTATATAAGTTTGCTCACCTAATATCTGCTAATTATTATGCAACTCAAGTGTAAATATATACTTTTCACGTATCCTTTTTAAGTCTTGGTGCAGTAAGATCCCCCATATGAACTTTTTCTTAACAAGTCTCTACATAATGTGTGAGCTCTGGGAATCATCTACTTTCTTCTCATTCTTTCCACAGGCTTGGAAAATTCCTCTTTACATATAGGGTCCTGAATACTCAGCCAAGACTCAAGTAGACTTCTATGCAAATTTCTGAAAATATTTTCTCGTATAGTGTTGGGGCTCAAAGTATGGCGCTTTGGCATACTGAGTGCTTTGAACTAAAGGTGATCTAAGATCTTTCTGACCTTCTCTCTAATATGTCCCTGGTCTTGTTCCTCTTTCCCTTCAAAGTGCAGGGAGGGAATTTCTCTGAAGTTTCCTTATAGGAGGGAAGAGAAGGAATGCAATTGTCATGAACTCCCTCCCTGGTACCTCATCTGCCAGAGAAAGGAAAGGAAATTAAGTCACTCACCCAGAGCCTTTGGCACAGCCTACCACCATCCTTTCCACAGCGTCCCATAACTTCTTGGCACCTCCCTCCAGAATCCCCAATATCCATTTTTTATTAGCAGCTCAATGCTATTTAAACTTCAATTAACTGGTAATTATTTGAGTACCACATTTAATATGGCTCCCCAGTGCATGCAATTAGTAATTTTACATGCCCTTTCTCCTGCTAATCTGTCTGTCAGTTTTTTCATAGATCAAATATTGAACCTTCAGAAGGTAAAAGGAATTCCTTTCACCCCTATAATAGCCATTTTCTAGAATGTGTCTCCAAAACTACCAACCACCTCAGAATTCTGACTCTCTGATCTCTATTTTTTCTCAATTCAACAAGGCTGACAAGCTGTTTTGGATCTATGTCTCTGTCACCATTGTAGAAATTGCCAGCAGCAAAAAGATGGAGTAATGTGTGTTTTTTTTTTTTGTTTTTTTTTTTTTTTTTTTTATACCGGGGATTGAACTCAGGGGCACTTTACCACTGGGCCACATCCCCAGGCTTTTTTAAAAATTTTATTAGAGACAGGGTCTCACTGAGTTGCTAAGTGCCTCACCATTGCTGAGGCTGGCTTTGAACTCCCGATCCTCCTGCCTTAGCCTCCCAAGTGCTGGGATTACAGGTGTGTACCACCACGCCCAGCAAGATGGAGTAATTGTTAGCACAAAATGACCAAGCTGGGTGCAAACTTCATGGATCAGCAAAGCCTTTATTCAGTGGTAGAGTCATGCCTCTGGTGGACCCACTTTCCTGATGGAAAATGAGCCACTGGCTAGCGGGGGAGTCTTATATATGCTACACTGAGAGGTGACTTAATTGTTGACAGAATGGCACTCAGGAAACAGGTTTGTGAGAATTTGAAATGTGTTTTTACTGGGCAATATTTTTATTTGGGGAAGAATGGAGGGTCTGGGGTCAGCTTTTAGTGCTTATCTCTTTCCCTTCAGGGTCCCATTGTACTATCACTAAGAAAGGATTTATTTGGGGAAGGATCAATGTTTTGGCTTACTCCCAGAGACTGTCATTCTGGGCTTGAGAGATATCTTTTTCCCAGGGATTGTCTTGTCACTGGACCATGTTTGCTTCCTTTCTAGGGATTGTCCTGTCACTAGGAAAGGATGCATTGGGAAAAGATCAATCCTATCAATGTGTTGCCTTCCTCCTTACTCCCTCTTCCCAGGCCACACTATTTTGGGATTTGTCTTTTTCCATATCTTACATTTAGTTATTTCCAGCCTTTTAGGAATCAAAGTCTATTGTTACCTGTTAACAAATGTCTGAAAATATGTTTCCATATTTTACTTAGTTTTATAGTGGTTTATCACAGGAATTTATATGTATATAATTTATATTTATATAATTTATATTTATATAATTTATATTCATACCAGTCCTTGTATGGGAACAAATTAGACAAAACAAAGATTAAATGCTTATTTTTAGCACATATGTAACTTGAAAAAGTTTTTAATAGCTGTAAGTCTCAGCCCATATTTGCAAAATTCAAAAAATAACATTGAAGGCTCTAGTAAAGATTATAGAAGATAAGAAAATACCAAGAATAAGATTTTTTAGTAAATTAGCTGGAAAAGTTATCTGTAAGATTCAATAGCTACTAATTCATTAATACATTCCTTTATAACACTAAAAAGTAAAATCTATCTCAGCAGTACGTCTTCAGTTTTTATAATTTATACTCATGTTTGTTTCTGAGGAATTTTATGTGAAGCTGGTATTGTGTTTTTTGGACTATGCTTAAACTACTGCATTGCCAAAAGATAACTTAAAACTTTAAGGTCACCTTAGTATTAGGCTTGCTTTCAGATGAAATGACATATTGCAGTTATGAAAGTAAGATATAATACAGTTCATGTAACTGGTTGGAATATTGAAGAAGTTATGGAAGTCAATATGCCTACTGTTTTTACATTTTTGAACTTGCAAATGACTCTGTCAATCTCTTTCTAAACTTCCAGAGACAAGCAAAAAATATATATTTTTTCAGGAGCAAATTATATAATATATCTCTGAAATATTTATTTGTTGTTTAGTGTAAGAAATCAGGTTTCAGCTTCCAAGAGTGAAAAAGTTGGGTCACACACAGTTATAGCATGTGCAATAGCAATACTAACACACATTAGCATGACGGCTATCATCTTAAAAATTGGTGTGATACAATAGAATAGGAAATTGTCAAGCTATTGTCATGCACCAATTCTCAGGAAGATTTTATTTAGTCAGCATTGAAGTGAACACATATTCCAGTATTGCTATAAATTACATCGCTTACATAGGCCATTTTTCCTCAAGTGTCTGTTTATAAAAATCACATTTTCCTCTTTCTTTCACATAAGATAGGTACAATCAGCAGAAGAGACAGAATAAAATATGCATATAATATAGACCTATGTCTACTGATTACACTCTTTCAACAATAGAAATGAGCACCATTTTACCTAAATTTAAAGCTAGAACAGAATTTAACAATGGTATTTTTAACTTGTTTATAAATATAAATATTATCTACATTATGCTATGGTAACTTAATATTCACAAATTTCTTATTGAGTTATCTTTAAAGAAGCTCTTCAAAGAGAATAAATACCTTACACAGAGAATGCTGAAGTTTTATTTATTTCAATTTGATTTACTTCAGATAATAGTCCAGTATACTTTAGGATACTTTAAATTCTTGATAGAATGCCATATCTGTATGATTTTGCATATACTCTTCATATGGTGGGACATCACTCTCTGTTTATCTGTGTCTTAAAAATCCCTGCTCATCTTTCAAAACTAATTTAAGTGTCATCCTTGAAGCCTTGACCATTGCCACACATACATCCACATGTCTTAAGTGCTTCTTTTATGTCCTGCCTTAAAACTGTACACAACAAGAACTAACATACATAGCATTTCTGGTGGGTCAGGCTCTGCTGGAATCCTTTGTCTTCTACATGTTCCTGTAATTTTCATAATAGCTCTATAAGGTTGGTAATATCATTTTCTCCATTTTACAACTGAAGAAACAGAATCAGAGAATATTTAAGATATTTGACCTATGTTCACAGGTAGGATATCTGAAGATTTAAACATAGGTGGTATGGTTCCAGAGTCTCAGTTCATTGTTTGAAAAACAGTTTTATTAAGATATAATTCATATAACATATAACTCACCCATTCAAAGTGTTTAATTCAATAGCTTGAGTATATTCAAAGATATGTGAAATCTGTTTTAGAACATTATTACCCCCAAAGAAATTCTGCTCCCACTAGCTGCCATCTCTCAATTATCTAATTTCTACCAGCTCTAAGTGATCACTAATTTCCTTCCTTATAAATTGATCTAGTCTGCATATTTCACATAAACAAAATCATATACTATGTAGTTCACTATGACTAAACACATTTTAAAGGTTTATCCATGTAGCCCCATGTTAACAGTGTGTAATTTCAATTTCAATTTTTTTTTTTGCCAAATAAAATTCCATTTTAGGGTAGACCACATTTTATTTATATGTTTATCAGTTGATAGACATTTGGGATACTTCCACTTTGAGCTTTTATCAGTAATGCTGCTATGAACATTTGTGATAGTTTTTGTATGGAAATATGTTTTCGTTTTCTTAAGACTCCATTTAGAGTGGAGTTGATAGATCATATGGTAACTCTATGTTTAACCATTAAGGAACTGCCAGACTATATTCTGAAGCAACTGCACCATATATACATTTCCACCTTCAGGGTATGAAGGCTTCTAAGTTCTGTATATCCTTGTCAACACTTATATTCCTTTGGGTAACAAGCATCCTAATAGGTTTAAAGTGGTAATTCATCATGATTTTGGTTTGCATTTCCATAATGTCAAATGATGTTGAGCATCTTTTTACATACTTATTATTTATCTTCTTTAGAAATCTGTCCCCATCTTTGCCCATATTTATTTATTTATTTATTTATTTATTTGTTTATTTTTGCAGTACTGGGGATTGAATCCCAGGGACACTCTATCACTGAAATGCATCCCTGGCCCTTTATTTTGAGTCAGGGTCTCATTAAGTTGTCCTCCTGGCCTCAAACCTGAAATCCCCCTCCCTCAGCTTCTGAGTTCCTGAGATTACAGGTGTGTGCCATGTTGCCCTTTACTCATTTTTAACTGGTTTCTTTTTCTTTTTTGCATTGAATTGTGTTTTAGTCAGCTTTTTTTTTGGGGGGGGGAGGGGCCTGCAGTGACCACTTTTTTGCTGCAACCAGAATAACTGTACAGGAAAAAAGGTCATTTAAGGGCTCACAGTTTCAGAGTTCTCAGTCCATGGATAGGGTACTCTATTACTGAGGGCTTAAGGTGAGGCACAACATCATGGCAGAAGAGTGTGGGAGAGGGAAACAATTCACATGATGATTGGGAAGCAGAGAAAAGGACTCCACTTGGCAGATACAAAACATATACCCCAAAGCCATGCCCCTCATGCCCACCTCCTCTAGCCACACCCTACTCACCTTCAGTTATCACTCAGTTAATCTGTATCAGAAGATAAATGCACTGATTGGTTTAAGACTCTTATAACTCAATCATTTCACATCTAAGCTTTCTTGCATTGTCTCACACATGAGCTTTTGGAGGACACCTCACATCAAAACCATAACAAAATATAATGGTTCTGTACATACACTAACTACAAGTCCCTCATCAGATATGTCATTTGTAAATATTTTCAGAGACTTTAAATTTTGTTATTGTTTATTATTTATTTAGTTTGGGAAGCTTTGTTTATTTTGCTGGGGAGTGGTTTCTGGAACTCCCCACACTGGCACCCTAGAGACGACATGCTCCAGCAGCTGTGTTCTTCACCACATGGCTACACTGTCTACTCACATTGCAGTATTATTACAGGGCATTTAGCATATTTAATTGTGAGTTTCAGCTTATTTTCTATATCATCTGCTAGAATTTCCTCACCCAGAGTTGTCATTCTTGCTTGAAGCCCTATATCAAACTTCATGGTTAACTCTTCCAAAGAAGCCCTCATCAGATGTTGCTGTGGGAGCTACCAAAGCTTGCCATCAACTTCCTTCCCAACTCCTTGTTCTGAGAAATTGCCTAGTAGAACCACTAATCAAACTGACTCCCAATCAGTGATGTTGCCTCATGGTACAAGAGGTTCAAAAAGAATGCTCTGGGTGTAGAATGAAAATGCTGAAGGTCTCCAGTGGCAAAAACTTGAACAACATCTTAGGAAAACCCTTAAGGCCAATGACATTTCAGGGTGATTACCAGAGGCATTGTTAAAGTTACATATTAAGATATAGAGTTCAATTAACGTTAGTCTGGAACCAAACACAATTCACATAATATATGATATAAAACCTATCTAAAATTTTGAAGATCATAATTCAGACCATTTTTTTGTGGGATTAGGTATAAAAACTCTAGGAAGCACCAATTCTAATGGCAGGACAGTTGCTGTGGTCTAATTAGCAGGTTTTCAAAATGAGGTAATGTTGACTGCACCTAAAACTAATGATTCTATAGTTTATGTTTGCTTGTCTGCTTTAAGGTCCTCCAGACGAACTTCCACAAAAATCTGAAGTTTGATGACCACAATTAATTGTACTTTCATGATCAATCATACTCAGCTTTTTCTTTTTTTTTCCCCATTATAGTTTTATCGTAGAGATAATGATATATTATATTTAGAAGCATGTGCACCTAGATACCTGATGAAACATGTTTTCACCCACTTAAATTCATAATAACCCTTTTTAGTCAGTTTTCTTTTTTTGCAGATAGAACATTGAGGTTCAGAATAGCTTCTTGGCTTGTATAAATTCAAGGATCTATCAAGCACAAAAACTTAAGAGTCAAACTTATATCTTTTGACCATTCTTGATATTTGAAATTAAAACTTTCTGTTTTTGTTTTGAGAGCTTATAGTTCATTGGGCAGATCATGAATATATTAAGCAATTTTCTATTTTCAACTGTGTCAAAGTTTTAGTAGCCTTGATTATTTTGAAAATAGAAAATAATTCTTCATTCTCTTCATATTTATTACAGAGACTAAATATAAAACTAAGTGGTAGATCAAAACTACAGATTTTATAAGACAACAGTTGGTCAAAAAGCATATAGATTCTATATGATTAAATTTCTACTGATTTTAGGCTTTAATTAATAATATAATATGGGTTTTTATTGTGGATAAACAGTCTTGTTGACCAAGTCCTCTTTCTATCTTCCACTCTCCAGGTTGTGTTCTGGAAGACATCTAGGACATACATAAAAGTTCTCCACAACTGAAGAGATATAGCAGAAGCAGTTTTCCCCGGAGAAATGTTTTCTGATATCCCCAGTCTAACTATTTATTAGCAATTGTATTTGAGTAAAATCAGTTTTCCCCAAGAGACACCATGGTCCATGATAGCACTGACCACATCTATTTTGTTTACATACGCATCCCTAGCAACTAGCTCACGTAGAGAGGATGATGTTGGGTTGGATGTATAAATGGACAGATGGGAAGCTAAGGAGTCACTGTGGCGATACCTAAATGACATGGGGAATTTGAGTTAAAATGTTAGGATGTGGATTATCTGAGGAAGCTGAGAGGGTAGCAAATATCCACTCGTATCTCTCTCACTTCTATGAGTGAAGGGAGAGAATTCTGGGAGAAGAGGTAAATATCTTAGAGGAGGTTAAGCTTTTTCATTCATTTGGTCTTTGAGTATGGAGTCATAGACCTAGTTAAGGTGTTTCTAGAAGTTTGGGGAGTCTGAGATACCAGGATGTTCTCCATAGGGAAACAGTGAGAAGCATGTGGCTAAGCACTTGTTTAAAATATAGATAAAATAGAAAAAAAGAGCCCCCAATGTTCCATCTACATTATCTAGTTCAGTTCACCAAGATAACTGATTCAGGGACACAGAATACCTATCCATCTGGGATATCTTTTGCCATCCTTTTTGGAAATTTGGAATTGGTAAATAGAAATTAAAGAATTAGGAATCTTAGCATTATATTCTCCAACTCCATCCATTTACCTGCAAATGCCATGATTTTATTCTTTTTTAATGCTGAATAATATTTCGTTATGTATATATACCATATTTTCTTTATCCATTAATCTACTGAAGGGATCTATGTTGGTTCCACAGTTTAGCTATTGTGAATTTTGCTACTATAAAATATTGATGTAGCTGTGTCCCTGTATTATGCTGTTTTTAAGTCTTTTGCATATATACCAAGGAGTGGGATAGCTGGATCAAATGGTGGTTCCATTCCCAGTTTCCCAAGGATTCTCCATACTGCTTTCTATATTGGCTGCACCAATTTTCAGTCCCACCAGCAATGCATGAGTGTGGCTTTTTCCCCACATCCTCGCCAACACTTGTCGTTGTTTGTATTCTTAATAGCTGCCATTCTGACTGGAGTGAGATAAAATCTTAGAGTAGTTTTGATTTGTATTTCTCTAATTGCTAGAGATGTTGAACATTTTTTCATATATTTGTTGACCATTAATATTTCTTCTGTGATGTGTCTGTTCAGTTCCTTGGCCCATTTATTGACTGGGTTATTTATTTATTTATTTATTTATTTATTTTGGTGTTAAGAATTTTTGAGTTCTTTATATATCCCAGAGATTAGTGCTCTATCTGATGTGCATGTGGTAAAAATTTGTTCCCAACTCACTGGAAAATATAATGCAAAGTGAAATTAGCCAATCCCAAAAAACCAAATGCTGAATGTTTTTCTCTGATTTAAGGATGCTGATTCATAATGTGGTTGAGGGGATGGGAAGATTAGATGAACTCTAGATAGGGTAAAGGGGAGGGAGGAGAATGGAGGGGGTATGAGGGTAGGAAAGATGGTGGAATGAGATGGTCATCATTACCCTAAGTACATGTATGAAGACACTAATGGTGTGACTCTAATTTGTGTACTACCAGAGATATGAAAAATTGTGCTCTATATGTATAATATGAATTTTAATGCATTCTGCTGTCATATGTAACAAATTAAAAAGAACCAGGAATCTTAATACCACCTATTCTGTCAGTCTGTATTTAGCCCTTTTAAATTTTTATAATTACAAGTAGAGTTTTTTTTTTTCCCCTCCCTTCCCTTTCCTTTCTCTTCCCCGCCCCAACATAAATACACACACAGACAGCTCTCTCTATTCAGATTATCAGAATATTCTAATTTGTTCATTTAATAAAATATTTAAAAACTGCTTCTATGTTCCAGGCATTATAAATGAAAACCAACTTTGGGTTTTATTGGTACTTAGAGTTTAATGGGGGAGTCCAAAATTGTTAAAATTATTGAATATAAATATAGTGAGAGAGACTAACAAAGAGGTTTGAGTAAAAGAACACAGTGAAATGATGAATAAAACTTCCCCCTAGATTCACAATGCCCATGAATGTCACTTCTGAAATTGGATAATAAAAACTGTGACATCTGTCTTTTACTTGCTTGAGTTCTCTCTGTTTTATTCATAAATATTGTCTCTGGAATTTAGCACAATGCTTAGCTTACAATATATACTTAATAAGCAGTTTTTCAGTCAAGGCCAATAATTGTAGAATGTACTATATGATAATATTTTACCTCTTTCAGACTATATGTGAATTTTTATAGGGAAATAAGGCCTTCTGGAAATAACTTCAAGAAGAAACTTATAATGGATAATTTTAGGAAAAAGAGATCACTCTTAAAATGCTAATTCAGTAGGTAGCTATCTGCTACAGTCAAGCAAATAATTCTTCTTATGGTGGGTTGTTTAGGGAGACCAGATATTACTCCCAATACATAGTTTGGGTCTTGTTTTGTGTGATATTAATTCAAGACATGCTATTTTTGTGTATTTCCTAATTTTTTTTTTTTTTTGTATACTTCCTACCTTTATGCTTCTATGGCTACAACAATAGTTTTAGCTTAAAGGGTACTTTTGTTGTTGTTGCAAGTACTGTCCCGCTTTTTTCAAACGGTTGGTTTCATTTCCTATTATTTCTTCCCTTTGAAGGCATTTTTAAAATAGCCTTTCCTTTACTATGGCTTCTTGTCCAGTATTTTTGATTTAACATTCTAGATATATCCATTAACTTAATGTTTTAAACATACGATGGATTATTTAATCTAAATTGTTTTCTATCATATGATACACAATTATTTTATCATATCACTAATCGAAAAATGCTGACAACTATACTTGCAAATATCAATTGAAAAATGCATCCTAATTTTAGAGATATTAAAATAGGAAAAATTATTTTTTAATTTATGAAATACAGAAAAATCATTATTACAGCTGTATCATGAACTTCTAATCATTTATTTATACAAAGCTATTGAATCACTTTTATGGTAATTTTAGGGAAAGAAATATTATATTATACATTTAATTTAGGACAATGACACTGCATTTTTTCAAGAACATTTTGAGAGCTTCAGAAGATGGCCTGCTGTGTGAAATTCCCTAAAGTAAGGAACATTGTACTGCATGTACCCCAAGCAACTAGAAGGTTCTCAATTAATACTTCTCAGATGAATTTATGAGTGAATATATGTATCATTAGAGATAATATGTGTCTGTTTTAAGTTCAACAGGTAAATAAGAACGCCTTCCAAATTTTAGTTTATGTTTATCAAGGTTGTCCTTCTATAGCTTCTCATGACTTTCTTTTCACTTGTTACCAATTTCTTTCCATTTTATTTTCATAGGTATTATCATTATATTTATAACACAGTGATATTTCTAGTAGATTTTTGGGGAGTTACCATGGGAAAAAAAATTGAATAACACAATTGGTGATTTGTAGCTATTTGTACTTTTACCACTCAAGAAATTTAAAGGGGAAAAAAATCTTCATATTTGCTTTGTAACAAAACATTTAGTCCCCTCAGTAAGAAATAGGTATTAATTGGCAACATATGGAAACAAAAGGAACAGTAAAGATGCCAAGCTCTTGGGTCTTATTTTATTCTCATTCTTTCTTTTTCCTTCAATAGTTTTTTTTTTTTTTTCATTTCCAATAATCTTTTTTGTCACTTTGCTGATGATAAAAAAATGAAGATATGTACATTGGGTGCCATTCAGAAATATGCTCCTAAGTTACTAATTCAATAGCTTGAAATCCCCAGATCTCAATAGTTACACCCTATTTAATTCAAATGTAACATGAATTCTCTCTGATGCAGAAGGCAGAGTAGTTAAGGACATGGCTTCTGAAACTGGGGTCGGGTCTCAGAGCTTGAAACTTATCTCTAGCTCTTATTAGCTACATGGACATGGAAACTTAGTTAACTTTTCCGTGCTGTTTTTAATTGTTCTAATGTCTCTTATACTGTTTTATGAAGATTAAATAAATTGACCTATAAAACATTCTCATATAAGGTCCTATGAGATGGAGGTGCTGGTGTTGGTGCTTCCCCGTTTCCCCTCCACACCCACTGTAGCCTTCACCACCCTGCTCCATGTTCTGCAAGCCTAACATTCGTGGTCTTCATTACCTGGGCTCCTTTGCCTTCTGACTTCTACTTGGATTTTCAATTTAAGATAACAGAAACAGATGAAAAGACTGGAGGAGTGAGTCTGCAGTATCCTCTCTTCTTACATTTCACTGCCTGGTTGTGATTTTGGCAGTGATGCTCCTCCATTCTTTTCCTGCACCAAAATTCACAGCTACCTTGAGTGGACTCCCTTCCCCAACCCCCAATTTAGCTAATGCAAGTCCATTGAGCTTCATCATACCTCTTGTTGATTCCTTTAACTATATTTACATTTTTCTTAAAATTCTTTCACTTAATTATCTTCAGTGAAATATTTGAGTATATACCAGTTATTTACTGCTAAAGTCACAATATAGTATTGAATCTTTTGGTTTAAGATATAAATTAGGTTATTTTCCCTCAAATCGATATCACTAACAATGATAAGGGTAGAGATTTTGAGACTTAGGAAAGAAAAGTCAATTTACTAACCTATATGTAACTGATAACATAAATTTCCTAAAAATTAAAAGGGAGTGGGTAGACCTGAGACTAGATTTCAGTTATAATATCTAAAAACTAAACAAAAACTAAAAGACCTTTCCTCAGGGGATTTACACTGGGGCCCTTCTCTTTCTCTCTTTGGAAAGTGTTGGAAAAAAGTTCTTAGAATGTAAGATGGTGGTGTTTAGGTGGTCAGATCAAATCCAATGTAGACCAAGTCCTAGTTCCAGGGTAGTATGATTAAGTACTGAAATTTTATTTTATAGTTGCTGAGTGTGTTGAAGGGAGTGTGATTCTGTTTGGGATGGAAGAAACTTGCAAAGCCATGTAATTGAGAGCTGAACCCAGAAAAATGCTTGTAGGAACTAACTAAGAAGGTCAGTACTGGTTTCTGTTCCCCTACAAGAAAAAGGAAGCCTGCAAGATTATCAAGTATAATGGCCGCATATTGTGGGAATGTAATAAATGTAACCACCTTACACTCAACTGGGCATCCAACTGATAAGTTCATCACAGAAGCCTTGGGGAAAATAGAATGTTTCCATAACTCCATTCACTAACCACATTCAGGATCTGAGCAGGGCTGAGCTTGCAGGAAACAGACCATTATGAGTCCTGAAGGTGAACCTGGGATACACAAGCATTAACGCTGTGTGAAGCACAACCATTTCATGAACAAAATAGCAATCATTCTATTCAGTCTGGAAATGAATTGAAAATAATTGGCCCTTTGAAGTTTTCTCAATAAAACTCACTTTTACCTTGTTAGAGTTAAACATTTCCAATTCTCAAGTCACATAAAATTCTATAGATACTTCAATTCTCACACTTATAAGAGTAAGAGTGGAGAGAGTATAATGTCATTAAGAGAGGGAGTTAAGAAGTCTAGGTCAAAGCTTTCTGGATTTGAATTAAAACTCTCTCTTTCTATCTATATAACCTCTCACATTTTTTTTTCACATTCACCTCTGAATGTCTTGATTTCCTCTTTCATATTCTTGGGATCAGAATAGTCCCCATTTCCAGGAAATACTATGAGAACTGAATAAGATAATATACACCAAGGACTTAGTATCGTACCTGGCACACAGTAAGCACCTAATAAATGTTATCTACTTCATTGTATATGAATCTTCCTAACAAGATCAGATGCACATTTTAAGGATAGAGTCTATGTACTATTTATCTTATATCAAAATTACCAAGTCTATTATATAGTAAGCACTAAATATTTGCTTAACAGTTGAGTAAGGTTATTTGGCTTTAGAAATGTGTTTTCTTCATGAAAAACAAAGCATATATATTATCTTTTATTGCAGTTGTCACTGGAGTTTACATGAAAATCACTGGGATACCATAGTGTGCTGCATTTTACATGCCTGCTTTTTTAAAATATTAGCAAATAAGTGCAAATACATATCTACACCCTTAGGTACCTAGAGAAGCACATTCACACTTAAATTGTAAGGTATTCATAAAATAATCAGTTACCAAATAATAAAACCTGTATTAAAACAAAAACTGAAGATAAATTATGGGTCCCCCAAAAGGGAGACTAAATTACTAATTTGAATTTCCTTTTATAGAGATTATTCACAGATAAATATTTTTTAAACACTGAAATTGCATTGGGTCTACTTAATTTGTAAAAAAGGTTAGTGTTGTAAACTTTGAAAAAAAACAATTATCATCAACATATCAAAAAGATTGCCTCTCCTATTTATTAATTCTGTAATTAATTTAGCTTATAGAAGATCCTTTTCAAATTTAAAAATGGATTGGATTTCTAAAAAAAAGTGTATACAGGTTATTAGGTTTTGAAAGATACTGTATTACAAAAGATTAAACTTTCGAAACAGCAAGAAGAGTGCATGTCATCATGTTCTGTGGCTGTTTAGGCAGTAGTTACTTGAGTATTTCATAGCTCAAGAATATTTATATTAAAGTAATATTTCTGTTACTTTACATCCTATTATAAGAGAAAATAATAATGTTTAGAACAATGATAGTAGCTACCATTTACTGATTTTTTAATAACTAAATGGAATTGAAACTGATGTTTCATGTGGATAATTCCATTCATAGAATCAGTGCATAAGACTCATGAAGACAGAATCATATTTGCTTATTTTATTTGCAGATGTCCCCAGTAGTCAGCACTGAGCTGGTAACACAGCAGATACTCAGTAAATGCCTGTGATCTTGTCTTTGAAATAAGTCTTTATTAGAAAAGGATTGTTTTAGTCTGCTAACATTTCATCATTACTGAATGTACTACATTTTATCACATCTACTTTTGTTCATCATGGTCATCTTCCCTTATGCACACTACAGTTCCAGTGAGAGAATGCCTAAGGGAAACCTCTACTTTATGAGTAGCAAACTCCAGAAGGACAAAATTGACTCTAAAGAAAGTTCCTGACAAAAGCACCATAATTAAAGAAAAGCCTGCAAAAATCTGATCCTGATCTGCATAATTGAAGGCTAGAAAATATGACCATTAAAATATCTTAGACAGGTAATCAATATTTATTAAAAAAACTCTTTCAAGATTGTGGAACCAGCTAATAAAACATAAATGAAGGATAAAAGAACTTTTAGAAGCCAAAATCAAGGCTTAGATAAGACTTACCAGAACAGTCACCACACGTAGAACCACTCCACGCATGTTATTCTCCAGTTTCTTGTCCGTCAGTGACCCATTCAGACCTGTGACAGGATTCCAGCACCCCAGCTGAAAAAGAAAATAGCTTTGGTCACTTTTCTGCCTGAAGAACAGTCCAGTTGCCACTGAAGAGACCTTATAGAGAACCCTGTGATAGCTCTTGGAATAATTAGTATAGAAAGAGTATTGCTTGTGTTTTCTTTTTTAGCAGCAAATGAAGCAATCAGAAATGTTATTTCCTGCTTTTAAATATCATCTTCTGGTGTATGACAGTGCAAAACATGTTTTAAGAAGCTCATGGAGGACATCAGACTTAATGAGGAGTTATATATACACCAATAACTCAGTCACAGTAATGCACTAATTGAAAGATAATACCGCACATACACTGTTTTTACTTGGAAGAATAACCATTAAAATATTTAAAATATTTTTTTATGTTTTTAAAAGGGCAAATGCTTTTCTTTGAGGAAAAATATCATGTATATGACTTTCTTGTTTTAAAAGTATTCACAGTGTATAAAGCAACATACTTTGCCTTTTTGTCAATGTTACCAAATCTATTTTAATATTTTGGTAGCAGCCTTTTTTTTTAAATTTATACTCTCCAAAATGCTGGCTTAATTTTATACCTTCATGTAGTTCTTAACTCTTATGCTATTCAAATCTGAAGGCTACTAGTTTAAAATTGACTGACTATATATATATCTCAGTGGGGAAAAAAATTGATGAATCTCTTGGGTCTGGGGTTGTGGCTCAGTGGTAGAGTGCTTGCCTGGCATGTGTGAGGCACTGGGTTCCTCAGCACCATAAAAAAAATAAAAATAAATAAATAAAATAAAGGTATTGTGTCCATCTACAACTAAAAGAAAAAAAATTTAAATTGATGAGTCTCAATCAGATATAAAGAGAAAAGAAAGAGATGATATAACTTGGATTTGCAGATAACAACTCAAGGAATGAAAGCAGTGAAGAGAATGTTGTAATGCACACCTAGGGAAGAAATGTCATGCTATTAACTCTGATTTCAGCTCCCACGAGCCCTCACTTTTGGGAATCTACTCTGCATTTGCACACTTTTAAAATGTAACAGAGCTCTAGTCATATTTGGAGACTGTTTTTGATTAACTGAATGATTATCAGGACACCTGGTTATTTGTGCTGTTTCCTCCTGGTGGCTATGATTATTTCTTTATATTGCATTTTGTTTGTGGCTTCCAAAGTCATCAGCGTATTGGCAAGTTTCCCTCACAAATAAACAATTTAGGTGCTTCCTGTAAAAACTCAAGTTTCTCTTTGAGCTCCCAAAAGTGGTTTAATTAAGAAAACTCAAAAGTACACAATACATTGTAAAAGAAGATGACACAATAAAAACAACACAGCCAGCTTTTTCCATATTAAATAATTTGGAAAAGGCTGCTAATTGTTGGTTTCAACTGCAAAAGCACATTAAATTCATACAATGATATGTCATTCTTAGTTACATAATAAAGTCTAATTAGAACTGAGATCCAATTAGCAAATCCAAATGTGTTGAAAGTCTAATTATCAGAGATATTGTAGTCCTTTTGCCAAATTTTGAACTTTATAAAATGTCTTTTGAGCTTCTGTTCTCTTCTGAGGTCAACCAAAGTCTATCATCAATCACATTCCTTATACCCACTTTTTCTACTCACTTCAAGAGGATTAGACCAAATAATATTGGTAGAAAATGTGACACTGGTCACATTAAGTGAAGAGCTAAATTTCCAATGTGCTATCTCCATATTTTTAACTACATTACACAATTTCATGGTTAACAAATAGTCTTTAGGTTAGCATGTTATTCATGATAAGTATGTCTAAGCTGCCAAAGCAAATATCGGGGTTTCTTTTCTGTATGCCCTAGAGTTGCTTTTTAAGTTTGGTGAACCTATTGTCAGTTTACCTAAACAAATGACATCCATCAGCACCAACGTGACCACAGGATTTTGGTGTACTGAACAGTTCAAATATTTACTACTGGATTAGCAACAAAACTTTGGAGCAATTTGTTTCAACAATCCTCTGGACAAACACTTAACACTTTCCAGCTTTTTCTTAATTATGCCCTTGTTTAAATATAATTAAATATGATCAATGTTTCTAAAATTCTAAAGCACTTTTCTTGTTAAAATGACAACAAAAAACAATTTAAAATAGGTAGAATAGGTAAATACATATCATCTTCAGACACAAGCAATGACTTGAACTTTATTTATGCTATATATGAGGTTTCTACTCATTTTTAATATTTGTTTGGACTGTGTCTTTCATACTTCTGGTGAGACAGCAATTCTCTCCTGTACAATGAAGATTTTTTACTTTCCTGTAGTCTTCTTTTTGTGTTGTTGTTGCTATCTGACTCTTATATCAACTGTGGACATCAAAAACTGAGATGTTCAAGGACCAGATTTTAGGGTACAAAATGTTTAGGTTACAGATTCTTTGGAATACTAGATATAAAATATAACTATTCATCACACATCAAAATGGGGCATAACCCATCAATAAGAAACTAAGAAAACATTTGTTTCCTGTATGGAGTACATCTTAAAATGCTTACTGAGCTCTTTATACATGATCTAATTTGAGCCTCACAATAATTGAGAAGGTGCTATCAGCATTATTATTTCACAAAGAAACTAAGGTCTCAATTAAGTTCACATAGCTACTAAGAGATGAAACTAGGACTTAAACTAGCTCTGTTTAACATCCACATTCAGTGCTTTTTAATGCAGTTTTGCTTTATATGTTATGAATTCTTTTTATAAACATGATCTATCGAAGGCATAAAGGAAGGTAAAGTGTAATAAAGAAAACGGAGGCTCAGAATTGTTAAGTGGCTGGTTCAACATAGTATCTACAGAATTCACAACTTAGCAAAAAATTTAAGAGGCAAAATCATCATCATTGTTTTATAACAATTATTATAACATTTACAGTGTATAATGTGTGCCACTTATTTAATGATCTGTGCTTATATTAACTTGTTTAATTCTCAAAACAACTCTTTGAAGAAGATAGCAATCTTATCCCGATTTTCCAGAGAGGGAGACAGAGGTGTTTGATCTTTCCACTGGTATCTTTTATCCACTCAGGCAATTAACTGGGCATTGAATAAAGGAAAGTCATAGAAAAATGAAGTGGACAAAAGTTGCTCAGAAATGTTTCTAGAACTCTCTATTTTGTGGAATCAACTTACTAAAAATAAATGTGGATCATTTTTCATTTGTCCTAAGGCCTGGTGATCCCTCTTAAAATGCATACAAAGATGAAAAAGAAAATAAACAACAGCAACACACAGAGGAAATGTTGATTGTCCACATCTTTTTGAAGGATTTCTCAAGTTTTAAGATTCCTTTCATTTCTGTTAAAACCCTTCATCTCCCTGAGGTTCACTTCAAGATATTCTGATTGTAATAACTCCTTCCAACAATAAGCAATAAAAAATGAGTTAGGTTCACATAGATTCAAATTGAATTAGCATCTCCAACAGGTAATATTCCTTGCAGCATAACAAGACTGATAGGCATAGTGCTGAGAAAACCTGGAAGAATTTCACTAAAGTTCAAGTGTGAGACTAATCTAACAACTTCTTTGGTTTCATTGTTTGAAATCTCATTAACTTGACTTCTCTGGATGAGTCAAGGTTGTTTTCGCATGGTTGTATTTTTGTTTTTGTTTCTATTTACTTTTTTCTAAAAAAAAAATGAGGCCAGAGACTAATAAAGATAATGTATACACAATCTCATACTATCTATTTAGCAGAGCGCTTTCTAAATAAAAAAAATAATGACAGTCACCCTGACCATACATGAGATTTACAAAATGTCACACTGCTGATGGCAAAACAAGATCCACTATCTTCTATGGTCTGGCAGTCCAGAGAAAATTTAGTAGAGATAAAAAGTAAGAACCAATTCCATATCCTTCCAATCACAGCATATAGAATTCCTATAGTATTTTCCGGTTATTGCCTAAAGTCATTTTAAAAGCTTTAAAATGCTTAGTCCTCTAATTATTTCCTTCATTGGAGCTTTGGCAATAATAATCGTGTAGCATTCTGTTAAAATCAATGTAATATCTTGTGTTCAACAAACTGGTTGATGTATTTGCATGAGCCCAGAAGCATGCACCAGACTGATGATAAAGTTTTATATATTTACTCTTTTCCTCTCGGTGTTTTTGATTTTCATTTGCCCATGGTCTGTAAGGGATGACTTTTGACTCTGGAGTTTTACATCACTATTTTCCAGGCTGTGTTAGATGTCAAAAACAGCTGAACTGCTCAACTTTAATTTTACGCTCAATAGTTTGTAGACTTTAATAACAGGAGTCGAGAGAGCTCTTAATTGCATGCTGAATGGAATGCCCTGCATTTATTAGCTTGTACTCATATGGAAGAAACGAACCCTGGCTATTAAAACTCAAGTTGTGGGACATGAAATGTCTACTACTCTTAGGGCTATGTGCTGCCAGGTGCTGGGTTACATTTATTTGCTTTCTCAGCCTTTGAACCCAAAGAGGAAATAACAAAAATGTAGGCAAATACGCTTGAACACCAGCCATTTAGAAATGTGCAGAATTTCTTTACTAAATATTACTTCTAATGGAAAACAAAATTGTGTGTGTGTGTGTGTGTGTGTGTGTGGCTGGTTGACTCAGATACATGTTTTGTAGTGCTAAATTGGAATGTTTTCCACTTTGACATGTGTAGGAATGCAATGTGCTAGTAATCCTTCCAATAATAATTTTTATGGTATTTTCTACCTGTAAAATAGGTTCAATTTGTAAGACTTGCTCCCTAGAGCATATAATCCTACAATTCAGTCATTACCATGAAGTAGTAGTCCTTCTTTAAATTATATGAAATAGCCTTAGCACTTGAGTTTCCTTCAGAAGAAAAATGTCTTTGAGAAGTCAGAAAAAGAAAAACAAACAAAATGCACACAATTTGACTGCTCATGTTTCCTTGCTTGGCTATTGAAAACAAAAGCTTTTATACTGAATAACAAGATTAACTTGTTAACTGATTTCTGCAAATGAATATAAACATGAAAAGCAATATATGCACATATATATATATATATATACATATGCAACATACGTATACACTATATATGGAAATAGCTCAAAGATGTATTATGAAGACATAGTAAACACTGCTAGCTATCAACTGGCATTTAACTGATTTAATGATATTCTGCCATTATAAGTTTTTTTTTATAGTCCTAGTTGGTATATAATTACTGTTACACTATACTTAGAGGCAATATATCATAGCAGTTAGAAATCCCGGAAACATGAGAAACTCCACAACTAGACTGCTTTGGTTTGAGCATCTACTCTAATGGGGATGTGCTGTTGGTCTTATTTTATCACCACTAAAAGTAGGATAATAAAAAAGAGAAAATAATAAATATAATGGGAATAGTGAAAACAACAGCTTCATCAGACTGTTGGGAGTATTAACTGATTGAAAATATGTCAAGAACTGAGAATTGTCCTTGGCACATAAAGACTAAAGAGTGTTTGATACTATTATTCTTACACATCAGCATTTATTTGTTCCTTGCTCATTCTCATTCTCAGAGGTGACTTGCTAATCTCAGTAATGAAGCATGTCTCTAAAGCTGTGGTTTTCAGCTTTGGTTACATCTTAGAATAGCCTAGAACACTTTAAAAATATCTTATACCTCAGCCAAACTCTAGAACATTAAATCAGAAACTCCAGGTGTGGGACTTAGGCTTCAGTATCTTGTAAGCCTTGCTAGGTAATTTCAACCTGCCTCCAAGATTTTTCTAAAGGTTGGTGTAACACTCAGAAAATGTGATTATAGTGTTTAAATTTATTGTATGAAGGAATCACTTTTGCTGGTTTTCTGTGCAAAAGCTGACCAGTGTCACTTTCTCAAGTAAGCTAATTTTTGGTTATTGTTTTAAATAGATATGAGGCTAAAAATTGTCACTAAAATATGAGACACCAGAATGATGCCTACTTTATCCACTCCTAGACCTTCCACTCTCCCACCCACAACCCCAGGTCCATACAACTGCAAAGGCCTTGTGTCTGGGGCTCCCCATGCATTGACACAAAAGCCCCAAAGTATATGAACACATCTGACTTTTGACTGATCCTACAGTGAAAATAGAACCTGAGTGGAGCCAATACCTTCTTTCTAGATTCACAGCAAGTAGAATAAAGCCTTGATTGTTACCTTCATTTTAGCAGCTTGTCTTAAGTGACAAGTCCCATACCTGACAGCTCAGCTTTCCTCAGTTTAGCTCAGATCTTCACATCTCTCATTTAATAATGATGGCATGTTTATTGAATACTTCTTACTAAGGATTTGTGCCAAGCCATGGATGTTATTTAATTTACTTTATTTATTTATTTTTTTGCTGTAATCCTATCAGAGAAGCACTAAATTATCCTAATTTTAACAAATGTGGAAACCAAAGATTAAAGAAATAAATAGACCCATTGCACATCATTCAGTTAGTATGCAACATAACCAGGTTTTGGAATGTAGGCCAGAAACAATTAGGTTATTCTGACTTCAATCACAAAGACACTTTTTCCAGAGAGGAATAAAAGAAGGGGCATACAGACAGTCTTAACAGTTTTTGAAAAGTCTGTTTCTCAAATTCAGCCCTATTACTGCTTTCAGGAACTTCAATTTTCTTATAATAAACCCCTCCTTTTCAGGTACAGTGATGTACACCTGTAATCTTAGCAGCTCAGAGGCTGAGGAGAAGGATATCAAATTCACAGCCAGCCTCAGCAACTTAGTGAGGCCCTAAGTAACCAGCAAGACCCTCTTAAACTAAAAAATAAAAGGGGCCAGGATGTGATTCAGTTGTTAGGAGCCCCTCAGTTAAATCCCTGGTACAAGTATGTAAGTAAGTAAATAAATAAATAAATAAATAAATAAATAAATACCCCTTCATCTTTTTCTTCAACTATTCATGTTTGGTTTCTGTTAGAAAACACAAGTCAATTTAGGAAAAATATATATTTGAAAGATTGGTCAAAAAATTAGGAATATTGGGTTGGATTTGAAGACTTACTTTATACATCCAACACAGTCAAATTTTTGAACCTTAGTTTCTTCATCTGAAGATAAAATGGGTTGTTAATGAAAACAATTCTACACTCTTCTTTCGCACACAACCTATTATTGATTGAGTTTATTTGTAAATAGTTTCTTATATCAGAAGACCAGTTTCAAACACATATAAGCATTATTATATTATAATCAGTGAGGATTACTGACATTGACTAAAGGGAAGCTTATAGAGTCATTTGCATTCTCTGATTACATCATGTGTTCCATGAAGGTAGAGATCTTTGCTTGTTTTGTTTACTGATGTATACCAAGCTCCTACAATGGTGCTTAGTATATAGTTTACACACAAAAGATATGGTAAATGAATGAATGGTCTTGTTTTTCTCAAAGAATATATTAAATATCAGCAACAAACAGTGGAATTTTGTGGCATGAAGGTTTTTATCTCAAGGTGAGGGATAGATCAGATCTCATAAAATCCTGGCTAGCTTTACGATTCTACAATTGTTTAATATGATTGAATTCATATAAAGAGCTATTCCTGTGATTAACAAGACAGGGTTTCTCAAATTTCCTCATCACCCTCACTCTAGACAATACAGCTGACAGTTGCAATCAGTTTATCTTATGCTGACACTAATATGAGACTATTGTCTAGGTCATTGAGTAATTCTTCCTTTGAGACTCCCTCTTGATCAGATACTGCTACTAAACTCAAAATGAAAATTAAGTGCTTTGGGTTTCATTGGTGACTATAAATTATCAAATGATTGTCTATATCTCTGAATAATCTTACCAACTTCGAAAATAATTTTTTTTTTTTTTTTTGTGGTACCGGGGATTGAACTCAGGGGCACTTGACCACTGGGACACATCCCCAGCCCTTTTTTGTACTTATTAGAGACAGGGTTTCACTGAGTTGCTAAGTGCCTCACCATTGCTGAGGCTGGCTTTGAACTCGCAATCCTCCTGCCTCAGCCTCCCAAAGTGCTGGGATTACAGGCGTGCACCACCGTGCCCGGCTTGAAAATAATTTTTATTTCATTGCAGAATATTACAAACATTTAAACAATTGAGACCACCATAAATCATGAATTCCTTATTAAGCACCTTGGAAATTGTTAGCAAACTTTTAAAAAAAGAGTTGTCATTTCTTTGTGAATTTCTAATTATTCTTTTTTATTAACAATCCTAAATTCCCCAAATAGGCATCCATTGGCAACTATAAACTATAATAACAAACATCTGTTTCCCTCAGAATTTTGAGTTTATTAATGGCTGTATTCATCTTTTATCCTAAAACTTCCACAAATTTTGTATATAGTGAATAGTCAAAAAATGGTTTTGATTCAAAGTATGTATTTCTTTATTTCTCAATATGTTGTAATTGGTTCAATAGCTGTGTAAGTGGGCTTACTATCCTTTAGGCATTTGTGGCTGACATATGTAACCATATGTCTTTCAAATCTACCTTTTAACCTGCTATGAAGAAACAGTAGCAACAAATCTCCCATTTTTTACTAAAATCTATGTTTGGCTTTCTAAAGCCAAGTGTGAAAAACAAAAGGACTCTATGATAAGCTATGTGTGATGTGGTCCTAAAATGATAGTGAGCAAAAGTGCACCACTTTCAAATATTTTTAAATTTCTTTTAAAATTGTACCTTTATCAATATATTAACACAGTCAACATTTTGCTTGTTAGTTCAATTCTTTTATATTTAAACATATAATTTGTCTTATAAAAGCAAGAAAAAAATAAACAATTAGAGAATAAAGTTTTAATGAAAGTTGATCATTTCTGCTATATGTAATAAAACCTTACTACAAAAACATAATTTCTTCCATAGATTTTCCTGTTTTGGTGACAAATCATATCCTCTGTGTAAAGCATATAGATTTCTTAAGACACATTTTCTTTAATGTAAATAATCAATAACCAGTTATTATCCTCATCTTCCCAATAATAATTCAGATCATAGGTTACTGAGGATGAAATCATTAATCAATCTTGGACTTCTGCACATAGTAAGTTATTTAGAGGGTAATGGAGGACATCTTATAAGGGAAAATTCTGTCCAACTGAGAAAATAATTTTCAGCTAGGACTTTGTGCAAGAAGTTATCCCTTGCCCCACAAAAACTGTAAACTTTCTTCAAAGTCAGAACAGATAGAACACCAGATACACAAAAGTCTTAAGCTAATGAATAAAAACAGAAGAGACACTTGGGCAGCATCAGAAAACATGGAATTGAAACTTGGACTCTGGAAGGATGGAAGTCAAGACCATTTCCGTTCACATTACTGAGGAATAGCTTCAGTTACTTAGTAAAAATCCACTTCAATATTGAAATGAAAATCCTTTCACAGGTGTTTGTGCCTTGTGAACCACATCGTAAATAAAATGTATGAGCTTTCATTATAATTGCAGTTAAACTTACCCAATAATTCCCTTTACTAAATTAATAACACCCAGAGTAAATGAACCTAGGCAAAACTAATTAAGTTGTAACAACAACTATGTAATCCTTAGTAGAGAAACAGATAAGCACCTCCACTTGTAGGGTGCAGATTTAACAAGGTTGATTTCCCAAGAATATTTACTCAATCATCATAACAGACCTGTCTCTATAATTCTCCCAACAGTTGACAATATGATCTAATTTCTTTATGTGGAAACATTTTGGGGGGTTCATTGAAATCTAAATTCAATATTAAGAATTACTTTGGTCAAAGGAAGAAATATTATTCAAATCTAAACATAAAAATTATTTTCAAAATATACACATACATAGAAAATAGGCTTAACACTTTGCTTGAGACACAAATTTAAAGAAAAATATATTTTAAATAGTTATTGTGGAGAGTCACTTATGGAGAGTTTGCTATGTACCTGGAACTGTGCTGAGGATTTACATCCATTCTTTCATTTAATCTTAATCTGAAAGCTCTATGAACTTTAAATTATTAAGTGAACCCTATAAAAGTATTGCAATTCAATTTTATAATTTTTACCTAAAATTTAAAATTAAAGCCTATATGGACCAAGATGTAGCTATAGGGGAATTTTAACTTAGATTCTCTTCTTTAACACATAAGCAATCAGAATATTACCCTTTTCTCCAGACTACTTTTTAAAATGCAAGGTTACTGTGTTAAATAAAATGGAATCGGTGGATTTTAAGATTCATTTTTATTCTGGCAAAGCTGTTCTCTAATTCAGAGAGAAACTACTTTTGAAACACCTCAAAATCATCTCAACCCTCAAAAGTATTATTACAATATTTTATGCAGTCCAATTAGCAGCTGAATTGGACATATTTTGAAATATAGTTGAGAAAGGAGGATACAAAATGGAAAGTACTACTGTGTGAAGTCTAAATTTATTGAGCTGAACATTATCAGAGAAACATCTGGACAGGTTACCACAGGTGACTAGAGTATTGTGCTAATGAGGGTGGCATCAAAGTTTAATAATCATATAAGGTAGTTAAGTTTGGCAAGTGGAAACACTGTCCTTCAACCAGAGCTTGCTCTCTGAACCTCAGCCAGACCTCCAATGCACACAATTAACCTTACAAGGAAAACTCTAGAGGCAGCTGGATTGACCCATCAAAACTCATCATTACCACAGGCAAAACAACTAATTAGATGTACTTACCATAACTTAGTGGCCATTTACAAAATTTAAAATGCCAATATAAAACTTTTCCAACTCTTTATTATTGAAATTTTCAAATATATATTGAGAACAGAATCATGAATCCAAGTAGTCCTTACCCTACTTAAACAATTATCAAGTTATTTTTAACCTTATTTATACACCTAAACTTTCTTGCCACCACACTTCTCAGATTTACTTTGAATCAAATTCCAGACATCAGATATTATATAATTTTATTTCTAACTATGTATTTTGACAATTAAATACTCCGTCAAAACATTATCATGACATTATCATATCACCTAAAATCCATAATAATTTTAATATCATCAAATATATAGCCAGCATTCAAATTTCTTTTATTCAAATTAAGTTTTCAATTTCATAAGAGTTAATGTGTTTTTACATCATTTTATTTATAGATACTTCATTCATCTATTGTTTTTTTCCTTCAATGTATGTGTGTAGAAAAAAGTTGTTCATATTTTTCTGTAATTCCATGGTCTAGATGGTGCTGATTAAATTCCTCTGTGCCACTTAAAATGTTGCTCTTTTGATTGCATTATATGTAAATTATTAAAACCAGTAGACTGGCCTAACACAGTGTAATATTTATCAATAACTTTTTGCTGTATACTTTAAACAGAAGGCACATTTTTAAAAAATTTTAATAACATATTTTATTTAATCTGACATATACAAAACATTATCACTCTAATACATAATCAACATTTTAAAAATATTGAGATAGTTTAGCTTCTTTACCTTCTTTTAGTACTAAGTTTTCAATAGACAGTGTGCCTTTTATATTTCTAGCATACCTCAATTCAGAAAAAAGCCACATTTCAAGTGCTTAATAGCCATATGCAGCATACTGAATATCACAGATCTAGGAAATGAAATACGGCTACTGGAAAGCCCCAGGGCCCTTGGAAAAAGAGTAAAAGGAATGGTGGTATGTGTCAACAAATCATTATACCAACTGAACACAGGACATGATCACAGAAGCTAGGAGTGAGGTGAGGAGATGTAGAGGTGAGGGGAGAGGCAATGGAAGCTCTAGAACAGTCAAAGAAGTTTTAGAACTGTAGATGTTGTTCCACATCCTAAGAGGACTCCTAGAAGAATTCCTGCCCTCAGCAAGCTGATCTTGATGGCAGATATAACAATTTCCATGCAGTTAAGATGGCATGTGATTTGACACAAGAGCAAAAGCACAAAATGTGGACTATGCAAGTTAAAAGGAGAAAGAGTTCATCTCCAACTGGGATGAGGAGGGGTCACACAGGTATGGCAGGTAAATCAGGTCTCGAAGGATGAGTAGGATTTTATCATCTGTAGGAAACATGGTGCAAAGTGAAGAAAAAGCACAAACACTAATAGAAAAGTAACAATGTTCAATATATCTTGGGCATGGGAATAAAAATATTCCTTACTATTCACTGAGAAAACTACTAATTCAATGCTTTAGAAGGTCAATACGTAATGATGGGACTTTAAAGAAGAGCAGTGGGATCATTTCTCTGGGGAAAAAGACATCATCATAAAATAAAGAATATAATGTTTTGCGGGAAAAAAATAAATGCCAAAGATTGTTCAAAAGAAATAAATGCCTTCCTTCTTATCCCCCAAATCGACCCCTACAATACACACACATTAAAAAAAGAAAGAAAGAAACTTTCATCTTCCCTTAACAATGCTGTCTTTTTTCCTTCAAATTTATTTTTTATTCTAAGTTGTTAGAAATGACAGCAGAATGTATTACATTTCATATTATACTTGTAGAGCACATTTTTACATATCTCTGGTTGTATACAATGTATATTCACACCATTCGTGACTTCATACATGCACTTAGGGTAATGATATCCATCTCATTTTACCATCTTTTTTTTTTCTTCACCCTTTTGCTCCCTCCCTTCCCCTCCCTCCCCATTGGCCATTCTAGTGTTTATCTAATCCTCCTATGCTCCCCATCCCAACCCCACTGTGAATCGGCCTTCTTATATCAGAGAAAACATTTGGCATTTGGCTTTTTGGGATTGGCTAACTTCACTTAGCATTATATTCTCTAACTTCATCCATTTACCTGCAAATGCAGAAGGCACATTTTTAAAAGTTGATTATTTATTTGTTCTAATTTGCTATACATGACAGCAGAATGCATTTCAATTCATAGTACACATATAGCGCAATTTTTCATTTCTCTGGTTGTACACAAAGTAGAGTCACACCATTCATGTCTTCATACATGTACCTATTGTAACGATGTACATCTCATTACAACATTTTTCCTACCCCATGCCCCCTCCTTTTCCGTCCCTTCCCTTTGCCCAATCCAAAGTTCCTCTATTCATCCCATGCTCCCCCCCCCATTATGGATCAGCATCCACTCATCAGAGAAAACATTTGGCTTTTGGTTTTTGGGGACTGGCTTACTTCATTTAGCATGATATTCCCCAACTCTATCCATTTACCTGCAAATGACTTGATTTTATTCTCTTTTAATGCTGAGTAATATTCCATTGTGTATATATACCATTTTATTTATATATACCAGTTTCTTTTTTCATTTATTTATCGAAAGACATTTAGGTTGGTTCCACAATTTGGCTATTGTGAATTGTGTTGACCAATGGTACAGAACAGAGGACCCAGAGACAAACTAACATAAATAGAGTTATCTCATACTAGACAAAAGTGCTAGAAACATATTGGAGAAAAGATAGCCTCTTCAGAAAATGGTGCTAGGAATATTGAAAATCCATCTGTAAAATGAAATTAAGCCCCTATCTCTCATCAAGCACAAAACTCAACTCAAAGTGGATCAAGGACCTAGCAATTAAACCAGAGACCCTGCACCTAATAGAAGAAAAAGTAGGCCCAAATCTTCATCAGGTCTGATTAGACCCTGACTTCCTTAACATGACTCCTATAATGCAAGAAATAAAATTAAGAATCAATAAATGGGATGGATTCAAACTGAAAAGCTTCTTTTCAGCCAAAAAAACAATCAGTGAGGTGAAGAGAGAGCCTACAGAATGGGAGCAAATTTTTACCACACTCCTATCAGAGCACTAATCTCTAGGATATATAAAGAACTCAAAAAACTTAACACCAACAATATCAAATAACCCAATCAATAAAAGGGCTAAGGAATTGAACAGACACTTCTCAGAAGAAGATATACAATCGATCAACAAATATATGAAAAAATGTTCAACATCTCTAGCAATTCGAGAAATGCAAATCAAAACTACTCTAAGATTTTAATCTCACTCCAGTTAGAATGGTAGTTATCAAGAATATAAACAACAATAAATGTTGGAAAGGATGTGGGGGGAAAGGTATACTCATACACTGCTGGTGGGACTGCAGATTGGTACAACCAATCTGGACAGCAGTATGGAGATTCCTTAGAAAATTTGGAATGGAACTATCATTTGACCCAGCTATCCCACTCTTCAGTTAATACTCCAAAGACTTAAAACAGCATACTCCAGTGATGCAGCCAGAAGGCACATTTTTTTTTTTTTTTTTTGGCATCTTATTTCCTAGTGACATGATCAGTCATTGATTATCATTTATAATTGTCGTTAGTGTAATAAATGGTGTTTCCCAAATATGTTGAAGAGCTAACCTCCATTCCTCAGAATGTGACTATGTTTGAAGATAGGGCCTTTAAAGAGGTAATTCTGGTTAAGTGAGGTCATATGGGTGGGCTCAAATCCCACCAGACTGGTATATACTAATAGGAAGAAGACATTTGGTCAAAATAGAAGACACCACAGTGCAAAAAAATACCCTTAATATGTGTCCTGGGAAATGCAACCATCTGCAAGCCAAGCCAAAGAGAGTCCTACTTAAAAAAAAAAAAAAAAAAAAAAAAAAGCAAATCTGCTGGCACCTTGGTCTTGGACTTCTGGCTTCAGAACTTAAGAAAATAAATTTCTGCTGTTTGGCCCACCCAAACTATTGTGTTTTGTTACAATACCCTTCTCCAACTAATATAATGGATGATGCCAAAATACTACTGATTAAATTGTGTAATTTCCTCTTCATTTGTGCATGGAAATATTTGAATAAAGGTAAAAGTTTTTTTCATTATTTAGTTAATCTGATGTAGCGTTTGTTTACACACACAATACACACACACACACACACACACACACAAATGAACTGGTACATCACATCAAACAAAATGTGATACAGCATTTCAACCTGTGATTTAAATATATTTGATAGTGTAATAGCAAGTGCTCTGGTTTCCCCTAAAATCAACCCTGGGGAAATGACAGAGGGAAACAGATTCCAAAATATTTAACAAAATATTGCTGCGAAAAACTCCTGTAGAGGGAAGGATGTGCTGAAGTTTAGTGTGGAGTGTGTGGTTGCAAGCTGGGTAGAAGGCAGGAAACAGCAGCAGTGAAAGGATAGGATAAAATTTTTCTTATTTAATTCAGCTCTCGCCTCTTTCATAGGTTGCCTTGGAATACCATTCCCTGCCCCTTCCTTCAGAAATCTTATATAGTTACCCATAGCCCTAGTAGTGTGTCGGGGTCAGGCAGTGTTAAGAATAGTAGAGCAATACAAATGTTTTGTTGGGGATATTCAGTCGAACAAAGCAGATGCAGCCTGACCAGCTTTAGGCATGCACTTCTCCATCCAGATGTCTAGGGCTGGGGCATTGCAAGCTAGTTAGCACTATTTTAATTGCTGCTTCTTCCTTAAGAATTTTAAACACTTTATTTTTGAGGTTTCAGCAAAGAAATGTTACTGTGATTTTGTATTATGTGGCTTTTCCTTCCTTGGCACTTACTCCTTAAGCTAGCCTGGAACCTAACAAGAACAACAGAGACAAGATGATTAACCCATACATATTCTGAGAAAAGTATATTCCTAAATGAATATGAGCCCATAGGCCAAAATCATTATACATCTGAGGATTCCAAAGAAATCACAACAACATGGACAACATATTGTTGAGAATGTGAAGGGTCTCAGATTTTATCCTGCATTCAAGCTAACAAATTATCTTTTCACAATTTTATGATGTTAGCAGAAGAATGAGATTCCTGGGCTGGATACAAATAATAGCCTCATCAACATTGGCACTATTTCCTCAAGTCCCACTATCACAGAATGAGACAAAGAGGGCCAACACAAACTGGTGTGTTGCTTTACAGTAAAGAAGCCCAGAGCTCAGGGTCTCCATGTCTTTTATAATGGGCAATAAGCTTTCCTGTCCTTTGCTTCTAAAGGAGACATTTATAATATTGGACAATAAACAAATCTGCTCTTTGCTGGGGAGATCAATACTATTTTTACCTCCCAAGGATGTTCACTATACAAACAGCCTTGAAAGGATAGTTTAAAATAAAGGCAGTCAGTAATTCAGCTCATATAAAACTATAAGAGGCCCATAGCAAATTGTCTCCCAACACACAGGTGATGTGACACTTCAATTAGAAGAAAAAAATCAATGCAGAATTTATAAGAGAGGAATACTTTAGGAGATAAGGAATTCATTAGCTATATATGAAATAATTTTTCACAAAGGAAAAATGTCATATAAAACAGTATTTATTTATATATTGTCCTTTTTGTGTATTTACTATTATATGTTCCTTTCCCAATACATGTTATTTACATTTAGGAATGCCTTATAGTATAGTGTGTATTAAATTGCCAACTGGAATAATTTGTGGTTTCATGTTTAGCCCATAATTACTTATGAGAATTTTAGTTAGAATTGAAATTTCCTTACAGATACATTTTATGCTATGTTTGGATTATGAAATATATTCTATGTCTTCATATATAACATAAATAATGAATATTAAGCATTGAGGAAATTTACGAACACACTCAGATAAAAAACATGCTGGTCAATTGTACATTAAATAAATTATACATATTAGTCCAAACTTATAAGAAAGAAACTACTAAAGTTTACTGGAAAATAAATGTTTAAGAACTACAGAATTAATATATACTTAGTGGGCATTAACTCTTACTATACACCTTTCACCTTTTTTCATACAGTTGTGAAGAAAGTGTCATAGATATTTACAATATACTATTAGCTAGGCATTTATTCATCACACAGAATGAAACCACCAATTTCTGGTTAGGAAAATCTCTAGGAAAGATAGGAAAGGAGATGCATTTGGGAAGGGCTTTGTGCAGGATTTCAACTAATTTCAACTGTCAAAGACAGATCAAATATCATACTTTTTTTTTGCAGAAGTTAAACAAACGAGATATTGTATGACAAAACTCAAACTATTAGTTAGAATGTAAGTATTGATCTGGTACATTTGCACCCCTATAGTTTAGGAAAAGTAGTTTCTTACTGTGCTGTTTACTTAGACTAGCCAGTTATTTCTTTATAACAGAATGATGACATTAAATGTGATTATGCTTGAAACAACCAGGAGATTGTAAAGATCCCTGCTATTACTGTTTCCTCACATGTGGTCCATCATTATCCTACATTGATTCTGAAGTGGTGAAGCGATTTAATCAAAACATGGTACAATCTTTGGAATCTGAATGTAAAGAGCTAATATGACATATCATTGCCTCCCTGAGGCACAAAGAAAAACACATTTTAAAAATGATATCACTTAAAATGAATTTTCTTCATCTACATGACAACATTTGTTGGAGTTGTAATCACCTAACTTGGCAGTGTAATCTACCTGTCTTAAGCATTTAAGTAGAAAGTGACATATAACAGATGTATGATGGATTTTAAACCAAGAAATGACATGGAAACAACAATTTGCCACTTAAGACAATGCATAATAGTATGAAAATATCCTGATATGTCTCTTGCAGTATAGATAAATCTTTGAAATTCTAGCTCTTGTTTCAAGCATTTCTAAATCTATTTCCTTGCAAATGCTTTTATTATTTAAAAATAAGGTAACTTATCACATACTCTATCTTACTTCCCAACTAGAATTCCTTATTTATATTATAGAACAAATTATTTTAGTGACTATTTTCAAAATTCTTCCAAGAATGGTACATAGCCAATACTGGTCAAGATGTATAGCAGACAAGTTAATTACATACAATAGATTCTTTAGGTGTTAAGGCTTAGTCCTCAGCATTAGCAAGGATCCTAGCACTAACTATCACAGTAAAGATTACTTACAGAAGAATTCATATTCTCTGTGTTAATTCCAATTTTGGGTAAATAAACAAGATAGATTAATCAAGAAAAAGGTAGTCTGGAGTGTAAATGTACTGGTTGACAGTTGCTATTTTGCTGGAAATATAATAAATGGGAATAAAATAATCAGTCAATAGACCATATTATATATTACTGTACTATGTTAATATAAGTTGTTACTATATTTATAATATGAATAAACAAAATTGGTAAGCTATGTTACTATTTGTCAGTTCACAAACTAAAGGAAGGAGATTTTTCTTCTAGGTTGTTCTGGAAAAAAATTACTTAGGGAAGAAATGGTGTTTAAACCATAAGAAGGCTGTAGCTAAGAACAAAAGACAGCAAAAAAAACAGATTTAAGTGTAATAAATGTTAACAAATTCTGAGGTAAAGAAGGGATTAAGAGACAGTCTACTGTTCCTGAGGGGAAATAATGGAAAATAAGCCTGGATACAAAAAGCAAAAAAAAGTTTATAAAGGATTCTGAAAGCTTGGGAGGCTATCTAAGACTTGAGATTAGGAAGAGTAGGTCTTTTATTATGAACACCCATGTGTCTATCTCCAAGCTTAATAAGGAATATGGCGACTCACTGTAGAGCTTTGGGTAGAGGAGTAAAGCGGAAATGCACACAAAGTATCATTTACATATATTATGAACTTATCCAGTGACTGAGAGTTCTACATATTTCATAACATTCCATAATTATCTTACAAACTGGGTATTCTAAGGAGGCTCTTAGAAGTTACTATCTCCCTGTGACCATGCAATTGGTATATGACATATATACTATTGTCTTGCACATTAGATCTGTCTGGTTCCAGTTCTTTTTTTTTTTTTTTTTTTTTTTGGTACTGGGGATTGAACTCAGGGGCACTGGACCACTGGGCCACATCCCCAGTCCTTTTTTGTATTTTATTAGAGACAGGGTTTCACTGAGTTGCTAAATGCCTCGCCATTGCTGAGGCTGGCTTTGAACTCGTGATCCTCATGCCTCAGCCTCCCAAGTGCTGGGATTACAGGCATGCGCCACCGCGCCCGGCACGGTTCCAGTTCTTTTAAAGTACACATTCATGCTGAAAACAATATTTTTGGAAGAATTTTTTTGAAGCAAAGTAGAAAATGCAATGAAGGAAAGAGACACTACAGGTATAGAATCCAGTCAGGGGTGAACTGAAGGAGTCCTCCCAGAGATGATGAAGTCCCAAAGGGAGGAGGAGAAGAAGAGATCATTAATGAAAGAATTGAGATGTATAAAATAATGAGAAAAATCAAGATACAACGCCATAATATGAAAGGGAGGAGAAGTAAACATGGAAGAAACTGTAATCATGGCAGTAGAATATGATGAAGAGGAAAATAATAATTTTAAAAGATTATTATAATTTCCACTATCAGGTATGTCTACACAGTTCAGTTTTTTCCAAGTTATCATATTCCTTGAAGATCCAATTCAAAAGTAATATCCTGACATGAAGCATTTCTTTGCCATTTCTTGAAAGTAAGAAGCATTCCTAAGATCTTTAACATTTAATATATATTGCTATTTTATCATGTTACACTTTATTATTACCTTGGTCTTTGTTTCCTTGATATTGTGCAATGAGGGCTTTGAAGGCAAAGGCCATCTCTTACAATTATATCACAATATAGTGTGTAGGTGTTTTTTGATTGTAAAAGAAATACATGGCAATTATGTGTATATCAATACATAGAAAAATAGAAAGGAAAGCAAATGTGACGGGATGGGTGGAGAATATTATTCCAATATTATGAAAATATATCATTTATTTTTCTTAATTGGAATTGTAATATTTATAGTTGTTTTTGTTGTTGTTTTCAATAACATAGGCTGGTCATTATAATCCCAAACTCTGGAACCAGAGTAGGAGAGTTCAAATCTTAGCTGTGTGCCAGGAACTGTGAAAACAACAGGGAATATAAAGATAGAAAAGACCTATAAACAATCATAGTATCAAAGGTGATCATCCTATAACAGATGTTACACAAAGAAAATAATTAAAACATGCCCAGGATAGCCTCAAACTTGCAATCCTCCCCCCTCCACCACCAGTAGATATTTTCTGCAATGATTAGGTTAAAATAATTTCCTTTCTGCTGAAATTATTAGGTATGAATATAATGTTACAGTTTTGTCCCCACTAGGTAGAATCTGCCCAAGAAGAAAGTTTAAAAAGAAAATAAGTGGATAAAGGTGGGTAGCTTCTTAAAAGCACTGTTTAAACCCTCAAATTCAACTGTACTCGGTGCTTGCTGGCCCTGGGCTTCTCAACTATTCAGTAAGGCTCTTTTTGGCTTAAACTTTGTATTATTTTACCTAAAAAAAAAACCCTCATAGTTTTGTCAAATATGATAATTTTTAATAATAAGTAAATAATAAATGTTTTTTAAATTCCATTTTGGGGATTTGAGCCTTTATGCAGTATTTACAATGACATAAAAAATGATTTTTCTTAATTTTTTTTTTTTTTTTTTTGTGGTATGAGGGATTGAACCCAGGGGTGCTCTACCAGTGAACTACACCCCCAAATCATTTTTATTGTCTGGAACAGGGTCTTGCTAAGTTGCCCGGGATGGCCTCAAACTTGCAAGCCTCCCACCCAAGCCTCCTGAGTAGTTAGTATAGTATGCTACTGCATCTGGCAACAGATGATTTTTGAATCAATAATTCAGTGTTTCTTTCTACATTATCATGGAGACATTCTGATTTTCTGGATATTTTCTGTTTCAGATGATTTTCTGTTTTGCTTAACTCATTAACTATATCTATGATTCTAAGTCAAGTATAGGTAAATCATGTTATTTAAATATATTAACTACGTCAATGAATTTAGTTCATCAGAGGTTTATAAGCATCTGCTTTGTGCCAGGAACTTGGAAAACATTAGGGAATATACAGATAGAAAAGACCCATAAAAGATCATAGTATAAAAGGTGATCATCCTATAAAAGACGTCACACAAAGAAAATAATTAAAAATGATAAAATGTAGTAAGCACAATAATAAAATTATATATAAAGAAATATGAGGGAAAAGAGTAAGGGTGAGGGAAAATGAAAATAAATGTAATATTTTACTTGAGTTTCAATATCTATGAAGAATATTTTAAAGTAGAAAAAAAAGGGGAAAGTGCTCTGATCTCAGAGAAGAACATGAGCCAATATAGTAGGTAAGCTTTTCAAAGAACAGTGAGCTATTCTGTGTGACAGTGAAGTGTGTGTGTGTGTGTGTGTGTGTGTGTGTGTGTGTGTGTGTGTTTGTGATTAAGGAGTAAGGAGAGGAATGTTAAGTGATAAAGCTGCAGAAAAAGTTCAACAGTTCATTTGAAGTCTTGCATCTTTTTAAATGAAGATTGGTCTTCATTTATATTTCCGAAAGCTAGACAGATTATTAAGTAGAAGACACAATCAAATTCATGTTTTACAAATGTATGTATATGATGCTTGTGTAGAAGGTGAATGGAAGGGTCAAAGAATTAGCAACAGAACATCAATTAGAAGGTGATAGCTCTAGAATAAATTATTTGGACTTAATCTAAAAGAATTTCAGTGAAAATGAACAAAAAGTAGAAGCATCTGAGTCACATTACAGGGAGTCAATAAGCTTAAATGCCAAATTCCTGAGTAACTCAAAGATAATGTGAACTGGAACACCAGCTATCCAGATTCTAACTGGGAAAAAGATAAATTACATTTTCATAACCCAACTTTTCTAAAATGGGAAATATCTTGATTGTGTTATAGATGTTCTTTGTGTGTGTGAAATATTTATTGAAAGAAAAAGATGGCTGTGAAATCTTAGTCACTTATTGGCTTAGAATTGAGAATGAGAGTTCTTGAATTCTCCACTGAACCATTCATTTGTCGTTTTTGTTATTTAAAATAAACTTTGAAAGCTTTGAATAAAAGAAAAAGATGGCCTTGTATTATATATATTAATACTGTGATAGAAGCATAACTTAAGCTGCTTAATATAAAATGCTATTGTCATAAAGTTGCATCAAGACCACTCAGAGATATCAAATCTTAATCCCTAAAATTGGTAAATGTTACCCTATTTGGAAAAAGGGTATTTGCAGATCCAATTAAGTTAATGATCCTGAGATGAGAAGACTGCCCTGGTTTAAATGGGTGTGACCAAATCCAATGAAAACTGTATTTAGAAGGGTGAGGCAGAGGAGATTGAAAGGCAGAAGATGAGGAGGCAACATGACCATAGAGGCAAAGATTGGGGTGATGCTGCCACAGTTTGAAGAATGTGACAGACACCAGAAACTCAAGGAAGTAAAAAATGTATATGGCCTGACACCTTATTTCCAACTTCCAACTCTAAAACTGTTAGCGAATACATTTCTGTTGTTTTAAACCCATCATATGGGTGTTAATTTGTTAAGGCAGCTACAGAAAACTAATGCATTATGTTTTAATTCTGTTTGGTACCTCCTACAAAACCAAAAATAGTATACATGTAAGGTTGTCAATTAGTAGTTAATGAATGAATATAACTAAAACCATTTTTCCCTCTGTGTCTGTCTCATATGGAATTCACCTTTTAAATTACCATAAATTTTCAAACTCATTAGCACAAGGCAAGAACAGGAGGGTTTTTTTTTTTTTTTTTTAAATTCTGATACTTTCTTCCTTTTGCAAGCTTGATTTATAGTAAGACTAATTCTGTTTAATGATTGTGATAATATTCTTATTCTAACTGAATATCTAATTACTCATAGGTGGCTAGCTTTTCGTAAGTATTAAAACACTTACCTTGCAAAAGTTTATTGTTATATTTAACTATGTTACATCTGGATATATTAACATACTTTTGCTTTTTTAAAAAATTATTTTCAGTTTTCTTTAGTCTTACCACATTATTGCCATAGTAAAGAATGAAATTACCTCTTCTTTCATAATTTTATCACTCTCTTGTTGCCCAATAACTCCTAGAGATTGCCAGGTTTCCATTACATTTCACATGCCTGGTTAAGTAATGGTTATAAATTTAACCATGTTCTCTAGGTAAGAGTTCGCTATCACTTTCTCATTTTTGATAAAATATAGCTACTAATTAGGTTGACATGGGATTCTTGTCACACTGACATTAATTACTTAACTTTGTTTTATAACTGGTTTTGAGAAATTCTGTAGTTTGAAGGTATTTAACTGTTGACACTTCATATAATTTCCTTTTGGGGTGAAAAAATTGTCTCCTTAAGTAAAATTGTATTGTTTTCTTGGTTTTTCTCTAAAATAAATTATGTCTGCATATAACTTTCCAGCAATCAACGATGTCTGCTGATAAATTATGTACTCTAATTCAATCAACCTTATGTTATTCTTTCTCTGACAGATACTACAAACATTAAGCAGTAACACAACCTAAGACCCACATGTATGACATTTAACTGAAGATCTCACTCAATTCATTAGTTCAATGGCATTAATCAACACTGTTCTTTGTATATCTTTTCATCCAGCTTACATTTAATTTAACTGTGATTTTCAAGCCAGCACAAATTAATTTTGCAATCAAAATTTCACATGGCATCGTTTCTGGTACTTTGCTAGAAGTCAAGATGCATTAGATCTTCTCCATTCTGCTCATTTGCTAGGCTGTAAAGCTATCAAAAAAGCAACCAGCTTTGTCTGGCACAATTTACTCTGTATCAAACTGTTTGTTCTGTTTATTTCTCCTGGCTGTGCTTTTCTTTCTCAGGTTATTTTAAACTGAAGATGTGATAGCATTTTCAGAATAATTTTCATTCTTGTACTTTCTTATTTTAATCAACAAGATTAGTTACATTTAAGCAATAGTCACTTTTGTTTAAAACATTTCTGGAGTTCTACTGATTGAAAAAAAAATTAAACACATGGGAAAGAAAAGGGCAACTAAATGTTGAAGATGACATGAATTGGTGGATTATTTTTCAGAGAGACTGGTTCTGAGACTTAATTTCCCCAGCTGGTTCTCATGATCTTCCTCCAAATACCCATTAAAAAAAAAAAAAAATCCCCGCAAAGGTTGTCAATGAAAAAAAAAAAAAAAAAAAAAAAAAAAAAAACTTTAAGAAAATGTCACAGGCTTCCTAGCCCCAGTTAGAATAAGATATATGATAAATACTCCTAAAATTTCTATTGATCAATGCTGGAAAGTGTTCAAAGGTGTATATTTAATCTGTATCTTTTATATTCTACATTTATACACAGGATAGCCCAGTCTAGTAAAACAACAACAACAACAACAACAACAAACCTCTACAAATTCCTTTGATTATGCCTAACATTGGGGCATAATAATTATTTTATATATATACATATATTTTATCAGTCATACATATTATTTTTCCTATTAGCACACAAGGAAGCAGGAAATATACTTTAATCTAACAATATATTCCCTTTTATTTTATCTAGTATTGTTGTAAGAGCATTATGTATTAGAAAAGTAGTAAGCTGTACTGAACTACATGAGAACTATCTTTATAAATAGCCAAAGCCCTTGTCACTACTGATTGTCTTCCCAGTTTCTCTCTTGCAAAAGTATTCAGAGACCACTACTCGAGCAGGAACTATGACAAGGTTATGGAAGTAGAGGCGTTTATTTTACAGTGCTTTTTATTTTGGAAGATTATTGTGTGAAAATCATGTAAACAAAGTATTTGGGATAAATTCTCTCTCATATTTAAACCAACTAAATTTAGTAAATCTCAGTCCAAAAATCCTACACATGGAATGCCTCCTAGGAATGGTAAATCAAATTAAGTCTGATCATATATCAATGTGATCTTCAAAAGAAGACAAGCTAAAAGGAAGGTACAGATACAAAATGTGAGATGAAATAAGAAAAAAAAGGAAAGAAGAAGAAAGGCAAAAAAAAAAGGAATAAAGGAAATATTTCTGAAGAATAAAAATAAAAATTGGAAGAAAAGTATAAACAACATTAGGGTTAGTGAATTAGTTATATGAGTAAATTTTAAAAACTCTTGGGATGCCAAGAAGAAAAGAGTGACCAAAGAGAAGAAAGTAATAAAAAATATACCTAGCCGGGCGCGGTGGCGCACGCCTGTAATCCCAGCACTTTGGGAGGCTGAGGCAGGAGGATCACGAGTTCAAAGCCAGCCTCAGCAATGGCAAGGCACTTAGCAACTCAGTGAGACCCTGTCTCTAATAAAATACAAAAAAGGGCTGGGGATGTGGCCCAGTGGTCGAGTGCCCCTGAGTTCAATCCCCCAGTACCAAAAAAAAAAAAAAAAAAAAAAAAAAATATATATATATATATATATATATATATACCTGTGGAAACAGAAATGCAATCTAAGATTTTTAGATCTTCCAGAAGGAAATGGGTAAATAAAAGGAAATTCAATATTTAAAGAAATAAAGAAGAAAAGGTTTCTAGCTAAGAATTTATATTAAAAATGACTAAATACAGACAAAATTAAAAATTTTAAAAGACTATTTTTAGATTTAACTTGGTGGTTGTTTTTTAATACTCAAGTTATAGAATTTTTTACATGCATTTAAGCACAAATACAGGTTATCTGTAAAGAAACAAAAATAGCACAAGTTTCAGATTTTTTTAAAATGTGGGTTTATTGTTTTTCTCCCTAGCAGCAAATGTCAGATGAAAACACATATATGTCTTCAGATTTTTAGGGAAAAAAAAAGGTCCCAATCTGCCAATTTGTTATGAGAAAAGGCATGGGTTAAATATTCTCAAATTTCAATGAAAAAAAAAAACATATTTTTTTCTACTCTGTCAGGAAAATTCAGCTGAGATGACTTTAAGATGAATTAAAATTCAAAACTGAAGAAAAGAAAATATAAAAATATAGAAGAATTTGAATTGTAGTTGGAAGCAATTACATATTTAAGATTGGGTCAAAATTATTAATATCATTGCAACACTGATGCAAAAGAAAAGTTCTTGAAAAATGATATTTTGGATGATTTTATAAGCACAGGCACACAATTATGTTGTATATATATAATTATTTTCTATCAACTAATATTTTCTTCCAAAAATTTGGAAGTGAGAAAATAAAAACAAAAGTGTGCCTTAATTTACATGTACGTGAACAAAAAAAAAAAAAAAATATATATATATATATATATATACATATATATATATGTTATGTTAAACCAAGTGAAATATATTCATAGATAAAAACAGAATTCAGACATTCTAAGTCACCAAGGTATGAGTAGATACACTGAAATTGAGAACTTAAGTATGCATGCACACACACAACAATAATGGCAAAACAGGAATGGGAAGAAAAAACTACTCTAAGATTTCATCTCACTCCAGTCAGAATGGTAGCTATTAAGAATACAAACAACAATGAATGTTGGCGAGAATGTGGGGGAAAAGGCACATTCATACATTACTGGTGGGACTGAAAATTGGTGCAGCCAATATGGAAAGCAGTATGGAGAATCCTTGGAAAACTGGGAATGGAACCACCATTTGACCCAGCTATCCCACTCTTCTGTCTATACCCAAAGGACTTAAAAACTGCATATTACAGGGATACAGCCACATCAATGTTTATAGCAGCACAATTCACAATAGCTAAACTGTGGAACCAACATAGATGCCCTTCAGTTGATGAATGGATAATGAAAATGTGGTATATATACACAATGGAATATTATTCAGCATTAACAGAGAATAAAATCATGGCATTTGCAGGTCAGTGGATGGAGCTAGAGAATATAATGCCAAGTGAAGTTAGCCAATCCCCAAAAACCCAATGCCAAATGATTTTTCTGATTTAAGGATACTGATTCATAATATGCTGGGGGGGGGGAGGATTAGATGAACTCTAGATAGGGCAAAGGGGAAAAGGGGAGGGAGTGGAAGGGAGGGAACATAGGAGGTAGGAAAGACGGTGGAATGAGATGGTTATCATTACCCTAAGTACATGTACAAAGACATGAATGATGTGACTCTATTTTGTGTACAACCAGAGATATAAAAAAATGTGCTTATATGTGTTATATGAATTGTAATGCATTCTGTTGTTATATATAACAAATTAAAATTAAAATAAAAAATATAACATAGTGTTCTTATGAGAGTGAAGAACTGTTGGAGTCCACAGCCCAAAAGCAGTTTGCACCCAACTGGCAGGCTCTTTCATGAACCTCACTATGTATTTACAAGAAAGATGGGAGGCAGAGACACCACAGAAAACCTTGACTTAGGAAAAGGAGCAGCTTCTATTGTGGGAAAGGGGCAGAATCTCACCCAGATCTTCATTCCTTATATCTCCCATGGAACAAAAGCTATAGACAACTGTGGGAGGGGAAGCAACCTCTGTTGTCACAGGGCACATGTAAAAACCCACCGAAAGTGGCAAAAGCATAAAAGAAGAAAAAAAATCCCAGAAGGGGTAAAAATCTTTTATATTAAGAACTTCCAATACTTAAGACAAAGTTTGAATGCCATGAGGAAGAAGGGCAGGAGAAAGTCATACCCTCATTCCAGGGAACACATTGTCTGCCTAAACCAAAGAAAGACCCTCTCACATACACCTCTCACCCTTCACTCAGGTACTAACAAGTCTTGAATAAAAAGTAATGGTTATCTATCACTGAGAGAGAGTCATCAGTATAAAAACATAGTCCCATTGATGCACCGACTCACAAAAAAAAACAAATATTAAGGAATAATTAGAAATTTCTCCTAATTGAACCAATCTCTTAACTTAAAGTATAATGTTTCATGAGTACATCTAGAGCTTGTGGTATATTCAGCGTAACAAGAAGCAACAAATCAAACTGATATCGACTCTTGACTACATTGATTTAATATCCCACAATAAAAGGCTAGCCAAAGAGGAGGCATACCATTTCTGGGCATTACTACTTTTTCCTCAGTCTCTACTATCCTTACTTTATGTCCAATTTGCATTCAAAACTTACAAGACACATAAAAATTCAACAACAACAAAAAAACCCACCTACTATTAGGAGAAAAATCTATCACTGAAGCAGTTACAGATAAAATCCAGATATTGGAACTACAAGCTAGGATATATTTAAAATATATAATGATTATATATTTAATTATATATTAATAAATATATAATTATTAAAGTGATGGAGACTCTAGAGAAAAATACAGACAACATGTGTGAACAGATGGGAAATTTCAGTGGGAGATGGATTCTTGGAATCAAATGGAAATCCTAGAAATAATTATAATTATAGTAAGTGATAAAAATGCCATTGTAGGGTTCTTTAGTATAGTTGACAAAACAATGGAGATTTAGAAAACATAGGGGGTAAATTACCTAATTCATACAAAACCAACCATTATACATCTCAAGAAGCAACAGAATGCAGTTGCTAAAAACCTGTTAGAAGAGAGCTTGGGTTCAAATTTTAGCTGTGCTACTTATTAGCTTTGTTTGAACAACTTACATAAATTCCCTATGCCTCAATTTTATCCCTCAGTAAATGGGATAATGAACATATTTCATAGGGTTCTTTTGAAAGCTAAGTGAATTATTGCATGTAAAACATTAAGTGATTATGTGTTCCACTGTAGATATCAGTAAGTATTAAAATTATTTAATGAAGAATGAAAAAGGGAAACTATTATAACAAGAGGTATAACAGATAAAACAAAATTTGAATAAAATAATTAAACATGGAAAATGGCTTAGAACTGTATTTGATGAACTTTATATATTGAAAAAATACACATAAAGTAAAAACCTTAGAAACACAAAAACAAAGAAATAAAATTGAAGAGAAATAGATACTTATATGAGATAGAAAAAGTGTATCACTTGTGTCTATAATTGATAACAGAAAAATTATATACAAATATTATAGTTAATATAATTACTAATTTTAAAACTAGAGTATCTCAGAAAATATAGCATGTTTTAAAACTATACATAAAACACTGACCATATTCATTAAACAATGAAGCAACTCATATGTATTCTGAAATTCTGTACAAGTTACAAAATACATGGAAGAGTTTAGCTTTTCTGACCACAGTAAAATAACACTGGAAATTAATAACAGATATTTTTAAAAATTGACAGATTAAATAAAGGTCTTTACCAAATAAATTATTGATGGAAAGGATATCTCATGTATTTAGTAAATAGATATATTGGAACTACACATAAAAACTTACAGGGTAAAGTCCATTTGATTTCAGCTGAATATTCAAATAATTTGATAGTATTATTAAGTGCAACAAAATTAAAATAAATGAACTGAGTATTGATTAAGGAAGCCATGAAGAGTAATAAAATAAATTCTTTGTAGATGGAATACATAAAAACAAAAAAGAAAAGAACAAAAACAAAAGCAAAACAAACAAAAAATCAAAACCAAACCAAAAATATTTTTTAAAAAAGGAACTAACACATTGTAAATTTTAAAAAATGGAACATATAAAGAAACCTAATGACAGATTTTTAAAAAATCATTAGTTCAATGGACAAGTTTCATATAACACCAGTTAAGGATGTGAACAATATGTAGATAAACAACTTTAGGAATTAAATAGCATTACAGTTAGACAAGAATTTTGTTTTGTTTTCAATAAGAAAAGTCTAGGAGTGAAGTTCTGCCAATGAATTTTTTAAAATCTGCATGAATGGAGTATATTTTTAAATGAGTTTTATATAGTCACAATTTTCTAAGGCGTCTTGAGGCAGAATGCTTATACCATTTAAAAGATTGTAAGACAATAGGAAATAAGTAATACTTTCAGTGGTGATTTCATTGTATAATTGGCTCCAATTTTTTACACCTCCCTAAATTTATGCCCTTTTGTAGTCATTTCCACACTGATTCTGGTTTTGACTATATTATTTGATTAGTAAATGAAAAAGTAGCAAATTTAATGCAAAAACTGCTCTCTCTTGGAACCCTAAGACCCCCATGAGAACATGCTTGGACTAGACTGTTGGAGAGACGTGAGAGGCACATGAAAGAAGGATGAATTATCCATGATGAGGATATTCTAGTCCAACTTTCTCTCAGGGGAGCAGTTAGCTGGCCACAAACCCAGAGGTGAGCTCAATCTGAATCAGATCAGCAGAATCAACCAACCAACCATAGACTCATGGAAATGACAGAAGTTTGTTTTAAACTACTGATATTGATGGTCTCTTACATAGTATTATTACAACATAACTAACTTTCTTCTCAATTACTAAATATAACCAATAGAAAACAGTCATCAAAACCTTATAAAAATAGCACAGAACAAAAAGTGAATCCTCTTATATAAAATGGTCATATTTATAGTAGTAACATTAAATCCACCATTAGTTTTTAAAATAATCTGTAGTAACTAACCCTTATTAATTATAAAGATAGTTCATTACTACAAAAAATGAAAAAAACTGATTTGAGTATATTCTAGAGTAGAATTTTATAAACTATAATCCAATATTGTCTTAAAATTTCAATATAAAATTGAAATACAATTTACTTAATTTAATTTACTTAAATATATCAATTTGAAGTAAACCATCAGTATTACGCTGAAGCAATTCTCATTAAATCAGGAACTAGAGAGCCATTCTTGCTATTATTTAATATTTTACCTGTAGTAGTCAATAATGTTTGTTTAAAAAAAAAAAAACAAAATAAGAAAAGATATCTCTAAAAGGAGCTAAAGTCATTATTTCTTATTGAGGATATAACTGCCCCACCTGGAATATCCAGAAAGTTGGTGCCATTTCTCCCCAATTCAATCTGAGAATTTGTTGTAAGTCCAATAAAGATAACTTAAATTTAAAAAAATCATTAAATAATCCTATTATGATTTAGGTATCAGGGTCTAGAAAAGCTTATGTGTGAGACAATGCAAGAAAGTTTAGAAGTAAAATGATTGGGTTATGAAAACTTTAACCTAATTAGTGCATTAATCCCTCATAGGAAATAAATGGGTGGTAAGTGTAGACAGGTAGGGTGCTGTTGGATAGAGTGGGTCCCAGGGCATATCTTTGGGGTAGCAGAGAGCTCTCTCTCTCTCTCTCTCTCTCTCTCTCTCTCTCTCTCTCTCCCTGCTTCCCAGTGATGTCCCCAGCTTCTTTTCATTCCTCTTACCACACACATCTGCCATGCTGTTCTGCTTCATCTCAGGCCCCAAGGAATGGAGTTGTCCATCTATGGACTGAGACCTCTGAACCTCTGATTTCCCAAAATAAACTTTTCCTCCTTAAAATTGTTATTGTCAGGTCTTTTGTTCACAGCAGCATAAAAGCTGACTAAAAACAAATTCTAAAACTATTCGTGAATAAAGATGAATAATAATAAAGACTATTTTGAAAGAGAAAAATATATTTGATTTACTTTAATGGTGCTGTAATCACAATATATTATTAAGCCTCCATAATAAAACTTTATATTATTCATGTTAAAATAGATCAATAAAACAAAGTGGCACAAACACAAACTGAAATTTTTAATATATGAAAAGGTGGGAAAGAATAGATGAGTCAGTAAATGACATTTAAACAATTACGTTTTGATTAAACAAAGTTAGGCTTTTTCACATCTATATCACACATAATCCATATGTTTTAATTATTTAAAGGAAAATATTTTAATATAAAACTATATTCATATGAAAAATATGGAAGACTGTATTTACATAAAGTCAAACTTTTACATATGAGAGAAAAAGCCTTAAAGAGAAAGATTAATATGTTGAACTAAAAAATTTGGGGTAGTACACAAAACATAGGGAAAATTTAAAGATAAATAGAAAATTGGGAATAAATAGTACAATATACTTTGCACACAGAATATTTTTACTTTTAATACAAGGTAATAAAATATACAATAAATAACAATGAATAAGTAAAACATTAAAATCTATTAATAATTAAATAGAGTAAAACATTTAGTATCAAAGAACTGCATATTAAATTAATATTAGTATACTTTCTTATCTATTAGATTGGTAAGAAATAAAAATAATAATTTGACATGAGGTAGGAAAAGAGACATTGTCATTCTTTGCTAATGGAAGATATATTGTTACAATAAGAGAGAAAATGGCCATTTGATACCCAAATTTTCAAGTTAAATGTTTAATCCCCAAATTCTAGATATAAGAATATATTATAAAAAAGTTTGATTAACAGGCCACATAAAAATATGAATGCACATATTCAAGCCTGTTGTTTGTTTTAGTGAAAAAACTGTAATTGACCTTAATACCCTAGAATCAGAAATGTTGTCCTCTTTTAAAAGAAAATATGCAAAGCACACACATAAATTTTGGCACAAAATGTTAGTGAAATGCTGGGAAGTGAAAAAAGTAATTGAAAAGTGAAACGAATGATTGATCACTTAAAAATATGAACAAAGGTAGATCAGGAATAATATATGTCAAGGTTTTAGAAATTGAATTTCAGTGGTATTTTTATTTGTACAACTTTTATTCATTTACACATACTATTTTGTGATGAAATGCAATTAGATCCTATTCTGCACTTGAGTAAGATGAATATGCAGTATATAAACAGCATGACAGGCAGCTGAAGCTCTCACAACTGTTAAATTTGTTTCCTTAAATACCTTTATGATTAGAAGAGTAAGAATGAAAATAAATGAACTAAACATTCAATTCAATGACTTAGAAAAAGATCATTGAAGAAGATTCCTTAAAAAATAAACAAAAGTAGAAATCAACAAATGAGTACTTCTTAAAGTAGTAACTAAAACTAATATTTATTCTTGGAGAAAAAAAATGCCCATCAAAGAACTAAGTGAAAACCTAAGAACAACAAGAAATAAAATTGCTTATTCAAATGAAGCTGGAGAGATAGGTCAGGGCACACATTTTCAAACACTTTATGAATCATATTAAGAATCTTAAATATGATTTGAATAGCAGAGGGACAACACTAAATTTGTAAAATGTGTTTTGGCAAGAAGGGGGCATAGCACCCAGCCCATAGGAAATGCTCAATAAATATATACTGAATTAATGGAAGATGTGAAGCCAGAAGGTGCTCGTTTAGCATAAAATGTTTCATATGATATAATTTTATGTGATTTTTAAGAAATGATTATATTTATATATATAAATTTGTTTTGGGGTGTGCTATGAAAAACAAATTAGAAAGAAGCCCTGAAGGAGCCCAATTAGGAAGGGCTGTTGTAGCTAGCTGGAAGCCATAGGTTCCACCTGATATGTATGTGATGCACCTGTAGGCACCCGCAAACCTGAAGGTATATAACCGGGTGAAAGCGGTCCGAGTTAGGAGAATGGAGAATTCAGTCAGCCGGGCAGTCACTCGGTCGGTCAGAAGAATCAGAGCGGCCAGAACGTAGGCAGAGCGGTTACAGAAGAGAAACCAGATAGAAGAAGTAATGACTGGCCAGAGTTAGGCCGAGGCTCCAGAGGACTGGTCAGAGTAAGGCCGAGGCTCCCGAGGAAGACAGAAGACAGAAGACAGAAGAAGGAAGAAAGAAGAGAGAAGAAAGAAGCTCTAGTCTTTCTCTAAGCTAAGCTCTATCTTTCTTTACTCTAAGCTAAGAAGACAAGAAGAAATCTTTCTCTATCTTTCTTTCTAAGACTCTAAGCTCTCTCTAAGAAAGTAGAAGTAAAAGTAGTAAAAGCTTAACTCTGCCTCCGAGAATTTTTCCCGCGGCACCGTGGCTGGCCACAATAGGCAGCTTACAAAGCCCTACTAGAAGAAAGGAGACAAACTCTTGTGATGTTCTGAGCAATGGTTAATGAGGATAGCAGGGGATCTTGAAAGGAAATAGTTAGAGCTACAGGTAGGAGATAGAATCAATGGAAGTGGGTGGTAATTTCCTAGTTGTGGTTAAGGATTGAAAGTGGCAAATCTGTGTTTATGCCTTGAATCTATGTGTGGATAATGAGACCATTCACTGAGATACATCCTGCTGTGATTAGCGCTATTGCTTTGTCCCAAGTCTTCTGTTACTTCCTTTCAAAATGCATAGAAGGATCATATTTTCCCATATCCCATTTCCTGTGATTGAATGCAGTCATTTGACCAATTTTGGCCAAGCACTTGTTGAGTGGAGAAGAAATATGTCACTGATAATCCCTTTTTTGATACAAGGGTCTTCAAATCTCTCTCACTTAAATTGTTGAAATTAAAAGCAAATTCTAGATGATGGCCATTCTCTCAGCCTATATACTACACATGGTCACAGTTTCTTTTAATGCTCCTTGTTTTAGAGAAGGAGTCCATTTTTCTACTCTGTGAGTCTAGGACTGACTGTTTTAAGTAGAGACTGAAGCAGAAAAAAATGCTGTGCCAATTTCAAGTTCAGTCTTAAAGGGGACTGGTACCTCCCACTTCCTGTCTCTTGGATGTGACTTCTAGGATCCTGTGGCCATGCTGCGAGAACCTAAGTCACAGAAACAGCTCCCATGCAGGCTGTCCAGCAGATGGTTCCAGGGACCTCCCAGCCAATATTCAGCATCAACTGCCAATTATTAAACTGGCCTATGTTGGGCAATGTAAGCCAACCAAGGTCTCAGATGACTATAGCCCCAATGTCCCAGAATCATCTGCAGTAGAAAACCCACCTACTGAGCCCATACAATGTACAGAATCATGAAGCAATTATAGTACTGTCATGTGAAGCCACTAATGTTGGGATGGTTTGTTACACATAATAGGTAATGGAAATAGTCTGCACACAGAATAGAGAATGTTGATGAGAAGGAGCAGAGGTTACTCTCCTCAGACTATCATTATAAAGCATGATCAAGAAATAAAACTTTGTAGGCTGGGCGTGGTGGCGCATGCCTGTAATCCCAGCACTTGGGAGGCTGAGGCAGGAGGATCATGAGTTCAAAGCCAGCCTCAGCACTGGTGAGGCACTTAGCAACTCAGTGAGACCCTGTCTCATAAATTAAAAAAAAGGGCTGGGGATGTGGCCCAGTGGTCCAGTGCCCCTGAGTTCAATCCCTGGTACCAAAAAAAAAAAAGAAAGAAAGAAAACTTTGTTATGGTAAGTCATTGAGGTTTTCAGGTATTGGTTATAATAGCATGACCTAGTCTATGCTGACTGATGAATATAAGATATAGTAGAAGAAAAGGGGTTATTGTGAAATTTTAAAAAGTTCCATTTTATACACCCAAGGAGTAACCATAAAAATATGGTAAATACGTATTTGCATCTGAAACAGGAAATTTAATGTAACTGTTGTGGTTTAGATTTTAGGTATCTCCCAATGCTCATGTGTGAGACAATGCAAGAAAGTTGAGGTGAAATAGTTAAGTTCGGAGAGCCTTGACCTAATCAGTGAATTAATCCATTGCTGGATTGATAGGGTGGTACCTGTAGGCAGGTAGGATGTGGCTCCAAGAAGTAGGTCTTGGGGGAATGACTTGAGCTTTATATTTTGTCCCTGGTGAGCAGAGCCCTCTCTGTGCTTCCTGTTGCCATGTCCCGAGCTGCTTTTTCTCTGCCATGCCCTTCCACGATGATGTTCTGCCCCACTTTGAGTCCAGAGCTATGAATTTGGCCATCTATGGAATAGACCTCTGAAACTGTGAGCCCCAAATTAACTTTTCCTCCTCTAAGTTGTTCTTGTCAGGTCTTTTGTTCACATTGACACAAAACCTGAGTAAAGCAGTCACTGAACAAGTCTTTATTTAAAATTTATATATTTACAGACAGATGCATTATCTATCAATCAAAGATTACATTAGGTTTTTGTAAGTCTTGAATTTTGAGTTGCAATTCATCTGTATAACTGTATAACTGTATAAAGATGGTGGTAGAGATTGTTAACATATAAAATTTACCCTCAGAGGACACTCAACATTTTCAAATTCATTCTTATATAGTATTTTTCTTTTTTTAAAAAATGTTTGTCCCTTTCTAGATTCTGTCATTCTCAGTGTCATATTAACTATAGATTTGATCATCAAGATATAATCTCTAGGGTCAGTTTAGTGTCTAAATAGCATATAAGATTCTTCAACTAATTAGTGCACAGTAGATTATGAATAAATTATGGATGTTAAATAGGGACCCTTAAAAGAATATTAGTTCAACAAGAACAAGTTGGGCCAAAAAAACTCATCTAAAAGGTCAATGTCACAGGACAGGTAGATCTTGGGACAGACAGTTCCCTCGTGTATTAAAGTTTCTATCTTCTATTCCTCATAATTGGGAGAAGATCATAAATCTTGTAGGACTGATCTAAGGAACAGCCAAGTTGATGATTGTAAAATACTTCATACAAAGCTTGGCATATATTGTGTTTATTCAAAACATAAATAAACCAGCAAAAATTCAGCAGTGTGAATTTGAAGTTCTCAAAACAATGCAGTATGTAATCAAAATAGACAGATGCAAACTTTTATACCTGAAATTCATTTTCTTTCTACAGTAAAAGTTACTTCCTTACTTGTCTAAAGAGGAAAGGCAAATGGCATAGGGAAGTACTGCTTTCCTATAGTCATCTATTAATATCTCATCCTCAGCTCAAAGAAGCAGACATTTCTTTTTCTTATCTTTCTGGATTTAAGTATAATTGCAAACAAATCTTTGGAATGTTTCTCAACTCCTTTCTTGCTTTAAACTCACTGGAAATTTTCTTAGGTCTCTGTATTAGTCTTTTGTTATCATTTTTATTTAAGCACTGTTACTTCCATCACTTTTCATGTTCTCACATTTATAAGGCACTCCTTAGACAGCTGCATGGATCTCTTTAGATATCACAACACCGTCTTCATCAGCACCATCTGTGGTTTGTATGGCCTGAGTCCAATTTTGATAGTTTCCCTTTCCTTTAGTTGCATCTGCATGTTATTAATATCTGAACTTGTAGCAATACTTTCTCTAAGCTTTCCAAAATGTGAGCTTTTAACATCTAGAAATTGCTGCCTCTGTGTCCTCCTTTGTTTTCTGGTGTGTTCTCACTGCAGGATGAGGATTCCTTTTTTCTTTTTTTCTCTCCAAAGGAACATGGTATTTTTCCTTCTTCAGGAAGTTCCTCTCTGTTGGGAGGGCTAGATCTAATAACAGTCTTCCTGTTAAGATGAGAATTGAACCAAGTATCTGGTTTCCATAGAACATTCTTATGAATAAATTAGTGCAAGTGCCTGATTACTAGTATGGTTTACCTCTAAGTCAGTTTTATAAGAATAATGAGATTGATTTGAGGCTCACCTGGTTCCCTGAAGTACATTCTAGCATGCACCTTCCTATTCTGCTCCCCTCTAAACCTCACTTAGTTATCATTTTTGTCATGATTTCCACATGTAACTCTGCATGACTGGCTGATTTCTGCCTTCTGCTGAATACAGGTACCTTTGCTGTGTATCTCAAGTTCTGTCAAGGAGATGGGGATTTAGTCTCAGGAAGGCAATACTAGCATCAGACTATCTATCTCGTTAGGCTTTAATCTGAACATCTCCATTGTACATTATCTTGACTAATAGTATTTTAAGCAACAATAATAGTCATAAGAACAAAAATGATCTTGCTCTTTTAGGAATATATTTCCTGTGTTTCATTATTCTTGGGTTTTTACGGGGGAGGCATTCTTCTGCCTGTGATTAAAGTATTGCTAAAATAAAATTGTATGCATCAAGCCAGAGAGGTAGATCTCATTTCTATTAAGAACATACGACAGGCAGGAGAGTATAGGGCCCTGGAACCAGCCTGCATTGTTTATATCCCAGGTGCACCACTGGCTAGCTGTGTGAATTCTGGGAAGATTACTTAACTTCTCTGTGACTAAGCTTACTTATCCATAAAATGAAAATAATTACAGACTCATATTCTTAGGATTGCCATGGAAATTAAATAGGTTAATACATACAAAGTGCAAGAGCATTCCAGGCATATGGAGGATTGTCACTATCATTTGACATGTACGTCTGTCTTAGAAGGATAGCATATAGGCAAAGAATGACTGTAAGCTTTAAGTCAGGAATGACGTCCTCCGACTATTGCTGCTTATGAACTATATGGCCTTATACTTCACTTATGAGCTTCTGTTTTCTGTGAAATGATGATGAGTACATCTACATCATAGGATTCATATGAGAACTGGAGGCATGGGGATGAATTTGAAGTGTGGTACACATGACAGACAAGCCGCCATTGGGAAATATCAATATTATTAGGAGTCTCTTTGCCTTTAGAGACTTAGGTTGAGAGGCAGCACTACATCATGATCAAATGCTTTGCTCTGAAGTTTGAAAAGTTTAGGTTTAAATTCTGTTTATGATTCTTAACTAGCTACACAAATTTGGATAAGTTACTTAAACTTTATTTTTTTGGTGGTGGGGGTGGTGGGACACCAGGATTGAACTCAGGGGCACTTGACCACTGAGCCACATCCCCAGCCCTATTTCATATTTTATTTAGAGATAGGGTCGCATTGAGTTGCTCAGTGCCTCACTTTTGCTGAGGGTAGCTTTGAACTTGCAATCCTCCTGTTGTAGCCTACCAAGTTGCTGGGATTACAGGTGTGCACCACCATGCCCAGCTAAGTTACTTGAACTTTCTGAGTCTCCTATTTCTATCTATAAAATGGGCATTCGTGTAATTGTGAGAATTAAGTGAAATAATCCAAATGAATAGTTTGACAAAATGCTGCTTAGCATATTACATGTAACATTGAAGTTGATCTCTCCATTATCATTGACTTGACTCCATTGTTAAGAAATAAATTTCTGAGTTTAATTTGTAGATTTTTCTACAAGGAGAAAATGCATGGATTAATAGACACAAAAATTCTTATCTGCTTTATAGTTGTATTTCTAATTTTAAATAAGCATTTCAGAAGTGTATTGTACATATGAGTCTGTTGTCAATGTTAGAAGTCTCATTTGGTTTCAAAAGGCTGATTGTCTTTGTTTTATGACAATTTTTAATCATGATAGCAAAAAGAATGTTTATCAGCTGCTGGAATATTTTTTACAACAGTCTGCATGTTGTTATTCTGTGAGACCCAGATGCATGCAGAACTCAATTTCCTAGAAAACTCAACCCCAATTCAATAATTATTATCAGTGAGAAGAAGGAATAAAGTATTTCTATGTATAAAAATAAATGCATTTCTTACATTTAAAATAGATAAATATTAATTAAGGTTTAAAGTTATAATTATTTAAATAAGGATTAGAATTTGATTCCTGCTTCTGCCAATTACAAGAGAAGAGACTTCACCTACTTTCCTGGTCTTCAAAAGGGACTTCTTATTTCAAATAAAGAGCTGCTATAAAAATTAGATAATAAGATAATATGACAATAACTATTATATGTATGTTGCTTAATAGAAACTATAACAATATTTATTCAAATTTCATTTTCAAACCTTCCCTTCCTTACACTATCTGCTTTGCAAACTCTTTGCTGATTATCCTACAAAATGATTCATGAAGCTTTAATCCCAATCTGAATCTCATCTTCTTTCTAACCATAGAAAGAATGTGCTGCCTGGTACATTCTGTGATGTTTCTTATTGTTCATATTTTCTTCCACATTTTCTCTACCAATCTATGACAATGTCTTGGAAGGACACTGCCAACAGAAGACAGGCTATGTGTAATGGGCAGATTTTGGTAACTGAACATTCTTTAGGACTCTCACTCCTGAAGAAGTTCAGTTGTGGTGATGGAGGAGAGAAGCTGCTGGAGTGCTAGGAGAGGCTAAAGAAAACTATACAGCACCAAGAAGTTTACCTTTGTCCTGAAGGCAGCAGGTGGTTGGTTGTGTGTTTTCACAGGACAATGCCAGACTTTCTTGAGAAACCTTAAATTTTACTAATGTCTTAGTGTGCTATATCTTTCAGTCTTTAGGTAATTTTCTGAAATCCCCTGGAGCTTCCCGTAAAGAAAAGGACGCTCCCTTCCTCTGCACAAGATGTAAAATGTTTTGAGTGCAATGTGTGGGTCACATGCTGCTGAAACCTGGTCTTCCTCAAGTGGCCACAAATCAGATTATGAATATTATCTCTTCACACACCTTTTTTTTTTGGGGGGGGAAGGGACTGGGGATTGAACTCAGGTGCACTTGACCACTGGGCCACATCCCCAGCCCTTTTTTGTATTTTATTAGAGGCAGGGTCTCACTGAGTTGCTAAGTGCCTCACCATTGCTGAGGCTGGCTTTGAACTCATGATTCTCCTGCCTCAGCCTCCCAAGTGCTGGGATTACAGGCATGTGCCACCGTGCCTTGCTCACACACCTTTTTTAAAAAAGAAGCATAAACCATTTTATAGGTTGTCCTACACACTATTGTCATTTATTCCTTTATAATTAATGCACAACCTTAGTTGACTTGTCTGAGTTTAAGACATAGAAAAGGCAGGTTTTATTGTTGTTACATTAAGACTTTTTAGCTTTAGTTTCCTGTTTTAAATCAAAATATTGTATTAGAAATAACACTGCTCCAGAACAGAGAGAATTTAGTGCTCATTCTAATTTGTGAGTTCACGATCTAATGTCCTTCGGCAGAGCCATATACAATACATATGTTTCAGTTTTCTTCTTTGTAAAATGAAGGATTACAATTAGGGATCATTTGTGACTCCTCCATCTTTAATATTCTATTTTTCTAGTATGTGTGAAACTGCTGAATTCTATGAGGAAGGAAGAAGCCATGTTCTAATACACCTTGTTTTTCAGCATGATGTCTTTGGGAATAATATCCTTAAAATTTTCTTGAATGGGGGAAAGATAAAAAAAATATAAAAAGCTTTCAGAAATACAGATTAATCATTTTTCTCAAGTCTAGATGGTAAAAGAAAAATATATGCGGCTTTGTTTTACCTCTTCAGGTCATACAGTTGAAATAGGGGTTTATATAGCCCATTTCGTAGAAAGCCTCAAATAATGAATGGAATTGATGACAAGCTATACATATGACTTTCATTTCTACTATGCTGGACATAAGACATTTTTCATTTTCATGTAAAATGAAGATATATGTGCAGGTGAACATATAATTAATGACAGACTCATACAATTTTCATGTGATAATGAATGCATATGTGAAAATGTGCCTGTATATATAAAGAAGCATTAGTATTATCCTTGAACTCTTGACAATTAAGTCTCTCTAGGTATACTAACTGCATCTATCAAGAGGTATGGATGGAATTTGCTCATAGAGACAGTTTTGGCACAAGAGAGAAGAGTATCCAAGTTAATAAATAGACAAATAGCCAGACAAAAGGGCATATCCTGTTTAAATATAATGCCTGCATGCTATTGTTCATGGGGTACATTTTGTTGTTGTTGTTTAGATTTGATCCTTTACAATTTTTCTGTGAACATCTATTCTAGGAATAAATAAGAAATGTACTGCTCTATAAAACCAACCATCTTTTTATGTCTTCTTGCATTTTTACCCCTAGCTAGAGTTGGTCTTTTACCCAGACTGATAAATACCCTGAATATCCTGAATCAAGTTCCACTAGAATGATAAATGCCTCAGTGCCTCTCTGGGTAACAGTCCATGAGAGCCAATGTCCCAGAAATTCTAGAAGCACTGCCAACACAGCTCAGGGCCTCATCTGCAGAACAATAATTCCCAGGAAGGACATTCTATAAGGTGGTGTTTATCCATATTCTAAAGCCTAGGTAAAAACCATGAGCCTAGGACCATTAGTTATGATTTAAACCCTTTGCCTCAGACATTTTCATTAACTGTGTTGACACCAACTATAAATTATTCTGTTTATTTGTGCTTCATTGCACTTCTAATATGTAATCATGACTAACAAATTTGAATCCAAATTTAAGAAGCTCATCTTTGCAAACAGATATGTGTCACTTTGAGCTTGGGTTCAAATATATGTTGCTATCTATTTTGTTTAGTGTATAGAACATACTTAACCAGATATTATTCTCTATAACACGTGTATGAAATGGGTAATAATTTTTGTTAGCATACCTTAAGTCTGTGTTATATCAAATAACTTTTCAAATGGTTTTACTAGGATATGATAATCAATATAGTATGGTGGTGTACTGCATAATGGTGTTTTGTGATGAGAGACCCCCTATATAAAGGTGTCCCCTGTGATTATATTGCTTAGTGATGTGGTAGCAGTCTTTGTGTGAGTACTCTGTGATGTTTGCACAATAAGGAAATCACTTAACGATACATCTCTCAGAACACATCCTTGTTGTTAAACAACACATTGTTGTGGACACACGGTTGGAAAATTTTACATGCAAAGTACAAACCAACATGCTAGTACTCATAAGCAAAAATTTCTCTTTTACAGAAATTTTTATCATACTTAGCATTCAATTTTCTGGTTTATGGATTGAAACATTTCACAAGTTCACAAAGACTCAGATTTATCATGATGTTCTAAATCTCCCAACAACTCTGCTCCCAAAGAATGTGGATAACTCATATTTTTAGAATATTCCTCCAAATCATAATTTTTAATACTGTCTAATGCCTAGATAAGATTTTATTTTTAAAGAAAGAAGTTATGTAGAGTGTTATTTATGTGGCAGAATTTGAAGTCAGACTGCCTGAGACTAAATCCTTTACTAACATGATGTCCTTAGGCAAGTCACAAAACTTGTACCTCTGTTTATTCATCTGTTAAATGAGAATAATAAATAGTAACTACCTTAAAGGGTTACTTAGTAATAAATAATATATAGAAAAAGCTTTGAGGACTACCTACCATACACCAAACTTAATAAAATATTATGTTTATGTTATTAATATCTTTGAGGAAAGTATTCAAGCTAAATATCAAATATTATGATGAAAACTACAAAAGAAATAAGTTTTTTTCAATCAGCACTTGGGGAAAAATCTCTGCTTTATCCACAAATCTAGAAAATAAAATGTATGACAAATCGTCTGTTACTAGAGCTATGATTTTTTTTTTTAATAACTATTTCATCCACATGAATGACACGCAAAACAAAATTTAAAGTGTTATAAAATTATGTTTTGCCATATTTACAAATAAAATACATTTGGAGGGGAAAAAGAGTATCAGAATATTAACCCTGACAGTTGATTACTGACTACTAAGAAAAAATAGTAAAAAATACCTGCATACTTTAAATATTTCAGAACTACAGAAGTGATTGGGTTTTTTTTTAAAAAACTTAGGATGTATTTTGAGACAATATAAAATAAATTCACCTTCACATTGTAACATGACAGTAGGACTATTCCTGGTGTAAAAGCAAGTGGAGAGCTAGCATGAATTCTGAGCAGAGGCTAGTGAAGGGCCTTCAAAGTCAGTTCTACTCCAACCAGCTCAGAAACAGCTGTGCTGAGGGGAAGAAAAGACAAACACTACTGCTGGGTTGCCAGCAGTCCTGAAATGACCCCTGCAAGGTACAGGGTTGGAAAAGTGGGAGGCAAGCACACCAATACCATCACCTCAATAAGCTCACAGCAGGGATACTATTTATCAAGACTTAGCAAGACTCCTGTATTTGAATTCTTAAACAGTAAAGAGGAATGACAAGTTTGTGACATCCTAACATTTACCCAAGGCTTATCCCAGTCTATTAAAATCTCTCTGACATTGATGTTCTAAAAATCTGTTGAGATGAAATTCACTTAGGAAAGTTCAATTATTTCCAGATTTCAGATTAAACCACACATTGAACATCACAATTTTCAAATGAGCCACGAAAGATATTTTGCTCTAAAAGAGAACCAATTTTTATGGCCATTAAATTATAGAACAGGCTTTGATGAGAAAACTGGATTTAATGAGATAACGATGATATGAGGATTTTCCCCAATCTTGTCAAGTTTTCACCCCATACTCATTTATCATGTCTGGGCTATGATTAGAGAGAAGCAAAAAGAATAAAAATAGAAAGAGATCAGAGAAGTGGGAGAAAGATGAATTATGAGAGACAAATGAAGAAATGTTGCTGTAGAGCACTGGGGAAAGAGGGACCAAGAAATCAATGCTTCCAAAAGCACTCCAGTCCTGCTCTCTCATTTCTATGCACATCTGATCATGACATGTTCTCAAGTATTTAATAATAATGTGAACTCAGGTGCCAAATATAAATTTTATTTGATTTTCTTTACACAATTGCAAACATATTTTGCTCTAAATAAGCACATCTCAAAGTTTCAAAGTTGAAATACTAATACTAATTTTAGAGGTAACTGGATAAAAATAATACTAAAATTCATACAGAACCACAAAAGACCCTGACTATCCAAAGCAATCTTCAGAAAAAAAACAAACAAAACAAAGCTGGAAGCATTATACTACCCAATTTCAAAATATCCTACAAAGGTATACTAATCAATGCAGCATGGTATTGTTCCAAAAACAGACAAGTAGATCTTTGGAGTAGAAGAGACATCCTAGAAATAAATCCATTCACTTACAGGCAATTGGTTTTGACAAATGTTCCAGAAAATACTACTGAGGAAGGATAATGTCTTCAAGAAATGGTGTGGGGGCCCAGCACAATGGCACACGCCTGTAAACCCAGCAGCTCAGGAAGCTGAGACAGGAGGATCGCAAGTTCAAAGCCAGCTTCAGCAACACCAAGATGCTAAGTGAGACCCTGTCTCTAAATAAAATACAAAATAGGGCTGGAGATGTGGCTCAGTGGTTGAGTGCCCTGTGTTCAATACCCCCCCCCCCCCCGCCAAAAGAAGAAATGGTGTGGGGAAAACTGGATACCTAAACACAGACTGGACCCTTATCTCACATCAGAAATAAAAATCAACGTAAACTGGATTCAAGGTTTAAACATAAGATCTGAAAATAGAACTAAAAGAAAACACAGGGCTTACTTCTTGATATTGGTCTGGGAAAGAATCTTTTTAATATGACCCCAAAAGAACATAAAACAAAAACAAATTAGACAAACTAAAAAGCTTCTTCATAGCAAATGAAATAATAAACTTAGTGAACAGATAACCTAACAAAATAGAAGATATTTTCAAACCCTACATGTAATGAGGAGTTAGTATCCAAAATACATGATGAACTCTAATAATCCAGTAGCAAGAAAACAGCTTTATGGGAGAATGGGCAAAGACCTGATAGACAGTTAATCATCTCTAGTACCTCATAATGGAGAGAACAGCTATTACCCAAGTACATGTATGAAGACACAATTGTTGTCAAAATACTTTATATAAAACCAGCAACTTGAAAAATTGTGCTCTTTATATGTAATATGAAATGAATTGCACTCTGCAAACATGTATAAAAAATTAGAATAAAAAAAAAAAAAAAGGTGAATGATGCCAACAAAAGAAAGCCCTGTACACTGATGGTGGGAATTTACATCGGTATAACCATTTTGGAAAACAATGTGAAGGTTCCTCTAAAAATTAAATATATGACTCCAATATGATCCAGCAAGTCTACTACTGGGTATAAATCCAAAGGAACCATTTTTGAGGTATCAATTTTAAAGCAGTGCTGGTGGTGGGTCCAGGAGGAGGCATCAAAAATAATTACCTTGCCTCTGCACAGGGAGGAGAGAGGGATCTGCACTTTCATGCTCATTGTGGTCTTATTTACTATAGCTAAGATTCAACTTAAAAAAAACTCATTGACAGATGAGTGAAGAAAATGTGATATATGTATTTATAAAAGAATATTATTCACCTTTTAAAAAGAGGGAAATCCTTTCATTTGCAATAGTATTACTAAACCTAGAAGACCTCACGTTAAGTAAGCTGGGTTGAGAGAGAGAGAGAGAGAGAGAGAGAGAGAGAGAGAGAAATACTGCATGATCTCACTTATATATGGAAACAGAAAACAGTGAACTCATAGAAACAGAGGAGAACAGTGATGGCCAGGACCTGAGAAAAGGAGGGGTAAAAGTGAGGAAATGTCAGTTACAGCATATAAAGTTAGTGTTAGGTTGGATAAATAAGTTCAAAAGATCTATTTTATAACATGATGGCTATAGTTAATAATACATTACACATTTGAAAATTGCTGATAAAAGATATTAAATGTTCTTATCACAAAGAAAAGTATGAGTGGTGACGGATATATTAATTAGTTCAATTTGATCATTTCACAATGCATATATATTGAAACATCATTGTAAATATTGACGATTTTCATTTGTTAATTATCCCTTAATAAAACTCTTTTCGGGCAGGGAACCATCTATGGCCACAAAAAGCATTAAAAATTATTTAATTAAAATATTAATTTCAAGATAAATGGGATGTTTTCTCTTTTTTATATAATATGGCTATGATTTTTATGTTTCGCTCATGTTTATATCCATGAAATCTTTTATGTTTTTTATGTTTCGCTCATGTTTATATCCATGAAATCTTTTATGGAATCTTTGGCCATTTTCCAAAGCTAGGTTTATAAATACCCCATTCATGTCAGTAATGGCAATTAACATGGTTCTTTTGGATGTTGAAAACTGGTCTTTTAAGGCCTGTGGGCTGAATATGACATTCTTATTCTTTCCTACATATGAATTATGGTTGGGAGAAATGCAGTTTTGCCATTGCAACAGGAGTACTATGCTTTCACCTATTATCATTGCTCTAGACAGGTCTTCTTTTGATGTTTCAGGCAATATTACAGTTACTGCTCTAAAAGAAAAAACATTGGTTCAAGTATTTCAAAAGAGGTGACAATCAAGTGAGATATTAACAGTCTAAGATGATACTGGACCATTATATAACATAGTTTAAATGTTCAAAAATGTCAGAAAATAAATATACTGTATATTAATTTCTAGGTTTACACATTTTTGTAACTCCAATAATTTGTATGTTGAATGGTGACCTTAAGTCTGAGGATTAGCTCAGGTGGCAGGAGGGGTCAGTAGACAGTAGACTTATGAAGGCTTGGATACAAGGTATAGCTTGGAGTGTTTAATATAATATTCTATTTTAAAACTTAGAAAATAATTTTGATGAATATTAGAATAAAGGAATCAATGATATGTGAGAAATAAAGATACACCTGTAGACATATTGATATGGACAGGATATTTTAATCTAGTAGTGCCAGCTTAACTTTTAAAAATCATTTTCAACCTGAAGGATTCAAAGAGATTATTGGATATCACCTATTTTCCAATGCCCTTTCCTTGAATACCTTGGAAAATAATGAATTCCTTATAGAGTTGAATGTGGATAAGTTGAGGAAAAAACCTATTTTTTATCCAGATCAACTCAAAATCCCTCATGAAAACTCATGCAACTTATGAAATTATGTTTCATCTTTCCTTTTTCACATAATTGAAGAAAAGAGATCTCAATTTCAAATGGTCAAACATGAATGAAATTCAGAGGCTAAACCACAGAGGAATGGCCACATCTACACAGATTCTTAATATCAATTTTATAATGATTACACTGGAACTTCTAATATGATCTAATATTGACACACACATACACACACACACACTTAGGAGGATAACAACTTAAAAACTAGAGAGACAAGAATTCATTTTACAGGCTCCCTTTATTGTCCTAAATATTTATCCTCTCTTGTATTCTTGCATTTTACAGTTCCCTTGTACAGAAATACGGTGCTAAAACACCACTGAAAATCTGATGTCTCTTGCACTTAAGCTTTATGAATATTTTACTTGAAACACTGCCCTCAGGGGCCTTGCATCACTAGAGCATTATACTCTTTTCTTGATGCATAAATTATTCTTAAAATGCTTCGAATTTCAAGCAAGGTCAGACTGGAAAATCTGAATACAAACAGGCTTGACTTAATACAGTTTGAATATAAAAGTATACAAGTTAAGAAACATAATTTGTAATTTGTTTTATTCTATACAACCAGTTATCACTATTACAAAATAAAATTCATTGCAATGGTACATTTATATAAAAATGACTCACTTTAGTCTTTTTCTCTTACATCAAATATTTATCTCATGCTTGTGTCCCAGACAGGAGTTCAGGCAAGGGATTTGCGGATGAGCTGCAGAGGCTTGTTTCCTGCCCTCACCAAACAAATAAATCATTACAAATCATGGAATGAATTCAAGGAAACGATGGGAAGGAAGGGAGAGTGATAAGAAGTCTTTCATGAGGCTTTAAAACTAAGTCCCAAAGGAATTGGCCCTGGGAAATATGGAAGAAAGAACAATTTTGGCAGAAAATTAAGCAGAGATAAGAAAGAATTTGGCATATTTGAGGAAAAAGAAAGTGAGCAGTAGCCTTTCACCAAACAACTGGATGCAAATGGCTGCAGGTGGAATGTCAGGCATGGTTTAGACCATGGACCTATGTACAGACCTTGGTAAGGAACTGGACTCTATCTAAGTATCATTGAAGATCTTTCAGAAGTGAGGTGACATAATTTGATTTGCAGTATAAGAAGCTCTCTTCCAATGCTATCCAGAGGTGAATTGTAAGGAGAAAGGATGCCACATTCTGCAGCTTGGACCAAGATAATAGTAGATTAGAAGGGGAAAAGATGCAGGTGATAATTCAGAAAAAAAAAAAAAAGATCCCAGATGAAATCATTTATTCTTCTCAGTGGCAAGAATAAATGCATTAAACATTTTTCAAGATTATATTTAAAGGAATAAAATACTTGTATTTAAACCACAGAATCACAGAGCCTAAAAAGAACATAGGTTACACCCGGTCTAACATTTCACTTCATGATGTAGGAACCTAAGGTTATTTAAAATTTTTTTTCATTTTATAATTTAAATTTTATTTTAACAAATATACAAGCATATAAAACTGTATATATTAATAGTGTACCATGTGCTATTTCAATAAATATACACATTGTATAATGTTTAAATCAGTTTAAAAATACCTATTTCCTCAAACATTTTTCTTTATGGTGAACACATTCAAACTCCAATCTTCTTGCTATTTGGAAATACTGTATCCACCCTACTATGCAACAGCACCCTAGAACTTCCTAATCCTGCCCACTGATCAACCTCTCTCCATCCCACTCTCTCTCCATCCTCTGGGAACTACCATTCTACTCTCAGCTTCCAAGAGATCAACTCTGTTAGCTTCTACATAGGTGAGATCATGCTGTACTTGTCTTTCTGTGCCTGGCTTTTTCACTTAGCATAATGATCTCCAGTTCCACCCATGTTTTCATGAATGACAGGATTTCACACATGGAAGTCATTACTAGAAGAACTAGAAGCTACTGACAATAATCATTCAAATGGAAACCAATTCTAAAAGTAAACTGGATGATAGGCTTTCACATTAGTAATTGTGTCATATCTACTGCATTTTTGGATACTTTTAATTCTACTTTTGAAATTAAATTATATGAATATGTTTGGATACTGCTTTTTATTTTCTAAATAATCTGTTTGGAGGGTGTTTGAAAAAGAAAGTTCTAGAGTTCTGGTTCAAAGTTTTCAACTGCTTTTTATCTTCTTCCTTATTGAGCCTCTGTTAATATTATTACAAAGTGTTGAAAAAGTATAAGTTATATAGACCCCACAATCTATTCTGAGAAACCCAAGGAGAGGTTTGACACTTAAAAAGTCCAGGCATGAAGAAAACACAATTTAAAGAAAGAACTAAATACTGGGGTATTGAATGAAAATCAACAATGGCACAGTTAGTACTCCCACCTCTTTCCCCATGTTGCTGCCAGGTATTTAACATTCAGGTTATCCTCCCAAGAGAAATTCCCCCTGGGAGCTCTAGGTATGAATTTTCCTTTTCCTAAAACTAAACCTCCACTTTCAGGATAATTGGGTGAGCCTAGCTTGACACTCTACCTCTCCACCAGTCAGGAGCCTGTAGATGCACAGAGCAGTGTAGTGCATCAGTCTTTAGAGGAACTAGAGTCACCACATATTAGGGAAAAATGACAACTTGAAGGCAAAAGGGATATGCTAACAGCTGAAAATAATTTAAACAAAATAACAAAGCACACTTAAAACAACTTATAAAACCCCTCTAGTTCTCAGAGCAGTTCAACCATCTGTGACTCCCTAAAACAAAAATGCAAATTAAAATTTGAAAATAAAAAAAGAAATAAAATAGCAGGAACATTAGGAAGAAACTTTAAAGAATTGAGAAAACTGAATTAGTAGAAAGGTTTTTAAAATGTCTAATAAAATAAGAGAGAGAGTGGTGGGAAGGAAGAGAGGAGACAGAGGAGCAATCTAGAAATACCAGGTTTTCTAATGAGAATTCTACAAGGAAGAAGAAATGAGAGAAATAAAGTGGTTGAAGCTATTGAACTTCAATAGAATTTCCCAGAGTTGGGGTTGGGGATATGGCTCAGTGGTAGAGTGCTCATCTCGCATGTGTGAGGCCCTGGGTTCAATCCTCAGCACCACATAAATAAAATAAAGGTATTGTGTCTGCCTACAGCTAAAAGAACATTTAAAAGAAAAAGAATTTCCCAGAGTTTAAGAGTTTTCATGGGATAGAAATGTAGAGTTACATAGCACAAAAACATTAAAACAAAAATTGAAGAGGAAAACTACAGTTAGACAAATCTTCAGGAAACTTCAGATTTACAAACAAAAAATAAACAGGAGACCCTAATTTATCCAGAAAGAAAGAAATAAGACCACTGCTTAGTTTCCTAGAGCTGATGTAACAAAGTACCTTAAAGTGGAATTTTGAAAACAATAGAAATATCTCATAATTTTGGAGCAAGAATTCCAAATTCAAGGTGTTGGCAGAGCCATGCTTCTTCCCAAACCTGTCAGGGAATACTCTTCCCACTTTGGGTGGCTGGCTGGAAATCTGGTATTCTTGGCTTGCATCTACGCAAACCCAACTCCTTCATCATGTGGCATTCTTCCTGTGTGTCCCTGTCTTCACTAGACCATTTTCTTATAAGGAAACAAATCATATTGGATTAGGAGCCCATTCTTTCCAGGAAGCCCTAAACTTAATGTAATTAGTTATGGTTTGAGTAGACACTATTTCCAAATAAGATCACATTTTGAAGCATTAAGGGTGAGGACTTCGGCATATCTGTTTTGAGGGAGATACATTTCAACCGATTATAGTCACACAGAATTAAGAATCTGATTGGCATGAAAGCTGTGGTTAGCAACAATCAATGCTAATAACATGAAGCAATGCCCTCAGAGTAAGTGGAACATAATTATCAACTGAGCAGTTATGCTAGATTGATTACCATTCAAGTGTGAGGTAAGAGAAGGACATTTTTTTAGTTGTGTATGAAATCAGTTTCCTTCTAATACACTCCTTTTAGGGAAGTAATAAATGGATTTTCTTTGGCAAGATGCAGGAAATCTGTCTGGGCTGAAGAAACAATAGCTCCAACCCTGGAGAATAATAATGCCTCTCCCCAACAAAAATGGATTGGTTTAGTAAATGAGGAGTTACATGGAAAATAAAGAACAAATATATGATTTTAGAATAAACCAAAGAATAACATGAAGTTTATTGTGGTGGGTAAGAAGTTTTATGTAGTCACTACAGTTGTAAGAATACCACCACAGATTATACACGGGCATGCCCACATTGAAATTGAGGACAAATAATCACATGGAACTAAGTGCAGTCAGCCACAACTGTGTAAATGTGCAATAGTCATTCTACAAACATTCTTCATTCATTTCTTCCTTAGAATCATCCCATAATATATCAAAACTAATTAACTATGATATCAGAAAAATAAATTATAAATTGTGAAATTACAAAAGTAACACATACCTATTAGAGATTAGACCACAATATTTAAAGTTCTAAAATGTGCTTCTCTTTCCTCACACTTGAATGGTAATCAATTTAGCATAACTTCTCAGTTGATAATCATTTTCTACTTATGCTAAAGAGAAGGAAAAGTTTGGAACTTCAGTGTCGTTATTTTATACAACATCAAACCAAAGTCACTAACACAATGGGAAGTGAATAAAAACTGGACTTGCAAATAGACCGTTTAAAAAATAGAAAACAACTAATAAGGCATCAAAAGTATACATTTGGGGAAAAAAATCACCTTTTTAACAAATGGTTCTAGGAAAACTGGTTATTCATATGTTGAAGAATAAAACTAGATTCCTATATTCACCCTTCATAAAAGTCAACTCAAAATGGATTGAGGACCTAAGAATTAGTCCAGAAACTTTGCAAATCCTAGAAAAGAACATAAGGTTAATACTCCAACATACAGGTACAAGCAAGGATTTCTTTAAAAGGACTCCTAAAGCTTAGGAAATAATACCGAGAATTAATCAATGAAATGCACCAAATTCAAAAGCTTCTGCACAGCAAAGGAAATATTTAAGAATGTGAAGAGATAATTTATACAATGGGAGAAAATCTTTGCTAGCTACTCTTCTGACCAAGAATTAATATCCAGAAATATATAAAAAAATTCAAATAACTCAACACCAAATAAACAAAACAACCCAATCAATAAATGGACAAGTGAACTAAACAGATACTCCTTAAAAGAAATACAAATGGCCAATAAATGTATGGAAAAAAGTTCAACATTTTTAGCAATTTGGGAAATGAAATCAGAACGATACTTAGATTTCATCTCACTCCAGTTAAAATGGCAGTCATCAAGAGTACAAACAATAATAAACACTGGAGAGAATGTAGAGAGAAAGGACCATTTTCACTCTGTTGAGATTGTGAAAAAATACAACTATGGGAATCAGTATGGATATTCCTCAAAAGACCAGGAATGGAAGCACCATCTGACCAAACTCTACCACCCCTAGGTATTTATCCTAAGAATCAAAAGACAACATACTATAGTAATACATGCATATTTGTGTTTAAAGCAGCACAATTCACAAGAGCCAAATAAGGGAACCAGCCTAGGTGGAAGAAATAGGGGGTCCTCAGGAGTAAAAGGAATAAAATTTAGTGTTATATTATGAATGTGTTACAACAAATCCCCCTATTATGTATAATTACAAATAGACTGTTTAAACGTGCATAACAGTGACCAAAGAACCCCGTGGTCACTAAATGTATAAGTACAAGCTTCCTGGGATTCTGCACTTACCCATCTCTCTGCTTGGAAATGTCTTACTCCAAATATTCCCATGGCTTGTTCCAATACCCCATTTAGATCTCTGCACAAATGTTTGCTCCTCCACAGATTTTTCCTGACCTTTTCATCTCTGTTGTTTAATATGCTTTGGTTTTCTTCATAGTACTTATAAATACTAAATATTATAGTGTGTATTTATCTAGTATGTCTCTACTAATAGAATGTAAGATTTATTGGGTATTTTTCCAGTGCTATTTTTTGTACCTAGATTAATGCTGACACATAGTAGGTGAGATATGCATAAGGTGCACACACACACACACATCTGGAAAGAACTTGGAATAAGATATATTACTTATTTATTAGTGCATAATTGATTACCTTAAGACTCACTGGCTTGAAATAATGATAAGCATTTCATCTTGCAATTTTTGCAGGTCAGAAATTTAGAAGCTTATTTCGGTAGTTCTGGTCCTGATATTGCTCATGGGCTCCATTTAAAGGTATACCTAGGACTGGAGCATCTCCTCTAATATGGATTAGTCATATGGATGGAAAGTTCATGATGCTTTTTGGTAAAATACTTAGGTTCCTCACCACTTAAACTTGTCTCTAGTGCTGCTTGGTTTCCTCATGACATGGTGGCTAGATTCTCCCAGAAGTGATTCTAAAAATTAAGATAAAAGTCACATTATCCTTTTTTGTTCTAATTTTAAAGCTCACAGTTTATTATCTCTTCAATGTCCAATTAGTTACACAGAGTTATTGATTAATGAAGGAGGGAACTACACAAAAACCTGAATATCACAAATAAAGGGGTTGAAGCATCGTACTGGAAACTGGCTACTACAGGGAGAGAGGAAATAACATATATGAGCTAAATGTTCATATATTAATGCAGGGAATCAGATGATAGCACATAGAACTAATAGATAAAAAAGTAGTGGTTTGCATACTGGTTTACAATATGGAGATAATGGCTGGTATGAGGTAGCTAACTTATACAAACTCATGAATCAATTGTTAAGTTTTCAGAAATGTGGTAATAAACATAGCCATTATAATAAATAAAACTATATAAACTTATAAATATAAAAATTATACTATAATCCAAGGTAATAAATACTTGAACTTGCTACTCTCAAATTATTCTGCTACATGTTACTATGAGATGTTTCACTGCATCCATATGGTAGAATACTACATGGTAGTGAGCTGTTTCACATCAACTCCCAAATGAATATGCAGTGATGTCAAGGTGGAAGCCTGAAATCAGTCATGATGAGAATATTTATGCCACAGAAATCACCAAATACTACATATCACAGCTTGATTTATAATTTTGTTGATTATCTAGACATAAGTAATGGATAAAATATTAATAATGCTGATTAAATTTAAAAGTGTCATAAGTAAGGTCACTAAGTTATAAATAACACAGAAATGGAGGAATTACTGTGTTTAAAAACTAGTATCTATTTTGTCAAAAAATCACATTATTGATGAACAATGCAATCCAGGCATGTTTCATTATTTGACTTTTATCTTACATAGGGAAACATGAAATGAACTTACATTCATATTTGTTGAAGTAACATGGAGGGCTAATTATTAACTTATTTATACCAAATTGCAGATAACAAACTAAAAAAAAAAAAAAACTAAATAGACAAAAGTATCTACTTCTGAGATATGGGATTAGTAGTGGTGTGGGTTAGAGCATGATGTTGTTGCTTTTAATTATAAATCCTTTTGTATGATTGGATTATTTTAACTATGTACATACATTTATATTAGTTTGAATTGAAAACTTTATTTTTAACAAGTTTCTGAGTAACTCACAAAATTCAACTTGAAAGAAATGTTTCAATTTACTCATGAAAAAAATTATTTCATATGTTCAGCCACAAGTCTGGTAAGATTATTTTCCATAGGAATAACATTCCCTCTCTCTTTCTCTTCACATTTTATGATTAGAGGGTGTTCTGCTCTTTTGTTCTGGAATAGTGTTTCAAGGATACTTACATAGCAAACAGCTTTGGGAGAAAGACATAGTATCTTTCTTTAAAGTAATCTTACTATCCATCATGCTAAAAATAACATCTCCCTTTAGGGCAAATACCAGTCACTCTTGCTACTTATAAAAGATATGGGTTCCCTATGTATGGAGTTCTTCAGGTCCAATGTAAATCTACTAAGCCTTCAGTATTTATTTAGATTTTCTGTCACTTCTATGGAACTGGTAGGGAAGAGTTACAGGGTATAGATGTAAGCATGAATCTTGTGCCACTTTTTGTACTGAGAGTAATGAATTCCCTTGTATCTAAGCCAGTAATTTCATGTCTTTTGGCATTATTCATAAAACTATAAGGCAAACTTTCTGGCTTGAAATGGAGAAAACTCAATCCTTCTTTCTTTATCAATAAGTCTTTTCCACCAAAAAAAAAAAAAAAAAAAAAAAGATAAAAAAACAACAATCAATAATAAAAATAATTTAGTTCCTTTTCTAAATATTTACCCAAGGAAGCATAAATAAATCCTATTTTCCTATATTTTTTCATTATTTCATGGAATATTATAAAATTATGTGAACTACAATTTAAACATATACTGAGATGATCAAAAGGTGTCACTAGTCACTTTAAAACTTTTTATCCACAGGGGATAAATAAAGATTTGAATTGCTTCAACATTTTTGTTGGCTGCTACATCTTTTGGAAAATATTTATGCTAAGGGAGTTACAATTCATTTAACTGAAATGATATTAAAGTATAGAAACAAATAGAAATAAAAATGAAAAAAAAAACTAAGCAACTAAACGGAAAAAAATATTTGGATATTTTAAAACAACTCTACTGAGTAATTAAAATATAAAATGATGCATAAATTCCTCATTGATATTTCAAGGAAAGAGAAACAAACAAATGTGATGTCATTTACAATTGCATCACTATTTGGGGTGGGACAGGTATGACCAAGAAATATTTAGAATGAGACATAAAGGGACCACATATGCTACTGTGGGGAGTGACAATTGGTACAACCACCTTAGAGATCAATTTGGCAAAACTTAGTGGATTTGAAGATGCTCATAATCTATTATCAACAGTTTCCCAAATAGGTATCTTATACTAAAGAATACCCCACATGTAGGTTTAAGGAGATGTGCACTACAATGTTCACTGAAGCATTACTTATTTTAGTGGGAGAACAATCTCATTATTCCTCTGTAGAACCACAGTAACACATAGCTGTGACTACTGTGTTTTATTCGTCCAATGGAATGTTATACAATAGTATAAATAAAGAAAACAAAACTATGTACATTAGCATAAAAAATCTAATGTTGAGAGGAAAAAACTTTAAACCTAGAATATCATTGCTATGAGTTCTTGAAATATAAAATATAATGATGCAAATTTTGGATTATTACACAAATGGAATAAAGTTTAGAAGATGCAAATTTTGGATTATTACACAAATGGAATAAAGTTCAGAAGACTGCATAGAAATTATTTACACCAACTTATTCTGAAAAAAAAAATTGAGGAAAGGAAAAAGACAGAGGTGGGCTTTTGCATATCAACAATTTTATTTTCATTAAGGCAAATAAAAGAATGTTAACAGCTGCTTAATCATGGTGGCAAATACATGGATAAATGTTACATTAATTTTTATCATTTTCCATATAGTTTTTTTAGAGTGCTTTGATGAGAAAGGTATATTTAAAAAAAAGCAAAACATTTGCTAATTTTTGGAAGTTTAAAGCTTGAAAAATCACCATTTTGAAATATTCAAATTAGTTTCCACTTTCTCCATTGGGGTGCAAAAGTTTGTTGTTACTGTTGTTGGCTTCCTGTATTTTTTTTTTTTTTTTTTTTTTTTTTTTTTTTTTGGTATTGGGGATTAACTCAGGGGCATTCAACCACTGAGACGCATCCCCAGCTGCACTTTGTGTTTTATTTAGAGACAGGGTCTCACTGAATTGCTTAGCACCTCACTGTTGCTGAGGCTGGCTTTGAGCTCTCTATCCTCCTGCCTCAGCCTCCTAGGCCACTGGGATTACAGGTGTGGGTCACGGCACCCAGCTGGTTTCCTGGTATTTTTATGCCAGATTTGTATTGCCTATTTTCAGGTAAGTGAACTTATGACAGTATAAAACAAGTTGTGAAGACCTGTATGATTTCCAAATGCCAGTATTCTCCTATGGAGATAACCCTGTCCCTTTAATTTGGATGTATGCTATCAAGGATGTCTTGATAAATGGGTGACCCATCCTTCCTACTCACACCCAAGTCACAAGGAACTCAAAGAAGGCATAACTACCTCCCACTTCAGTATGGAATAATCTTCTTACTATTAGTAAATTCACATTGCTGCTGAGCTGCCTTAGTGTGTCAGAGAGACTCCTTTCTGCTGAGGTCTGTAAATTTTACATTACATGGTATTGCTAATAAATATTCTTTAAAGATTATTGCATGGCATGGCTATATATAGTGAGTAACATAATTTATACATATATTGTTTGCAAATGTGAGATCTTAGATGAAAATTCTCAGAAGTGTTTTGCAATTACCAATTAAATATACAGAAAAATTAGTATATATCTACACTTGGAAAACCTAACATGATTGATTACTTATAAAAACCAGCAGTTAAAGAAATTAGTACTAGGTCAGAATTTTGATTGAAACTAGACTGTCTTCCTTAAGGGCAGGCATTTTCATTTGTTCTTCCAAAGATGAAATGCTGTTAGTGACAGGACAGTAGTAGACAGGGTCCAATACAAGTGCCAGAGCTTCTATAGATGATAAATGTTTACATATGTAAAGGGGGAGAACTAATAATCTGTCATCATTTTATGATAGTGTATGGTCGGCTTAGTGGTCCACATAAATTGCCTTGGAGATCTAAACATATTATTTAGAGAGCAGATGCTACATAGAAGTGAAACAGTTTCCTCATAACTAGCCTCCAACTTACTGTCACAGGAATCATCTCTAGGGACATCTCCCATTCAGTTTCAAAACCATTCAGACTCCCAATGCTGCCTGCAAGGGTGCTAATGATGGTGATGATTTTCATGGTGTGGGTGCTTGTTGAGAGGGAGCTATGCTGAAACCATTTCATATTTCACATTACTACCAGAACAGCTGTTGATAGCAGTATTAGCCACAACCAACTTTGGCTGAATTCAAAGTGACCTGAAAGAGCTGTATTCTAAATCTTGCTCTCAATACCATGGGGTAAATACATTATGTGGTAGCATGTGCACATCAAAGGAAAACAGGTCTTTTGATTATCCCTGTGTGTACAGACTTCTGGCAAAATCTATGATGAACAATGGAGCTGAGTCTAATGTTCTGGCTAACATTGTCTGGGGATGGCACTTTGAAATGGGAGAGATGGTCACACTATTATTAGAGTGACTGGATCAATGAATAACCTTGTTTGAGGTTCTAATTGTATAGGACTTTAAAGTCTCTGTGGAAAAGAAGACAACATTTTATTGACTCACAAGTAAACCTTCAGTTTAGGAGAAATAAAATGCTAAAATGAAAAAAGCACACAAGCCTGGGGTGTTTATTTCCATGTATATTCCATTTTTCAGGTGCATGTTATATCCTAGTTAAATCCATAAGGTAATGACAATAGAAACAAAGTTCTCTGCGCACGTACAGCTAATAAGTAATTGGTTTTCTTTGCTAATCCCATTGGATATTCAATGTGTAATCTTCACAAAGGACATGGTATGAGAACCATGACTTGATAACAGGGTTTCTTAAATTTATATTTCAGTGTCAAGAAGGGGAAAATCAGGGGAAAATAATAAGGATTGAATTCAAGACTTTTTTTTTTTTTTAATTTTAAGAATTGTCCTGGGAATTCCTGAATGGGAGATATAATTTGAAAGATTGGTGTAACTTTGACATTACATAGAGCATTAAACAGGAGCAAGTAAATAAGAAATTCTCTAGAACTTGCTTATCAAAGTGCAGGCTGCAGAGTAGCAGCATCTACCTCACCTGTCTGCTGGTTAGGAGTACTGAATCTCAAGCTCCATTCCAAACCTGCTGAACCAGAATGTGAATTTTACAAGATCCTGAAACAATTCATTGGTATGTTAAAATTCAAAAAGTGCTACTCTGGAATGAATTAAATTAATTTTCAGATGACTTTCTAGAGAATTCTTTACTTCCCTAAAGGGATAGATGTCTGGGAGGCTTACGTATCAGAGTCTAAAAAGGCTTAGAACACCCAGAAGATGAGTCAAAGGATTGTTATCATCAAATTCATGATGGCTGACTGTGGAGAGCCATCTGTGGCCTATGTGTGGACCAAATCGTCATGGAAGCCCATTGAATAGGAAAATCTGGTATTTGAGAACTTCCAAAGGCAATCCCACTAGGTAAAATTGCCCAGATACATGTGAGTCCTATTCAGCCAGGTCCCACACAGCACCAGAGACGGAGTGACCTTCTGTAGTCACACAGCTTCTCTGATAATAGGTATAGCCTGCCAAGATGCCAATCAACCTGTTGACTGGAAGACATCAGGAAGCAAGACTCTGCCCCTGAAACCTCATCCCTGCCTTTGATGTACCCCCTTAAATAAACCATTGGAGCCATTTTTTAATTATTCTGTTCCAGCTCATGCCAGGAATGGAAGAATCTATTAGGTGCTCCCTTTAAACTATAATTCTGACTCTTTTATTTCTTCACGAATTATTTCAGGCTGTATTTTGTCAGGTGGCTTATCCCCTCCTGGACAGGAAAAATTACCCTGGAAAGGTGCTGGCAGCCTTGTGTTAGCTGACTTGCCAATCTTCTGGGAACAAGCATCTTTAATCAAAGTTGGTTTGGCTGTAGAAATTAATATTACACTTAGTTATGACTGGTAGTGATAGCAGCACATCAAAAAGGGACTATGTCAAGCAAAGACTTCTGAACAGTGTGTGATTAATTACCTGGGGAGAGAGAAAAAGGGCCCATGAAGAAATATTTCTCATTAGAAGTTTCAGTCCTAGGCTCTAGGCCCTAGAAAACAAGAAAGCTGTAATCTGCCTGACTTAGGCAGCTACCAAATGATATTTGGAAAGAGTCTATACCCTACAACATATTCCCATGCCTCATAACTAATTTATATTTCACAACTTGTCTTATAGCAATGTGATACACATCATTTAAATATCTTTTGATTACTATAACATTATAGTAAATTTCTATGTGGACAGTTCTCTTGTAGATACTATAAGATGATACTATAGAAAATATATATTTCCATGATGATGATGATGATGATGATGACGATGATTGAACCCAGGGTGTTATATATGCTAGGGAAGGACTCTTCCACTTTGTTACACCCCCAAGTCCCAAACTGCCTTAATTTTAATATCCTGAATTATCAGAATTATTCCAAAATATATGTTATACATCAGATTTCTGTGGTTGTTGTAATTTATAGGAATGAAACTTTGAAAGTCTTTAAGAAATAAAAAAGCAAACTTTTTGCCTGACAGAATATAAGAAAAGGCTTGAACAGTTCATTCAAAGGTAAGAAAGATGTGCTAGTACACAAAACCAACTGGAACCAGGAATTCAAATATCCCCAGGACTCATTCAGAGTCTCTCTTACTCTCCCCGCCCCACCCCCTTCTTCCTCTCACTCTCCCTCATTCATCTTATTTTTGGATGCACTCTATTGTCTTCCTTTATCTAAAACATTTTATCCATGTGTTCAGAAAGATGATAATTGATTCTTCTCAAGCTTTACTTCTCATAGCTATTCCCACTTAAACATGGTTGGCTTTACCCTCTATAATATAAAGTTCAAAGTTCCAGGCCAGTCTTAAATTTTCCAGCTAGTGTTGAGCTCCTTGTGGACCAATCAGCTGCTACTGTGAAGGGGCTCTTGTAAGGATGGGATTTTGAGTCTGACTGAAATGAGAAGCTCTTGGAGAGTAACATGGCAATTTTGTAGAAACTAGTAAGTTGGAGAGAAAATAAGAGCAATTTTATAACAAGGAAAGACCAAACAAAATAACTTGTGTGTAATGAATATATACATAGAATGACTTTAAAATGGTTTTAATACATAAATCATTTATTTATAGGGACAGATAAGTATTTTATTTGAAATAATGAAAGCTGTGGCTTTTAAGGGCATGTCCTTACTTAAAATACATGAAAAAGCAGATTATATTGCTGTAATATTCAATTTTTTTCCATATAAAAAACAGGAGACCATAAAAATATGCATGATTAGGAAAATAAATCAATGATTACATTGAAGGCTATAGAAATTTAGGGAGTTAAAGAAACTAAGAAAAGGTAATACATAATTGTATCAGAGGCATAGAGTAAACATTTAAATACATCATTGAATAAGTGAATGATTGAGATCTGCATGTGTTTAGAAAAAATATATTTCATTGAGTAAAAACACCAAGCTGTATAAATAACATCATAGTATAATTGCAGTCTTGTTTTTAAAGCTATGAATATATATTAAAATTATAGCAGTAATTATCATTAATTAAGCACTTACCATATTTCAGATATTGCTTTGTGTTCTTTACAATTATTACCTAATTGCTAACTGAATATAAGAAAATAAGAATCAATTGAATAGGTTTTAGGTACTCCTTTATAAATCCATTCTTATCTTCTTTGAAAACAGATAATTGATGAAGTCTTCCTGTCTAAATCTACCTTTTGCATGCTAATGGATTTTGGCATGTTAACTCCCCAAATATGTATGCATATTTGTTCATCCATACATCTCTTCTTTAAATGTTTGTTGAATGGTTACTATTAGGCACTCTTGTATGCTCTAGAACTGCACTGATTAAAATACTATACATAAATACAGTTATCTCATAATAGACAAAGGTGCCAAAAACATAAATTAGAGAAAAGATAGCCTCTTCAACAAATGGTGCTGGGAAAACTGGAAATCTGTATGCAGCAAAATGAAATTAAGCCCCTATCTCTCACCAAGCACAAAACTCAACTCAAAGTAGATCAAGTACCTAGCAATTAAACCAGAGACCCTGCGCCTAATAGAAGAAAAAGTAGGCCCAAATCTTCATCTTGTCAGATTAGTCCCTGACTTCCTTAATAACACTCCTATAGCATAATAAATACAATTTAAAGAATCAATAAATGGGATGGATTCAAACTAAAAAGCTTCTTCTCAGCAAAAGAAACAATCAGTGAGATGAACAGAAAGCCTACAGAATAGGAGCAAATTTTTACCACATGCACATCAGATAGAGCATTAATCTCTAGGATATATATAGAACTCAAAAAAAACTTAACACCAAAAAAAAAAAAAAACTGAATCCATAAATGGGCCAAGGAACTGAACAGACACTTTTCAGAAGAAGATATATAATCAATCAATAAATATATGAAAACATGTTCAACATTTCTTGCAATTAGAGAAATGCAAATCAAAACTACTCTCTAAGATTTCATCTCACTCCACTCAGAATGGCAGCTATTAAGAATACAAACAAAAATAAATGTTGGAGAGGATGTGGGGAAAAAGCCACACTCATACATTGCTGGTGGGACTGCAAATTGGTGCAGACAATATGGAAAGCAGTATAGAGAATCCTTGGAAAACTGGGAATAGAACCACCGTTTGACCCAGCTATCCCACTCCTAGGTCTATACCCAAAGGACTTAAAAACAGCATACTACAAGGAAATAGCCACATCAATGTTTATAACAGCACAATTCACAATAGCTAACTGTGGAACCAACCTAGATGCCCTTAAGTAGATTAATGGATAAAGAAAATGTGGTATATATACATACTGGAATATTACTTAGCATTAGAAAAGAATAAAATCATGGCATTTGTAGGTAAATGGATGTAGTTAGAGAATATTATGCTAAGTGAAGTAAGCCAATCCCAAAAAAACCAAATGCCAAATGTTTTCTCTGATATGTGGATGCTGATCCATAATGGGGATAGGGTGGGAAGCATGGGAGGAATGGAGGGACTTTAGGTAGGGCAAAGGGGAGGGAGGGAAAGGAGGAGAAGTGGGTAGGAAAAAAACGGTGTAATGAGATGGACATCATTACCCTAAGTATATGTATGAAGACACAAATGGTGTGTTTCTACTTTGTATATAACCAGAGACATGAAAATTGTGCTCTATATGTGTACTATGAATTGAAATGTATTTTGCTGTTATGTATAACAAATTAGAACAAATTAATGAATTAAAAAACCACTATATATTCTAGTGAGGAATTACAGAAAATATGCTTATTATTTATATATACTGTACTTGCTAAAATACAGTATATATGATCTCACATGTGATCAATGTTACAAAAATAGAATGAGGTTAGGGGATCATAAGTTCCAATATCAAGACTGCTGTTTTAAATAGGGGGCTGTGGGTAGACTTTACCATGAATGTCATTCTTGAGCAAACACTCAAATGATGTCAGGGAATGTCTAGGGGAAGAGTTACCCAAGTAGAAAGAAGAGCCATTGCAATTGTTCATGTTATTGCATCTATTCCTTCAGCGAAGTGGGAAGCCAAAGGCCTGATCTTGCCCTGTATATTATAGGAACATAATGTCTTTGGATCTGTGGAATGGTGTTGGCAAGGAAGTAGCATAGGCTGTGACACTGGAGAGGAAAACAGAGGGATGGGGAGCAGCTCACAGCAAGAAATGGGATCTGAGAAGAAAGATAAGATGTGAAAGTCTTCCAAGAGAGTTGTCTATGCAAAGTAAATCACCTTTATAAAAGTGTGTATAATATTGGGCATATAGAGAAACATATAATGAGTAAAATGGAAGAAAAAGCCCAAATCATGAAAGCAGTAATATTGAGAGTATTAAAGTGTGGGGAAGGACACAGGTAGGAGTCCTAATTTTTCTTTTATGAATTTTTACTTTATTTGATTTTTATAATAAGCTGTCATTACTTTTATAATTAATGTATAAATAAAAACAGATGAATAATATATGGCATAATGAAGAAAATATTTGTTTCAATATGTATATGTAGCAACTAACTAAAGACATAATTAATGCCAATGTCTTCTCTGTAATCTAAGGATACAGAGGTATCTTTCCTGGTAATTACCTTGAGAAAAGGGAAGACAACTCTAAAGCATAGATGTCCTCCCTGGGAGTTTGATTTCAGAACTGAGAGAGAGAGTGTCTATAAACTTCCCCTTCAGCAGCATCACCTGGACTGCTACCATACATTTTTTAGAATGGTGTTGCAAGCTTGAGTATAAAGAGACAGTGGTATACTCAATATTTGTCTTTTCCTATCCTGGCAGAATTTTACCTTCATAATGACTGTAGCAAGCTGTGTTGTGTAGGGACCTATAAACTCATAAAAAGTTTTGCCAAGATAATTGCTTCAGGTAGTCATTCCAATTCTGTTAAATTCTGTTCCTTGAGTATATATTTAATAGTTGCATTTATTCGATCTCCTCCTGAAATTCCTAACTCTTGCAATTCTGCATTTGTACTTCTACTGTTGCATAATCATTTGGAGAGTTATTCACAAATTTTCCATTTGGTAAAATTCTGTAGTAGCAGGATCATCTATTCATTAATTTTCAAAGTATTTCTTCAGATTATCTTTTCAAACAATTTAGATCTTTCTAAATTGTTATCTTTATGAATTGTTTCATTCATGAGATCATCAAATCAATGTATTTATAACATGACTCAGAGCTTGGCTCCAAAGAATAGTCTCAGATATATATTGAAAGAGACATTCTTTGAAACTTGGAAATCCAAGTATGCAATGAAGGGGACCTTTACATAATATAAGCTAAGATTGTTTACTGATATAAAAAAGCAATATATTAAGTCTACAAAAAATCTTTCCTAATTGCTAGCAATGTCAATGCTCCTTATTTCCCCTTTCTGGATGAATACAACGTTTTCTTCTATAGGTCTTATCTCATTTGACCCTTCTGTAGTTGCTAAGATTTCTGACTACTTCTTCCTTCTTGAAACTCCTTTCTCTTCTAGGTTCAACCAACTCATGGTGTTTTGGGCTCTCCTCTTAAACGTTGAATTATTGCTTCATATTCCCCCTTTTAGGGACTTTTATTCCTGATTGTAAATTAATTTATTAGATCAGTCAAATGTATTGAACAAACACTTCCTATGTGAGGGACTACATTCACTATTAGGAGTACAGCAAGAAGAAAATAAATAAACATAGTTCTTATCCTAGGAGCTATGCTTGCTATACTCTCTGTCAATGATTTCATCCAGTCCAATTAATGATTCATGAACCCATACCTTTCAAATTGTAATCTAACACAGTGCTTCTGAGATATTGTTATTCCCTGAGCAGCTTCATCTGAATTTCCTTTGACTTTCCATCCATCTACCCTTTCATTCAACATGTCCATGGGCTACAAAGGTGAATAAAATGAGACAAAGACCCTGTCCTCATGGAATTTGAAACAAATTTGAAGAGACAAACAATAAAAGTAAATTTACAAGTAATAGATTTAAGTTATAATCAGTGGCAAAAGAAACCATATTAAGATATTTTAGGTAGTGTTATAAGGAATGACCTTTAAAGATATTTCTGTAGAACCAGAATGAAGAGATAGAGTGGGACAGTCAAAGGACTGAGAAAAGAGTATTTCAGATGAAGTAGATTGTCGTTTTTCACAAAACAAAAAGAATGTCAGTACAATTAGGATGGAGTGTGAAAAGGGGAAAATCAGCAGATGTATCACAGAGCAAAGGCCACAGAGGTAAATGGGCAGATCCTATAAAAGAGTTTGTAGTTCACCCTAAATAAGATGAGAAGACACTAGAAGATTTACTTTGGACTTTATTTAATTTATATTGTTAAAGAGAGTAGTCTGGTTGCTAACTAACTTGTTTAAAGGGATGGTAAAAGAGAAACTAGGATTCTTCAGCCACCTACCTGGATTTCTATTAACCTACTACTGAAGCACAGGTAAGAGATGATGGTGGCTTACACTATACAATGGCAAGAAAATCTTGAAAAGTGGTTCTACTCAGAATAGAGCAGACAGAATGTGTTCATGGACTGGGTGTTGAAGATCATGGGAAGAGAAAAGTTAAGATAATTTCTATGTATCTAACTATATGAATTGCTGTATTGTTTACTGAGAGGAAAAAAATGGGGATAAGTTGGAGAAATTAAGATTTATGTCTTTTATGTTTTGTACCTCCTATGTTTGTTTGAGATAACTCCTATAATATCAGATAGGAATGTTATATAATTATATATTATATCATATATGTGGACAAATGAATCTGAAGCAAGATGGCAAGATCTAATCTGAATATTTTAATTGGAAATCTCAAGCAGATAGATGACATTTAAAAGATAGCATTGAATAAGTATAAAAATACAAAAGAGAATAATATAATCTAGAAAAAGAATATAAATAAAGAAAAGAAGGGCCTGAAGACAGATTTTTAGGAGATGTTGATTTTAGGTAAAGAGGCTGGGAAGTAGAGAGGAGCCAGCAAAGGAGACTATGAAGCAGTAGCCAGTTAGGTATTAAAAAATTTTAAGAGATAAAAAGTGGTAGGAGCTATTTCTATGCTCAGCAGATGTTATAGACCCTCCTCCCATATATCATAAGACCCCCAGCTCCCTCATCTTCTCCTTTGAACTTCTAACACAATCCCGTCTCTCTGCCTACATCTCATTGGTAACATCTCCTTTCTCCTGACATTACTCCTCACTGGCACTATTTTCCAATTTTATTCACTTATTATTTTATGTTCCTAATTCAAATTATCTTTTTCTGACATTTGGTTTAAGACTTAGCGTTCTTTACAGCCTTTATTTAACTTTATTCCACATGGCTACTTCATTTCTTCAGATGCTAGTAGCACCAAACTTCATTTAAGGATCTACGTACAGACATTTGTATTAGTTTTCTGTTACTGTGTAACTAATTGCCACACCCAGAAATTAGTTATACAATAAAACAATACTGATTGGTTATTCCTGAGTTCTATAGGTCAGAAATTGGGGCAGGAGGTTTAGTTCCTCTATTTAGGGTCTCACAAAGATAAAAGTAGGATATTCAGCAGTCTGAACATTCACCTAGAACTCTAGGAAGTAATCTGCCTCCAAACTCATTTAAGTAGTTGACAGAATACTGTTATTTGCAGTGGTTAGAGTGAGGTCACATTTTCCTTAGTTGCTGTAAGTCAAGGGTTGGTCTGGCTCTTCTAGGATCTGTCCTAGAGGCAGCCCTTAGGTCCTTGCATGGAGTTCCTCTTATGCTTCAAGTCTCTCTTTTTCTTTTACTACTTGTCAGAGAACACTTTGCTTTTAAAAGGCTCATGTGATAGATCAATCCCAATAGGAATAATCTTCCTATATTAAAGTGATCTAATTAGTTAAATTACTAGCATGTGCAAAATCCCTTTTGCCATATAAGATAACACATACCTGGGAATAAAACCAGAGGTGAATGTCAAGGGGACTATTTTAGAATTCTGCCCCTGCCCCCCAGCAGTTGCTAAGTTTTCTTTGAACATTTCCTATGTGCCCATTGAGCTCCCCAGTTAAATTAAAAAATTACTGATGAGGAAGAAAGACTTCTTTTGACTGCCTAGCATTTGTTCCTCTTCTTGTAAGTACTCATGCTCTTTGCGGTGTGGGTGGGGGAGCATTTAATTGGTGGGCTGGATTCAGCTTCTTCTAGCTGGATACTTCCCTAAGACTTGGGATTGTTGAATGAGAAACACAAAGATAAAAGAAATAGCTGAAAGATTTAAGAAGGTGAATTGTATGCTGTGTGAATTATATGCAATAAAGATGTATTTAAAAATAAAGATTCCATATGATCATTCCTGTCTCCCTGCTTTCCAGTCTTCAGAGCAATTATACTTCTTCCTGCCTTCAAGTTTCATCCTGCAGACTCTGGTTAATAAGCCTAGCATACGTTCTGCAAATTACTTTTCACCTAAAGCTGTCAATCTTTTTGTTGTAGTTTGATAGCTAGAGACTATAACATATATATTATTATTTTCAGGGCTACATTAATAACAACATAAAAATTACTTACTTTGAGATGATTTATTTTCAACATAATTTGACATTGATTCACAAGTAGCATATATTTGCTTATTTATGGTTCTCCTAGTAATTGAGTTTTATAAAGGTATACTCATTATTATATTTTTTTGAGATCATCATGTATTTTAGAATGTGATAGGAGTTGAATTCCTTAAAAATTGATTCTGGATGGGAGCAGAACCTTACTCTCCCACTTGCTTAAAAAAAAATACCCTCATTATTTGGCTTACTTGAGTCATTGGAATATTTACAACTTTCATAAAAAATAAGCAAATAATATATGAAATAATATAAGATTATAAACCACATTTTTCCCATTAAGCTTAATGTTGCCTACATATGGATTTGATGTACTTCATTAACTGCTCTAAGAAAATATTAAGAGTTCAAAAAATATAGAGAGTTCACTTTTTAAAGTAAAGGAAAAAACTGTGTTAGTGCTGAGAACTTAGAATGGAGTTTTGAATTCCCATTCTTCCAATAGTCTAAACATGTATTTATTTAGTTAGAAGTAATTGTGTGCTTCACATCAACACAGGAAACAGACATATACCCTCTACTCACTACTTGAAGAGATGGAATAAGAAGATGATTGTCAAGCTAACAGTAAATATCACCCAGAGAGTATATTCCTCACATAAGGACTCACAAAAAATAGAATCCTGCTTACTCACAAAGGAAACACAATATGGAATGTGATACGAAAAGTGCAGACATTTATATTTTTCAACTGATGTGATCAAAAAATGACAACAGGAAATGAAATGCAGCATTGCAGTTTGGGGATAGATTCTTGAAAATTCTATTTAACACACAGAGAAATTTCTCCAAATTTCAGTATTATTAGAATTGAGGCAGACAATTCAAATTGTATATGGCACAAAACCATGACATTCTCTCTTGTAAGCTGTCCCTTGTCTATTTGTTTGCTTTTTAAACAGCTGTTGACTTGTTCTGTATCATCAATTCTGGTAGTTCAGGATTAATTCTCACCATTATCACTGGCTGAACATGATGGTACAATAAGCCAAAAATGACTAAAAGCATTGCAAGGAAAAAAATACTGAGGAGAATGGGAGAGAATCTCTCCATAAAAGCTAATCCCTTATGAACAGCATATTTAGAAACTGTCTGCAGGTAATTACATTCAGGTAACTCGATTTGAAAACGCCAAGTTCACACAATGGTTCATTTAATTCCATCTGGTGTACAATAATACATTCTTTAATGGATACATTGATTTAAATGAAAAATAATCAGCTCGGATTTTAAAAGCTCACATTCCCTGGGTAATTATAAAATATTATATCAAACATTAGAATCTCAGAAATGATCCTGGGAAGCTTAATCTACAAAAAAAAAAAAAAAAAAAAAAAGGAAATAAAGGTAATGAGCTTTAGACCTCTTACCACCTAAATCCCTTCTTAGTCATTGTATAGCTTCTTAGTAAGAAATGTATATATGGAGAAAAAAAATAAGTATGTGTGTGTGTGTAAAACGAAGAACTGAGTCAGAGCTTCTGACATCTTGGTAGGAAAACATACATTGATTTAATACATATATAAGTCATTTAATGAATTCAAATGTATTTTTTTTAATTTTTTTATTATTTATTTACTTATTCATCATGCACAAGTATAGTATCTTTTTACATACAACTGCTTGTATACAAAGTATATAAGTACCATTCAGATCTTCAATCATGCATTTAGGATAATGATATCCATCTCATTCAACCACCAATTTTTTTTTCCAACCCCCCCCTTACTCCCTCCTCCCCTCCCTCAAATGTATTTTTAAAGAGATATTTAGGTCTTGGAATGATCTACCTGGCATCAAGATAGGAATGGTACAGAGAGAGGCATATTTTATCACAGCTCTCCTTTTAAGACAGTTGTTGATATAAACGGGGACTGGGCTCTGTAGACCAATGAATTACATATCTTATATTTTATATCAAGCATCTTGATGTAAGATATGGAGTAGAACAGTCCTCTTTGGGGCCTTTTGAGGAATGTGAACTGTGCCTGTAATGTTTTTCTTCCATCAGAGCTTTAACCACAGTGTTGGTTAAACTTGTCTTTTTAATTCTCCCTTGTTTCACAGAAATAAGCAAGGTAAATGCACCTCCTCATTGTGTGAATTTTTTCCCTTTAGTTAATGTACTATCTATGATTTCTCAATAAATTAAGGAAAGCAGACTTTTTCCAAAGTCATTTTGAAATGCAACATGCTAGGCTGGCCCTGTTACAACAATATAAAAGAACTGCTTTTTCTTTGTATTTTCTTCTCTGTTGTATATTTTCTACCCACCATGTTTATCCAATTTTCCAAAATCAAGACCTACCCCTAGCCTTCTCCTGTTTTCTATACATGCCCTGGAATAAACCAGTTCCTTTCCTCTGCCTCCACCACACTCTAGGAGCAAACTTTTTTTACAGTCTCTTCCTCAAAAATTACATGCTTAGTTGAATTCTCTCAGATCCCCTTGCTCTCTGAAATAGGATTTAAGTAATTTAATATATGTAATATGCAAATAGCTACTAGTAGTACATCAGTGTGTTATTTCATTTCAGTTATTAAAATGTATTACTTTAAGGACCTCCTGACATGAAGTTAATAAATCTATTCCTTTTGAAATTTTGTATAGGAGAGCACATGGCTAGTACCTTTCAGAGTAATGGAAAAAAATATGGCTCAGGATTTCATTAATTCATTCAATAAATATTTAGGAAGTGCCTACAATGTGTCAGCATAGTTCTCAGCACTTGAGAATTGACAATGACTAAAATGCACAAATTCCTATTTACCCAGATCACATGGTGGCAGGAGGAGGGGTGTCTCGCAGAGGTAATGACACAGTTAATTAATAATAGGAATAATGAATATGGAAATTTTATTTTATGTTAGTGAAAAAATGCTATTAAAATGACATTTCAATTCACAATAGCTAAAATGTGGAACTAACCTAGATGCCCTTCAATAGATGAATGGATAAAGAAACTATGATATATACACGATGGAGTATTACTCAGCAGTAAGAGAGAATAAAATCATGGCATTCGCAGGTAAATGGATGAAGTTAGAGAATATAATGCTAAGTGAAGTTAGTCAATCCCAAAAAGCCAAATGCCTAATGTTTTCTCTGATATAAGGAAGACGATACACAGTGGGGTTGGGATGGGGAGCATAGGAGGATTAGAGGAACACTAGAATGGCCAATGGGGAGGGAGGGGAAGGGAGGGGGCAAAAAGGTGAAGAAGAAAAAAAAAAAAGATGGTAGAATGAGATGGATATCATTACCCTAAGTGCATGTATGAAGTCACGAATGGTGTGAATCTATTTTTTATACAACCAGAGATATGTAAAAATGTGCTCTATAAGTAAAATCTGAAATATATAATACATTCTACTGTCATTAAAAAAATGACAGCAAATTAATAGATAATTGGGGACATTCACAAAAACAGGGAATAGAACAGTGGCTGCCTACACTGGAGCATGGGGAGCTGGGGAGCTATTGGTCAACAGCATAAACTTTCAGTAATAAGATGAATAAATTCGAGGGACCTAAAGGTCTAGTGTACAGCATGTGACTACTGTTAATACCACCCAGTTTTTATACTTGAAATTTACTAACACAGTGGATCTTATATGTTCTCACACCAAAACCAAAACAAAAAAACATATGATAAATAGCGGGTGATAGATGTGTTAACTAACTTGATTATGGTAATCATTTTATAATATATTTGTATATCAAACCATTATGTTGTACCTTACTTACACAGTTTTTAAATGTCAATTACTTCCATAAAGCTGTGTAAAAAAAAGAAAAAAGAAGGGGGCAGCTGCAGTGTTCAATAAGAGTATCAGAACAGGTTCTATTAAGAAGGTGAACTTCAAAGATACAATAAAAGACAATGCAGATTATCCAGGTAATTTTTTTTTTTTTTAGAGGAAAAGTATTTCTGGCAAAGGTCTTTAGATGATATTGCAAAAGAAGTATCCCAGTGAGAAGCAAGGTAGCCTGAGCCTACAGGAAGGTAAATCAGGAACAGGATTGAACGTGTAGCTGATAAATGTGAAGGGATGCAGGGAGGTCTCATGACATTGGGCTGTGTGGGGCATTAGAAGGACTTGGCTTTTATTCTGAGGAGTTCCAAGAGAGCTCCACACTAACTTGGCTGTGTGGCAGCCTAATCAGAGGCATATTTTGAGGTAGGTAAACTTTTTACACATCATACTGCTTATCTGTAAGGCTATGCATCAAGTTGAAGGACCATTATAGTCACCACTTACTCAACCACCTCTGATAGGAATTTTAAACCTACAAGTTACTTGCTAAAACATGAAGAACTCAATCTGGGTGTGATATAAAGCTTCCTTCTGTCTCTGCATAAAAGTTTTGGGAATATCTGGTAACAACTCAAAAGTGATTCTTACATTACTCTAAAATAATGCTTCTTCTCTGTGAATTTAATGCTGAATGCATGTTCTAGACTAACAATTAATATAAAATGATAATTGAGACAGAACTCATTCCAAGAATGAAAATACGTTTGAATTAGTTTGTTATGTGTTGGAAGTCCTTGACTTCTTTTCTCTCCTATAAAAGAATAAGCTACACGTAGTAAGGGAGACTTAAGAACTGCTGGTAACAATGAACTTTGTCTCCTTTAGAACGCAGAAGACACTAGGTAAGTATCCTTGTGGAGGTACAGAAAAGGCACACTTAGTCATTTCGGCTGGCATTATTCCTGGAAGTTCTGTTCTGTGGCAGACTGCTGTGAGGAAGGAATGGTGATTGTTACTTTGAGCCATTCCTCTGCAGAAGGGCCCATTTGAAGCATGACTGCTGAAGGAGAAAAGAGTCAGAGCTCTAAAATGACAGCTCTCTTTGCGCCATTATGTCCCCTTTGAAGGCTGTTGTAGCTCAGAGATCTGTAGAATCTAAGGCATTTCAGGTGATATCAATATCTCTTTACCTGCAGATCTTTTCCCCATTCACGTATTTACACATAGCCCTACGTGAACAAACAATGGTTTACAGCTGGTGGAGAAATATGACTTTAAGAGAAAAATCTTAACTTTTCTCTGTAAATGATAAAGCATAGAGTATCCTAATAGCTAAATACAAATTCATTTCCTCCTGCAACTTTTTTATATCCCTGAACTATAAAGTAAGTTTTTAAAACTCCAATTAAATTTTATATTTGAGCATTTGTCTTTGGTATATATTCTTTTATACAAATTATAGTTATTAATGAAACTTCCATGCCTTCCTATACACTTGGGCTTTCAATGCATATTTAAATACTAACAAAACTCTGATTAAGATGCAGAAACATGAGTAGTGAAACTAATAGAAATACTTTGCTCCTGTCTTGTCTTGCTTCTATATTATATTCATCAAAATTCCAATTAACAACTGAGAATGTAACATGACTTCTTATGTGTATTTTAGTTCACTCCTAGCAACTTTGGTTTAAAGAGTTTGGAAAAATGAATATTTTTAGCATGAAATGGAAGCAGGTTTGGTTGAATAGTAATTTCAGGTGAATTTTATAGTGCATATTTCCTTGACCAACTGAAATTTTATTCCCTCATTCTCAATTTAAGCATTTACGATTAATCAAAAAATTTATGTTCTTTTTTGTCTTAGGCTTGTATCTGCTAGCTCATTTGATTGCTTCATTGTGCTAATGAGCTCAAGGTCGAAAGTTTTTGTCCCTGTGTGAGCCAGCTATGCCTGGAGGAAATTTGGTTCAGAGGCTTCAAAACACAATCCAATTTTCAGTCAAATGCTTGCATTGTAAGGCAATGTAAACTCATCACCTTGGAGTGTAACAAAAAACTCAAACATAATCTGCATTCATGCTAATGATCCAAACAGCAAGGATAGGACTCTTATGTGTTTAATCACATTTTCCCCTTGACAGAGTGGTTCTGTATGAAATGTAAGTTCCTCAGCATCAAGGTCTGTTCCTGCTTTGCTTGATAAAGAGAATGAATGAACTAGCACATGGCAGGAAGGAAGGACACAGGAGGAAAGAATCATTGACCTTTCTCTTTGAAGAGTATGGAGTAAGAATTGTGAGAAACAGAAATTCCAGGGATCCATTTTCAGAAATTGTGATGTAAGAAATGTAGTCGGAGGAGAAACGGCAAAATGGAAAGTTATAAGCAGTTAACTCACACAATAGCACCAGAGCCTATGGATGTGGCAGATCCAAAATCCATGCACCTCAACAGCCCCTTGTCAAACAGGAGATGAAGGAAGGGGTTGGCCTGACCAACAGAAATAGAAATTTGTTAAGAAATAGTAACTTAGGCAAAGAAGAGCTGTGTACATGTCAGAATGTGTCAACCTAAGAAAACTTTCCTGCCACAGGAGAACACAGGGAGGTAGGAACAACTAAAGGTGTATTTCTATAATCCAATAGGAGGCAGTAAAACCTAGGCAATGTTCAGGAAGACTATGTACCCCATAGTACTCAGCCAATGAGGAACCAGGGTGTGGGAAGAACCAAGCCACTAGGGGATAAAAGGCTGATTGTAACCTCTCTGGGAGTGGCTCATCTGAAGTCCCTGATCTTGAAAGACTGTCATTAAAATCTCCTCCCTCCCTCTTTTCTCCCCCTGTACCTGTGTCTCTGAGTCCATCTTTTGGGTCTGAGAAGGTGAGTGTATTTCTCACAGGTAAGTGAGTTTCTTACAGTTGAGCAGAGAATGTTTTTGAATATATTCCAATCTCTCCCACCTAAGAAAATTTTAATTTTTCACATTCCTACAATTATGAACTTTTCCTTCTCAGCCAAAATTATTCAAGCACTTTCAATTTCCTATCCACTCACTTTTCAACCTCCTCTAATTTGTTTTTTTGCCTCCATAACTTCACCAGAATAGCTCCTACTAAGATTAACAATGACCTTCCAATTACAAATATACATTCAGAGCCCTCCTACTACCTCAGTGCTCAGGAGCATTTGTCCCTGTTACTCAATCTTGCCTTCTTGACATAAACTTCTTACACTCTCCTGATCATCCTCACACATTTCTGACCACTTCTCAATATCCACTGAATACTCAAATGCCAATAATGACCTGTTAAATGTTGAAGTTTCTCAATATTAAGTCCTTGTCCACTTCTTTTTTCCTTATATGTTCTCTCCTTGGGTAATCTTGAACAGAAACATCTCAAGAGATATATATTAAAATCTGTGTCATCATTAGCCCCGGATTTTCTACTTTCCATCTGAGTTCCTTGACTACATTTATCAGTCATCATTGTTTCTTCCAGTAAAACCTTTACACAGAAAAGATAAGACTGCAATCCTAGGACTCCGCTTCCAGAAATTCTTGCAGATTAATATAGAGGCAGGAGTCTGCTCACCTGAGAAAGGGTACTTATCAAAACTGATTTTGTTAGGTAGCCAGTCAGCCATGAATGGGTGAATAGGGAAGAGCAATGAAGGGTGACTGAAAACCACAGGGAGCCTAGCTGACAGATAAATACCTAGAAGATGGGGACTTGATACATTAAAACCTCCCCCAGCCCAAAGTACCTCCCCTTAAGAAAACTGCTGTTTCAAGACCATGTCGCATCCTACCAGGTGGCTTGGACCCAAACTATCATAACCCACAATCACCCTGGCAAAAAAAAAAAAAAAAAAAAAAAAAATCAAGACCCTCACAAAGAAAGCTTGCTGAGGGATCTACAGATGGCAATACACCAATTAAGGGAGGAGAAATTGAGGCTAAAACAGGGGACTTAATTTCCTTAAAAACCTCTAACTCTGCGAGCAGTACACTATGTCTTTGAGGCTGTTGGTGCACTTCTCATGCTGTGAGTCAAAATGTCAAAAGGTGGACCTGGATGGGACACTCTGGAAATTTCCATGGGACTCCCAGTGAAACTGGAGGCAGGAGAGGTATGCTGTCCCTCTACTCTCTGAAAGGACCCATTCTCTCTTGAGAGTATCCCTTTTCCCCCATTTACTATCCATTCTAATAATCTCATGCCTGTTACTCTGAGCAACATGTCTGAAATCTTTCTGAAATTTTTGCTCCTAGGCCCCCAAATTTGACATATATCTCACTTCCCTTTTTGAAACACTAAGACCCTCTCATGGTGATTTTTACTGTAGTAGCTTCACTTTATTAATTGATAGTCCAGCGATAATTTGGAAGATTCAATATTTTTAACTCTACTGTGCAAGAGCAAACTTTAGTATTTTCCACACAAACCTCATCTCTCAGTGTTCTCTAGTTTAATAGTCTCACTGATATGTTTGACTTTGTAAACCAAAAATTTACAATTTGGAATCTACAAAGTGTGTTGTTTTTACCTCTCTAGTAAATACTAGGTGAATAAATTAGCAAGATAAAATTGACAATACATGTAATATTGCAGGGTCTCATCCCCCTTCTTCACTGGGGTACGTAGGGAGCAGAAAGAAGGGGTGTTAGAGGGGACCTGTGTGCCCTGCACAGGTAGTAAGAATATATATTCTCTGCAGAGTAATTATAAACAATAAAACAATTTAAAGTCCAGCAACTTTAATTACAACACAACACTTGTACAATAATTACAACAATAAATACTCTTCCTAGAAAGAAGAGATACCATGGTGCCTTCCCACACTTTGCCATTGTTCAGTTTTACCTCAAGGTGTTATTAATTGAACCCTAAAAACTGCTCTCTGATATTAGGAGAGCTACCACTTGCTAGTGAAGCCAGAATCTGATAGGCAGTCAGTATATAGGTAAATCGTTTCAGGTTGGATCAAGAAAGCCAATTTTTTTTTTTTTTTCAAGGAGTGATTACATGATGTTTTTATTTATTTAAAAACTCTCTGTTTTGCATTATAAATTTCAAAAAATTCAAACCCATCATTTGATAAAAATTTTCACATCTTTCTTCTTATAACTTTATGGAAAAAATGGTGTTTGGGACAATAGGAAAGAGACTTCTTGGTCATGTGAAATTTTCTCCTCCTGAATCTCTTCATGATTTTTCCCAATGTGGAGAAGAAACATGCTCAGAAAAAGCTAATGCATGATGTTAACTTGGAAATCAATCTCGGGAACATGACTTTTTTTTTTTTTTTTTCAGTCCCAAATTCTTGCCTTCACACTTTTTTTTTTAGATTATTTATTTACTTATTCATAATGCACAAGTATATCATCTTTTTACATACAACTGCTTATATACAAAGTATATAAGTACCATTCAGATCTTTAATCATGCATTTAGGATAGTGATATCCATCTCATAAAGCCAATTTTGAGTGAGTCCAGGGAAGCTGAAGACTGTTGGGAGGCTGTCCCTGAGGGATTGGAATGTTAATTCCTTCAAAGACCTTCCTCCACCCTTATCAAGAACCTGCCCTGCCCCAAACTGTTGCCAAGGTAACCTGTCCCAGGAATTGCCCCTCCCTATAGGGAGCTATAAAGTTGTCAATTAATGTGTCTTGGGCTGCTCCATCCTGCCCTTCCCCCTTCAGCCCATCTGCTTCTCACCTTTTGGCCATCTTACCTGGCCTGATCACGTAGCAGGAAGGAGAGAGATAAGGGGAAGAGAGCAGGAGAACAAAGGAAACCCTGGGACATGTAAAAAGGCAGACCTGCCTCACTTCTTGGCATATCCAGAATACCAGCAATGGCCCCCTTCTCCCTCTCAAGAGAAGTCTATGTTACCCCTTTAAAATAAACCCTGCTTTATGTGCTTGCCCCGGCGTGCTTCTCTAATGTTCAAATTTCAACATTTGGGGGAGCAGAACTCCTCACCGGTAAACGGTGGTGTCACTAGCATTAGATTGTATTGTTCCCATGTCTCTGTTCAAAAGCTGGTGCCTCACTCCAGAATTGATGGACACCTTTCATTCTTTGAAAGAGAGGTACAATAATCTCGGAATTCCCTTTGTGGCAGACTCTCTAGTTTCATTCATTCCTTAAAAAAATATTTATTGAGCACAGTAATAATGCCAGGTCCTGTTCTAGGAGATGAGGAAACAATCTCGTGAATATAAAATACATTCCTACCTTCTAAGAGCTTAACATTCTGGCGAGGGATACAGTCAACAATGATCCATAAAGGGCATATGTGTGTGGACACACACATACATATTGCTGGATAAATAATACAGTGTGCTAATGTGAATAAAGAAAGCAGAGACGGGGGAGAGGATGTGCATGTGGGAGCATGTTGGATGTTTAGATGGAGAATTTGTTAAAATTTTGTATGTAGCTAGGTAACCACTTATCCATTTCAGAAATAACTCTCACCCGTCCTCAAGATTTCTTAAAGTTGTACCAGTATCAAGTATCCCTGAACAAGGAGTATTTTGTACTGAAGTTCTTTTTATTACAATGATGTGGTCAGGGAAGCCACACTTCAATTTCTTACCATTGCGAGAATAATTTTTGGCAAAAATCATATTTCATTGTTGACAATTGTTTTCTATACATTGCAAGAAAATCTCATTTTCAGTAGGTCTGCAAATCGTTCACAAAGCTTATTCTAGTTTTCTTCTTTCCCTTTCTCACCACTGACTTTCTCCATTATGTAAATTTATTCAAACCTATTTTTAGACTTCAGAAACCCTTCAGGAATGTATGGAAAGCACAGACCCTTTCTTGTTTTCATTAAATAAGGAATGTTGAAACTGCACCCAAAGTCCACTTGTACTGAGTTTACAATTTGCATAACAAGGAATAGTGGCTTGTTCTTGGAGATGTTTCAGTCAGCCAGGATCAACACTCAGAAAAAAGCTGCTGTTTATCAAGCCCTTAATTCTCATGGAAATGAATGTGAACTACAGAAATAAGAACAGAATTGCTTTAGAACCTGAATTGGTTCACAAGTCATGCCAGCCACTTCTGGTAACCACAAAGCAGCTTAGGTGAAAGAGTGACAGCAAGCTAGAAAGGTCTTTGTCAAAGGACTTTATATCTAACCACCATCTCTGGCCAGAACCTGTTCCTAGGTAGGGAGGGAACCTTAGATTACAGGAGCAGCAAGGTCAGAGAATACAGTTTTTGTTATTATGTCCATTTACATTAATTTCTCTGAGAAGTAAACCATAACATTTGGGAAGACATGGAAGGTTATGACTCAATGGAACAATTATCCCTGGGGGAATGTATCCAGATCACTATGTTGAGTGCCAGTTAAGATCTGCTTCATAGACTGAATGTGTAATGTTAATGTATGAATGGGTCTCTACAAAAACAAAAAAAAATCATACAATGGGTGTGGATTTATGTGTGTAAAACTAGTTTGAGGGAAAAAAATGAAATAAAGCTAGAATTACAAGTGGTAAAAAATGATAGGTAACAGACAGATGTGATCAGTGGGAACATGAGGTTAAGGAGATAATTCTATAAACTGACTCCACTGTGCTAACCTCCATGTTCTTTCTTTTAAAGAGGCAATTTAACCTGCAGCCCTGCCTGGCTTACTTCAATATGATATGTGTGTTACATTGCTCAGCAAACAACCTGCTATCTGCAGAAGAAATGCAGGCCCCAAAGGTTCCTCCCTGCCCCACTCCAGAACTCAGGGAGATATGATCATTAAAATTGTGGGCCAAATCAGTGTGGGCCAAAGTGACAGAGTTGCTTTGGACCTTTACCCTGTGCAGTGAAGACTTGGAAGTCTGAGACAATCCTGCTGTCAGTAGAAACACAAAAGTTGGCTATGGACAGAACTCTCTGAAAACTTCCCTGAGACTCTTAATAAAACTGGAGGGCAGGAGGGGCATGCCATCTGTCTTCTCTGAGAGGATCCGCTCTCTCCCCTCAGAGTGTTTCCCTTTCCCCTTCTTCTATCCTTTCTAATAAACTCATGGCTGCTACTTTGAGCAACACATCTGAAATCTTTTCAGTGTCATCACAGGAATTGGTAAAGGAGGACCTCTACGGCTGTCTCAGCCCTTTGACAGACCCTTGCCCTCTAACAGAAAAAATAATACAGTTTCTCCTTTTCCCTCTGAATGCTATTATGTACATTTTGGTGAAATAAGAGAACTATAAAAAGGTTGAGTTAATAGCAAGATCTGAAATATTTAGAACAAAATTATTGACAATTTGGAAAGTGGATTAATGTCATTAAATTTAAGCTGTATTTGAAAGTAAACTAAACATATTTCCATTTTCAGATTGAAATCTTAAATTACTGACTGAGGAATCTGCATTAAGATTTGCAGAAAAGAGAGTCATAAAGGAGGTGGTTTAGGAAAGACAGTAGAAAATGTGGAGCAAAAGTCAGCTCAAGCAGGGATTCTTTCAATAAACTGTGAAATGCCATCAACAAATATAAATTCTAAGATGATTTAAGATAAGTCAAGAGAACACTGGGCACAATGGCACATAGTCTGTAATCTCATCAACTCTGGATGCTGAGGCAGGAATAGAGCAAGTTCGAGGCCAATCTCAGCAACCTAGTGAGACCTTGTTTCAAAATAATATAAAAAATGGTGGGGATGTGCTTTAGAGGCAGAGCAACCCCTGGTTTCAATTCTCACTATTGCCAAATTTAGAAAAAGAAGCTAAAGTAGTTTGCAGAATATTTGACAGATAAAATAAGGCATTTAATATCATTTGTATTCTTCCTGCTGGAAAAACATGTTCTGTCCCTCTTTTAAAAGTACCAACATTTTTTGTGCCTCCACTATCTCTGATATTTTTACTTGATCATTCATAACGACACTGCAAAGAACCTAACTAAACATAATAAAAAACATCATCAGTTGTTTGAACTGGATATGTTACAGACCTTTCTGAATCTAACATACAAGATGCTCTGACTCTGAAACAAGGCCCATATGAAAAGTAGGAAGTGGTGACCAGTCACCAGCTTGCAGAACTACACACCTGCAGGCCTGGGGGACAGTCATGGCTGCTGAAGTTCTGAATCTGAAAAATATCACAACACCAACTATTTCTAAGAAACAGCTATTTTTTAAATTTAAATTTTATTATGCAAAATTTAAACATTTATTACAATAACCAAAAAGTCTCTGGTTGGAAAAAGTAGAAAAGGAAATTTTGTCAGTTTCTGGAATATTATTTCCAATAAAGTTTGTGAACATGAAAGAGTAAATTAATCTGCTTTTCCATATCACTTTTAATAATATAATCATCCTTCCATCATTTAATGTTTAGCAGATATTTTAAAAATATCAACTTGAAAACATGTGTAAAATGTCCCATCTGCTGAGCACCCTTATCTTTCATCTTAGTACCCCCACTTTCATGTCAGTTTTCCCCCACTATAAGTGGGGGAAAGGCAGCATCTTCAGAAAAGTTCTATTTGGTCTCATTCCTTGGATACCCTTACCTGCTAATAGCAATTAGGGGAAATACTTAATTCCTTCTTTTTCCCAGGTCACTGAATTCCAGAACTGAAAGCCAATCTTCAGTATCTTGTGGGAGAATTTATATAATAAACTATTCAATTGAATGAAATGAGCAATATCAAATTTGAAAAAGTTTTAAGAAATGAAAAGCTTCTGAGACTATAACCATATCTCTGCCTAAGCAGGAAATCTTTCCTCTGAGACAGTCTCTGGAAGTCACTATTCTTTTGGTAGTCCCAACACTCAAGTTTGACACTGGTTTACCTAGACTATGTTCCTTCAAGAGAGAACACTTTGTTTTACTGTGCTTTAGCTAAACAAACTAGGAATTCTAAGCTTAAAAAAGTTTTCAGCTTCATGTTAGAGATATGTACATAAGAAGATAATGAGTTTATGTTGATTTAAATTAATTATGTACACATCAATACCAGCAAAAATCTGTGGGAATGATAAAGCAAGATTAATTCTAGATAGAGAAGTTTGAGGATCCTTGGATGATATGGTTTTGAATCATGAATAGATTATTATCTTACTAGACTTTTGACTCTGGAAATAGTCTTATGGAGAGATTAGAGGTATATTATATCAAAGGCAGAGAATTCCATGCAAAAGCTATTAAAATAATCAAGGCAAGAGACAATAAATTCTCAATTCACCATCAACAATATTAAACAAGAAATTATGCAGACAGCTCCTATTCCATCAACTTGATTTTACCGGCGTTTACTTGGTCCTCAGATTGAGATTTTCTTTTTATTTACATTATAAGTTCCAAGAATTCTTACATTATTCTCCTTATGTATTTTTTTCTATTCAATATTTCTCTACCTAGCTGGGCGTGGTGGTACATGCCTGTAATCCCAGTGGCTCAGAAGGCTGAGGCAAGAGGATCGTGAGTTCAAAGCCAGCCTCAGCAAAAGTGAAGCACTAAGGAGTTCAGTGAGACCCTGTCTCTAAATAAATACAAAAAAGGGCTGGGATATGCTCAGTGGTCGAGTGCCCTGGAGTTCAAACCCTGGCACCTCCATCCCCAAATATTTCTCTACCTAAATAATTACACAATTCCTAAGAATGTGTCAGTTTGGGTTAGCATTTTCTTCAGATAAACCTCTTTCAAAGGAATCTCTGAAATGTCCCCTGCTATCCCCAGTATCAGCCAGAATCAAAGCTTTCTTATCCCCCTTACCCTTAATCCAGCTCATCCTTCCTGAAGCCCATGGATTTAGCCCACACACATCAGCATATTAAACAAAGTCACCAAATTCCTCCAGAAATTATGAATACTGACTCCCTTTTGAAACTTTTAAAATATTTAAGTTTACTTTCACGTTACCCCAATTATTTCTTTGCCCATAAACTCTGTAGCTATGTTCTCCCTTAGCTCTGCTGTCAGCTTTTACAAAAGAAAGGTGCTCTACACACACACACACACACACACACACACACACACACACTTGCACAGAAAATTCCTAAGTTCTCTGGTTAGGTTTATCTACGAGAAGCCAGAATGCATGAACAGGGCTGCATCATCACTGTGTATACCCGAAGGTCACTTATACCAAGCACACATTCAAACATGGAGAAGAAAATGTCATCACTGGATTCATAGCCTTGTCAATACAAAGCTTCATAATGACCTGTTCATTGTATGCACTGCATATACAACAGCTAAATAACTACAAAAATATTTCTAATGCTATAATTAAATTCAATATAATCTTTAAGGGAACAACAAAAAAAAAAAAAAGAAAGAAAGAAAGAAAGAAGGAAAGAAAGAAAGAAAGAAAGAAAGAAAGAAAGAAAGAAAGAAAGAAAGAAAGAAAGAAAGAAAGAAAAAGAAAGGTGCTCTTTACTACAGCTGGCTTTTGCTTAGGCTTTGCCCCAGAACTGTCTTTTTATGCATGGCTAGTACCTTATTTGGGGGAACATCAGAACTCTACTACTGTCCAAATCTACCAGTTCCACCAAAGTTCTAAGGGAAATTTAAAACAGACATTTTGCATCTATGACAATCCACCACATTGTGAATGTAGATATTTTATTAAAATTATCAAAAATTACATTCAAAGAGATGCCCAGCTGAACTGTGAAGTCTCACCTAGTTGTCATTATTTAAATTTAAGAAAATATATCCTTTTCCCAACTATAATTTTTAAATACAAAGCTCTAATAAAAGAATCCATTGGTGTAAAAAAAAAAAAAAAGAAAATATCTTCTTTTGCAAATTTTTCTTTATAGACACATCAAGCAGTATGCTATCTGTTCACTATGCTGACAGATTTCTTCTATAAAGACAAAGATTTGCCTGGAAATGGTATACTCTCTGTAGTTTATGTGTTTATTTATTGTTTTTACTTCACTTCTATTCAACTTAAAAAAATTATTGGCTACCTACTATATACAAGGAAATTAGCTTGGTGTTTTGTTTTAGTTTAACACTTTTTTTTTTTTTTTCCATATGTGTGTACCCTGTTTTTAAGCAACAAATATTTACACCAGTTTAATAAAAAGGACCTCTTTATGTTTCTGGTAGTGTGTGGAAAAGTACACAAGATAACGTTCTTTTGCTGAAACTTGTACTGTTTTGATTCTCTTTGCAAAAGCAACATCCTTTTTTCTTTCTTATTGAACATCAAAGTGTTTATTAAAGCCTCTGAAGTGTGACCATTCTCAATTTTCCCAAAGAGAAGATATGCATTTCCTAAGGAAAAAAAAAAAAAAAAAAGAAAGAAAGAAAAACATTGCCTCTAGTAAGATCATAGATATGTGGTGCTGTCCTGTCTCTTTGTGTAGTGGTTTAAGTTTGTCTATACTTTGCTCTTTTTCTACAAATTCCCGGATATAATAACACTAGTTAATATAAAACAGAATTCTCTCTTTTTGACATATTTAAAATATTCTTTTCAAAGTACTATCCTAACTCAGAAAATATTTCTAAATTTTTAACTAACTTTTAGATTTTATATCTGAGTACCCTTCTTTTAAGTTGTTCAATATGCATATTGATAATATTTTTTAAAAAAATTATTTTAGAGTCTATGTTTAAAATATATGCAATATTTTGTGATATTTAGGTAAAATTTTGAGGTTGTTTGGGGGTGGGAAGAGGGGATACTGGGGATTGAACCCAGGGGCTGTTTTTCCCCAGCCCTTTTATTAAAAATTTTGAGACAGGGTCTCATTAAATTGCTTAGGGCCTCACTAAGCTGCTGAGGCTGGCCTTGAACTTGTGATCTTCCTACCTCAGCCTCCTGAGCTGCTGAGAATACAGCTGTGTGCTACCACACCTAGATGAGATGGTTGAATATAAACACTGAAGGAAGAACATAATTTGATTGATTAACAATGTTCTTAGAGAAGTATGATTTTTAAAACCTTCAAACTAAATTGGTCAAATATAAAAGGCAAAATTTGCTTTATGAAAGTATAATACTTTCATATAATCAGTTGACATGCCTTAAGTCTTAATTGATAATAAGAAGAAAGTCATAAGATTTATGAAGAATATAAATGGGTACCATAAATCATAGTTGATAACGTTAGATGGATGGATGAATGGATAGGTAAGTGGATGGGTAGGTGGGGGGGATATATATATATATATATATATATATATATATATATATATATATACACACACACACACACACACACACACATAGACAGATACAGATACAGATAGATGTGCTGACAGGAAACATGAGTCCTTGGTCAGAGAATAGACCATTTATTATTCGTATAACATCCTAGCACTGGCTAATGTGCCCTGATTGCCACAAGGTAGTGTGATAAGAGCCTGATGTCACTTTGTAAATGTAGTGGTGTGAAATGGGGGATTACAGAGGAGGAGTTCATGAAGGGCAGCTGCCACAGTGACCCATTATACTCCTACAATGGAGGCCCTTGACCTAGATTATAAATACAGCTTTCAGGAAAGTTCTCTCCCTTTACCATACTATAAATGAATGGCTCTGTGAAAGATAACTTTGTAAGTCTCTCTTAAACAATGCACAATTTCTAGCTTCCCACACTCAATGGCTAATCAATCATTATTTTATCAAGTTTTGTTTGCTTTAGGCTCAGACAGCCCAGATTTTGCAGAAACATGAGAATATTCATATAGCATCATCTCCCTACATTAGTAACTATTAAAATTAGTTTCTCTTTAAAATACAAAGTAGTTGAAGATATTGTGGATTTTACTAGGAAATATATCTAAGGTCAATAAAGTGGCTTATTAAACTGCCAATGAAAATTCTGTTTTTATACTTGCATTCACAAGTATATAGAAATGAATGTATACAGATAGTCAAATTACTTTTTATTTATTATTATTATTATTATTATTATTATTATTTTGCAGTGCTGGGGCCAGCCAAATTACTTGAAGATAAAAGTTTGTTTGTAATTTCAAATTTTCAAGCTTCATGCATGTGTGTATAAGTGGAAGACATGGACAATGTCTTTCCATTGCTCAGTTAGAGTTACTCTATCAGATAGTGATAAAAAAACTGGAACACAGGCCCTTTGGAGGACTTGTGAGTACTATATCCATGAGGCCAATGGGGATATGAGTTGCAACTTATTCCAAGTATATGATAAGAAATTCATGCTCTATTCACTTGACTGCTTACTGTATTTCCTACAGTGAAGATTACCTTGCACCTGTTTCATTTCCTTAAACCCAATTTTAGCATACATTTGGAAACCTACACCATACTTAATATAATACTTTGAACAGCATGCATAAAGTGCTTAACTTTTATAATACAAGATGTGAGAATTGAAGAAATATGACAGTTAAAACATAGTTGAAGACTAAAAGCATAAGAAAAATTTATTTTTCCAGGGAAAATATTTTTCTAATTTGCAATTAATTTTCCCTGAGATTTCATTAGTGTGGTTTATGTCCCATCTCCTACAGTACACTGTAGCTATCTTTATTTGATTATAGGTTATTTAGCATCAACTTTGTATACATAACTTCTAACAAAGGGTATTATATAGGTGACTTAAGAAATATTTATGGAATTAATGTTTTATTTTTATTTTAAAATACTGTTTTCTGGTTACAAATTTATTATCTAAATGAAGCAGCCTGTTAGTGGAAAACATTTCAAAACAAGAATAACAAAACAAAACAAGTAGGCTTTTATTATTGTAACCCAATAATAAATACCTATATAATACATAGTAAATGAAACATTTCAAATAACTGCTGAGATATCAAAACCACTGACCTAACAATATATTGAATTATATAACTAAGATGAAACAGGTTGGCTGATACTTTGATTCCGCAAAATGGAATTTCCAAATTAAATAGTTGCTGTGCTACAATACATCCAATAAAACAATGATCATCATACTCTTTTGCTTTCTATGTTGTCACCATTCACATTTTGTTTCTTAAGCACAGCAATGATTCTAAGTCATTCAATATGAACAGTACATCATAATGCTTTTAGTCTCTTTAATTATTTGTACTGTTATGTGCTGTTCTTCACATTAACTTTTAAAAATTCCCAGTTTAAACCTAAGAGTATAAAAAATGACAGAATAACTAAATAAACTCATTAATTTAGAAAGTCTCACAAAGTTTGAGCATGTTATGTCTCAAATATTTACAAGTTAAAACAATAAAGACCTTACAGTATGGAGATTCCTCAGAACTCCTCAGTATATACTAAAAGGACTTAAAATCAGCATACTACAATGACACAGCCACATCAATGTTTATAGCAGCTCAACTCACAATAGCTAAGCTATGGAACCAACATAGGTGTCCTTCAACAGATGAATGGGTAAAGAAGTGTAGTATATATACAGTATGAAATATTACTCAGTCATAAAGAAGAATGAAATTAAGGCATTTGCTGGTAAATGGATGGAATCACCCTAAGTGAAATAAGCAAATCCTAAAAAACAAAGGACCAAAGGATCAATGTTCTCTCTGATATGCAGATGTTAACACCCAATTAGTGTGGGGAGTAGGGGAGGGAAGAATAGAAGTTCATCAGATTAGGGAAAGGGAAAGGGGATGGGAATAGGAAAGACAGTATAATGAATCAAAGTTTCCTATGTTCATATATGAATACATGACCACTGAAACTCCACATCAGGTACAACCACGACAGAGAGAAGTTAAACTCCATGTATGTATAATATGTCAAAATGCACTCTACTGTTTACACAATGGAATTTTACTCAGCAATAAGAGAATAAAATAATGACATTCGCAGGTAAATGGATGAAGTTGGAGAATATAATGCTAAGTGAAATCAGTCAATGTCAAAAATCCAAATACCGAATGTTTCCTCTGATATAAGGAAGCCGGTTCACAGTATTGATGGGTCGGGCGGGGTACATAGGAGGATTAGAGGAATGTTGCTGCCTGAAGCGGAAACCGCCTTGGAGCAACGAACGCCGCAGGAAAATTCGGAGGCAGGATGAAAATGAAAAAAGGTCTTTTATTCTTCTTCTCTCTCCGGCTCCAGCAATCACTCCAAACGCTCTAACTCCAACCACCACCTTCTTCTTCTTCCCACACACACTAACCAAACTCACCCAGTTTATATACATATCGCTTTAACAAGGACACGTGCTTACAGCTCGAGCTTACAGGTGCGTCACGCAGTGTTCACGGGCATACAAAGATTCTTTGGATAATGTATCAACATCAGGTGGAAACTAGAACATCTTTTATGGCTCTCAGCTAACCGCAATCTTTAGCTATCTCCTTGATTATAGGCTCCTTCAGAGGAACACTATAATGGTCAAAGGGAAGGGAGGGGAAGAGAGGATGCAAGGGGGAAGGGGGAAAAACTGGTTGAATAAGATGGATATCGTTATTCTAAATGCATGATTGAAGACTTGAATGCTATGAATATACTTTGTATACAAACTGTTTTATGTAAAAAGATGCTATATATGTATAGTATGAACTGTAATACATACTACTATAAATAAAAATTAAAAAAAGAAAAAAAAGAATAAAAAACTGAAGACTTTAAAATATAATTTAGATAAATTAATAAATAATACATTAAAAAGAAGTTGTTTGGGAAGTAAGAACAGTTTAGGATTAAGCATTTAATCTCTTCATTAAAAGATAATGTATTTGCCTCTTATAAAATACATTATAACTACGTTTAAGAAACTTTTGTATTATGGGCTAGTATGATTCCAAGACCTTTTAAGAATTCCTTTCTTTTTTTCTTTTGTGGTAGTCTATTGAACCCAGCCCTTTTTAAAAAAAAATATTTCGAGCAAAGTTGCTGAAGCTGCCCTCAAATTGGAATCATTCTTCCTCAGCCTCCCAAGTAACTGGGATGACATGCATGTGCCACTACACCTGGCCTTTTTCAAGAATTCTTTAGGACTAAAATTATTTTCATAATAATAAGAACAACAGTAATATATATTTGCTTTTTCACAATGTTGACATTTGTATTTGTGGAACAAAAGCAGTGATGGATCCAAGGGCTATGTCTTAGCATACATCAAGACTTTTTGTCACCTCTACAGGTGGACACCACACTCTTCACTACAGAGCACTCCTAGCTTCACTTAGCATGTCTTTAAAGAAATAATAAACATTACTAATTTTATTATGTTTTGACCCTTGAGTGTATGTCTTCTAATATTAAGTGTACATATAAAACATCCTTGTGTTTTAATGCCTTAAATATCTGGGCCTCTTAGAGAGTATAATACAGAATAATTAAAATAATTAAATAGGGTTGGGGTTGTGGCTCAGTGGTAGAGAGCCTGCCTCTCATGTGTGAGACACTGGGTTCAATCCTCAGCACCACATAAAAATAAATAAGAATAAAGATATTGTGTCCATCTACAGCTAAAAAAAATTTTAAAAAATAATTAAATAACTTGAAAGAAAGACAATGATTTAAAAATAGAGATTGCAAGAGGAGAAAGATTAAGAAATAGATATTTATATGAAATGTACTCTGAAAACATGTATAACAAATTAGAATAATAAAAAATTTAAAAAAGAAATAGATATTTAATTCTCATATTGGAGAAAGACAACTAAAAGGAGACTATTATTCAACTGAAACAATTTTTTTCAGTTTCAAATAGTAAAAGATACTTAAATTCTCATTGATTTGAATTGATAACTGATAACTTGAAACCAAAGACAGCCATTACACTGTTAAGTCTCCTGAGTCTGTTGCCTTTCTGTGACCCGCCCCCCCCCCAGGCCTGATCTTGCTAATATATTTATGTCTGCATCTCTTTGCTTCAGGACCTTAACCACCTACAAGTAGTCCAGGCCAGAGGGACCTGAAAATTAAAGTCCCTGGGAACAGCCCACAACTGACCTTTACTAAGTAAGATAACAAGTGATTTCCACTCTGGTTTCCAGAGTTCCCAGCAGGATTAACTCCCAGCAGGAGTGACAACTTACTTAAAAACAAATTCATTATTGGCTCCCTTTCTTTTTTCTGCCTTATTTTCTACTTGCTTTCAGAGTTTCCTAGAATCACCCTTCAAATAAATTACTTGTACTTGAATCCATTTCTGAGGGTCAGAGACACATAGAATATCTATAGTTTTCATCACTATGTATTAATCATACCTACTATAGTTCCTGGGACAGAGCAAGTACTTAACATAATTCTGGCATTAATTCACTACTTTTTAAAATGAATTTTTGAAATTCATTGTACTGTACCCTGGTCCTGGCATAGGTACCCATTTAATATTTGTGGAGGAAATGAGTATGTAATATTGACAGTTTTTTTTTTTTTTTTTTAACAAATGTCTAACTGACCACTAATAAAGAATATATTAATACTAAATAAGGCACTGGTGACAACTGAATAAAACTTTAATATAGCATCAAAATTATTAATCACAAAGTTAAAGTATTGGTTACTCAGTAACCATATTTATATTGATTGTCTGGGCCAATATTAAATTAAGTGGAAACCTTGTAGAAGTATTGTGAATCATCAATGTTTTTTTCAAAACTGCTTATAGAAATGAGCCACCATATTTGTGAAAACTGCTAACAAGTCTGCAAGCCCCAAAGAACCAAACCAAATAGTAAGAAGAGCAAAATAAATGCATTGATTGAACATGTATTTACTTAATGCCTATTAGCTATTAATCATGTCCCTAAAGCCATGGTTTTGTAATTTTTGGCTGATACCTACAATAGGAAATATATTTTACCTATAATAGAAAAGATATTTTTACCTCAAGATCCATACACAGATATATAATGTATAAATATGCTTAGAACTAAAAAATGCTTTAGGAGACAATTTTTAGTGTATGTTGACTTCATTTTATCTGTGCTGATAAACTCTTTTATTCTACCTTGTTACCTTAGGAAAGAACACTTCACATCACCCATCCATTGGATACCATTAGTCATTAATGGATTCTAAACAACATTTTGAGAAATACTAAATTCTGAAGACAAAATGATGAGCTAAAACAAGTACCATGTTTCTTCAAAAGCATCCTAAATATAATCCATTTTAAAAACCTGTGTAAAATTATTACTGTTATTGATATAAAGCAAAATATACATGGAATTAAGAAGATTATATGCCAGAAAGAACTGAACAGGTAGGTATGTGGGGGAGAGGGAAGGGCAGGTGGAGGCTTCCTTAAGAGTTGGTGATTACGTTGAGATTTGAGAAAGGATTGGAGCAAATTTTGAGGGTGGTTTATATAAAGAGGATATCTTTATGAAAGGCTGGATATAAAGTATGTTATTTACCGAATGTCTGTGTCTCTCCAAAATTCATGTGTTGAAATTATATCTCTCCATGTGATGGCATTAGGAGGTGGGGCCTTTGGGGGGTGATGAAGTCATGAGGTGGAGCCTTATGATGAAGTCATGAGATGGGATTAGTGCCTCTGTAGAAGTGATCCCACAGGGCTCTCTTGTCCTCTTTCTGTCCTGTGAAGACACAGTGAGGCTGAAGTCTAAACCTGAGAGAAGGCACTCACTAGAATCCCACCAGACTGGCACCCTGATTTCAGACTTGCAACCTCCCAAACTGTGACAAATAAATACCTGTCATTTATAAACCACCCAGTGTACGTACTTTGTTATGACAGCCTGAATTAAGACAGGGTGAAGGAGAAAGACACTTCACCACAACTACAACTGCTCTAGATTCAGCAAACTGTATGGCTGCTATTGGTATTTGCCAAAAGAAGACTACAGAGGATTAGATCTGGGTGAGGATGGGATAGGAATACCACAAACTCATTATAAGCATGCCCCTTTTGAAGTATCTATGTGGTAAAATCAAGAACATAGTTAAACATGGGGAATCTGGATTTCAGAGAAAAAAGTTTAGGACTTAAATTGCAATTTATTGAGTTATCTAGGTATAGGAGAATTCTAGAAACCAAAAACAGAATCTAATAATACATATTTAACTTGTTATTTATACTGGTGTTATATAAATTTAAGGGGCTTACAAATAAATTATGTACAGAAATTTAGTCATGTGGAGAATAATTCTCATGTTATAAAATATTTAAAAGATGAGTTGTTCTATGAGACCTGATTAAAAGACAGTTATCAATAATCCTAACAATGATGAGGTTAAAAATATTAGCTAATACCATGCATCTGGCATAATATAAGGCCCCTTGTATATTATCCCAATTGATTTATTAAAGGAATAATGCTAGGCAGATATCCCAGCTTTTCAGATAAAGAAGCTCAGGAGCATACACATAAAATAACTAGCCCAAGGTCACAAATCTAATAAAGCACAAATCAGGAATACGTACATTAAGCAGGTCTGTCTCATTTTCCTTCTTCACCACTATATTGTACTGTTTTTGAGTACAACCTTGCACAGCCAAATGCTATCAGGGAAGATCTTTGATCATATGCTGTCCTCAAAAGAAATATTCTTTTCTAAGTTGACACATCATATCAATCCTGTGGGTAATTACTCTTTACCTAAACTGTCTCCTGCAACAAAGCAAATATCCCTAAATACATACACGCTATCAAAATTGTTATGTTTTAAAGTCCTTAGTAGCAACAGAATAACAAACATAGCACAAAATATTTTATTGTTCATTTACTCATTTATTCATCAATATTTACTGAGTACCTACATCTGTATCAGTTACTATTGTAGATGACTATTATATCAGACAGTTTATGAATAATAAAAATGAACATTCAGAATAAGTTAAAGACCTTGTCATGAATTACAAAAGCAAAAAAAAAAAAAAAAAAAAAAAAAAAAGAAAGAAAGAAATTCTTCTTATATCAGCACCCCCCACCAGATTTCTTTCACACTATATGCTACAGATATGACCAGAACTTAAATGATTTGGAAAGAAAATAAAGAGACAATCACATGAGAATTTAATTTTTAATTGGCAACTCCAATATATCTGTTTTAAGGCTGTAATATTAAAGTAATTAAAAATTTTGCAATACAACATAGGGAAGTAATACTCAAGTTATGATAAGAGACTGACTTGTAGGGCACACAGGACAATGTATACAAGGCTTTCAAAAAGTATTCACTGTGATTTTGGGGAATCAAGACTTACTTTGTAGGTAAAAGTAAACAAATAAGAAGATTATCAAATCTTATTTAGACTCATGAAGCTATTACTTGCCTATCAGATGCATTCAAGTATTTTTCCAAAGCACAAAAAATAATATTAGCATATAATTAGGATTTGGTTAAACATATAGAGAGATGGAAGGACATGCATAGCTAGAGAGTGAAATATACAAAACTGTAATTATGTGTGTTTGTTGGAGGATGTTTGTGTATAAAGAAGAGTCATTGCTTTCCCTCCCTTTTTTTGCTCCCCTTATAGAAATGTTCTGAAGTTACTTTTCTGGAAGCACTCCAATCCGGATTTTCCTCTGAAATAGGCTGAAAGGCATTATTCAAAGAGACCATGTGGAACGCGTAAATATTACCTTATACTGAAAAGGGAAGGGGACTTGCAGACATGATTAAATAAGATCTTGAGGCCAGGTGTGATGGCGCACACCTGTAATCCCAGCACTCCAGGAAGCTGAGGTAGGAGGATCCCAAGTTCAAAGCCAGCCTCAGCAACTTAGTAAGGACCTAAGCAACTTAGCAAGACTCTGTCTCAAAATTTTAAAAAATAAAATAAAATAAAATAAAATAAAAAGGGCTGGGGATGTAGCTTATTGGTTAAGCAATCTTGTGCTTAATTTCTAGTACCCAAACTAACTAACTAGATGGGTAGATGATCCTGGATTGTCTGTGGGGCCCCAAATCCATCACATTTCCAGATAAAAGAGAAGTGGAAGAAGGAGATTTGACAGATATAGAAAAGGAGAAGTGATGTTGAAGTAGGAATACAGACTGGAGTTCTGTGGCTCCCAGCAGGTGAATGCTGGCAGCTACCAGAAGCTAGAAGAGACAGTTTGGAGACTCTCTAGGGAACATAGTCCACCAACACCTTTGCTTCAACCTAGTAAGACTAGTATTGAACTCCTGTTCTCCAGAATAATAAATAATATATTGCTGTTGTTTTCAAGCACCCAGTTTGTGCCAATTTGTTACAATAGCCACTGGAAACAAATACAAAAATCTCTGATAGTCAAAGTTACAAATGACCTCCTGGTAGGTAAATGCAATAGTGATTTATGTTTGATCTCCAGCCTGGATCTATTCTCTAACTACTCCACCTACACACCCAATTGTTTTATCTACACTTTGGGTTACTATTAGGCATTTTCACACAACATGTTTAAATCTACTCTTCTCATCCCCACAAAACTTTTTCCCCTTTCAATCCTGTTGGCAAATGCAATCTGTCCTTCCTATGGCTCAGGCTAGAAACCTGGAATCACACTCCACTTCGGCCTTTGTTTCATACATTTATCCAAAATATTCACAAATATCAATATGGACTCTATGAAATTTATCCCAAATAGGGCCATTTCCTCCTACTCTTCTAAACTACCATAGCCTTTTACTTAGATCATTGCATTCAACTCTGGAATGGTCTTTTTTTCTTCTGTTGTTGCAACTGTGTTCCCCAAACCCCACATTCACTCAAACACACTATCAATTCTCAGCAGACTTGTTAGCAATGGTTCTAAAGCATGATTCAAGTCATGACATATGCCACTTCTCTTTCAAACCCTCTGAAATCCTCTTAATTCAGAGAAAAGATCCAAGTTCCTTCAGTGGCTTCCTAGGTTAGAAATGGCTTCATCTGCTTCTCTTTTCAACTGCCACCAGTCTTCTCTCCCTCCCTGACATTCAGTCACACTGGGCTTTTTTGTTTTCCTTGAAGTTACACAGGGAAGTTCCTGCACTGAAGATTCTGTGTGTTTACCATCGCTACCTGCCCTCTCTTTCTTCATCCTCCTCACCCTGTTATGGGCCAAACTCTATGGGCAATGACCAAACAGACTCTACTTTACCCTGAGATTCCATGTCATGTAAGAAATGCTTCTCCCATGAGAACACCCTGCCTCTGTACCCACCAACAATTGCTTAGCATAGCATATTGGCAATGCAAAATGGCAAAATTGTTCCTTCTATTCTTGTACACTGTACTTGTGCAATGTACCCTCACTGCATTAAAATGTAAATGTTTGTCTAGATGTTAGTGACAATTCTTTAAATTGTACTGAACTAGGGTCCTTTTGACCTACTTCCCCTTCTGCCTATGATTGTAGATCTCATGGATTTTGTTTGTGGTTTTGAATCATAGCCACAACCGCTTATGATTAATGTGCTGACATGCTTTACTTATGGTTTTAAACTATAAAAGTTCTGCTCTAACCCTCAGAGGGGTCGAGGAGTATAGACTTGCAGTTTGCCCTCGTCCCTCAGCTGGAGAATACTGCCATGTAGTGAATAAAGGGTTCCATCTCCTGCTTCAAGACAGACCTGATGATTTATTGCAATCTCACCATAACAACCCTAGATCCACAGAACTTGATTCTTTACCTTCTTCTCAAATGCCTTCCCAAATATTACTCCATCAGCAATGTTTATTCTAGTCAAAATTAGGACCTGTCCTCTCACCTATCCTCTATACCTGTCTCGACTAAATTTTCCTCCACAGCACTGATCACCACCCCATGTACAACATGATTTATATGTTTGTTTAACGTTTGTCTCCCATCAATACAAGTTTCTTAATGTCAAGCATCTTTGTTCTGTTTACTCCCATATCCTTTGGAGTCTAGTACAATGCCCAGTTCATAGGAGGCATTCAATACATAGTACATAAATGAATGGATTGACAAATGTACTTCTGCTTATAATTAGATGTAGTTATAAACCAATGTGAACAAATATAAGAATATTTAACAGGACAGCCATAATCTTTGCCAGGCTTAGCAATTTTTTATCTTATTTTTGTAATGTTACTTAATGGTTGACTATCTCACAAAGTTTTTCAGTGACATTTTTTTGCATGCTATTTTTTTTTTTTTTTTTTTTTTTGTACTAGGAATCAAATCCAGGATCTTGTGCATGTTAGTCATACCTGTAGCACTGAGCTACATCCCCAATGCTAATTTTTCAGCATAATATCTACCAGGATGTAATTGTTCCCTAGTTAATCTTTTTGAAATTTGCTTGGTGATACAGTCCAAGGATGGAGGAGAATTTTACCAAAAAGGGAAGATATGGAACTTATAACAGTAATATATTTTGTTTTAGCTAGAGATTCAAACCAAAAGAATCAGGGCCTACTCTAAGGATTTCAGATCGAACTTAGCTCAATTTCTCTTATTCTGTAAAGTTTATTACTTTAGTATGTGCCTACATTAGACTCACCAATATACAGTTCTATAGGAGCAGGACATAGAAACAGTGTCCCTAGTCAAATGAATGACCCACATTTCTTTGGTGGGAAACATCAGTGCAGCGTGATTTAGTGGCTCCAGTGTTAATCGAATGAGTATTTTACTTGGTGAAAAAATTTTGACTTGGAGGCACAATAATGTAATTGTATTAAAAGAACATACTGCGTGCCTAGGGAGGATGGGTGGCTAAGAGCACTATAAAGGTTTTCACTGTGCTCAGGGGTGCAGCAGGACTGATTTGCTTCATATGGGTGAATAGTTTGACACCTTGTTGCTTAAAAATTGCTTATGTTTAAAGTACACTCTATAGCTAAAGGGCAATGCAGATGCCACATTACTGAATAGCATAAGGACATCTCCAGGGCTGTTAAAATGATCGCACCGACCGTCTGTTTTTACTGGGGTTTACTGTATTTATACAGTTCTAAGAGAGGAGATTACACTTCACAATGTAGCTCAGGGGACCTATACTGAGAAGGAAAGGAAGCAGGGAAAGCACTTGTGAACTTGCAAGAGAAACTTCATGCTTCAGTAATGGCCTCTTTCTTAACTATGTGGCAATTTTGAAGCTCCAAGGCCAAAAATATTTTAAGATAAAAAACAGTTTCCAAAATCCATATCTTAATTCTTTAAAACCTTCAAATAAATGCAGTTCAATAGAAAGGATGGAGTGACCCATTTTTTCTTTGGACATCAAAACTCATTTAGTGGCTGGCGCAAATTCATATGAGCTAAACAATGGTCCCCAACTTTGTTGTAAGTTCAGAGTTCTACTTGGAAAAGGAAAAAAAAAAAATAGTTTGAAAGAATAGCTGTGCTCTTTTGCAGTAGCAAAAACAGTATATCTTCTGTGACCTCTTACTTCTTAGTTCATAGCCTGCATTTTCTTCTATAACCATACACTTTAACTTTTTTTTCCTGAGCCTTAAATTTTCCAGTGCCAAGCACCACGCTAAGCACACTGTACAGCTTCCATAAGTACCAGGTGAATAAAAACATATTGAGTATGGATAAGGTGGAAGACACAGGGTTAAGCACAGGGGAAGCCCAGGCCACTATCTCTTATACTTTTGCCCCAGAGATACGAGAAGAAGGATTGTAGCTATTTCTCTAGTAACATATCCTATAGCAAAAGCTAGATAAAATGTATGCCATACATTTCATTCTAATTTGTCCTCTAAGTACGTAAAAGGACAAGTCGTTCATTACCAAAATGAAGAAATTTTTGAGAACTATTTTGTGGAATGAACTATCACTGTCATGTCAAATGGTGCTTATACTTGGCCCCATTTCAACCACTCTGAGTAGCAATAAAACTGTATGCTACAGTTAATAGTATCTGCATTCTTGGGTAATGCAAAGAAAGTAGATTTTAAGGATTCTCACCATGCAAATGATAACTATATGAGGAAATGCATGTGTCAATTGGCTTGATTTACCTCTCCAATAGTGTATATATATTTAAACACATCATATTGTACCCAACACACATAGTTTTGTCAATTTAAAAAAAGCAAATGTTAAGAAAAAAATAAAACACAAGCACATACACAAACATGCAAATTTACAAAGCCTATCTTGATAAAGCCATGCTAAATAGAGATGAACAAAATCTATGTATTTGTAGTACTAATAAAATATATATGCTCTCTGACAGGATAAAAAACCAAATAACAAATATCAAGGTTTTCATGTTTTCAATGTTAATATTTCTAAACCATCTGGAAATCAAATAATTTTTATTAGTGTTGAAAATCCCAACAAGCAGTTTATTTTAGTTGCCACCGGATTACATGCCTTCAGATTAATTCACTTTTTAAGCTCTTTAAGTATTATAATTATTAGCACATATTACTTGTACAAAATAACAGGTTTGTGACTTTTCATACATGCATATAACATATTTTTATTATATATACCCTCACTATTCATTCATCTTTTGAATTCAGATTTTGAAAATTTATAACAGGTTTAGTATTTACTGTATTTTAGACACTGTGAGTACCAGTTAGTCCTAATAAAATCTGAGAGAAAATACTATTTTCCCCTCACTTTACATATTGCATAGTTTAGTGATTTCAACCCACTTGCTAAAACTAACACTAATTACATGACATTGTCATGACCCTTAACTTCAAAACGAGTCCTCTTAGCTATTGGCTAGTGCTTTTTGACATAAAATAAGAAATGGGAAAGTTGAAATAATGTAATAGCTTAGGGATTTTGGCTACACATATACAAAATAATTGTATGTTTTTGAACTCTTCAATGGTATTCTGAATTGTAAAAAGTGAGTGTTCATTGAAAGTTACTATGCACAAAAAATGATTGTAAGTCAGCAGAACATGAGTTTTGTTGATTACTCATCCTGGTTGTGTTTTTTGAAAATGATCATATAGCTCACCTTTGTCAATATTATCTCCATGTGGACATATCCTTATTTAAAAACTTATAAAAATGCACCTGGCATTATACCAGAACTACCACATGAGACAAAACTCCTGATGTCTTCTGATGCTTGGAGCTACAACTTCTTCTAGTTAAACATCAGTCATCTCTTCAAGGAACTATAGTGCCTCAGATAAGCCCAAAATCATGGCTTGCAAGAACAGACATAATTATTAAAGCATGGGCAACTTTTAACTTAGAATACTTGATATCAGAAAGTATAACTAAAAGAGAGAATCAATAAAGAATTGGTTGCATAGTACTTTCATTTATTTGGATTATATTCATTTCCCTCTCTCATAAACTTACACCCCAGCCTCCCCAGTCATTGTCACTAATGTGGCAGTAGAATGATATTGTGCTATAAGCATGATCTTGTACTGTACAAGATTGTGCTATAGCCACAGATGTGTCAATTCAATTGCCTACTGTGCTCAGATACATCCACTCTAGAATGAGGCTACCTGGGCTCAATCCCCTCTCTGCTGCCAATTGTGCCCTTGAGTAAATTACTTTGATTCTCTGTGCCCCACCATACATGAAACAATACCACACTTTGTTACAGAGACTGTGTGAGTCAATGCATATGAATCACAGAAAATAGTGATTGGCATTGAGTATGCCTTTTCTGAGTGCTGGTATTACTATATTATTAAATTACCTTTTTTAGATGCAAAAAGGTAATGTTCAAGGCAGTGCTTTTCAAAATATTTTATCCCATCAGTAAGCTGTGATTTTAGTTTAACTGTTCTTGAATTACATAAAAATGGAGTATGATTATGTAAAAATAGAATAAATAACAACAGAATTCAATGCATATAATATAGGTAACTATTACTTCATGGGACAAATATATATATGTGTGTTCCCAGTTGTATCTGAAATGCATTTCTTAATGAGTCATCACCAAAAATGTTTGAAAACTAGTAGCTAAATATTGTCATACAGGAAGTATCATGGCAGCCTAACATCTGTGCAAAAAAGACTTTATAACTTTTGTTTAAAGTTTTAATGTCAAATATTTAATTCTTAAATTAAAATACTTACACAACATATTCTATGTTGTAAATACTACCCAAGATGTGGGGGAAACAATGACAAGAAAATTTGACATGGTCTTTGCCCTAATGAACCTCACAACTTAATTGGGAAAGAATTCTCTATCAAGTAAAATACACTAACCACCAATTATGAGATGTGCTATTCAAATTTCTCACAAATATATAGAGCTTACAAACCAAGAGCATATTATAAAGAAATAAAAAATAATCTTACCAAAAATTAGGAATAAAACAAAACAACACTTCAAGTTTCACACAAAGTGGACATACCCTCTTCTGTTCTGTGATTGCTGATGGATGTGAGAAGAAGTGCAAACATGATTTGTGATATTTGTTTCTAACTAAGAGTCCATTTTAAATTATTTTACTGCCATCTAATAGTCATCAAATTGCCTATGGTCCAGAGGGTCATAGTCAGTAACTTATACAGAATATTTAGTAAATCTTTAGGAAACATCAATTGAAATCTTTTATAATTATACTTTTAAATGAAATTAATTTAAATTAAGATCACAGTAGTGTTTCATGAGAAATTGCATAGAATGAACTTAAACTGTATATAGGAAATATATATACAGCTAAAACTAAGAATCTATGAAAAGAACGCAATATTTGTTTTGCTTTATGGAAACATTGTCATTGTATTCTAAACAACATGGTGCTGGTAAAAGGGAAAAAGGGCAAATACTTATGTAGGACAGCTTTTTCCAGTATATATAAGAAATAAATATTGGATAAAGATGCTAGTAGTTTAATTCAATCAGTAAATATATTTATTTAACAAATGTTATAGGTGAAAATGATAATGAAAATGAAGCCCTCTTTCACTCATATAATGAAGTTAGAGATGAATTAAAGTCTTAAATGTAAAAAGATAATGTCTCACAGGAAAATAAGTGTCCAATCTAGGGTTTTGGGGAAATCTATCAAAATAACAGTGAAAACACAATGCTATAAAGCAAAATACAGACACTATTTGCTCATGTAAATATTTTTAAAATTTTTTACAGCTAAAGTAAGACAATATCAAGAGATAAACCAACATCCTGTAATACCTGTAATTCTGATGACATGCAAGGAAGGACTTTCAGCATGCAAAGGATTCTTCAAACTGATTTTTTTTTTTTTTAAAAAAGGCAACCCAATAGACCAAGCACAGTAGACAGTTCACAAAATAACAAATAGAATCACCAAAAGTGTGTGAAAGGTTGCTCTAGTACAAGAGTAGAAAAAACAAATTAATGAGCAATATCTTTATGCCACTATTAGATAGGCACATTAACTAAGACCTATACTATTTTTGCTAGTGGATTTGTAGGAATAAAGGGTATGCCTATATATCATTAGTGGCAATATATAGTTTTAAAGGCTTTTAGGCATGTAATCAGTCAACATCTACTAAAATTAAAATTATGGATACTTCTAAGCAATTCCAATTTGGAGAATATATTCCAATTTATTCCAGTATATAAGGGCATTACACAGTGATATTTGGTGCAGCATTTTTTGAAGTAGCCAAGAATTGTGATCAAATTACTACCCATTGATAGGAAATGGTTGAGCAGACTGATAAATTTGTTCCATAACTTTATTATGCAATTATTTCAAAGACCTATGTAGAACTATGTCTGATGATTTGGAGTCTTAAAGATATTTCTTTATATGAATTATAAGTGAGAAAAGCAATTAAATGTATGCAGTAAGATTTTTCATAAAATAAACAATGATCAAATATCACATATATGTTTATCTGTGTATGTATGCATTTTATCCATAGGTGTGTATACGTACAAGAGATTATGTGTGTATATAGTTGATGTCTATCTATAAATGTATATGTTATAGATTACATGAATATCAAGAAAAATATAGAATTAATACCATTGGAACATACATGCTTTAAGTGATAAGACAAGGATGATAGGAGAGGTGAGATGGTGATTAAAAATATGAAAAAATAAAAATAAAACATTAAAAATCCTCCATGATAAAAGCAAGTATTATTTGCTCTAGTTGATATAAATTTGTGTGTTTGAGATCAAAGTTTATAACAATGAATGCATAGATGATCATTACTAAAATGTTAAAAAATATAATAAACCAAAAAACTAAATCACTTGAGACATTAAAAATTAAATTGGAATATATGCATGAAATGAAGTTACTGTTTTTGTAATTCCACCAGAGAGATTTTTTTTTTTTTTTTTTTGGTGGTACCGGGGATTGAACTCAGGGGCACTTGACCACTGGGACACATCCCCAGCCCTTTTTTGTGTTTTTATTAGAGACAGGGTCTCACTGAGTTGCTAAGTGCCTCACCATTGCTGAGGCTGGCTTTGAACTCACGATCCTCCTGCCTCAGCCTCCCAAAGTGCTGGGATTACAGGTGTGCGCCACCGCGCCCGGCCAGAGAAATTTTGTTACTACTTACCTTGAAGATCCTTCTTCCCCAAACCCATCTCTAAACAACCCCCTTCCTTCCCACAAATATAAACACTTACAGCAACCACATACCATAGAACTGTTCCCACTAAACCAAATTTTATTCCATCCATTGCCAAGATTGAGGAACTTCAGCAAGAAATTTATTTTTATGTAGCAAAAATATTGACATTTTTGTGAACATTGGGCAGTTTTGTCAGCTCTTTAAACATTAAGTGTATCAATGCCATATATGGTATATTCTTTATGAAGACAAAAGGAAACATTTCTACCAGTTGTAGGACAACTGTGTCCCTGAGGACTTTTATGCTGAAAACCACATAAACGACTGGACTCTACCTTGGCTACTAGAAAGAATGAGGTCAAACCTTGCTCTTGGTTTTAAACTGTCTTAACTTACTGAATCTTTACCCCAATTCCCTCACTTATGTTTAGTTATTTTAACACATGAATATTTTGTAAGTCCTTCTAAATCCTTTAGGATCAGAATGGACTACACATATATGTCCACCAAATAACAGTAAGGACCCTGCAATAAGAAGCCATCATCCCAACACTAACTTGTGGGGCATGCAGGAGAAAAGAGTTTTAGCAGCCCATACTAAGGCTGACTGCCGTTCCTCAATAAGGAGGTATTATAAATTGATATTGTAGCCCACATTGTATTATTTGAATGTTTATATCCAAAATAAATTCCTCCTCTGTCTCTCTTTTAATCTCTTTTTCTTCTCTCCCTCACCTTGCTCTCCTTCTCCCTCTCTGTTCTTATTATAGAAAAAAAGTTTACTTCTGGCATTTTTAAATCCTCAGAATAAAGAATCTCTACAAGTAAAAGTGTGGATAACTCAACTGGAGAAAGGCTAGTTGTCTACTACACAGTGGGAAAAAATAGCAGTCAGCACCCCTTAAAGAAGCATCTCTGTGGTAGCCTAATAATGTCTGGTTTTGCCACATGTCCAAATGCACTCAGTGTTACTTTTCCATTACTAAAGAACATACCCAAGACAATCAATGTATAAGGAGGAAGGGTTTATTTTGGCCCTTGGTTCCAGAGCTTTCAATCCATGATCAGTTGGCTCTGTTGCTCTTGAGCCTGTGGTGAGGCAGCACATCAGTGTGGGGATTGCATGGTGGTGCCAACTGATCACCTAATGGTAGCTAGGAGGCAAAGAAAGAGGAAAAAGAGGAGCCAAGACCCAAACATCCCTTCAAGGACCCAGCCCCAGTGACCCATCTTCCTTCTGCACCTCCTAAAGCTTTCACCACCTCCCAATAGCACCACAGGCTGGTGAACAAGCCTATCATGCATGAACATTTGGAGACACTCCAAATACATACTACAGTACATTCCAATATGTATTTCTATATAATATATACATATGTTTCTCTATATTATAGGGAAACAGAAGTAATTAGTAGTCAGGTGTTTAAACTTTCACTGGATCCAATCTCTTAATGCACACACACACAGCACACACACAGAGAGAGAAAGAGAGAGAGAGAAGAGAAATATTTAGCTCAGTTTTCTTTGCTTCAACTGATGTTTTCTTCCATATGTTTATTTGATTGTGTCAGCAGGATAATAAAAGCCAAAAAGGTTCATCATGCTCTCATTCAAATAATTAATCATTGAGCTACAGAGCTTCCGTACACCAAATTTACCACAGTTTTGTACAAAACACAGCAGGATCATAAGTGACCACTTATACCTGACATATTCTTGAATTTATCATTTTAAAAATGCTTTAACAAATTTCCTGAAAGAGTTCTTGTTATATTACAATATTTTTTGGCCAAAGAATGCATGTTGTTTTACACTTAATAAAACAAATACTTTATCTGTCTTCAAGGATAATTATATGAAAGAATTTAGTTCACTAAGAGAGTCAGTCAAGGAATAGAAAATCAATTCAATACTTCAAAATATCAAAATGACTTCTCAATTCAACAAGCCTGTGATTCACATAATGTGAAAAAATCATGAAAATTAAGCACAGGAAACACAGTTGATAAAGGACAGTCAAGAAAACAAATATGGAAATTCTATGTGACAAGGTATCTTAAAACCTTCCTAAGTCAGAATTTTTATTGTAAACACAAAAATTTTACTCTGCCACAAAATTCCAATATATGGTTAGCACTTCAATGCAAATAATATATGAAAGAACAGAGTCTCCTTTTCAATGCATATTGTTAAAAAAAGAACATAGGTGAATAAGTTCAGAGTTATATGTGAGCCAGTTCTTTCTGGACAGATGGAGCACCTGAGGCAGTTAGACTTCATTTATTCTGCAAGATGGTGGCCATCTAAGAGCAATGATGGTTCCGCACAGGGGCAGGATACCACCTGTCCATCACCAGCAGCATCAGGAATGCCCCAGGCAGTGTGTGCATTTGGAACAAGTTCTGAAGTTTTGGACCCTAAGCACCAGACACCCAGCCGAGACTTGGTGTGAGAGAAGTACTCTATTTGGAGGTGTCTCAAGTGCACAGGATAACAAAAATTTTGATTGCATTGTTATTATTTTGACACTTTCCTATATTTATATCAATCCAACTTCTGTATCATCTCATAATATCTTCTTGGAAACAATGTTAAAATTAAGCTGTTGAATACAGTACATTCCTAATGCCTGTTTCTTTGTCTCTAATGTGACAAGCATTCAATGAAGAAAAGTCTGACATCATTTGAAGATATGGTGAGAAAATATACCAAAATCTGTCACAAATATCATTCTTTATAGAAAACACAAATCTTTAAAATGAATTTTGGGAAATGTTGATATTTGGAGTTAACCGATCAGGACTAGATGGTTTTAGTTGTAAATTGTTTAGGTTAAATTACTAGGGAGGGTAAAGATAGGCAGAGAGAGGAGAATAGTGTCCTTTAATTGATTCATTCATCTCATATTTGATTCACTTAAAACACATTATGCTCTTTCATGCCTGTAATATTGACAGATTACTATTGATGAAACTTATGGAATGGAGAATTCCCAGCTAGGTTTTGCCTCCAGAACTGACAATACAATACCAAATCAATCATCAAGTGAATAGGATAAATATATTCACTTCATTAAGCAAATTTAGTCTCAATAGAATATTAATAGTAGCCATTTGGATAAAATGCAATTATCTCATGTTTATACTTAAGTAAAATATTTTAGAATGTCATTTGAGAAAATATAAAAAGAAGCAGATGTTTTTGAGTTAAGTTAAATTCTTTTAATCTGTTCTAAAGTCAGTGTACCTTTTCTGAATTCCTGTCATGATAACAGCTCCCAAGGCATACTCTTTCCTGTCAGCGGCTGTGGCACTACTGGGAGTGGTGTGTTTGAAACTGGTTTTAGAGGTTTTGCCTGACTGTGCCTTTGGACAGCACTGTGGAGACTCTGCTGTCACCTTGGCCTCCCTGTAGTTCATCTCTGCATAAATAGGTAATTCAGGCACAGCCTGATATTTCCTTCTTTCTAACCTTCTACTTAAGACTCTTTTCTCTCATAAACAGTGAAAAAAACAGGAAAAAAAAAAAATGTTTTCTCACAATTTTCATCAGCCTTTTCCAGTTTCATGATAATACTTTTTTTCCCAGTAGGGTACCTGATTACTTGGGTGGCTAAGCTGCAATATCAGTTCGCATCTTTTTATACTTCTCTCATATAGTATACAGGGAATAGAAGAACTAATTTTTTTTCTGAATACTTTCTAGGATTGAAGAATAGTATTATGTATTTTATGTATTTATTTTCTTATTTTATCTTCACAACAATCTATCTCTGGTTGTTGTTGTTGACCTTAAGAATAAGGAAACTTGATGAACATGGTGGTACATGCCTATAATCCTACTGACTTGGGAGGCTGAGGCAGGAGGATCACAAGTTCAAGAAAAGTGTTCCTAAGCTTAACCCCAGTACCATAAAATAAAAAGAATGAAAAGGAAATAATTAGAAGAAAAAGGAAACTACAGATTAAATTGTCTTATATTGATTGTGTATAGTTACATCAACTTTTAGTCTTCATAGACTTTAGTATTCTAGTTAGTAACTTGAGAGAAATGATGAACTTCATATAAAAGAATATAATTTGGAAAGTAATTTCTTTCAGAGGACAAGAAATATTTTAGAGTTGAAACTAACCTGTTGACTATATATAACATTGATTAGATTAGGTTAAATTCCCTAACCAGTGTGTGAAGTCCTCTATAAGCCAAACCCAAACAGTAAACCACCAAGAATGTAAGAGCATCTCCTGGTGGAGATGCTCAGAAGAATTTCCAAGAAGAAGAAGATCTTTGAAATGGTTCTAGAGTGACAAAGTGCTTTTTTTATTGTAAGGTAATATTTGTTTGTATTAGAGAGTGAGGCTGCAGGATGATGTGCCTAGGAAGCTCCCAGGTAAAGTTCCCAGCACAGGTACAGATAAATAGGTGCAAAGGGTGATGTGAACTCAGGGAGGAGAAGGTAGTCCTTCAAACTGGAATATAGATTTAGGTTACAAATTGGAGGAAGATGAATTGGTAAATAGTTGTAAACTTGGACATGGGACAAATAAGGTGTTCTGGTAACACACAGAGCCAATCCCTAGCACAGATTTTATTAGTTTAGTTTGCATACCTAGTTAAGCCATTCTCCTACAAGCCTGCCCTTGGTGCTGCCACTCACTCATTTATTGTTGTCAAGCCAACATCCCAATCACCTTGACTGACAAGCAAGGGCTTCAGACTCCCACGTGTATGAAGCTCAGTCTATTTTTACATTTTACTCAAGCCTTCTACTTATATAATGGTTCTATTTTGTTTGTTTTTCACATCAGTCACAACATACTGTAGGATTTTATGTAAATTCAAGGGCATATTCTCAATACGCAGAAAAGATTTTTCTCTGACATTTATTGTTATTTGAAATTTAGATACATTTAGGCATAAATTATAGTTCTTCTCCAAATGAACTAGGCATTTTATTGATATTTAAAGCCTATTAAAATCTTAACACAAGATACTTTAGGTAGACTAACAATCATTTCCCCAGGATTTAGAAAGATGTCTTTGTAGATCCAATTCTGGGGATTTTATTTCTGAGCAACATAAATTGCCTTGATTACTAAATTATGCAATCTCATTCCCATAGCAGTCAGGAGAATTATACTGTCACTGTCAACTCTTGACTTTCACGTTGCTCCAAATGCTTACTAAAAAAGAATGAATTTTAATTCATATTTTAGCATGTGCAATATTATAATTTTGCTAATTTAAAGCAAGTTATTTAAACCCTTATTTTTTCATTGATTTACATATTTGGTTTTAGACATATCAGGAGCTTATACTTAATTTTCTCCTCTACACTATTTTTTAATAAAACTAATAAATCTAGAAAAAGTTATATAAATCACTCGTGTTTTAAACTTTAACATTGTTTCTACTATGTCCAGTTAAGGCTAAGACTTGAGACTTCAACATATAGTTCCTGATATTTTTTCCTTTCAAATGCACATGGTTTACTATTCCCTTTTCATGATAAACATTTATATATTATAGATTTACTACCTTTGTTACATAGAAATATAAAATAAAAAGCAGCACCCAAACATGCTTGGCCAAGGAAAAATATGACAGATAGAATTTCTCAACTTAGAATTCTAATCTGTAAAAGTTAATCATTAAAGACTCTTGAAGTTCACAGAAAATATCACTCACGTGGTTTAATCTTATACATTTATTTGGGAAATATTTTCATTACAACATAGTTTTCAGGAAAGTAGAAATTACATATTGGATATACAATTATATAAAGCTCTTTTAATTGTAACACTTTGCTATGGTCTCATGAGGGATTGGAAGATTGAAATGTTTCCTTTGGTTTGAAAAATAAATAAAAATTTGGTCACAAAAGGGAAAAAGTAGAACATACTTTTTAAAAGGACAATTACCAGGGGCTACGTATTTAAATCTCAAGTCTTAGTCCAATTTGGCTAACTGGACATAGAAGAAACAATGCTAAATAGTTGACCGTGTAAAATTTCAGGAAAGTTTATTACATGAGGGGTTTGTTTTCAAGGAACAAGTTCTCCTTAAAAGGACAAAAATGTTCCAAAATGTACCAATTATATCCCTTACATTCTAACTATATTTTTATGCACAACATATGTAAAAACACATATTAATTCCTCTAGATAATGTATATGTTCCATAACTATATAAACACGGGTATAAATTTGATGTAATTATGCAAAAGATAAAGTCAGTGTACATTTATAGATGCTAAGATTTTATCCATCTTCAGAAAGAAGTATGCTGAGTAGTGAATTGAAAAATTAGCTCTTCTGTTGTGATCGAATATAGAAAAAAATGCTTTTAAACTGCAATGAATACCTTTAGTGTATGAATCTATCTCCACTAATATTTTCAACTTACTTTAAACAAATAGGAAGTAAAAACAGGCAAAAATAGTGTTTTGTTCTTATTTCTTCCTTCTGATGCAAATGAATCAAGCTATTCTTATATGGGTACATTACAGCAGCAAATTGAAGACTTAAACATTAATAAGAGAAGACAAGAAACTGCCAGTATGAAAGTAGGAAATGGTAGAAAATTTGTCATCTTGTAAAGAAAAGAAAATCAAACTAGATGTGAAAGAAAATGAATGTTAGTGCAAAAGTAATGAACAGTGAAAACTAACTATAAAATGCTTAATACTTGTAACTACATAGTATGACCATTAATATACTTCTATGGCATGAAGTATTATAGAGATTGAGCTAGGCCCCTCTGGTGTATAAACTATATCTGAGATTATATTTTGAAATGTTCATGAATTCTGTGAGGTTATTAGAGTTTATTTGTTCTCTTGAAAGAGCAGTGAAGTCCAGTAGTCACTAAACTCCCAGTTTAGTGTTTTCCAAATAACCTAAAGAGGCTTGCTTAGCTACCTGTGGGGCTTTATGTACTTTGAAAAAGTAGGCAGTAGATTGGGAAAGCCAGCCGTGATATACATAAATTCTTCCTATTGCACACACTGTGCCATTCTATGGGTAATCACAACTGAGCACCCATAATCAGACTGCCAATTCCCAGGGCAATGAGATTAAATGCCACATACACCCTCTAAGCTAATGGTTATAAAAGTTTGGAAAATTTTGACATATGTAAAATGTATATTTATGGGCCTGATTCTCTGAAAATTTTGATAACTTTTTCTGGTTTGTAAATTCATGGATTTGTAATTTTCATAAAATCTCCAGGTCCTTATGGTATGGTATGTTGGGCATTGTTAACTCATTTTGAGCAGAGATGGAGTAAGAATTCGTGAGCTAGAACTATTTATAAACGTCTTCTCCTGAGAAAGAGTTTGATTTTGTATAAACAAAGCATTTTTGATCAGTAAGGGCCTTTTTGGGGGGCACATTGGATATCAGTGTTATGGCCATTGAGGCATGTGTGACTATATTAATAAATAGTACATAACATTTAACATGGAATCTTTTCCTTTCCCATGCACTGTGGACAAAAATTTCAAAATGCTTTGTGAAATTATGCAGGGCAAGAGACTGTGAATAGAACTATAAGATTGCCCAAGAGTGTTATTCTTTGGGTACTTTATAATTGTTTATACTACCTGAGGTCAGACCTATACAAAAGCTGATGTTTTGCTGCCAAGATATTTTTTAAAGGAAAGAGATCCTTAAAAGAAATGAACATCAATTTCCTCTCTTAAAATAGTTCAAACTTGGTGGTCTACCCTAAATGACAGACTGTCTCAAGGGCTCATTTTGCTGAGACTGGCTTTGAACTCCTGATCCTCCTGTCTCAGCCTCCTGAGTCACTGGGATTACAGGCATGTACCACAGGGCTCATTTTGAAGAACAATGCAGCACTTAGTAAAAGAAAATAAATAAGCATTTAACTAATTTTCCTTGTTTTTTTTTTTTTTTTTTCCCACTCCACCAACCACCAATGAAAAGAAAAGTCAAGAATATGTTTTTTCCATTACTCAACTTCTATTGTTTATGTAAACTTTAAACCTTGCACTAAGACTAGGGAATTTAAGAAACTAGTTTTGTTTGCTTGATTTTTATATTTACATTTTATAAAATAAAATTTGTAACTTTCTAGAAAGTTGTTATGCATAAGATTACCTCATTATATTATGCTGATTGCATCCACAAAATTTGCAGATTACCAGGGTGCAAAGTCCAAGTTTTCCTGTTTATTTTGTAACCTTGACCCTGTTAAAAACTTTTCAGATTATGGCACCATACTGTCAAAACTCTCCAATACCTTGCCTTCTCACTCAGTCTAAAAGTCAAAATCCTGAAAATGCCTGATAAGCCTGCAAGGTCTGCTATTTCCCCTTGACTTCTCTTCCTTCACTGCTTGCTAGGTCTTCAGATGCAGCCATATCTGTTTGCTTGCTTTGCTTCCTTGGGGACACTTGGCCCAAAACACCTCAGAACTTTATCCTTTGCTCTTCTCCTACTCCTGGAAGGCATTTTCCTCTGATCACTTGTCATTTATTTCCCTCATATGCTTTAAAAATTTCCCAAGTATCTGTTTCTTTTTTCTGAGACTTTCTCTAGATATACTTTGGTCTTCTATTCTTCTTCATTCCAACCCTCCTCACTTACTGTTCCCCTTCTCTACTTTATTTTTCTCTCAAGCATTTATCATTCAATAAGTATAATGCATCATATATTTATATGGAAGGGAATTTAGGGGGTTATGTGTGTATATGGTACACACTATGTTCCCTGTTGCCTCCAGCAATGTTTGGTACATAATAAGAGTGAAATATTCTTTGATGGTTGAATTTATTTTCCTCAAACAAGATAACCAGAAAAAGAAAGAAGAGACAATTTGCTCCAGATAATATCTAAAAGGAATTCATCCTCATGCAAAGCAGTTTAAATTATATTATTAGACTTGAATAATTATTCATATCTTTGAAAATCAGATTTTTTTTGTATGATTCTTAAAAAAGGACTAGGAATCCTTACTGTTATATAATCTATGCTTCCCATGGTCAGAGTTAACCAGATAATAAAAATCCTGCTCCCCTGTTTAAGTCATAAAATACAAAACACCTACTCAAAATGGGGGATATAAATCAAGTAGCCAAGAGAATATTGAATCATAAACCAAGATTTATTAAAACCAAGAGAGAACAGAATCATAAAGAAAAGATAAAGAAATTTTCTTTGGGAAATTTATTTAATATTAAATTTGTCAATTTCTTTTGGAGAAACCACTTTCTAAAGCTGAGGGTGACATTTGTTTTCAGCCTATCAGTTCAGAAGCCTAATGTGACTAAAAATAACATATAGAGTGAATTTGTATATAAGGGACTATTTCATTTATATATAGTTCACAAAACCTGAGGAATAATAATCCTTAAAAATGCAGAAACAAATGAAGTGTTACATAGGTCGGTGGGGGTATATAAGGGTGGACTAGTGGAATGGTAGGGAGGCCAGTCACTCAAGTCCCTAAACAGAGCCTGCTTAATGATATTATCATCTTCATTATAATAAGAGTCAAATATTCTTTGATGGTTGAATTTCATATGTTATTTTTCTCAGAGCAGATAACCAGAAAAAGAAAGATGAGACAATTTGCTCCAAATAGTATCTAAAAGGAACTCATCCTCATGCAAAGCAGTTTAAATTATATTATTAGAACCATCATTCACTGTATTTCTTTGATTCTTCTCCATGTCTTGGCCTTACAACCAATAGGAAAAAAAATTCTATCATGGTTATTTCAAATGCCAACCTTCTCACTGTGCCCAGAGCTTCAACTCTAGTACATTTCTTGCTTGTACTTTTGGTACAACTTCATAACTCCCCACCACGTGTTCCATCCTTCACATTGCTGTCATATGCATCTTTACACACAAAAAAATCCATCATACAGGATAATATCCAAACTCTGAAGTTTAGTATACAATCCCTTTCAAAATTTGAACTAGGGGTGGGAGTGGTAGGGAAGGGGCATGGAGGTAGAAAAGATGGTGGAATAAGATGGACATCATTACCCTAAGTATATGTATGAAGACACGAATGGTGTGAATATAATTTTTATATGACCAGAGATATGAAAAATTGTGCTTTATATGTGTAATATGAATTGTAATGCATTCTGCTGTCATATATAACAAATTAGAATTTTAAAAAGTGAAACAAAAAAAATTGAACTAATTTTTACAATTATATCTATTACTTTTGCTTTATCCACAGTAAGATTTTAACATAAAAAGCATCACAGAACTGTGGATTTCATATGACTCCATATTGTCTAAATATGAAATATACTCAGAATTATCTTGGATTTAATTTTTAGTATAATTGTGCAGATTTAGAAGGTATGAAAGACATTAAAGCATTCCATCAAGTTCAAAGGTCTTCAATATTAAATGGGGAAAAAAAATCACAGTTTTAGGGAAACCCACATAGTTATATATAGAGAGAGCAAGCCAAAAATACCTAAAAATCCAATCAAATTATGTGAAACTGTGGAAAGGTTATAGTTATATAAGGAGATCAGAGACCCATATCACATGAGTTCTTCCAATTTATAGTTAGGTTTAAAGATTACTTCTAGACGTCAGTGTATCCCAATATAATCCTGAACAAAAGTCTGTCAATATCCTGACTGAGTACCCCCAGATTTCTTAGGACTACCTACCTAATTAATGTATAAGCTTCTTTCAACTGTAGAAAGATTTCAAAATAATAGCAGGAACAATTAAGATAATAAAATCAAGCAGAAAATATCTTACGTGAATATTAGACATATTGCTATCTTGTATAATAGTAAAGTTCAATATTTTATGAATTTAAAATGTGTCTAAGTGGAATAATGTACAATTGTATAACTGAGTCACGTAATTAAAAAAAATTTAATTATAGATGGACAAAATAACTTTATTTTATTTATTTATTTTTATGTGGTGCTTAGGATTGAACCCAGTGCCTCACATGTGCTAGGCAAGCACTCTGCTGCTGAGCTACAACCCCAGCCCTAGTCATGGAATTTTGAAGTAGAAATTTTATTAAGTGGAAATTTTATTAATTAAAATTTCATTAATTTGATTTAATATGTTAAGTTTATTAAAATTTATTAAAATATGATATATTAAATACATCATATCAATATATTAATAAAATTAATATATTAACAAATATGTAATATGTATAGTTATATATAATATATGAATAAAGTAAATTTATTCATATATTAAAATTTTATTAATATATTATACATTATATACATTACAGCTTATAAACAAACTAAAGAAGCTATATACTCATTAATTTATTAGAATTAGTCAAATATTTAGAATATTTTGTTAATCATATAACTGAAGTAGAGAACTATTAAAGAGGTAAATATATTTAATTTATAATTGAAGTTTATGATAGTTGAAGGTATTTAATTAATTGAATGAGATCAAATATTATCCAAAACTCAAAAGCAATTGTTAAATGTTACAATAGAAAGGAGGAAGAGAGAGATTGATTTTTTTTATTTTTAACCTTAATAAATTACACATTAAATATTAAAGCCAGAGCATATCCCACATAGTTTTCTGCCCACAAAACTTATCTTTCAGGCATCAAAGCATCATCAAACAACCTTTTTTTCAAAAAACTTTATTTGTGCCTTTATTTTATTTATTTATTTATTTATATGTGGTGCTGAGAATTGAACCCAGTGCCTCACACATGCTAGAGAAGTCCTTAACCACTGAGCCACAACTCCAACTTCACAAAAATCTTTAACTTTCTTAGGCAAACTTGTTCCTTTCCCCATGAGTTTATAATGAGAATTTTTCTATTTTTTTTCCTCTTCTGTTTAAAATCCTGATTTTTTTCTATAGAATATGAGTTGTTTTAAAATCTGTTTTTAGGTTCACTATATATTCAAGTAAGGTTTATTTGAATTAATTACATTCTTCTACCTGAATTTGATTTCTGGATAATATTATGCCTTGTTCTGTAACTAAAACTCTTGCTACTTATTCTGTGTCCCCATTTTTTTCTCATGCCAATTAGGAGTGACATTCTCTAGGGTTAAGACCCATTCCTCCACCCTTTGTTGTACCATTATCATTTCACCCTCAGAAATCTCATGTATATATAGTTTGAACTCCTGTCTCTCAAATCAATACCACAGCTTCAGTTTTTTTTTTTTTTTTTTTCTTTGAGCTCCAGTCTGACATTTCTGATTACTTGATAGGTGTTTCTATTGTTCTTGGATGTCTTAGATCATCAAATAATATCTTTTTAAAAATATCAAAATTATCCCTTGAAAACAAACCTATTCTATGGTTTCCTCAATTTCTGGCAGGAACAGCATTATTCTTCTAGGAGCCTACTATTGAAAACTTGAAATAATAACAATTATTATTATTTTTATATTATTAGAGATTGAACCCAGTTGCACTTTAGCAATCAGCTGCATCCCTGACCCTTGATTTTGAGACAGGGTCTTGCTAAGTTGCTGCAGCTGCCCTTGAACTTGAGATCCTCCTACATCAGCCACCCATATAGCGGGAATTACAGGCATGTGCCATGGCACCCAGCTGGAACAAAATTATTGACATTTCACTCTTCCACTCTTCCCATTCATTTTCCCCCATCCTCAGTAAGTCTCCTTGGTGGGTTCTTCTTCTTTTTTTAATGTCTTTGTCCTTTTCTATTTTTCTCCCTACAACCATCACCCTGTCTCCCTTATTTGAATTCTGCCACCATAGTCTAGGTCATTACCATCTCCCACATTTAGCAGTTGGTCATTCTGAGAGCAGTTTCCCCACGTGGTAATGTAGCTTATTTGTTGCTGCTGGGAGTTAGTGTAGTCATCTAAAGGCTTGTTATACTCTGCTCCTCTAGTCAAACTTTTAAGTACAAATACTTTACACTCTTTAGCCATAAATTTAAGTGCTCTGTGTCCTAGCACCATGATAACTTCTTAATCTTATTCCCACTTCTTCCTTTAATCAATGCTCTAATCCAAGGGCTAGAAAACTTTTCCTGTAAATGGCCAGTTAGAAAATATTTTAGGCTTTGTGAGTCACATGAACTACAGTCCATCTCAACTCTTTGCCTCCATCATTGTGGCATAAAAGCATCCAGAAGCATAATGTAAACAGTAAGTAGCTATTTCCAATAAAACTTCACTTAAAAATAGGTTGTGGGCCAGATTTGGCAGGAGAGCTGTATGCTGCCCACACCTTCTTCTAATCAAATGAGATATATGTGATTAACCCACAGAATGGTTAAAAAATAAAAAAAAAAGATATCCATTCTTCTACGGAAGGGCATAAAGAAAATGTGGTATATACACACAATGGAGTATTACTCAGCAATAAGAGAGAATAAAATCATGGCATTTGCAGGTAAATGGATGGAGTTAGAGAACATAATGCTAAGTGAAGTTAGCCAATCCCAAAATGCCAAATGCCAAATGTTTTCTCTGATATAAAGAGGCTGATTCACAGTCGGGTTGGGATGGGGAGCATAGGAGGATTAGAGGAACACTAGAATGGCCAATGGGGAGGGAGGGCAAGGGAGGGGGGAAAAGGGTCAAGAAAAAAAAAATATGGTAGAATGAGATGGATATCATTACCCTAAATGCATGTATGAAGTCACGAATGGTGTGAATATACTTTGTATACAACCAGAGATATGTAAAAATGTGCTCTAAAGTATAATATGAAATGTAATACATTCTGCTGCCATTTCTAACAACTTAGAATAAAAATAAATTTGAAAAAAAAAAACCTTGCAAATCACAGATTTAATAAGGGACTCGCATCTGGTACATATAAAGAAATATACATACTCTTATGACCTAAAAGTTAAAAAAAAAAAATTGAAAATGGGCAAAGTATGTGGATAAATATTTCTGCAAAGAAGATATACAAAAGATAAATAAGCACATGAAGGATGCTCTCCATTAGACACAGAAATGAAAATCAAAACTACAATAAAAATATCACTTCACACCTACTAGGATTGCAATAACAACAACAAAAACATTAATAGATAATAGGAAATAATGGTTGGTGAGGATGTAGAGAAATCCAACTTTAAGACTTTGCTGGTGGAGGAGCAAATTATGTGCATTCATAAATATGTCAAAATGAATCCTACAATTATGTTAAACTATAATGCACTAACAAAAACATAAAAATGTGTACTTTAGGACGCCAAGAAAAATGTTTGTTCTTTAAGAATATCTATTATCATTCATCTAATTATGTGAATTATTAAAATGCTCCAATAAAAAAAAAGAGAATATCTATTATCAGAGTAGCAAGCTAATAAGACAGCTGTCACAAGCACCTGATTATATTTCAATGCTCAGTATCCAATAGGTGCTCAATAAATATGTATTTGTTGAATGGAAATAAAAGTACTATTACTTTGGCAAGCATTTTGGCAGTTCCTCAAAATGTTAAATATGAAGTTACTAGATGAACAATAAATTCCATCCTAGTTATTTACCCAAGAGAAATAAAAAAAACAGTTCCACACAAAAGTTGTCTGTAAAAGTTCATATCAGCATTATTTCTAATAGTTAAAAAGTATAAACAATTCAAATGTCCATCGACTGACAAACAAAACATGGTATATTTGGACAACAGAATATTGCTTATCAATATAAAGGAATGAAGTTTTTGATTCATTCTACCACACAGATAAATCTTGAAAACACATTGCTAAATGAAACAGCCTATCATGGTATTTTATGTTTCCATTAATTCGTACAAAGAGAACATAGATTAATGTTTGCTGGAGGCTGGGGGAAGGAGGAAATGGAGAATGACCACTAGGCGGCACTTTCTTTCTGAAGTGATAAAAATATGCTTTAAATGGATAGTGGTGGGGGCTCAATAACAACGAATACACTAAAACACTCAATTTTAAAATTGTAAATATTATGGTATGATGGTGTTTGAATTATAACTCAATAAACTGTTACATTTTAAAGTATCTGAACTTGCTTCAGAAGTGAAAAGTTTTATTTTTCTGCAAATAGCACACAAAATAAAAGCTCATAGACTAGACTTTGAGACATGTACACAATGCCTCTTTTCGAAAAGCTAAATTATATTGGAAGATTCTAAGCCTGTAGCAGAAGCCAGACTTCATGCTCAGCCAGCCTTCCTGCCAGAGAACAACTCTTTGAATATGCTTCAAAGTTTCCAAGTTCACATGGGTAAGACACCAGAAGACACTAGTCTCTTCTCTGGAGAATGTTTGGTGTCTGTGAACCTTTCTCAAACTCTCTAAAACCTTGTAGAAATGAACAGTGATGTGAAATAAAATTCATTTTAGCCAAGACTGTTTACTTCTTTTCTTTTAAATCAGCGAGTAATCCTAAGAAGTTATAATAATGAACAGATTCAAGTTGTTTTTCAACTTTTCTCATTTCCTTAAATCCAACCTTATATCCCTGAGTAATAATTGTAGGACTGAAAACATAAAATAAAGCTATAACAATAATGCAACCATAAAAACTCTAAGAAAGTAATAAGAAGCATTTGAAAGAAAGTGCCTTGTTAGTAAGCAAATGGCATAATTAAGACTTAACTGTATCCAGAACATTCTTTAAATATAAATCTTGATTTTATTATTCACTTTGAATACAACTGCAGGTTTTAATAATTTTGGTATCATCATAAGAGTATGAGGAAACAGTTCTCAAATATCATCAGCTTCTATGTTATAAAATAGTTACAAACAATACATGAAGTTTACGTATATTGTTAAAAACAATATGTAAAATTTAAAACAAAAAGGAGAAAGGGTCTTTATATTTTCAAAGGTATTAAGCTGTTAATTCACATTATACTATTTTTAAATTATTCATCAGAAAAGTTAAACAACTAAATGAATTTTTGCACATGAAATTCAGTTTTCTATTGCTTACATAACAAATTACCACAGAGTTAGTGACAATATAAATTTCTTTCATAGTTCTCAAGGTTAGATTCAGTGTGTCTCACTAGGCTAAAATCAAGGTGTCTGCATAACTGTATCCTCTCAGAATGCAAGGGATATATTTCTTGCTAATTTGAATGGTGGCAGAATTCAGTCTATTGCAGTTGCAGGGCTGAGGTGCCTGTTTTCTGGCTGGCTTTAAGCTAAGAGATATTCCCTCCTTCTGAGGCATCCACATTCCTCCACTTACAGCCCACTTCCTCCATCTTCAAAGTGAGCAATGGCAGGTCCCATCTTCCTTAGGGTACACCTTTCTAATCTCCCTTTTGCCTCTCTCTTTCCTTTTCAGAGCTCATATAGTTACACTGAGTTCACTCAGATAAACCATAATAAGGCTCCCATTTTAATGTCAGATGATTAGCAATTTTAATTGCACCTGCTATATTAAGTCCTCTTTCCCCATTACACTCTTGTGAGTGTAACATATACATAAGTTCTGAGGACTGGTATGTGGATTTGTCTGGGGGACACTGTTCTAACTACTACAAAATATATAATTAATGTTGTTGGAAAGTGGGGGGAGGATATATTCTTGTTTCCTAAAGGGACATTTAAAAAAAAATAATCATTTAACTATGGTCAGTATTAGCTTTTTGATATAGAAAAGAGAGGAAAATAATGGGTTATTTCAGACTGAAAATATGAAGTGAAATTATTTTTATTCATTCATCCAAAATATACTTTTGATTAACTACTTTGGTTTAATTTATAGACTATGCGCTGAATACAGAAAAAGAAACACCCTACCTTCTGCACACGTAAAGCCTAGAGTGAAAAGTTAACAATACCTGCATAAATACATAAATAAATGTACAACCACAACTTACAATAAGTCCTACAAAGAAAATAAATAGCATTCAATGACAGAGCCATTTGCTGAATGGATAAAGGTGCAAAGGTAGAGGAAATCACAAAGGATGGTCAGGATGATCTGACATGACAATGACCTAAAGGGTTTTGTATTTTAAAACGGAGGGAGCAAAAATATCCTTGGGTATAGACAGCAAGCATTTTGTTAAAAAGCACCTTTTTTTTTTTTTTTAATAAATTACACAAATATTAACTAAGGACATGTAACGTGAGGCTGGTTAAGCCCATCTGCAGAATAAAAAAATGAAGGAAGTAAAAAGCATATTTTTGCACCTCCAGTACCACCTAGCTCTTGCCTGGAGTTTTGCAATAACCTCCACACTGGTCTTCCCACTCCTACCACTGCTTGCTGCTATCTATTTAACATATCAACCAGAATAACTTTTGTTTGTTTTTAGAGAAATGACTTAGCCAAGCAAAATCACTCCTCTCTGAAAACATCTGAATGGATTCCCATGGCATTGACATAGTTCAAGTCTTTCCAAAGTCTTAGAAGTTCCTATATAATCCTCTCAAGCTGCAAACCCCCTTGTGCTACAAGAGCTCCAGCTGCCACTACATTCCTTTGCTAACCCTGCTCCAGCAAAATGGCCTCTTGGCTGTTAGCACACTCCCATCCCAGGCCCTACTGCTTGGCCTTATGACCTATGCCACATACAGTGTCTCTGATTCCTAACACGTGTTCTCCCCCCATTCTGCTATAGATATACTTAAATAAAACATTCTACCTGATATATCCATTGCTTTTTCTATTTATTGTCCTTCCCCCTGTATTAGAATGGAAGTTCTTTGAGAGTAGTGAAATTCCCCAACTTCTATAATGAATTCCCAACAATGCCTGGTACATGGCAGAAAAACCAATAAATCAGTTTTTTCCCCAAATGAATTAATAATAACAGTCTTTAGGGAAATTTCTAACACTGCTTCTTACCTAAAGAGTAGTGCTTTTAGGTAAAATTTAGGGATAACCAAATTCTGGTCCCAACTTCAAAACCTGCTTCAATATGTACAATATCTTGAATTATAGAAACAAATGGTATAAAAGTTATTATTAGTCTTTAACTGTCACTTAAATTCTTGACTTTAAGTTGTATAAATATGAGATTTCAAAAGCAATACTGATAATGTACGATAAAAACAATCTTATGACTCAGAATCCTTTTAAGTTTATTCTTAAGTGAATAAACTTATTCTTGGATAAAATTCAGATGGGCCCCATTACTTTGTGGTTTATTCTTAAGCAGTACAGTGACTTCTGGTCATTCTTAGCTCAGCAATTTAAAAATCTCCAACCTTAGAAAAAATTCAAATTCTGACCCTTATTAGGAATTGAGGCTTCTCCCCTCCCCTAATTTGGGTCTGTTACTGGTGAAAAATCTCCAGCTGGAGAAATGTAGTTGGCTTTTTTTCTCATTACCAGACCACTATTCCAACTCTGCTTCCCCAGCTTTCTAACTGGGGTTGCTGGCACCCACATTCTGGGATGAAACATAGAACGGCAGGAGAAAAACAGAGCGGGAAAGTTCTTACTTGATTGTTTCTAGTCCTGGATTTACAACTTTTTTGGGTACTTTGGAGACTACTACAATCCCCCCACCTCCTTGTAACACACATTTTCATGTCTACCCATTGCAGATGATGTGTATCTATTCTAGCAGGTATGCTAATTTAACTAATCCCTGGGGTTTTGGAAGTACCTCCAAATTCTCTGTAGTGAGGTCTGTCTGTGACCTTTAGAATGGACCCTAAAGATGACCCAGACAAAAGATAGATTTGTCTTCTTTCTGGCTTATATATGGTATATAGGGCATACACATATTTTGTCCAATAAACATTGAGAGTTCAAATTACATGAGGGAATATCAACCTCTTTGTCACTTAGCTATCAAAATCGTTCACCAGTTGCTCATGTTTAAGACTTTGTAGGAATAAATCAGTCACTAGGCCACTAATTTTCCAACCTTGAAGAAATGTCCATTCATGATGTTTCCCAATTAGACTTCCTTACATCCTTTCTGTTGGCTGGAGTTTTAGATGAAGACTTCAGCTTTCCTTGGGTGGGGGTTGAATTCTGCAGCTGAAAGACTAGGCACGCTAACAGTTCTTCCAAAGAAATATTCTCCCAAACTCCCCTAACTTTTGGCATGGTTATATTCTCTCCATGCTCAGGACATTTAAGAATAAGATAAGCAGTAACCATATCCTCCCTTGATAATTTTTCATTTGGGCATTTTACTTACATTTTGGAGTTTCATTTGTATTGTATCTTGTTATGACAACTTAAATGTTTTTGTTTACCAAGCTATTACATTTCTATTAAAAAAAATTCTGCAGCCTCCTGTGTGTGTATGCATGTGTGGGTGTTAAGTTGATAGTAAGTCGAAGTCTTGACTCCCTTGGAATAGTTACTACCATGGTTTTTTAGTGACTTTTGTACCGATAGTATTTTCCACTTCAATCCCTTGCTAGAGTCAACTTCCTTAAATAATTCTGTATATGTGTAACTTACTTGCCCAGAAGGTTTTAGTGGCTCCCCTTGCTTACTGGAAAATCCAAATTCCTCAGCATCCTAGTATGCTTCCCTTATGGTGAGAAGCTGATTATGGCAAAACCATTCCCAAAAAGTTACCTAGAAATCCCATGCAAATCTGGAAATAGGACATATGTTTACCACAATTTCATGCCCTACATGGCAGCTTAGGATGGCTCCACTTCTCCATTGTGTATCTTCCCAGAACAGGCTATTCTCTTAAACAGAATTGAGTCCCTGAAGGGATATTTGACAGAAGTTCAGATTCTAAGTTGTAGTGAATTTTCAATGTTAGTGCTGTTTATGACTAAATCGTCCAATCATATTTTCAAAGCATTAATAGACAATATTCCCGTAGTGGAATTTACAAAGGGAAAGTCACAGTAAATGTCCATAATTTCCATGTAGTCCCAGAAAACACCATTTTCCAAGCCTCTTTCTGAATGTGGGCTTAGATCATTAGTTGCCACTCAATAGGGCTTGATGCTATGTAGAGATTTGTCTCCATGAATCTTCAGTGAACTAAGCCCTTCCTCATGTGAAATTTCTGCACTCAAATATCAGCTTAAAAAAATGTCTTGGTCCACACCGTCTGGGCCTTCTAATTTCTGACCAAGGAATTTAACTGGGGTTTGCATTAGAATGTTGCTTCTCAGCATTAGGCCAGTGGTGCTCCGTACAGAAGGATTCCATGGAAGCTTTGTAAAGTGCCCAATCCCAAAGACTTTTATTTAATTGATTTGGGCTGGAAGGCAGGCACTGGATATGCTTTTTAACAGCTTCCCAGATGATGATCATATAAAACAAAACTTGGGAACTAGTGCTCTAACTTGACTGTAATTTGATTCCAGACATGGACATTCTTAGAGTCTTCTTAGCATTAACTAAAGTTTTCCTGAATTATGCCTAGATATGACCCTGCATTAAAAGATACTGACACATTAATTTTTGTTTTTTATTTAAAAATTATACATCTACAAGAGATATGGTTACAGGAAATAGATTCAATCATTACCATAGCTTTATGATGTTCAATCATAAAACGAGTATTTTTCCCTTTCAGTTGAAAATAGGCACTAGAAAGGAAAAACCCATTCACTAAAGTCTCTAACAATCTAATAAAATCAGCTGTGAGCTTCCAGGATCATGTAACACAATTTTTTTTCCTATTCCTAATTCAGCTCTCCGAGAAGACGGATGTGCTTTAGTTCAGTGCTTTGGTATTTTTCCAGCCAAGATACCTGCTGTCAGTTTAGATAACCAGTTATAATTTAATAAGTCTGTGACCCCTTTTTATTCTATGTATTCATTTGTGTAATTATATCTTCTGTCATCCACTTAGCCCAAGTTAGGTGAAATGAAACATGCAAGAGGTGACAGAAGCTTATGAAGTCTATATTTTGTTGAAATCTATTTTCATTTCATGAACATCATGGTGGGAGGTCCTGTATGAGCTAATGATGCAGTCCTGTAAAGTATTTACCCTGAATCCTTATCCTGTACAGTCTCCAAATTAAGATGGTTTGGTTAAAAATTTTTCAACTTTACTGTGGTAGTAAAGCAATACACATTCAGTAGAAGTAGCACTTTGAATTTTGAATTATCCCAGGCTAGTAATATGCAGTATAAAACTTTCACCATAGTGTGCAGTGGCAGCAAGGGGCAGTTCCCTGTCCCTCACCCAATCCCCAGGGTAAACAACTGACACTCCACAGAGGACCGTGTGACCGTGTTGCTAAGGTATAATGTTTGGTAGGTTAGCGGTATTAAGTGCATTTTCCACTTATGATTTCAGCTTACAATGGATTCATTGAACCATAATACCACCAAAAGTCAAAGGGCATATGTAGTTTTTGTTCTTGATTGAATGTTTGCATCCCCCTCAAATTCATATGCTGAAAACTTAACCCCCAATGTTTTTGGAGCTAGGGCTTTGTGAGGAGATGATGAAAGTTAAAATGAAGTCTTAAGAGTGAGCCCTGATCCAAAAGAATTAGTGTACTTAAAGACAGAGACAACATTCTCTCCCCCTCTCTTGACAAGTACACAAAAAAGAGGCATTTGAGTACACAGCAATAAGACAGTCATCTTTACTCCAAAGGAACAGCCCTCACCAGATATCAACCCTGCTTGTATTTTGATCTTGGACTTCCAGTCTCCAAAACTGTAAAGACATAAATTTATGCTGCTTATGCTATCTGATCTTTGGTATTCTGTCCCAGCAACCTAAGAAACCTGTTCAGAAGGTTGTAGCTGCCTGACGTACAGCCACAATACCGCGGGAGGAGATTCGGTGGCAGGAATCTATTATTCTTAGTCTCTATCTTTCTCTTTATCTCTTCTTCTCTTCTTAGCTAAACTGTTTTCCTTATACTAAACTCTCATTTCAGAAGGTTGCCTATTGATTTACTTACACCCCTCACTAGACATCATGTGCTTTGAAAAGCAGGGACTGTGGTTGTCTTGCTCACCCTGTATCCCTAGTGTTGAAAACCATTACAGCACATAGTAGGTACACTGGAATAGAGGTAAAATAGTAGAGAGGGTAAGAACACATCTTAGAAAACAAACATTTTTAATGTGAGTACTAAACCTCCTGCCTCAGGCTCCCAAGCACTGGGATAATAGTCATACACCACTATGCCTAGCTAAGGTAGTTTTTTAGAATACTCACAAAATAGTTACAGTGGTTAAGCTGTGAAGTGAAAAATAATTAAAGGGAGAGAGGCTTTCCTACATCTTATAAGTAGAAGAGATCACCTGTCCCTAAATACTGCTCATGCAGCAGTGAATGTCATATAAATTGTATCAACCAGAATCTTTTCCTAGTGTTTTTATAAGGGCAAGAGGATTTTTTTTTAATTGAAACATGTTTTTATATGTTCCAACTGAAGGTAAATGTGGCCTCCATAGTTCCTTAGTGGAGAAAGATACCTAAAACACAAATGAACTTTGAACAGTTTCATGAAGAAACAGACAAGTTGGAATCCTGAAGAGATTACCAGTCATTTATACAATTTGAATTTTATTAATATTTTTATCAAATTCAAAACCCAAACATAACTCCTTTGGGGGGACTCAGTGTGGCCCAATTATTAGAAAAAATCTAAGTACTAAGAGCATGTCTCGGGGGAGACTGAAACTGTGGGAATATAGAAACCAGACATCAGCCCTGAAGCTCATTTCTCTCAGGTTTCCCACGCTTAGTATAAGTGCTTCAGATTTGAAATATACAAGAGACTTTTCAGTCCAAGGTTTAAAAATATCTCCTCTTATAGCTTGTTTCACTAGAAAGCTTAACCTGAAATAAAAATTAGATTTTTTGCCACTGTTTAAATCCTAACGGGGTCTAATCATCATCTTGTTAACCACAATTTTGCAATGACCTTACCCAGATAAGTTCACATTACAATCAAAGTCAAATAAAGAATTCAACTTCCTTAAAATGACAGAACCATTATTGTGCCTATAAATTTTTTAAATGACTAGGTTCTTAGTGCAATCTTTAATGAAGAATAATTGTAGGCACTGCATTCAATATTCTATGTGGTCAAAGTCATAAATAAGCCAAAAATAATAACATTTTGTTTGCACATTTCAGTGACCATGGGTGTTTGAATCTGTGGGCAAAAACTATTTCTTTTCTAAATTTGAGTTCAACATAGAATCCCTATCATTAGCTGCCTGAATGTAACCTGTAAGTTAATAACATTGCAAAAGACAAGTTCAGCAAGAATGTCATCACAGATCAGATAATCATTTTAAGCAACACAAAACAGGGCTCTTTTGAACTGCCTTAAATCAAATAAATTCATTTTAATGACTCAAAACCACTTTCAGTTGACTTTTATGTCCCAATTTCATAGCAATTAAGATAAGCAAATTTCCCTATAATGATGTAGCGTCATTTTCACAAACCCATAGTAGCCTGCTTTTGAAGAATAGAATGGTTGGTTTTTAACAAAGGTTTCTAATGAATAGTTGTTTCTGACACTGCCTTTTCAAACTGCCCACTCCAACCCCTAAAAAGAAAGACAGAAAATGAAAATCTGCAACATTTAAAAATAAACTAAATATCAGCCAACTATATTCTGAGAAGATGATTCACTAATTGTAAGACAAATGACACTGAGTTTAGACATAAACATATGAAAGCAGTTTAGGTTTATCTGGTTAATCCAAATTAATATACTAATAAAACGTGATACAAAATGATGTAAGGTACCATAAATTAATGAATGAGAATAAAGGGTGGATTTCTCAAGATATAGAAAATGGTTCAACTATTTTGAAACAAAATATCCACTTAATTCTTTATGGAATTATCTCGGACTCATTGGAAAGATATTTGTAAATACTAAAGCCACAAAGGGGTAGTGGGAAGAAAAGTTGCAAGTCTGATTTTCACTAAGTAAGGCCTTCATTGTATAAAAGTCACTGAAAAAATCAAGGAAAATTATTTGACTGTATTGAAAGTACTGCTTTCTGTAAGTCAAAATAAAGTCATCTATTAGAGAAATATTATAAAGTAATATGACAAATGGTAAATATCCTTGGCATGGAATAATCTCATAGAAATTAATAAAAATATTAGGCTAGAAAATATAAATGAGAAAAATATGAATTACTTGAAATAAAAGAAAAATGAATCTTTATTTGACACACATAATGCAAATGCAGGCTGATAGTCTCTTCCTAGTTATAAAAGGTTCACAATAATATGATTCCTTAATACTGACAAGTGGAATAATGAGCTATGTTTTTGTAAATAGGTAATGTCATAACTGCTGGAAGCAAAAGATGAAAAAACATTTAAAAAAAAACTATAAATAACATTTAAAAATTTAAGAGAGTGCTAAACACATTAGTACTTCTGTTTTTGAAAAGCTACGCATTGCATTTATAATATGTAAAATGGTAAAAAAAATAACAAAAAAATTAAATGCTGGGGTATTTGCATAATTTTAGTTATAACCATAAAGTATATGCATATAGTTTATAATCTTAGTTTATAATATAAATTGTATAATTTTACAAAATAAGGGAAATCCACCAAAATATTAATAGTAATTTTATTCAGGCTAATAATATTGTGGATAAATTTTTCTTTTTATTTTCCAATTTTTTTTTTCTGAGGAGTAGGTAACTCATTTTTTTCTTTTTCTTTTTATTGGCTTGTTTTGGTTACAGATAACATTGACTCATTTTGACATAATTATAAAAGTATGAAGTATAATTTGCTCTAATTCAGTTCCTAGTGCTTCTCCTTTCCCTAACCTTCTCCCTCCCCTGTTCCCCTTCCCTCTACTCTACTGATCTTTCTGCTATTTATTTTTAGGTTTTTTTATATATATATATATATATATATATATATATATATGACAAAAATGATTTTAAATTCCCTGTAAATCAAAGTGGGAAATACATATGTATAATAATCTAATAATATCAAACTCCAAGATTATGTTTTCTCCTTGAATCAACCCAGAAACTAAAAGCTATTTGTAGTTGAGTCATAATCCCTAATATTCTCCAGAACCACTTTCTTGGGTATTCAGGGCTATGTTCTCAGCTTTTACCAAAAGATTATTTCAAAATAGATTATTTACATTGGTGAACAAAGGTACTGAGGAGAGTGAAGTCCTATGTGAGACACACATTTAAAAAAAAATAAGGCAATGAAGAGGGACTGACCTATTTTATCATCCTAATAATAAGACCTGTGTAGCTGACCAATTTTTGGAGGGATACATGGCTTCTTAAAGATTGTAAGACATTTCTTAAACACCAATATAATAACTGTATTAGCTTATTTTAGGACACTTTGATATTTTCATTTCTTAGGTTTCCTTTATTAGCATTGACTTTGCTATGATACATCATTTTTTGTTAATTCCATATTATTAATTTTAACATTTTTAGTTTAAATTTTATTCTTTCAAGTTTGTTAAACCCTTTATGGAAGAAGCCAGAAGCTGAATAGAAAAAATCATGGGTCAAAAAACTATAGTTTGGCACTCTACTGTTTCTTGTAGGTCCTTAAAATACGAATTCTTTTATATTTGTTAAGAGTTGCAAAAAGTGCATGCATGCATACATTCATACGATGTAAAGACAAAAATACAACACAGACTTAAGTAACCCACAAAGCCTAAAATATTTACAGAACAAGTTTGCCAACCCCTGGATTAGACAGATGGTTGGAAAGCCTGTCAGCTATATCTTTGGACTCTCTCAAAATCCTCCACAATAGGAATGGGTACTTGTATACAAATCCCCCCCCCCACCTTTTTTTTTTCTTTTCTTTTTTTTAAACCAGGGATTGAACTCAAGGTTTCTTAATTACTAAGCCACATCCCTAGCTCTTCTTCTTCTTCTTTTTTTATTTTATTTTTTTAAATTTTGAGATAGGGCCTAGCTAAGTTGCTGAGGCTATCCTGGAACTTGTGATCCTCCTGCCTCAGCCTCCTGAGTTGCTGGGATTACAGGCCTGCACCTCCAAGTTTGGCCTTAAATTCCTCTCAATACAGCACACAGTCTTACATTAATATACTCTTCACTCTATTATAATCACTTTATTCAAACATCTCTTTAAGATGTGAACTCTTAAACATACCATGCACACCTCTTACCTTTCTACTCTGTGCATATACGTCATTCCACTTGGAATTTTCTTCACCCTTTCCTCTACTACTTCCTGAACTCCCTAGCAATCTCAGCCTTTGTGAATGCCAAATGATATGATTTCATAGCACTCACACCCTGTAATATGACATTTAAATACTAACTTTATCAGTTTGTGCACATGTCTTGTACCACAGAGACTGCAAATCACTTAGGGGCAGGGATGAAATTTTATGTCTCTTGGTGGTTTCCAATATACCTCAATACTTTGCAAGCTTTTATAAAGCAGTATTTCTTAAAGTGTGTGGATCTGTATATATGAGCATGTTAGAAATACAGACTTTTGAGCTTTCCTTTTGACACCAAACTATAACCTGTAGGCCTTGAGAATTGATATTTTCCAATATGCACCAGAAGTGATTTTTAGTTATACTAAAGTTTAAGAAAGATGAAAATGTACTTACTGATTCACTGATGCACAGGTAACCACCAGACTCAAAGCAAAAAGAGTGGTGCCCATTGTAAGACTGATTGTAAGCTGCCTGGTACCGTAACCCGGGATGAAAACTCTCGGGGGCAGAGCTTTTACTACTTTTACTTCTACTTTCTTAAGACTTCTACTTTCTTAGAGCTTAGAGAGGGAAAGAAAGATTTTTAGAGAGAAAGATTAGAGCGAGCTTTTCTTCTTGTCTTCTTAGCTTAGAGTAGAAAGAAAGAAAGATAGAGCTTAGCTTAGAGAAAGATTAGAGCTTCTTTCTTCTCTCTTCTTTCTTCCTTCTTCTGTCTTCTGTCTTCCTCGGGAGCCTCGGCCTAACTCTGACCCAGACTCAAACCGCTCTGCCTACGTTATGGCCGCTCTGATTCTTCTGACCGACCGAGCTGACTGCCCTCCGTTCTCCTAACTCGGACCGCTTTGACCCGGTTATATACCTTCAGGTTTGCCTACAGGTTCACATACATATCAGGTGGAACTTATGGCTCAGCTAACTGATGATTCATTACTCTCAAAAATGACACAGGACACAGAACTCTGTGTTGGCTGGCCTTCACAGTCACCTTCTGGCTTCTACAGGACATTTCATTGAGGAGCAGCCCGGAGTGTCTACCACAAAGAGAAGTTAAAGATCTCTGCTGTGCATTCCCGCCCCATTCTCTTGAATTTTAGTATTTAGAGGATTTTACAGAATGTGGTTTATGTTATAATTCACCTAAGTCCACCACAAATAAATCAGAACTCCCATGGGAATCTTGTAATAAGCCTGATGAAAAGGCAAAAGGATCTCTGAATCTCTGTTACACACCAGCATTCATGATGACCTCATGATAAAGCTGACTACTAGGTTACAGAAAAACCATTTATGTTCTCAGTGTTTCCCCCAAACCAAAAAAGATACAACATGAAGTAGTCCAAAGTTTGGGTACAAATAATAGTTGATAGTCTAATTCCTCTTTCCTTTTTTTAACTTAAATTTACTTTAGTTGTCTTAAGGGCTATTTTCATTGTATGTGAAGCTTGTTGTACTCTTTTTTTTCCCCCTAAGAAACAAACAAACAAAACCCTTAGATACCTTTCTTCTGTTTTTTTAATATTCTATTTTTTTTTTTTTACTCCTCATTACAGGGTTTTCTTGGATTTTAGAGAAAAGATTGTAGGCAATATGCCCAACAGATGTGTTTTGATTATTAAAATCTGATATTATATGATAAGCTTGATTAGATCTTATACAGATTATATGGAAAATATAAAAGCAATTTAGATTATAAAGAAAACTTTTTCCCGAAATACTTTATAATTTATGTTCTAATAAACCCTACAAACTTATAGTTGATCAGAATGCTGGCAAGAATCATTTTTTCCAAGCAAAGCAAAGTACCAATGCCATTTATATCATAATTCTAAAACAAGCATGATTTATGTATAATTAAAGCATATTCCAAATTAGAATAATTTCATAGATATAGTTTTTGAATGTCACTGGTCACAACATTCATTTTTTGTGTGGAATAGAGTGAAAACATACAATAGATGTCTTAGTTATTTCCTTCACATGTTTAAACACATCCTGATAATCAAATGCTTTGCATAAATATTTAAACATAAGATTTTATGTTCAAAGATATTTTATTTTATTGTTTCTACAATTAGTTTTTTAAGTTCCTTTATTGAAGTATCATTGAAAAATTGTAAATTTATACAAAGTGTGTCCTTTGATAAGATTTGACATTTGTATGCACCTATGAATCTAGTTCAAAAATCAAAATAATGAACATATCCAAAACTATTTTCTAAAAGAGCATTCTATTTCTGTAGAGCACTGGAAAACCAACAAGTGAAAGATGGGTACTCTTAGTTTTAGTTCTCATTGTGATTAATATGGAGCTTTGTACTTATAGCAATACATTCATTGATAATCTAATGACAAGATAATGCCACTCACAGTTCACATCTTGGTGATCCGCAAAGTCAACTCACTTATCTTCCGGGTGCCTGTTCCTATCATCATTGTTTTTTCTTTCATTTATTCATAAACATTAACTGAGCAAATGTTTACAATCTGAGAATATAACTAAGCTCAACTTGAAGTTTATCTGTTGAACTCTTCTTCATTTGATCTTCTCTAACTTTCGCTGAGGACTTGCCTTTCCTGGCTCCACTGGCTTATGGAAACTTCAGTTAGCACATCAGTCCTTCCTCATATTCTTAACCTGGGTTCAAATGCTCTCAGTCAATCACTATGATCTGACCTTTTCCTCTTAACTCCTGCCACACACTCATATTCTCTTTGTGGAACACAGAGGACAGTGAATAAATTCATGCAGTAGTTGCAGAGTTTAATTACAGCTTAAAGTCATCATTCTTCAGGTCCAGATGATTTTTAAAGTTGCCGTGTACATGTGGCACTGCTTAACTAGTAGCAAAACTATCAGGCACCATATGGATATGTTGGGTCAGGATAAGCATCATTCTTCTGCTTTTCAAATCTTGCCATCATGCACTAAAGGAGCCATGCACAAACCCATATTTGTTTGCTTATAACTTTGAATCTTTGATTCAAAACATGCCAATAAAATAACATAAAATGTCTCTTTTTTCACCGCCCCCCCCCATGAGGCTGCCATTAAAAATTTAAAAAGTGTTGATGTGACTTCTTTTTAATACTAAATATCTTTAATTCCTTCATGGATTTCTTCTGCAACATAATTTTCTTAATGATTTCAATAAATTTCATCAGCTTTTTGGCAGGCTCCTAACATTATTGCCTCCATTGACCTTGCAGTCAACTAAAATCGTTAATTCTTTCTCACCTAAACTTCTATTAGGAAATATTTTTGCCAATTTTATCATTGCCATTTTCTTTTCTTATTGCCAGGGGAAAGGTTGGCCTTTATCTCTGTCCAATTTATCTGTGTTAATTCAGACATTAGCTGTCCTTCTACTGACAGTAAAGACTTGAGTAATCAAACATAATGAATTTTATCTTCTTAATCAAAAACTACATGCTTCCACATAAAAATATGTTTAGAAGTGTGGCCTGAAGTTAATAACAGTAAAACCTTATTGAATGTACATATGTTTTGTATTCGGAGGGAATAATTCAATAAGTTTAAAATATTTTTACATTGTCAATCCATTTGATAGAAATAAACAACGAGGAAGATTCTATTTTGTTTCTTTGACTTGCTAAAGTAAGAAAAAGAATTACCAGTAGAGTAAATCACATACCACATAATAATTCAAAAAGTATGATTTTACTATATAATGCAGAATAAATAGTGCATAAAATGCTAGCAAAAATTAAAACCAGGCATATAAAACATACTGGGATACTATATTTCTAACACTTCTTTCTAGCAAGTAGTTAATATTAACAAAATCCTTAATTAAATGTAAGAAGAAATACATCTTAGCTTATTTCTTGGTTTAAATTCCTTCTATTCACAGAAAAATATCTCAATATTTCTAAAATTAGTTTTTTATAAAAATGATTATTTTCAAATTTATACCATTTCTTTAAAATTTCTATTAGTAGACTAATGAAGAAAGTATTGGTTTTTATTTCCTATTAGATACGACTCTTAAACAAAATGTGATTGTACTGCATTGAAATACATCAGTCATTGCAATGTATAAGAGATACATAATTCATTTTCTTCAATGAAACCTCAATTACAATAGCCAAACTTAATCAGATAATTAAAATCGGTTAGTGTCTTGGATATTTTTTATCTAAATGTAATTTCTATTGTTGATACCATTAAGTAAATCAGATTAATACGATTAGAATTTTAAACACTATATATATGCAATTTTATGTATTTCAAATCATCCAGAATGAACTTCATTTTTTCTTTTGCGACTTATTAATGGCCTTAATATGAAATTGTTAAATTATCTGCATCTATCCTGCAATTACTGCCATGTCATTTTGTTCCACATGTACAAAAATATACAAAATTATTTTTATATTTTCTCTTTTATATTTGTCATTATTTTTAAGTTAGATGCTTTGATAAAATTTAAATGTCTACAAGAAAGTATGACACTATCTTTTGATGTTTTGAATGGTTTTATATTTCTATGTATCATGCTATGACACTATTTAAGCATAAGATCCAAAGCAGTATCAGAAAATTTTTGTCTGTCTTTTATTAAGCTATAGCCCACAGTATAATATTACTCATATACAAAATATCTGACCCATTTCATCTCTGTATATATTAATATAGTATGTATGTATCTTAGTTCATTTTGTATTGATATTAACAAAATATCTGAGGCTGGGTAATTTATAAAGAAGTTTATTTCACTCAGCTTCTGATGGCTACAGGGTCCAAACTAGTGAGCACCAATATGTGTTAACATTATGGGAAAGGGGACTGGGTGCATGCAGATGGGCCAAAAACTGAAATGGCTTGACCTAAGAAAAACCCACTGTCCCCGGTGAATCTAGTAACACAAGACATGACTCACTCCCAAGTCAATCTAGTAACACAAGACCTAACTCACTCATTTGTAAGGGTGGAGTCCCATGACCTAACTACTCTCCTCTAGCTCCAACTCTTACAGATCACATTATCTTAGCACCACCACACTGGGACCAAGCTTGCATTACATGCCCTTTTGGCTGACAAACCAAATCATGCCATACCAGTGTATATTTTTGGTTTATGTGGGATTTTGTGTTTATCTTCTTTTTCTCTAATAGAATACATACCATGTATCACCTCCCAGTTTATGATTTGAATATGAAAATAGGTCACTGGGGGAGTGCTCTGGAAGTGTATTTCTTGTTCCACCCCCCTTTCTCTTTCTATCTCTCAGTCTCCTGGCTACTATTAGCCAAGCAGCCTTCCTCCACCATACCCTTACACTAGATGTTTCTGCCCTGGAACCAGCCTATGACAATCTGAAACTGTGAGCCAAAATAAATCCTTCTTCCTTTAAGTTATTCATGTGAGGTATTTTGGTTGCAGTGATGGAAAGCTGACTAACACACCATCTATCTGTTGTATCTTCTCTCAAAACTGTTTGATGATTCTACATGATCTTGAAGATAATTATGATTTTATCCTTCAGTAGAGTGCTAACCTTGCTAGGCCATGATTAGCCCAAATCTCATCTTGAAAAACATAAGATTGGCAAGACATATTTTAATGTAACTACATTATGATAAAATAAAAACAAAAATAAAATAATTTAGAAAACTCTACTTCAAAATTATATATGAAAATATTTTACCAGAAATTTAAACTCACTCCCATATGCACCAATTTATTTTAATTGAAACATACACCTGCTAACAACCATAAGATAAAGCTGAGTTCATAGGGAGGTAAAATGTGGCTGCTATTCAAGAATTTCCAAGCAATTTCTATTTTTTCCTAATTTTGGAAATGTATGGGGTAGACAAAAACAAAACAACAATAAAAATCTATGCGTAAACATTCAGATATGTTTAAAAATGAATAAAATATTCATGTAATTATTTTATGGTAGTTACAGTTAATAAGATTATAAGTCAAACAAAATAGTCTGTTATATAATTAAATTATTTAATATCAATAGAATAGATAGAAAAGAAATTACATATAGGAACCAGGAATGATTTATTCGTTAGTTTGTAATAAATTGAGACTGCTAGAATGATAGAGGAAGAGAAAATTAAATAGAAACTATGTGATTTTCAACAAATAAATATCACATAGGGTAAAAACCTAACCCCTGCATTATAATTATTGGACCACTAAGCCACATCCCCCAAGAATAAATGTTCAGTTCCAATTTTCTTTTTGAAGGAAAAAGTGCAAATACAACACTTTCTATATGAGAAGAAGAACTATGACAAATTTTGTACAATCCTATAAAGATATTGTCCCTTGTTTAATGAAAGTACACTTATTCAAATCATTATTGTTCCAAATGGCTACAATCAGACATTCTGAAATGCATGAGCCTGGGACTGAACGATTTCTCATCTTAGTTTGGGATATAGATTCATATCAACCTTGAAAGAATCCAAAGAAGAAACTCTCAAGCAAAGTGATCCTAATACATTTCCATTTAAATCACAAAACCTACTTTTATTCAGGTACTCCAAAGTATTAAAACCTTCCATAGCTTCTGATTAAGAAATGCTTCAAAAATTTTTCAGCAGATAAGTGCTTTTCTCCTCATGAGCATCAAGTCACTTACTCATGGTGATTATATTCAGCTAGATGCATTCATCTTACTAATTAAGCATTTCAAAGCACACCCTATATTAATCCAAGTTGTTTGTTAAATTATGTTAAAAAGTGAGATTCATTTCTCAATTTCGATTATTAAAAAAGAACTTCATAAATGCTATTTTACTGTTATTATGGAGTTTAATAACCCTGAAATAGCATATTTGCTGAAGTTTTTAAAAATCAAACTGCACAGCCAATAAATGTAAAACCCCTTTATTGCACATAAATTACTATGATTAATAAAAGTGTCTCTAATTACTAAAAGAGCATCTTTATTTCCAAACATTTGTTTTCCATATTGGAAATAGTTCTATACAGACATAGTTTCCTATGTAACTTTGTTTACCCATAGGGAATTTACTGAAAAGATATTTGAGAACCTATTGAATGTGAAAATTTAAAGTTAAAAGAAAAGTTCCTCCAAATAACGTCTGTGGTCTCAACAAGAAGTAGAGAAAAAAGAGAATATAGTACAACTTAGATGTGGAACCATGACATTAAATTACATGATAATCAATGAAAATAATACTATGCATCTCAATAACAAGACTTCATTTCAGAATAAAAATATTTTTCTGAATGTGTACTGATTGATTCATGGACATTTATACATATATTCTCATTTCTAGCATTTCTTGAGGGTAGTTATTTTTCCTTACTCTGTTTTCTGAGGGTTAGTATATTTTGGTTTGGTTTTGTATTGTCCGTTTCACAACTATTTCCCTTGTTTTTCTTTCTCTCTTTTCTCTTAATAACAGCCAAACTCTATTTTTCTTTCACTCTTTACTTTTTTACTTCTATTTTTCCTCCCCCACCCTTATAAACAACACATCCTATATCCTTCTGCATCCACCCTATTCACCTTTTGAAATTGCAAACTCTTTTCTGTCCTCCAGTTTCTTCTTTTTCCTTTTAATTAATTCTATTCTGTTTTTTTTTTTTTTTTTTTTTTGGTCTTTTTTTTTTTGGTGGTGGGGGGGAGTGCATCAGGTATTGAACTCAGGCATTGGACCACTAAGCCACATCCCCCGCCCTATTTTATATTTTATTTAGAGACAGGGTCTCACGGAATTGCTTAGTGCCTTGCCATTGCTGAGGCTGGCTTTGAATCTGAATCCTCTTGCCTCAGCCTCCCAAGCCACTGGGATCACCTGGTTAATTAACTCTATTCTTAACTTATCACCAATTGGTTTATAAAATGCTAGACCGCACCACTAATGCTATGGCAACAATTAATACAGCAGAGGTCATAGGTAACACCTATTATTTGATTTTATCCCTGACATAATTCACGATTACTTGCTGTCTTTACTGATAGAAATTTCTGATCCCAACATTTCTATTTATTGTACAAATTAACATTGCAGATGTCAAAATAGGAACTAAGTACTTAATTTAGTACATATATTGTATGCATAGGTTGTTGCCACTATTTGGCTCCCCCTAGTCTGTGAGGCACTGGAAAGCTACAGGTTACTAAAAGCTCATATAGTAGAAGCTCTGTTGCTTCAGATCCATTCAGATAGAGGGTAGATGAGTCAACCCACAAACAATATGAAAAGCAAGGGAACAAACCATCATAAACAAATAAGAATGACTCAATAGCAGACTCCATCTGCACCACAGTGGAGGAAATGTCAGAGAAGGAATTCAAAAAATTTATGGTTAAACTAATCTATGAGATAAAAGGTGATGTAAGGAGTGAAATCAGAGAGAAAACACAAGAAGTGAAAGTTCACTTCAAAAAGGGATAGAAATTCTGAAGAATCAATAGGAAATTCTCAAAATGAAGGAATCAGTAAACCAAGTTAATAATTCAATGGAAAGCATCAAAAATTGGATAGACCATTTAGAAGACAGATTTTCAGACAATAATCTTGAAAATAAAGTTGATTGTGAAGAAAATATGTTAAGAGACAATGTAATAAAAATATTTAACTGTCACTTTGAAACACTGCCTTTCAGAATTCTTTGGAATTTGACAAAAAAAGAAGAGTACATAATTCGGCATTTTATGTGTTTGTTAATTTAAGATTTTATAGGTTATTTTGTGTTTTATTAAAAAGTCTAAGGCTGGGACTATAGCTCAGTTGGTAGAGTGCTTGCCTTGCATGCACAAGGCCCTGGGTTCAATTTCCAGCACCACACACACACACACACACAAAAAGTGTATTAATTTTTCAATTATTTATGTACTTATTAAATAGCTAGTTATTTGGATTTCAGCCTGACTACTAATTTAATGTTAGAAACAATGAGTATATTTATGTTTTGAAGAGATTATTGGATAAATGAAAATTTGTAACTATAAATTACTTTACATTCATTATTCATTTATTAAATTCTAAATAACCCTATATTACAGGGAAGAATTGGTAAACTATTAATTTTAAAATTTACAAAAATGAATCTGTAACTTTTAGGACTTCTTTTTCAAAATTTTTTGAAACTTTCATTAAAAATATCATCTGAAGACATGTTTCATATATTAAAAATAATTTTGCTCATGGCAAGAATTTTGAGCTTTATTATTATAGTATATACAAAACTTCCATAGTATAAAATTAATTTAGATATTTTTATCCTAATGTAAAACTGAAATGATCAAGTCATTTGTATCAATAGGAAATTTGTAAGATATAAATTGCATATTCTAGTGTCACAGATAGTATTTGAAAATAAATAAATGACTTATTTTATCATTTTAATAAAACAGAGCTTCCAAATTATTCATGATTAGGTGGTATTGGAGTGAAAAATCATAGAATGCTATTCTAAAAGATAAAACCACAAGCAAGAAAACTTTTGTTCGCAAAGTCTAAATTACTTATACACTTATAATAAACTTTGAGATATACTTTTTTCCCTCAGACTACACATGGAATTTTAAATATAAAACATCTTGATACAGAACTATACAACTAATGTGAGAAAATAAATGTGATTTCCTTTTCCATGGCCTAAAATAAATGTTTATGTTTGGCCATAAGTTACTCATATTTTCAAAGGCATAATAAAAGGAAAAAAAAAATCTCAGCTTTCAGAAATATTTCTCATCAGGTAAAGGAGGATTTCTTTCTTTCTTTCTTATGTTTTTTTTCTAATTAGTTATACATGACAGGAGAATTCATTTCATTTCATTGTACACAAATGGAGCACAACTTTTCATTTCTTTGGTTGTACACAATGCAGAGTTGCACTATTTGTGCAATCATGCATGTACCTAGGGTTATGATGTCTGTCTTATTCCACAATCTTCCCTACTACCTCCATGTCCCCTCTCCCCTTTAACCAATCCAAATTTCCTCCATTGTTCTTATATCCCCTCTCCCCATTATGGATCAGCATCCACTTATCAGAGAGAACATTTGGCCTTTGAATTTTGGGGATTGGCTTATTTCACTTAGCATGATATTCTCCAACTTCATCCATTTACCTGCAAATGCAATAATTTTATTCTCTTTTAATGCTGAGTAATATTCCATTGTGCATATATATCATAGTTTCTTTATCCATTCATCTATTGAAGGGCATCTAGGTGAGTTCCACAGTTTAGCTATTGTGAATTGAAATGTTATAAATGTTGATGTGGCTGCATCACTATAGTATGCTGATTTTAAGTCTTTGGGGTATAGATGGAGGATTTCTTAATATTACTGGTGTATAGGATTAAAGTTCAATGAAAATAATATACATTTGAATGTCGTTCTCTAAGTAAACAGGACATAATAAGACACATGCTGTCCATTCACAGCCAAATTTTAATAATCTCCATGCTTCTGAGGATTCAGGCCAGTTACCAAACAGCATATTCCTGTCTTATGTGTGTGTGTGTGTGTGTATGTGTGTGTGTGTGTGTGTGTGTGTATATATATATATATATATATATATATATATATATATATGTGTGTGTGTGTGTGTGTGTGTGTGTACACATATAAATTATAGATATATGAGCCTTAACATAGCATATGCTAATATTAACATAAAATATTAGCATAAGTTAGCATAAAAATCAATTGTTTGGCTCTCTGGAACAACAGTGATATGTATTGTTTTTCTTGCAATCTACCTTTTTTTTTTTTTTTTTTTCAAAAAAGAAACCTGTCGTGTACAAATTAAAAGATATTTAAAAGGGATGAGAATACATTTCTAAGCCATCCTAAAATCTCAAAAAAGTTTTTAATACCATAATTTATATTAAAAAAAGAAAGTGAACAATTATCATTCATTTTCTAGTCATCATAAAACAACTTAATTAGGACTTAAGTCTTACTAGTGCCTGTGTAGCTCTATTTGTCAGGTATTCTGGTGAAGGAAAGCAAATTACTGGGGGAAAAAAAAAGACAGTAAGGAAGCAATAGGGTAGCATTTACCTAAAACCATGATGATAATTCCCATTTATTACCAGTATGGACATGATGTTCTTTGCTTTGAATGAAAGATACCACTCCTGCACCAAATGAGTTATGAAAGTTCTGTTAGTAAATTTTTTCACAATATATGTCCAGAAATATTCATTTTTGTAGCCTTTCCAATTGTATAAAATCCTCTTCCTGTTAAGGAGAATTTATAATCCCCTGAGGAGGCCAGACAAGCCTGAGAGAACAAGAGATATATACTCAAATGATCTGAAAAGAATATAGAGAAATTCAGAGGGAAGAAAAGGCAGAGAACTTGAGGTCCAACAATAAGCCCCTGGGATTATGGTTCAATTCAACTTACCATGCCATAAATGTCACTGCACAGTAAATTAGCCTGTTGTGAGTTTCCAACATACATGGATAAATGACTCACTTTTTGAACCTTTACTACTACCATCAGCACACATTCATACAACCTCTTTAAAATAAACCTTCATATCTACCACTTAAAATTCGTTGTCAAAGTATATTTATATGAGTAAATGCTTCTCAATTTGATGTATTCCTAATTTAAATTCCTTAGATAATTACCAATATTGGGTCCTGGATATTTATTGCTATTTGTGGCTGAAACTAGGATTGTGGTTCTTCAGTAGAGGTAAGTACAACTGCATTACATTGGAGAATTTGAGCTGGACTTAAGTTTCACAGGTATGGTGTGTGTGTGTGTGTGTGTGTGTGTTTCAGAGCTTGAGGTGAGGCAGAGTCCACTCTGTTTCATTGTGGGTGATATTCAGTAAAACAGGAAGGAAATTAAGCCTTACTTCCTCATTATCTGATGTGCTCTTACCCACCAAACTATGGTCTGTAGACTGGAGATGACATCACATATTTCTGAGTCTCTATGTGACCACATGCATGTCTATAAACAACTAGGAGAGTCTGCATGGCAATAGCAGCTACTTTCCTTACTGATAGATGGACTACCCACCCCGCACCAGCCCAAGGGAAGTTTCCATGTCCTGAGCAAAGCAACCTTGTTTCCAAGCCAATGGGCTTGGAGGTCACTCTGTTCTCCGGACAGGTTGTTCTTTCCCCAGGAAGGAGCCAATGGGCTCAAAGATCACCCTCACCCCATGGGCAAAGAGCCAATGGTGTTCACCCCCCACAAGAAATCCCTATATAGGGTCCTGTTCATTTGGAGTTTGAGAGACTCACACACACAACAGCTCATCCCTGCTGAGAGGAGGCAGCCACTGCACCAGCTCCAGACCCACTCAGCCTGATGGCAGCTGCCCTAGCTGACAGCTCCAGCCTCCAGCCCAATGACAGCTGCGTTAGAGAGCTCCAGAGATTGCAGCCAGGGCAACCAGGCACCCACCTTCTGTTCAGAGCTTCCACACTCCCTCTCCCTGACTCCTCTCTCCCAGCACCTCTTCAACCTCCAACCAGTCACAAAGGCTGGTGAATAAATCTCTTGGCTACACGGTTGTCCCTGGTGTGATTTTTGCCCTTCACTTAAAATAAGTTCTTCCCTGAAAAGTGGTAAAATAATTCATGTCAAGTATATTAATCAGGATTCTCCAAAGGCACAAAATTAATTTAATACATATATTCTATAAATAAATATTTAAAAATCTACCTTAAAGATATTTATTATAAGGCATTGCCTTATATAGTTATGGAGGCAAAGAGGTCTTAAGATCAGCTGTTTGCAAATTGGAGAATCAGAACAATGGCAGGTGGTGTTCCAGTCCAAACTCAAAGGTTTGAGAAATAGGGGAGTTAATGGTATAGGTCCTACTCTGACTTTAAGGCCCAAGAACTTGTAGGGGGTGGGGGACAATGATGTAACTTCCAGTTGGAGTCCAAAAGTCTGAGAATTGGGAGTGCCCATGTCTGAGGGCAGGCAAACATAGATGTCACAGGTTGAAAAGGAGGCAAGTTTACCCTTTCTCTGATTTTTTGTTTTATTAGGCCTTTAACAGATTGGATGACAACACTCATACTGGTGAGGGTGATCTTCATTCAGTCCACCAAATATTAAACTCTTCTGGAACAATTTCCCAGACACACCCAGGTATAATGTTTAATTAGCAATTTGGGTATCCCTTAGCACAGTCAAAATGATACAAAAAAAAAAAAAAAAAAATCAAGCAAACAATCTAGGTATTGTAGTTCTTCCATAGAAGCTGTTTTTATTTCTGCTAGAACTTGGTCTTGGAATTGTGCTAAATCACACATTATTCCTCCATTCTGTAGACATTAGCATCATCACAACTACAAGAGATATCTATCTCCTATTCTCCCCAAGAGGCTGTGGATATGACTTACCTAAGTAAGACTCCTTCAGAAATGATCTTAGTCCAAGCAGCAGCTAATTCTTTCAGAAAGTCAGAGTAAGCCTAAACATCAGTGCATACAGCTATTTTCTCTATTTTGCAGTGATGGCAGATGGGCTCCCTTTGAAGCAGAAATAATCTGGTTCAAAATATATATATATTTTTAAGAGCACAGACTTTCACTACCCATTAGAGGACTGCTGGGATCAATGATTTTTAAAGTCTCGCACAATGGAAATTTTATAAAGTACTACAGTGAATATCAATCATATGGCTTTGTGGTACAAAATAGTTTCTTGAAGATACAGCCAAATAAAAGGTGAGAGAGCTAAATTTATTATGACTGTATACCATATGCAAAGGAGGGTGGGAGAAAAACAAAAGCTATTTATTAACAACATTTTCTAGATTCTATCTATTATATATATATAACTTCCAAGACACAAATTATCTGAAATGTGACAGTAAATAAATATGACAGATTTTCCAAATGAAGAACTTAAAGTATAAAGTTTATGCAGGCTGTATTTACACACTGAGTCTCTGCTATTAGCTTTCCACATAACTATAGACAGTATACTTCCAAGCTTTGATTAATAAACTTGCAGAATTTTGGTCAGAAAAAAAAAATTTTAAAAGCTAAAAAAAATTAGTGTTTCACACTATGATTGGGATTGTCATGGATAATGCTTTGTCAGTCATACCTAAAATGAAATTCCTTTCCCTATCTCACTCACAAAGAAATTTCTTACAGGAACAACCACTAGACTTTGTATTTCTTGTATTGGCTTCTTGTGTTAGCACATAAATTACTGTCCACTTACAAACAGGCAATATTTTAAATATTTCTCATTATCTAACCTATAAACATTATTTCACTTAATCCTTAAAGCAATCCTGAGAGATACATATTATTACAGATTGAGAAATAGAGACTCACTTTGGTTAGAAGTCCGAAGACAAGGCATTCAGCAAGTGACAGAGTCAGAATTCCAACTTAGGTGTATCTGACAAGGCTACCATAAATAATAAGTCCATCCTGGTTAGAAATGATATTGAACTACAAGTACCAATAATCCTAATGAGCTTGTATTTTCATGAGTCCTTCCATTTTTCTTAGAATAACAAATCTAACTACCTATTATCTCTCTTTTTTTTTTTTTTTTTTTTTTTTTTTTGTGGTACCGGGGATTGAACTCAGGGGCACTTGACCACTGGGCCACATCCCCAGCCCTTTTTTGTATTTTATTAGAGGCAGGGTCTCACTGAGTTGCTAAGTGCCTCGCCATTGCTGAGGCTGGCTTTGAACTCGCGATCCTCCTGCCTCAGCCTCCCAAAGTGCTGGGATTACAGGCGTGCGCCACCGCGCCCGGCTCCTATTATCTCTTTTATTCTGTATGAACTCTTCCAAACAAATTACACATATTACTTAATAACCATTAAAATTATTGATTATATTTTTGTTGACTCAGTGCCCAAGTCTGCTAGACATTGAAAATAAAAAAGTGGAAGGATTATTGCCATACACTCACATTCTCATACGAGCGGCTTGTCAACAAATTAATTATGTACATGTACTTGTTACTTTTCATTTTAATAAAGAAAAAATATGGCTGATAAGTATATAGAGACAGAGAAGAATCAAATGGATTCTAGTATTAGTATGCATATATATTCATTCCTTCTTTCATTAAATACTTTAATGAACATTTGCTATTCATCATGTGTGGGGGAATATGATAGGAAGAAACAGAATTTCTTATCTTATGGAGTTCTATTACAATGGAAAAGATAGACTATAACAAGTAAATTAATTATATTTACATATATACACATTGAAAGATTATCTATATAACTATATGTATGCATATATACTATCAGTTTCCAAACAGTGTTATAAAGAAACATAGAGTGGGATAGTATGAAAAGAAAATAGCTATTTTAGATATCCTAGGATCAGAATACAAACAAACGATAAAGAATACTAGTAAAGTGTTTAATCTTTGGCCATTTGAAGGCAAGGCTATTCTTTCCTCTTTCTGAGTTCAAGGCATTAAAGCATTTTAGTTTGTTAAGAATGGACCAACAACAATCTATGTAATACTCTTTGAGAAAATAGTACATTATGTTTGCCCAGAAATGCAAAGCAGTAGATTTTATATTTGTGAATTTAATGTTGGAGAACCTGAATAAAGATTCTAAATCTATCTGAGAAATCATTGTACCTAGGAGCTAAAATATCTCTGCTGTACCATTTTATTTCATCAACTTCTGAGAAAACACTTTTATGAAGATACTAAGCATTACTATGCAATTAAGATAGGTTGTGAAACCAGCTTTAGTCTACTTTTCCTAGCTTTATTTTCTTGTTTGTGATAAAGTTCAAAAACATTAAATCTAGAGTATTAATTTTTAATGCTAGAACTCAGTCTTCACAATAAAATGTGAGTAGCATTGGCAACAGAACAAAACAAAGAGAATTCAGACAAGTAAAAAAGCTGTTACAGTGCATTTCTCTTCTAAAAAAAAAAAACATATATTGATTCTTCAAAAGCAAAGTTATGTCATTTAATAGTTAGCTCTTATAAAAATTTTGTTGTGGATATTTGATAGAATGATATTGTTGGAATTAAATCATTCCTTGGAAATTCTGTATTGTAATGAACAGAAACAGGAACAATTATATTCTTGCAGAGTTTAAGGATACAGAACATCCTGATGATTTCTAAACTTGGCTTTGAGTTTCATCTGAATTTATCTCAAGGATACATGGTGTGCTAATACCTTCAGTATACTATTTTCTGAAGAAACAGCTTACATCAAAGTAAAGGGACATGCAGAAAATATCAGAGCAGGAAAGCTCTTCATTTCGATTAGCATCAGTGAAAATTAAATAATCCTTTTCACATGCTCACCAAATTCAGAAAAATGAAACCTTCATTCATATAATGCCAAGAATGCAGAAACTAGTCCAAAATTTAGGACCAAACCCTTGGTCAAATCCTGAACAGACAAAACTCTGCTTAGTTTATGAGATCTGACAGTATCCCTGCTTGAGGTGATAAGGCTGCAGGCATTGTGTACATTTAGCCACTGGCAGCAGAATAAACACTGACAACTTGACAGTTTATCAATTGGAAAGCCATTCACTCTTTCTGAGACATGGAGAAACAGGGAATGGAACCTTAATTTCAGGCATACATCTAGTAATTCTATACTGCAAAAAAATTTGCAAGGCAATGTTTTCCCTTGCTAAGTATCTTTGGAAACATTACTACATGTGTTAATGCCTGAATGAATCAACTGTCCCATTTATAAGTGGAGCTGGCAATCCCCAAACTATTTTAAAATGTTCTAACAATTTCTTGAGAATTGGATATGGATTTTTATCAATTCAGCATTAATTAAAATTACAAATTAGTAGTAAAATGTAAATTGTAGAAATAAATATTTAAAAATTAAGAATGTTTTAAAAATTTTAAAGCAAGTATACAAAAAACAAAACAAACAAACAAAAAAAAAAAAAAAAAAAAAACAAGTGTCAACAATGTAAAAGGCACCATGAGTCCATGAGTAAATATTTGGTGAAAATAGTATTTTTCACATAATGTCTGTAAAATGCCAGCTCATAGAAGCAATGCAAACCAATTTAGGAGCTGGAGCACAGAAACTCAAACAACTAAAATTTCAGGAGTTATTAAATATTTCTTAACAATAAAGTAGACATGATATGGTATCTATAAACCACTGTCACCTTACTGGCAGAGAGAATAATTACAGATTTTGAATTCAGAGCAAGATGGGTGATGCAATTATGCTGAACCACAATGTTCTTAGCTTAGAAGGCTAAATGAAGTGCTCTTCTGCCAAGCATGACATGGTGAACACCTGGAAACCATCCTCTCTTAGAATCACAAATTCAGAAGTCTCTCTCCCCAAAGACTACTTCCTGGCTCTGAAGCTCTCACTTAATCCATTTTAAAACACAGGCTCTACAGACACATTGAGGGCTCTATTCTCTTAAGCCTTACTTTCTATTGTTGAGAATTCTCCTATCTTTACTGCTATTCATGTTCAATTTAGATTTCATGCTTTGCCACTTCAACTGTATCTTACCAAAATCTTTGATTTCACTGCCTCATTGTACTATCAAAAACAACACAAAACAAAATGAAAACAACCTGATGAAACCTCAAGCTTACATTAATTCAATCTCATTCAGTGTGCTGATTGTTGCCAAGCAAACATTCATAACCATGGAGATTCATGTTATAGTGAGTTCTTTAAATTTTTAGGGGCCAATAGGTCTGCCTGGTGATTCTTCCATCATATATCCTAATCAGTTCTCTGCTGTATCCCACAGCAACCACTTCAAAACTAGTCTCTAGCTTCATTATCTCCATGTTTTGGTTGTTGTTGTTACTAGGGATCGAAAGCAGGGGTGCTTAATCACCTAGCCACATCCCCAGCCCTTTTTATTTTTTATGTTGAGACAGGGTCTTGCTAAGTTGTTTAGGGTCTCACTAAGTTGTGGAGGCTGGCCTTGAACTTGCCATCCTCCTGTTGTAGCCCCCCAAGTTGCTGAGTCTCCAATGTTTTTGAATTTCTTTCCACTTTAGCAAATTAATCCCATTCTCTACTTCTCCAGAAAAAGATAATATATTTTAAACCATTCCTTTAACTTCCAAAAGTGAAAACTTGCTTTCAAATGCACCATTATTATTATTATTATTTTTTACCTGCTCCCTTATCACTCTGGAAAATATGGACCCCCACTTCTAAGTACAAACAGTCCATCTAATTCTGGATAGGATCCAATTATCTTTTTCTCCTGGACCTCTATCAATGATCCTTTATCTTCTTCTCTTCCTCTCACCTGGCTTGGTCTGTAAGCATTCATGCATACTCAAGTCTCACATCCTAAAATTTCTCCCTTTCACCATCACAAATTCATTTAACATGTCCAAACATACCTTCTTCACATTTTTACTTTTCTGTGGTTGCTATTTAAATACATGGCATTAAGTACTTGGACACCCCACTGTGACTTCTCTCATTAATTAAAACTAATTGCAAAAACATTTATTGTAGACTGGACCTGGTTCATGGATGGTTCATATTACTAACTCACTTAGGTTAGGTAGAGCATAATCTAAGCATCAAATCTAAAAAAAAGGACAATTTCAGGAAACCCTAATTCAAAAATATCAATGGAACAACCTTAAGCAATACAATAGCAAATCACATAATTTTATGTAAAATATGATAATTTTATGTAAATGCAAATATAATTTTCATGTAAAATTATGTGTATACCAGGAATGGAGGGAACTTTCTTAATCTTGTCAAAGTTATTAAAAAGAAAAAAATACTTATGTTTTAGTATAATGTTGACATATTTTTTCTCTGATTGATAACAATCCAAAGATACCTACTATTGCTATCTCCATTTAGCATTTTCTCAGAGGTTCTAATCAGTATATTAAGGCAGAAAAAAATAAAAAAATGTAAAATTACAAAAGAAGAGATTAAAAACTCTCATTAGTTTTAGATGATAAGAAAATTTTCAGTGAACAAAGAAATAATCAGAATTAAAGAGCTGAGTAAGGTCATCAAATATAAAATCACTATATAATATCAATATTATTTTCATGTCAATAATAAAGACAATAAAATTTTAAAAGATGCCATTTTATATTCATATGATATAGTACCATATACAAATTACACAAAAACCTCCCAAACTCTGCTGCTGAATAACAAGAAGAATATATCATTAAAAAAAATATGTTGAGGGCTGGGGTTGTGGCTCAGTGGTAGAGCGCTCGCTTAGCACCTGTGCGGCCCAGGTTCGATCCTCAGCACCACATAAAGGCATTGTGTACAACTAAAACAAATACATAAATATTAAAAATATATATTGAGAAAAATAAGGTGCAAATGACTACTATAGTCCCTGCTTATGTGATATTTCAGGCCAAGCAAACTGTCATCATTATTAGAGATGGAAACAGGAGTGATAGGGCTTTTTCAGTGATGGAAATGTTCAATAATATGATCTGGTTGGAGATCACTTTGGTGTATTTTATGAAGCCTTTTATATGTTTGCTATTCTTCACTATAAAACAAAAATTTAAAAATAATTATTATGATAGTTTAGACTTAGCATAAATTTTCTGATAAATTTTTATTGACCAGAAGAACAAATCCTAACTTCACTTTGTCTAGGTTTTCTGAAACTTACATCATCCCTGGAAGGAAACACCTACTGAAGAGCCACTAATTCTCAATGTAGTCAACTCCAACTAGTTAGAAATTTATAGTTATCAGCTCTGTATGCAAACTCAATCACCTCAGGTTTATCCCTACCAAAAATACATAAAAATGGCAAATCCAAACTACAGAAAAGCCATTTCTCCTAGGGCTTTTACATTTCTCCTTGAGAAAGTTATTGTCCAAGTATTTCATGAAACATCCTTTATTGGCACTTAGCTGGTTCTTATACGATCTGTAGTATATAACAAGAGTGCATTTCCAACGACTTTTTATACTTATTACACGGTGCACATAGACAGTGCAATACTATAATGTCACATTTTATTGTAGACTTTCTGTCCTACCATAGAAAATATATCCAAGCTATTATTCTGATTTTTTGCATGTTACAAACTAAAAATCAAGCAGCTAGGCATTATATAAATATGAAACTCAGTACTTTATAAAAATTATCATTATAATAAATGAAAGATAATACCATTTACCTAGGCAAAACATCATTTTTTCCTTTAAATTATTCTGAGGCATAAATAGAATTTACTAAATTTACTAGTACCTAAATACTTAATATTTAAAATCTCTAATTCTCACATACTTTCTCTATCACTCTCCCCCCACTTTCTCTTTCAAACTACGATATGAACTTTAATGTGTGGTATGATCAAATTGCATAGAGAACAGTCAAACAAATCATGAAAATCATAGGAAAAAGCATATTTGAAAATGTGTCTGGGCTTACTTTGCGAACACCTCTGCCAAGCTCTTCTCCATAGTTGGTTCCAAGAATTTCAAAGTGGACATTGGGATTACCTCCATTTTCTCCAAATTCTAGCTCTCCAGTCAAGCCACTCACTCCACCCTAAAGGACAAAACAGATACTGGTATAAAAAGTAGTAGTACTAAAACATAAATGGAAGTTCCAGGAACTTAACTTCCATGTAGAAAGTAAATATTTCAAGCACAAGTTATTAAAGTACCTTTTAATAGGTACATAACATAAACAAGAGTACAATTGAAAGAAATCTTGAAATTCACTTAAATCAAATTCACCCTCTTGTCATACAGATAAAAATTTAGTTTCAAAGAGTCAAATGACCAGGCAATATAACATCATGTTATTAAAAGAGAATAAAATTATGTTATTTGCAGGTAAATGGTTGGAGTTGGAGAATATCATGCTAAGCAAAGTAAGCTGATCCCCCAAAACTAAAGGCTGGATGTTCTCTCTGATAAGTGGATGTTGATCCATAATGATTGTGTATGTGGGGAAAATAGGGTGACTTTGAGCAAAAGGGAGAGGGTGGGGCATGGGGCAGGAAAGATGGTGGAATGAGATGAACATCATTACCCTAGGTACATGTATGACTACACATATCGTGCAACTCTATATCATGTACAACCAGAGAAATGAAAAGTTGTGCTCCATTTGTATACAATGAATCAATATGAATCTTGCTTTCATGTATAACTAATTAGAACAAATTTTTTAAAAATGACATCATGTTAAAGCTGAGACTCAATTCCAGGCTCAGTTTTTGCCACCTTACCTTGAATCACGCATGGCTACATTTGTTAGAATGCATGATGTTCTGGCAAGCACAGAAAGCTACTCTGGAGATAAATTTGGACAATTCAGTATGCTTTATTCCAGCACAATTCCATTCAAATATTATTTAAATGTATCCCTGGAAATCTTAAAATCCATATTTATTTAAATTATTGGAGGCTTATTTTCCTCCTTTCATAAACATACTTAAGAAATTACAATAAATATATACTGTGCATTTCAAAATCTAGAAGAATTTTTAATGGTTTTTACTATGAAGATAAATGTTTAAAAGATAGATATGTTTGATCTGATTTAAATATTAGACAAAGTGTTATATGTGTGTATGTGTTATATGTGTGTTATATGTGTATGTGTAGATATATGTACATATATGTATGTACATACATATATATCAAAAATTACATGGTACCCCATTAATATATACAATTTTATTTTCTTATGTGTCAGATAAGAAGTTTCAAATGGTAAAAATGGCAAATTATGTGTATATACATAATATATAAAATATATACACAAATAGATGTGTATGAAAGCTAAATTAGGCTTGAAAACTGCTTTTACTCTTAACTAGTAGTGTTGAGATTCCTCGGGAAGTTCCAAGCTTCATCTTTCATTCAACGTGACAGATGTTCATTTTCCCAACAGATGGCAATGTAGGTCATACTTCTCTCTCTCTTGTTTACCATTCTTTTCTGACTTTAGTTTATCCGCCTTCATATTATTTAGGATTTTACAAATCTGAGTCATGTCAATGTCAAAGTATGTATGAATTAGAATTTTGGCCTAATAATGGCTTTTATTTGGACAACAAATTATCTCAGTATGTAAACTGCTTCAATTATCACTTCTGTGATGTTGATACTAGACTATATCTCACTTGTCATAACCTGTAACTCCATTTCTCATCTTTTTTGGCTGACATTATGCTGTCTGTATATCTCCTACTACATCTGTGACTTTCAAGCTCTCACTGGATGCCAATTTATAAAAGGGACCCAAGAGACCATTCTTGATGTTTTCCTACTTTTAATATGAATTTCAATATTTAGTCTATTTCATTTTTGCAATAGTAATAATTTAAAAAATTAATCACCTTAACTATACAGTTTTATTTAGGAAGAACCTGTTGATTTTGCTATGTCTGTGCTCTTTTCACACACAATTTGGCATGCAAGGGCACAGGTCATACTTCCTGGATTTCATCAACAGTGTAATAATGTATTAGCTGTATAAACCTGACAAAGTCTCTTAACTTCTCTATTCCTCTATCTCTATATCCTTTGAATGGGAAAAATAATAGAATATACCTCAGAAGATTATTATTATGATCTTTATTATAGTATTATATATAATATATATATATATATATAATATATATTATATATAATACATATATATAATATATATAATACTATAATAAAAATCATAATAATATATGTTATATATATTACATATATATAGTTTCATATATAATAGTATTTATAGTATAAAATGAGTATATAGTGTTTGACATACAGTGAGAGCTCAGTTACTATTATAATCATTATCTTCATCACCTCTGCTACTACGTTATTCTTTAATGTTGGAGGTTAATTCTATGGATTGTAGGCACAGTTTTTATTTTTTTTTTCCTCAGGCAGTTTTATTGGGTTTCCAAAAATAGATTATATGCATGAATATTTAGATGGCCTTGGAGATATTTTAATAAATTTCAAATCAATTATATCTCATTGATTAGTATTTTGGAAGAAAAGAATTAAAACAGCTAGTATAAGATCTACTCATTCCTTTTATGGCAGATGTTGGGGTGGTAAGCAAGTTTAATATCCCTTTTAACTGTAATTCCAGAAACATAGTCTGGTAATATTTACTAGGAAAAAGAGTCCTTATGCATACAGAACTTTAGCAAGATATCCTAGGCTAAGGGATTATTGTAGGAATTATTATAGTCAATAAACTTAGGAATTATGAATTAATGGTCCCTGGAAAAATCCTGAAGCTTTCTAGAATAAAAACTGAGGCCGGGCGCGGTGGCGCACGCCTGTAATCTTTGGGAGGCTGAGGCAGGAGGATCGCGAGTTCAAAGCCAGCCTCAGCAATAGCGAGGCACTTAGCAACTCAGTGAGACCCTGTCTCTAATAAAATACAAAAAAGGGCTGGGGATGTGGCCCAGTGGTCGAGTGCCCCTGAGTTCAATCCCCGGTACCACAAAAAAAAAAAAAAAAAAAAAAAAAAAAAAAAAAACAAAAACAAAAAAAAAAAAAAAACTGAGGTATTTCATAATGAATGGTTCCTATTATGAAAATAAATCTGCTAAAAACTTCATTGGAGATAGAATTTGAATGTCCAGTATGGGAAGAAGGGACCTGGGAAGCCATGTAGAATGTCCCATACTCTCTCCTTTGCCTGTGTTCATTGTCTGACTGCATGTTTGATAAAGGGAATATATGCAATTCTTACAAGTAAATTTGATACTATGTGTTAGTTCAGTCTTAATCTCTCAAAACATCTGATTATCACTTAAGATTGAAGACTAAGTACCATGGATTTATTATCCATAATATCTCTAAATGGCAAATGCAGCAGGAGTTTGACAAATGTAGCTTATATTACCACACATAAGTTCAAGCTAATGGTATTCAAAAAGCTTTTGATAAGAGCTTTTGTTGTCCTCAGAAACACATGTACCTCATTGTGGTACCTGATTACACCAGAATCTTAACTTTCTTAGCATTCATTTCTAGGGGAAAAAGAAAAAAGATTGTATATCAAAAAGATTATTATGTAGTAAAAATATTATCCCCTGAAATGTTTAAACAGTTGAGCACTAACTAGACTTCCTGTTGCTATCTTATTATTCCCAATCAATGCTCACATGGTCAGGTCTTCATGCCAGCTAGTTTTGGCCATGAGTGACTTAGTATACTTCCTTTGAATAAGGTACATATCCCCCCCACCCCCAATAAATCAGGTACTTGCATTTAATTTGCTGCAGCCTTTACTTACTGTGTTTACCTTTGTAATTTATCTTCTTTATGCTATATTCTTAATGAGCTGTTGGCATGCATCATCAGTGAAACCTTCCCTCATGAGGATGTCAGGGATGCCTGAGAGGTCAGCATTTTAAGCAAATAAACTCTTTAAGTGAAGCCCCTTGTTATCTCACCAAGACTTAACCTGTTTTTGATTGCCTTAAAAAATTCCAGTGGTTTTGAACTTTTTTCATCTATCCTCAGATTCACCTTGAAAACAGTCTTGGTAAAAAGTCTGCTGGCCAGGTGGTAATGAGTGGCCATTATCTTTGTTCATGCATGGTTGTATTTTTTTATTTTTTTATCTCTTCATGATGCAGCAGATTTTAAACAAAATAAGCTAATGAGACATTGATAGAATGAATAGCACATACAAATAATTTCTAGATGTCCTTTAAATTGACAGTAAAATTGCTGGCAGAGTAAACCTTTTTAAAAATACCAAATAAATTAGCTTGGATTTCATCCTACCCATTTGATATAGAAATACCAGTGTGAATCATGTAGAGAGCAAAGAGAAGAAAAATTAAAGGAAGAACCAAAGGTTGGGAATAATTTATTACAAAGGTTGGATAATAAATTTCTGAAGGGCAAAACTTTGTTGTTCCCCTATGGATAAGATAAATTGGAAAGAAAGGAGAAAAAATATTTTCTAAGAACTTGTTTTACTCTGTTTATGAAACTGAAGGAGTTTTTTTCCTATACTTGAAATTGAAAAGTAACTTAAAAACACCTTAGAAGGATCATATGGAACATCAAATATTTATGATATTTGTCTAATTTCCTAATACATATTCCTAGGCTCCTTGTCACACACAGATATGTCTGGTAACCAAGAATAGCCTTTAAAAAAACATGAGCCTGTAAGGCAGTGCACACACAGGAGATGCCAGACTCAGCAGCATGCCCTCATGTCCCCATGTTTATCAGTGTCAGCTTCAGAGAGAAAAATCCCTGACAGGAGAAAAACTCCGCAGTTTCTACCCAGCAAGTAAATATAATAGTAGGTAGATAAATATCAGGATACTGGATGAAAACAAAAGCAAAAATGAAACAAAAAACTTAATTTGTATGAAATGTTTAGAATAATTTGATTTGGCACACAAAACACACACACACACACACACACTCACTCTCAAATATTCACTCAACATAGAACTGCAGCAAACTGAGAAGTAAATAGGACACTCTTAGCATTTTAATTATGCTATCTACATCTTAAAGGAAACTGAGACACAGAAAACTAATTCAGGAGGAGCCCATACAGAAACTTTCTCTTATGCCTCATATTTTTTCCTCTGGACCATATAAACTATGTGTCCAGTAAAACATATGCATAGCACAGTGATTGCTCAAAAAAGGAATATTGATTGAAACTCATTTGAAATCTACAACACTTTACCCACTTTCTAATTCAAATAATCTGAAGTTGGACTATTCACTGATAAGTTCACAGGAGCCTATTCCAAGGGGGGGGGGGGGAGGAGACTTTTTTCAAAGCTCCTGTGGTAAAAAGTTTGCACACATTTTTTTTTAAAATAAGCTATTTTATTTTCTAAGTCAATGCTATTTATGGTAAATCAGATTATGTATTACTATATTTTCTCTTTCCTTCAAGTTTACAAATCTAAAAGATACAGTGTGTTACACAGAAAGGAAAGTAATATGTTTCCACTTAAGTATGCAATTGTTTTAAAAGCCTACAACACAAAATAATGTCTTAGAATTATTGTTGTCCAAGAAATAGACCGGATTAATTATTTTAATCTTCTTTCTCATATACCTAATTAATCACCAAATCTCCTTTCAACCTTTAAATATCTCTTGGAGGTAGGTACTTCTGTCCATCGCATGTCCCACTCCCTGACCCAGACCTCCTCTGAGTAGGAGCCCTCCCCTCTTGATTGGTGTTCTCTCTTCTACCCTGTCCTCATCCAATGACAGCTGCAGAATGGAATCTCCATGTGGCAGCCACAGGGTAATATGATTTTGTGACCACACTGTTTAAAATACTTCATGGTCACCTTACCCTGTGAACAAAGTTTAGGAACATTAACACAGTTACAGGACCCTTCATGATCCTTCCCAACCAGTTCTCATAAACATGAGGAACCACAGCTCTGCTCTATACATGTAACCTTGGGCTTATTTCACATACTCGGGTGAGCCTGAGTCTCCTTCTTCCAACCCTCTGAACTTTCTACTCCCTTTGCATGAAACGTTCTTGTTCTTCCTTCCCTATCTTTGGAACATGCTTCTCTTCCTTTCCTGGCTGATACCTACCCAACCTGAATGTTTCCACCTGCCAGTCTTCAACCCAAGCAGAATCTCCTGTCACATATTTCCAGAACAGTTGGTGTTTCCCCTTTTATAGAACTGATCACACTTGTATTTTTGATATTTCTATTTTTCTTCCTTATTCCATGATCTCACAGTACAGCATATGGTAGTATTCAATAAATATTTGTTGAATGAATAAATTACCATTTAAGAACTGAAGTGATTTCAATATTTTTGCCATTTCAAAGAATACTCTTTCAAATATCAACATGTACCAAGATATCTCTTTTAGATATCAGTATCAACATGTAACAATATGAGATATAATATGTAAGATTTGAGATACTCCATAAACATTGATATTTTCTCTTTTCCCACAGTTTTGAAAGTAATTACCTTGAGCAATTAATAGAAGCTGATCAATTAAGCCAATGTGAATATATTTGATTTGATGATCTATTGAGTTTTAATTGGCTAACTCAGATAAAATGCACCGAAAATGGTCAGTGCAAAAAAATGTAATCACGTTTTTTTGTTTATTTTTAAAGTAAAAGATGTAAGTGTATTCTTTCTAATACTCAGGTCTGATTTCATCCAAAATTTTTGTATATGTCATTTACCCACAATATAAAATCCTTTTTTCTCAGTCTCTTTTCAGTCTAGATAATTTTCTCTTATGTGTTCTGTGCACTCTGGAAAACTAACCAACCTTGTCATTGTACACATGATTTATTCTAGAAGATGCGTTAGTTAGAGTGGTCCCAGTCACATACTTCTCTCAAAGCTTTACATAATCCAACCCTGCTAATTTTGAAATTTCCATTAGGATGCTATGAATTCTATGAAAATCTTTCTACTTTTTTATTTTAAGTCAAGTTCCCCAGGAAACAGCTCTGAAATAGGAACTTATTTATATATGGGGAGTTTACTTGAATAATTCCTGAGAATGCACCTGAGAGAGAATAAGGAAGGTGGATTGAACAGGGAGAGAGGTGGAACTATTACACAAATACAGCAGCAGCTCAGGTGACCCTGTAGGCCAGTCTGTGATTATCCCCATGTGAGGGAAAGGACTCATGCCTTTCTAGTTCTGCAATGACCATTCATTAGGTACATGCTGCTCCCAGGAAGAGGGCAGAGCAGCTCCCTCCTGTCCAGGACAGTTGCTAAGCAGAAGTTTGGCTGTGTTTCCTTGTGGAGAATCAGTGCCTCCTGGTGAAGCAGGTATGTGAGTGTACAACACACTCCACTCTTCTCTAAGATACCTCAGAAGATACCATATTCAGGGCTTTTTATTGTCCTAGTCTTTTGTACTTGATCATATCCACTACTGGGCTTTTTTTTATTGAATCAGGGGCACTTGGCCCTTTAGAGAGGGTCTCATAGTTCTAAGTGCCTTTGTGAGGCTGGCTTGATCGCAATATCCCTGCTGGATTACATTGCCACCGCGCCCGGCTTACATTTCTTTTCTTAATTTTGAACTATACATTCCACGATGTAGGCAAATTGATGAATATCTATTAAGACACTGGTGAATAAATATATGAATAAAGTATACTCTTGGGAAATGTTTCAATATTAAGAGCAGTAACATAAAGAAACAATGGAAATGATTGCTATTTAAACATGAACAATTCAATAAATAAAGATTGGTTATCCAAATCCACAATCTGTAAGAAAGAAGCTTGTTCTGCACTGGTTAAATTAATTTCTAAGTGTTCCAGTGAAGTGGTTTCAAATTGTGGTTCTTAGGACTGATTGTGGTGGGAGTCCATCTGTGTAGATCCTCTCTCACTTCTTCAGAGCAGCTAAACTTCTATTGATTTTACTTAGAAAAGTTTGAAAGGCTGCTCTAGGTTATATAACATCAATAAACTAAATTACAAAACATAAAAATCCCTTCCTAAAATACATATTACAACTAAGTGTAGCTTCTGATAAAAAATAAAGATTGCAAAAAGAAGGCATATTAAAATTTAGATATGGATGATTTCAAGGTAGTTGCATTTTCTTTAGTCAAGTGATTGTGACAGAAGTGTAAAAAATACTACCATTATAACCAATAAAAAGGGTAAATGGTATATAGTTCAAAGAACACAGAATTAGAATTTATAAAAACGTATTTGCAACTAATTAGCTGTATAACTGTTAAGTCATTTAGTTTTTCTGTGGCTCAGTTTTCTATACCTTAAAATGAGGAAAAATAAGCAATATTAACTTTATTGTACCTTTCAACTCTAAAATTGTATGATACTAATAATAAAAATAAGAATTTAAGCATAAAATAATAAAGCAAAAACAGAAGAATACTTTGCTCTTACAATTTTTAGACATTCCATTTCAAACAATGCCCTTGACACACCTTATAATACTTATGACATTTTTATTAAGCCAAGATGGTGTTTATCATCAAAATTATACAAGACTGGAAGAAGAATATAAGAAAGTTTGCCCAGAAAAAATTTTTAAAGTTTTAAAAAGACAAAGTATTAGAATTGAAGTGATCACATTAATTTTATTTGAAGATGATATCAATGTCTATTTGAAAAATACAAGAGAATAAACTATGAACTGAGAACTAGCAATTAAGCTTTGAAAGTTGATTAGATGAGTCTAAAACATATTAAACATCAATAACTGCTTTTACTCTACCTGCAATAACTAATATAATGGAAATAGCTCCTATTCACGTGTACACACACACAAGACCCTATACAATTTTAGGAAAAAATACACTGGAAACATGCACAAAGACCACTATAAATCTTTAGGAAGGGTTATAAAAAGATGACAAAATTGATCCCATGTCTATGGGTAAGAAGACTCAATATTTAAAAAAATTAAAATTCTTTCAAAAAACAAACTGCAAAATCTGTATCAATAACAATAGCATTGTGGCACTGATAATAGCTGGGAAGAAATAAACATTGAGAATTAAACTCTAATTTGAGAAAACATTAGGAAGCTCTTATTCTACCCATTCAGACAAAAAAATTATAAAGCTGAGCACAGAGTATCTGCAAAATAGCCACCTCCCCTTTTACTGGACATTTATACTACTTATGTCAATGTTATCATTTTTAACTCTGTTTTCTCATCCCCATAATGAGAATATAATTAATTCAGGGACAGAAACTGTTTCTTTTTACTTGTTTGTTCTCTGCAGCAGCACACAGCTGTGTGAAGTGTGCATAGCATGCCCTTAATATAGGCATGCTGTGTTTACTTGAATGTAATTAAGAATTTTATCACTAGATTGCTGCCACTGTAATAAGAAGCCTGACCTCATTTGTGACGTGTGGCTACAAACTTCTTTATATGCCTTGCCCTCTCTTTCTGTTTTTGGCCCCACATCTGGGCAGGCTGATAAGAAAGCCCATCCTGTACCTTCTTATTTGATGTCTATGGGAAACATAAGCCTGCAGGTCTCCAGCCCACATGGGTGGGAACTCTCCCTCAGCCCTGGCCACTAGGCACTGAACAGACCCAGCATGCTCCCTATGCTTTGCCCAAGCCAGTCTGGATCTGCTGAGGTCCACCCTGCTCTCCTCAGTTTTTCTGTGTGCATCAAATTTTCTTTCAAATTTTCTTGGTATGTAGGGTATCATCAGCTTCATTATCTCAATAGGGTGATCCAAAATTCCTATGTGAGGCAAAATATAATATGACTGGGAAAAAATAACTCCATTTCTTTAAGGTCAAGGAGAAATGTGAGACAAAAAAAAAAAAAAAAAAAAAAAAAAAAAAAAAAAAGAAAGAAAGAAAGAAAGAAAGAAATTGAACATTTACCCTAATGAGCTATATGCTGAATTGCTGTATGAGAAACACTTGTATATTATGGTGCCTCTCTTTTCTTCCTATGGATATTCTCACTAAATAAGAATCTCCTAAGCAACCTCCTGAAAAGTTATTTTATCTTTGTGAAAGCTTCAGAAGAATGAATATATTCAGGTTCCTGTGTCCTAGCCAAACTGTGAATTAATAAATTGGCAGGATTAGAATCATGTTCAACATCCTCGCTTGGTTCATACCTGCCAGCTCTCTACATTAGAGAGAGCTAGGAGATTTTGGCAATACCTTGATTTCTGTTTGACTTACTAATTTCTCAGTTGAAAAATGTTTCTCTTCCAATATGTTCAATACATTTAATTCTCAAGTATGTTTGTTGATAAGAATCTCATCAAAGTGATTCTTTTACAAAGAGGAAACAACATCAAAAGAAGCATCCCGGCTGTTCTCCATTTGAAAGATTTCTTTCCTCCACTTACTGTTTTTGTACATCTGTCTCATTCCCGATATTAAATATGTAGATTTTTTTCCTGACTTTTCTAAATGTATTCACATTTCAATTGGTTATTTTTCTTTTTGTTTAAGGAAAAAAAGGCAAACATATGAGGAAAGAAAAAGGAAGGGCAAAATAAAAAAAAAACATGAACTTCCAAATGGCTGTCTCCTTTGCGTACAGGGTACAGGAGAAACTGTTTGTTTTATTAATCATTTCATTTTAAATCCAAGAAGCTGTGCAAGATGAACAGAAAATGTCATCAAGGATGACATGACAAAGAGGCTAATAAACTGCAGAGTGCTTACGCCACTGAGAAGAGCTAAACAACATAAACTGCCTTCTGGGAATAGAACAGGTAGTGAAGCCAAGCCAGCCACAGCCCAGTGAGGCAACATGCAGACAGCGATGAAGAAGAACATAATCAGGTGCCAGAAAGAGTGCATGAGTACTGCAACATAGGAACTGTGTATGAATCACATCTCCATTATAAGATAAATTAAGGGTCATCACAGCCAACGTCTTATTATGTGTCATCAAAATAAAGAACAGCTAAGTGTACTATAAATTTTCAGTTGGTGTACAGCAACAATAACAACAAACAAAACCCCAAACCAAGAAAATTTTTTGTACCTTATGACAGACACCAAAATAATTTGAGCATCTTGAACTCTAATGACATAACCAGGCTAATTTAAAATATCTTGATCACCAATTTTTACTTGAATAAACTTCCCTTAAATCAATAAGGGGTCACTTATTTAATATATGTTTGTAACCCTCTAAACCTTATCCTTTAAAAATATTTCATTTTTGCTATTTTTTGCTTTGAGATGGCAGTGATACTAAAGAGAAAAAAAATCTTTCTAAAAGATATCTCATCAAACACTGGTATATTGTATCCTATTTACATAGAAATTAAGAGGAGTGAAATGCTGATCAGAAGTTACCTTCTTGATGGTCTCTAGCATGGAACGCCCACCCTGCCAGGGCTTCGAATTCTTCCTGATACATGACAAACTTGCCATGCTGTGCCACTTTCGGTCCTCCAGCTTCTTATGAAAAGCATTAGCAAGCAGAAGCACTGTGTCATATATGTAAAGGTTTGAAATCTGAAAAGACATTACACAGTGATCATTAGAATCGTTGATGCCATCCATCCCACCCAGAATAAGGAGAAATTTGTCTGCTCAGCTGCTTCTGCTCTGGATAGTTTACTGGGTTATTTATTATGGAGAAGGTTTCTTTTTTCATTTCCTGGGCAATTTTGCTATTGAGAATGAAGTCTTGTCTGATTGTATGCCTCAATTGCTTTTTCAGCTTATTTAGGTATGAAAGAGAAGATAAAAAAGAGATGTTTTGACAGAGGCAAGGCTGTTAGTGTCAGACCACAGAAAATCACTGGCCCTTATTTCTTTCTGAGGAGGTAGAAGCTAAGGACTTAAGATTGGAAAGACACACTGAATAATACATTTTCTGAATATGTCAAATTTCTGCATTTTAGTTATTCAGATGAAGAAATATCATTTCAATCTTATATATGCGTGTTATAGGTACCAAGAAGAAGAAAAAAAAAAAAAAAGGAAGCAGCCATCTGTGTATGTTTGTGGCTATGGGGATTATATAATGAAGAAATAAAAGAAAACCGAACCATTCATAAATACTACAATGATCAAGGAATCAAGGATCAGTACACAATAAGATAGGCATACACATGCATTGAAATTCATTGACATGACAAATAACAAACTATGAACAGTTTCTGAATGTACGTTTATATTAATGCTCTCTTCTTCTAAGGTAATCATGGTATTATCTTCTTTCTACACAGATTGAAGAAAATGAATTACAGCCAATTTTTTTAAGATCAATCGCACTATTAAAATTTAAGTCTTGCAAGAACTACTATCCATACTACCAACTAATTACCAAAGGTGTTTGTTTTTCAAATAAATTAGAATTTCTTAAGAAAACATAAATAGAAAAAGGGCTCCTAGGTCAATAAAAGCTGTTAAATGTTACATTATGACTGCTCAGCAAGAAAAACCTGATAGAAAAAGAATTGAGAAATCAACGTAGTGATGGAAATTAATTTTATCTTAATGCATTCAAATTTTCTCAGGTCTTAAAAGTGTCTTGTTATCACAGTTTTCTCTAAAACTGAAAGGGAGAATATGTGGGTTGTCATTTGGCTGTAATTAACGAAGAAGAAATTTATGAAACAGTCTGTGCACATCACAGAACAGTAGTAAGATTTGGCTATTGGGATAATTAGAGTTTGATGCTATTCACAGCTGTTAATAAGAGCTTCCCAACAATGCCTTGTGGATTTTCATTCAAATGCCAGGTAAATCTTTAATCATCTGTGTTTGTTAAGCAACATTATATAATACCAATGGATGGCAGGTCTTTCTTTGAAGAGACATTGAACACTCTTATGTATTAGGTAAAATACAAGTTTATTATTGTTTAAGGAAATATTAGGGATAGCTATTCTCACACCTGGCCCACCCAGCTAATTAGTAGAGAGACCAGAAGAGAATGACTGAAATCTTCAATGAAGTATAGACTTGATGTTAAAATTAGCCTATGAGTCTCCGGGCGCGGTGGCGCACGCCTGTAATCCCAGCACTTTGGGAGGCTAAGGCAGGAGGATCGCGAGTTCAAAGCCAGCCTCAGCAACGGCGAGGCACTTAGGAACTCAGTGAGACCCTGTCTCCAAATAAAATACAAAAAAAAAAAAAAGGGCTGGGGATGTGGCCCAGTGGTCGAGTGCCCCTGAGTTCAATCCCCGGTACCACAAAAAAAAAAAAAAAAAAAAAAAAAAAAAAAAAAAAAATTAGCCTATGAGTCTAAATTCAAATTGGAATTAGATTGTGAAGACCCAATAGGAAAATGTGGAAGAAATAAGGATGATGAGTGTGCTGTACAATACAATCCAAGGAAAATCTTTTGATAGACTTCTTCAAATGATACGCAATTATCTGTCTTTTCCAATCTCTCCTATCTGCATTGCCTTAACTGGCTTCCTCTTATCTATCTTTATTCTGTATTGCCCTGTATCTGCTTTAAGTGTGTACATGAGATATCTGGTAGCATCCTTCAATGTATCTTTAGCTTTCTCCAACTAGTTAACTTCCTTCGATATTTAGTACAAAGGTTACCTTCTGGGGGAATGCTACCCTGACAATTTCCCAATCCTAGGCTTCACTGAGCAGAACACACAGTACATAGCTCTATGGAAACATGTTATAATGGTAAGATTTTTAAAAATTTGCCATTCACACAAGAACAGGAGATCCTCCTGGATGGAGACTTAGACATCATTTCCCCCCTTGTGCTTTTGTTTCCCTATACTTTATCTCCTTTTGACCTAGCCAACCATCTAGAACATGTTTTTGTGTTTTTTTTTTTTTAAATAAGCAATCATCAAATAAACAAAGACAAAAAAATTGGAAAGTGTGGGAAAATGTCAGGTTTAAAGTCAGGTGGGTTGACATAAATCAAGCCATTACTGGCAAACTGTGTTCTACCAGTAGTATCTGACCTTCTCTGGCACAGTCTCTTTTACATACTTCAAGGCATGGAGTGTGAACATCTCTGCTGGTGTCAAATGTGAGTGTTCTGTACCCAACATATGATAGACATTTTACAGATGACTGCCTCCTCTCATCTGTCACATTCTTAGTGGCAGGATCAAGAGGTGGTGGTGACCTTCTCTGAGATTTCCAATCCCTTCCTAATCCCGTTACTTCTTTCTCAAAGCAAGTAGTCACTCTCCTTGGAAGTTCATGTTCTCTCTCATGCTCCTTTGTGCTGTCCTCTACTGATCTCTTGGTGGTTTTATTTGTGAGGTCTTTGACTCCTTCCTCACCATGATCTCAAAGTATGTCTCAGCATTTAAAGAATGTGACTTTAGTTTCTACACAGAGAAGCTTCCCTTTTTCTATGTCCACAATCAACACATGTGACTGGGAGCTGGACATGAATACACACTACCTCTGAAACCTTATCCTCCAGTATTCTCTCATCTAACTCATCGTTTCTCTCTGGCTTTCTGTCACTACACTTGTTCTCTGTCATCACTGAACCTGTAGCTGCCATCTCCTCTATGTGATAATATTTGATGCCATCTGTGCCTTACCCTGAAACACTCAGTTTCCTTCTGTTCACCATCTGATATAGTTCCTAGGCTGCTCATCATCTAGGTACTCTTCCTCTGTCCTCTTATTTTTTCAATATTTCTGTTAAAAGTTTAGTAACCAGAACTGACACATTAATGCAGATATGATCTGACTAGAAGACAGTAGTGTAAGACACTGTATGTCTTGATCTTAGCAAAGTGCTTCTGACACAGAGTCCAAGATGATATTAAAATGGTTTAGAGCAAATCTGACTTGCACTGCACTCATTCTGAATTTGCCTTCAACTTAACAGCTTTGAACAACTGTCAAACCAGGAATACCTCTAGACTTCATGCAATTGATTTTGAACCTATACTTTATGAAGTTTCAACTTTTAGGCTTATTACTCAGTCAAGATTAATAATTATTTGGATCTTGATTATGTTATACAACATATGCTTTCTCTCCTAGCTTTATGGCATTTACAAATGTAACAAACATGTTTTATTCATTTTCATTCATGTAGTGATAAACGTCATGAAAATATTAGGTCCAAGGACAGAATCTTGTAGATGACCATAGAATTCCTTGCATTTCAAGAGTGAAATATTTATCAGTGGCATCTGAATATTCATCAGGTTCCACTTTTCTCAAGCTAAGTGTAAAAAACTACCTGATGGTTGGTTGTAGATTTTAGCAAACATTCAAAGCTACATTATATATCTAAGGCATATTCTAGGTGTAGCAATATCTCTTGAACAGTTTGTTGGAACATCTATATAAATTAATTTCAATGTCACTTGAAATCTTGGACAAAAATAACTAAATAGCTTAATTGGTAATTATTTGAAATGGTTTAATTTTATAAAAATACATGTTTTAAATTTTAAAGGTAATGATAATATTTTAAAATATTTTGAACCTTTTTCTCCTGAGACAAGAGTTTAGTATATTCACCCCATATGAACTCATTTGGTGAAAATATTTAATTGTCACCAATTTAGCTAGAGTTTTCAATGTCTTCCCTCAGGATTTCATAAGAAAATTCATATGCCATATAAAACTCAATATATAACACGTAGCTTTATTATAGTCTCCCAATCTAAAAGCCTATTAATGAGGGCTTAGTTTGGCTATACTTTTTCTTTTTTTTTTTTTTTTAATATGTTTTGAATTGTTGATGGACCTGTGTTTTATTCATTTATTCATATGTGGTGCTGAGAATTGAACCCAGTGCCTTACAGATGCTAGGCAAGTGCTCCACCACTAGGCCACAACCCCAGCCCTGTGCTTTTACTTAAGGAAGCCCAATTGTCTTATTTGAAATACTCCAAACCACTTATTTAATGAAACATTCTGTAGTTTACGTAAATATTAGAATTGTACATACTAAAAATTATAAAAATAAAATTAAAAAGGGGGTTGAGGTTGGGGAAATAAACACAATTGCCAACAAATACTAAATACAAAAAAAGGTGTTATAAACAAATTTATGTCAATAAAAAAAAAACTGTACAGGAGATGAGCCAAGTCCTCTAAAAGCAGCCACTGAAGCTCATTTGTTTTATATTTTATTATATTCTTACAATTAAATAATAAAATTTATATGTTGCCTCAGGCTGAAAAAAAATATTAACATGCAATATACTAAATTCTGATTGTTAGAGTCTTTTTCCTTTTGAAAACTGTGGCAACAAAAAAATCTCTTGTACTTTGGTCTTCTTCCCAAGAATTTCTCTCACATCTCTAAATCATAATACTAGGAGCACTTCTGCTGTACTATTGATTGCTTGAAGCACTTAGGTGTCAGTTATCATTTAAAGCAGTTAGAAATACTCCTACAATCTTCAATTCCTGTTCTTTATAAACTAATGGCTTACTTATCTTTTAATGATTTTTACTCTAACCTTTCCAATTTGAAGATAATTTTTCTTAGATGGAGAAAATAGATTCAAAAAGATTGGGGTGTTTGTTTTCTCTTTCTTAGCATCCAAACTAACATGAGTTTCACCAAATAGTAAAGGGATCACTTCTTCTTGTTTCATATGTTGTAAAAACTGTTTTCCAGCTAAGAAGACTTCTTTATTCTTTACTCTGCAACTTCAACTAATTCTGGGTGTTAGGGTTTGCGTACTAATTTAAAGCTGTATGAAACTTGTTTGCAGACCTAAATTTTACTTTCCTTCCATAGACATTAAAATTAGAAACACCAAAGACCTCCACATAGACCCACTGTACCCTCCCCTCCTTTCTTTGTGTTGATTAATATGATTTTAAGGTTGAGTTTCTACTTTTCGAGCTCACTTGGGTCAGTTTTGATAGTTTATTTTTTCTGAAAATTTTTAAATTGCCTGCTTCTGATTTCTGTGAAAAAAACCTATCTGTGGTCATATTTATCTGCATTGTTTTTATAGATGCCAAGTTGAGGAGTTGCTTCTCCTAGAGAACATCCTGCCCTCAAATTATGAGCCAGTCATATTGTGTTCATTTAGTGCAAAAATAACACTTTATTTTGTTGCTTTACCTAACTTCAGTGAGATAAAAATTTTCATCAAGGAGAGGCTGTACATCAAATGTTCTTCTTTTAGTGGAACATTTTAAATTCAAGAGCTTTGCATTCACACTTTTAATTATATAAATCTTCACGTAGAAAAGTTTCTGTCAGTTTTCCTTTTATGTATTAAATATTTAGTCAAATTCTATCACACATAAGAGGGAAGTTAATATGCAACAAATCCTAAAAGAAAAAATAATGCTCTGTTTTGTTCAGTCTCTGAGTTTGAGGGATGTAAAATGAACATAAGGGTTAGGGGTAGTGATTCATCTATTGTGTTCCTGCATCAGATAAGCATGGGAATATAGAGATAATAAAATAGGTTTGCTTACTAATTGAAATGGAAAGATTATGCTCTTGTGTGAATGTGCTTTAAAATTCTTTCTGCTTTCCCTAAATGACACAGTTAATAATTTTTCTTGTTTAAACTTTCATTTCCTGCTACCTCTTTTGACAAGAACAGTCCTTGATGTTTCATAATTTTCTAAATCTAAATTTTTCCTGTTGTTCTCCATTTAGAATTATATAATTTTTACATCAATTACATTCATCAACAGTGAATATGAAAATATGGTCCCTCATAAGCCTATTGCTAAGAATGGCACTAAGTTTAAACAGGCCCTTTTAAGTAAAGCTTTAGAGTACCTTACTTTGACCACTGCTTTCTCCTTAGGTATATTCAAATCCACAAATATTCACAAAGGTGTAATGTACTAGGGTAGGTTTGGTGGAGGAAATGATAGAAAAGTGCGTTGAGGTTTAGTGATTCCATGTCCAGTAAGGAACAGAAGGTTCAATGGATAATGATCCTGGAGCCATGCTGCTTACTACAACCTTAATAAGTATGAAGAAACATTGGATCAATGGTAATTCATCTATAAAACTCAACATTGATTAACAATAGGGAGACTGTAGGATCAGCTTTCAAAGTAGTTTACCAAATTACCTTATATATCTAATATTATTGGATATAAACTAGTTGTCCTAGAATTGTATTTCCAAAGTGTTCAAATTGAACATCTGTAAGTACTAAAATGATTTTCATAGTAAACATTCTAAAGGATTAACTTTCTAAGATATATCATGTTTCCCTGATTTCTAAAATTGATCACAACTTTAATCCTTGCTGATGCTTTAGAATTATTGTTTAAATATTCACTAACAGGCTAGCGTTGTACTACAACAATGCCCTTAGAAACTGCTCTATGATACAGATTTGCTTTTACAGCAAAACCCCTATACTGATAGTATGTATAAGTTAGCTTGTCTGATTGATTCTTGCTTTTTCCTGTCTCTTGCCTTGCTAGAGAGTGCTCCTTTTGGCTCCCTGCTGTTGGTGTGTCTGCTTTATCTAATACCCCCTTCAAACTGACAGATTGAGATCTTCAGTGCAAAAAGAAAAAAAAATCTGATAGGATTTTCCTTAAGAAAAAGAAACAGTCTCCAAGTGAGTATTTAAAGGACATTCTCTTGAGAAAGCTGCAGGGACTTGGGTTCTTTTTGCTATTGAGAGATTTTATTTATTTACTTACAAATTCTTTGTTGTATTCTGGACGGTGAAGGTTTCAGCTATAGCATGGATTCTATATGACTAACATAATGCTATAGCACTTTTTGAAATTTAAATATTATATATTATAATTTAAGTCTTTTACTGATGTTCTTTAAACTGGAGACTAATCTTTGAAAAAAAATAAAATAAACATTCTGTGTCCTTGTTATGCCAGAAAAATCAAACAAATATATTAGCTTAATAATTTGAAATTAGATATTAGGAGATTCAAGAACAAATTTTACCATGGGAAATGTTGTGAATCTACTTGTTTAGAAGGAAAGAATCTTTATTTACTATATTTTTATTAAGTAAGATATTTTTCTAAAATAGGAACAAAAAAAAATCAAAGATACATATTCTTAGTACTCTTTCCCTATCAGAGTTATTAAATTGATGGAAAAAGAGAATCACTCAGAAATGATACTGAATACAATTCTGAATCCAATGCAACTCTAAAAGCTCTCTTTACAATTGCCCGACAAAGCACCCTGGAAGAAATGCCCTGGCATTTTGAGTATACCTCCATATTCTGAGCAAATGGATCCTTTGGATCACACAATGTTGAAGATATTCGATGGTTGCCACGGAAACATCGCTGACTTATATTCTGGGGGACTGGAAATGTCTGCCGAATAATCGTTAGCCTTCCAATTGACCTTCTTACAAGTTCCTGAACATCAACATCGTTTATTTCCTATAAGATAGGAAGTGGAAAAATTAGAAATTCATCAATATAGCAACAGAAAACCTCAAAACCATCAATGAGTATTTATCTGGGAATGCTAAGGGATTCTGTAACCATAATACATTTGCTAAATTCTTAGCACATATCTAAATGAAAACAGCACATGTTCATTAAAATAATCAACTAATTTGTAGGTGTTTTTCTAATTTAAATTATGTACATTAGTGCCAAGGTAATTCTGAATGGAACAATTAAATGTACTTTATTAAGAACAAGTTTATAATTTATTACATTGAAAATACAGTAGAAAAATATAGGTGTGGTTAAAACATTCAAAAGGTGACAAAATAAGTTGATACTATAGTTTATTATTTATTAATGGATGTCATCATACTTGGAGAACCTAGGAAGATTGTTGCAATGTAGGAGTAATATATATTGTTCATAGCAATGAAAAAACAAGGCTTTAAAAAAGTGATATAAGTAGAGAAAGCAAGAGGAGATATTATTTTTTAAGAATTTTATTAATTATTTCTTAGACCTATTGATGTTAACATGTTTCTCTTTGTAATGGATAAACAAAGTGTTTGTTAACTATTGAATAATAAGTTAGTTTATAGTCATGGTCTTGACATAAAGGTAAAAAGTTCTGCTGGTTAGTACTGACTGAACCAAGCTGAGTGAAGAAGAAACCCAATACTCTTTAACTAAGTGAATTTTATTTTGTATAAGAGTGTGTAACAAATTCAAAGAATAGCAGTTTCTACTTCCTTCTCCCCACCACCTCCTTACTCCACAATTAAATTTTAAGATTTGACTACATAGTATATGTAGAAAAACAATAAAAATAAAATAATATTTTTATAACATTCATTTTTCCTAATTGGAATTAGTCAGAACAGATGTAATCAAAATGAGTTTTAGTTTTAAAACAGTCTTTTGTCTAAAGCAGTTTGTGCTGATAGTGTCCATTTGGAAACTTTTAAACCGATGAGGCCTTTGCAATTAACAAATTATTGGTGTGAATAGATTCTTATGGCAATAAAAATAAAATATTCGATGCAGGATACACTTTGAACTACAGTGAGCATTTTACAGTTTTGAATCAAGGAATTATTACTGAATAATGAAAAGACAAATTTTCTTATCCTCACTAGACTCACTAATTACATATTACTCTTCGTTGTAGACTAATTATATATTACTGTTCTTTGTAGCATGTGTTAGCTTTAAAATTCATCCTTTATTTATAATCTTTATGAAATATAATTTTTCTGAAAATAAAATAACACCTGCCATCAGCTGTATCCATTGTAATATCAGGAATTTCTGGGCGATTAATCCTTAATGCACCATGAAAAATGGTTTTTCTCAGTTTATAATGCCGTCTTTTTCCCTTAGTCTGTGTCATTTCACTGGCCACCAAAAGACTCTGTCTGGCAAAGAGCAGGTCACTTTTTAATTTTCTGTCATCTGTTCACAAAGCAGAATTAAGTGATGCCCAGTAAACACCATTTTAATCCCTAACATTAACATGGAATTTTTTAAAGTTCATATTCATATTGCTATTCAATGTCTTTCAATGTTCAAAAATTCCATATTGTACAGCTAGGAAGTTTCACTTAAATCGTACCAGAAAATTGTACTGCTTTTCTCATAATATTAATAAGTTCAGTTAGCTATGTGCCCCTTGTTTCATGATACCAAGATTTATCAAAATTCTTATCAAACAGCACCATCTCTATACCACACATGATGAATTATAGATCAGCACATTAGGATAAAATTTTACATTTAAAAACTGCCTACGATGTTAAGTAAAATACCTCCTATTGTTTCATTTTTCTGCTGAAAATGACAACACTGAAGCATACACTGTTTATTTACACTTTATAAATAAAGAACCAAGGAGATTCCAAGCTGTTTATTCACAATACTTTTTAGTCATAGAATGAATAAAAAAAACTCTCTGAAGTATACACAAAGTCCATATTTCCTTACAGGAATTACATAGATTAATATTCATGAATGATGGGAATTAAAACAATAAAGATATTTTAATAGCCTAGATGCTACAAGGATCAATAAAGTCATCTATCATGAGTCAAATACACAAAAAAGGATGGTTACTTTTTATATATTCCATAAGCTGAAGTTCTCAGGTGCCTAAGCCTAAGTAAATCTGAAGAAATGTCAATTTGAATTGAATATATTTTGTCTATTATTATTTGAGGAAGGAAAAAAGAAAGTAATTTTCTGGGAGGAAAGAATCTGCCATTCCGAATAAAACTAACAGACAGTCTGTCTCAAAAAAATTCACTTGCAATTTTAGTTTTGACACCTGATCTCAGAAACAGTTGGATGGGGATATAAAATCTTGATTAGGCAGCTATTTTATATTTACAGAACTTTACTTCCATGTTTTAAAAAGTGCATTTCAAGAGTGGCCGATGCAATGCTACACAAACACTAACAGAGAAATGACCACGTAATCTAGAAAGAAATTCTTTTAAAATAAAAAATAATTGCTAAGTAAACATATATATTAAAATGTCAAACTATTGGGTAATTAGGATCTATATGTTCAAATGCTTTGAATTTTAAAAATAATGTTTAAAACTGTAAGTTATCTCAAAAATAATCATAGGAAGAATTAGTTTACCAAATAAATACTTCCCCCTGAACCCTAGCACCACTGGATATGCTAACTAAGCTCTCTAAGCAGAAAATATCTGAGTTTTGAAGAATTTAAAGAATCTGAATGATAGAATGATTTGTCCTTGTATACTGTGTATACTTATGAAGGTAGAATTAACTACTGCAATAGAAAGTAAATATGTATGTTTCAGTATCTCTTTTATTTTTACTTTAGCAGCAAAATGACCTCTTTTTCCCCAAGAATAATTAAGCTGTATAATCAAAATTTATTATGAGTATGGTTAATATATCCAAGAACATATTTACTTTAATATTTTAATGTATGGTGAACCCTGAAATGTGTGAGCCCAAGGAATGAAAAGAAAGCTCTGGCTGGAGTTGTGGCTCAGCGGTAGAGCGCTTGCCTAGCACGTGCGCAGCCTGGGTTCGATCCTCAGCACCACGTATAAATAAACACATTGTGTTACAACTAAAGCAAAATAAATAAATAAAAAAAAAAAAAAAAAAGCTCAAAACATCTGCTAAGGAGAAATATCCCAGGAACAGCTACTACCCAGAACACATCTGTTAGGAGAATTGAATACTTCCTGAATTCTTGCACTTTATCAGCTTTAGGTTTAAATTAATAGAATTTTGGGGAAGGAAAATTTCTAAAAATTCATTAGTTCAGATGCCAATCTAGATTCTATGAATTATTTCAAAAAGAGAGTATCCCATTTCCCCTTTTACCATTGTTTCTCCCCCCATCCCTTCCTGTTCTCTTAACTCTTGGCACTATAACAAAATTCTTGGGTCATAGTAGGTATAAAATAAATGTTGATAATTAAAAATTTAATGGATGATTAACAAGATTTTACCAAACTATCTTCTAAAGATACCTTGAGTTTTAATTCTAGTCACTGATACTTTAAAAATGTTAAAATAAATCTGAATAAAACGAAGTTCACTAATGAGATGTAGCCGTCTGTTGCACAGTATAGTTTGAAAAAAGTATGTTTTATTTCTAATATATTTCTGTTCTTCATGTTTCAGCAAAGATGACCTTTAGATGCTTCCAGAAAGTTTTAAATTAATGTGAAGCAAACATTCTGTTGAAATCTGAGACAAAACTAACTGTATCCTATATACCAACAGGAAGAGGAACAGAATGGCAGGTTTCTGCCTGGTAAATTAGTACTGTACATCTCCATTCATCATTAAGCTAGAAAAAATAAAAATATCCACTACAGAAGTAGGCTTTCTAAATCTCAAAATAACTTTCCCCCCCACCCCAACCAACAACTTCCTTTACTACAGTATTTAGGAGTAACCCACAGAGACAAAAAAAAAAAAAAAAAAAAAAAAAACTTAAACTATTTCTTTTTAAGTCAGTAAAATCACATCAGGACATTAAAGGTCAGGTTAAATATTATCAGGAATAAATGGGAACATAAAGCATTAAACAGTGTGCAGCTCTAACCAGTGTGTATCTTGTGTGTATCTTCCTATCTGAATTTCTAACTTTTGTAGAACTTAAATAAAGTGCTAGGCCATCTGTTTTAGGGCCCTGAGGGTATGACAATACTTATATAGAAAGGCTGCTCTAAGCTGGATCCAGTCATTGCAGGGAGGAGATAAGTACCATTACCAAGTCCTAACATATGATTGATTGCACCATATGAGCTAGCACAGCCTCTCATGATTATAGCACACTTATTGCAAATGAAAAAAATATATTGTTTTCAAGTTTCTACATTAATTTGTATCATGATGCATAATGCCAACTTTGATTTATAGCCCTGCTCTAAAAAACTATTGGTGGAATAAGATTAAATAAATATTTGCAACTGATTTTAAAATTAGAAACAAAATAATAGCTACAAAAGCCAAATTGGACAGATTCATGTTCTCAGGGTTCAGTAGAAATGGCATTTATGTGTTCTTTTTTAAGAAAATTTTAAATAATTATTAATTTCCTCTAATTTGTTATACATGACAGCAGAATGCATTTCAGTTCATAGTACACAAATGGAGTACAATTATTCATTTCTCTGATTGTATACAAAATTGAGTCACATCTTTTATGTCTTCATACATATACCTAGGGTAATGATGTCCATCTCATTCCACCATCTTTCCTACCCAAATTCCCCCTCCCTAACCCTTCCTCCCCTTTGCCCTATCCAAAGTTTCTCCATTCCTCCCCTGCTCCCCCCTACCCCATCCCCATTATGGATCAGCCTCCACATATCAGAGAAAACATTTGGCCTTTGTTTTTTTGGGATTGGCTTACTTCACTTAGCATAATATTCTCCAACTCTATTCATTTACCTGTAGGCATTTGTGTGTTCTTGGCGGGCTGTGTTTTCATTCCTTTTGAAGTATATTAGCTTCCTAGCAAATTTGATGAAGCCTTGCTTTTACTTTTACGGGAACTAGAGTAAATGATAATTCTTATATTACTAATGTGTATAAACAAGCATGTGAAAAAGTGTGTAAGAAAAGGGCTAGAGTCGTTTTCTAAGGCAGATTTCAGAGAGATGAGGTAGCTGAATGGAATCATGTGGAACTAAGAGTGCTGACCTTGGATATGCCAGCAGGTAATAGTTTTTCTAGCAAACCTGGCCATTCTCTGAGTCTTTCCTAGTTCAGATAAAAGTAATAACCAATGTAAATGGTGTGAGTTGTGAACATTGTGTTTTTCAAAGGCTAGGAAGTATTGACCTGCCCCAAAGAAATACCTTGTTCAAGGACTAGAAAGTAGGACTGTGGGTGAAAAAGAGATAAAGGTTTCAATGACAATAAAAGTGAAGTTATAGTTATTTATAGTTCTAAGAATCTATAGAATAAAACTGATATTTGAACGAAGAGAACTGAAGTCTTCTATGCCTGTAACATGAGCTATTTACCAGACAGATTCCTTTGTTCTTATGCACGCTTTATTTTATAAATACTGTGCGATTTAAATTGTGAAACATTCACTTAAAGGCACTATTGTACCTAATATTTCATAAAATACTATTTAACAATAAGTTTAACAAATTAAAAGAAAATATTTTTATCATTCTTTCCACATAATTTATCGCCAATGAAACAGTCTACTTAGATGACACCTATATAATATGAAAAGGTATTTTTTTTCTCAGATTGACCCTTAAACAGTGAATAAATGTCCACAATGTTCTAATAGTTCACACTTTAAGATTTAGGGTAAAAACTAAATTGGAATGGGGGAAAATGTTAACTTAGGGGTTCCTTCTGCAATCTTATCAAATGGATGGGAACAGGTGTTTCCATTTGATGACTGTAAGTACTAATTTGTTTTGATTAGTCTGTGTCTCCAAGAAGGCAAGAAGTCCTGTCCTCCTTTCCAATCAGCTTTATTGACATGAACAGGTAAAATGACTCCAGCTTCTTTGGCATCAGAAAATCTTCCCTGTCAGAGGATGGTTGCAAGATAACAGAGGTTAGGAGATTTCTTTATGTTCAAAAAAGTACTCTAGATAATAATTAAACCTAAGATGGAAGCTAGTTGAATAAATGACTCCCACAATATTACAACTGAGGTAACAGAATTTCAAAAATAAAATCTATCAGGGGAATTATAAAAAAAAATAAAAACCAAAAACAAGTACAGCTTTTTATTCGAAAGCAGTTTTACATCTCATTATCACTGCTTAATAGTCCTGTAATATCTGGTGAATTGTTCAATTTCTTTGAGCCTTTGTTTTCTTGCCCAAGAAGAAAAATGAAGTATCTATTATGAAAAGCTATGAAGGTTTGCTACATTCCCTTCCCTTTTGCTCTTCCCTCTCTCCTTAGGATCAGATGTTCCCGGTGGAAAATTAAGAGGCATGAGAAAATTAGAAGGCTTCAAAACCTCCCTGAAAAGCAGACATCACACCTACACATCGCCTGGGTGAATCTCAGGACAACACATCTTAATTTGACACAAAAAGTACAGTGACAAATCATACAGATCTAAATTTTGGCAGACCAAAAACAAATTTGTAAGATATTTCCAGTGTCTTTACCCTGAGCTAAAAAGAACCACTCCATCAGTGAAGTGTTGTATAGGAGAAACAACTTGAAACTGGAAACTATTTTTACTTTTCTGCATAAAATGAGGCAAATCTTCTATGACCCTGATCATCTCAGTAACTTACGAATAATGTTTAGAATTTCCCAGTAACTTACGAATAATGTTTATAATTCAATAAAGTAATGTGAGAAAGCAATCTGTGAACTTTAATAGGAAATGATCATTACTGTGGTACCATTTATCATGTGTTATTTGTCAAGCACTGAGTTAGAGATTAGATAATATCTAATTTAATTTTTATTATGAACCTTTAAAGTAAATGTTATCATACTTATTTTATGAATGAATATACTGAAGTACAGGAAGATTATATGTCCATGGAAACAGCTAACAAGTTTTATAGCCAGAATTGAACCTTTTTTTTTGCTGACTGAAAAACCGGAATTCTTACAATAAATACTATTTTGTCCCTAAAACAAATGATATTATTCTATAATTCCATAGATAGTAGCCATAGATAATATCATCTTTATTCTCAAATTCCATAGATAGTAGCCATAGATAATATTATCTTTATTCTCAAATTCCATAGATAGTAGCCATAGATAATATTGTCTTTATTCTCAAGTGATAGGTATGATTAGATATTATGTCTTACGAAGGACAAATTCATGTGATTACATTATTTGTTCACTGCTAATGTCATTGTCCTTTCTGATTCTGACTGGCAGGTGCTAATGGAAGGACTCATTTAACAAGGCTCTTGGGTTGTAACATATTTTTAGTCTTATGCATTATCTTGGCAAAAATTAAAAAAAAAAACTTTCACAAGGAATTTGACAAGTCTATGGAATTTTTAAAAATTGTACGTTATGAAAAGGGAAAAAATCTGTTCTGTGTTGATTCATATTCATATGCTGAACTATTTAATCCTCATGTAAGGGGGTGGATATAAAAGTTTCAGAAACAACATTAAAATATAAATGGAACACAAGCACTCCACTGGGAGGAATTCACTTTGCTTACAAAGAAGATCTGTACTTTTCATAAAGATGATCTCTGAGCAGGCACTATGTGCCAACAGTAAAAGCTAAAAGATACTCAGTGGGGGAGAATTTCTCCATTTATTTTATTCATATAAAGTCCTTTATCATTTAAAAACTCTTCATTCTATTTTTATTTAACAGCATTCACTCAGCTGAAAGTTTACTTCATGTTCTGTTTCCTTCCAGAAACTCAAGGCTATAGGAAGTGTTGGAACTATTTATATGAAAAGAGGACACAGAGTTGACAATAACGGTTAGTTGACTTTACCTCATTTATAATGATCCAGTGACAGTCAAAAGCAACCAAATTTGTTTCCACAACCTAGAATAGAAAACAAACCAGCTATCAGCATTAATCATGAAAAACAAACCAAACTAAATGGAGATACTTTGTAAATGACACAGAATGAATCATACATTAGAAAGGTCTTTCAATTGAATTCAAGATGGAAAATCATAAGCAAAATACCACTGAAGCATTCGTGTTTAATAGGTAGATGTATTGTAGACTAGCTACATAAATTTAAAAATATAATTAATCAGAAGCCTTGATAAAGAAAAATTGCAACAAAAAAACTTTGAGTAATATTGCATTGTGATTTAACAGGAATAGAGTTCAAATCTCAAATCACATTCCCCATTCCAGCAAACTTTGATGGCTTTCTATTATCTACCAAACAAATATCTTAAGTATATCTCTTTCTACATTCTGGCTCTAACTTAATATTTTTCTCTTCTGCTATTTCACTGAGTATGTGCTTGCTACTATCTTCAGTAAGTAAACCACTCTCTGTTCTGAAAATTTTGTGTCGTTCATATTTTCATTAGATTCAATTCTAAAATTATCTGCTAATAAAATACTAGAAGCAAAAGATTATATTAACATTAAGGTATGGGTAATAGTAACTATAAATCACTTAGTAACTATAAATCACTGATAATATGAAAGCAAAACTTAAGTAAAAAGTAAAGCAAACAACATATAGGTAGCAATCTTGGTTGATTAACTTTGAACATTTCTCTAAATTACCCTGTTGTAGGCCAAAAATGTAAGAGGTGTATGTACATTGAGGGTTGCTTTTATGTCAAGGTTTCTATTGTATCAATTCTTATAATACATAGTCTAAGACATGTTCTTACTATTCATGTCATAGGCATATAATAGGAAAATCTGCTTTGTAAGAAATTATTCTTTTATTTTTAGCAATAATAACTGAAGATATGGTTTCAAATGAGGATGCTTTCTGATAACTAGCAAGGAGTTGTTATAAATTGTTAATTGTATTTTGTGTTTTTTCTTTGTCCTTTTGAAAAATGCCTATTGAAAGATGCACAAATCACAAAAAATACAATTGGATATATGATTGTTATATGATTTGATATTTTCTTAATATATACAGAATCTTTGTTTTCTAAATTTTTGCATAAATTCCATACTATTTCAACATATATTGGCTCCCATGACCTTACTGAAGTCTATGGATAATGCATTATTAGAAAAGTGAGAATGTAGTATCCATTTTTAAGCTTGAACATTATTATTAGTTTTGAATTTCATATATATTTAAATTACAGGCAAAATATAATATGGAAAATATGACCCATGGCAAATTTTAATTTAATTAAAGAAAATAGAAAACTTTTTACTTTGTATTAACCATAAATCTTTATTTCTAATTTTCTCATTTTTTTCCATTAACAGTTGTGAAAATGAAATATCAATAATTATGCAGATTGGTGCTGGGTTTATGGCTCAGGAGTAAAGCACTTGCCTAGCATGTGTGAGGCCCTGGGTTCAATCCTCAGCACCACATAAAAAGACAAACAAATAAAGTAAAGGTATTGTGTTCATCTACAACTAAATTGTTTCTTAATAATTATGAACAAAGGCAAACATTAGAAAATAAAATAGGAACTCTATGAAAATTTTTTAAAGTATAATATCAGATTCAGAAAAGGAAAAGTAGATCTCTGGATAAAATGGCTGGGAAAACCTACAAATAAAATACACAAATGGGAAGAATTAAGAATAAAAAGATGGCATGAAAATTAAGCAATAGGTAGTATAGATTTGAAAGTACTACTGAAACGATATTAGTGGTAAAAAAGAGTTGACTCAATTTAGTTTAAATTACACTTGTTTAGATAATCTGAACTATGGGGTCAGACTAAGCAAAATGAAATCTATGAGAATATTTATAGATATTAAGCAAGAAGCTGTCCTAAATGCCTCTGAGCATGATTTCCTGTCCTCCCTTGCAGGGTACAACAGCATTTATGAAGCAGGGAATAATAACTTATTGGTAATTTATCTAGACAGTAAAACATCTTTCATGCTCAGACTTTAAATCATCTTTCAGGTGAAAGCATGAAAGTCTCCTACTCCAGAACTTGGTAGCTCTGTACCAAGGAACATGGCTTCATCTCATCTTTCAGTAAAAAAGAAACGTAAATATCTCATTGAAGGCCATGATTCTACCTGCTATACCACCTTTCCTCCCTTAGGGTTAGCAGAGAAATAATCTCCACTTCCTGTCTTTGGTTTTACTGAGGAATATTAAAATGTAAGATTTTTCAGCAGTATATATTTGAAAAAAAAATTATTTTCTTCTTGTTCTCAATTGGGAGCTGTTTACTATGGGTGGGCACCCTGTGCATATAACCACTCAATATGAGTAAGCTAAATTTCATCCATATGCTCAATGTGTGTTTTAAAGAAAGGGTCTGTTAGAGCTTCCATCAGGCTTTCAAACTCTCCACTCTCTTACTGGGTCTCTATGAGACTATTCTAAATTCATTAGTCCCAAATTTTCCCTCAAATTTAGGTTGCTCTAAGAACAAGCTAGCAGACACAAAGTGTATTATGAAAAATTAGGCAATATGAATAGCAAAATAGTTTGAATTTCCTTCAGTGTCTAAGCACAATTGGAGATTCATGTGATGGAACCTGCTAGTTGATCACCAAAATTCCTTCTTTTCTTCTACTGGGACACCAAGTAGGCCACATTTCCTTCCTCTATAGCAGGGTAGAACTATTGAGTTATATAGCCAATAGAATGTAAGCAGAAGTGATGTATGTCACTTCTAAACCTGACCACTAAAACTTCTCATGTACTTATGTGTGTCTGCTACACCTTATACAGCTTGCTCAGAGTGTGACATCATGCCCAGAGGCATTTTGGAGGTCACAGTATTTCCAGTGTTTGGAGCAGACCCTTCTCCCTTATTGTCTTCTGTGGTACTGTGCTGACATGAAATAAAGCTCTGTTTGATTGAGACATTACCTTTGGTGTATATTTGTTAAATAAATTTAGCTTCTTATCTAATGTAAAGCAGTTTTATTAATCTCAGTTTTGTACCTTTTTTCCCATAATTTTATTGGTGAATTATGATTGTACATAATGGTGGGATTTGTTGTTATAAATCCATACATGCAAACAATATAACAGTATCATTCCCCACTGGTTCCTTTTCTCTTCCTTCCTCCCTTCCCCTGGTCCCTTTTCTCTACTTTACTGATCTCCCTTTGATTTTTCCTAAGAATCCCCACACAAAACTTTTTTTTTTTTCTTTTTTCCTTCCACATATGAGGGAAAACATACAACCCTGGACTGCCTGAGTTTGGCTTACTTCACTTAACATAATATTCTCAAGTTCCATCCATTTTCCTGCAAATGACATAATTTCATTGTTCTTTTTTAAATATTTATTTATTTGCTTTAGTTGTACACAATGCAATGCATTTATGTTTACGTGGTGCTGAGAATCGACCCGGGCCGCACATGTGCTAGGCGAACGCTCTACCACTGAGCCACAACCCCAGCCCAATTTCATTGTTCTTTATGGACTGAATAAAACTCCATTGTGTATATATATCACATTTTCTTCACCCACTTATCCACTGATAGACATAGTTTGGCTATTGTGAATTGTGCTTCTATAAACAAGGGTATACATGTATCACTATAATATATGCTGAATTTAGGACAAATACCAAGGAGTGGTAGGTATACTGGGTCATATGGTAGTTCCATTCCTGGTCTTTGGAGGAAACGGCACCCTTGTGTTTATACTAATTTTCATCTTTGTAGCTTTTTCTATTCTTAATATATTTCATAGAAATACTCACCAGAATAACTTTTAATTATTATACGATTTTTATAAAGGCGTGATTGTTAAATCATGCAATACTTATTGGCTTTTCAATGGATATTGAATATTCAAGACTTTTTTTTTTACACGCACATTTTTCTTTGGGGAAGGAAAACAAATTCAAATTCTACTAAAAAGTGACTTAAAAATGAAAAGATATGTCATGTCCTTTTAATTATGTAACAGAGAGTATGTGCACACACACACACACATATATAAACTAAAACCTATATAATATAGTGACACTGTGTTTTAAAGAACGTGGAAACTTTTTGTTTGTAATGTTGTATACAGAAAGTTACTGCTTCCATTCATTATCTGAGGAAATGTCCATTAAGAGAGGAATATAATTTCCTTAGGTCTAGGTTAACTTCTTCATGCATAACCAATAAACTGGCATGAGTTCTGATTTTTTATAATTGAATGTTACTGAAAGTGAGCAATGTTAAAAAGCCACTAATTAAAAAGGTAACTGATATTAGTAATGGAAAGGAACATTGGAAAAGGGGCATAAAAAGATGACAGGGAGTTCAACAGCCTAGATCTTGAAAATCCACTAGGCTTTTAGTTCTTTCACTTAAATGACTAAGGTAGATAAAGTAGTGGGGAATGCACATATAAATTCAGAGAGGTTAAAACAGTAGAGTTAAAGAAAAGAGAAAAAGGAGTGATAATGTTGTTTATCTTTTTCACGTATTATTAAATTGAACTAATGTATAGTGAGCATTCTTAGGAAAGACGTTCTTAAATACAATGAAATTATGAGCTCTTAGGGTAAGAGGCAAAAGACAACTAGCTACTGCAAATGCCAAATCAATTATTTTAATATTGTTAAATATTATTTTAATATTTCATTTTATTATTATTTTAATATTGTTAGTAATAATAATCCCTTTCCCCTTGATAATACTTAAGCAAATCTAAATCATGCTGTACCAAACTAGGATGGAATTGTGTATTGTAGAAATTACTTTAAGATACCTTAGAATAGCCAAAGCCTTTCTATTTACTCCCACAGTTGTGTTAGACCTAAAAGAGGGAAAATTGGTTCCTTTTCCTACCTTTTTTACCTAAGCAGCACATTTCCTATTTTACTATTAATCATTTAAAATCAATGAAAGGGATTTAGCAATTTGATTAAAATTTTTCCTTTTGTGTTTTTTTTCAATTGGAATCTCTTTCATAATAAGCACATCATTGTTATAGCTCTTTGGCATCATTGTACAGATTCTTAAAAATGTTCTACAAATTATCAAATATTAATTGTGTTTTTAAAGCCAAAAGTTTAAGAAGTTTTAGATCTTAATGAAATCTTGAAGGAACTAAAAATAATATATTTATTACCATAATGAATAATCAAAAGTGCCTAGAAGATCAGGTTATGTTTGGGCTGCCAAAAGAAAATAGAAAATCAATAAGGAAAACAATAACAACAACCACCACTACCACCAACAGTGAGGACGCTAGTATGCTTGGTTATCAAAATAAGAGTAGAAATGGAAGTATGGATTTTCAAATATTTTCTCCCTCTTACCACTTTATTCTTTTATATCATAACCATGTGTACATTAATAGTGTAAAAAGAGCATGCAGTTGATTCTACTTCTATATATATAGTTATATGATTAGAACAAATGAGACCATCCCACCTCCCAAAAAACTGAGTTTACTTTAAGAGAATTTAGCAAAAAAAGGGGGAAAAAATCAAGTCCTGTCAGGAAGACAAGCGATGAGTAAGGACAGACCATCTGTCACTGGCAGGAACTTTAGAACTTCTGAATCTTAAGAAAAGCCTGACAATTTATCACCATGTCTTCTATCATTCGTTTTCAAATCTTTAGATGTGCTAAATATAAGACAATCAGAAGCACAGAAATCAACCATAGTGCCAGAGCATGTATCTCACTGGTAATAAATGTGGAACAGTTCCTACAAGTGCAGAGGACAATTTAATTGACTAAACAATAACCACAACATGCTGTTTTTCACTCAACCTTGTGGCTCAACTAAATTAAGCTTGTTCCCTTTGCAGGATGTACTAAGGATTACACGTTTATGCAAAGGTTTCCAGTGTTCTGCGCACCTGCAGCAGCAAAGATATCAGGTGTTTGCTTCCCTGTTCCTACCTATTCCAAATTGTCAGGTGGAAGCCAGCAAGTGGCAGGCCTAGGGAGAAGACACCAGCAGCTCTTCTGGAACAAGTGACCAGAAAAATATTAAAGAGCTCCTCCCTTCCTGGCTCTTCACCTATAGCAATACTGTAGCTTATATCAGTCTTATGAGAACTGTATGGGACACTGCTGTATGGAACACTACTATTGCAAATAGTGAATATTCTATAACCAAATTGATTTAGAAATACTAGGTTAAACAAAGTTAAGCAACTGTCCTGATTGCATCACTCCCCAAAGTGTTTAACATGTTAACATCAATGTAGAAACATAATTAACCAAAATGTCATAATATGTAATATTATTTTATACAATAATATTGTAGAACACACAGCTAAATATTTATAAGCATGATCTTTAAAGTCAGAATAAGTGTCTCCAGTTTTGTAGTGTGACTTAGAGCAAATTACCAACCCTCTAAGCCTCGGTTTCTTCATTTGTCAATAGGAATAAGGTTACTGCCCACATAATAAAATCATAATGAGGTTTAAATAAGATAATGACACATGCTAAACTCTCAATAAATAGAATCTCTTTGTATTTTAAGTTATGTAATGCATATATCTCTGGAAGAAGATATTTGGAAGGTATCAATCCCACATGGATTTGACCACAGAAACCATTTTTCCCCACTGCAAATCTCATGGGATTAGTACATTTTAGAAATTGTAAACTAGAATCAATGTTACTTTAGCCACACTCTAAAAGTTTTACAATTTTATTCAAACATTTCAAGAGATTTTGTAATTTAAAAATTATGGTCCCTCAATAATCCTACAGAAAATATTTCCACAAAACAAAAACAAAAGATTACTATATTTTATGTAAGGCTCCCATATGTGACAGTTCTGACCAAATGGTGGAACTTATTTTTCTTTCATTTTAATTTTTATTTTACTAGGTAAACAAATGAGATAAAAACAAAAACAAATCACTTACGTTATCTCTGATAAGGTATTGAAAGGAGTTATGTAATATGTAGCTTTTATTTTGTTTAATAGATTTTTAGCAAGGGATTCATGGATTTACAGCACAAACTACATCCATTTTCCTGAGCAATGTGTACTAACACTGAGTCTGCTTTAAAAACAATGTACAATGCAAATAAATATTATAAATCTGAAATTAGTGACAACACAAAGCCATACTCTTCTTAAGGTACAACAGAAATGTAGATAACCCAGGTTTCACTTTCATTGATTGTTTTTGCTACCATGTGTTTCTGTTGTGACTATTGTTATTTTTCTTCTCACTGGAAGAACGGAAGTTATAGTAAAGAGAGATACTGGAGTATTATTTGCATAGATTCCATTTTTAAATCTCAAGTCTATCCAGCAGATGGCATCAGTAATCCCTCATGCTGATACTGGGCAGCAGGGGAATATTCTGAACCCACAGTCTTGTTTGCATTTCCCCTTGAGCTCAGCATGGATCCCCAACTCTCTTCTGTTCTTATCCAAGCAGCCACTATCTGCCATTCCACTCTGTGCCTTTTGCTTTAGAATCTCTGCTCTGATCTTCCAGCTGGAAGACCACGAATACACTTCCATCCAAATCCTCTTGCTATTGCTGCCAAAGTTATTTCATAAACGGATATGCTAGATTTATTGTTACTGCTGTGCAGTTGGGTCTTCCCACACCCCCTGGGAGATGGAAATATGCCACTACTGAGATTTGGCCAACACTATGCTAGCAGCTATGTTTCTTAGTGTGTAAAAACGGGCACTAATGTAAGAAAATAGAGACTCTGTGTCTGTCATGTGGCATAGACTCCTGTGTCCTGTATTATTGAACAAAGATTAAACAATGACTAAAAGTAAATTCATGATTTCAATACTTTGATGAGAATAAAGACTTGACAATTATTTTTAGTGCAAGGGACTTCTGTGATACTATTTTTCATTCTTTGTGATTTTTTTTTTGCTGGCATTGCTTTTTTTTTTTTTTTTTTTTTTAATCTGTGTTTTTGCTTTTTTAGATGTTTGCTGTAGTAATGAAAGGTGCACTATGCCAATACAATTTTGAAAAGTTTTGTTTGTTGAATGACAACTCATCCCTTGCCTGCTCTGCCATATTCAATTTCTCATTTTTCTTTCTTTCTTTTTTCTTTTTTTTTTTTTTTTTTTTTTTTTTTTTTGGTAGTGTTGGGGATTAAACCCAGGGCCTTCTGCATGCAAGGCAAGTACTCTACCAACTAAGCTATATCCTCAGTCCATTCAAATATGTTGACTTTTGGCACTACTAAGAAAAGTCACTAAAATATTTATTTCATTTTTAAATAGCTAAATGACTCTTGGCAGAATAAAAGTAATTTTTAAGTATGACTGGCAAAAAAAAAAAAAAAATGAGAATGAGTCCTTAGTTGGATTTTGGTTAGGGCTTAAAATGATGATTTTGGTCCCAATGGCACTTAATTGCTGGGATTTATGAACTAAGGCTTTCTTGCTATCTTGAAGCAAATAAGGAAAACAAAGAGGCTCTGAAAGAGACGTCTATTGATTGCATATAAATGCAACATATGGCCCTTCATAGCTGAGAATTTTTCATGCTTTCGCTTTGCTCCTCTTGATTTCATCTCTATCCCCTCTTGGATTGCTTTCACATCCGTAGTCCACATGTACAGGTCTCTGCATAACTGTCAGTTAAGAGAACATAACTTCCACAATCACTCATTCCTGTCCTCCACATGTCCATCACTTACCTTTTTCACCACTTACCCCCATTCCCCAGTCTTAACATATACATTTACTATTTCTTTCTAGGTTAAGCTTAACAATAGGATGAACTTCATTTGGACTTCTGGTCTAGCCCCTTACAATAATGGGTAGCATTTAATACAGGGTTTCAGTAGTTTTCAGTAAAATCACTGCCAGAGACAAGGCAGATTTTCATTAAATGCTGTTTATAGAAAAAAAAAAAAAAAAAAAAAAAAGACAACCATGGAGCCCTAACTCATGTTTCTTTTCATATCTGTTATGTCCCTACTTCATCTAACATTAAAACCAATTTGATAAACTGATATGGAAAGGAAGTCATTAGGTAAAATTTAATTTCAAAAAATTAAATAATCAGAAAATAACTAAGTTCACATTTATCTAGTGAGACTTTCTTGGTTATTTACATGGTAATGAACTACAAAAGTATTAAATTCAAAATCTCTAAAGTCAAACACATGAGGTCATGTTAGGAAAAGAACATGAAATTTAAGTGGGCTTGAGTTCAAATCCTGGGAAACTGGGTAAGTCACTCACTCTGAGTGTGTTTCCTGATGATCTGAATGACACATTCTTCATGGGTGGAAAATGAGGACAAAATGGCTAACTGTGAAAAACCACTCGTGTCTCTGCAATGTTTAAGACAGCATTCATAATTGGCCACGGACTAACATTTATTCTATTCAGTAAATGTTTACTAATGTGTGTATACATTCTGCTATTTATAGCATATCAATGATAATAATAATACAATATTTATTATGTATTATGTGCTAGGTACTTTTATCCGCTTTTGTTCTTTTCATCACAACAAAACTTTCCATTATGACCACAGGAAGAAGGCTCAATGCTTCAGGAGGAGAAATTGGACACTGATTCTTAGGTGTTAAGCCAATAAGGCAATTAAGCATCTAGTTTCTGCAGTTAGACAGTTAATTGGTTTATTACTATTATACTCATCAAAGTCTTTGCATAGTTAGTTGTATCTGGCATTATAAATGACTCATCATTGATGAAGCTATGATGGAAGCTGATTATTACTCTTTAAAAGGACATTCAACATTCAATATTTCTGTTATTTTTAGGCTTTTCCAATATTATACATGGCCCTTGCTTTCTAGAATTTCAAGAGTGGTATTAAAGGTTGGTGATTTGAGAATCAAAAGACTTCACAGGGAAAAAAAACAGTATTCCAAAGGTCTTATGGTTTTGATATACCAAGTATCCAAAGGGAAAAAATAGAGAAATGCAAAATGTGAGCATTCCATGGGCATCCTAAATGATTGGAGTTTGTCATTTGCACAGTATTTAAGCTCATTGAAAGCATGACCCTTGAGCCTTTTACTGAATCAAAACAATTTGAGCTTTTGGGAATTTCTAAATTTCTTCAATCGTTTGTTCCATAAAAAAGCAGCCTAGTGGCCTACTGTAAAAAATACTCTTAATGGTGTTGGACTTGACAGAAATGGATACTTTCCAGAATTCCAAGCAACTGACTATCTGTCTGTGCTATTTCCTATCCTGTGAAATACAAACTACCTTTTCTTACCATTGACAAATCACCTTATGGTGTTAGAACTGTGTTTAGTAACAAAATGTCAGTTGAAACTGAGGCACCAACTGCTAACTGCTCAAACAAAATGTCATTTGCAGAATAGAATTACAGTGTTTGACAAAAGTAACCCATGCTATGATCACACAAAGCAGGCATATTCAAAAACATCTTATACATTCTACTGACCATAAATCTCTTGGCAAATTCTTTTTCTGAGTTATTAAAATCTTTCACATGTATGTTTATCTGTCAATATTTATAATTACATGCTTTCTATAAAATGACTAGTTAGCCTGAATGCCATTTATACATCTTAGAATTCACCATTTCATTGTTTTTGCAAATGGAACACACAACTGTGTTTTTGGTGTCATTGAAAAGTTATGATTTTCAACCTGTACTGGATGCCTAATGTTGACCATCAATTTCTTTTTCTATTTCTTTTTTTTCTCTGTATACAGTTATGCTCCTCCCCCATTCTCCAAGGCAGTGACATTCAACCTGCAACTAGTTCCACTAGCCCATCTCTAACAGCATCACAAGCAACTTTGTTTCCTATATAAACATAACATGGGTAAACTTCTGTTGAAGAAGAAATGGTTTCAAGTCCTTATTCCTGCCCCTCCAAAACCATAAACGGAGCAAAGCAAAGCAGTTTTTATTTAAAGGACAAGAGCTAACCTTTATCCAATGTGTATTACATACCAAGAACAGTGATGAACTCCTTTTATTATTTAGGACCCACAACAACCCTTTGAAGGTAGCTGCTATTATTTTCTCTATTTTGCAAATGAATATGTACCTCCTATCTTTATTCCCCCCCCCCCTCATCATACTTAAGAAGGCCCCTTTTATCTGAGAAAGGATTGATCCTTTCAAATCAAGCCCTGGTTCCCTTTCTTCTTTATTCTGTAGAGAATCTGAATCATGAGGTATCTACAGGCTCCTAATATATTTACCAATTCTGGGATGTAGGTTTCCTTCTTCCTAATATACAGACTTTCAGAAAAGTTGCCTTTACAATCTTCTCAAATATTGCTTTCTTTCTTTTCCATACACTGCAATATACCTTGATCTTTCTGGCATCTGTCTAAAACCCCCCGGGCCCTCTTCACTTGGATGGCCTCTGAGTGTCTTTCAGGACTCCACTGTGGCATTATCATTATCATCTCTAAGAAGTCATCCATGATTATAACATGCTGTATTATAAATGTGGATAGGTACTACCACGGGTAAATGCACATAATAATATTTTAATTACCTTTTTATTTTTCTATATTCTCTAACACACTAAGAGCTTTCAAAGACAGGAATTATGGTCTACCAATTTTTACAGTCCAAACAATTAACTCAACCCAACTCAGACATTAAGTATCTGTTTGCTGGATGAAAGCAATCCTGTTGTAAGGTCACTATGTACAAACCCCCTTAGCCCATGTTAACTACCCTGCATCTGCAGGTGAAAACACTTTTCAGCATATTGGCATATTCAAATTCAAGAGCTCCTGTCTTTTGTTTTCTTTCCCTGAGGACTTTCTCCAGCTTGTTTGGTCAGATAAAAACATAAGCAGCTAGAAGTAGAAGGATGTTAAAATTGTTGGAGGTTAACTCTCAATCAACGGGGATGGAAGGAAGTGACTAAATGCCTATTTCCCTGTTCTCTAGTGCAGTGATTCTGAGTGGATAAGGTCTGTATACATTCAGAAATAAATTTCTTAAATTATAAAGTGCTTACTTGGTTTTTCATAAAAATCCTCCAGAATCCACTCAAGGACCATTAGAAACTGACTTTTCAAGAACGAACATGTACAGAAAAGGCTGCCTCTTCTACTCACTGACCTTTAGACATCCCAAGCTCAAAATCCCCTGCACAGAACATAATTTAATTATCTAACCAATAAATTGTGTTGAGTACTGCAATGTACTAGACCCAGTGCTAGCTACTGTGTTGCTCCAATAAGCAAGGCTGACATGGTCCCTGTTCTAAATGAGCTTTGAGCCTGGCTCCACTGAATGCTTATCAGAAATATGTAAAGTATACTAACACCTACCAGTCTATGTGCAACCATCCGGCAGAATAAACTAAGGACATGTACCTTTCTCCATAGAAGGAAATTCAAAAGCCTTGTTCAGAAAGAATACTGATTTTAAGCCCATTGTTCAGAAAGAACTTATTTGAAGTAAACTTCTTGAAATGCACTAAAGTATTGCTATTTACACCTCAATCATTTCAACACAAATCATAGCTTTGTATAAATTATTTTGATCACACATATTTTCCATTTGAGAATTTGCTGTTGTGGCTAAAAGACCCAATCAAAACAATTTCAAGAGAGGAAAAGTTTATTTTAGAGCTCACATTTTCAGAAGTCTTAGTCCATAGAAGGCCAACTCTATTCCTTGGGGCTTGAGGGGAGGCAGAACATCATGGAAGAAGAGTGTGGCAGAGGAAAGCACCTCACATGGCGATCAGGAAACAAAGAAAGAGAAAAACTCCACTCTCCAGATACAAAACAGATACAAAATACATGCCCCATAGCCACGCCCCCAATGAACCTCTTCCTCTAGCCACACCTCACCTGCATCCAGTTACAACTCAGTTAATCCCACCTGGGATCAATTCACTGATTAGGTTAAGACTATAACCAATCATTTCTCCTCCAAACCTTCCTGCTTTGTCTCACGTGAACTTTTCGGGGACACCTCACATCCGAACCATAACAGTGATGTATTACTACTTATAAAGTTTAAATTTTCAGAATTTGGAAACATGAATTTTTTTTTTTTTTTTATATACCGGGGATTGAACTCAGGGGCACTTGACCACTGGGCCACATCCCCAGCCCTTTTTTGTATTTTATTTAGAGACAGGGTCTCACTGAGTTGCTAAGTGCCTCACCATTGCTGAGGCTGGCTTTGAACTCGTGATCCTCCTGCCTCAGCCTCCCAAGTGCTGGGATTACAGGCGTGCGCCACCGCACCCGGCTAGAAACATAAATTTTAAAAAAAAAAAAAATTTTTTTTAGTTGTTGATGGATCTTTATTTTATTTATTTATATGTGGTGCTGAGAATCGAACCCAGTGCCTCACACATTCCAGGTAAGTGCGCTACTGCTGAGCCATATATTTACTATCAAGTTTTTATTTTTATTTTTTCATCACAAGTGATAAGGTCTGTCTTCAGTACAGGGTACCAATTATACCTTGAAATATGTCATTGAATTTGCCTGTCCTTTATTTCTTAGATGCCATTCCAAGTTTAACAGTAGGAATCAGTCCAGCAAAGCTGTTAAATAAATAATGTGTTATAGCTTCTTTGAATTAACTCCAAGCAGACAAAGAAAAGAAAACATATATTCTGAAAAGTACAGTACATATTTCTGCCCTTTAGTCATCTTTGCCTTTGAGAATTACTCTATATTAGGAATTACAGAATGGGACTAAGGTGTGTTTCTGTCTCTACAGTTGAGACCATATGTGGTGTGTAGTACTATCATTATCTTTAGTCAAAGAGTGGCCTGGAGACAGGTACCAGGACATTCTTGGTCCATTTTAAAGAGTATATAACAATTTTGAATCTCTCGTATGTTTCATAGTTTACTTAAGTACCCAGCACTTCTTCACAACAAAATTTCATAGTTAGCACAATTACATAATTTACTCAGGTCAGAATATAAAAGAAAGTAATAGACTAAAAACACACACACACACATATGTAGCATTATCATTATCATGCACACACACACATGTGTGTGTGTGTATATATACATACATATATATATGTATATATATATATATATATATATATATATAATAATCTCTTCTTCAATTATAATCTCTTCTCTTCTTTCCCTTAGGCCCCAAAAGATGAGAGAACAGCTACAACTGAACACCATGCATTTTCCCCCATATCAAAATTTGAAAACAGTCATAAAGCTGACTGACTGATAACCTTTAAAAGCTTTCTTCGAAGATGATTTGATGACAGAAGTATTAGAAGATTGTCTTTAAGGGTCTTTTGATAGTACTTATTCTTGTGAGAATTAAGGACAAGGACATACTTGAAGTAAATATCATTCTGTGGGCTGATCATCACCATCTTTGAAATGAAGTGATTTTTTTTTTCCTTTTGTTTTTTGATTTGCTGCTTTTTGTTGTTTTGTAGACATTGCTATAACAGTTTTTTTTTTTTTTTTTTTTTTTGGTTTTTTTTTTTTAATGTTCCTTGCTATGGATTAACTCATTGTGGTAGGTGGTGGTTTAGTTTAATATGTGATATTTTGCGGACACATTTCACTCTGACTAGCAGTATGATTTTTATAGAGTGGGAGCTCCAAATAGTTATCATATCAGTGAAAAATTCCTTTCTTACTACCTGTTCATCTATTGTTTTTAGGTAAAAAATTGAGAAAATGAAGAAGACATACTGACTTTTATCATTTACTATATATTCTAAACAATTCACTGACGTGTTTATCACTCAAGTTTCTCATTTAATATTTTAAAAGGTAATTAATATATTTAGTAGAGAAGACCATGTTTTTTACTCCAGGGATAGAGTTTTGCCCTATAATAAGACTTTGTTTTTCAAGTTCCTTAGTGAGTTATAAAAATATTTTAAATAGAAAATTTTCTGTTGTTGGTGCCTTGTTTTTGTTAAAAAATGAAGTGGCAATAAAATTATATATGGACTTTCTAAATAAATCACTATTCCTCCCTTCTAAAATAATGGTTAAGATGCTACTCCTAACAATAACAACACTACCAACTTAAACATTACCCAATAACCATTGAATCTTTTTAAAAAAAATATTTATTTATTTGCTTTAGTTGTACACAGTGTCTTTATCCTGGTGTTGAGGATCGAACCCGGGCCTCGCATGTGCTAGGCGAGCGCTCTACCGCTGAGCCACAGCCCAGCCCTTGAATCTTAAAACATAGACGCTAAAGGGCAGAACATTTGTGCTATAGATGGATGTTAGAAGGTGTTAAAAAGAATGATCATGAATAAGTGAGTGGGATACATTCTTGGCATAAGGAAAAATTTATGTTGGCATTTTCCAGAATACAGTGGAGAGATAAACCTTTGAATAAACGAAAGACAAACTTTGAATAAATGAAAAGCCTAGATTGTTATTTTATACAAATAGTTACATATTCCTTGATACAATGAACTGATATGCCAAGGCAGATTGGGCTTTAACAAAATCATATTGGGATATAGAGGAAAACTAGCCCAATCGGACATGACAAAAAGAAATCTAAATAATGTTTTTACAGTTATTTTCAATATAATTTTTAAAATAATGTTTTAAAATAATCTTTGGTATTTAAGTGTTAATGGTTTATAATAACTACTTTGTATAAATTATATTTAAAGTATCTAAAATTAAATATTTAACATTTAAAATTAATGAGGTGTGGTGGTGCACACCTGTAATCCCAGTGGCTCAAAGTGTCTGAGGCAGAGGATTCCAAGTTCAAAGCCAGTCTCAGCAATGTAGCAAGGCCCTAAGCAACTTAGAGAGACCCTGTCTCATAATTAAAAATAAAAAGGACTGAGGATATTACTCACTATTTAAGTAAACTTGGGTTCAATCACCAGTAAAAAAAAAAAAAAAAATTAAAGTTACATTTCATTTTTAAATCATCACATGGGCTCAGTTATAATCAACACATTAATGTTTCTACTTATGATGGCCATAAGAAACATTTTAGAGACATGTGGACTAAAAGGAACATAGCTGGCAATTGCAGTTCCAGTTCTGATGGGAAGAACCAAGCAGCATTTTGTACAACATGGTTGAATTCTTTATAGAGCTGTTTTTCTTTTTTCTTTTTCTTTTATTTTTTTTTTTATTTTATTTTTTTTTTGGTCATAGAATAATACTTTCAAGCAATTTAAAGGTTATCTTCAATTTGCTAGAGTTTTTTTTAGAAATATGTATTAAAATCTTCATAAGATATCTACTTTTTATCTATCCAGTTTTCTTAAATTTAATTTTGTATGTATAGTAAAAAGTGGATAACTGTCTTTAAAATTTATCATCGTTGTAATTGTACCAGATCATTCTCAGCTTATAAGCACCTGAAATCAACAAACATTAAAATTCATTTCCAGGTAAATATTCTTCAAATTATTTTTCAAATTTTCTGATTCATGTCTTAATTAAAAATTGGAATTTTTTAAAAATTTGAAATGGTATTTCATTACATTGAAAATTATTTTGTCACTTTCTTTTTCTCAAACATACTGTTTTAAATGAAAGGTATTGTCAGGTGTTATGACACACACCTATAATCCCAGTGACTTGAGAGGCTGAGGCAGGAGGATCACAAGTTCAAAGCCAGCCTCAGCAACTTAGCAAGACCCTGTCTCAAAAAAAAAAAAAAAAAAAAAAAAAGGAATGCAGCTCAATGGTTAAGCACATCTGGGTTCAATCCCAAATACCAAAAAATAAAAATAAAAAAAAGGTAGCTATTAATTATATCAAAGACCAAAAAAATTCAATGAATATTGCAATTAAAATTCAACAGAAAAAGGAAAAATAGACCAAACGATGAAGCAGCTTCAAAGCTGGAAGTTTATGTCATTTTGCTAAATCTTTAATTTTCTCTACATACTCAGTTATTGGAAAATCTATCTTGTTAGCTTTAAGTATGACTTTAAGAAAGTTCAACATTTCAAATGGAAAAATGTTCTTGAGGGAAAAGTAAAGAACATTTTTAAGGCTTAGAGTTTGATATGATTTGAAACCTCAAACATACCAAATATTTGCTATTTGAAATCCAAAATATGATTGAATTCATCAGGTGGTTCACCAAAATGTCAAAGGCCATTCAGTCTGCCAGATTTCTGAATGCAGTGATGAAGCCAGTGAGTATTAGATAAAGAATAAGTTTTTCCTTGACAGCTGAACCAACCTCCTGACTACATCAATGACTCTTCCAATTTATTGAAATCAATAGTGGTTATTGAGATATAGATTAATAAAATGCAGAAACCCATATTAAATCCTAAAAATATGAAGGTTATGAACAAAAATACTAGAGTTTGTTTTTGTGTTGATAAGAACAAAACAGAAGTGCTAGACTCTTTCCTTCCTGAAGATATTTTGTATGAGGGAACAAATAATGACATAAAGAGAATGAAAGCCTTGAGCATTCTAAACTATGCTAGTTAAAAACTTAACACAAAAGAGGTGCAAAGTCAATTTCAACAAATTTGAATTTCAGTAGTCCTAAGTATGCTCATCCCAAGAGAACAACAGAAATGAACAGCAACAAGACTAGTGTTGTTCTAAGTTCAAAAAGACATCCAATGTGAGAAAACAAAAATGTTGACCTTTCTATTCCATTATTCATTTCAAAAGCTACTGCTTTTAAATAGCCTAAAATGGGAATAATTAAAAGTTTTAAATACTGGCAATAAGTAATGGTATTTGAAAATTCCAAATAAGAAATATTTTATCTAAACATGATGGAAATGTTAACTTTTTTTATAACTAAATCTCAAGGAAAGAAAATCATTATTTGGAACCAATGATAGTTTGTTGAAGTACTAGCACAAAATAAGGTGATTCTATGAAAATTCACATTGAACAAATAGGGTCTCCCTGAAGCTAGAAAACCATATTTGCACAATCACCCTCATAGTCTGAATGTTTTTGTCCCTCCAAAATTCATACATTGAAATCTCCAAGCTTATGGTATTAGAAGGTGGGGCCTTTGGGAGGTGATAGGTCAGTAGGGCAGAGCCCTTATGATAGGGAGTAGTTTCCTTGTAAATGATGCAGGATGAAGTGTAATCCTCTTTTGCCCTTCTAAAATGCGAGGTAGGAAGTACCATCTTTGAAGCAAAGAGGCAGGTTTTCACCAATCACCACATGTTCTACACACTTCTGACCTTGGACTTCTCAACTTGTAGAATTGTGAGCAATAAAGTTCAATTGTTTGTAAATTACTTTGTCTGTGCTATATTTGTTATAGCAGTACAAATGGGCAGTCATGTTAATGATGAAATTGAATATGAATTTAGTTATAAATATTTTAAAACTGTACAAATAGGGGGAGGGTAATTTTGTATGAGAAATGATTATGTAATATACATTCACATTGTCCATGTTACTATATTAAAATATATCAAAAGAAAAGGCAATATGAAAATATTATTTTTAAAATATTTGAAAAATACCAAGAAGTAACTAAAACAAAACAAAACAAAAATTGAGGACTGCTTCTCTAGAGTGGGAAGAGAGTATAGGCAGGGGTAGAGAAACAAGTACTCTTATTCATATTAGTTCTTTGAATACTCTTTTATTGTGTACAAGTCAAATTTTTATAACATTTAAACATGTCATTAAAAATCAAATGTACATTCTTTAACTACACTATCATCAAAAGGAACTTTTTTTTTAAATTACTTATAAGGAAATCTAAGCAAAATATTTTCTAAATAATTTTTTTAGAATAGAATATATTTAAAAACCATGATAAAGTGTAATTAATATCTGCAGGTTTAAATCCTGTCCTTTTCAAAGTACCATACTTCATGATTATATTTGAATATTAAATACGTCTCTCATAGTATGAAAGTAAAGCAACATCAGCTTCCTCTGTTGCTGACCTTGTCTTGTGTCTGTAGATTAAAAAATCAATTTGAGTTTGCAGTCAATTAAAACTGCGATATCCTAGAGAGAATGTTTATTATTTTCTTGCTGATTTTTATTATCTTCTTTGGGAACAATGACATTCCCCATGGTACAAGAAAGATCTTTGGGGAACCACTATTCTATCACAGGAGATCCTTTTGAAATTCACAGCAGCCAAATGACAAGAATAGCTCTTAACACAGGCAGGGCTTTAACAAGAGAGCAAAACAAAGGCACTTTTGAAGATTCTTCTTGAAATCTCCTTCCACCTCTATTTGGAGACTGTTCAAAATAAATACAGAAACATATAAAAATTCACTGCAGTGAAAGGAGAGGCCAATTAAATGCATCTTTTTCAGACATGCTTTACTTACCATAATTATTTTCAAATATTTCCTTAACACTAATCCCAACTAACCATTCTCAACCATTTTCTGAAAATGACTGTTCCAACCCTGTGGTTATTCAAGTTGAATAAACACTGGATTACTCAAGGAAGAAGTGTGACTCTCTGGCACACTGCAGTCTCCACAGGTGAGTATCTGGGAGACTAGATATCCTTGGGAATTTGTTCAGCTCTAGGGACTTGAGAAATTTATGAAAGAGTACCTGTGAGGTTTTCTTTGAAAGATAATATGGTTACAATGGATGAATCCTGTTGGCTGCAAAGGAGCAAAACAAAATGATCCCTTGCATGACGACAGATAATGCAGTTACAAAATCTGAGCCAAAGGGAAGGAGGTGCCTCACAACTTCAGCTAAATGTACAAGGACACAGACAGCAAACGTACTACTTAAGTAAAGCTAAGTGGCCCTGTTCTCTACTATCCTTTAATTGTTAAGATGTGGATTTTTAGGCATAGCCAGATCCAAGCAAAGACATTTTGCATCAGTTATTGGGTACCTAAAATGTGCTGGTCTGATTTCTTCACTCTACCAGAACCTGCCTTTCTCATTCCTACCTAGATGTTTCTGTTTAATAATGTTTCATTTGGGATGTGTAGTTTTTCCCTTTCAAAGCCAAGACCCTTTGTCTTTTAATGAACATCTGTGTTGAACTTTTACTGAGCAGGCTTTACTTCCTCATCCACAGTGAATATTTTTTTCCTAATCTAGCCCAGCAAATGATGTATATCTTTCATTTAGGCATTTATTGCCTACTTCGAGAAATTGCTGCTTATGTTTTATATGAGAAGTAATACAGCGGAAACTGTACAGTGAAAATCAGCTTTGATTTCAAATTCACCTCCATCCTTTCCTTATCTGATGAATTTGAACAAGTTCTCAGCCTCTTCAAACTAATGTGTCATTTATCAATTGGGAATAATGCCAACTTCCCTAGTGGTTACATGGATTGATTAATATAGTTTATGTCTCCTGTTCTATTCAGTGCCTGGTGTAAGATAGGATGAGACAAATGTTTGGTCCTTTCCTGTTTTTTATTTTCCTTTGAATTTCTGGCCAGATTATATAAAGTCCTGGAGACAGAATTGTCTTATATTGCCTTGTATCCTATTCAATGTCTAGCCGTAATTAAGTACCTTGTGGGCCCTAACTAAGTACTTGTTTGAATGAATCTATCAGCTGGGTGCCATGAGGAATCCCTAATAGCCTGCTATTGAGTGCTCTCAGCAGCCACAGGGACTCTCTCTATATATTAGAACAAATCTGCCACAAGTGAAACATCTATTGATTGGGGGGTCAGTTATTCATCATTTTTCAGTATTGAGGAAAACATGTTTATGACTTTAAAAGGGGGCAATAAAATCATCATTTTAACTTCATGATATACACTTTGGTATTATGTTCAATTTATAAACTTGACAGACACAGATCAAAGGGAAAAATGCAGCTGTCACTGAACTACACATTCTGTGAAGTTAGAGATTCTTCTTTATCATTTTCTCCAAATGGGGCATCTTATTACGGTTTCCTTATTGATAAATTGGAAATCTGTGAAAATTGAGATATCACATATCTATGCAGCTACATCTTGCGCAATAACTTTCAGAAATCCATGGTTCCCTATAGAAAGTATCCGATTTACCTTATGTTCCTCATTTTGGTTTAATTCTGATCAATTGATGAGTAAAAGAGTCTGTGAAACGTCATTTTCCTAGGGCTATTGCAGGTCCCCCAACTTTATTGTGCACCAGAATCAACTGGACAGCATAGACAACATATTGTTGGGCTCTGTCCCCAAGGTTTCTGATTCAACAGGGTTCAGCTGGGGCCCCCAAGTACTTGCATTTCTAACAATTTCCCAGAGGATGCAGATTCAGAGAACACAGAGAATCTCTGTGCTGGAGAAAAAGGATAAGGACAGATCTCTCCCCTAGGGAGGTTAGAGTTTTCATTAAATTTTAACAACAATTTTTAAGTGCTAAATTGTTTATTTGGATACAGATGTCTAGTTGTAGAAACTTGGAGCTTCTGATGATTCAAATATTTGGTCATCCAGATTTGAGCAACTTGTGTCTTTAGAACATTTGAACTACAGCAAACTTGTTTTGGGGCATATTTTAAAAACTGTTTTGACTTCTAATAATGTAACAATGTCTTCAAACTACTATCTCTACATAATGGAATGCAGAGAAAGTTCAATTTAATACTAATTAGGAGTTGGCTATATGACTATTTTTAATCACTTTCTTCTAATTTGATCAGTTATACATTTGAATGAATGAATGTAGTATATTTTAAGGATAACAGGATATAGTTTGCTGAAGTAAGAATCTTTTCACACGTAAATATCACACATTCAGAGATTTAAATTAGATTTTTTTAAGTTCGTGGGGTGTGCTATAGAGCCACAACATCATTAAATATTTTTTAGGAAAAAAATAAAAAAGCTGTTAAAGTGATCTGCATAGTAAGTTCCATTAAAAATTAAATCTTGACAATTTAAGGGGAACCTAAATAAATCTGCATGAGACACTTTAAAGAATCCACCTTTAACAAAAATACCATCATGAAGTACACTACATCTTAAATTATATAATTATAATGTACACTTTGAGCTTATTTGCAAATATTTCAAAGTCATTTGAATTCTAAAACGACACATCAAATAGAAAGCTTATTTTGTTAAAAAGTTTCTGTGATGCTTGTGGTGAAATTCATTAATTCCTTTTCTCTAAGTTTATTTCTTGACAGTCTCTTAGACTATCATATTTTATAAATATTGGAAATAATTATTTTCTTTCACATGACTTTTGTCAAGATGAATAAGGGGTTCTAAGCAGAACCACTTTCCTTCATCTCCAGATTGTTGATAAAATTCAGTTTCTTGTGTTTGTAGGACTGTGTGCACCACTTCCTTGATGGCTATCCGTTGAAAGCCACTCTCTGCTTCTATGACCTAACTGCATTCCATGGCCAGACTCCAGAACCATAAGTTAAAGAAACTCCTATTGTTTATGAATCACCAAGTCTGTGGTATTCTGTTTCAGTGGCAGAAAATAGACTAAGAGAGCAATATCAAATAAGTTTCTCTCCTGCTTTGCTTCTCCTCTAACCCTTTCTCTGTCTCATTTCTCTGATCCAGCCAGGAAGGGATCTCTGTTGTTCAGACCTCATGTGATTAGATTGGTAGACCTAGCTTCTGCAAGAGCATCCCCCATCTTAATATCTGTATACTTATTCACATTTTCAAAGTCTGTTTTACCATGTAAGGTAATATACTCACAAGTTCAGACACCTTGGTGTAGAGGGGGGAGGTATACGTTATTCATTTAGTATACCTCTGAAGGAGCCCTAATTAGGAAGGGCTGTTGTAGCTAGCTGGAAGCCATGGGTTCCGCCTGATATGTATGTGACGCACCTGTAGGCACCCGCAAACCTGAACCGGGTGAAAGCGGTCCGAGTTAGGAGAACGAATTCATTCGGTCCATCGGGCAGTCACTCGGTCGGTCAGAATCAGAGCGGCCAGAACATAGGCAGAGCGGTTACAGAAGAGAAACCAGATAGAAGAAGTAATGACTGGCCAGAGTTAGGCCGAGGCTCCAGAGGACTGGTCAGAGTAAGGCCGAGGCTCCCGAGGAAGACAGAAGACAGAAGACAGAAGAAGGAAGAAAGAAGAGAGAAGAAAGAAGCTCTAATCTTTCTCTAAGCTAAGCTCTAAACTCTAAAAGCTTTCTTTACTCTACTCTAAGCTAAGAAGAAAAGCTAAGCTCTATCTTTCTTTACTCTAATCTACTCTAAGCTAAGACTCTAAGCTAAGAAGACAAGAAGAAAAGCTTGCTTTAATCTTTCTCTCTAAAAATCTTTCTTTCCCTCTCTAAGCTCTAAGAAAGTAGAAGTAAAAGTAGTAAAAGCTATACTCTGCCTCCGAGAATTTTCCTCCCGTGGCGGCGCCGTGGCTGGCCGTGACAGGCAGCTTACAAATGGTGGTCCGTCCGGGGCTCGGCAGGCAGAGAAGAAAAGCTAAGAAATAAGAGCAATGAAAAAGCATAGCCTCAGACTCAGTTGAGACCAGCAAAAAGAGTAGAAACACAGAGAGAGCAGAGCCTCTGACTCAGTTGAAGCCAGTTAAGAATTAAGCCGAAGCAGAGTAGCTGGCCAAAAGCTGAAGCAGAGTAGACAGCGAAAAGCTGAAGCAGAGTAGCCAGCGAAAAGCCGAAGCGAGCCGGCCAAAAGCCATAAAAAATATAGAGAAAAAGCCTTGAGCTTTAGTATAAAGAAAAAAGCCATGAGCTTAAAAGAAAATAGAGAATTAAATAGCATGGTAAAAACCATGCAGGAAAAAAAAAAGCCATTGAGCTTTGGCAAGAAAGCCATAAAGAAAAATAAAGAAGAGGAGAAAAAAAAAAAAAAAAAAAAAAAGTCAAAGCCGCTTATGCAATTGTGCTTAACTAGGTGCGTTAGCTGCTCCTCAGCATTAGGCTTCCTTAAAGCCACAGCACCTTCTCAAAAAGGGCTCAAATATCCACCCTTTCAAAAATAAAAGGTGAAAAGCTAGGTAGGGACAAGAAAATAAAAGAAAATAGAGAAAATAAAATAGAGAAAATAGAACAAAAGCACCTTTTTAAACTAAAGGGAAGGAATATGAAGGAGCCCTAATTAGGAAGGGCTGTTGTAGCTAGCTGGAAGCCATGGGTTCCGCCCTGATATGTATGTGACGCACCTGTAGGCACCCGCAAACCTGAACCGGGTGAAAGCGGTCCGAGTTAGGAGAACGAATTCATTCGGTCCATCGGGCAGTCACTCGGTCGGTCAGAATCAGAGCGGCCAGAACATAGGCAGAGCGGTTACAGAAGAGAAACCAGATAGAAGAAGTAATGACTGGCCAGAGTTAGGCCGAGGCTCCAGAGGACTGGTCAGAGTAAGGCCGAGGCTCCCGAGGAAGACAGAAGACAGAAGACAGAAGAAGGAAGAAAGAAGAGAGAAGAAAGAAGCTCTAATCTTTCTCTAAGCTAAGCTCTAAACTCTAAAAGCTTTCTTTACTCTACTCTAAGCTAAGAAGAAAAGCTGAGCTCTATCTTTCTTTACTCTAATCTACTCTAAGCTAAGACTCTAAGCTAAGAAGACAAGAAGAAAAGCTTGCTTTAATCTTTCTCTCTAAAAATCTTTCTTTCCCTCTCTAAGCTCTAAGAAAGTAGAAGTAAAAGTAGTAAAAGCTTAACTCTGCCTCCGAGAGTTTTTATCCCGGTTTACGGTACCAGGCAGCTTACATACCTCATAAAACTTATTCTCATAGGGAAGTTAGATGGTAAAAAAAACAAAACAAAAGAAGTTTCAGCCAGGCTTCGTGATGCTAACCAGTAATCCTAGTAGCTCAGAAGGCTGAGCCACGATGATCCCAAGTTTAAAGCCAGCCTCAAAAACTTAGCAAGACCTTCTCTCATAGAAAGGTCAATGGGGAGGGAGGGGAAGGGAGCGGGCAAGGGGGTAAAAAGAGAAAAAAAAGATGGTGGAATGAGATAGATATCATTACCCTAAATGCATGTATGAAGACAGGAATGGTATGAATATACTTTGTATACAACCAGAGATATGTAAAAATATGTTCTATTTGTGTATTATGAATTGTAATGCATTCTACTGTCATATACAACAACTTTGAATAAAAAATAAACAAATAAATTAATTTTAAACAAAAAATAAATAAATAAATAAAAAGAGCCAGTGGTGTGGCTCAATGGTTAAGCACTCCAGGGTACAATTCCTGGTACCAAATAAGTAAGTAAATAAGTAAATATAAAAAGTAAAAAAGTACTTCAAGTAATGACAAGAGAAGTTGAATTATAGGGATCGCAGGACACAGATGACAATGGTTTTAACTGAAGACAGTTAATAAAGGGACTTTTATTAGACAGGGTTAAATAAACCAATGAAGGATGACAAAGCACCCAGGGACAAGTGACAGTGGGCAGTTATAACCATTCTTAGACTAATAGGCAAATAAAGAGAGATAAGTTACTGGAAGAAAGCAAGACCTGAAGCTATGGAAAGAAAGTACTCCTGGAGAGGAGCTGTAGCCCTGAGGAAAGCCAGGAGGAAAGCCACCAACCACTGAAATGCATTCAAAGGAAGTAAAAAGATAACAAATACCCTGATCTATCTCTTTTTCTGCCCTTTATCTCCTGCTGTGCTCCCAGTGGCCAATCCCAATCAAGTAGCCACGCAGCAATGAAACCTGTGTGAGACAGTCCATAAGGTCAGCCTCAAGGGTTACAGAGCTAGAAAACGAGATCAGATAATGGTTAAGAGGAGGAGGGAACAAAGAAAATTACTAGCACAGATGTGCTGTCAAAAGGAAGAGAGAAAAGAAGGTGTTGAGAAGAGAGCTGAACTATGTTCAATAGAACAGTCAATGAAAACCTTTCAGAGAACTAATAATTGAGCAGAAACCTGAAAAAAAAAAAAAATGAGGACATGAGCTATACAGATACATGCTGAAAAATGTTACAGGAAGAAAGAATGTCAAATGAAAATGCCTTGGGAAAGGGATGGGTTTGTGATTTTTGAGGGACACAGAAGGGGCCAAGATACTTAGAATAATGGGCAAAAGGAAGTAGGTGAGGTCACATAGATGCTGGGTCACTATAGACAGAGTTTGCTCTTGATTTGATGATGCACTCTGCACAGTTTTGAGCAGGAGAAGGAAATGGTCAGATTTAAACTTTAAAACAAAACCACTCTGTTTGTAGAATTTTAGCTAAAAGGGGCAAAAGTGGAAACAAGACACCATTTTGGAGACCATCATAGCAGTCTATGAGATTATTGTGGTTTAGGCTAGGTTTGGAATATCCTAAACAGCAATAATAGAATATATTTGATGATAGAAAAAAGTGAACTTGGGCTGGGGTGTGCTCAATAGTCAAGTGCTTGCCTGGCATGTGTAAGGCCTTGCGTTTGATTTTCAGCACCACATATAGATACATAAAATAAAGGTCCATTTACAACTAAAGAAAGAAAGAAAGAAAGAAAGAAAGAAAGAAAAAGAAAGAAAGAAAGAAAGAAAGAAAGAAAAAGAAAAAAACTGAATTTGGTGGAATAAATGTGTCAGTGTGAAGGCAAGAATGGCACTGAGATGGTTTTAGGGTTTTAAGATGGAGTAACTGGGTAAATGACTGTCATGGACTTTGTCTGCCTTTAAAATCAATTTTATTGGAATTCAGTAGAGAAAGATGTTCAGTTACTTGGAATGCAAAATTCAGATTTAAGAAATGAATACATTAAGCTGGTTGGGTAGGTGTCACTGAAATTACCCCAGGAAATACTGTGAGGGTCAATAAGCAGATATAGCTAATGGCACTGCAGAAGTTTGTTTCAATTCCCTTCTTTGAAAGAACTGTACATCTACGTTAGACAGTGTTGTTAGACAAGCTTGGATCTTCTACTTACTATTGGAGGCACCTATTTAATTATTCTAACTTTATTTAATTGTTTATTAAATAAAGCATTATTTAATTATTTAATTATTCTAAGCTTCAAATTTCTACTTTGCCAGTTAGGTATAATTCTTACCACACTAGGTAAGAATTGTTTTGAGGATCAAATGAAATAATATGTATAAAGTTCTTAGTACAAACCTGGCTCATTGTAAGTACTTAATGAAACTTAGTAGTTACATTTATTCTACATATTAGAGTTCTGTGATTGATTTTCTTTAAGATAAATAATTACCAGTGGTGCCTAAATATACTGGATGTCATTAGTTCCCAGTATATACATGATTTTCAAAAGGCATAATATTTCTTTCTTCCAAGACTTTGAGGAAAAAACATGAATAAGAAAAGTGACATTTGTACATGTCATTTCATTTTTAACCTTCTCTATTATAGTTCCAAAATGAAATTGTGATTACTGACCTTTGTAGAAAAGATATGGCTACTATGGTAAAAAAAAAAAAAAAAAAGTAATACTCGCTTTAACTTCCATCTACTCTGGCTTCAATTGCTGTGCTGTCCAACGGTGTCTGTGAATTAGATATCGAATTGATTTATGCTGGGAAAAAAGTGTAACAAACCCAATGATTTAAAATGGAACAAAAGATTTGTTTCCTCTTTACCATTTGCCTCTGTAGGATTTCCAGTTCTGATCTAACTCTTCACAGGCCCTTATTAAAGTGACTAAATTTTACTAATCTATCAGTTTTTTTCACTGTTCTATTTTATAGAGTTCCCTTCCCATTTAGTTCCATATATCTAGGCAGTAAAACTACTGACAAATAAATAAAAGGGTCAGAAATCTTGATTTAACACAGTTGGTATTCAGCCCCTTTTAAATGAGTAGAATATTTGTCACTTTGGGTTACCCCTCAAACCCTCAAAGCCACTTTATATCAATAGGTGCTCAAGAATAAAAAAAAAAAAATGATAAAACAAAGTCCTAGGCAGGCATTGTTTCATAGTTAAGAATATGAAGATTAAAAAAGACATTCTTAAAATGACCCCAACTCACACACCCCAATAATTATTAATTTGTCTATGTCTGTTTTTCACAATGAGTCAAACTGGAGTTTATTCACAGACCGAAAGAAGGAGAGTTTATCTACAGTCTAGAAGAAGAGAGAAATTCAAAATATAAGCTGAGAGAAGAGAATTGAAGGACCAAAACTTCAAATTGATAAGTAGTAATGTTCATTACATTTGAGTCTCTGTGTACAGAATATTTTGTCAGAAAACCACATACTTGTTAAGCAAATAAGTATTGTCTGAAGAATAGGATATCTAAAAGACATGCTTTTGGTTTTGAAAGCTAAGTCAAGACAGTGTACTATATTAATTGAGAATGGATAGCATTCACTAAATGACTTAATAGCATATAGAAGTTGGTATTTTAAATAATATTTTTCATTAAAATGTATGGTTTTTCATAAGGCTGACATTAAAAGCATTAGCAGTTGCTAAAACTCCTAGTTAATTGTCATAGTTTAGGAAAATTCTTTTTATTATAAAGCATCAAGGGCAATTTTAAAAGAATAGTAGTAAAATTTAAAAGAAAGGTCATGTTTTAATTTGCAGATTCTATGCAGTTACAGGTTGGTGATGGAATATTCTTTAGGATTAATTTTCTCTTAGGTTATTTATATGCTGAATCTACAGGGCTCAATGAAACCTTTCCATTAATGTCAATTTGAAGTTTGTTTCTTAAGTACTGTGAAAATATTTAATATGACAAAATAGGGAACATCTTTGTTTTGCAGTCAGATAAACTTGAATTTAAATCTTGATTTATTTACTCTATGACCTTCAGCAAGTTATTTAAACACTCTAAGCCACAATCGTTTTATGTGGTCATGAGGATCTAAGCATTAATCCATGGCATGAAAAGGGCTAAAAGTAGGTCTTGGTCAATAAACATTAATAATTGTTATTATTGTTATTGTCATTGTTAATTCACATTCACAGGACTGAAAATTTTGGAGTAGTTTGGACTAATATCAACAAAGGCTATTAAAAAATAGAGTAGAGACAGTAATGTTTAAAAAAGAATTACTTTAGCTCAAATACAAAATCAATGGTCTTAGAAAAACTCAGATTTTCTTCCTATGAAAATTTACTATTAGAATATTAGCAATTTTGTTAAATATATTATGGTTTTACCATAAATGCACTGGAAGTTTTAATGGGCTTGGTTCCTTAATTCCTGCCTCTAGGATTCTTCAATATATTGCTAAAACATTCCTTTTGTTACTCTCAAAAATGTGAAGTGGTAGACTTAAAATCCACGTCTTTTCCTGTATTTTTATTTGATAAGATTTCTGTTGCTAATAAGTCAGAAAAAAACTAGCGTTCCTAGCCGGGCGCGGTGGCGCACGCCTGTAATCCCAGCACTTTGGGAGGCTGAGGCAGGAGGATCGCGAGTTCAAAGCCAGCCTCAGCAATGGCGAGGCACTTAGCAACTCAGTGAGACCCTGTCTCTAATAAAATACAAAAAAGGGCTGGGGATGTGACCCAGTGGACGAGTGCCCCTGAGTTCAATCCCTGGTACCAAAAAAAAAAAAAAACTAGCGTTCTTCAAAGAACTAAAATAATGCAATTATTAAAATTTTATGCTTTAGGATATTGTTTTATTTGGGGCTTAGCACATAAAAATGGAGGTAGGTAAAATGAAATTAATGAGAGAAAAATCTCTTATTGCTATCCACTCCTATTTATTCAGTTTAGAGCTTACTTGAAAAATACTTCTTTCGAGGTAATTGGCAATGTTAAGATTACTTTCTTTAATTGAGGCTATGGTTACAAATTTTTATTCAAAATCAATTTCCATTATTGGCAGTCCCTATTTTACTTAAATACCTGTCTGTTAATTTTTGATTATTTAATAACTAATTATGGTTTATGTATATGAATATATTATCATTGCTTTTATTCTTAATTTGCAGTTACTTGAAAGTCAAAGCCATAATTCAAGCTTTTAGCAGATTATGTGATGAAGAAGTCTACACCCAATGTAGATGCTGACTGTTGGCCTAAGAAGCTATTTATTCTCTCATAAAGCTTTGTGTGATTAAAGGGGAAACTGGAATTGCTTTCCACTGCCTGGGGAACCAGTTTCTTCAAAATGGCTATTTGAACTAAATATTTACATTGATTATCTAGTTCTAAAAACATTTTTAAAAAATGGTTCCAAAGCCAATAAAATAATTTCAGATATTCCCAATTTCTGATATTCTGATGTTTTTAATTTCAAATATCTATTTCACTTTCTGTGTCTCTAAAATAAAATCTAGAATGACTGCACCATAAACTCTAGATTTCATTTTTGGGAGATTTAGGTATCAAAAGTTGAGTTTAAAAAAGAAACATATTTTGTCTGATAAAATCTATGAACAAACTATTTGGTATATATATCTTAAAAAAATCCATAGTCTTTTAAAATACAGTTTGTGATTCAAAATTCCATTAAGTCCCACATGAAAAGATGTTCAACATCATTAGCCATTATGAAAATTCAAATTAAAACAATGAGATATCACTATATACCTATCAGAATGGCTAAAAGATCAATAATAACACTGAATGCTGATGAGATGGAAAAACTGGATCCCCTGTATATTGCTGGCAGGAATATAAAATGGTGTGGTCACTCTAAGAAAAAAGTATACAAAACCAAACAAACACTTATCATTTGACTCAAGGCATTTTCTGTAGAGAAACATAACTCATAAGATAAACTCATGACATGTAAAAACCTGTACATGAATGTTAATGGAAGCCCCAAACTGGAAGCATGCCAAAGCTCTGCTTTATTTTTTTTTCTTTTTTTAAAAATTTATTTATTTTTTATTCTAAGATGTTATAAATGACAGCAGAATGCATTACATTTCATATTACACATATAGAGCACTTTTTTACAAATCTGTGGTTGTATGCAAAGTATATTCACACCATTTGTGACTTTATACATGCACTTAGGGTAATGATATCCATCACATTCTACCATCTTTTTTTTTCCTTCACCCTTTTGCCTCCTCCCTTCCCCTCCCTCCCCATTGGCCATTCTAGTGTTATTAAACTAACTGGTGTGTTCATACCATGTATATATTAGTCAGCTTTGGTTGCCACTGATTATATGGGTATATACTAAGTGGTTTAAATAGTAGAAATTTATTTTCTCCCAGGGGTAGAAGCTGTAAGTCCTAGATCAGGGTATAAACATGGTTGAATTCTGGTCAGAGTTCTCCTTCTGACTTACAAATGGATGGCTTCTTACTGAAGCTTCACATGGCTGAGAGAGAGAACTCTTTCTTTTCCTATAAGGCCATAGTCTATCAGATAAGGGCACTATCCTTATGATCTCATTTAAACTTAATTATTTCCTAATGACACCATATCCAAATACAGTCATTTTTGGGTTTAGGGCTTTAACACATGAATTTTGAGAGATGAGAGAGTATGCCAGATGTTAGGGTGAAGATGAGGGAGGGAGGTGCCTGTTATCGTGATAGGGTAGCATAATGGATACTTTTGGTGGAATTTTTCTTTTTCAACTATGGTGGTGGTAATATGAATATACCTAGGTGGTAAAATTGCATTGAACTAAATATACACACATACACACCCACAAATGAGTGCATAATAAGCTGATGAAATCTGAGCAAGGTGGATAGGTTGCATCAATGTCAGTTTTCTATTTTAAATATTATACTAGAGTTACATGAGATGTTACTATTGGAGGAATGGTATATTGAATTATTCTATATTATTCTTATAACTGTGTATTAAAGTAAAATAACTCAAAATAAAAAAATAATTAAAAATCCTAAAAGAAAATCTAGTAAGGCCAGCTTTGTATAAGTCAAGGCATGATAATTGATTTGTTTTACATGTATGATATTAATATGGCAGTTTTATATTTTATCATCAATTCCAAACTCTTCCAAGTTTAGAATCTATAGTGAGCATGGGCTCTGCCTTTCCTAATTGTCATTTCATTTTTCTTAAGCTTTGTTCTTTCCTTCCTCCCTCACTGCCTTACTTCCTTTTCTAGGGACAGTGTGGAGGTATAGTGAAGGAAGGAAATGCAGATGAAATTATCTAGCAAATTTCAGTTGCTAAAAAGGAAAAAAGAGGTAAAGACCCATAACTTTTAATCTGTTGTAGTCCTGTTTTAGTCATTTTTGCTGCCGTGACTAAAAGATCTGACTGGAACAATTTTAAAGGAGGAAAAGTTTATTTGGGGGCTCACAGTTTCAGAGGTCTTAGTCCACAGAAGGCCAGCTCCATTCATGGGGTCTTGAGGTGAGGCTGGACATCATGGTGGGACAGTGAGGCAGGGGGAAGCAGCTCACATCATGATCAGGAAGCAGAGAGAGAGTCCACTTGCCAGATACAAATATATACCCACAGCCACACTCCAATTCCCACCTCCTCCAGCCACATCCTACCACTTCAGTCACCACTCAGTTAATCCCTATCAAGGGGTTAAATCACTGATTGGGTTAAGACTCTTACAACCCAATCATTTCTCCTCTGAACCTTCTTGTATTGTCTCACACATGAGCTTTTGAGGGATATCTCCCATCTAAATAACAAGTCCCAGTATACTCTATGACAAATTCTTAGTTCCAAGTACACAGTAGGTACTTAAAAAGGTAAAAAGGAACTTTTGTTTCACTTTCATATACACTGAAAGCCTCTAATGAATCTGACTTGAAATTTAGTAAAGAAAATCTACTAGATTAATTTTATATGTAGTTTCTTAAATACTGTAAGAAAAATTAATTGTTATAACTGTCTAACTAAACATAAACATGAAAAATACCTTTAATTTTTAAGGCAAAGTGATATTCCTTTTAACTCTTCCATATAGCTGATAATATAAAAAAATTAAACATGTTGTTAAGAACAAAAAATAATGTTTTCTGCATCAAATATGCTTCATTTTCTAATTAGAAATGTTTTCCTAAGAGGGAGAAATTTGGCAGAGCAATAGTGAATCACTGAACTGAAGAAAAAAAAAATAAGTGTAAGACAATGCATTTTTAAAGATGTTATTCAAATATTCAACCTAATTTTCAGTTAACTTTATTTTTCCTAAACTTTAGCAATTTGCATCAATTCCTCTGAGACTCATTTGCTCTTGGTACAATTAAAGTTTCCCTTTATTTTAACTTAGATTCTCTAAAGTGGCAATTACTTTCTCCAAAACAGCAAGAAGTCTTTTTTAAAATATGATTTAGGATTATAGGTATTATAGGGTTTGGAATAGATATGTTCTTTTCCCAAAGTAATGATTATTTTTATCACAAATAATTGCAAATATCCCCAACCTGACAGGCCACCCTACCTGTATCATAATGGCAGAGAATCACACAACAGGCCCTCTGGATACCATAAAATGTAGGAATATGGTAGCTGCAGGTGAAACTTTGAGAGGCTCTTGTGATATATGTTTTTAAACTTCTAAGGTGAAGAAGAGAGTTACTGACCTGAAGCCTTGAAGACACATCATAGCCTAATTTAGCTTAAATTTGTGTAATAGTGTTGTTACATAGATAGACAATGTATCTGACCTTCAATAGTCTGCTGGAAGGTAAGTCACTAGGATAGAATTAAATGAGAATCTAATAATTTTCCAATTAAGTCAGTTTGAGAATTACATTGAAACAAGGTATGTGAATCTCTTTAGTAATGCACCTCAGGTCATGTGAAGCTGTCGCTTTGCAGCTAGTAAAAGAGCTATGAAGTTTATTGTGCAGTATTTAAGTTCAGTTTCCTTTCTAACACTAATTAGTCCTATACTCCTGGGCAAGTTACCAAGTGATATGGAATATACTTGTTTATTTTGGAGACAGGTAACAATATGTGCCTATGTTAGAGATACATGCTAGTCTCTCTCTTCTCTGACTCTTCCCATAGCCTTCCACTGAAGAAGCATGACTGACTGGATCCTAGGTGGACAATATAATCTTCCTGCAAATATTTACAATGCATTGTTTTAGCACAAACCTTCAAGAATCTCTGTGTACTTGGAACTTACATTCTAGTGAGGTGTCAAAGAAATATAGAAATAAACGAATAGAAAAATATATAGAATGTCAGAAGAAGATAAATGCTACAGAGAAAATTAAGCCATGGAGGAACCTACAGGAATGTTGCAAAGGAAATAAAATTTTAAATATGGTCCAGAGAGGTCTTTCAGAAATGATGACATTTAAACAAAGACATGAAGGAAGTGAGGAAATGAGTGGTGTGGCCATTTCAGGGAAAAACATTTAAGCCAGAAGAAGGAATACAGAGCTGGGAATATACTTGACATGTATGAGCAACATCAAAAAGTTAATATGGCTGAAATTAAGTGAATAAGACGAAGGGTAGAAGGTTATAATACTGGAAAGGTAGGGTATAGGTAATACAGAACCTTGTAGAACATTGTAAAGGATATTGATTTTACCAGAAATGAGATAGGAAACCTGACCTGAAGAAGTGACATGGTTTTATTTAAATCTTAAAAAATATGATTCTACTTTCTATACCCAGAGTATATCTTAGGAAGCATGGGTAGATCAAAAGAGAGCAATAATGCAGACAAGAGAACAGACAGATTGACCTGGGAAGTAGTGGTTAACATACTAAGAAGGCATCATTTTGGGGAAGTAAAGCTAAATGGAATTGTGATTGAATTGAATGTGGCCTGTAGAAAAGAAGTGAATCAAACAACACTAAGGAAAATCAACATCTCAATCTGGTCATTTTACATTTCAAAGTACATTTGGCATCCAAGTAGAGGAGTACAGCATGTTAGACTATAATTCAGAGGATAAGTGTGAACTGAAAATAATTGTCCAATGCTCCACCAACCAGATAACACCTCCTGGGAAATGGATTTATGACAGAGGAATTGATCCTCATTAATATTAGAGTTTGATATATAGAGTTTGGGTCCAAATCAGGGTCTTCAAAACTAAATGCAAAACAAAAATAAAATTGCTATTATGGTAAAGCTGAAACTATTTTACAGAGAAACCTATATGCATTGCAATACAAAGCTAAGTGAAATGTATGCCCAGAGAAATGTTATGTGACCAGAGACCTGAATGACATTTCTGCATTTATATTCCATGATTCAAAATAATAGCAAAGTAAATCATATGATGATTTTTCCCTTGAAACCAAATAAAAGCTTGTGATAAAAATTAAATTAGACAATACATGTCTTAAATAAATTTTTATAAGGTATTATATTTTAAAATAGCTGAAAGTCATTGAGAAATAAAACTGGATTCCAGGAGGAAGGTTGAGGCAGGAAGATCATAAGTTAGAGGCCCAGACTGGGAAACTTAGCAAAATCCTGTCTCAAATTAAAAAAGGGCTAGGGATGTAGTTTAGTATTAGAGACTCCCTGAGTTCAATTCCAGTACCTCTGTGTGTATGTGTGTGTGTGTGTAACTGTCTTGTAGAGAAATACACATACATACATTCTATTAAAATAGTAAAATTAATTGTTTACCTTTTCAAATTAATCTTATGATATAAAATAGCTTTAAACATATTTGAATATGAGATTTTGTATATTTATAAAATTCATTCAAAATTATTTGATTCTTTTGGTGAGAATTTTTATAGATAGCTGTCAGTTTGGAATGTTTACTTGATCCCTATAATATATTTAGGTAAAAATTTACCTCTTGATGCAGGGTAATAGAAACCATTTATTACGAAGTCACATTTGAAAATATGAGAAGCTCAAGTCACAATAAACAATTGCACAAGTAGGCCTATTGAGCTGTAGCATATAAAATGTTTTATCAGCTTAAATCTTGTAAATTATTGATTATACATCCAATCACGAAAAAATAATTCCTTTTCTACCTCTGAGTTATACAAGATGTTTTAAGAGATACTTGTCCTTTATAATATATTTGATCCTATGAAGTGATTCACTTTTTAGGGAATCGATGAATATTGATAAAATATTCTTTAAGGCATAAATTGTTGCAAATAATTATATTAGTGATTGAAGGTCCTACTGAAAAATGTTATCACCTGAAATAACATTACATTTTTATAGTGCTATAGTCTATGATATTCCTAAATATAGCACTTGCTTATATTGGCTTCTGTATGAGAAAATAAGAAGTAGTTAAATATTGAATACTTGGGTGCTAATTTGTTATATAAAAACAACACAGGAAATCATTGGGACCAATATACAATCTTGATAAAACTGTACAGTTGTAAGACTATTGTTCAATTGCAAAGTTATATAAAGCCATTTTTATATGTATTTCAAAGGAATATTGGGAGTGTTAATAACATTTTTCAAAATAATGCAAAATATTTGGAGTGACCCAGATGGTTGAATAGAAATGCTCTACTCATGACACTGTCATAGAGAAGAACCAGGACAATGAAGAAAAAAACTGTATTTTGAGAAGAGTGATTGAAGAGAACTCTAGCAATCAGCAAAGATGAGAACCCTAAATAACATGGAGAGTCAGAAAGACTACCTTGAGAAAAGAACAAAGCTCCCTGGGGCGGGGGGAATCCCACACTGCCAGGAAAAGGCTGGTAGGAAAGCTCCAGAAACCCCAAACACAGCAGCAGAACAGCAGTACTAAGTGCAAGAGAATTCTATAGTACTTAAAAGATTTAAGTCCACTTTAGAGAGTTGGCTGACCCACAAGTAATTGCTCTGCTTCATGGAAGGAACTCATTTTTGGTCTCCCCAATTCCCAGAATCCAACCTCCTACAACAGCCTATTCTGGTTACCACCTTGGTCAGCTGTTGGCAGTCCTCTCCCTGATGCTGCCAAAAACCTTGGGTTAGTGCATACCGCACTGGGTGGATGACAGACCACCTCAGTATCCTTAAGCTTTAGGACCAGCAGTTGCTATATTCACAAGCCTGAGTCCCACCCATACTTGCCCTGTGGGAAGTAGGGAAGGTCTCCTTCCCAGACCACAGCATTAGAACTGTTGTTTCTCATGCAAAGCACAAAGTCCTGGCTTCAACTATATCTTTATAGCTATAGCTGGGAAAGCTGTAAGAATATCATTTGTAGCTCTAGGAACTAGTCTACCAGCAACCCTAATTACAACCATCACTTACACTCTCATGGCAGGAACTAGGAATGGTCTCCTTCTCAACCCCAATTCACAGCCTTGGGACTGCAGATGCTGGTACCAATAGGCCTGACATCATCCAGGCTTATCTCTGAGGACCAATGGAAAGTCCCATCTAAGTTCCATAGTTCTAGGATGATGACTACCAATGCCACAAGACTTGTCCCCACCTAGCCCTGTGAGGCCTTGAGATGGTCCCATTCATGTCATGTAGCTCCAGGACTACTGATGCCAAAGCCATTAGCTCTGGCACAATTCGTGCTCAATCTGCAGAACCTAGGAAAGGTTTTCTCCATGTCCTACACCTCCAGAAACATAGATCCCAGTGCCATAAGACCAAAAATTACCTATCCATCTCCTGACCTAGGAAAGGTTTCCTCCACAACCCACAGACTTGTGACCACAGCTGCTGTTGCCCACAAGTCCTGGATCCATTTTTACTTATTCTTTGGGATGTGCAGAAGATACCATCTTGGTCCCATAGCCAGTGTCCACTACCAATTGCCATCACACTTGGGACCTAGGGAAGTTCTCCTTTGTGTCCCATAATCTTGAGTCTTTGATGGTTATTGCCAGAGATAACAGCATCACTGTTTTCATCCTAGCCATATCCTAAGCATCCTGGGAAAGTTCTCATTTAAATCCTGTAGCTTGGGGACCATGGCTGTTGGTACCACAACTTTTGGCATCACCTATGTTTAGGAACAATACTCTCCATATCGCCTACCACTGACACTGTGGCAACTGCCACTATAAGCCTCAGTGTTATCAGTGCTCCACTCTGTAGAGCCTGAGGACGTGCACCTTTAGAAGCCTACAACCACTGAGACACTCAAAGACACAGATAACTCAACGAAGATGAATAAATCACATAGAGACTACATTTTGGCACTCCTCTATAACTAAACCCAAGGCACCTATCAATTGACATCACATATCCCATGTAAGTGGGGAAAAAATCTTTTCCTAAAAATGCTACTTTGTAAAATTGGAAGAGTTAGCCAATATACCAGATGTGTAGCTATCAACACAAGGGATATAGGAAACATGAAATGGGACTCCTCAATAGGAAAGTAACAGTTGTCCAGAAATAGACCCCAATTTGAAGTAAATCTATGAAATGTCTGAAGAAGAATTAAAAATAATTATCATGAAGAAATTTACTGAAATGCAAACGAATATACATAAACAATACAAAAAATGAGAAAAACAATTTAAGATATAAATGAGAAATTCACCAAAGAAATAAAAATCATTAAAAGAATGAACTAGAAACCTTAGAGCTAAAATTTTCAATCAATGAAATAATTAAAACAAAAAAAATAATGGGAGCTTCCACAATAGCCTAGGACAAGCGAAAGAAAGATTTCTGAACTTGAGGTCAGATTTTTTGAATTAACTAAATCAGGCAAAAACAAAGAAAAAGAATTAAAATAATGAAGAAAGCCTGAAAGACTTATGGGACACTATTATGTGAACAAATATTTGCAATATGGGAATTTCAGAAGGTGAAGAAAAGGAGAAAGGCACTGAAAGCCTATTCAATGAAACAACAGCCAAAATTTCAAAGAGATATGAACATCCAGATATAAGAACCTCAAAGGATCCCCACTTGATTTAATCATAATAGAGCTTCACCAAGGATATTATAGTCAAAATGTCAAAAGTATAAGACATAATCTTAAACATGTCAAGACAAGAATCTCCACTTTAATTACTCTCATTTAATATAGTACTGGAAGTTAGGCAAGAGAAAAGCATTCAAAATAAAGGACATCCAAATTGGAAAGAAAGAAGTTGAATTATCCATATTTGTTGGTGGAAATGCTTTCAGGTTTTCCCTATCCATTATCATATTGGCTGTGGCTTTTTCATAGGTAGCTTTAATATTTTAAGGTGTAATCTTTTTATATCCAATCTGTTGGTATTTTTTATCATAAATCTTATTGAATGTTTTTTTTTTTTTTTTGCATCTATTGCAGTGATCATATGGTCTTCATTCTGTTGATGTGCTGAATGATTTTCTCTTCCCTAATTGCTCAATACCCCAGCTTTTTTCAATGCACAGGTCATACAGATAGAAAATCAAAAAAAACCATCTAAGGTTTTAGAACATAGTATGAATCAAATAGACTTAATCGACATTTACAGAACACTTCCATATTTGTAGATGACATAATTTTATACATAGAAAAACCTAACTACTCCATCCAAAAACTATTGGAACTAATAAACTACTCAACTAATTTGATAAAGTTGAAGATACAAAATCAACATGCAAAAAAGTCTAGCATTTTTTTACATCAATAACAAACTAGCTGAAAAAGAAATTAATAAAGCAATCATATTCACATAATTCATAATTATGAATATTCACATTCATAATCACAATAGCTACAAAATCTAAAATATATAAGAAATAAATTTACAAGAAAATGAGAGATGTCTACAATGAAAATTATAAAATGGTTATGTAACAAGTTATAAAGGACACAAACAAAGGAAAGATGTCCTATATTCATGCATCAAAATATTAATATTGCTAAAATGACAATACTATCCATAGTAATTGACAAGTTCAATGCAATTCCCATCAAAATATCAATTACTTTCATCACAAAATTAGGAAAAATCCCTACAGTTCATTTGAAACTACAAAAGACCCAGAATATTTAAGGGATTCTGAACAACAACAACAAAAATAAATGAAAAAAAATTGGAGACATCACAATACCTGACTTCAAAGCTATAGAAATCAAAACATCATAGTACTGACATAAAAACAAACACATAGACCAATAGAACAGAAAAGAGAACCCAGATATTAATCCATAGTCATAGAGCCAATTGATTTTTGACTAATGTACCAAGAATATATAGTGGAGAAAATAGTCCCTTCAGTAAGTAGTGTTGGCAAAACTGGTTATATATATGCAGAAGAATGGCATAAATCCCTTCCTCTCACTATATTTAAAAAACAACTCAAAATTAACCAAAGTTCTAAATACTAAACAAGAAATTATGAAATTTGTACAAGGAAACAGAAAACAATTCAAGGCACTGGTATAAGCAATGATTTATTTTTTAAGATAGGATCCTAAAGTTGTGACAACAAAAGTGAAAATAGTAATTGTATCAAATTAAAATATCAAACTAAAATCTTCTGCAAAGCAGAGGAAATAATACACAGAATTGAGATAACCTACAGAATGGGAGAAAATGTTCTGGATTAACTAAAAACAGCTGAATTAAAAAAAAAAAAGACCAAATATTTCAATTCAAAATGGGTTAAAGAACTAGAAAGACACTTCTCAAAAGAAGATATACAAATGGCCAACAGGTATACAAAAAAAAAAAAAAAAAAAAAAAGAAGAAAGAAAGATCTCACAATGATTTCGATCTGAAATTTGCCCTAAAGACCCCAAGTCTTGGTCCCCAAGGCAGCAATGTTCAGAGGTAGAGCTCTTGGGAAGTAACTGAATCATGAGGGCTCTGACCTCATTAATGCATTAACTCAACTGATGAGTTAATATTTTGATGGTATTATTGGGAGGTGGTGGAAACTGTAGAAGCTGGGGCCCAAGTTGGAGGAAGTAGGTAAGTACCTGGAAGGGTACATCTTTTTTTAAAAAGTGTTTATTTATTTGTTTTAGTTGTACACAATGCCTTTATTTTTACGTGGTGCTGAGGATCAGACCTGGGCCACGCACATGCTAGGTGAACACTCTACTGGCTGAGCCACAACCCCAGCCCTGGAAGGGTACATCTTATCATCAGCCTCTTTCTCTCTGTTTTTCTTAGTCTGTCTCTGTCTCTCTCCTTTTCTGCTTCATAGCTGCCGCGAGGTGAACAGCTTTCCTCTGCCACACCCTTTCGCTGTGATGTGTTGCCATTAGAGCTTGTCAACCATGAACTGAAACCTCTGAAACCATGACCCCAAAATAAATCTTTCCTCCTTTAGGTTGTTTTTCTCAGATATCTTGGTCACAGTGATGAAAAGCTGACTAACACCTTCCATTAATCATCAGGAAAATGCAAATCAAAACCACAATGAGATATCACCTCAAATCAGTTAGAATGGTTATCATCAAAGGGACAAAATACTGGTGAGGATATAGAGAAAAGTCAACTCTTATATACTGTCAGTGGGAATGTAAATTAGAATAGCCATTATGGAAAACAGTATGGAAATCCCTCAAAAACTAAAAATAGTACTACTATATGATCCAGCAATTCCACTAGTGAGCACATGTACAAAGAAGATAAAATCATAAAATATGGAATCAACCTGTATGCACATCAGTGGATGAATGGCTCGAATAAGGCATATGTTCACAGTGGAATATTATTCAACCACAAAAAAGAATGAAATCCTGTAGCATAAAAAGAACTGAAGGTCATTATGTTAAGTAAAATAAGCCAGAGAAAGACAAATACCACACCTGTACTCATTTGAGGAAACTAATGTCAATATCTTAAAAGAATGGAAGGGAATAATGGTCACTAGAGACTGGGTAGGGCAGCAGGAGGGGGAAACAGAAAGAAGTTCAATAAGGGGTACTAGGTAGAATTAGTTCTGGTTTTCCTGTGGTATAATAGGGTAATTATTGATTAAAACAATATACATTTCAAAATGCCTAGAAGAGTATGAAATTCCCAGCACTTAAAAATGATTAAGAGATAGAAATATTTATTATTAACTTGATAATTATACATTGTATATATCTATGAAAGGCATACAAACATTACCTCTCAATAAAATAATTTTAAAAGCAATAATCTGAAATATTTAAACTGGTGGTAAAAGTACAACAATATAGGTTTATGCTTCTGGTTTGTGTTCTCAAAAAACAGACAATAACTCCTTTCTATACTGTTTACAGATTCAGCCATTTTAGGTATGTTGTGGGGTGTGGGTGTGGGATTTTCTTTGTAATGAAGAGGGCCACTTGAGAAAAGATATAACTTGCAGAGGCTGAATACATGTTCTTTGTATTCACTTGAGTATTTTTTCAGAAATTAGTATGTAAGGCCATAGTATATATAAAATAGTATGTAATCCCCCTGGTCATTTACAGAAATATTTATATAATGCTTTGATTCTATACTTTGAAAAATGACCTAGAACTCTGAAGGTAAAGAACTAATTTCAATTTAAATTTTCTTAATTAGTATCTTACTAGTTCCTACTCAGAGCCAAATGGATCAACTTGTATGGTTATAACAGACCACATTTCAGTATTGACAATGTTAATGAAAGTATTTTTTTTAAATATCTATTTTTTAGTTTTAGGTAGACACAATATCTTTATTTTTTATTTTTCATGTGGTGCTGAGGATCAAACCCAGTGCCTCACACATGCTAGGCAAACACTCTACCTCTGAACCACAACCCCAGCCCAATGTGTTCATTTATAAAAACAATAAAATTTGATTTCCTGAAAGATGAGTATATGTTGTCATGTTTCTCTTTACTTCTCTTTAAGATCCTATCTTTATGCTGAATAATCTGTTTTCAGCTTAGCTTTTTCCTTTAGCAAATAGCCAAAATAAAATCAAGATTAATTTTATAAAGATATTACGACTATATATTTATACAATAAATTAGCATGTTGAATCCCATGATTCACTATCAATATGTATTTTTCTGGTAGTGATTGAAGTATAATGTCTGTTCATTCTTTTTTTTGTTGTTCTATTCATTCTAACCACCCCCTCCCGGCAGCCCCCCCCCCCCCCACATACACTGGTTTCTTGAAGTAAGGCATATAGCTATAAATAATGAAATCAACTGAAGCAAACTGTCCTATCTAACATGATTTAAAAATTTGAATGATGCTTTTTATTATGGTGAACATCAAATATTTACAGAAGTTGACAGAATATTACAATAAGCCCTCATTTATCTATCGCTCAGCTTCAAAAATTACTTATAGGAATCTTGGCCATGTGTGTATTTTTGTACACCCACCACAACTACCTTGAATTACTTTGACAAAAAGCCAGACATCTTAATCATTTCATCTATATATTTTTTTCAGAATGGATTTCTGAAATCAAGGAATTTTAAAACACAATAAATCATACTAGAAATAAATGAACAATTCCTTAATATAATTGAATTTTCAGTAACATCAACATGCATGGCTCATTCAAATTATTTTTGTTTGGTTCTTTGCTTTAAAAAAACAACCAAAACTGTTTTAAGCTACAGGCTCATTCTCCATCTCCTTACTATTTCCTTCCCTTGCATTTACTCTTGGTGGCAGTGTTGCAGAAAAACTATTTTTCAAAAAGGGCCTACCCAAACCTGAGCACATTTGGAGAAGAGCTTGCAGAATGCGCTTTGAAGAATGTTAGGGAGAACACCTTGAATAATTAAGAAAATGAAAACCAAGAAATGGATGCTGAACCACTCTTACACTCAGAATGCACCTTGGCATAGGCTGATGGATACAGCATGTTTGGAAAGAAATCTATGTCAATGTAAATGTTTAACATTTAGAAAGATCACATGAGGAATGGGTGCCTCTAGAGTATGAATCTTTGTCATTGAAGCAATTCAAGTGCATTTTAAAAGAACCACAGAATTTGTTTGAAAATAACGAAAAACAATAATTGCTTGCTGTGTCTCAGAAAAAGCTAGAATTCAGGCAAACTTTATGTTTTTTTTTTTTTTTTCTTTCTCCTTGCTTTCGTTTCCACTACCTCTCTTATGAAACACATGATTTATCTCCACCCCCCCCCGCGCACACATATACACCTTGCACATATTAATTGTACTAGTAATTGGATTACTAAAATGATTGCCAATGCCTGTGTCTTTTCCTACTCATTGGATTACAAATTTAAGTCTCATTTATAAAAGATCATGTTTTGTGAAACTCAAAGAAAACCTAGCAATTTCTGAGCTAACACACAGGATTGAATTGTCAAATCAGACTCACACAAATCAGAGACCTTACTCAGTAGTAAACAGGTAATAATTTCAAGGATATATAGACAATGAAAATCTCAGACGAATCAGAGAGAGGACACAAAAGGCCACTCCCCAGGGCCTTCCTTCTCATGTCATACAAGTACCCTGGGCCATAATAGACTAGATCTCCAAGAGAGACTTCAGGAGTTCCTCTGAAAGCAGTGTGTGTTTAAATTCTGGAACATCTTCATTTTATACCCATATAGTTCTATAGCTTACATTTGACGTGCCTTATGAATCTAGGTTATATTTAAGAAAATTATAGTATCCTTAGCTAGGACATGCTCAGATCAATTCAGAAATAAGGGCTCTTCCTCCAAGCAAACATCCTTAGTTGGTTTTCCTGAAGTCTGTGCTTTTTTTTTCTGCAGTGCTATCTCCCAGTGAAGGGACTCAAAGTTTAGAAGACCAGATGTGTGTGTGTGTGTGTGTGTGTGTGTGTGTGTGTGTGTGTGTGTTTTGGTACAGGGACTGAACCCGGGGACACTCAAGCACTGAGCCACATCCTCCACTTACATGATTACCCTAAATACATGTATGAAGACACAATTGTTGTAAAAATACTTTATATTGAACAACAACAAAAACAAACAAACAAAAAACAAAGATAGGGTCTTACTAAGTTTCTTAGGGCTTTCCTAAGTTGCAGAGGCTGGCTTTGAACTCATGATCTTCCTGCCTCAGACTCCTGAGCCTCTGGGACTACAGGCATGCGTTACCATGCCTGGCCAGACCAGGTGTTTTAACTCCCTCCTCCCTTATCTGTAGGAATATGGAATAATGTAGATTTTTAGCTTTCCATTTTCTGTAGCATAAGAAGCACAATACATGTATACTGAAATTGTTAGCTAACAAATTATACTCCACTACATTTTCCACTTCATCTTTATTCATCTAAGTTAGTGTTTAAATTCCAGCTCCAATTCTGTCTCTTTCAATGTGGACAACCACAAAACCTGCAGCCTATAGGTATTCTACTCACCTTTCATTTGCTTCTTTTACCTAAAAGACACAATTACCATTTTATTACACCTAGCCCTATTTTGTAATTACCTATATCACATGCTTTAGCACTGCAAGATAAAAGTACCTTTAAATTTTCTGTTCCTCCATCCCTGGTGTTACAACAGTATACACATTTAATGCAATATTTGTTGAGTAAATGCAAATGACATTCCTCTAATTTTAAGTGTTTAAGTTTCTGCTCCCTATACGTGGTTCTAATAAGTGGTTTTGAGCAGTGCATCAGTCTTCCAGATTTTAACAAGTGCCTCCTATCTGCACAGCATTTTTAATTAAAGGGAGTCCTTTTAAATTATAGAATGTTCATTTATGTTAGGCTGCTACCATTGTTAATTGGGCTCAGCTTTGATACACAGAAGCAGACACACAGGAGAGAGGGAGTTTGCACAAAACTAAAATAACCTTCTTCATGCCTGCTCCTTGGGGCTCTACTCTTAGGCAAGCTCTTTTGGAAATCATATAACAGACACGACAAGTTTCCCAATTCTGCTTCTCTGCCATCAACCATTTCCTCCTTGTCATTTACTTTCCCCAGTTTCAAAGCTGTGAGCCACCCAAAAGAAAAGTGGGGAGGCAAATGACCAGAAGATTTCAGGAGCTCCACTTACCTTAGCCCCCTTGTATTAGGTTCATTTCTATGGTCCACAGCAAACTCACACTGTACTTAACAACCTTGACATTGGCTATATTTAGATCTTGCTTCCAGTGCTCTTGTTTTTTTATGCCCCCCCCCTTTGTGATAAGAATTTATAGGGAGGGACAACAACCTAGTCATATATGACTCTCTTTTCCTTTTCTCTCCCTCTGACTATTATTAATTGTCAAATCCTAAGATTAACAGTTGAGGAAATCCTTATCATTAGTATATGCTTATATAGTAAAAATAAATAGCAAAAGCAAGGTAGTTTGTATTTCTTTGCATTTGCTACATGGTAGGCATTTGGTTAAACTTTTCTCAGGAATCACCTCATTAAATCATCCTAACAATTCTAAAACAAAGTTATTATTTGCATTTTCTAGATGAGAAAACAGACTTCATAGAAGTTGAAAATCTTGTCCAGGGTCTTCAGGTAAGCAAGAATGTGAACACCAGTGTGTGGATTAACACTGCCACACTCCATGTCTTACATTCCAGTGCCTTTCTAGAAGTGGGCTCTGCACTGGTTTCCCAGATGCGACATTTTCCTGAACCTGTCACCATCAGTTGCATGTGAATCAGAGCCCAGTAGCCAAAGCCAACTTTCCTTACTGCAGTGTCAGGTACTTTAAGCCTTTGTGTTCTGGCAAAGGAGACAAAAGTCATTCTCAGTCTTTTCTCCCTAAGTGATTTTCTAAAACTAAACCAGAAAACTGAATGAAAAAAAATAAAGCAGCTTTATTCCTCAATCAGAAATAACTGGTATTTTCTTTCTTCCCCTACCACCCTTTTGATATTATTAAAAGTCAACATAGAATATAATAAAACCTCACTTCTCTATAACCTTATTCCTAGACTAATTTGAGAAGGACAAAATCAGAGAAGCATAAATTTTTAAAGGTCCCAGTTTTGTTCCTAAATTAAAAGAAAACTGCATATTTTATGAATATCTCAGCTGTATCTTAAAAAAATTATTCCCAGGCATAAGACTTGTTATATTCTGAGTTTAATTTGTCTTGTAATGAAACTTTGAGACTTTTCTGATGTCATTATTCATGCTGAAATCCTGAGTGACATTAACCTATGGGCTTTGCTCTTTACTCTATGGGAAGCAGGGTCAGACAATGGCTAGCTTGGTCCAAAAGTCATGCTTCTAAAAACTATGTTGCTTCTCTATGGTTTCTGTCAAGCCATCACTATTGTTTGATTTTTCTTCATTTATTTTGTTTTTGAAATTGTTCTCTGTGTTCGGGGGTATTTTAATATTTCATCACTCTGCATCTCCCATTTGACCAGACTATATTGAGGTCCTCTATATGTTAAGCAAGAAAAACAAGATTTTATGTGAATTTACATTCCATCTCAAAAGAACACTATGCAAGGTAACAAGACCATGTAACAGAGTAGAACAGAGACAATTACATAACAAGAGATCCTGATTCCATAACATAATGATATAATATCTCCATTAATCTATTTTATATATATGTAGAATATACATAAAACATACTGAGTCTCTTCAGTGGTCATCCTGAACTCATAACTGATATTCTAGTCCCAGAAATATTAGAAGTACATTTGCAAATAATCTAAATATTTAATCATATTCTACTCTTTCTGCTCAAATTTATGCTTCAGAGCTAACAGCCACTCCTATGAATTACAGCAGAACATCATTCCTTAAGCAATTAAAATGTTATGTGAGTTTACTTCTTCTGGCTAAAAATTTAATGAATGACTATTATAAAAAATATACACTCATGAGAAATATCTATTTCAAATTTCTTCCTCTTTCCTTCCTTTCTTCCTTTCTCTTTTGGAGTGTGTTATGAGAAATTGAACCCAGGTACACTCAACCACTGAGCCACATCCCCAGCCCCTTTTTACTTTATTTTGATACAGGGTCTTGCTACATTGCTAAGGGCCTCACTAAGTTACCAAGGCTGGTTTTGAACTTACGATCCTCTTGTTTCAGCCTCCCCAGTCACTATTTTTCTTTTAAAAAATATCTTTTGGTGAATTTTCCTAATTAAAATTTTAAGAATTAAAATCAAAGAGGTAAATAAAGTCATTCATAATCTTACTACCTTATAATAACTACTTTTGAAATTTTGGTATATGTGCTGTTGCATATTTTAGGTGATATATGTAAAAAGATTATTAAGTAGAGAAAATAAAGTCATACTATAATGCCTATGAATTCAAGTATATTATATGTATGCATTTAGATAATATACCTTGTTTGAAAAGCTTTAATGCTAGTCTTAAGATATTTGTTAACAAATATAGATAGATTCAAGAGAGGATACGTATTTTAACAACAGGATATTTTTTATTTAAAAAAAAATGCTTCCCAAATGTTTTTTAGAGTAAATTTATAAAACAGAAAGCACAGGCTTGGGGAAAAAAACAAGGGAAGAAAAAAAAAAAAAAAACACTAAAACTCTTGTGCTCTGGAGAATGTAATAAGTGGTTTTATTCCTGTGTGGGCCAGCATGAACAAATCCAAACCCTTCTCTTATCTTTGTTTAATCTTGGCACAGCATTCAATATTGTGTCTTGAGCTGTCTTAATATTGCCCCTTGGCTGTTCCGTCAGCTTCTTATCTGACTGTGATAAAGATGGAACTCCTCATATTTCCTTCCAAATTCCTACTTCTTCCTCATTATTGGTAAAACCATCATTCTTTCTAGGATAGCCTTTTCCAGACAGTGCATTTTAACATTACAAGAAATTCTAAAGGTAAAGTAAGTTTGTAACAGACAAAAGTGATAAAAGGTTGATGATGCACCTCTGAAATAAACACATTGGCCCAGTTGCATAGTGATAAATCATGGGTTTCTAAACCCAAAAACAGTATTTTAAAGAGCCACAAAATTAAGGTGAAAGAAATATATAAACACACATTGCTACTTTAAAAATTTTTAAATGAATGTAAGGAGGGAACTAATGAGCTGAAGTGCATGCCCATCCCCATTTATATCTCAACAAAATGAAGAAACTATAGTGCAGTAGGCTGGCACATTTGTCATGTTTTAAGAAGCATCTATGTCACTAAGTGAATGGAAGTAATGTCATTACTAATTAACTTAAGCAGTAATTCCATAATACATGCAAGTAAATAAAATTTCACTAAACACAACCTACATATTCAGTGCATATTTATGATAAAAAGTTGATTTACAATTTTATAAAATTGTTACTTTATTAATCTGCCTAGGATTTTTTTTTTCCTTCTAAGGATTCAAAGATGAAATCTCCAAAATTCACAGAATAAGGAGGGACTTCTGAAATGTTACATTTTCTATTTGGAGAGTTTTTATAATGTCAGTTTAAGAAAATCCCAACTGGACAGTTCCAAAGAAACTTTACTAGAACCTTTGTTTTCCTTAGAAATGTTACAAAAATCATTCTTTAAAATAAATTAGAAGTTGACTAAATTGCTGCTATAGTAAAAATATCATTGGAATGTCTCAAAGATTAAGGAAATATTTTAAGAAGAATTTTCAGAAATTATTATTAATTATAGTTATTACTAAGAAGAACTTGAAAATAAGAAAGAAAAAACAATTTGTAAAGATAAAACATTTTGCAACCTTAACAAATACAATTTACCCTGCTAAAATTCCAGAAAGATGGATAATTTTGAGATAGGGCTTTAGGATAAGAAGAAAGAAATATGGAATTTTAAGGGAAACACCTTCAAACCATTGAGATACAGAAAACACAGTTGCAAATTTTGGCCCAACCCCTTGGCCCATGCCCTTGTAAAATGAGGGGACAACTTTACTATAACCTTAATACAAAAGTAAAATTTACAAGGCTAATTTGACTTGGAGTCAGACGATGAAGTTTTAGTCACATAAAAACTATGGCTTATGCATTATTTCTGTTAATATTTTTACTCCTGAAGTCTCAGGGTTAAAAATGATAATTAGTTTCCAGTTTTTCCAAGCATGTTTTACAGACCACATATATCCTAATAACCACGTAAGTTTCTTAAAAATACAAATTTTCATGTATGCCTTATCATTTTGCAACTATTGAACATACCACTGTAATAGAAAATAAGGCATAAAAAGAACATGGATGTTGGAGCTCAAATGACAAATATTGCCCAAAGTCTTCTCTAAGAAAGTAATGAACTATGCTCAGCTTTAAACTCCAGTAATGATGAAAGATGTGAAGAAATTCCGAAAAGGTCAAAGAAATGATTAAAGGTTGGAAAATTAGATTTCTGCTCTAACCTCAGAAGTTAAAGGCAAAGTCATACTTATATTGTATGATTTGTAAGAGGTCAAAATTCTGCTATTGCCTAAAGAAAGTTCCTCCTCTGTCTTTGTCACTCAATTGCAGAATGCATGTACTATTTTTTTAAATCCTTTTAAAATTTGCATTTCCATGTGGACTTTTCTCAGTAAAATTAGAAGGAATTCTTGCTATAGTTCCCATCAGCTTTACCTGGCCCCAAATATTTCCCCTACAGTTGCCCTGCCATGAAGGTGAGTAAATATTACTACTATATGATGCCTTTCCTGGAATGAGACATTTTGGCAGCAGGTGGGGGATTTTCTTCTTGGTCATCATTCAACTTTGTTGCCATTTTGGTGTAGTATAACAATGTTTCTTAAACTTCAGTGTGTACAGGGATTACCTGGGGATCCTGCTAAAATGCAGATTCAGGTTCAGTAGATGGGATTGAAGCAAAGCAATATGCATTTCAAGCTAGTTCCACTAGTTCCCTGGTGAGGTTATCACTGGTCCATGGCCCACACTACTACTCATAAACTTGCGAGCACATAGTTTGTTAGTAACAGCTTCTATCACAGGAAAAAGTATCCAGAGCACACAGAATTAGCCCATTATCTTTTACCGTATTGAAGAGGAATGGTAGATATCTTAAATGAAGACATAATATGGGCCTCTCCTAAGGAGGCTGCTCCAAAATCTTTATGAGGGACTGTGGATTCAGGAAAGCAAGTAGAATGGATCTTGAGGAAAAACAGGGGTAGAAGCTTAGAGTTGGAGGTCTTAAACACTAATTTCAGTGACAATACATTTTTCTAGCATTCTCATCATTCAAAGAAACTGAATTTGGGTTAATAAAGAGAACACTAATGAGATTACAGGAGACTCAGCTACTGTCCTTTATTTTCAGAGGTAAACAAACTTCTTTTTTTAGATTGAAAACAAATTAAAGAAATTTCTTTTTCTATATTTCACTTTGAGTTTTTCAGATTCAGTTTCTTTTCAAATATTCAATGATTTTAACTTCCTGAATATAATTGCACAAATTTTAAACTTTATAATATTAATAGTCATGACTTGGACTTCACAATATTTGTTTCCTTATCTGTCAACCCAAATAATAATGATAATGGCCTTTGATTTACAATTCACAAATTGTCCACATGGTTTTCCCAGATGGAACAGAATATGTATTTTACATGGCAGAGTTAAAATTGTTGCAATATGTGTCAAAGATTATATATCTCCTTAGCTGCAGAAAATTTATTCTATTCTTATTCCATATGGGATAAGTAATTCCAACATACCCTATTGATTAGAACAATGACTGTGATATGACTAACTTCTATGGGAACTGGAATACCAAACTGTAAAATTATTTTATTTTTAATAATAAAATGGCTATAGCAATTCTCTATTACTTTTAAAATAATAGAATTATTTCTTTAAATGTTCTATTTGTCCCTACATCATATTGTCTTTTGTTTTTGTCTGCTTTTTTGATGCTATGATCAAAAGACCTGACACCAGCAGCACAGAGGAGGAAAGGTATATTTTTGGCTCAGTTTTAGAGGTCTCAGTCCATAGAGAGCAAAGTCCATAACTCTGGGCCCAAGGTGAGGTAGAACATCATGGCAGAAGGGTGTGGCAGAGGAAAGCAGCTCTGGACATGGTGACAAGGAAGTAGAGAGAACTCTGCTCCTCAGAGACAAAATATCAACCCAAGGGCAGAGTGACCCTCAGCCACACCCTACCTGCTACAGTTACCAGCTAGTTAATTGATGTCAGTGGGTCAATGCACTGATTAGATTAAGTCTCTCATAATCCAATCATTTCACCTCTAAACTTTTTTGAATTGTCTTTTTGTAACTCAAAGTTGTATCAAATGCACATAGTTAGTTAGGGACAATGCTAAGTAAAAGATACTACACTAAGCATTTAATCCTTAGTTCATGCACTGAAAACAACAATAAAATGCAGATGTGAAAAAAAAATTAAGTACTTAGGATAAAAAATAATGAAATGTAAAAACCATTCTTCTCCAAGTCTCAAACTATTAATATTTTTTCTTTTACATTGTCAACCTACTATAAAATAGATAAGGTGCACAGAAAAGCAAAGATAGTTGATACTGAATCCTTTTCTAAAATACATTAGAGAGAGAAAAGGTATGATGAGGGGCATCATACCTACAATATAACAAAATGAGCAAAGGATTCAAATACACTTTATCCACTGTAATAGAATAATCTTAGGTTGTTTTTCTCAGTTACAAAGATTCATAGATTCTTCAGATAGTCCTGGATCCAGCACTCTTTGAAACATAGGCTGGAAGCAAAGTTATGGGCTCAGAGAAGTCTCCCAGTCAATAATCTTACAGAGGCAGCCTTATTGATTCTTTAGTAATTTGACCAGTACAAGTACAATCATCTATTTCCTCAAGCCATTTCATTCTTTTCCACTGTGTAGGTGGGAACCAAGCTACTTGCTAGGGAATGAAGCACAGCTTGCAAGGAGTATTTTATAGAGACATGAACTCTGCCACTAGTAGAGAAAAGTGGGGGGAAAAAAAGCATAAACAGATGGTATGATGAAAATATTCTTTCCAAGTAATTATAAAGTACAATTCCTTCAGGAGCAAATAATGGCCAATCAATCTTTGTACCAAAGCAAAATAGATGAGTGGTTTTTAAATGTAAAATTTAGAGTCAGACTAGAATCAAGTCTGAGTTCAACTTAATAGCTTCTTATCTTGGGTACCCTCTGTAAGTCTCAGTTGTCTCATGGTCTCATGACGGAAGTGGTGATAAGAGTAATTCCTACCTTGTAATAACTGAAAATCACATGAGATAATTTCTGAAAAGTATATTGCACATGATACTTGGCTCATGTAAATGAACATTTAGCTATTATTGTAATCCCTCAATTTTAAGAAACCATCGCTTGTAAAATACATTATGAAGGCAACAAAAGCTTTTCAAGGAAATATGCTATTTTAAATATACAAGATACATAAGGCATCAATTTCAGAGACAATTTTTTGATTAAAAACTTTTAGGATAAAAGAAATTTGCAATTATCATTTGGTGTTCTCACTTCTGTTTTAATATAAGGTTTCCAGGACAGTCACTAAAAATAAATAAATAATAAGTATGAATACCTGTGTGGCTGTGAATGTGTGCTTGTATATTCAATATGTTTGCATTAATTCCAACAAATAAGTTAACATATAATACAAATCAAAGTTGTAATATTAAAGAATAAGCCTTTACATCTTAGGGAATAAAAAAGAAAAATATTTAACAACATCATAAAGATGTATGTGTTGAGCGCTCATTCACTACTATGATTTTGACAGTTTACATTTTACTCATATTCAATCATTGGTTTTAATTCATCATAGCATAGACTTCCAAAGACATCTATTGGTGAGAAAATCTGCTGATTTAAACCTCCTCAGTTTATACAAAATTTTCCTTGTAATATTTTTTACTTCATAAAATTACCTACACATATTCTATATTCTGATAAAAACAGTGTGGGAAAATATTTGCTTTGCTGAAATGTAATCGCAGAGCTGCTCAAATGGTAGTTGGTAATATTTCTAGTTGGAGATTTTGGTACTTTTAAAATAATTATTTAACAAGAGAGTAGAAATCTATAATTACAAAAATGGAAATATGACTTAGATATGGAAATGTCTCTTCTGCAAGGTAACATAGTACATTAGGAATTCAGAGAGGTTTATACACATGCTTCTGGCCCTAATACATTGATTCAGGCTTTTCCTTTTTCTTTCCTCTGCTTCCCAGTAAATGAAAAACTATTATGTGGCAGTGACAGAAGCAATGCAGATTTAGATAATGGCACTATTAGAACCTTCATCTATTTCAAAACAATTCCATATAAAAAAGGCACATATGGAGGATCAATCTAAAATGATAAACTTTCTCATAGAGTATTTGCTCCTTCATCTCTCTGTACAAACATATATTATTTTCTTTCCTCTCTAGCCCTGTGCAATGAATTGCCATAGAACACACATTATTTTTCACTCTAGTGGCAGAAATGCCAACAGAAAGAATAAGGCTCACAAAAGGTGAAACAAAGGTGACACAAAACCAAACAAATCTGGCATCCTTTTGATGCCAGTTTCAAGGAAATGCTTTGTAGATGAGAAGCGGGTAATAGAAGATGACTAGTTAATGTTTATTACTAACATATAGTTTTATTTATGGCCAAAGAAAATACTGAGCATGCAACTAAAGATTAAAAGTGAGGAGGTGACATTTTCCCCCATGTCTTTCTTAATATTTGTTTTTATGTTTATTGTTTTTTCAAATGGTAAAAACTGGCCAATGTAGAGGCATCATGCTGCAGGAAGTAGACACATGATATGAAGTGACATACTAGGCCAGCTTTGTAGGTGTCTATCTGTGCAGTTGCATGCAACTCACACCAAGAAAGGCCCCATTCTTGACTTAATGCTTTGTTATTGCTGCCTTGAAATTTTAATAACTTTGTTTTAACTTGAGCTCTGTAAGTGAAGTCTGGGGGCACAATGAAGCATGAATTTGAACAAAGGCAGCATGTGTAATAGGCCTATTGGTCATTCCTCTTTGTCCCATTCTCAGAGAACATATGTGATGTGAGATAATCATGGAATTCTGGTGCAGTATGTCTTAAAGTGAGCACAGACTAAGTGTATTTTACTTAAGGCTGAATAAGCAGGGGCACTAAAGGCCCTGAGCAACTTTCCAATTGCACCACAATTTGCTTCAAACCCAGACAAAAAGCATTCTGAGTAACATGACAACTAAGGTACCCTATCATATCTTTTCTTACTTGTGTTACTTATCCTAGTACCCAATTATCTGGCTGAAAATGATGACATAGAAACAAAGAGTAAGTTAAGGTGACCACAGTTCCTTTTTTTCCTTTCATTCATCTTATAAGCAAGGCAAAGGCAGGAGTATTGACAGAATGTGCATGCATCAGGAAGTAAAATCAAAATAGTTGAATCACTTTTGTACAGCATTCCCACTATTCTGGTAAGAATGAAATACATATGCATGTGCAGAGCTATGGAATGTGAATTGTATAATTTTGGTGATTCCACATCTGAGTTAAATGCTCTCGTATTTGCATGTAAAATTGGCATCACACAGCATAAAGTTGGATGATCAAATTAACGATAATATTCTAAAATTTAAATTTTCCTCTTTTTAGAACTAGATGAAATAGAAAATTTTAACAGATGAAAATAGAGGCAGAAGCCATGGAAGAAAGGAAAAGATACCTTTTTGTACCTTTAATCGTATACTTTTCCTGCTCTTTGAACTAGGGAGCCCATATTTTCACTTTGTTCTGAGTCTCACAATTAAGTAGCCAGCCCTGGATATCAAGGAGCCTGAATAGCCAGGCTTAGGTCTGAAGCCTGTTTTTGCTATTTATTGAGAGTACAACTACCAGACACACAGGATCTGGATTCATTTGTGGACAAAATTCACTTTAACAGAAGGGATTGAGTGAAATAAATTAAAAAGAAAAAAGAAAAAGAAAAGAAAGAGAAAAAAAGAATACCAGTGAGTGCAGGGCCCAGTCTCATTCCCTTGCTTGGGTGCTATGATTCTTTTTCTACCATTTACCATGCTCTGCTTTATATGATGCTCACTCAATTGTATTTGTATAGTTTCTATTTTTCATCTCAGTCTAGACCTGATCCTTTATCTCCTTTCATTCAACATTTGTGATCGGATTTTCACTGCATCCTTGCTTCCTGGATCTTGCCCAGTTATTACTTTAAAAACCACTGATGGGCTGCTGTGTTGCAAACCTGCACACCTAATCTGTGTACCAGCACTCCTCTATGCTCTAAGTTCATCTATTCAACTGCCTACTGGACATTGGCCTTGCATCCTCTGTATGTTCCTCAAGTACAGTAGATCTAAATCAAAATTGCTGCTCACTCACCCTCCAGCCTTTTCAAAGTATCCTTCTCTATATTTCTCAACTTCATTAATAACTCTATTACATTCAGTCATCCAAGCCAGAATCTCAGGTTTATTCTGAATTCCTTTTTCTCTTTGACTTTCCACATCCAATTAAACACCAAATTCAGTCAATAATAGCTTCTAAAATCCTTCCTATCTACCGTGACTTTTGAGTATGCATCTGTCTGTTTGACCTGGATTATTGTTCTTTCCTGCAATTACCATGCCCTTCCAATTTATTCCTGCCCTATGCTGCATAAGTTACATTTCTAAAAGGCAAATTGAGTTGCACCGATTCTTTGGTAACAAAATTAAAAATTCCTCACCTCTTTTAGACACAAACTCCAGCATCTGTGATTTCTCATTCAAATACCTTCAAATGAAGCCTCTGGTTTTCTCCACACTTCTTTCTTGCCTTTTCATTTGAGTCCTAGGCATTGGCTATATGAAGCTATTAAGCTTCCTAAACTTGTTCACCCCTCTCTTCTCCATTGTTTGCACACAAACCCCAGTACTTTCCTAATATCATCTTTCAGGCTCATTTCTCTGTCACCTTACTGAAGCATTAGAAGACCTGAGTTAATTGTTGCTAAGTAGTTCAGTTTCACTGTCATAGTAGTAAGCCTTCTTGATAAAGTGCCTTAAAAGTGGGATATTTTGGCTTAGTTCAGTATTGACTACAGTAAAATGTGCTAGGAGCTATAATACAGAAAGAGCATCAAATGACTCTTTCCAGGGGAAAGCAGGAGTCAGGGAAGATTCATTGAAGGATGACCTTTTAACTTACTCTAAAAGGATAAATAGGAGGCATCTGAAAGGCAGAAAAGAGTGTTAGACAGATGAAGGCATTCTCTGTAGAGAAATAGAATATGTAGAGGCACAATAAAACTGGGTATATCAAGAAAATTTTAGACAGTTCAGAATGGCTGGATCCTCCTTGTGTGGCAATGGGAATTAAGAAATAAAACCACTTTAGGAGATAGATATTCAGGAAGCAAAATTTGGTGAATAATTGACAAAGGAAGTAAGAGTTAAGAATAGTTGATCAAAAACACATTATCAAGCTCAGTTTAAAAGGTGATCATTAGAACAAACACTGAGACTAAGGATACATAGGTAATTCAGAAAGAAGAGATTTTAGGAACCTATAGAAACCCAGGCAATAAATTGTCAAATACTGAATTGAGAGCTTTGACAAGAAAAGATAAGTGCTGTGTAGGAATCATTTGAAAATAGATAATAGGTAAAGTAGGTGAGAATTCTTAAATATAATTATAAAGTGAGAGAAGGACAGAGAATGGGTCTGTCAGCAATATCAATAAGGAGGCAGTAGAAGAATTCAGCAAGTTCCCTTTAAAACACCAGGAACAGAAGAAGAACATAAGGGAGTTTCTCTGAAAGATCTGAGATGCTCAGTGATAACCAATCAGAAAACACTCCTTGTTTCTGAATCAGACACTTTTGCTTCCTTACTTACCAGCATCATGATATATACCACTGTATTACTGTCTCAATATTGCATTGAAAGATTCCTTTAGGCTAACTTAATTACTTTAAATAAAACACATTGTTTAGCAGTTTAGCCAGGCTATCCAGAGGTGGTGGTAAAATAGCTAACCACTGGTATGACACAGCACCAACAAATCAGAACAGATTAGTCTATAGTTTCTATGCTAAGAAAGCAATGATGTCTACCAAACTTTACTCATTTTTTTATTCAATGTTGTATATATAATAGTAACATGCTTTACAATTTGTAATACACATAATGAGCACCTTTTTACATATCACTGTTAGTATACAAAGTATATTCATATCATTCATGTCTTCAAACATGCATTTAGGGTAATGATATCCATCTCATTCTACCATCTTTTTTTTTTTTCTTTTTCTCCCTTTATACTCCCTTCTGCCCTCCCTTGCCATCCCTCCCCATTGACCTTTCTATGTGTTCCTCTAATCTTCCTATTGCTCCCCAACCCAACCCCACTGTGAATCAGCCTCCATATATCAGAGGAAATATTTGACATTTAGATTTTTGAGATTGGCTAACTTCACTTAGCATTATATTCTCCAATTTCATCCATTTACCTGAAAATGCCATTATTTTATTCTCTTTTTATTGCTGAGTAAAATTCCATTGTGTATATATGCCACATTTTCTTTATCCACTCATCTACTGAGGGGCATCTAGGTTGGTTCCATAATCTAGCTATTGTGTATTGTACTGCTATAAACATTGATGTGGCTGTGTCCCTGTAGTATGCTGTTTTTAAGTCCTTTGGGAATAGACTGAATCCAGCAAGAAGGGCCCAGGGACTCCAAACATTACTCTTTAAATTACAGAATTATGGAACTTTGACCACAGGATTTTAAGGCTGACAAGGAGTTGGGGTAGGGGTGCGAAACTAGAGGACTTGAAGCTATAGATATTTACAAACTCTTAGAATATCTCAATATTTTAAATCTGGTGTAAGCAATGCTGATAACAAGTGAGTATAGATCAAACTGTAGGGTATATATCGTATATATCATTGTTTCCAAGTGTGAATTTGTTCAACAATTATATTTTTAACTCTTGTACCTTAATAAAGTTACAAAACTGAAGGAACAGAATTTTAATTAATTGGAGGGGTAATGGCTATAGAAAATACTTTTGTAGGAAAAGGTATTTTGGGAATCATTTGTTGATTCATTCATTCAAAATGCCAAGTGCCTATTTTATACTAGATGTTATACAGGGGTATACATGCTAGTTCTAGAGAGCTGATGTATATAACATTGTGTACATTTAAAAACCTGTCAAGGGGGTAGATCTCATGCTGAGTGTTGCTAGCAAAATAAAACAAAATGCAAAATACTTGATGTCTCAAGAAATGGTAGGAAACCTGAATCTCAATTTTTCACATGAAAATGAGAAAAACTTGAATCAGAGATATATAATGAGTTGTTAAGGATAATCAATTCTTCTAGGTGGCTCCAGAATTGCACTGAGTCTGTAATCCTGTTTCTTTCTAAACTGAGATGTGTTCATATTCAGCACATGACTTGTGCTTGTTGAAAGAACAAACATGTTATGCCCTGGTCTGAAAGGAGCACTGACATTTTCATTCATGTCACATTGACCAGACTCAGCTCATGACACATACCTAACACAAGAGATGCTAGGAAATATTACCTACCATTGTGATTTGGAAAAGGATGAAAATGAGGTACAATTAGCTGGATTCTGGACTTCTCTTATGGGAAGAATGCACCCTGTACTTTTTTCCTGTCTCCTGAGTATTGAAAGCCTATAAAATTGAATAATCAAATTACTTGGTTTGGAAAATGCCCTCACATTTAAGGTCAGATTCAAGGCTCCATCTGACTTTGGCCAGCATGATTTCTGAAACTCTTGGAGCTGCATTTATGAAAATATTCTTTTTAAATGTGTACACCATTTTTTTGGTATTTTAAGTAGAAAAACATGCCAATTCCCTGGTACATCATGTTATAGGAAAGAGGAGGCAAGAGTGTTGTATTTATTTTTGTTAATTGTACCCCTCATCTTTCTCTAGGTTTTATTCTGGTCTATCTTAATGAATTAGACATTGATTGCTATTCCAAGTGTATTTGATCCTTTTGTATCCTCTTCCTAATTCATATTAGACATTCTTTGTCTTCAGAGTCATTAAGAAGAATGTCAAAAGGACAGATCAGGACAAAATAACATCATAGGCCTTCTTCCATGAAGACATTGATAAACAAGAAAAAGCTGGTTGGTTGTCTTTAATATGTTATTCTTTTAGTCTTCATCAGGATTTCTATAACTATACTTTAAGAGTTACATATAATGACTGCCCAAAATTCTGGAGCCTTTTCTCCTTACCCATAAATCATATCTTCCCTTTCTCCAAAACATTTAAAATGTTTTTTAAACTACGTCACACATTGGATTAGATCTTTTTTATCATTTACTTTGAGATAACATTTCATTCTTCATCTACCAGAATTAGCCATGCACACTGAGTTCTTAGTCTGTTCCTATCCTGGCTAGTAACAATGGAGAGTTGGTATCGAACATCATTTGCTTCCAGACTTTGTCTTGAAGCAGCAATAAACAGTTAAACAAACTTTAAATACACAGTGAGTTCACATGCCAACCATTATGATTCCACCTGTTCAATTAAGCTGTGGATAATTATAAATATCCTGTGCTTCTTTCACTTCTAGGAAATTTATATCTCAAGTCTGTTGTACTCACAATTTTCATGGAAAAGCAACTGTGTACCCTTGGTCTTCATCTTTTTTTTTTTTTTTTTTTTAAATCAGGCATAAACAACCACCTTTGCTTATCATCTCCAAATAGTTTTAAAGAAAATTTCTCCTTTTATATCCTTCTTGTCATGCTTATTTTTTCATTCTTGTTGGCAAAGTAATGTATCAAATCTCCAGAAGTCAACTTTAAAATTGCCAAAGAATTTGGCAGTCCTTTGCAAAATGTTTACACTTAGTGTTAGAGATTTATGATAGAATTACGAGGACTTAGTTATTATATTATTTTGTAAATATTTTTATTCTACATGGTGAGTTGAAACAAAAGAATAAGATGGCTTTCCTGAAGTACTTTGGGCAGTCCTTGAATGATGATTCTGTCATGCTTTAGAGATTAGAATTTATATACTTTATGAGTGAAACTGGGAATTCAAAAATAGATTGCATTCCATATGAAACCTGTTTACAGTGGGGCTTATTCATTCCTATTCAAATATGATGCAGTTTATTAAATTTGAATCAAGAATTTCAGAAGTCAAAGAAATGCATTTTTATTTTACTATGTACTGAGGCACACAAAATTTCATTTAATGTGATTAATGGATTAACACATATCTTAAGAGATGAAAATTATACTTTTCAGAAATGATATTGTGCTCTGATAAGCTGGTTTCAAAATACAAAGGTGGATTTCAAATGTATTAGGAAGTGAGGTATTGCTTCGTTTTTTAAAAGTGGTATGTTTTATGTGACTCAGATTATGAAATTAAATGATCTATGCCAACACTTGCTCTAATCTTTTGTTCTATTCATAGTTCACAGGTGCCATGATTTTAATATTTTGGGAGTTTAGTTTGAATATAGTTTTGTTATCCTTATCAAGAACTCAGCCTGGCATCCTTTCAACATATAGAAGTCAGTGCCCCCCTTCTGCCTTGGTTGTTGGTGAGGCTTGAGGCCATTGTAGGATGGGGTTCAAAGTCACATGTCTGCATTCATCTCCTCTTGGGTTGAAAACCTGGGGTTTAGAGGGTGTGAAGGCATTGGCAAGCAGGTAGAAATATCTGCCTTAGTATGGGGGTATTCATAATGCTCTCTTTCTCATGCACATTTGTGGGATTCTGGTGTTCCAAAGGCTCTCTTTCATGCACACTAGATTCAGGTCAAGCTCTAATGAAAAGCTGAGCACACATCTCTTAAACACCAAGTGAAGGGGTAATGACACAGAAGGCAGAAACAGAGGAACTGGAGGCAAGACTTCTAGACGGGTTCTATGGGTGTTATGAGGGCATTTGCAAGTTGCTACATGAATTTAAAATAGGAAAGCTAAAGTTCTGAGGATGCCAGAGGCCCAGGATTTGGGACAAAGAGACCACAATTTATAATTTACAGGAAATTTCCCAAATAGGCACAAAGGGACACAAACTTCAGTGATGCAAGACAAATACAACAACAACAACAACAAAATCCTGCATGGAACAAATTGTACATCCATGGTCTCTACTTGGAGAGCTAGCTAAATAGGTGCAATGGTTCCAGAACTCTTTCCAACTGACAAAAGGGGTATGTAAGCCTAAACCCCCTATCAGTGCCTGTCTGGGGAGGTGGGCACCATGAGCATGTATGGGCAAAGGGACTGTTCCAACCAGACAAGACATAATAACAGATTTAAAGAAATATCCATATCACATCTTTTCTTTATTCCCACCTTACATGTTGTGTCGGTGCTAGGAAGAGTGCACTAACTATATAACTTTTTGATGTATTTAACCATAATGTGAAAATGTTTGGGATCTCACTAACATATAATAGATACAATATTTAGATTAAAGTTCCTCCAAAGTAAAGACAAATACTCTATACCTTTTAATAAAAGTAATCTTTAATTGTCTCCTTCAATTTTCCACTCAAAAAACTCCAAGGCATTTGAATATGTACAACTAGTCACTCCCGGAAAATATGACACATTGATCAACCATCATTAACTGATTAGACAGGTTATTCAATTTGGGGACAACTATAGCTCTTCAAAATATTATTCTTACCCTGAATTTAAAATTGTATCTTTGGAATTATACTTACAATCCTAGTTCTGCTCTTGGTAGAAGTATAAAAAATTATCTAAGTGATTTTTTCTCTTGACAGGATTTCAAAATCTGAATACTCCTGGTAACTACCAAAGCCCTTCTTGGAGCTAAGTATTCAGGTTATCAATTTTCAGATTCTTTGTTATCCTGGTTTCCATTGTGGCTGTTTAGCATCTTTAGAGGGAAATGAAACTTTTGGATTTTATATAGATTGTTGGTCCAGAAGTTTTGCAGAAGCACAGTGTTTGTGTTCCAATGTGTGTTTGGGAATGTCACACAGGATCTGGTGCTGAGAAGCCCCAAGCTATTGGCATCATTTCCTCGGGACTATATAGAATTGGAAGCCAAGGGAACACTCAAGGAAAAGAATGACTGTTTGCCTTTATTTCTTACTGAGACATAAATTAATGATTCCATTTGCCCAAGCAAAACAGGGGAATGGAACTTTCCTTTGTCATGGTGAAGCCAGAATTAGACAGGCAGTCAGTATAGATAGGTAAATTTAGTCAGGTCAGATGAAGGAGGCCAATTTGAGTGAGTCTGAGAAGTTGGAGACTGCAACCTGAAGGCTGAAATGCCTTCAGAGCCCTTCCTCCACTCTTATCCATATAACCTGCCCCTGCTCCAACCTGTTGATAAGGTAATCTGTCACAGGAATTGTCCCTCCCTACAGGGAGTTATATAGTTGTTAATTAATGTGTCCTGTGCTGCCCCATCTGGCCCTTCCCCTGTCCATCTCCTTCTCACCTTTCGGCCATCCCACCACCGAGCATCTCCTGGGCCTAGTCATATACTACCCAAGAAGGAGAGAGATAAGGGGAAGAAAGCAGGAGAACAAAGGAAGCCTAAAACATAAAAAAGGCAGAACACCCTTACTTCAGCTATGGCCTCCCTCTCCCTCCCGGGAGAAGTCTGTTACCCTTTTTAAATAGATCCTGCTTTATATGCTTGTCTTGGCATGCTTCTCTAATGTTATGCTTCAACATGTAAAGAAGCAGAACTTGTGATTGATAATCCGTAGTATCAATGGGATTGCATGAAACTGATTTATACCAGCAGTGTCAAAATTCTGTTCAAATAATTTCAATGTATATAATGCCATCATGTTTACTTGCTTTATTCAACAAATATTTATTGCATACCTACCATATTTAGGGTGTACCCTAGGGTCTAAATTACTAACAGTGAGCAAAATCCCCACCCTCATGGAGCTTGCATCCTAGTGCTCTAATAGAATCATAGTAATTTTGCTTACAATTTATGATTGAAACAAGCCCATTTATAAATGTTCACATTAGGAGAATAAATATACTTAATGTAATGCCCTTTGGTCGATTTTAGACAATCCTTATTTCAATAGTATGTCAATGAATATACTGAACTGATGATATATGTTCTAATTGAGAATGCAGAATTTATTGTCATAAAGTATGAAAATGAGAATTAGTTTAGAAATTATTATATGTAAAGCATTTAAAATAATCTCTTTTCCAATGATGTCTCTTTCATTTTCATTTCATCATCATTATTTATTTTGTATGTATAGGTCACTATGTTCTGTCACTCAAAATAATGATGCTGATTCACAAGACATATATTGAGGGGCCAGTGTATGAGGGCCATTGTTTTATGCGCAATTGTAAAGTTGATAATACCATTCTTTCTATTTTGCAATTGAGCAAACGTATTGAGAGAAGTTTCTTCACACCGAGGTACATGACAATAAGTGTCAGCTGACGTTTAAATCATGGTGTGTGTGATTGAACATTTGGGCACTAAGTAATTAACACTCTTCACTCTACTCTGCTTGGTATGCTGAATACCACACTCTACATTCTTCTATATTATCTAAATTTGTCACAAACTAAAGATAACAACTATGCATTCATTCAGGTAACATGTCTGTTGAATACTTCCAAGAAACTGCCACATGCTGTTATTTTCAAAACAGCATATATGCATATAGTTGTAACCAAACTCTCACAATCTCTCTTAAGAGAAATTTGGTTCCTTCATTCTTTTCCTATAGCTTAGGAAGGTATAGTTCAAATGTTTAAGTATGAATATTTCAAAGTAAAACATTTTCAATTCTTTTAGAAAAAACTATAAATCTCTCCTTATTTTTCTAGATTACAAAGAATATAAATAGTAAAGGGTTAAGAAACATTTAATGTTTTATAAGAGAGCTCTGAAGTAGAATGGAAATAAGATCTTATAGAGAAGGCAATAAATCTGCCTTTTCTCTTTCCTTCCCTGTACTGTGGCCACCTCCCCTTCTGCTCTGCTGTTGGTAGCAGAGCCTGGAGCAGCAGCTAATGGCTCGCAGCATGAAGCAGGCAGGCTTAATGTCCTCTCTTCCCTCCCCATGAGTCCTAGCAGCAGCACCTCAAGAAGTGATCAGCATTGTGACTCACATTTCCAGTTGCAGTGTTTCTGTTTTTCCACAAGTAAGAAATTCAAAAGGAATTACATTATCTTTTGCAAAAGTCTGAAATTCAAAGGATTGCTCTGAGATCATTTTTGATCTATGCGCAATTTTTTTTCTCATGAAAACTGTCAAGTATCATGCAGATAGAAGAGAAAATATTTGATAAACATAAATTACTCCACAGGTAATCTTTCAGAAATGTATATATGTCCTACATCAGAAGAAGGCTTTACATGACATCCATTAGCTATTTTTCTGGAATGTGAGCATTAAAACTACCAATCACCTGTAGATTATTTTTCCCTGCAAATACAGTGGGGTGTCAAGCAATTCACTCCCTGCTACATTGATAACACCTGTAGGACTCACTATAAATGCACATAACCTCAGGTCACTTATACTTAAAAACTCCATTCTACAGTCTAAAACCAGCATTCAGAACTACTGAAAATAATTCGCCAGAGTCAAAGATGACTTTTAAAAAGTCATCAAATCTCTTTATAATAAAAGGCTAAAAGTAAGAAATATGGCATAGACCTTTATGGAATACATTTGTTGTCAATATCATTACATTTTCAATGATTCAGTGCATTAAAAAACTAGTTTCCTTCTTTTCATTTTAGAAAATTATATAGGAATTATAGAAGTTAGAGGTACTATATATTTGACATCAAGAATATCAACTAATACATAATAAATGTGGAATAAATGTTTTTTAAAGTGAGCAAATACATGAATTAAAAATCACAAATGAAACATTGATCTCTACTTCATTCCAATGAAAAATCATAATAGCTAAACAAGCTTATCAAACCATTCTATTTACACAGCAAGTCTAAAATATGATATATATATATATATATATAAGTATATAAGTATGCAATATTTTCTTAAAGATACCACTACTAGTGTGTAGTGGCTCTTTTTTTGGTAGTTTCTTTCTCAACCTCACTCTCTCTTTCTCTGTCTTCATATGCATTTGCAAGAAGCATCTAAGAAGACTCCTCAGATGCTCATAGATCCATTTAAGTTGAACATAAAGTTCCTTTTAAGAAGATCACAGATGAAAAACTTGCATTCCTCAGAGCATCTCCAAATACCATGCATGTTACTTTTCAAAGACTGGGTTTACCTTCAAGCTTCCAGGATGCTGCTTTCATCATTGAATCAGTTTTTATCAGAATTGAAGTACCCTTTTCACTTTATTTCCAAATCCCTTGCTTCAAATTCTAGACCAAATGAAAACCCAAACACATTACCAGAACAGAGTTAACTGTGCATGTCACTATTAGACAAATATTACTTCATGAATACAATTTGTTTGTAAATTGATTCTAAGAATATAAATATGTGTTTGGGCTTTATGTTGTTTTCCTGACAGAGGGGAAAAGTAGAATTAAAATATTTAGTCTCGGGTTACCTACATAATTCATACTACTTCTGGAGCTAAGTGGATTGTCTTTCGAGTGATCCAATCTCATTAAAAAAAATGGTGCAAATTTTGTATCACAAATTTGCTTATAATTTTCAAAGTTTCTTCATACACACACCCCTTCATTTATCTTGAACACAGAGTAAAATAGGGTAAGGGGGAGGGAGGCAAATTCAAAGAAACTATAATTACACAACTGCATTACATTCCATCATTACTAGAGACAGAAAACCACTAAAGGGAAGAGTGTGTGAGAAGAGTTATTAGTCTACACTCAGTGCAAATATACAATATGGAAACTTTGTGAATGATCCATTCAAAATTCAGTATACAGCCAGGCATGGTTGCATATTCCTGATAACCCAGCCACTCGGGAACCTAAGGCAGGATTGCAAGTTCAAAGCCAGCCTCAGCAACTTGGTGAGACCCTCAGCAAATTAGCAAGACCCTGTATCAAAATAAAAAACAAAAAGAGCTGGGGATATGGCTCAGCAGTTAAGTACCTTTGGGTTCAATCCATGGTACCCGCACCCAAAGAAAATTCAGTATACAACATCTAGGCTTTACCTTTTAAACTCCTTTCTTTCCTCATTCATTTGATTGTTAAAAAATTATTGAATATTGGAGGAAGTTTGGATCTGGCAAAGGGGAGGGAAGGAAGGAGAAGGGGAATGGGATAGGAAAGAGATGTCTCATTCCACATGGAATGAGACAGACATCATTACCCTAGGTACATATATGATTGCATGAATGGTGTGACCCTACTTTGTGTACAACCAGAGAAGTGAAAATGTTTGCTCTATTTTTGTACAATGAATCAAAGAACAGTCTGTTGTCATGCATAACTGATTAGAACAAATAAATTTAAAAATTAAAAAAATAAAAGTTACTGAATATGCACTATATGCTAAAAACTGTTTTATGTGTTAGAAAAGAGAGTAGTTAAGAAATCCATTTTTAACAGAACTTCTATTATGGTGGTCAGAGAAAAAGATAATTAACCAATAAATACCTAAAGTACACAGTGCATCAGGCCAGGCGGTGGTGGTAAGTGCTATGGGGTAAGGACTATGGAGTAAGGGATGGGTCACTCTTAAGATTGCATCACTTGAGCACTGAATGGCAAGAAGGAGTGATCCATGTGAAAATTTAATACAAAGCATTCTGGGAAGATGAAACAGCTATTTCAATGTGCACAGTGAGACACAGGCTTGGTATGTGCAAGGAGCAGACACAAGGTCAGGAAAGGTGAAGGCAGCAAGCTCTGACAGTTTTATTTTGGCCTATGATTCAGATTTGAGGCTTACCCACCAAGATCCCACTTTTCCCAGATACTTTGTCTTTGCCCTTGTCACTACAACCAGATGATTAATGGTGCTTTTTATGGGTGCTCTAGCAAATACATCATTTTGGACTTTTATTGGACATGAAACAGAGAATATAGCATTTTCGTCTCCAGTATTTTGATGAAGAAATATTGTTATTTACTCTAAGTAGCATAAGCCATTTATTTTTAAATATGAAAACTATGAAGAAATACTGGCTGTGACCTGATCTTTTATCTTTAACTTTTATCTTTCTCCTTGTCATTTATGGTTTGTTTCTGGGCTTTTCATGACTTTTGGGTATCTGTGACCCACTAAAGGTGTAATATCACAAGTGCTAAGTCCTGCACAGGAAACCTCACCCTTAGCCAAAAGCCACAGGTTGCTCCTGGCTCTCCTGAATCACATGCATCCATCCCAACTGCTGTATAGAGCCAAAGTACTTTTTGTGGACTGTACAATTATTTCCACTCCTGTTTAATATTTTCTCTTCTGTGACAACTTCTTTCTGTTCTTGGTGAAAACAGGATTTAGTGTCAGAAAAGCTTCAGTTTAAAGATTAACTGTTTCACTAGTCAATTTTGTGATCTTGGGCAATTTGTGTAACATTAGCTTTCACATTTAAAAGGTAATCATAAGATGTAATGTTTATGCATGGAAAACATTTAGCAAATTACCAAGCATCAGGACGACACTGAGTGTGTAATGACTGCTACTTTCATATTCATCAACATCATTTCCATCATCTATGTCTCTTTTCCTTACAGTAGTGTTTTTCAAAGTATGGGCTCTGGACCAGCATTATGAGCATCTCTAAGCAACTTGTTAGATGTGAATTCTCTGGTACTGCTTAATCAGAAACGGGGGTGCAGCTCAGGAATACATGTTCTTCCAAACCCTCTAAGTGATTCAGACACAAGTTAATTTTGCAGGAGAAGTGTATCACATTATTATGTTCGTCCTTTGTTATTCTTCCCACACATTTGGCTGGAGTAACCAGCTCTTCAGTTCACAATACCCTTTAGAGAAAAATTTCCTAGAAAATTATTTTAAACAAAATCACTTGTGTTTATAACATAGTCCATGTACAAATCAAGTGAAAGAGAGACAAATAGAATATATTTTTCCCTCCCATGGACATATCTAGTTATGTCCAGATGTTGGAATAATCTCCTGAAAACTCAGAACATTAGAGGATGACAGAATTGCTCCCAAGATGTTTTCATATTTGCTTCAAGTATTTCAAAACTGAAAACTTTCTCACAAAATAAAATATAAGAGTTTAATGGTATAGGTGCTGTTTTATAAATTAAGAAATAGGATATACTCTTCTAAAGTACAATGCAGTAATGAATATTGTACCAAAAGTGTCACCTTCACCAATATTCAAACCTTTAGGCTACTAAGATTTCCATGCACATGAACCATGGTAGAACTACTTAACTTACTATGTGAAGTTTTCCTTTCTTTATTCCATGCCATATTGCCTCCTCTGTGAGGATGACGACACATACTGCATAAACGGAGCCTATCCCTATCTAACACTGCCCCTGGAATGCTTCTATTTTTGTACAAACTCTGGGATCTTAATGAAATAACAAGGTATTAAGAGAAAAATGTTCAGTTATAAGGCAGAATAAATTGATCTAAGTAGCATGTACTTAAGTCCTGCTCCAACTAGTGGTTTTAACATTTTTAGCAGAACATTTTTTTTTCTAATGAAATCTTATAAGGAGCAAAAACATATAAATTGATTCAACCAATATTTTATTATCATAAGTTTATTTTACTTATAAGTGAATGCATGTCTTTTCTTACATTAAATTTAATAAAAGGGAATTAGGTTTCATTAGATAAAAATAAGAAATTTGAAACTAAATATCACATTATGAGAGACAATTCTCCATGGGTCACGGGTGGGTTTTGCATGTCTTATAATGAGGCACTGATTATCATTTTGTTTTAGATGTTTGTGTGGCAAACTGCTAAGACAGAGATAGAATCTTGCTCTAGATGAAAGAGCAGCTTTGCTTACTGTCAATATTATAACGTTTTATACTGGGGCAAAGGGAAGGCTTTGTTTCAGCCTAATATAAAAATTTGGGGTTTTCACAAGCATGGATCATCAGCTGTATTGCAAACCCACTGTGTGCACAGTATCTACCAGAATCCTTCACATTGCCCCATGCAACCTGAAGGATGTGTGCAACCAATGTGAATGCTGATTCCACAGCTACTGTCATTTCTATAAAGTACTCTTAACTCAGGGAACTTCAATCTTCTCCTATGTTCTTGCCACAGTGTTACGCAAATTTTTCAGTTTGCTCACAGAAACTGAATGGTTCTTGATATACATGTGGCAACTACATTCATAAGTCAGTTTCATAATATTTTCAGTCTGTTCTAGATTCCAATATAGTTGAATAGGATGAAGAAGATATCTGATTTATGCCAAATACAGAAAATACCTGACTTATAATCATTTAACTTGCTTTTTTTTTTTAACTTCATGATGGCGTGAATGTGGTATTCATTCAGTAAAAATCACTTCTCAAATCTGATCTTTTCTGAGGCTAGCAACATGTAGTATGATACTCTCAATGCTGTGGAGCAGCAGTGAGCCACAGCTCCCAGTTAGCCATGCAATCACAAGGGTGAACAACTGATACCCTACTGATGATGCTCTGCACTGCTGAGCCATGGTATTTGGTATAATAGATTCATTAAATGCACTTCTGACTGAAATATATCTTCAACTTTCCATGGAGACAATCCCATCATAAGTCAGTATGCATCAGTACATAGCTAACTGTATACAGTCTGAATATTTGTGCAACCTCCCCACTCCCCAATTCATCCTTTGAAATCCTAAAATCCTAGATGATGGTATCATGAGGTAAGACTTTTGAAAGGTGATTAGGATCATGAGGGTAGAATCCTCATTATTTGGTTGTATATCTGTATTAATGCTTTCCATTGTTAGAACAAAAAGATTTGAGGCTGGAGATTTGATTTTTAAAAAGATGCTTATTTAGTTCCAGTTTTTGAGGCCATAAGTAGAAAATTGGATAGTCCCACCAGTTTGGTCTCTGGTCAGGGCCCTTTTGGTTGCATAATATCATGGCTAATGGTATCAATATGGGAACATGTTCAAGAAGGAGAGATCAAATGGTAATATGGGAAGTCAGAGAGTGGAGAAGGGTGAGACTTATAGTTTATAAAAGCTTTCTCTCAAAGTGAAGCAGGACACCTCATGATAATAGACCTCAAGTTATACTACAGAACTATAAGTAACAGAAACAGCCTGGTATTTGCACCAAAACAGACATATAGACAAATGGTACAGAATAGAAGACACAGAGACAAACTCACATACACACAGTTATCTCATACTAGACAAACGTGCCATAAACATACACTGGAGATAGATCTTAAAGGGCAAAGCAATGTGTTGGTGGTAGTTACTATGGCAGTGCTAGCTCTGCTTATATGCTGGAGAAATGGGATCAGCCATAGTGGATAAATGTCCGGTTATCCCATGTATCAACACAGACTGGCTCTTGGATGCACAGTTTTATTTAATGTTTCATGGTGTAGTCTATTTTTTGGAAAAACTTTTGTCCTCATTTGAAAGGTTCTATTGTCAGTTTTTTGTGTTTGTTTTTGTGGGTATTGCCTCTTTCCACCCATGAGCTTTGCAGGTAGATGGAAGTCATTCAAAACTATGTTCTGAGGTGTTTATTGTAGGGGAGTGATTGGTTTGCAGTAATAAGACACACTTTTTTCCACTAAAGGGAAGGGCATGATAATCTACAAGACAAGCTGAAGTTAAGTTGTTAGAAGAACTCCTTGATGGGAAAGTTTACCTTTGCATTTTGTTGCTTTGTTTCCTGAAAATAACTTGGGAGGTGCTCCTGATTTGTCCATCTACTGCTTTGGTTCTTTTCATCCTAACCATTCTTTCACTTAAGGAAAAAAAAAAAAAGTAATTGTTGCAAAGGTCTCTGTATTTTGCAGCTGCCCTTTTGTAAGAAGCACATTCCCTAAATAGAACAATTTTTAAAAAGGTTTTTGGGTTATTTATATATCCTAGAGATTAATATTCAATCTTAGGTGCAGGTGGCAAAGATTTTTCTCCCATTCTGTAGGCTCTTTCTTCATGCTTTTGATTATTTCATTTGCTATGAAAAAGCTTTTGAGTTTGATACCATCCCATTTATTAATTCTTGATTTTACTTCTTGCACTTTAGGAGTCTCATTGAGGAAGTCTGTTCCTAAAAAAAAAAACATGATGGAGATTTGGCCATTTTTTTCTTCTAGTTGGTGCAGGGTCTCTGTTCTAGTACTTAGGTCCTTGATCCACTTTGAGTTGAGTTTTGTGCAGGGTGAGCAATAGGGTTCAATTTAATTTTACTAAATATGAATTTCCATTTTTCCTAGTACCATTTGTTGAACACCAATAAAACAAATAACCCAATCAATAAATGGGCAAAGGAACTAAACAGACACTTCACAGAAGAAGAAATAATACGATCGGTAAACAAATATGCAAAAAAAGGTTCAACATCTCTAGCAAATAGAAAAATGCATATTAAGACTACACTGAGATTCCATCTCACTTCAGTCAGAATGGCAATTATCAATAATACAAAGAATGATAAGTTTTGGTGAGAATGTGGGGGAAAAGGTACAGTCATACATTGTAGGTAGGACTACAAATAAGTGAAACCACTCTAGGAAGCAATATGGAGATTTCTTAAAAAACTAGGAACAGAACAACCATATGACCCAATTATCTCACTCCATCCTATATATCCAAAAGATCTCAAATCGGCATAGTATAGGGAGGCAGTCACATCAATGTTTATAGCGGCACAATTCACAACAGCCAAGGTATGGAATCAACCTAGGTGCTGCCCTTCAACAGATGAAAGGATAAAGAAAATGAGGTATATATACACGATGAAGTATTATTCAGAATCTATAAAGAAGAATGACATTGTAGCATTTGCTGGATGGATCTGGAGACTATCATGCTAAGTAAAATAAGCCAATCCCCAAAAAACAAAGGCCAAATGTTTTCTCTGATATGCAGATGCTAACACACAATAAGAGAGGGAAGAGTACAAGTTCATTGTTTTTTACAAAAAGGAATGAAGGTTAAGAAGGGATGGGAATAGGATAAACAATAGAATGAACTGGGCAGAAATTTCCTATGTTCATATATAAATACACCACCAGTGTATCTCTATATCATGTACAATCACAAGAATTGGAAGTTATTTCTGTGTCCGTAAAATACATTCTATTGTCATGTATAAGTAAAAAGAACATTTTTTTTTAAAAGAAAACTATTGTCAGACTGGGAAAAGGAAAAAAAAAAAAAAAAAAAAAAAAAAGCTTTCTTTCTTGGGAACAAAACAGAGTCCAGAAGAACTACCTTAATCTATTCAGAATACAATGCTCCCAATGAGCTAACCACCTCCAGCTAGGCCACACTCCTTAGAGAGTTTACCACCTCTTATAGCACTATAATGAAGACAACTCTCCAACACATGAACTCTTGAGGGACAAATCAAATATAAACTATAGCAGTTACCGTATAACAGACCCAACAGAATTTTTTCACCCCTTATGTCATGTGAGGTTACAGCAAAAAGATGGCATCTAGGAAACAGGGCCTCACCAGACATCAAATATGCTGACAACTTGAGTTTGGATATCTCTAGTCTCTACAGCTATGAGAAATAAACTTCTATAACTTGCAAGCCAGTCAGTTCATAGCATTTTGTTACAGCAGCTTGAACAGACTAATACAGCTCTGAATGAACTAATAAGGAATATGGAAAAGAAAGTAGATTTTTTTTAAATACTAAGTTTTAAGTAGTGCTTACAACTGTTCAAATTCTGTATTATGTGTATAAAAGCTAGACAAAACATTAAACTTGTAATTAACACTAATGCCATTGATTATATAGCAAAATGCTTCTCCTTGCAAAACTGTTAATATCTATTGCACAAAAATTCTACCATAACAGTAACATTCACAAGTCATGGTTCCAAAATTGAAGCTGTCATTTATTTAAATGTGGCACATGTGTCCAGTAGAAAGTATTTCCTAAAATAAACATATCAATACTATAAGTTTATTTGGTTTTATCATATTTTATTGGTACATTTTAATTATACATAATGGAGTATAATGGGGTTTGTTGTACACATTCATATGTACACAAAACAAAATTTAGTCCAATTCATTCCCAGTTCTTCCTCTTTCCCTCCCTCCATCCCTCCTACCATTTACTATCCTTCACTTTTTGGTCTTCTATTTATTTCCATGTGGTTTTTTTTTTCCCATTGTTTTAACCAGTCATGCATTAACTTGAGAGAAGTCTTCATTATTCATTGTTTATAAATATTTTCATAATAATCTGAATACTTTAAATGAAAGGCAGTGTTTTTTTTTGTTGTTTTAACAAAATTTAAACAAACTCCTGTGTATCTTGTTTTGTATCTTGAGTCCACAAATAGCATTGCTTTCAATTCTTATTTCATGAAGATATGTCAAGGGCTTGAAATTGAAGCCTAGATCATATTTCCTTGATTTCTGAGCCCAGGGAACTGCCAAGATATCAAGATCTAAGACTCTCTGCATCCAGCACTGAAGCTATAGCACAAAACTAAAGGTTTTTGTTCAAAAGTAGCATATACAACCTGTTAAAACAAGTCTCATTTCAATATGGAGAGAAAGAGACTGCATGTGTAATTTTAAATCTAGAATATGCCTCAGGTACCTATTAATTAAAACAATAAAAAATACACAAAAAGATACAATGTGACAATGTAAAGAAATGAGAGCAGAAAATAAATAGAACTACTAAATAGCAAGGAATAACAGAAACATATCAATATGGTAATCTGAATATAAAACAAAATTATGTATCAAATTAAACTGAATTGTGGAAAATGGGAACACTTAAATGCATTTTATCTAGCAGAAGTTCTAAAACTCTGTAGATAAGGCAAGCAGATAATTCTCCAGAGACTAAAGCAGTTTGTCAAAATGTGACATGGATATAATTTTATCTGTGAGGTGAGGTTTTTCTGTGACCTTCTGAAACACCCTGGAAATTATATGTCTAGTAGGACACAGACCAGCAAAAGGTTGTTACAATACCAGGTACAAGTGGTATAATAGGACATAGACTACTGAAACACAGGAAAGGAAGCACCTACCAGGGCTTGGGGAGAATCTGGAAGCACATTAAGGAACTCCACTTGGCTCTCCAGATCTACCTTCACCTCTCTCTCTTCTAGCTTTCTGACCTGGAAAGTCACATGGACCCCATGAACAGCTCTCAGGCCTATGACTTCCAGGAGGTTCAAATAATGGGGAGAAGAATGTGTTCAGTGTACTAATTAACCTGGCTCCCTCCCTGAAAAACTGCTGAGCTCTGGGGTCACTGGTCCAAACACCCTCCTCTACAGAACTTGCTTTCCTTTCAGATTCAGATCTCTCTTCTCTTGCCCTTTTGGACCTGGAATTGTAACCACTCTTACTGTCTTTATCGGCCCAGATTATTGCATCATTATTTATGTCTTATTTATACCCTGGACAAAATATATCCACTTTTGTAAATATATCCACTGTAATATACTTTTTTGAGATATTGTCATTTGAGTGTGAAATTGGTTTCTGATTGAAACTGTGATTTACACAACCTGAGTTTTGAAGGATAAGTAAGAGAGCAGAGGATTTCTCAGAGAACCATAGAAAGTCTAGCATGCCACTCCTTGGTTTTTATCCAAAAGAATTAAAATTGGCATACTATAGTGATACAGGCATATCAGTATTTATAGCAGCACAATTCACAATAGCCAAGTTATGGACCCAGCCCAGGTGCCCATCAACAGATGAATGGATAAAGAAAATGTGGTATATATACACAGGATGGAGTTTTACTCAGCCATAAAGAGGAATGAAATTATGACATTTGCAAGTAAATGAATGAAACTAGAGAACATCATATTAAATGAAATAAACCAGACTCAGAAAGTCAAGGGTCGAATGTTTGCTTTCAAATGCAGAATCTAGAGGAAAATAAGGGGAGAAAAGTGGGGGATGCCACACAAATCAAAGGAAGTTTAGTGAAGCAGAGGAGGAGACAGAGGGGGAAGAAAGAGGGATGAGAAAAGAGAGAAACTGGGGAATGAAAGTGACCAATTTTTAAAATTTATTTTAATTACTTATATATGATAGTAGAATGCATTTATGCACTTTGATATATCATAATAGATGGGATATAATTTCTCATTTTTTTCTGAATGTACATGTTGTAGAATCACATTGGTCATGAGGTCACATTATAGTAATAATGTCTGTTTTGTTCAACTATCCTTCCTATCCACATATCCCCTTCCCTCCCCTCCCCTCCCTTTACTTCCCTCTACCTAATCTAAGGTAACTCTATTCTTCTCCAGTGCCCCACCCTTATTGTAAATTAGCATCCACATATTAGAGAAAACATTCGGCCTTTGGTTTTTTGGGATTGGCTTATTTTGCTTAGCATGATATTCTCCAATTCCAAGTACATACATGACTATAACATAGTAAATTCCACTACACACACACACACACACACACACACACACACAAAGTACCAATTTCAAAAAAAAACACAATAAATAGAAGGAAGACCAGCAGAAGAGAGGAAGGGTAACAGGAGCAGGGAGGAGGGAAAGAAAGTGGATGTACTGGGGACTGAATTGAAGAAAATCATATTCCATGCATGTATGATTATGTCAAGATTAAACTCATTCTGTATAACTATAATGCACTAATAATAATATATTTTTAAATGTCTAGCATAAATAAAAGAGAATGGCAAGAGATAAAAATTTGAAAAATTTGTATGTAACTCTAAGAAGTATGAGGACTACCCTAAATAAAATAAGCAACTATTAAAAGATTGCAAGGAGTGTTATAATCCTGTTTGCATTTTAGAAAGATTACTTGTACACATATTAGGAAAACATTTTGGAGGGAAGCTGGAGTTAGAGCAGTTAGCAAGCTAAAGTAATAAACTAGACAAGATTAAATGAGGATTAGCCAACAGAGTAGCAATGGTGGCAGAAGAAGAGAACTCTGAGAATACTGAGACCTATACAGAAAGACTGAAGACCTGAAAGGATGGAGTTGTAATGAACTGAGCAGGTGGTTGGCATAGTATCTGAAGTGGATATTCAAGCCAACAAGAAGATTCAATTAGAAAACAAGAAGTCAGGGTAGCAATTAGGTCACATAAGAGGCAAATCTGTGCATTATATACTTTGGCAGGATACAGTGTACTATGGTAATATGAAAACTTGATGAAGGATTACTGTTTCAATTAGAAGTAGTAACCGTAAGAAAATCACACCAAAAGCATAACATTTCATTTAGCCATAATATTCTTAGGTGTGTGGATTACAATATGAATGTGGTACAAAAATAACCTCAAATGTGACATGAAGTTGGCATACTTTTATGTTCAATATCAAAAGCTCAACTTTATGTGCATTACAAAATACACACTAAACTTATTTTTCTAATTGTAATAAATGCATTTTAATTTTTTAAGTGTAACTCTTGAGGTAGATAATTAAAATATAGTGACTTTTCATTGGCCCCACATGTTTTGCTTTCATGGTAAACTGTTATTGAAGATGATATAATTAAAACATCCCCATGATATTGTTGCATAGAAATGAAACTTATCTGTTTAAAGGACAATATCCTCAACGTCTATTAGATAATATACAAAAGAGTACAAGATTCCCTAAATTGCATGTTCCTTTGTCATTGCAAATCACATACCAACCTCATTCATCCATCTACCATGTCTTTCCATCATGAAATCCTCATTACTTCTTTCCATTTATTTGCTTCACTAAATAGGTGTTACATTATTTTTCGCTGGTATGAATGATAACAGAGCAGTTCTGTAGGTTTCTTCTGGGTCTAAAGGACTATGTGCTTATGGTATACTTGTGTTGCCTCAAGCAGCTGCAGTATAAATTGACAGTCTGCCTACTATAAAATGCAAATTTCTCAAAGTCAAGGCATCTTCTTGCACAGTAACCATCATAATGCCTATAAAAATTCTAAAATTATTCAAAGGTTTACTTTATTTCATTTTGCATTTTTTTTTTTCTCTCCAGAAGTTCAAAGGATAACTCAGGCTGGAGTTTATTTGTAACCATCTGCTCAAGATGAGCAAACTGCAAGATGTAGATTCCCTACTGAAATTTAAGAATAGTTAAGTACAGCCTTGCCCAAATATCAACTGACTGCACAAATAACATTTATAAGACAAATTTCATCATTTAGAATTTGAAACAACTCCAGGATTTTAAACAATTACAAGTTTGATTTTTTTTTTTTCTACACATACCTACATTTTGATGTTAATTTTCATCCGTGTCATAATCAACAACCTTAGATATAATGCACTCAATGGAAGGGGTCATGTATTTCTTGTCTTATCAACATATTCTTAAAGAAAATTAAGGGTTTGAAATAATTTAGGGTTAACCATCAATTTTGGTGCTGTGAGGAAAGAAGGCACCTATCATATCTCTATTCCTTGGCAATCAGGTCCTTTAACCTCACAAATGTCTTGCCAAGTTGATGGAATTGCCTTATTTAATCAAGTCATGTAGGTGATTCTAGAACAATGAGATGTCTTTAAAGAGGTAAATATGTCTCAACAACTAATTCTTCCACACTTTTCTTAGAGTTCCATTTTTCTTGTGTTTGTAATGGATACATAACATGTACTCACAATTTATTCAAGAGATTTATTCAATCATATGTAAGATTATAAATAGGAACACTGTAATCAGTACTTAGACCATACAAGGTTTTTAATGATTCTTATTTATTACAAGTTTTAAACTTTAAGACTAAATGAAATAAATGTGCAATGTGATTCATTGCTCTTCAGGATTGGCATGACATCTAACTTCCAAGTTTCTCATTTTCCTCCCTTTTGGATGAGTGTCCATCAGAAGCTTTGATTATTGTCGGCTGAAAAATAATGATATTATGACTGTAAAGCCCATCCTGTTACCATGAAGGCAAAGAGCTATTCACAACATCCAGGAGGTGGGCATGCACAGGATATATAAAATGAAGATACTTGGAATGCTGAATACAGCATGAAGTAGCAGTTCCAAGCACAGCATATGGAGACTTGTTTTTTGGCTAAAATCCATTGTGTGACCTTGCAAAGGCTGTATGTTTCAGCACCTTAGCTTCTTCATGCATAAAATGGTGATAACAATAGTACCTATCCTGTAGGGTTATTATAATGTTTAAATGAATTTGTAGTTGACTTGAACGGTGTCAAATAGTTTGCCTGTTTGTTAAAATTTTCAAAAATGGATGAGAAGTATCTGTTTAGCTCCGTACCCTATTTATTGATTGGGTTGTTTGTTTTTATGTTGTTAAGTTTTTTGAGTTCTTTATACATTCTAGAGATTAGTGCTTCATCTGACATGCATGTGGCAAAAATATGCTCCCAAAGTGTAGGCTCTCTCTTCACCTCATGGACTGTTTCCATGGGCTAAGGAGCTGAACAGACACTTCTCAGAAGAAGATCTATAATTCATCAACAAATATATGAAAAAATGTTCAACATCTCTATGAATTAGAAAAATGCAAATCAAAACAACTCTTAAGATTTCATCTCCCTCCAGTCAGAATGGCAGTTATCAAGAATACAAGCAACAATAAGTGTTGGCGAGGAATGAGAGAAAAGGCACACTCATACATTACTGGTGGGACTGCAAATTGGTGCAGCCAATCTGGAAAGCAGTGTGGATTTTCCTTAGAAAATCTGGAATGGAACTACCATTTGACCCAGTTATCCCACTCCTCAGTTTAACCCAAAGGACTTAAAAACAGCATACTATCCTAATGCAACCACATCAATATTTATAGCAGCTTTATTCACAATAGCCAAACCGTGGAACCAACCTAGAAGCTCTTCAATAGATGAATGGTTAAACAAACTGTGGCATATATACACAACAGAATAGTATTTAGCAATGAAAGAGAATAAAATTATGGCATTTGCAGGTAAATGGATGGAGTTAAAGAATATCATGCTAAGTGAAGTAAGCCGATTCCCCAAATCCAAAGGCTGAATGCTTTCTCTGATAAGTGGATGCTAATCCATAAAGGGGCGGGTGGCATAGGATGAGAGAAGAAACTTTGGATTAGCCAAAATGGAAGGGGCATGGGGATAGGAAAGATGGTGGTATGAGATGGACCTCATTACCCTAGGTACTTGTATGATTCCACAAATGGTGTAACCCTACTTTATGTACAACCAGAGAAGTGAAAAATTGTGCTCTATTTGTGTACAATGAATCGAAGAGCATCCTGCTGTCACGTATAACTGAGTAGAACAAATAGAAACATTAGACCAAAAAATTTTTAATACACCGTTTTTCAGAAGAAGATTTTAATAACAGATTTCTATCAAAAACATGGATGGAAGTTAAGCAAGCATGAGAACACTTATTCCTTAGTGCAGATTTTGCCTCTTACCTTAAGAGTGGTGACATTCTCAGTAGTCTGTTGGGACCCACACCATGACTACTGCTGTAGTTTGAACCTAGAATGTCCCTCAAAGGCCCATGTGTTAAAGGCTTCACTATTGGGAGGTGTTATAACCTTTAAGAGATGGGGATAGTTTAAGGAAGTTAAGTCATGGGGGTCATGCCCTTGAAAAGGATTGTAGAGCCCCACCCCTTCCTCTCATTTTTTGCTCCCTGACTGGTGATATAGTGGTTATTTTGTTCCACCATGTATTCCCACTATGATGTACCACCATAGGTCCAAAGCACAGGAGCCAATCTATCATTGACTGCAGCCTCCAAAAGTGTGAGCCAAAATAAGGGTTTTCAATTCATTAAAAAAAAAAAAAAAAAATACTGAAATGCTTGCATACCACAGTGTTTATAAAAAACACACTTATAAATGCCTTGCCATTTGACCCGCCCCATAGCCAGCATTTTGTTATTATTGACTGAACTTTGATATAAAAATAAAATAAAAAACAAAACCTGAATTTTCTCTGAAGTTCACATCTTAATAATAATTCCTCTAAGCTTAATGCTGAAATCAAAACAAAACAAAACATATTCCTAATGCTACTGTACAAAAACAAGACCAGGCCTTAGTTTATTTTCAAACTCAGATGGTATCTTTCAAAGTAAATGCTCAAGACAAACAATAGCCACATCTGCTATATTGATGAAAAGTTTAGGAGCAGTTGAGAGCCTTTATTAATTTTCAATTGGAAATCAGATCATACAGTAGAGGAAAAATACAAATAATCATAGCAGTCATTTGCATATTAATACAACATTACAAAATCCTAATTAGGAAAGGATAATTTAAAAAGTGAAAAATTATCATCTTTTGTAGCTTCAAATGGTATAAACTGATGCTTTCTCAATAGTTTCTTAATCTTGGTCAACAACAACTGAAAACAATAACAAAACAATAAAAAGAAGAAGTGCTCAGTGGAGGACACAAACTCAGCTGCTCTCTTGTAAGCATTTTGAAAGAGAACTCTTTGTTGGGGAAGTCTATGAAAACAACGTCAGAGCTGATTACAAACACACATCACACCTCACAGGAGGCTGAATCCCATTGTTCAGGAATATGAAAAGTAGTTAAGACTTCGCTGACCACTTTATTAATGTGTTATTGAATCCAAACTGTTTGTACATCATTATTGATTTAAATGAATACAAAAAGATAATTGTGTAAAATTGATGCAAACCACCTAAATACCTTTTTAGTTTATTAAAGTAACTATATCACTTGAATGTATGATTGCAAAGTAAATTCTCAATCTAGGTGTGATTTTTTTTCCTATCACAAAAAAAAGGAAAACTGAATTAGCTTTTATTTTCAAAGGTAGATAACATGGTGGAACTCTGTAAAGGGTAATTTAATAGAGAAGTTTCAATATGCCAAACCGTAAGGGGCAATGGGGCATACATTTCTACCTTCATTTTACAGCAAAGCAATAACACGGTATTGCCTCTTATGGCCCTGGGTAGAATTTGTGAAAGCACCTCTGATACCGACTTCCTTCATTTTGTTTTACAAAAAAAGATATTCATAATTGGATAGTATCATTATAAGTTACCTCAGATTGCTAAAAACATCAAATTGTAAATTTAATTGAAATGCCTTCATAGTAGTTTTTAATATTAACAATGATAAAAATAATGTTCACTGTGCTTACAAAACTGAGCACCGCATTTTTGTAAAAACATCACAGAAATACAGCACAAATTTAAAGTAAAGGTCTTAAATGCAATTTTATCTAGCAAGTTTTCTCCAAAGAGGCTGCATGGTGTCATGAACATAATCTCTGTGAATTCACTATGATCCAAAGTTAGGCCATTAGAGTTGCAGACTCAGAAAATTGCTAATACAAGAACACTAAGCACCATCCCATTTCTCAGTACAGGGTCATATTAACAACAACAAAAAAATTGCAATTTCTAGCCTTTGTAAAAATTTATCAATTCCCAGTGCAATCCATATCTCTTTCACAAATACTGAAATATGACAAACATTTTATAAAAGATTTATTCATCATCTAGCTTATTCTTTCTTTACAGTAGAAGTATATGAAAGCCAATTAAAATCAGAAGAGATTTGGAGCTTGGAGAACCCAGTTCAGAACAGCATTAGAACCAATTTTCAATAGCTTACAGCCCAAGAAGTCTTGATATGGTCTTACCAGAAAGCACTTTTGCCTTGGGGAGATGGCTGGGAGATGGGTTAGGAGACTGCTGCATTGATCCTGCATTAGAGACTATTAAAATGCTATTTTGTTCACCTTGAAATAAAGACTGTGCATTATTCCCTGAGTTGCTGTGTGAAGTACACAGAATTTTATTTTTCTATTTACCTAAACATTCCCTAACCTGTACTTTGAACAACTTGTCACAGCATTATAGAAGATCAGAAATTAAGCTGAAATAAAGGCTTTGATGGTTTGTATTTTGACAGGTAAAGCTTTGGCTTGCCTTTTTCTCCTTTTACAAGTGAATGTTCCTAAGGCATCTTCACCTGGGAGTAGACCTTGTATTGGTAATCAGAGGAAAAAGGATACAACTGCTTCTTTGTACCCAGTGCATTAAAAAACCACAATGAACAAAATAGACCTAGATGATGTTCAAAGTTATGGACTTGTTAGTAGGATAGGCAGCCATGACAGGTGGGTAGCCGGAAGGACTGTGAAGAGCAATAATTTATAGGGAGGAAATCGGACATATGCATCAAATTGAGTGCACAGGTTACAGGACTGGGGATAACAGGAAACTTCAAAGCAAGCAAACATCTGGAGACTGGGAGCTGGGATGTCCATCCTTCCGCATGCCATAGGTAATTATAACCCCTTATGGGAGCTATTACTTAAAATCATGGGGAAACTTATGGAAGCACAAAAGCTTCAGACAATGGGGCCTGGTGTGTAAGAACCTCCCCCAGCCACAGTTAATTGTAACCTGTTAAGGGAACTACAGTTCCTGGACCCTGTCATCACTACCTATTGTGACCAGGTCAATGCCACTCTCACAAAGCCAATTTGCTGAGGGCTATTCAAAGGGGTAATGGATCACTTAAGGAGGTATGAGAAATTGAGGCATGAACAAGTGGGCACAAAACCCTTTAAAACTCCCAACTCTGTCAGAGCCATATTGACCATCCTGAGGTGACATGTTCAGTCTGTTCTGAATGTCTATTCTCTCTTTTTTAAAAATTGTTATTTTTAGATATACATGACAGTATACTATATTTTGACATATATTATACATACATGGAATAGAACCCATTCCAAATAAGATCCCATTCTTGTACATGATATGGCATTACATTGGTCATGTATTCATACATGAGCATAGGAAAGTTATGTCCAGTTCATTCTACTGTCTTTTTTATTCGTATCCCTCCCTCCCTTCCTTTAATTCCCCTTTGTCTAATCCAATGAACTTTTATACTTCTTCCCTTCCCTACCCTCCCTTATTGTGGGTTAGCATCCACATATCAGAGAGAACATTTGGTCTTTTTTTTTTTTTTTGTACTAGTTCATTTCACTTAGCATAATATTCTCCACTTCCATCCATTTACCAACAGATGCTATAATTTGTGGTATATATAACCAATATTGTGAATATATATACCACATTTTCTTTATCCATTCATCTATTGAAGGATACCTAGGTTGGTTCCAAGGTTTAGCTGCTATAAGTTGAATTAAGCTGCTATAAACATTGATATGGCTGTGTCACTGTAGTATATTATTTTAAGTCCTTTGGGTATAAGCTGAGGAGTGGGATAACTAGGTCAAATGGTGGTTCTAAATTTTCTGAGAAATCTCCATATTGCTTTCCATAGTGTTTACACTAATTTGCAGTCCCACCAGCTATGCACAAGTGTACCTTTTCCCCCACATTCTTGCCAACTTGTACTCTTGATAATTTATTGCTACTTGTACTCTTGATAATTGCTGTTCTGACTGGAGTGAAATGGAATCTCAGTGTAGTTTTGATTTGCATTTCTCTAATTGCTAGAGATGTTGAATATTTTTTCATATATTTTTTGACCTTTGTATTTCTTCTTCTGTGAAGTGCCTGTTGAACTCTTTTGCCCATTTATTGATTGGGTGATGTGGATTTGGGGTGTTCAACTCTTCCCTGCTACTGTGTGCAACTTGTATCAAGTACTTCTTGCAAGATGGCAAGAACTGGTGGCTGTGCATTTTCATGGTTGCTGTTTCTATGAGTCTCCTCCTCCGCATCAGGCTAACTACCACATGGTCACAAAAACTTCAATGTCATTTTTAAATGCATGCAAAAGGAATTTATGACCTCATCTGAATATATTAAGAAGTGTACCCAATGTATACAACATCTTCCCCCAAAAAAGATGGTGAAATTGTTGCAGGAAATAATAACCATTCAAATCTTCATCTCAATTTGTAGCAGTAGTGAGATAATTAAAAGGCATAGTATATTTTTCCCAGTGTGCATCCTTAAAATATAAAAATCAAATTCAATCTTCTGCAAATTAGTTAACAGTGTTCTTATTTATTATGTAGTTCATCATGTAATTCAGCTTTTCAACTTAAAAAGTAAGAAACTAATGTGTTCACCCATGGTGAAAGTGGATACTAAGGAATATAATACAAATCCATAGTTTTTTTTTTTTTTTTTTTAAACTCAAACTAAATCTCAAAACTATTTCTGAAGAAAAATGTTACTAGAATGATTGAAAAGACATGTGGGAAAAATCATATCCATGTATCAGGGATAAAAAGATCTCAGATCAAATAACACAGCAAGCTCTGTTGCTTTAGTCTTCTCAAAGCAGCTTCAAACAAGACAATGAAACTGAGAAATCGGAGAATGTGAAAACCTCAGAGATTGAGGTGGGGGGGTGGCAAAGGAAGACTCTCAGAATAGTTGCTAGGACAGTTTCCCCTTCCAAAATAAACATAGATCTCTAAATGTCTCATGGATAGTACAGGTTCAACCTGAAAACATGAACAGCAAAGCTATCTGTCTGCTTAATAAAGAAGTGAACCATATGAAAAGGAAAAGGTAATTAGCATTCAACTAATAGGCACCAGGATTTGAGCACTCCCAATTGAGCACTTTGAAAAAGTAACTCTTCAACTCATTTAAATATGCTGGATGTTGAGCACCAGTTGAGCGCCTTCACAGCATGCTGGGTACTGATTGAGCTATTTCGAAGCACATCCAGCACTTTTCTATGTGAATTCTTAGCCAGATTTCCATATCCCCAACCCTCCCCTTGCCCACACAGCTGCTAAGCATGAGGTGCTTTCCTTGTATGAAATTCCTTGGTCAATTAGAATACATTTTAGTCTTTCATCTTTCACATTCTAAGAGAATTAAGAAATAATAATAATTAGTGAGTATATGTCAAATTGGAGTTCATTTTTGCTAAAGAGATATCAGTTAAGCCAATTCCATCCCATAAGGACTGAAATTAAATTTTAGAAATTAACAAACATGCTGAGAGCTGTGAGACTGTGCCCAAACTTTACTGTGGACATTACAAAGGATTTTCAATGGTTTATTCCTCTAGGTGTTAAAATCAGCCCAGAAATAAAGAAATCTGAGAATCATGCAATTTCCTTGAGCTTGGCAACTGTGTCAAGATTCTCACAGGGCAGGTTTTTGTGAATAAAAAAGAAAATGTTTTCATTCAATTCCAGGCAATCATTTTTTTTTTCTGGTCTACATTTTGTTCAAATGAATGAAACAATTAAGTATTTATTGAGCAACAATTGTATGTAGGCAGTATGTCAGATACTAATGAGGATATGACATTTATAATAACCCTGAACTCAAAGTTTTATCATTTTGTTGGAGAAATAGTGCAACATCTTAACCTACATTGAAATATGTTACTTTCTTTCCTAAAACTTAATATTCTTTTAATTTATCCTTTCCTGAGTCCTCATATTTAAATTATAATATTTTACTGCAGGTATTGTTTTGAAGTCAATTTAGTTGTTTTGTTTGCTTATGGGAAGAGATGGGAATAAATGACTAAAGAACAAGGGCCTGGAATCAGATCCTGGATGTAAAAGTACATAGAGATGCCAGTTCTAGGTGGTCCTGTCCAAGTCACCAGCTGATATTCCTAGCTCACAACATTATAATGCTATCTTCACATATTTTTATACAAACAAACAATAACAAAAAAAAGAAACAACAAAACACAACCATCTACTTTTTCAAAGATAAGAACTGGATCTCTCAGATCTTACAGTCTATGACAATTGTGAACAGTTAGTTCTCCAGTTGGATAATTAAAATACTATTACAAATAAATAAATATAACATATCTCACCAGTTTTTTTTTTTTTTTTACTCTTCCCTCAACTGAAAAATAAGGGAATTAGACTTGATTTTTAAAATATTGTTTCATTTAATCTCTTAATGGAAATTGTAATAATTAGTCCAGAACTGATCAGAACTCTAGTGAGGGGAGGAATCATTGTGAGGACAAGTTCTCACTTTCAGTTGTGTTTTGAGAAATTGTGGTTAGCTTTTGGTTTAGCATTTTTTGGAATTTAATCAATTTGAAAATCAAATCCAATGTTAGGCCAACATTCTCACTGAAGGATGGAAAGTGAAAGGGATACAACGGATGTATAGGGCTCAGTTCTTATTTAAACCAGCAGTGATAAAACCATCACAGTCAAGGAACTACAATTATTAATCTCTGGAAAAAAAATGTACTGCAAAAATTTACCACTTATTTAGAGATTGCTAAGTATAATACATTGGGTTGCACATGATATACAATTTGAAGTTTAATTAATTAAAGAAATTAACTCATGAAGTTTACAGTCTAATGAAGACAATAATAATGAGAATACTGGTAACAGATTTATGAAATCTTAAGACTTGCAGACACATGTGAACATTATACAAAACTAGAAAAAATAAACCGGTCATTCATAGGGATATTTAAAAGTCCATATTGTTACATCCTTATTTTTTGCCTCACTGGTTATTATCAGAATTCTTCTCTTTCAGAGTATGAAGTAATTACTTCATTCAGAATGTATTAGCATTTTTAGGAACCCTTTTCTTTTGTGTTGGGACCTCCAGAATGGTTTCCACTGAGTCAGTTCAGCTATGTCAATTTATGTCTGAAAAACTTTCCTGGTGGGTACACAGAGGTGTGTTTGCATTAGAAACTTAATTATAAGAGAAAGTTTCTGGACACTTGGGGGCTGACACCTTGATGCCCTAGTTAGATCCACTCACCCTGTGGGAGATATTGTCTTACCCCCAACCTCCCTGCTTACTGTGTATAATGGAGAACCCCAAATTTGGTGTGGGTTCTAAGAATCTAGGTGGCAGCACTAATCTGAGATTATCGTACCAGGTTCCATGTGTCTCAGTGCTAAACATCACAGAGAAAGGGGTTGCAATAAAAAATAGGTAAAATATAAGATTGGCAGTATTTTAGGAAGTGAAAAGAACACAATAGACTGTTGCTTTTGATTCAAGTAAGGGAGCGATGCTGGTGAAATAAGGGTTAGTGTTGGGAAGCCTGGGAATTCTATTGGGTTGGAGGGAACATTTTGCTGTGGTCATGAGGCACAGGACAATATCAGTGTAGTTTGAAAATGACCTATGAATTTCCCCCTAAGTAGCACTCATCTCCAAGAAACATCTGGAGCATCTGGATCATTGACATAACAACCTGAATGCCAGAATCCTTGTGGAAAGGTGAAAGGAAATGTGAGGTTTTGAAAAAACCTCAGGGATCCAGCTCTGAGAGTTTAGAGAGAACCAGTGTTCCAAAAAAATTAGTTAGTGGGGATTGCCAGGAAATAATTCCTTTATTGTTATCATCTTCAAAAATGAATATGTCTCAGGCAAATGGGTCAAGAAATGCAATTAGCTACCATTTGAAATGCAATTCAATAGGTGTACTAATTGCAAACCTTCTTAGTTACTTATATTGAAAAGTTATTTATGTTGTTATTTATGGCGTTAAGGATTTATCACCAAATTTCTACACTCTCCCAATGACAGTCATACTGAATTTTAGACAAAGGTTTTTTTAAACATAAAATCTATATCTATAGCAGGCTGGCCTGCTAGGTTGAGGTGTTTATTATATAGTCTTAGTTTTCAAACCCATCAATTTATCTTGAAAAAGAACAACAATGATAGAACAGAGGCTGGATAATTTGTAAATACCCTAAGGCTTATAATACCTAAAAAACAGTTACAGGGATGTAAAACACGAATTCTACGTATCACATCCAAGTTGCTCTTGAAATTGTGATTTCATTTCTGCCAAATGTTTGTGAAATGTTTTGTTTGTAGCAACACTGAGCTCAAGTTAGGTTCACCAAGACAGGGCCTGGGCCGTGCTGAAAAGTGGTATCAGGCTCTCCCAGAAATTGAAAACTTGTATTGCTAAGAAATATTTTCAGCCCCACGCCCCTTTCTGGACCCAGTTTTTCAGTTCTGCAGCTCTTTTAGCCCTGCTCAGGACAGTTGAACTTTAGCAATGGGGGAGACATCCTTGCCAGTTGTTTCCTCCACAAATACAAGGTGAGGTTGATGAATTTTAGGAACCTCTTAAAGGGGCATTCACATTATTCTTTTGTACTGAAAGTACACATTCAGCATTTCTAGTGATCTTCTTATTCCAATAAGTAAGCACTATCTCATGAATCACTGGAATCCTAACAATTCCTTTAATTCCAAACTTCCTTCATGTCATAATACATTTCCTCTATTCTCTCTCTGTTCATCTTTCTCCCTCCTTTCTCCATAGTATATGAATATATACTACAACTAAATCTATTTTTTTAGTCCAAATATCCTGTTTCTGTCAATGCTTAAGGATACAAATGACAAAAAACCAGAATCTCAATTCCTCTATTATGAAACATGAAATAGATCTTACTTATAAAAGTTCACAGACAAGTTCTCCATATACATTATTTTATAGGAGTTAGGCATACCAACTCCCTCTGCTGTCAAGAGTGAAATGTTGGGAAGACTTTCCACTTTCATTGAAGACCTCGGGAGTCAACACAGCATACTTTTTACTAATGATCTACACTTGGTTTTGCTATTGCTTGCTGCCTGACATGGGTTAGTTTCACAACCTTTCTGTGTCTCAGTTTTCTCATCTGTAAAACGAGGCCAAACATTGTACCTAATAGGTTTTATGTAGTGACTAAATGTGAAAATATGTAAAACACACTTAAAGCAGTGTCTGACACATAAGAAAACTCAATGTTAGTCATCACCTCTGGCAACTACTTTACAATATTAAAACTCTATAATATTTGAGTCAACTCATTTCTTGCTGCCAATTAGTGGTAGTTATCAAATTGTGTATGATTCTTTCCTTTTTCTTTTTCACTTATTTTGTGCTAAAAATTCCAGGCACACTGATTGACCCTTGGATGTTAAGACCACAACATAACCTTCCTGTTTAAATGCTCTTAGAAAGTTAAATGTTGGGCTGGGGTTGTAGCTCAGTGGTAGAGCGCTTGCCTAGCAGGCATGAGGCACTGGGTTCGATCTCCGGCACCACATAAAAAAAATAAACAAATAAAATAAAGTTATTGTGTACATCTACAAATAAAAATATATTAAAAAAAGTCGAATGTTACTTGCAAATCAGTTACACTCTCAAAAAATACATTTCATAACAAACGTGAAAAAATAGTGTATAACTTGGAAATGATTACTAATCTAAAAAAAACAATAACATGCACATAATCTACTTAATCTAGAGAAATGAATATTTGTATGTGATTCCTTTAATATTTCATCTATGTGATGATGATATTATGATTCTCATTCCACTAGATTTGTTGAAGATGATACACAATAACCTGTATAGTAATTAGTAGAGTCAGACACATGAAAAGAACCCAACAATGCTTGTTAGCTATTGCTAGGAGCAAAATAAAAAAGAGTTTTCAAATGCCAGCAATGAAATTCCATTGAGAACAAAATCGAACAGTTATAGATCAGACACCATCAACCAGGTTTCATTTTATTTCCTGCCACACCTAGAACAGGTACTGCTGAGCTCTAGTGGGTGGAGGCATGGCCATACTACAATGAGCAGGACATCTTCTTACAACAAAAACTTACGTGGTCCAATGCCTCAACAAAGCTGATGTCAAGATGAGAAGCCAGGGCTAGGCAGCCAGTTAGGCAGAACTTGAATCCAGATTCCATGTTCATTCTTCTGTTATCCTGTCTCCTTTGACGTTCACAGTTTTCACCTACTAATCTGTTATCATCTTCCTTTTGACTTGGTATTCTAGAATTCTACTTCTGATAGCCTGTGTTCCCTCTCCTCTCCACTCCATACATACCTTGTGAACTTTCATCCCACCATCTCTATTCCACTTCTCTTCATTCACAGAAGAATGCCCTTCAGACGCATTGTTTTAAATCCAGATTATAAATTCTGAGTTTCAAGTATTAACTTTGTGAAAGTTGTCAGAATCAAAATGGAATTATTTGTTTCTATCCTAACAAATAAATTAAATAAAGGCAGAAGGTTAGGAAGAACATTCACATATGATCACCTGGTAATGACCATCACAAAAGACTACCAGAGCCAGAAAGGCCACCAATCTTATGCAAAAAGTCCTTCTGCAAGTACTTTGGATTAGACAAAGGGGAATGAAGGGAAGGGAGGGTGGATGGGCATAGGAAAGCCAGTAGAATTAATTAGACATAAATTTCCTATGTTCAATATGAATATGTGACCAGTATAACTCCACATCATATACAACCGCAAGAATGGGAAGTTATACTCCATGTATGCATGATATGTCAAAAGTACGTTCTGTCATGTATAACTAAAAAGGACAAATTACCAAAAAAAAAAAAAAAAAAAAAAAAAAAAAAAGTCCTTCTGCAAGGACATCTGCAGAGTAAATTACACTCAGCCTCAGAATGAAACCACCCTTGTTATTAACCCTTGTGGCCAAAGATTATTATTTCAAAATATTGTTTGTAATCTTCCTCATTTTTCCCTTTAAAATTTCCCCCTTACTTCAATCTTTTTGAATACACATTTTTACTAGAACACATGTATTCCCATTGCAATGCGAAGCTATGTCCAAATAAATATTATTATTTTTTGGAGAATCTCTGATTGCTATTTAGGTTGACAATTTAAATGTTGTCCCCCAAAAAAAAAAAAAAAAAAAAAAAAAAAAAAAAACCAACAACAGCAACAAAAACTTATTTAGGTAATTAGTATTTTAGACCAAATGGATGTACATGTTTTTATAGCTTTACAATTTGATGAACAGCTCTAAGTTTAATCTTTAACCCTCAAGCTACAAATTCTGTTTTTATTCTAATATAAACAGGTTTTGCTAGAAAATTCAAATGAATCTTTTTAATGTTCTCCATCCAGGCAGTTGATTTTCATCTTATTTATCTGTATTACAGTCAGAAAAATGTCTGAATAGAATTCTAACCTAGGAGACTGGCTAATTCTTCAACAAACTTTCAGGGGTAGTAATACCTTAAGATCTGCTCCTCTACACATCTAAAATATTGATTGTGTCAGTAAGCATTTAAGGGATTGATTAAGTTCTAGGAGACAGAGTCACAGTAACCCAGCTTGGCAAATGGGTTTTGACTCCTGTGCTAACTAAGATTCATTTGCCATGGCTGCCCAGTATGGCAGGACAGACTGTAATATTCTCCACTTCTTTGTACAAATGGAAGTCATGGTACTTATACAATATATTTATTATATACATATTAAGAAAATTTACAAGAAACTGACAAATTGCTAATTTGCTTATTTGCAACAAACATATCTCTGTTTGCTTAGAATTCACCTGCTCACCATTTTCCTGACTTTAAGAGATGGTGCTGAAAGTACAAGAAACACAGAATATGCATGATTTTGAAGACTTTTTGACTCACATCATGGTAAGTCCTGATGAATTGTGCCTGACAGGCTACCAAGAATGTCACTCTATGTTGGCACACTCTTGCCTTCCAGGGCTGTTGCTGTCTTCACATTTAAACATTACCAAATTCCAATCTTCAAATTCATCATTAGGTCTATTCAAACTACTTCCTTCATTTTAATTTTTACACAATTTCATGGAGGGAAAACCCAAGAAAAATGTAGTTGCCCTGGATTCATTCACATTCTAGACTTGCTTTGATAAGATTATAGCAAATTATGTTAAGACTTTGAAAGCAGCCAAGATTGCTCAGTTATACTGCAACAAATAGACTTTTGATATAGATGATATAGATAACAGGAAATCTAAGTTATTTGTCTGCAGAATTTATTTGATTAGGTGGTAGATAACAAGTTTGTTTTCTTTATTCTCAATTCCTTTGGGAGTGATTTAACTGTTTTTTTTTTTTTCCTTATGGTTTTATTGTTTTGCACATTTATTCCATTCTCCTTAGTAGTCTATATCCTTTGCAGTATAGAATCATGTATCATTCATTATTGTATTCCTACAATACTTCCTACACTGACTTGCACATATTTAAATGAATGAAAGTGAATAATGGATTAGAGAAGGATTTCAATTTCTATGTCTTTAAAGTTAAAACAAAGTGAATTTATATTTTAAATAACACTACACAACTTTCACTTATGTTCAGATATTTTCTTGTTTGTTTTAATAAACAGATGGAATGAAAGTGTTCAACATACATAAAAATGTAAAATAAAGGGAAAACTAGCATAGTAGATGCTGCAAAGTCAAAAATATTAAATGACCTGTAGACTCTTGGGAGAAATTCATATCAATCTGTCCAATAATATCATATCCCATCAGTGAAGATAATGTCTGATTTGCAAGTTTAGACTCATCAGAACCTTGTTCTTTGCTCAGTTTCCATGTTCAAGGAAGCATTCTGAAGATTAAACTGAGCTCCAATCAAAACAGCAAAACCTGAAGCTACTTCAGGCCTCATTATCAAGACCTGTTGTACATAATTTTGGTCAAATCAAAAGCAAAATAAGTTTGATAATTTTTTATTCAACAAAAAAATTCCACAAGTCTGGGTTATCTGGTTTTAGACTTTCAGGTTCAATATAAGTTTACTGAGCTAAGGTGAAAACTTGGATTCGAGAATGGTTCAATTATAATTGAAAATTGTGATGTAGAAAAATGTAATTAAGTCAGGAATGAATCAATGACTGTTTGAAATTTACTTTTTATTAAATCCAGCTAAATTAAAGTTCTTCCTTTTGGAATTTTATGTGACTTTAAATACCATATCTATATGGAATTATTGAGTTTTGGGGTGACTGGACACTAGCTGCTACTTGATGACCTATGACTATTATTGGGTCCTTGGAAAGAGTTCCAGCTTTTACTATAATTAACCCAGTATCATTAATTTTTGTGATCACGGGGTCATGGGAATGTTCTTATGCCAATGACCTTATGAACAGAGTTCTTCATTTTCTCCTAAAGTCATGTGCTTCACATTAGAGGAAAAAATATGACCTAGGCACACATGTAGCACAGGAATAATAAATCTATTATTTCAAATACATGACAACTGCCATTTTATAAACTGGTGGCAGAAATTTCCAATATTCTTTCCCATATGGGAAATAAAATGTATCTTTACCTCCACTTTCCATCATGCAAAACAATCAATTTCAGATAAACTTCATATATAAGTGTAAACATATTTTATATTTAAAATAAAACAAATTTCTGGATAGAACATGTTTATATTTTCATGATCCTTGAGTAGGAAGCTTTTACTTAAAAAAGACAAAAGTACAAACTATAAAGGAAAACAAATTAACAACAGGCTACATTTGAAATTAGAACTTTCATTCACCAAAATCCACTGTTTTCAGGGAGAAAAGACAGACAGTGAGGGAAGATATTTAAAATAGACTCTTATCCATCATATGCACAAAAGGCTCTAACAAATTATGAAGGGGGAAAATGTAAGCTGAACATGCACTTCCTAAAAATAAAAATCTAAAAATCCAATAAATATACAAAAATAATCCATCAGGAATATGTAAATTAAAAAAAGAAAATCAGAATCTACCATCATAAATAAAACAAAATAACAAGTGTTGGTAAGGAAGCGAAATATTAGAATGCTTTTAGTTGCCACCAGTAATAATAAAGTTGGAGTGACACTACAGAAAACTAACAGTATCAGCATGAATATATGACTTGTCTTATGCATACTTCTGGAGCTAGTAATTCCATATTTAGGTACATGCCCCACAGAAACAAATACATACACAAAAAATATGTATGTAGAACCATTATTTGCAAAAGACAAAACTGGAAAAAATCAACAACAGAAGTAGTATAAACTGTGGCATATACGTACAATGAAATACTTTGAAGCAATCAAAATGAATGAATTTTTCCTCCCTACTTCATGGAAGAATCTCATAGATAAAGTGCTGAGCAAAAGAAAGGAGTCAAAACATTATATATATACTAAATGATTCCTTTTTTAATTTTTAAAATTTGTTCTAATTAGCTATATTTTAACAGTAGAATGCATTTCTTTTTTTTTTTTTTTTTTTTTTTTTTTTTTTTTTTTTTTGGGGGGTACTAGGGATTGAACTCAGGGGCACTGGACCACTGGGCCACATCTTCAGCCCTTTTTCGTATTTTAATAGAGACAGGGTCTCACTGAGTTGCTAAGTGCCTCACTATTGCTGACGCTGGCTTTAAACATGCAATCCTCCTGTCTCAGCCTCCCAAGTGCAGGGATTACAGGTGTGCGCCACCACGCCCAGCATAGAACACATTTTGACACATCATACATACATGGAGTATAACTTTTCATTCTTCTGGTTGTACATAATGTAGAGTTACAGGGGTTGTTTAATCATATGTACACATAAGGTAATATTGTCTGATTCATTCTACTGTCATTCCTACTCCCATACCTCCACCCCTTCCTTCACTTCCCCCTGTCTAATCCAAAGTACCTCTATTTTTTTTTTTTTTTTTTTTTTGGGGGGTACTAGGGATTGAACTCAGGGGCACTGGACCACTGGGCCACATCTTCAGCCCTTTTTCGTATTTTAATAGAGACAGGGTCTCACTGAGTTGCTAAGTGCCTCACTATTGCTGACGCTGGCTTTAAACATGCAATCCTCCTGTCTCAGCCTCCCAAGTGCAGGGATTACAGGTGTGTGCCACCACGCCCAGCATAGAACACATTTTGACACATCATACATACATGGAGTATAACTTTTCATTCTTCTGGTTGTACATAATGTAGAGTTACAGGGGTCATTTAATCATATGTACACATAAGGTAATATTGTCTGATTCATTCTACTGTCATTCCTACTCCCATACCTCCACCCCTTCCTTCACTTCCCCCTGTTTAATCCAAAGTACCTCTATTATCCACTACCCCTTATTGTGAATTAGCATGGGAATATCAGAGAAAATAATTGACCTTTGGTTCTTTGGGATTGGCTTATTTCACTTAGCATAATATTTTCCAGTTCCATCCATTTACTGGCAAATGCCATAATTTCATTCTTCTTTAAGACCGAATAATATTCCATTGTGTATATATACCACAATTTCTCTAAATGATTCTTTTCATATAAAGCTTAACATCAAATACTAGTTTATTGTCCACAGCATCCACCACAGTGGTGGAATGATTAACTGATGCAAGCAGTGATCCGGATTGAGAAAATTAATCAGAAATTATAGAATAAGGCAAAGACTAATTTATTAGTTAAAGCAGGGACTGGAGGGTGACCAGCCCTGGTAGGAACTGGATCTGACAACAAAATGGAGCCGGAGCAGTCATTTATGTGAATAGGTATACCAAGGGATTCAGTAAGGAGCTTCTACAGGAAAACAGGATGACAGTGGGGAAAACAAATTGTTTGGGGCTTGGCAGGTTACATATATCTCCAGGGGGCTGCATTTGAATCTAAGGCTGTGAGCTAAGGCAGGATGTCAGCCTGATCTAGGCTTTCTCAAATCAGGGTATTCACCCAGAAGTTCCCAGAAAAGTAGCCTCCCTGCCTTATGATGACTCAAACAAACCCATAATTCATAAATGGCTTCCAACACTAGTTTATTGAGTTAAAAGCCAGAATGCCCTTGACAGGGATCATAGCTAGGGGGTTCATAGGAGGAGAATGTGGGAATAATAGTTATGTTCTCTTTCTCAGTCTTAAGGCAGGTGGTAAGTAAGATTGTTGAGTTGTAAATGTTTATAACTTATTCTATTATCTATGAATATTTTATTTTTAAAATATACTTTAAATGCATAGCAGTTATCTATTAACACAGTATCATGCAATGGATATATTTTGGAAAAAAATATTATCATATTTTCCTTTTTAAAATATCATTGAAATAGCTCATCTTTAAAACTGTTTATTGCTTGATGTTCCCAGATAATTCCATTTAGAGAAAAATGTGTTATTTAAATAACTATTATATTAATCTGATGAGCAGAACTCTTTCTATATCTGTTGAGACAAGTTACTTTCATTTGGATGCTAAACTTTCCCAGAGACTCATTTATGGGAACTGCTAATGTAGTTGAAGAAAGTAACTTTGTCTTTCTGTTCTTTGACAGTATCAAAATTCATTCTTTCTGATCCTAGGATACAGTGCAATAGAACGAAAACTAACCCATCAGGTAGGCTTAAGGGATAAGAGATATTACTCTTCTTATTGTAGAGTAAAAGGATCTCATGTAAATGTGGGGTTCCTTCCCGAAAATTTAAAGAGAAAATCCTACATTAGAAATGATAGTCATTGTCATACAAATACTAAACCTCCCTGCTTTCAAATAATGGATATATCTTATTGGACCTAAAATCTAAAAAACCCTGGCCAAAACATTCTTTTTTAAGTAGGAACTTTATATTCTTTCTGGAAAGACTATAACTTATGCAACAACAAATTAAACACTATTCCTATATCAAAACTTGTTTTTCAAGATTTCATTCCAATCCATACTTAAATCAAACCATGTAAACACTCTTGTTTCACCATATTCATTTCAAGGACACTCACACTTACACTGTGACAATTTTCTGCAGATATCACAGCAGGTTGATTTACTCAGCTGTTCATAACTGCAGTATTTTTCTTAAAGCTTTGAAACTCTTAAATAAGAGGTGGAGCACTAATTGTAGATATTTAATGTATTGAATTTCTGAGACTTCAAAGGAAACATAATTAACTCAATGCCATATAATTGCTCCAGGGACAGAAAAATAAAGATGCAAACAGAATTGATATGCCTATATTTCCCCTTAGCAATTAAATAACAACGGTAAGTGAGCAATTTCTTCTTTAAAACTCATTCTTTTGACTTTTAATATTTCCTTTGAACATTACAATAACTTTACACACCAAGCTATGAAGTGTAAGAAACGGTGAATTTAGGAGATCTGTTATTGACCTCATTGACCAGCATTTCTCCCCTCTGCCTCTCCTTGTTTTAGTTGTTTACTGAACTGGGGTGTCTTTCTGCCCTCCTCATAACCTTTTGTTCTTCTATCTTTCCTATTATCCCAATCCATCCATGTCCTTCAAGCTTCATTTGTCTTTCTACCCATCATAAACTCCATGGTAAGGCAATTTCTACAAATACTTGTCTTAGGATCTGACAATCATGAACCACTTTGACCCCCTGAAAACTTAAGTTTACCAGTTTCCAAGTCTGGTACACCAAACATCCCTACCATCTACTACGGATACCAGCTGCAGAGGTGTTGAACATTGCTAGAAGGAGTTACAGAATAGTATTGATTAGATCCTGACAGGCCTTTAATGTTCTCACCTGTAAACTTAGAATTGACCAAAATGTTACATGTTGTATATTCTGACTGAAAATGTCATGATTTCATATGAGTTCTTAAAAACTAAAAAAATTGTTTTTAAAAATCTTTTGTTTCTTTAATTTTAATCTCTAAAAATATGGAAAAAAAATTGTTTGAGGACTTTCAACTCAAGAAGGTTCAAAAGGGATGATTCTCGGGCTGTGGCTGTGACTTAATGGCAGAGCCCTTGCCTAGCATGTGTGAGGCACTGGGTTCAATCCTCAGCACCCTATAAAAGTAAACAAATGAAATAAAGGCATTCTGTCCATCTACAACTACCAAAAATAAATAAATAAAAAATAAAAGGAATGACTCTCAAAATCCCATTAAAATATATAGTGGATGGCTATATAAAGCAATGACCATGAGGAAAAAGAAAGGTGCCATAGAAAGGCATTTTAAAATAAATTACTAAAAAACAACAAAAAAAAACAGAGATTGCAGTGATATGTAATGAAGCATGTGGGAGGAGCCATAGATTATATATCATCACAGGGGACAGCACCTGAGCACACAGACCTCTATCCAAACTCTAGAAGTCTTGGTACTTAGAAATGTCAGGCACAACAGAGGGTAAGAAATGAGGTGGGGATATGAAAATTCTGAGAGTACAGTTGATTTTTGTCATTTGCAGTGCTAATGTTCTATAAAATTCCCTGTGACACTGAATTCCTGAATACTGTAGTATTGCTCATTGGGGAAATACAAGAGTGTGGTTCCTACAGATCTCTGATTCTATATATTTCTACTTAAAGATACTTGATTATATTTTGTTATTTATTAGCATTGAACTCAGTCAAAGGTCCTATAAGTCATGTCTGAATAATGCTTATCTAATAGCCCCTTTCTCTGTAAGATACATGAAAGTTTTTTTGTGTGTTTAGGAAAACTATGTAGCTCTTCAGCAGTTTTTAGGGCATTTTAAGCAGCAAAATCACACACACACACATGCAAAGGTACAAAATTTTAAAAATAGCCCTAAATAGATTGGGAAAGCTGTTTATTACAGTATGAGAATTGAAACAGGAATGATGAGGGTGGCTTTTGACCTTATCTGGGAATATGGTCTGTTGGACAACTCAAATTTTTCCAACTCTGAAAATAAGTGAACACAAAACACCCTAAATATTGATTTTGGAGTTATACATAAATTTTAGTGACTAGGGAAATTAATAAATAGGGAATTAGTGAATAAGGAGGATGTATGTTGATTCTCTCAGGGACTTCTCACACACTGTCATGTGCAAAATGTCCCTGAAAGTAACATTTATTCTTAGGAAAAAAAAAAAAAAAAAAGCTTAAATTGTCTTAAAAATATAGGTGTAGTTGGACTTTCTGGGGGGTAAATGGGGGCAACCAATGTTAGCATAAGTAATGTAGAGCTAAGATAACACAATCACATACATGTAAAATCTAGTTTTGCCTCCAATAAAATGTAAATGTTCCAACTGCTCAATTTAAATGATGGAGAGCCAGAGTACAATGAAGCCATGCCATCAATGTTATGAGGTCAGTGATTTTTAATCTAGGAATTTATAATTAGCCAAATTATTCATCAGGGATGAAGTGAGAATAAATACCCATTCATAAATGAAGAGTGATAAATTTTACCTCCCACACACCCTTCTTTAAAAAGTTACTTGAAGATAGTCCCTGGAAAAAAAGGAAACTAAGAAACTATCACACATGGATCCAAGAATTTGTTGCTCTGACCCACAATTTTTTCAGATCTAAAGGAAGGGCCAGAAAAAGAGCAGAAAGAATGGGCTCCGAGAGGGAAGGATCTGTGAAGAGGAATCAGGGATTTTGATTTGCTCCGAAAGATAAGAATTGAAAACTTAAGCAACCAATAAAGATGAAATGAAGAAAAAGTAAGAAAAATAATAATTCAAATGAAAATTCTAAAGGTGAGAGAAAAAATTCAACATAATCATACCTTAATGCTTTATTATGCCATGAAAACTATTAATAGTGATAAAAAGATAAGTACATTGATGGATTGTTTTTTTCTTATGGATTTGACTTTTAACCAAGGTATGAAAGTTTTATTTATCGTTACCAAATAAAAGATATGTGTTTCAGCAAACTATGTATAAAAGTGAAACTGTTAATCATAGAAGTTGGGAGGGGAAAGTGGAAGAAGAATTGTGAAAAAAAAATCTTTGTACATACTACTCTGTCTCTAGTAGGTAGTACAGGAATCAAGGTATGGTGGTGTTATTTAAAATTGTTTTAACTATTGAGAGGAGGCATGAGTATGGATGAAGTAGATGAACGAAAAGTTCATTTAACATGCCAGAAAAGAAGCAGGATGAATATAAAATAATAAGTCAATGAATAATAAACACCAGAGTAAGGAAAAGTAGGAAAAAAAAATAATAAAGAGCTGATGGAATATTATATAACCACTAAAATTATGAGGGATACTTCATACATGTCAACAGGAAAATCTCCTAGATGTTCCCATGTTAAAAAACAATCCAGAAGGAGAATTTATACTTAGTATACTATTATTTCTGTAGAAGACTAAAAAAAAAAAAAAAATGTGTGTGTGTGTTGTGTACCCGAAATTCACAGGGGATGTTATTTGCTTCATGAGAAGCAAAATCACATGCTTGAGGAATGGTGGCAGGAGGTGATCCTTTTAAACCTTTAAAGCTTTGACTATGTGAATGCACAGAATATTCAAAAACAAGTGCAATTTAAACAAAAAATAAGTAATTACTGAAGAAAAAAAAAAACAGGTAGAAAGAAAAGGATTGAGAAACTCTCTTTTTTTTTTTTTTTTTTTTTTTATCAAAAAAAAACCTTTGGTAGAATTAGATTTTTTTTACCTCTGTCCACATATTATGTATGTCTAAGAACATACACAGTCTGAATTGTGGTTTACCCACCATTGCGTGCCTGATGAATTCTTATTCCTTTTTCAAGATTCTGGAGAAGAAACTTCTCTGTGAAACTTGTCCTGACCATGTCAACCTTTCAGCAGAGTTAGTTCTTTTACAGGATTCTAGGAACACCATCTACCCATCACTAGGACAGCATTTTTCTTTTACATTTTATTATTTAGTTCTATGACTGCTTCCTCCGCTGCACTGAGTGATCCTCTAGGTCAGGAACTATTTTTCATGTGTCTCCAGAACCTAAGTGCATTTTTTTTTTTTTTTTTTAATTCAGAGCTGCCTGCTGTTTCAGTGAACAGCTTCTAGCTCTGATAGGGTCAGCCTGTTCCCTGAGCAGCGGAAGGACACCTAGGACCCTCGAGAAAGCAGAAACAAGAGGGGCAGCTTCTGAAAACAGCTTATTGAGAAACAGGAAGCACCATGCAGATCAGAAAAGTATAGTCAGCTTAGCATGATGTGGAGGTGGCTCGCCAACTTTCTGTCATTCCTATATCACTGTGTGACACAACTCTTGCTTTAGTTAGGTTGGGTTTTTTTTTTTTTTTTTTTTTTTTTTTTTTTCCTGTTGTTGTTGTTTTGGTTTGGATTTTTTTGTCTCTGTGACCAAAACACCTGACAAGAAAAACTTTAGAGGAGAAAGTTTATTTGGATCCTGTGGTTTCTGAGGTCTTAGCCCACAGGAAGGCCAATTCCATTGTTCTGGGCCCCAAATGAAGCAGAATATCATGAAAAAAAAGGGGGCCCAATGTAACAAAAGCTACTCAGCTCATGGCAGTGTTAGGAAGTGGTGGGTGGGGCTAGGAGGAGGGGGTCACAGTAAAGATTCATGCTTTCAGCATACATCCCTGTGACCCACCTCCTCTGGCCATGCCCTTCCTTCCTATAGTTACCACCCAGTCTCCCCAAAGTAGTATGGACTGAGTAGGTTACAGCTCTCATAATCTCATCATTTCACCTCTGAATATTCCTGCATTCAAAGAAGCTTTAGGGGGATATCTCATGTTCAAATCATAGTAACTATGGAATAAACTTGTTTACAGCTTGTGGACAAAAATTAGTGATTATAACGACAAGTTCCTAGGGAGAAGAGGTGACTGAGTAGAGGAAAGCAGAAAAGTCTCTCAGGAAAAATTACACACATAGATGTTATGTGTTTGGGAATAAAGATGGAAGTAATAACTTATTACAAGTATCTGAGAGTCAAGGAGAGGGGGCTAAAATAAGAATACAAGTCAAGATCATATTGGTTGAAATTGATTATGAGAAATACAAGGATGGTCAAAGAAAAAATTTTTTTACAAGTCTGAAATAATTTCATGTTCATTTGAAATACTAATTCTAGATTATCGGTCATGGGTAGTCCTTCCCTGGCAGAGTTTCATATATTCTACCACCAGAGTCTTACCAATATTCTCTCTTCATCTACAATTTCACTGTTTCACTGCTTGGTATACCAAGGTCTATGTAAAATGGCTTAGCTTCTTCTTTCCTAACAATGAGCCATTTTTTCTGTTGTTGGTATTCAATATATACGTCTTTTTAAAAATTATCCATAATTTGTCTTTACTTTGATTACCAAACTTCTAAACAGAGTGCTCAGCACGCCCAACTTCATCCATTACTTCCCTGGCCCTTTGTAAGCTTGCTCAACCCCATTCCCCTGTGCTCACTTTCCTGACTTTCCTGCTTCTAGGATTGTACTCCTCTCCTTTCTTTGCCTAATCCAATCCGTATGTCCTTTAATGCTCAACTCAAGCCGCGCTTCCTTTGGGACACATGGATGCCAAGCTCCTTCCTCAACCCATCTACAATCACACACTTCACTCCTAAAACTGGATCTGAGGTGGTTCCACCCTTCTACAGGTGGCTCTGTAGCTCCAGGTGGATGTGAGACCTGCCATTACTGCATCCTCTAATGCTGACACTCTATTTCTTTCCCAGTACCAGACTGGAAACCTGAAGAGAGGTACTGGATCTTCATCAGCATTGCTAGTGTCTAGCACAGGATGTAGGTTAAACTGAATAAGAAATCAATGTTTATTGCTTTTAAAAAACTGACATCCCGAACCCTGACCTTTCTCCTGAACTCAAGTTGTACACTTCCAACCATCCTTTTTGAGAACTGTGATTAAGCACACAGGCTCTGGAGGCAGACTACTTGGAATCAGTTCCAGAACTACCTCTCTTACTAGTTGTATCATCTTGACTAATTAATTAACCTCTATGTGCCTCATTTTATTGTAAACCATGTATAATGACAATACCAACACAAAGGTTTTTTATGAGAATGAAATGAGTAAATTGTTTATAAAAACCTTAGAAATTAATAAGTAGGGGGGAAAAGCAGCAAATAGTAAGAGGAGTAAGGAATAAAAATGTTTTAACATACAGTTATGATCACCTGGGCAGGACACTTTTGTCTCAAATACCACATGTTCCAAATTGAACTCTAAATCCTTCCCCTGTACCTTATTTTCTCATAACCAAGAATAGCATCTGTTATGGGTTAAATTATTGTTTTCATTACCCTCTACCATGCAGAATTCACATGCTGAAGTCCTAACACTCAGTATTTAGAATTTGACCTTATTTGGAGATAAGGCCTTTACAGAGAGTTAATCATGTGAAAATGAAGTCATTAAGGTGAGCTCTAATCCCAAATGACTGGTATCCTTTCAAAGGAGAAGTTTGGACACAGACATGCAGATGGAAGATGATGTGAAAAGACCTAAGGAGAAGAAAGCCATCTACCAGCCAGGGGGAGAGAGAGAGGTCTGGAACAGCTCCTTCCCTCAGAGTTCTGAGAAAGAACCAATTCAGTAAATATCTTGATTTTGGACTTCTAGCTTCTAGAACTGGGAGACCATAATTTTATGTTGTTTGAGACACCTGATCAGTGGTATTTTGTTATAGAAGCTTAGCAAACCAGTACTATTCCATTATCTCCTGGGATCCAGGTTAAAAACTGCTACATCATCTGCTTTTCCATTTCCTGACCACTTGAACGCTTGACAATCTGCCCCCAGTGACTCTCACTCCTATGGCCTTGTGTCCCACAACCACCAGCTCCATCCAGACCTTCATCTTCTCTGTCTGAAAGAGAACCATTCCACCTCAAGGCTCCCCACCTGTCAGTTCTCAGTAGGAAAGCCTGAGCATGCCATCCCCCATTCTCAGCCCATTGCTTCTAAATGTTCATTAAAGAGAGATCAATTCTTGTCCTGGCACTCCATGGCCTTTGCCATCTGAGGTAAATCCTCATTTCACACAGTATGTGCCACTGCTCTTCCTCATGTATCCCACTGTTAATCTATACAAAACTTTACTCTTGAACGTACAATCAAGGGGTGTGTCTGCTCATCTTGACATAATTTTCACATTAGCAGGCACTTTTTGTCCAGTGTTTTTTGCTAGACAAAGTGATGGAGAAATTTCTATCTCTTGAATGTCTACTAAGTGCCAGGCCTCTCCCTGCCCATAACCACTTTTTAATATGTTCCATAGGATATCTTATTAATCTACATTATTCTCTTGATATGCTTAAATCAATATATTATTCCCATTTTATTGATGAGGTGATGTACACTCATAAATATTCAGTAATTTTCCCATAACTCATAACAAGAAAAGAGCTGAGATAGACTTATAACACTTTGGTAAATTCCTACCCAAGATACAAAGTTCATTTCAAATGTGCCTTCTCAATGAAGCCTTCTCTGATAACCACTGATGGTTCTACTTCAATTACTGCAGTTTTTCCATTTTGATTTATATTACATCTCTACATACTTGCTTTTAATATTCTAGAATATTTTGTGTTTCTTGAAAGAATCAATTCTAAAACTGGAAGTGTTCTTTCTATCATGGAAAAATCTAGTGGTTTGATGATACTAAGTTATTTTCTAAACTCAAAATGTTAAAGTTCTATATTTGTCCGTAAATGCATAATAAAATTCTGTTAAAATAAAAAATTGATATTACTGATAGTTTTTATAAGCTTTACCCTTTTAGTGATTTATATTTTGCTTCAAGATCCTTGAAAACAATTATATTACAGAGCATCGAAGAACTTCTAACACATTCTTAATTTATAGCAGGACTTTAGAAGCTAACAAAGCCATAGGGCTGAAGTGAGAAAAAAAAATTATGAATAAAATAAAGTCACCAAACTTAGAAACACGATGTGACAGTATAAATGCCATGATCAGTTCTATCACTAGACGAAATTAAAATGTGAAGCAGGCTAAAATGACTTGATAATAATCCTTTGCAAGATAATCACAAGCATTTTAGAATAGAGAGATATAACAGCAATCACTAGAAAGTCCTGCATTTTTACAGAGTTTTAAATCTTCTAACCAAATTAGCAGCCACAGTTAAAAAGTTGAAGATGTGGCATCATAAAATGTGCAATGGTCATCACTTCGCTTAGTTTCATGCAGTTTTAATTACTTGTCTTCGTACAGAGTTCCCAGAGCAAAAGTAAATCTGTTATATTTTTTTAAAGTAATCATGTTTGGGCAATCACAGTCTGATTCAAGTAAATCTTTTCTCAGAAGTAAAATTTTAGCTTGCAAATAACATTTAAGGATTAGTTAGCTGTACCCTTGTGAATTCATTCTTTACCTTGCTAGATCCATTCAGGTCAACAGCACTTTTCAACCCTCATAAGACTTCTTAAAATTGTCCTGGCTTTGTACCTCAATATATATAAATACAAACATTCTCAGCAATTAACTGGACAGTATGGGGTAAATGTGATGAGCAAGGAATTCGCTGTGCTTTCTCCATTAATGTTAATGAGAGTCGAACAGTTAATTCCCTCACCCTGCTCTTAACTTTCATCTCCTCTGTGGGGCTCACTCCAAAGTATTTAGTTTTTCCGCCATACCCCCACTGCATGATGAGTTTTACTTACCTCACTAATGAAGGATTTGGCTGTGGCAGGATTCATAACAAGGATGGCTCGCCTAAGAGTGTCTCGATAGCGATTCAATTCCTCGATCCTCATGGTATCAAAGAGAGTGGTGATCATTTTGTTGATGTTGTTTTCTACCTTTTGAAGTGCAACATCCATTCCCTGCTGAGACACTTTGTCCAAAAACTCCTGTATTCCACGGATATCTAGGAATATCAAAAGCCCATCAAAGTGTGAGTTACAACACAGAAGGGAGTCAAAAGTTATTTCACCAATATCAGAATAGTTTATTATTCCATGTTTTGTGGGCTGTCTGAAATTACTGAGTATCTGATGGAACTCTCAAATATGTTTGTGGTTTGCTCCCATAGACTGTGTGCCAAAAATGTAATTATTTAAAAAAATGGATTTCTGTCTATCCACTTAGCATTCTAAATTATCTTAACTCTGGAAAATGTGGACATAGAGTGGAGGGAGGTGGAGAGAAATTTCCTTTACCAAAGTATAGAAGAAGTAAAGTAACTATTTTCCTTGGCATTAAAGAGTGGTATGAATATCACTGATGACAGATGAATATGAATCAAGGTTACCAGTGTTTCTTAACATACGCAGAAATATCATTAAATTGACATTTATCATATAAATAAATAGCAACAGTATTTTAAGAAATTGTCTTTAAATCATTTCAGGTTACTTGGACCACAAGTAAAATACCTGAATTTTGGTCTATTTTATCAGCACTACTTCCTTAGCTTAAATTTGAAAAATTTGGTAGGAGATAGCTTTCTTTTTAATTGTATGGAGAATATACCATGTATGTAAAACAAATTTTAAAATACATTTCAGCATTTAAGAAAACATTATAAACATTATCACTTTTAAATGAATCTATATAAAATATTCACACATCCATTGCAGAATAAGGAAAGTTCTGAAAAGTTACCAAATAAAAAGTCCACTGTTTACTTCATATTCAAATAAGGAAAGTAAAATCCAGTCAAAATAAAGCAATTAAAAATGTACACTTGTATATATATTTTAAGTACCAATAAGCATCTGAATGTTATCATTTCTTTCTAGTGACCCTTTAGATATTTATAGTAGGAATTTGAAGTGCTAAATATGATTGGAAAGTGTACGAGGCACAAAATCTTAATGTACAAGATAATTTTAATACTTATAATGATTTTTCATTATAAGTCTAGGGTATAAAAATGTTTAAAGGAAAAATAATTGGAAAAGTAAGAAACAAATAGGATTTAGGAACTTATTATGAATAGTTTGCATCTAAAAATTCCTAATTGTATGTAACTGTGTATATGTATAAGCCTCTCAAGGGGAATAATTAATATAAAACAATAAATAAGCCCAAAGACCCAGAAATAGCTGTAAAAGTAGAAACTGAGAAGTAACAAAATTTTACATTTGCAAAGTTTCAAATTAATAAAAATCTTTGATTTCTTCTTATGGTTGCTTTTATTTCTTAAACATTACAATAAATAGGCTATATCCACTTGTATGATGACTCACAGTCTTCAGAATAGACATCCTATATAAATCCTACCTTCCATTTTTCATTCCTAATTATATCATAAACCCAAGATGTCAGTATTGAAGCAGGTTTAAGGGTCAAAAGGTTCAGCTAGAGCAGAGCAAGATATAGAGAGATGCAATATTAAAGGTCTTGTGTGTTCATTAAATATTCAAGTTAGAAACTACCTAAAGGGGAGGGAGAGAATGTGGGGATGGGAAAGATAGTGGAATGAAACAGACATTATTACTGTTTGTATATATGTAACTACATGACCAATATGATTCTGCAACATGTACACTTTGAAAAATGAGAAATTATATCCCATCTACGTATGATATATCACAGTGCATAAATGCATTCTACTGTCATGTATAACTAATTAAAACAAATAAAACAATTTTTTTAAAGAAGTAAAGTACCTAAAGGTGTAAAACATTGGCACATGGATTAAATAAAGGGTTAGTTCTGATGGAACTTGGTAGCCACAGGCAGATAGAATATCAGGACTATGAACACACTGAACAAGTATTTTCTACCTTTGGTGTGAATCAGAATCACTTGAGGAACATTAAAAGTACAAAAACATGGGTCCTGACTCAGAACCAGGATATATACCTGCAGAATACACATCAGTGCACATTTTTATTTTGTATTGTAAGCTTTTTTAATTTGAATTACTTAAATGTGCATTTAAATACAAGATAAAACTATATACATTGAAATAGGTCTGAGATGCTCAGAAAACAGCATAACTATAGCCTAAGACTCCAGATAACTCACACTGTGAATTCTGATCACAAATACAAAATACCAGTGCAATCTTACATCTAAACTGTGAGGACAGGTTGATTTCAAGAACTTATTTATTGAATACTGGGCACAATGTTATGTGCTAGCGATGCAGCAATGAATACCTGTCCCCACAATGAGACACAGAAAATGAGTAAACAAGCTGCTAAGTACAAATCACACTGAATGCTTGGAAGGAAGCAAGGAGGGTGGTCTGGTAGGTAATAAGGTAGCTGGGAGGATTTATTTCTTGTTAGAACATTCAAGAAAGTTTTCTTTGAAAAACTGTTTTTTAAACTATGATCCAAAGGATGAGAAGACATTACTCAGGCAGAGAGACAGGGAGGGAAGACAATACTAGCTCAGGGAAAATGCCCCAAGACAGTGGAGAGCTTGTGTTTGTAGAAACTGATGGAGCTCAATGCATATGCTGCCTAGAGGCAGAGCAGAGCCAGGCAAAGCTGCATGGAGAGAGAGGGTATATTATGTGGACCAGTGTGAAATACAGAAAGGGATGTGGATTTTAAGAATGGTTTTATTCTACTGAAAGTTTTTGGTAGAGGGACTGACAAGTGGATGACCAGCTATGTATGCAGAAAGAAATGTAGTTTAAGTCTGGAAGTGACTGATTAGATAGTATAATTCACATTGGGCTTGCCAGTGACTTCCCCTTGATTCAAAATAGTATGATATTTTTTTAGTTTTTATTTTAGTTCAGAAGTAAGATCTGTATTGTTATTTGCTCAGGAAAGTGATATGATAAAAGATCAATGTTATTTCTCTGCTTCCTTTCCCTGAAATTTGGGTTGTCACTTCCTAGATATGTGATTATAAAATTTGAAAATTTTCTCAATCATACTGAATAAGCATTCATCATAGAGAAGCCTTTGAATATTTAAAATGGCAAGTGTGTATGTGTACACAAAATCCAATGTAGGGTCTAACACACGATAGTTCCTGTTATCAATAACAGCACATTAACTGTTGAAGAGACTAGGCTTTTCCCACTGATAAGCCAGTGGCCTAAAATCCACTGATGGCTAGCTAACTCAAAACAGCAAGCAAAAAATTCAAGGTAGCTTTTGGGATGCAGTTGTTAAGCAGTAATAGTTTTCCTTATAGCAGAATGACAGTAAATACTCATGATAAGTAGCAATTGGTAAGTGCAATGAGAGAAGGATCTGAATCATGCTATTAGATGCTCTGTGTAAAAGAATCATTAAAAGACAGAGTAGGCCTTTGGTTTTGTTAATTAAACATGAAGATTACCATCACAATTATTCAGTTTCATTATCTGTATGCTGATTAGTTGGAAGTTAATGAACAAAGTTCCAAGGGTTACAGAAATAAAAATGACATGATGCTTGACCTCAAGAAGCTACCAGGCTTGTACCCTTATGACTAGCGCTATTTATTGACAACAGAAAGTTAAACAGTAGTTTCAGTAGTTCCCAGTAATTATTAATTCTATTGACCAGATGATTATATAATAGCAAGGGTGGGGGCTCATTAACTGAATTATTAAACATAAGATTAAGGGGGAAAAAAGACACTTCCCTGGGCACCACAAAGGAATTTAGAGTAAGCAAAAGAAAGGCCTCCCCCAAAATGCCCACATTGTAAGCCCCATGATCTGTGAATACACTAGGTTACCTGGCAAAAAGAGGGATCAAGAGTGAAGACAGAATTAAGGTTCTTAATCAGGTGAATTTAACATAGGGAGAGCTACCATATGGATAGAACCAGAATTAAGTTTGGGCCCTGAAAATTGGAAGAGGGAGGCACAGGAGGAGCCACTGGGAGAGCAGACCCCATAAGAATGGGTTGAGACTTCTGCATCTTCAGAGATGCAGTTGTTGCTGCCTTTGAAGGGAAGGGAAGGGGAGCAAGAGTGAAGAAAGGTGGGTGGTCTCTAGAAGCTGGAAAAAGTGAGGAAATGGATTTTCCACTAGGGCCCCCAGAAAAGAACACAGCTTCACCAGCACTTTGGTCCTAGCCCAGTACTATTCTAGCCCAAGTACTATCAATCTGTACTTGTGTTGTTTAAGCCTCTAATAATGGGGTTATATGTTACACCAACAATAGAAACTTACATAAAACTATGCTTTGATTCTTAATTCAGCATTTTTCAAATTTTGGCCACTGAATTTTATTTAGGAATTGTCTGGAGAACTTGTTGAAAATTTCTGATCCCATCCCCACTCTATGGACTCAGAAACATTCTGGACAAAGTCCAGTGATTTTTCTTCACCTGATGGTTCATAACAGACCAACATGGGAACCAGTGCTCCAATTTCTTAACCTTTGTGTCACAGGCTCCTTTGAGAAAATTCATGGTGGTTATATGAGTCCTCTTTTTCCCCAGTAAATATACGTATCCAACACAATCTGCACAGTTACGTATTATATTTTGATCTAATGTGCTTTCTTCTCTTACACAGAGTCATTGAAAGACCCAGATTAGTATTTTTTTACTACTTTTAGTGATTTTTCCCCCCAGGTTTTTACTACCTATGTAGGTCTGTTAACTTGGAATAAGAATAAGAAATAAGATATCCCATGTTAACTAAATAGTGCATACATTTCATTTAAATAGACATTTTAAATAAAAGTGTTAAGAAACATTACAAATATGTAAATACCTTTCCCAATAACCTTCAATCGTTTTCAGTTACTAGGCAAACTCAAGTCATCCTTCAGCTTCAGGAAAAATATACCAAACCATAGAAGGCTGGGTTTTCATGGATGCCAACTTTTAGATGGAGGCTAGACAACAGGAAGGTGATTAGGGACTGCTCTCAGGAATCACTCTTGTACCATAAGAAAAGGGAGCAAGGAGGATACTGCAAAGAGATGTGGTACTGTCATTTGGTCTCAACAAAGACTCAAGGGGAGCTCTGGAGGCCTGATGGTCTTCAGAGTGAACCCAAGGTAGGTAGGGCTAGAAGAAGGAGAGCCTTTTTAACACTACATGGATCCTAAGTAGCTCTCCACAGCTGAAGGCAATTCCTGGGGAGGGTAGTCAGCTACCAGTACTCCCGACAGTTGTGGGGATAAGTTCTCCAGTTTTGAAAGGGGATTTAAGGGAATAAGACAAGAGTCTGAAATTTTTCTTACATTTTTGGGGTCAAAAATTATTGTTTTGGTTTTCAGGAAAACTGATGTGAAAAGCCCTTTTAAGTTATGTATAGTTACAATTTCCATATATCTTCTATTTTTTTTGGGGGGGGGATACCGGGGATTGAACTCAGGGGCACTTGACCACTGAGCCACATCCTCAGACCTGTTTTGTATTTTATTTAGAGACAGGGTCTCACCAAGTTGCTTAGCACCTCGCTATTGCTGAGGCTGGCTTTGAACTCCTGATCCTCATGTCTCAGCCTCCTGGGATTTCAGGTGTGTGCCACCATGCCTGGTTTCCATCTATCTTTTACAGAACAACTTTTTATTTAAGGGGAAATACAACTGCATTTGACATCCCCAAATCAGGTTTGGATCCCCACTTTCCTACCTTCATAGGCCTATTAACTTGGAATCAAATTCATAATTGATAGTTTCTGTTTTTATGTTTCCAGTATGCTTTCTCTTTTATTCAAATAACAAGATGCCATTTTTCATTTAAGAAATAAACCTGTTCCTATTCCTTGTGTTCCACACATGCCCAGCCCTCTACCTTATATCACTGAATGGTCCTGTGGTCCCGAGCTGGTTCATTTGGGCTCTCCATATCCTTGGCCTAAATAATTAGTACAAGAGTAGTTACAGCACTGAAGCCGAGATTGATAAAGAGATAATGTAAAACAAATGGTCTTTTTTGTAACACAAGTTGTAATGTAGTTTGAGATTGCAAGAGCCAGCAGGTCTAGTGAGAAAGTAGCTAAAGAGAAACAGACATAGGCAGCTCTTCTCTAGACATCCGAACTACAAGAGTCAATTAAGACAAAAACAATTAAAAACCAGTATCTTAGTTTGAAGTGAACGACCATCACTTGTAAGAGGAAGGGTGTTGACTACCATATACAGATATGATACATAATTTTAAAAAATCATGTGGTACTTTGATAATGATGTAGGCATAGTTACTGTCCTCAGAGAGTTTCCACTTTAGAGGAGGAATAGACATTTATGCAGGAAATTATGTTTTAATGTGATGTTGCCAAATATAGGCAATGTAACAAGGAATAAAAGCATTGGGGAAGCAGTAACCACCCACAGTTTATCTACATGGGAACGATTACCTCATCTAATTACTGGGATTCCTGATAAAAAGAAATAGAATGTGTATCATGTTAAAGCAGTTTTTTTTAAACTGTAAACTTCTATGCAGTGTACATTTTCATTATCAACTCTGTAGTAACCTCAGGCAAAAATCCTATCTATTTTTACTTTTTTTCTGCTTTTTCTATGGAAAAATGAAAAATGGAAGAAAATCTTGATAAGAAATAATGGTTGATCTCTGTAACATTCTTAGAACTTAATATTCTAGCAATCATCCATTTCTCTGATATCTAAACTGTGTTACCTACTTAAAGCTTCCCACAACAATTCTTGAAGATGTAGTGTCTGATTGGAGCTTAATGATTCATTTTATTAAATCGTGTAAAATAATGACTATATTATGATCTCTAAATTAAGATTAATTTTAATCTTTTTACTGAAAGTGTTTTATATTAAAATAGATTACAGTAGAAAAATCTTAGTATTAGAATTTAATATAAAAATGCAGTTCTAAACTGACCCTAGAAAGAAATCAGAAATATGACAAACCAGAAAAATAAGACCAATAGAGTGTCATCTTTAAGCCAGATATATGATACCTGATCTTGTAAACCGTAGTAGCATAGTCAGCATCCATATAAATCGCTTTCTAAAACAATCATCGTGCCAATCACTAGGAAAGGTATTTAGAAGAGAATCTTGAGTAAAACGAAAATTCTTGTTGTCATAGAGGGTACTGTACATACTACCAGATGATAACAAAAATTCAATTAGAGATAGCATAATCTTGCAATACATTTTGCAAATTAAAGTTGCAAGTTTGCTAAATGTTGGGGCATTCTCCAGAATATATCAAAATAGTAATTCATGGTCTGATCTTTGTATTCAAATATTACCTTTAAAATATTGAATTCAATAAGAAAAGAGATCTGTCACAATTTTTGCATGTCTAATTTTTCCTCTATTCATTTCTTGTGTTTTGAGTAGATTAGGCACATTTAATGATTTTGATCATTTAATACCTTGAAGACCTCAATTTGAGCTGGAAAACTTCGGCACTGCACTCATCCAATTGTGGCATATCTGAAATTATTACAGTATGACAACTTTTAAAAAGTAAAATTTAGGACCTTATTTCTCTTTTTTTGATAAAAAGAAATCTGTTTTACCGCTGGATACATGAGATCTATCAGTGAGCTGCATGAATTCTTCCCAACATGTGAACAGCAAAGCTAACTCTGTATAAAACTTGTGTCCTGTGAAAATAAAACTTTTGGCATTGAACAATTTTTAAAATTTGATTTAGGGGAACTCTCACATCAAAAATAATTACAGTCATTTACTGAGTACTTTTTGGCATTTGTGGCACATTTTTTACTCTATGTTTTAAAAACTAAAGGTAATAATATGGTGTCTTAGAGTTTGAGGTGATATAGTATAGTGATCATGACCCATTGCTGAAATTTTTTCTTTGTTAAGAATTTAGGATTTGTTAAGTTCATAGGTTTTCAGTATGAGAGTCATCTTTACAGTAATGCTGATCAATATTTTTAAAGACATTTTACTGATGAATAAATCCAAAGTAGTTGAAAATACATTTTTTATAGAATTGACATATTATATACTAATGCAAAGGAAATAGTTCAATAAACTGCTTGGATTAATTATATGCTTACTGATGCACATTTAAGTAAATGCCAGAACTGAAAGTTGGAAAGTAGCCAAATGGGTAATAAACAGCTTTAAAACTGTCAAGAGAGAAAGTCAATAATATTATACTCATCAGACATTTGAAAATACCCTCAGGGTAATCATAAACATTTGCAATCAATTAAGAGGAATGTGTCCATTTTATGGGCTTTGATTAAACCTACATCAAGATTGCCATGGAATAAATGTTATCATTTTTAGAATTGCATTTATGAAGATAGCCATCTAATTTTTGTTTCACAGGGTCTTCCATGTGGCAATTAAATTGCAAGAAAAGTGTGATATAGTCAAGGTTAGTGCATAAGTAGCTCAGGTCGCTTGCTAGACTGACCCTTAATTTGGAATTATTAAATCAATGTTTTCACTATGCAGAAGAACTCATAAATAACCCATTTGTGAATCCCTGAATTTGAAATTTTTATTTTTCTGCCTGGGGTTGTCAAAAAGTATGTATTTCCATTGTTAATGATTTGGTCATTTCCATGCTAAGGTATTTTATTTTATCAATACATTATGCACATTTATGTTTCTGCACAAATGTGTTAACAAGTTATGACAAAGATTTATATATGGTCAAAAACCTGTTTCAGAATAGAAAAAACTACCCTGTAACTATAAGAAAAATGAAAGAACAGCTAAGACAATAAAAAATTTTTTTAGCTGAACAAAACAAAATTAAACATAATTAAACTTAAAAGTGTATTTTTTAAAAGTTTTTAAATCATGAATTTTAATGAAACTATAATCTCCTTCATTTTATTCTTATGAGGATAATTTCCTTCAAACAGAAAAATGAAGTGCATGTGTCTGCATGTTCCTACTCCTCACCTGTCCAGTGAAGGGACATCATGGAACTCAGGCTGGTGCCTTAGAGCCCTCCATATCCCTGACCAAATTACTGGGTTCCAAGATTGGCAAAAGACCAAAACAGAATATAAGACTTGATGTAAATGATATAAGTTTATATAAATGGATATAAGTCCATATATGTGACATATAATATGTGATATATAGACCAAGGAAGATTTCATCAGTACTATCATCTGTAATATGCCTACAGTGTTGCCTAAGAATGAAGCCGACACATGATTGAAATAGAGATGAGGATATGGTTAAGAGAGTGTCTAACCACTTTCAATAAGCTCATGTCTCCCTCCATGTTGTTACTGTAATAAACTGCTTAGCTGCCTCTCATCCTTGTATTTTCCAGTCTTTCCAACTGGATCCATCTTAACTGATTTATCAACACATCCTTCCCAATATTAGGCTGTGGGTCTAATATTATTCTTAGATAAAGGAAATTCTAAAAAATCCAAGTAGCACATTTGAAGAACACATAAACTTTACGGCTTGTACCATTCTAAAACATCAGTTATGTTCCGTTCTACTAGTCCAGAAATTTAACTTTTTTCTCATAAATACTCTCAGAGAACAGAATACTTTCATTAAAGTCATCTGTCTTCTTTTTATTTCTACTCTAAGGACCAGCCCCTCTTATAACTTTCTGGTTTCTATGTTAAGTCAGCTGTCAGACTCTTTAATTCTGGAATTTATCCATTGACTAGTACATCCATCTTAATTTTTTGCTTAGGCTTCTCTGATAGTGAGTCTTCTTGGATTACTGCCAGTGGCCTCTCATGAGTCTGCTTCAATACTACCCCATGTATTTAACAATACTTTGTCTTGGAAAACATTTGGTTGAAAATATGAATAGCATGCTAAGAAAATTAAAGGTGATTCAAAATTAGAAGGGTTGGTCAACTATATAATGGGTGACACATTAAATATATAGCTCAAATTTTAAAAAGGCAAAATTATGAGACAACAGAAAAAAGCACAAGTATTTTATATTGCTAAAGAGATGTATAGGTCTCAACTCTCTCGACACTGACAAGACAGCATGTGGCATTTTGTGTGATCAATAAATCTCTCAGGTCTTATACAGAGAGATCAGACAACTAGAATAGCTAAGGACAAAGACATTCTGAAAGTTGGAACACATAAAATGCACATCAAGGTGAAAAAATGGTAAGTCTCTTTTGTTTCTTAAACAGTAGAAGACTAGGGTAGGTCCAGGGAGGATTAGTCATTTTCTTTGTCAATAAGATATAGATATATAAATATAAATATCTCAATAGCATATTGATATAACATTATTATATTACTACTTCTTATGTCAATAATAATGTCACTAATTATAAGCCAAATATATTATTTATATTATTCCAGAAAATGGCTCATATCACACATTGTATGTTTTTAGTTTCATAAGAAGAAACAATGTCTGACAACTAGAAACATTCAACCTCAAAAGAAGAAAAAGATCCTTCAAAAATGAATGATTTGTATATTTCTCAGAGTATTCTGGCTCAGGCAAGAGTGCTAACAATCAAAGATATGGAAGAAGAGATCTACTAAAACTCTCTTATTTACTGATGCCTCTTCAGAAAATAAAGCTGGCTGTATAAGAGTCACCTGGGGAGTTCAAAAAATATGTGTTGGTGGCCTACCTTCCAAAAATTCTGATTCCAGTGTTCTGATGTCCGGGCCAAGTATTTGAATCGTTAAAAATATATGCTAGTGATTCTAATATAGACTTAAGTTCTAAATTTCTACTAAATTAAATTCTGACTTTTTATTGAAGGCGCCATAATTTCTAAATGATTTTTACCAAATTATGACATTTAAAGTTCTAATACATTGTACAAATTGATTTTTCCCTGATTACATTTTATTTCCTTCCTTCCTTCCTTCCTTTCCTTTCCTTTCCTTTTTTTCTGTCTTTCTTTTTCGTCCTCAAACATCTGGTGGGGTTGGGCATGGTGGTACATGCCTGTAATCCCAGCATCTCAGGAAACTGAGGCAGGAGGATGACAAGTTCAAAGCCAGCCTCAGCAAATTAGCAAGGCCCTAAGCAACTCAGTGAGACCCTGTCTCTAAATATAATATTTTTAAAAGGGCTGTGTGATGTGACTCAGTGGATGTGGTTCAGTGAATAAGTGCCACTGGCTTCAATCCCCAGTACAAAAAAAAAAAAAATATATATATATATATATATATATATATATGTATATATATATAGGTGTGCATGCACACACACACACAGTAGGTTCTCTTGTTTTTTTGGACTTTTGTATTTGTTTAATTTAACATGCAATAAACATCTTGAATGTTTATTTCAAAGTCTATTTATTATATTCCATTATTATTATCAAGATAACAAATATTCCTATTATCACTGAAATTTATCTTTGTCTCTTAGAAGACAATCCACCTCAGATGCAGATGCAACCACTTTTTGATTTGTATGAACATATTTTTTTGATTGTCTGGTTTTTGATGAATAAAATTAGAGTATATATTCTGTTTTTCTTTATAATTTCAGGATTCTTTTATTCAATATTATATTGTTCTATGTCTCAGTAGTTCATTACTTATTATTGCTAAATGATAATCCATATGGGCACATGAAAATTCATTTAAACATTGTAAGTTGATGGGCATTTGGATTATTACCTGATTTGAATACAATGATGCTACTGCAACTATCCTTATATAAGAATTTATATGTGGATATGCATTCTCCTTTCTCTGAAGTCAAATGGCTGGGTCATATAGTAAGTGAATATTTAACTTCATAAAAAAATAAAAGACCTCTCCAATGTGCTTGTGTATTTTACAACCAACCATCAGAGTACAGGATTGCTGTTCTGCCACATCGTATAGTCAGTATTGGCAGTCTCTGTGTCTTCAGCCAAACTAGTACAGATTAATATTTCAATGTAGTTTTAGTTTGAATTTTCCTATAGATTAAGAAGGTGATACACTTCTTGTACTTGTCATTTACGTACTTTCTTATGTGAAACACAAGGCTTTTGTTCATTTTGTAGTGTTTTGTTCTCATACAGTTGCTTTGTAATAGTTGTCAATATATATTGTATGAGACCTTTTCAGAGTCTATATATTTAAATATATACTTAAATAACCCTTTTGGATATAAGTACTGAAATTTATTTCTCAGTTTGTATTCATCTGTTTTCTTAATGTTGACTATTATTGAGCAGGAAATTTTAAACTAAGTTATTGCTAAGTTATTGTTTTCTTTTGTTTTATTAGTTCATTAGTTCATTTCCATACCCATTTAAATAATCTTTGTATATTCTAAAGTCATAAAATCATAAATACCATCTCTGTTTCCTTCTAAAAAATTGCTCATTGTTACATTCAGTTTAGATTTATAATAAAACTTGAATTAAATTATGTCTTTGGTGGGAAATTTAAAAAAATGTTCTTTTCTTATTTTCATGGAGATACCCAATTGGTTCAGTATTATTGGTTACAACTACTTCACTGCACAGATGTCATACAGGTATCAAAATCTTCAGGGAACCAACAACTCACCTAATGTACAAAAAAATACACCAGAAAACAACCACATAGTAAGTGATACATGCACTCTCAGAAAGAAAAATTTAAATAGCCATTTTAAGGACACTGAATAAACTTCAAGAAAGGACAGAAATAATTCAGTATTTATAGGAGATTCTTAGCAGAGAGATTAATGGACTTAAAAAAAATCCTTGAACTGAAATGTACATTCAGCTAAATGAAAGATGAAATAGAATTCATCAATTCTAGAGTATATCAAATAAAAGAGTCAATGAGCTCAAAAACAGACTACTTTTCTCCATAGTCAGAGGAGAAATAAAATACAGAAAACAATAAGGATTAAGGAGAAATCCTATTGAAAGTTTGGAGAAGAATTAAAAGGGCAAATATTCAGATTATTTGGGTTCAAGGGGGGTTTCAGAATGCCAAAGGGGCAAAAGCTTATTTAAACTTATAATACTAGCAGACTCCCTAGGTACAAATATCCACATGCAGGAAGGTCAAAGGTCACCAGTAAGACTCAACTCAACTAATTCTACTGAAGACATAAATACATTATCAATGTTTAAAGACAAGAAATTCTCAAAGCAACAAGAGAAAAGAAACAAATTACATAGAAGGTGATATTGTTTAGACATGAGATGTTCCTCAAAAGTTCATGTATGAGACAATGCAAGGAAGTTTAGAGATGAAATGATTGGGTTATGAGAGCCTTAAAATAATCAGTGCATTAATACACTGACATGGATTTAACTGCATGGTAACTGTAGACATATAGGGTGTGGTTAGGTCACTGAGGGCATGCCTTTAGGATTCATACTTTGTCCTTGTGAGAAGAGCGCTCTCTCTGATTCCTTGTTGCCATGTTCTGAACTACTTTCCTTGTGCCACACCTTTCCACCATGATGTTTCACCTCATCTTGATCACAGAGCAATGGATGAGCAATTTGCTATCTATGGATTGAGGCCTCTGAAACTGAAAGCCCAAATAAACTTTTCCTTCTCTATGTTGTTCTGTCAGGTCTTTTGATCACAATGATGCAAAACTGACTAAAATATAAAGTATTCAAATTCATCTGACAGATTTCTCAATAGAAACTTTACACGTCAGAGGGGAATGGGATGAGATTTTTAGTTCAGAAAGAGAAGACTACTAACCAAGAATACTGTACTTAAATAAGCTATTTTTAGAAATGAAAGAAAGACAGATATTCCCAAACAAGAGCTGAAAGAATTTATTATCACCAGACCTGTCATACAAGAAATTCTAAAGGGAATTCTTCATACTGAAAGAAAGAGATGCTAATGATTAAGAAGAAAACATTGGGAAGTATAAAACTGACTGGAAATAGTTACAACAGAGACAAATGCAGAATGCTCTTATATTGTAAACATGGTGCACAAACCACACGTATATTTATTATAAATTTTAAAAAACATAACAACTAAAATAAATAATAACTATATTAGTATGTTAAACAAAAGGAAATATAGAAAAGTGTAAAATGGTACATTAAAAATTCAAAATGTGAAGAAGAATGAGGTATAAGCTTAGAGGTGTTTATTATTACTTTTGCGTCTTTTTGTTTGTTTTTCATATCTTTATGATAAATGGCAAGATGCTATAATTTCAAAGTAACTAATTATAACTAAAAGATGTTTTTGCAAGCCCAATGGTAACTACAGGGCAAAAACCTATAATAGGCACACCAAAACTAATAAACAAGAATCATAATAAAATACTAGAAAAATCCTTTAACAATAAAGGAAGACTGCAGAGAAGAAGACAGGAAGAAAGGAACTACAAAACAAAGTGGCAGAAGTAATATCTTACTTATCAATAATTGCCTTAAATGCGAATGAGTTACAGTCTCTCATTAAAAGACACAGATTGACTGAATTGATATATAAAAACAAGGCCCAACTTTATGTTGCTTACAAAATATTCACAGCCAAGCTAAGGACACATGTAGACTGAAAGTGAAGGTATTAAAAAAGTTATTCCATGCAAATAGAATAAATAAACAGGGGACTTTACCATTCTACTTTCAGCAATGGTTAGGTCATTCTGAGAGAAAATCAACAAAGAAATGGCAAAATTAAACTTCATTCTAGATCAAATGTACCTTATACACATCTACAGAATATTATAACCAACAACTGAAGACTATATAGTTTCTCATCATGACATGGAACAGAATAGATCATATAGTATGCCATAAAAATAGTATCAACAAATTTTTTAAAACTGAAATCATATTCACCATTTCTGACCACAGTAAAATAAAATTGGAAATCAACAACAGCAAAATTTAAACTGTATCAGTGCATAGAAATTATATTTTTAAAAAAGAAACTCTTGAAGAACCCAATGGATCAAAGAAGAAATTAGGAAGAAAATTTAAAACTTTCTTGATTTAAATGATAATGAATATGCAACATAATCAAACATATTGTATACAGCAAAAGCAGTTGTAAGAGGGAAGTTTATAGCAACCTATGCTTACATACATCAAAATATAAGAAAGTTCTCAAATAAACAACAAATCATTGTACCTCAAGATACAACAACACTAAATAGAAGCTAAAAACAGAATACAAAAGAAAAATGAAATGAAAATCTGATCTTTTGAAAAGACAAACCAAATAGACAAACTCTTAGCTAAGGAACACAAATATAGAGAAGACTCAAATATAATCATAGATGAAAAAGAAGACATATTATAACTTACACCATAGATGTAGATAGGATCTTTAGAGTCTATTATGAAAAAGTTATGTCAAAAATTTCATAATCTAAAAGAAATTCTTATACAAATATACTCCACCAAAATAAAATCATGACAAAACATAAAATCAAAAAAGAGTAACAATATTAAATTAGTAATAAAATATCTCTCACCAAAGAAAAGTCTGGGTCCAGGTGACATGATTGCTGAATTCTATCAAATATTTCTAAAAGAACTAATATAAATTCTCAAATTATTCCCCCAAATATAAAGATGAATGAATTCTTCCAAACTCACTGTACAAAGCCAGCAAGATTCTGGTATCAAAACCAGATAAGGACAAAAAAAATGTATATATATATATATATATATACACACACACACACACACACACACACACACACATATGGGATAATATCACTTTTTAATATAGATGCACAAATCCACACAAAATATTAGCAATCCAAATCCAACAATACATTGATAAGAAGATTATTCATAATCAAAAATGTATTCACCCCACGGATGTGAAAACAATTCAACAGACACAAATTAACAAATGTGATAAATCACATCAAAAGAATTAAAGACAAAGATGATATAATCATCTCAGAATACATAGAAATGTTTTGAAAAATTTCACATCTCTCCATGGTAAAAATGCTGAACAGATTATGTATAGAATGAACATACCTCAACATAGCTGGGACCACATATATAACAATACTGAATGGAGAAAAGCTGAGGCTTTCTCTCTAAGATCTAGGATAACATAATAATGCTTGTTTTAAAATTTTTATTCCACATAGTACTCAAAGTCACAGTTAGAGGAATAAGGCAAGAGAAAGAAAGAAGGAACATCTAATCCAAAAGGAGGAAATCAAATTATTACTGCTTGCAGATGGCATGGTCTCCTATAGGTAACAAAAACCCCAAAGATGCTACCAAAATTCTATTAGAACTAATAAGTAAATCCAAGAAAGTTGCAGTATACAAAATCAATATATGAAATTAGTACCATTTCTATATGCCAATAATAAATAATCTAGAAAAGGAAGAGAGAAAGAAAAGCCATTCACTATAGCTACAAAAATTTAAATGCTTAGAAATAAATTTAAGAGGTTAAAGAGCTCTATAGTGAAAATTACAAGATACTGATACAAGGAATTGAAGAGGGCCTATAAACTGGGAGAGACATCCTATGTTCATTGACATGAAGACTCAATATTGTTTAAATGTCCATACTATTCAAAGTAACGTAGAAGTTTAATGAAATTCTTACTGAAATGCCAATGATATTTTCTCAGAACTAGAAAAATACAAAAATACTAAAATTTATTTAGAACCCAAGAAACCATAAATATCAAAGCCATAGTGAACAAAAAGAACAAAAAGCAAGAGACATTATACTACTTCAAACTATACTACAAAGTGATCATAACCAAACAGATATGGTATTGGTATAAAAGAAGACACTTGACAAAAGGAACAGAATAGAGATACCGTAAGTAAACCTATGCAACTACAGTAAAATGTGTTTTGACAAAGGTGCTAAAAACATGTTTGAGGAAAGGATGATCTCTTTAATAAATATTTATTTATTTAATAAATAAATAACAGATTTTAATAAATCTGACCACAGTAAAAGAGAATGATCTCTTTTCAAAAGACTAGATCTTCATTTCATTTTTCTTTTATATTCTGTTTTTAGTCTCTATTTAGTGTTCTTGTACCTTGGGGTACAAATAATAAATGAAAGGTGGATGTACACTTTCAGAATAATAAAACTAGACCCCTAGCTCTCACCATATGCAAAAATTAAAAAAAAAAATATTGAAGACTTAAAGATAATATCTAAGACATTGAAACTACTAGAAGAAAATGTAGGGGACATACTTCAGCACATCGGAATGTGCCAGGATTGTTTTTAAAAAGGCCTCAGATTCACAGGTAACAAAAGCAAAAATGAATAAATGATGCTATGTCAAACTAAGTAGATTCTACACAGCAAAGAAAAGAATAATCAAAGTGAAGAAACAAGATATAGCTACACAGAAGGAGTACTGGACTATGTCACATTAAAAAAAATCAGAAAGAGAGAGATAGAGAGAAAGAGAGAGAGAGAGAGAGAGAGAGAGAGAGAAAGAGAGAGAGCTGGGCATGGTGTCGCATACCTGTAATCCCAGCGGCTCAGAAGGCTGAGACAGGAGGATTGTGAATTTTAAGCCAGCCCCAGCAATTTAGGGAGGCACTAAGCAACTCAGTGAGACCCTGTCTCTTAATAAAATACAAAATAGGTTTAGGGATGTGGCTCAGTGGTTGAGTGACCCTGAGTTCAATTCCCAGTATCAAAGAAGGGGGGGAAGGGACACCTTTGGCTTTAATACCCTGATGTACATAAACCATATCTCAAAATTTTCCAGGTATTCTCAAAATATTAATTTTTCTTTTTAGTGGGTAGTCCAAAAGCAGTCAATTGCTAAAACCTACTGCATTTAAAACATACTGCAATTCTTGACAAGGCATGATGGAAATTAGCTTGCTTTTTAAAGTTATTACATATAAATTCATCAACTAGCATGTATTTCAATCAATTTTTAAAGAATCATAGGAATCATAGTAGAAACCAAATAAACATCTTTTTCTCTGAAACAAGTACCACTCAAAGTGGTACACAATCACTTCCCAATACTTCAACACATTCAAAGCCTTCTTTTCTGCAACACTCTTACAGATGTCTTCCCTCAAGTATCAATTTTGAAAAATACACAAGTCTCATCTCAAATAAATTGTGTTACTCATGAAGATACAGAGCTGTAGGTGGACCAAAAACATAAGAAGTTTTCTTGGTTGAGCCATGTATTTGCTTCTTTAAACATAAAGACCTTGCCTATTATTGTACAATACATCTCTGCCCACATTCTTTTATCCCTCCCTTCCCTTCTACCTGCACATCTACTTTCATAAGAATCCTTGCCCCAAGAAAGTCTAAAGCCCTGTGCACTCATCTTATTCTGAGAAACATTAGGGAGGGGAGGGATGCAAACATATGACCTTGTTGCACATAGTTCCTATCCAGTCTTGGTGGTAGGGAGGAGCACATCTAGGTTCAACTGCTTGGTGCTGGTGTACTGTCAGAGAGGGAATGGTGTACTGTCAGAATGGCTATAATGATTTTATGTGCAGACCTTTCTTCCAATTTATTATACTGCTTTTTCTTTTTACACTCAATTTGTAATAATTATTATTGAGTTATATGCTTCCACTCTCCTGTTCCATAAATGCTCAAGGAGGTTCTGAGAGAATCAGAACTATCAGAAAGATCACATTGTCATTAAAGTAGACCAAACTCCTACATAATTTACTTCATAATTGAGCACAAGTGCCTCTATCCTATGTAACCAGAGTTTCTATGTAAATGATGTGTATTGATTGATAAGTCAGAAATTTCAGTTTCAATAGAACTGACTGCAGTGTTATTACATTTCTGCCAATAAAATTCAGAAATATGCTCACCAGTGAAGTTTCATGAGATTAACAATTCTTGATCCCACCCTCTAGTTAGAGGATCTGTTCTCCTCTTCCCTAGTCATCTGTAATTAATGATTATGAGTCTCTGCAGAAGGGAGATAGCTTTTCCTAGACACTTACCTTAGGATTTTGGGCTTGCTGCCTCTAACTTGGATACCAAGCAAGTAAACCCATTGTGAAAGCAGTTATTAGCTTTCTATTAAGTTCTTACTGGAACTGAAAACCAAATCTGTGAATGCCCTGATATTCTCAATTTGAGCAGGGTCACCCCAAATTCAACAGCTAACAAGATGTAAAGGGCCAAATATATCTGCTTATTAAGTGTAAATCAAAATCAAATACTGCCTTTGGGGGAGATTTTATTCTCTCTTTACACCTGAAGTAGAATGCTGCCTCTAATGGGTCTTAACTCATAGAGGTTCCCATAAGTAAATAGGACTACTCAGTGATTGTTTTGCTAAATTAAAACCTGATTGTGTTTACTGGGGTTTGCTTGGGTGGATCAAGCTCAGTAACAGCTGTACAGTACTGAAAATGTCATGGTCACTATGCAAAGTGGTCATAACTCAAGGCCATTCTCATAGCTCTGTATAGTACTTTCCTTGACCGTGGTTATATTTTTCTTCTGACTGCTGGTCTATTGCCAACAGCTTAGCTGTTTAGTCTGAAACTTAGAAAACCACAAAACAATACATTAAAGATTTTCCCTCTTTGGGGAAATATACCATGTGAAATATACCATGGCTGTATTTGCTTATTCATGTAGAATCCCATAGTCAGAGCCCATTATTTGATGAGATCAACTGGATTCAGCTGCATCTAGAGAGAGGACTGCCCAGATTGTCTCCATTGCTGCCTGAGCCCATGTTAAAACTGCACGTGATAATGTACCCACGATTTCAGAGTGGATGAGAAACAAAGGGCTTTATGTTTCTGAAATAAGTTATCACTTTCAGCAATAGTTGTGATTCCTGCTCAAAGTTGACCTGCTCATATCCTGTCAGGGAAAGCCATACCACACATGCATGGTCCACACCCATCCAGGCATATATTGACCTCTGACCACCTCTGAGGGCTACCTGAATGAGCTGTTGATACCTTTTCAGGTTTGTATTGTTATAGGCTGATCAGGATAGTAGGCATCACTATCCTAGCCCTTGAAACTAATCATTGTTATTTTTTAGCTTCTTAGACCATTTGCAGTCTGACAAAAGTATGCAAAAGTAGCTCAACAATGAGCTAATAGTCAAGAAATAGAATGAATCTGTCATATTCTTTACCTTTCACAGACATCTGGCATTGTTGAGTGTTGAAACAATCTCCTCAAATGGTGACTCAAAAAAGATGTCCTACTGAACCCCCCTTTCACCTCTTTGTGGCCCACACACCCTGGTAAGGCAGTTTGTTCACTTAATGCAGATGTCCTAAGAAAGAGATCATATCATTTTGACTCCTTTCTGGGTCATGAACAACATAAAAGTGGCATGAGATAACAGGCCTACTCTTAAATTCAAATTCCATTCTGACCTTTCCTAGCTGTAGTGTTCTTTATTTTTCTTTAACAAGCCTGAGTAGCAGCCTGGCCTAAATGGAGCTTAGGGGATTTAGGCTTAAATTTGCACTAGCCTCCTGGAGTTTCTTGTTGGATTGACATGACTCTGGCTTATAAGGATAAAGAACATTTTTTGAGCATACACTTTATCAAGTTCTACAATGAATGGGCCATGTAGACCAAAGTGAAGGACACAATCAGTCTCTATGAGTTTAATAAAAATGTCCTCGTAGCCCTTTCACATATGACCATTTTTGATGAAAGGTCTGAGACTAAATAGGAGATAATTGAGAAAAAAAAAAGTTAGATTATAGCTATTAGAATGAAAGATGCTATTTTTCTGGAGGTAGAAGTAGAGCAACAACTCTACTTGGGAAGGGGACATCCTCAGAATCCTCAGACTCCTAGAAATACGGACAAGGAATGGACATTGATGATCCTTTTCTTCCAGAATGACTTCTGAAGTTTCTTTTATGAAAGAAAACATTCTGGTATAGATTTCCCAAACTGGGATAAGTGCCTTAAATTTAACTGACTACTGGAGTGGCCATTCCTTCCTTACCTGATGACTCTACTCACAGTTTGATCACCATTCTTTTAATATTCCCAATGAGTCTACTGGAAACAGTAGGGGATGCACCCCATACCCTATATAGAACACATGTTAGTATCACCAAAACCATCTCTACCACTATTCTCTCTCACTATATGGAATGGTAAGAAAGCTAACAGACTAGAGACCTGAAACAAAGATTTATAAACAATTAGGCTGTGGGTTAAATTATTTTTGATAAAAATTTTCAGCTCTGCTATTGTAGGTCAAAAGCAGCTGCAGATATCATGCAAATGAGTGTTCTATAGAAACTTCATTTAAAAAAGGAGATTTCAGCCTCATCACTAGTTTCCTGGTCCTTGGGGAAGACAAGCAGTACAAATTGAACCAACTTCCCTCTAGAAGTCTCTTTTGATACGAAGTGCTGAGCTCTATTAATCTATATAAATTGGGAATGACTGGCATTAGCAGGAAAGGTAGCCACATTGGAAGTGCTACTTATTTGTCTCCCAGATAAGGGCCCCAACAATTGAAACTAAATTTTCTCCCTTGCATTAGTCAGCTTTTCCTCACTGTGACAAAATACCTGAGAAAATAAACTCAAAGGAGGAACTATTTATTTTGGCTCCTTTTCAGTCCATGGTTAGCTACCTCCATTGTCATGGGCCCATAGGAGCCACAACATTATAGCAGAGTGGGTGTAGTGGAGTAGACCTCATGGCAACCAGGAAGGAAAAGGAGGGGTGGTAGGAACAAGATATAGCCCCCAAGTGCATGCCCCCACCAAGGACTCACTCCCTTCAGCTAGGCCCAAATTTGTACAGTTTCCACCACCTCCCCAAAGTCTAATCAGCTATGAATCCATCAATGAATAAACCCATTGATAAGGTCAGAGCCCTCATGATCTAGTCACTTCCCAGAAGCCCTATTTAAGAATATTGGTGCATTGGTGCAAACCTTGGGGGACTTTCTAGATCCAAGCCATAATTCCCTGTACCATAGGAAAACCATATGCACTTCCAGGAGTATACTTCTCTTGTGAGGGTTCCCACCATCCTGAAGACACTTGACTTGTACTTTAGGGGTGATCTTAAGAGATCTTCAAGTGTTTAATTAAATACCAGCAGCAGATAATGTAGGATTCTAATGAGATCTCTCTAAATTGAAGCTACCCTTATTTATTTGGGGGAGCTCTTTGAAACAATACCTGTAAATCCCAAGGGTAGTTTTCCCTACAATTGAAGTTGTCCAATTAGAAATCCCTGAGTTTCACTACTATGATCAATGGCACCACTTCAGCTTAGGAAACCGTTCAATTCAGTTTCAACTCACTGGCCAGGGTAGTTATAAATAATAGACTTTCTTCCCATGTGCAAAAATACAGTCTTTGAAACCACACATAAATTCTTTGTACCTGAATTAATGCTTCTACATTGAAAGGATTATGCAAAAATTTAAGGAGAAAACAACTTTAAATTTGAAGGTAAATGCTGATAGTTCAAGGGATTTATTCAGTTGACTGAGTCTAGGACCCTAGAAGGTACGGTTGAGAACAATTCTTCTCATTAAAGTCCTGTTTATAGTATCCTTGAATAAATACAGGTGAGAAAAAATTGAATGGCTTTGACCCTAGTACCTGTTATTCATGTTAATGAGATTAGTGACTAAACAGGGCTCTTTACTGATAGCTAACAATGTAGAGAGAGAATACTAGTGACAGCCAGTTTTCCAAGAGTCTCTTGTGCTATTGCACATTTTGAAAATAGAAGTGCTCACCAGAGTAGAGATGTACAGGTTCTATAAACTCAGGGCTTTTGGTTGTCATACAAGCCCACCACATGCACAGAATCTGTCCGAACTGCTCTTCATCTCTTCATGGACTTGAAGTCAAGAGGAACTGACATTCATTTGAGACTCATGGTGCTTGCTGTGCCAGGAAGGTTAAAGTCCTCTCTCTCTAAACTGGAACAGTGGTTACTGCGTAGGTAAGCAGCTATTTCTACTAGAGTTGGGTTAGCCTATTTTGTTCCAATAACTGTTCTGTTTCTATGCTTTCAATAATAACTGAACTTTCCTAACTGAAATATATTAATTCTTCTTGATGTTAATATGTAGAAAATATACAGGCTTGATGTCACTGTCTCCCTTTAATAATGATAATTTTATACATTTCACTGGTGAACTTATTTCTATTTCACAGTTTAACAGAAATTAATCTTATTCTATTTCTATAGTATCAAAGTACTCTAGTTGTTGAATGCAGGGACCACAGAAGAAACCAACAGGATTAGATTTGGGCTTCTTGATTTATTGGACATTGCAGTTTTTTTTCATTTATGAAAATAATAATAGTACTACTACTAATAATAACCTCAGAATTGTATTTGAGGATTAAATGAGGTAATACATATATATAAATCATGTAGAACTGAGCCTATATATAGTAAATGTTCTGTATAAGGTTAGAACTTGTTATTATATTCTCGACTGTTGAGAAGATTAAATGATACAATATCATTACAACATAATATAATACTTATTCTAATGCCTGGCAAATAAAAATGCTCAGAGATGTTTTTACTATTTTAGTTGCTACAAGACTCTGTGACACTGTCTATTGGAGTGACTGTTTCTCACATGTTGCTTTGTAAAATCCTCCCTTTCATAACCAAGATCAAAGTCTTAAAGCCTGCCTTAATCACTGATGCCAAATTTAAACACTTTCTTGGTTACATACGTACACTAGCATTTAGTCTGCATCGTTCATTGTTGGGGACTTAAGAACACATCAGCCAAAAGAGTAAAAAAACTTAATTCCCTGGCTTTCACCCACTTCCTGATACGGGAATTTGGCCTAGCCAAGGGGCGTTCCCCTGACGTGTGCTGAGAAATCAGATCACCACTAAGATAGGCTCATGGCTCTGCCAATGTGATTTGCTCATGCTCCCTATGTGTTCCTATGATCTTTCTGCTGATTGGCCCATATCTTCTATAACCGCCGTCCATCTTCCTCAATAAACTGAGTTCCAGCTTTGACCGGGCTCCCTGGTAGCTCGGAGTATCTTCTAAAGGCAGGCATGGGTTACCAGAGGACTCCTGCCTTTCCTGATCTTGCCTCATCGCTGGGGCGTGCTCCCCCAGCTTTCTCTGCCAGCCAGAGGAGGCTCACCCCGGGTCAGGGGGAGTTAACAACCCCGGCAACTTTAAAACCCTGACAATTCATAACACTTAACCTACTATTTTCTCTATTAAGAGATATATAAGCATTTTACCTCTTTTGTTAATTGTTAGCTTCTTAAAGGTTAAGATTACATTTTGTAAAACTTTTTATCTTATCCTTTGCTTTGCACTAAGCAAGCAACGATGAATATTTCCTGAATGACACATTTTTGAAAGCTCAACACTTCTTAACCTCATTTCAAGCCTTTGTAAAAATGCATTGAATCAACCCATTCAAATCAAGTTTCCACTTTCCCCCCTTCTTTTATCCATTTACATAGAATCAAAAATGTGTATTTGTTAGGGAATTTAAAGTAGACTTTTATACTGTGCCCTTAATCATAATTAACTGCTTCTGGGGGGGATGGGGAAAAGTGTTTTTCTAATTAATTGGATCTAAAAGCCTGAGTCTTTAAAAAAAAAGGTATATTTTTCTAAGCAAAATACACCTTCAATAACATTTGGCCCCAGCCGGCTGCCTGATTCCATCCACAGATGATGCTTAATCCATTCATTTAATGAAAGCAATTCCTGATAATCAAGATAAAAGTCAAGTACAATTCCAATGTTCTAACTTAAAATGATGACACTGAAGAATGGGTATGTAAATACATGTAGCCTTCTTCAAGGTACAAGGTATTTGGACAGCTGTTTGTTTATTCTGGACTCCAGCCTAGGTTTTTACTAACAAGATTTATTGTAAGTATCAAAGGGTAATTTTCTTTCATTAAATAACAGTATTACTGGAAATAATTTTAATGGTAGAAGCAGGGCAATTTTTCATGAATTACTAAATTAAATAAGTCAAAAGCAAGCACATCTTCAGAGTAAAGGAAAAAATTGTTTATTGTTATTTCTAAAACTAACCCTGTATCTAACAAAGAACCCATTCATCCACACTGCAATTATAGTATCTTATTTACTCAAAGGAAAATTGAGCAAGAAAGAAGGAGGAATTCCAAATGTGTGTAAATGACTCTGTGACTATGTAAGTACTGTATATTTTCAAAAATATATTTACCTCATCAATAATAAAAACATATTCTCTTACAAGAATTTTCTGATTAATCCCAATAGGGTTGGAAACAAGCTAACAAAGATGTTCTTCCCTCACAGGCATTTGTAATCAAAGTGTAAAATTCTTGTTTTAATGCTGTGAAAATGCCTTGATCAAAAAATCAGTTTTCTATTCTTTATTTTATGGCACTATTTTGATAGCACTAACTGAAAAGTGTTTTCTTCCCTTACAGTATTTTAAAAATTCCTTATTTCAACTTATGTTTCATCAGAGACTAACAATACCATTCAGAGTTGTAAAGGCCCTAGATTATCTGACAGGAGGTAATTGACAAAGGCAAGCTCAGCTTGTTGATTCAAGAGATAAAACTTAGCTTACTACAGAATCCTGTCAGAAAATTCCAGACTTCTGTTGGTTTCAATCGTTACTTTCATTGATGGGCCAAGTATTTTTATATCATTTTTGTTTATTTTATTCATTTCATCCCTTTGGTTTTTGTTTTATGACCCATAAATAACATGAATTAAGCAACAAAAATATGGGTTTCCTTCCTGGAGACAAAGAAGTATGTTTCCAGAAAGTGCCACAGACTTTGGCTGAAGCTTAGCCATCAAGTTTAATGGGGCTCTAGCTGCCAAAACCCCATGCAGTCTTTGAATATTTAGGGCTAACTGTATTGGCCACTTGTTCTCCTTCCCTGGGAGTCCGCAGGAGCTCTTATTTGCTGCTTCCCAGATTTCTGCCAGCCTGATTGTTCTCGGTTCTGTTGATGGTGCTTTCTGGCCCACTCTTGTGTCCCTGTTCTCCAATATTGTTTACAATGTTGAGGAGATTATGACAAGAAAGCATGGCCTTTTTTTTTTTTTTTTTTTTTTTCTTTTTCTTTTTTTCTTTTTTTTTTTTTTTTTGATGCTTATTTACTCTTTTGCTAAGAAAAACAAGTTGCATCACAGAAGGGGAACTCCTCACTGGTTTCTTTTGATAAAAATGCAAAAACGAGACCCATCCATACAGAACAGAAAAAATGTTATACTCCTTGTCAAGACAACTTATAAAGAAACACCTTTCTACCTAGGTGTTCATTATTGAAATCTGTTTATTTCCCCTAATGTGATCATACTCATCTCCACTTCTCCCCCTACAGACAAAATAAGAGAGAAATTATATTTGAAAAACTCTGGGATCAGTCAGTTAGAAAATAAGTAAATAAATTCAAAAAAATCAAACAAAATAATATGTTTTTGCTTTTGCTTGCTATCTTAATGTACCAGAAATAAATATACGGTGACAACAGGTTTTCTCCTCAAATTCTGGTAGATTTAGAGACTATGCTTTGTGTTTTATCTTGGAAGATTAAATACATTGTTTTCATACTACCTCATATTTTCGTGAAATTTCACGTTGAAAACAATGTGCAATATTAATGATAAAGTAATAGTTAACAATAAGGTAATAATTTCAGCAAATTCAAAGGGTTAAATATTCAATAGATATTAAAGTCTGCACAGGATGTAAAGCAAGGTTGTCATATATATGTATTTTTGGGCGGTGGGGTACTGGGGATTGAATTTAGGGGCACTTGACCACTGAGTCAAATCCCAAACTCATTTTTTAAAAAAAAAATATTTATTTATTTGGTTTAGTTGTACACAATGTGTTTATTTTTACATGGTGCTGGGAATCAAACCTGGGCCATGCACGTGCTAGGCGAGTGCTCTGCCGCTGAGCCACAACCCCAGCCCCGAAGCTCATTTTTGTATTTTATTTAGAGACATGGTCTCACTGAGTTGCTTAGTGCCTCACTTTTCCTGAGACTGGCTTTGAACTTGCAATCCTCCTGTCTCAGCCTCCTCAGCTGCTGGGATTTACAGGCGTGCGCCACTGCACCCAGCTAGGTTGTCAGACTTTTAAAACTAATTAAGACGTTATATTTTTTCAGTGTTCTAGAATCTATCCAAAATGTTCTTAGTATTCTAGAAATGTGTACATTTTTTTAAAGGAAAGGCAGTATTTATTGTCTTTATGATGCAATATGTGAAAAAACAAGATGTATTGGAGTCATGCTATTTCAGAAACATTTGTAAGCTGAGCACTAGATATAGGTGTTTATTTTTAAATTTGACTTCTAAGCTACTTAATACAAAAGGATGAACTTAATCGTATTAACAAAGTGTTTGGTTGTTGCTGCTAGGTTTATAAAAAATATGACAAGAAAACCACAAATAATGAGTAAGCTCCTGGAAAATTTTCAGGATTTAATGAGGTTGCTTTTCATGCAAACGTCCGTCAACTTATAAAATTCATACAGATTATAAACACTTACCATATTCACTGTCATAGAATATAATGAATTTCTGCCAGGCATACTCTGTGACCACTCTTAGGATAACCTCATTCAAGTAGACAGGTGGACGAACTGAGAGAGTATAATCATCATTCCTGTTGCTCCTGGTGAGGCCACAGCCACTTCTTGGGGTCCCAGCTGTTGAGCGCTGAATGAATAGGTGGGGAATGTGCATGGCATCTGCCAAAGACTGGAGGGACCCTGCTGACGTGCAGCCAATGGAGCTGACCAGGGCCAAGATGCCTTGATTCATAAGTTCACAGGCTGCAAGAGAGCATAGTAATATTGAAGAGGTCAATGGGTTTTGCATATTTTCTCTTTCATTTGACTATGCAAAAAATAATAATAATAAAAGGAGCATTCTGTATGAGGGGATCCTCAAGTAATAAGGTGCTGTTGGAAGGCAGTGTAAGAATTCTGACCTTATTAGCTATGTGACTGTGTGCAAATTACTTAGCTTCTAGTGGCTTAATTTCGCCATCTGTGAAAAGGGTAAAATTAGCATGAATCTGATAGGATTATTTCATGGATTAGAGATAACCAAGTTTCTCTTATTTGTGTCCCACAAGCTAGATATTCAAATAATGGTAGCTAAACTTCTATAATCATCAATTTACATTTCTGAGAAAGGATGATTCCTTGCTAAGTATACACTATGAGGTTTAAAAAAATACATAATATGTAAACTGGTGAATAAATGAAGGCAAGATGAAAGATTTGGTGATACTTTTTCTCTCTCAATAAAATGGAGAGATAAAAATGTTTTTGTTCTTTTCCTTGACAGTCAGAAAAATCACAGGCAAACAAAATACTCAATTTTAACTACCTTATTCTGGTTCCTAGATAAATAATTTCTAGTTTCTATCAACTGGTTTATGATCTCTGTTGAAAAGCAAATTCAGAAAGAATCCACATAACACTATTACCATTTGAGAAGCTCAGTTTTTATAATTACTTATAAATCTAGATATTTTTCAAGATTTTATGCATTCTAAGTATAACATTCTGAAAATTTAGTCATTAATGTAGATTGTTTTACATAATTCTTCAGAAAACCTAAAGGGAAAATTTAAATGGTAAGCCCTTTATGTAACTAATTGGATAGTTAATGAAGGCTGATTTAAAATCGAAGTTTAGAAGTACAAGACCAATGATAAGCATATAACATCAAATACATTTATTATGATTGATGCTAAGTTAAACAATAGAAACAAAGTAAATTTATAATTATTGAGGAAATATTTTTCAAACATTGCCTCATGAGAGAGGTTATATTGATTGCAAATAAATATGAAAGACAACATCAAGGATGAATGCTTCTTAAATCATAACAGATTAAGTTTGAAGTTTTAGGAAAAAAAAATTACAGATTCAACTCACATTCTTCAATTTAACATGCATAGAAAGCAATATGAGTTTATACATGTAATCTCAATGAATATATTCAAGAACACTGGTTAAAAGTTTGTTTCATTATTGTCTTAAATAAAACTATACTCATAAAAGCAAGTGGAAATTAATTTTTTCAAAGATTTTGTTAAAAAGCTTAGCTCATTCAGCATTTAAAGTCAAAATATAAGAAGTTTCTTAAAGTGTATTTAGTTAGATTCAATCTTTAGATTACACTAGTTATAAGTGATTAAGTAAATATGACACTTTTATATACCTTCACCACAAAAGTTATAAAATTATACTTTAAATCTTTTTAAACAAAAAATTCAGCTTTAGTATACATATAACACTACAGGAAAATAGTGTTTTTTAATCTTCAGATTTAGAAGGATAAATTCCAAATTTGAGCCTTATATATTAATCTTGAATAGCAAATAAGTTTATTTTAGCATATAATCTTATTTATTCCAAGCAATGGGTTTACCCATGAAAAATTGCAGTCTGAAAATATTAAATGGAAAAATTCCAGAAATAATCCATAAGTTAAAGTGCATGCCATTCTGAGTAGCCTTATGAACTCTCACACCATCCTGCTCCATCATACCCAGGCTGTGAATGATCTTTTCATCTATACTACCCATGTGGCAGTCACTTAGCAGCCATCTCAGTTATGAGATAGACTGTTAGGGTGTCACAGTGCAGTGTCCTGATAAGAAGGTCAATAGAAACCTAATGCAATGTCACACTGCCTAGGCCATTCCCCTTATTTATTTCATCATGTAGGAAGTGGACCATCTCACATCATCATAAGAAGAGTGAGTACTGTACAATAAGGTATTTTAAGAGAAAGACCACATTCATGTAACTTTTATAACTTATATATTGCTATATTTTCTATTTTAGTATTAGTTGTCATTTTTACTCTCTTACTATGCCTGATTCCTAAATCAAAATTTAACATAAGTATGTGTATAAGACAAGACATAAGATATGTAGCATTTGGTACTATCTGTAGTTTCTGGCATCCACTGAGGTCAGTTCTTTTCATGAACAAATGTATCATTTTTAGATTACTATTTGGTATTACCCATCCTGCTGTACGTACTAGCAAGAATAGATAAAATTTTCCTATGAAATCAAAACAGAAATTATCAAAAACTATAATCAAAAAGCATAACATGTTAGATCTAAATGGTAATTGTAATTGAGACATCACATAGTCCAAATATATAAAATCAACTTTAACTGCTATGCTAACTATGATTTGTTGTAAGTTAGCATCCTGCAACACTAGTCTAAGAAAGATTGTAAAACTAAAAAAAAAAAAAAAAAAAAAAAAAAAAAAAAAAAAAAAAAAAAAAAAAGCACTATAATTGTCTTGTGAAGTTTCTCATAGGAAGAGACTGGGATATTAGTAGGCCGCAAATTATAAGTTTGCTTCCCTCTTATAGTACCCAACCCATTATTTCTCATAGTTGGGAAGAAATCACATACATCCCCTACAAATAAAAAAGAAAAGGAAAGAAATAGAAGACCCTGATTTCTAACTATCGCCCAAGATCTTTTTCACCACACAAAAAATGGAGAATCTTTTATTTGTAAACTTAACATTTTGCATGGCAGAGAAGAGATAGAGCTTTCCATAAGGAAAACGACATTTGGAGATTGTCTGTTAAAAGATTAAATCATTTAAAGTTTTAGTTCCACAGGTTGCATATACCAGTACATTAGATGGAGTCTGAGAACTGATCTAGGATGATAGGAATGTGCTTGTGTTTCCACTTTTTTTTCCCTTTTTTTAATGAAAGTAATCCAAACCAAGGAATTCTCAATTGCATATTTCTTCCCCACTATTATTTCAAGCTCTGTGATTTATTTATACTATGATGCATGTACACACTCCACTTCCATACATAGAGACTGTATTGAACAGCTTGCTGGTTTTGTGTCTCCAGCTGTTTGAGATTTTAACACTATCAAACATGTCTGAAGCTTGCACTAATTGCTTAAAGCACACTGTTTTTGTTTATTTGTTTGTTTTCTAATATCATTTGCAATAAGTAACACTTTTTACCCTTTTTGATCATTCAGCATTTATGGAAATGAAGTTGGTTCATTTGGTATAAATTTAATGAAGTTCACATGCACTATCTTTTTCATTTCTGCACCTCACAGTTTAAATCTTTTTCTTTCAAGCATTTTGAAATGGGTTACCTTTTACTAAATACTCAGCGAGAACTTGGTGAAATGTTTTGGGATGGCATCATCCATCCTCAATACAAATATTCCTTGTGATATTTTTCTGACTTATTTATAAGGACCAGTTTACCTTGATATGACTTCTTCCTCTGATCTTAAATCTCATGAGGATGTTAGCACATACCCTTCACATATTTTTATGGTTTGAATGTGCCCCCAAAAGTTGGTGCTGTTATAAAGTTGATCCCCAATGCAATGGTGTTAGAAGGATCATGGGGACACTGTCTTCATGAATGATGCAGTAATTACAGAAGTGTGTTCCTTGTAAAAGCATGAGTTTGGTCCTTTCTTGCCTCTTTCTCATTACTCTATATTCTACCATGGGATGGAGGTACAAGCAGGCCCAATTCCATTCCAGCACCTTGATCTTAGACTTCCCAGTCTCCAGAACTGTAAGAAATAAATTTCTATTCTTTATAAGTTTTCCAGTATCAAGTGTTCTGTTAGAGCAGCACAAATGGACTAATACAGTAGAAAAGACTGAACATTGGAATCCCTTCTCACAATACTCTGTACTCCAAATTCTCCAGATGCCAATATACAACTTTCTATTGTGGTATTGTGATTTTGTTTTGTGTGTGTGTGGTACCGGGGATTGAACTCAGTGGCACTCGTCCACTGGGTCACATCCCCAGCCCTTTTTTTTTTTTTTTGTATTTTATTAGAGACAGGGTCTCACTGAGTTGCTAAGTGCCTCGCCATTGCTGAGGTTGGCTTTGAACTCTCGATCCGCCTGCCTCAGCCTCCCAAAGTGCTGGGATTACAGGCATGCGCCACCGTGCCCGGCTTTTTTTTTTTTTTTTTTTTGAGAGAATCATTATAATTTCTATTATTAATTGAAGCAAAACTTACATATTTGGGTATCACCCTTTCTCTGTTACTTATGTGAAAAAATGTCTGCTTTTAGTCTTCTATATTAAATTTATTAAAATTTATTTAGTTCTTCAAAAGCAAAAATTGTTACACAATAAACTGTCAAATATTTATACTCAGTAATGTTTTGCTTTATACTATGTTTAGAAAAACCTTCTTCCTTTAGTTAGCAGATTTACAAAATGATCAGTTAATGTGAAACGTCTTCCCAAGCCATACTCCATAACTGATCAAAGCTGTATAGAAAACATGGCAACTGGACTTCAGAAAACTAAATAAGTTTAGAATGTTTTATCTGGTAAAATACGACTTTTATCTCATAATCCCAGCAAGCAAAGAGTAAGAATTAAACATAATTGTGAAAAGAATGGTAATTCAGATCATATTACATGTTCATCTTTGAAACTTTCCCCATATTTTTATAGAAATTCTAGGTATTAAAACTACTATTCTTAAAACATAGCAAAAAAAGATTTTGAAAGTTTTCACCAGAAAGAAATAATAAATGTTTGAGAAGATAGATATGTTTAACCTGATTTAAACATGCATTGTATTTACGTATCAAAACATTGCATACTACACATTAGTATGTACCATTTTTTATGTATTTATGTATAAGTTAAGTACTCCAAAAAGGATAGAATTACTGTTCTTTATATTAGGGAACTTCTCAGATTTAGAACTGATTCTTTCAAAATGAGTGACAGAATATTTAATATATTCCAACAAATTATATCCTATAAAAAATTTAAATAAGATCTTGCTACAAAGATGTAGATAGCAATGCATTTATGTTTATGTAAGAGGAAGAGAAAATGACCAAAAATAATATTTTACATTGCTTTCTCAATTATTGCTATATTGCTGTCTTTCTAGATAGCATTGCCAAGACTGAGAAGTCACCTTCACTTTTGTTCTTTTATTCTCTATGCCTCTCCAAATCAACTTATTTGACACATAATTTTTAAAGAATTAAAACAAAATTTTAGTTGTTAATGGACACTTTACCTTTACTTTTATTTATTTATGTGGTGCTGAGGATCAAACCTAGTGCCCCATGCATGGAGGTAAGTACTTTACTTAACACTGAGATACAACCCCAGCCCTTAACACATAATTTTAATTCTACATCCTAAATATTTCTTGTAACCATTCCCGTCTTAAAATATCTGCAGGCAGTTTCTCCATTCAACCTATATCATCTCTAACAGAATTAATAAAACTTTCCAAGTTCATGTGATTTCATAGCCCCAGCTTATCCTTTCTTTAGCCAATCACACCATTAATCACTAAAACAGTATATTTGTTTTTAAACTCATCATATCATTCCCATGTTTTGAAGATCATCAACCAAGGGGAGACTAATGAGAAATGACAACTAAGTGCAATGTGAGATCCTAGATAAGAATCCAGGATGGGAAAAGTTATGAGTGAAAAAGTTTATAAATTTTGAACAAGATCTGTAGGGTAGTTAATCATAGTCTATCAACGTCAATTGACTGTCATTGATAATTTTACTATAGCTATGTGAAAAGTGAGCATTAAAGGAATCTGGGTGAGGAATATGAGTGAATTCTTTCTATACATCTAAAATTGTTTAAAAATGAAAAGTTAAAGACAAATAAAACTGTCAATGAATTGGCACTTCTGCTAGAAAAATCCTGAAATCTTAGCATGGCATATAAAATTCTTTCTGACATGGATCTGCATTTCATGCTCATCTCCAGCTCCTATACCTTGCTACCATATCTTCCCATTATTCCACATACTATCCTATCATCTAGCTATGTATACACTAATTATATTTCCTCAGCAGTCTATGGGCTTATACAAAGATAAATTTTTGACATAATCACAATAACCACAATAATATATCTTCAATTCAAAAACACAGTACTTTCACTGTATTTTCATTTATTTACATCTTTTTAAATTTCTCCAAGCAACATTTTGTAGTATTCTGTATATAGATCTTGCATTTGCTTTTTCAGATTTATTCCTAAGTATTTTATACATTGATCTTTTATTGATCTTTTAATTTCCAGTTTCTGTTACAATAGAAAAAAAAATTCAGATTTTTTATTGCCAGGCATGGTGGAGCATGCCTGTAATCCCAGCACTTGGAAGGCTGAGGCAGTAGGATCGCAAGTTCAAAGCCAGCCTCAGCAATGGCTAGGCACTTAGCAACTCAGTGAGACCCTGTTTCTAACAACATAACATAACAATAACATAAAAAAAGGGCTGGGGATGTGGCCCAGTGGTATGGTACCAAAAAAAAAAAAAAAAAAAAAGAAAAAAAAAAAAGAAAAGAAAAAAAAATTCAGATTTTTGTAGCTTGATTCAGTATCATGAATCCTTATTTAACTAATTTGTTCTAATTTTCATTTTATAGATTCTGTAGCTTTTTTATGTAGATAATCATGTTATCTGCAAATAAGAGCTGCTTTATTTCTTCCTTTTTAATCCGTATGCCATTAATGTCTTTTTTTTATCTTATTATACTGGCTGGTACCACCAGTACAATGTTGTATAGATGTTGTGACAGCATCGGTCCCCTTTTCTTGATCAGCAAAAGCAATTGGTGTTTTACAATTAAGTAAAAGACTGGAATTGTTTTTGACCACTATCTTTATAAGGTTGAGGAAGTTTCCTTATTCCCAAGATTATTTCCTTATTCAGGAATAGAGTAGCTAAGAGTTTTTTCAGGAATGGATGTTGTATTCTCTACATTTACTGAGATAACCATATAAATTTCCTCTTTTAGTCTGCTAATATGGGTAATTGCACTAACTTTTTTCCAAATGTTAAGCTATCCTACCAAGGATAATGCAGGCCTCAGTAAATCAGTTGGAATATAGTCGCACTTTTTCAATGAATTCTTTTTGTGTCATCAATGTTATGTCTTTCCTAAATGTTTGGTAGAACTCATCAATGAAAATTTCTGAACCTACAGAATCTGCTTGAAAATAGATATAGATATAATATATAATATATTTAAAATAGATGTAGAAATAATAATAATAGATATAGAAATAATAATAGAAAACAGATATAGAAATAATAGAGATTATTTGTATAATTTCATCTAAGTTGTCAAATTTACTGGCAAAAGGTGTTTATAATGTTCCCGTGAGGTACTGTATAAAACCTCTCTTTTGCTCCTATCAGTCTGGCTAATGGATTAGTAATTTGTTAATTTTCTTTAAAAGCTTTTGGTTTCATTGATTTTTCTGTATTACTTTTTTTTCTATTTCATTGATTTCCAATCTGATCTTTAGTTATTTATTTTTTCAGGTGGGGGATCTAACACAGAGGCACTCTGTCACTGAGCAGCATCCCTATCCCTTTTTCATTTTTTATTTGAGACAGGGTCTCACTAAATTATTCATGCTGCCTTTGCACTTGTGATCTTCCTGTCTCAGCCTATTGAATAGCTGGGATTGCAGGAGGTTGCCACTACATCTGGTTTGGACTAATCCTTTCCTTTTAACTTGAGTTTAGTTTCCTTTTATGTACTGCTTCAGTTTATCCTCTTTCTGCTGAATTTCCTATTATTCACATTTACCATATTTATTTTTATAGTCTCTAGTAATTCCAACATCTGGGACATAGCTCAATGTATTTCTGTTACTTTACTTTCTGAAAATTGATTGCTATTTCTTGCATTTTTGTGTATCCTGTAATTTCAGTTGGATTGCTTTGAGAATCTGTAGAGACTGAAAGTAGTAGAATATATTAACATACGCTCTCCTCCTGTCAGGCTGTTAGTATGTAGAGCGTGTGTGTGTGTGTTTTGTTTTTGTTGTCATTACAAGCTTAACAATAACTATTAGTTTTCCATTACATTGTACTTGGAGTGGGGCCTGCACTGCAAGAGACTTTTCATTGCTGATTCTGTTTCTCCCTCAGCTTTCATTTGTCCTTTGACAGCTGCACCAAATGGAGGTCCCTGTGTGAGTCCTGGACCCACCTCCTGGGATAGATTATGGGCACTAGGTTTTCTGCTGACCTGGTCCAGCTCAGTCCCAGGTAAGCTTTGTGCCCCTGAGATTTCTCAGTGATGTCAACCATCTGGAGAAAGTTTCCTAGATCCCAGAATTAGCTAACTTCAGCTTGATATTTGTAAATAATTCTAGACTTAGATTGAGTTTCCAACTCTCTCCCAGGTGTCTTTACCAGAAGCATTTGATCTTTCCAGAGAGTTATTTGGCTTCCCCGCAAATCTTAAGGTTTTTGTTTTGTAGGTAATAAAGGATAGATAAAGGCATGAAGTACTGTGCCTGCTTGCCCGAACCATCCAGCACCTGTAGCATGCTTGTACCACTGAGGGCAGCTCTATCTGCTATCCTGTTGGTTCCACTTTCTTAGGAGCACTTACTGGAGGTCTGTGACAGTAACAAAACCCCAGCCCCACTGTCTTTGTCTGCTATTCCAAACAAACACAGCAGTTCACATTTAGCATTAATGCATTTATTAAAATTCTCAGTGATATTTTTTTCTAGCCTGCATGGAAGGCAGTATTCTCATACTCCTTTATTCTCTCAAACACTAGACTGTTAAATGTGTTCTGTTTCTCCTTAACAGAACTTGCCACTTTGCATTTTGGATATTTGGCTATATTAAAAGAAGTTAAGCTCAAGGAAGTTATAAGTTTTTAGATTATTTGACTTTATCTCAAACTTTAAAATTTTAATTTGTTATATATGACAACAGAATGCATTACAATTCATATTACACATATAAGCACAATTTTTCATATCTCTGGTTGTACACAAAGTAGAGTCACGCCATTCAGGTCTTCATACATGTACTTAGGGTAATGATGACCATCTCCTTCCACGTCTTTCTACCCCCATTCCCCCTCCCTTCCCCTCCCTCCCCTTTGCCCTATCTAGAGTTCATCTAATTCTCCCATGCTTCCCCCCAACCACATTATGAATCAGCATTCTTAAATCAGAGAAAACATTTGGCATTTGGTTTTTGGGATTGGCTAACTTCACTTAGCATTATATTCTCCAGTTCCATCCATTTTCCTGCAAATACCGTAATTTTATTATCTTTTAATGCTGAATAATATCCCATTGTATATATATATACCACATTTTCTTTATCCATTCATCTACTCAAGGGCATCTAAGTTGGTTCCACAGTTTAGCTACTGTGAATTGTGCTGCTATAAAAATTGATTTGGTTGTGTCCCTGTAGTATGCTGTTTTTAAGTCCTTTGTGTATACACTGAGGAGTGGGATAGTTGGGTCACCATACTGCTTTTCATAATGGCTGCTTTTTCTCAATTTTGAGGGTGGGAATACCTTTCTCTTTGCTTTTTTAAAAGTCAAACAGTAAATGTTCAATTATTCTTTGAATATTCTTATAACATTTTGGAAGTACTTATTGCATTGTAAATGCCTATGATTAAACATTGTCTTTTCCAATGTTTTTTGAAAACTAACACATTGCACCTTATAAACTCAATCCCAGATCATTAGTTGAGACAGATTTTTACATACTTTTAATTAGGAAGATAGTACACTGCCTCCAGCTATTGCCAAGGATATTTTTTTTTAAACCGGGTATTGAACCTAGGGGGTGCTTAAGCACCAAGCCACATCCCCAGCTCATTTTATATTTTATTTAGAGACAGGGTCTCACTGAGTTGCTTATGGCCTCACTGAGTTGCTTAGGCCCTCAATAAGTTAACGAGCCTGGCTTTGAACTAGTGATCCTCCTGCCTCAGCCTCCTGAGCCACTAGGATTACAGGCACGTGCCACTGCACCCTGCACTACCAAGGATAATTTTAATACTAATGTTTTATTCTTTCTTTCTTCCTTTTGTGGTGCCAGGATTTGGAGCTAGGCCTTGCGCATGCTAGGCAAGCACTCTGCCACTGAGCTACATTGCCAGGCCCTACTATTTTATTCTTGACAGCAGTGTCATTTAGGCACACACACTACATAAAAGGAAATCACTACTTTTTGTGGGAATTTTCTTTTCATTACCTACAGGCCCTACATGATCTTCTGCCTGGCCACGACTCTGACCTAAAATCTCATGACTCTCAGTTTTGGTCACACTATGTTAGACACTCTGATGTTGAGTTTTTGTTTGTTTGTTTTTTGTGAAGTCATTGTTCTTTCTCTTTCCTCAGCCTGGAGTGCCATTTACTCAGACAGTTCTTTATCATCTTCCCTCCTACTAGTTCTCTACTCCTGCAGCCCATCTCTCAATAGTTCCTTGTTGTTCAATTCCTCTTGATCTTATTTAATTTTTCCCTAATAGCTATTATTTGACTCTACTTTACATGTCTGTTTCTATTTTTTTTTTACTTTCTTTCCCACTTTGACATAAGTTACACAACAGCTTTGTTTATTTTGCACAATGCTTTATGCCTAAAACATACAATAGACACTGACCTACTCTAAACACTCAAAGAACATGTGGTGAATGAATAGATAAATGAACAAACAGTATAGTCACAGACTAATCTATAAGGTGGACGTTGTGTAAGGCAGGTTAGTTGTGCTATGCACATATTTTTAACCTTATTAGCTCAATTTCAAGTTAATCAATATTTTTTCTTGGAGAAATGGTCCACTCGTGATGATAAAGAAGATTTCTAAATGGAGTTGACAATAGTGAGAAGAGCAAAATGAGTAGAATCTGTCTGTCCTTTGCAAGAAAAGTATTGTTTAGCATTTCCGGTGCATGCTGTTTGGAAATATTGACATTCTTTGGTAATAGGATTAGCATATATAAGTTCCATGAGAAAAGAGATGTGATTTTTTTTTTTTTTTTGACTCAGATGTGCCTGGCTTATAGAAGACCTTAGTAAATATTCCTTAAAGTCTCAAAACAATATGATATGTAATAGATTAAACCATATAATTCATTGTTAGAGTGTGCTTCTTGGAAGCTTTTATACTAGCAATATATCAAATAGCAATATATCAAGTCTGTTACCTATCTAATCTGTAAACATTAAAATAATCTTTTAATAATAAATGTTTTAGATGACTTTAAAGTAGGCAGAGGAATTTTTTTTTGGTTTTAAAATAAACCAAAATAGCTACTTTTTCTATTTATTTTATAACAATTATCAAAATTCATGATTGTTCTAATTTAGTATGTACATTCCAATTCATTTGTAAGATGATTTTAATTTTTTCCTCTATCTTAAATTTAAGCAGTGATTTTGTCTTGATGGGGTTAAGACAAATAGTTGGCAGCAGAGCTAGATCACAGTTACCATTTATAGATTGATCATCACTATCACGATTTATTGATAATCACATTTCACATAGCATAAAATGCACTTGGATATATTCTCTGTTAGGAAGTAATATTTTGTCAACTGTGGCTTGTTTTCATATTCTAATTTTACTAATAATGTCTTTCAATGTCATCAGAAGCATTTCGATTTCTGGGGGAAACTGTCTATGTACTTCACAGAGCTATGGGATACAGCATAAGGTCAGAAACACCATTTAATAGGTAGCTTGGCCCCTGCTAGCATCAATTATGAAGTGAAAAGAGATAATTCTTGAAAAGTATAGCATAAAATCTGTGGCAAAATTTTCAAAAGACAGCTTTTTAACTACGTCCTTTCTCTCTCTCTCTCTCTCTCTCTTTTTTTTTTTTTTTTTTTTTTTTTAAGCAGCACAATGCAAGTTGCTGAAATGGTCTTTACTTAAATCTTTAACTCTAATTTTGTGGGCAATTCACTTAAACATATGATCACGTTTCTTCTAAGAAAAGGCATAAAATCAAAACTTTAAGCTGATCAGACAATCTTTCTAACATAGACATCAACATGGAAAAATAAAAAGCCAAAAAGCCAACTAAGCAAGTCCCCATTCCTCTTACGATTGCCTGGAAACTGCTGCTTTCAGAGAAAAGCATGAATGAATGTATTAGCTGTAAAGTCTGAGACCTAGGGTGTAAGTGAAGAATCTTGAATTGTTGTCCTAGTTTCAGAAGTGAATCAGTGTTGTGCCCTTTGCAGTCATTTTTTTCTCTTTGGGTTTCAGTTTCTTCAAGCATTAAAGGTGGTGATTATACTAGGTTTTTAACATAATTCTCCCAGGAGACACTTAATGACATTTCTCTCTCCCTCTCTTCCCCTTCCTTTCCTCTGTTTAGCACATTGTAACTTAATTGGTGACACTTTGGCCTGATGGTGCTTCTATTTCTTTAAGGTGGTTTTACATATGTCTGATTTATTCTAAGGACCTTTTTATTTTCCTGTTTCCATGCTGAGGTTGGATGCTAATAGAGAATCACTATACTCTTACAAGCTTACAATGAAAAGTATAATGGATTTTATTCACAATGTGTCTTTTTAAAAGTGTTCTGGCATTTTAGACATTTTTAATACATTTTCCTAGTACTACATAGGAATTTAAGGCTATTCAAAGAAAAGCTTATTTATTGCAATGAAACAATTTTCTTCTAAATGTGTTATATATATTATACATGTACAATTTCTGTCCCCACAACTCCCTAAAAAAGAAGAAAATTTAAAGCTTTAACATGATACTCTCATTACTAAAATTTTCTCTTCCTTTTTTAGAAAGAGGACAGATCACTTTGAGGAATAAATTGGGTTTTGTGTGGCTATATATCAAGGCAGTAATCTCTAGAAACAGCATTTCTTATGATGACACTCTTGTCCCTATGTTGTGCCATGAAACCCCATAGTACTTTATATTAGATAGCATTTACTATGACATACCATCCTCAACTCTTACTCCAAACAGTATCCACAGAAATTGTTTTAATGAGAGTTAGATGTTCCAATTGCAAAGAAATGGTTTATCTGCAGTAATAATATCATAATTATATTTTCCGTAACTTCAGAGATTTCATTTCAAAGCTTTTTTAAATCTCTTCATCACCACAAATACCTATGAAGTAAACAGGGATCATTATACCCTATTTGCTTCATAAGGCTCTTGTGAATCAAAAATTAAAACATGTATCTGAAAGTACTTTTTCAACAACAAAGTTATACTTTACTATAGTTTGTAATCTCATTATTTGCATGATTTTACTCTCTGAATTGAAGCTTCCTCAAATACTATTTGAATCAAATGATTTCTAAAAATCACAATCAATTGGAGATAAAAGTCTATATTTACTCATTCATCACCTATTAAGGATGTGTCCAAAGGACACAAAAACAGAGGAATACAGATGCCCACATGCTTTAGAAGCTAATAGTTTCACTGTGAGTCTTGGCAACACTATGTTAAGCAAATATAGAAAACATTTATTTAAAAGGAAACATATGACTAAATATTACTTGAGCTTTAATAGTTGTTTAATGTTACAATGTGCTTTGGATTAATTTAACCTGAACTAGTAGGTGAACTTTTGCTAAAGGAACATATTGACTCTTAAGTTCCTTAAGAAGGATACCATTTAAAACTCCATTTTTATTGACACAGTGTCCATGCTTAATAACTATTTAGTGAATAAATATTTAATGAATAAAAATAAGGTAGATCTTGAAGGAGAATTGATTTTTATAAATGAGAAGGAAGGAAAAGGGCATCATGGAATGTGGAAGAAGAATTTAAATACTGAAATTTTCTTTCTTTGGGAAAGACAATATGGAAAAAAGACCATCATCAGACAACCTTATTCTTGTTCTCAGAGTGAGCTAGAAGAAGGTTATGTTATATACTATGATCTGAATATACATGTACCCATAATTCATATGTTGACATTTAGCTCCCATGGTGATAATATTAAGAGGGGGACCTTTGGGAAGTGATCACATCAGAAAGGCAGGATCTCATTACCTAATGAGAAGACTTCAGTGGGATTAGTACCCCTATTAAAGAAGCATGATGGAGCTTCCTTGCCTCTTCTACCACATGCACATGTCACTCTCATCTATGAGAGTCGGGCCTCCACCAGACACAAAATCTGTTGGTAACTTGATCTTGGACTTCCAGCCTCCAGAACTGTGAGCTATAAATTTCTATTATTTATAAAGTATCCAGTCCAGGTTATTTATTTAGAGCAGACTGAAGGGACCTAAGACAATCTATAAACTCCGCAAAAGAGAACTAATGGAGATATAATTTTAAAAGCTGTATATCACTCTGGATTCTGGGGCAACCTCACTGATGATAGTGCTACTTGTCATGCAGCAATCAAAGGATTTGTTGTAGTATTAGACTAAGAGGAAGAATCTCATAGAGCACCGGGAATTATAAGTGGCACGGACAAGTAGTCATTTAGGTTTCAGGCAGGGAGAACTGCTGATTGAGTCATAATTTTTCCTGGCACATGTTTATTCAGGAATAGTGATTACAATCACTCTTATCCTCTTCAAATAATGGCCTGTTTACTGAGTAAAGGTTTAATAATAATGAGATGAAACAAGTGTAGTCAAGTTACAGTGTTACTGTTCTCTATATATCTTGATAGCATTCCCAATTGATTTTGTGTGGAACCTATAATACAAAGAGAGGCAGAACAATGCCATTTCAATGATGTTTATAACAGTAAAATCTAAACTCTAGTGTGCTGCTTACCTGTATGTGCTCTAAAACTACAGTGTCTTGGTTTTAATTCTGGTTCTTAAGCTTTTTAGTAGTACGAATTTAGGAAACTTCCTGAACCTTTCTGGGTCTCACTTATCCCACTTTACATGAATGTATACTGCTGAGAATTTCTGTAAGAATTGATCAAGTAAATACATCTTAGGTAGTCCTGGGTGTATTATAAGTACTTACTATATCTTAGCCATTATTTTTAAATCTGAATTTTTAACAGAAAAGGGTACATGAAGAGAGACTATGAGTTAAACTCTATTAGGAAGAGAAGATGGATTCATTTAGACAGATGCTTACAAAACCATGGGTAAAATGAATTGTTAGGGTAGTAGAGGAAATTCTGAATCATTATTGATGCAGCAAATGACTGCTAGCTACCTATGGTGTGCAAATTTGTGTTTGATACTATAATTCAAGGAAACTATGAATCCATGCAAATTCGTTCAACTCAGGCTTTACCTCTGAATTTTACAAATTTTCCAAAAATTCTGGAAATATTCATGTTCTAAATTTTTATGACTTCTTTTGACTAGAATTTTCTGAAAAAGATCAACTTGTTTTCTCAGCTTGGCTTGCTTCAAGCTACATGTAAGTTATGACTGGGAGTGATAAACTAAAGGCAGTCCATTTCTTTTGCCCCTTCACTGAGTACAATCACAGGAATCAGCCAAAATAATTAAGGCTATCAGCTTGACATTTTCTCTTACTCTGAGTAAATAAACTTGTACAAACTGTGTATGTTCCTGAAATATCTTGCTAAAGCAGTGGGGTTGTGCTGAGCAGAAACCAATGTCAACGACCCCTGATGGCTTGGATTTTTAAATCAGAATTTAAATGAGATTGTCTTTAAACATAATTTATTTTACATAATTTTAAAATACTAGGTTGAGATTTTCTGGTGATGCTTAGAACTCTCTTGGGTTTTTTATCAGTTAAGGGAAAAAAGGAATTAAATTTAGTAGTCTTATCACAACATATCTTTTTAAAAATTTTGTTGCTGATATTCCCATTTTGACTTTGTATTAAAACATAAGTATGTGATAATCTTTATCTTATTCATTTGCTGTTCTTAAAACATTAAATTAGCTTGGAAAGCATGGTTTCCATTTATAATACAAGGAACAGAATGTTTTGCCAAATCTATATTGGAAACAAGTAGCAAAATCAAATTGGAATAAGCTTATTTTTCAATTGATTCTGTATAGAAATTTTTAAAACAATGAGAGCTCCACTAAAAGCAAACTAAGCTAAGTCATCAACATGAAATGGCTTTAAATGCATATTAATATATTTAGAAGAGTGACACCAGAGTTGAGGATGCAGTAGAAATTTATTGAAAAAAATGATGTCATTTTCTTTCAAGCTTGAAATATAAGGAACAAAAATCTCTGGTTTAGATGAAAATAGTCTGCAAGTTTGGGTAAATCCAATCTTTAATTAGTAATTCACTGGGGTGCTTTCTACTTTGATCAAAGCAGTGAGGTATTACCTACTTTTGCCCTTTGTCTTTGCATATTAGTTAGGGAGGCACAGAGAGGGAAGAACTTAGAAAAAGGCAGTTTGGTGTGGAGAGAGGAAACTTAACAACAATCCAAAGAACTCTGAATTTCACTAGTGTATCTGGCAAATTGCTAATAGTACTGATATGAAATTGGCTTAATTCTAAAATTATAATTCTATCATTGTAATTTATAAAATTAGTTTTTATTTCCAAAGCTCAAACCATTATGGTGGTTTTAAAAAGAAGAAAAAGAAAATGTATAAGGGAGAATTACATAGAAAATAGTATTCTTGGTTTTATTCTCTGTAAGTAGAACAAGAATTATACAAGAACATATGTGAAGAGATAATATTATACTTTTTTGAATAAGGGTACTATAATTTTTTAACATTACATAGTATATAGTGCTGCACTTAATATGTTAAATATTTAATAAGTATTATATACACAAACATGTATTACTTGTTTAACCTTCTGGTATTATAGAGCATTGAGAAAAAATTCTAATTTAAACAAGTATATTTAGAAGTTATATTATGGGCTTTGCGGATAAACTACTACTGTTCGTGTATTTAAAGATTTTATAATTTAGGGTGAAAAGGCAGCCTAAATAATATTTACCAGTCTGTTTATTCACCTGCAAAACAGAGGTAGTATTGCTTAGAGGCTAATTTAGAAACAGCAAAATATTTGAAAAATGTAGGCTACTATTACAGTTACTAAAAGAGAGTTATTCATTGATTTTTGGAAATTCAAAATTATATAAAACAAAATTATATTTATTTCCAAAGAATAAAACACTTATTAGAAAAATGTACACTATTATCTGCAATTTTTGCAATTGACAGCAAACCATTAGCCACTTCCTAAGCATCCATCAAGATCATTTCTTCTGTTTCACTCTATAAATTCGAATATATTAGTGTTTAGGCTGTCTGAGTAGGAGGAAAATGAGATTTGTTCAAGGGAGTTAGGAGAAATTAATTACAGATTTGCTGCCCTGAGTAAATAATCCTAAAGTTTATTGCACAACTTGATTATTATCAAGTATGTGTCTTCTGCACACAATTCCCTATGCAATATCCATTAAGGATCATGCTAACATAGATCAAATTGTACCCTGAAACTGAATCCTTGGCATATAATATTAATTATCAGATGTGAGTGAAAACATGCATACCTCTTGATGTCAATCTCTTTTAATTATGGGCAAAATGAGATCATTATAATTCCAAATTGCAAATGCTTCCCCTCTGTTGAATCTTATGGTACTGTTTTTTCAATTTCTCCCATCACACAAGAAAGCTGTTGTAGGAGTTTCAGAAAGCCAGACCATCACTGCTGCCAGAGAAGAGACTTATAGCAGAATGCAGTCATCTCCCTGCAGTGACTCTGGGACTTGTTCATTTTGAAAAGTAACATCCCAAACACAAGTAATAATTTTATATTAGGATAAACTCTTTTCCAGCAACCTATTTTACTGATAGATGTAGGGAAATTTTAAAGATACTAATGATCCACATGAGAATAACGAGAATAACGTTAAGTCAAAATCAACTATTCTATTAATATGTAGCACTAAATAAAACTGCCTCCTTTTCAGAATGAGAAAATACAGAATCAAGGCCAAGTTTGTTCCCTTGCAAGAGTTCAAAATGTTGAATTGACTCTGAAACTACATAAAGGTTTATTTATAAAATACAAAATGGAAAACATCTCTCCTTTGAGTCCTGAAGTACCTTTGACAGACTTTAGTTGCCCTCTCTTGAGTGTGAATAAAGGAATTAGAACAAGAAAATATTGAAAGAATTACAGTGAAAGAAGCTGTGTGATATATTTCTTAATGTTGTTTTCACATAAACAGAGGAAATTTAACTAGTGAAAAACATATTTGTGATCATCTTTAATAAATGTTATCAACTACTATCTTCATCTTCTCATCAGAATATTACCTAGAAAGTAGGCATATGTGTGTGTGTGTATATATCTTTGCACAGATCCAAGGACGACTTTATTTATAATTGGTAGATTACTTCTTCCTCTTTATTTTTGGTACCGGGGGATTGATCTCAGGGGCACTTGAGATCAATCACTGAGCCACATCCCCAGCCCTTTTCTGTATTTCATTAGGGATAGGGTCTCACTGAGTTGCTAAGTGCCTCGCCATTGCTGAGGCTGGCTTTGAACTTGCTATCCTCCTGCCTCAGTCTCCCAAGTGCTGGGATTACAGGCGTGTGCCACTGCGCCAGGCCTTACTTCTTCCTCTTTTATCTTTTATTTTTAATTTTTCAAACTACAAAATGTGGAAAGAAGATAACAAGCACCCAAGTTCTTATTACTAACTGAACTAATTATCAAATTATATTCCCAAGTAAAAGATAGGACATATTTTATATTTAGGTATTTAAGATTTAGATGTTATTTTAATGGTAAAACTTGAAGCCACAAAGCCCTTTTACTTTATATAGCATTAGTTAGACCAGACTACAGTTCTGGGAAGCAAAGAATGAAGAGCAAATCTGTCTCATTCCCTCCTGGGAGGTGGCAATGCTGACCTTAACCAGATCTCCTTAGAAACATCCTTCTGTTACTTCTAGCTGAGACAACCCAGGAAAAACGCTTTTATATAGGAGCATTTTTTGCAGGTTATTCTTAGTCTGAGACAATCACTTCATGTAGGTAAAGCACTGTTTGCAAATAAATTTTGCATTTATGGATTCCAAGGATGAGGCTGACTCGAGAAGGAAGCTGTCATGTAGTGTCTCTACCATGTGTATTATCTAAGTATCTAGGAAGCCATACACATTGTGGGTGTCTGGTTTTGTGAAAATATGTCTGTTGGAAAACCACACATTGTAGAATTAACAATGACCTATTCCTTCCTGCCTCCTCTGCTTCATTCTGAGTTCTTGTGGACCTGTCCAACTACAATTATCACCAGTTAACATAAATGCCATTCCACTTCATTATGTAATTATGCTTTTCTAAAGAGTTGATACTAGCATTTAAAATATTTGACTTTTAGAAATAAATATGTCTATCCAAATACCTAGATCACTGAACAGGAAATACCAGTTAGTATTTCCTTTTATTTCTAACACATCCATTGAATATAGCAGGTATTTAGAAATGTAACTGTGAAGATAGGAGGAACTAGAGGAGGATAAGAAGAAAATTTTATTTCTCCACAATTTAAAGGATCCAGTTTTTATTTTCTCATAAAGCAAATGAAGTCAACATAGCTATGACAACCTACACAGAGGCGGCTTCAAATTGACGAGGCCCAGGGGATAGAGGCTGCTGCTAACCTCATTAACTGGGGAGTCTAAAATGCTGTCAAATTGCATACACAGAGAGATTTACAAATAAATAGCACTACTTCATGCCAAAGCAAACTCTCTCCATCAAAATATCTAGCTGTGCTTTGATAAACATAGGCTTCCTATTGATCTTAATTTAAATTATAAGCAGGAAACAATCTCTTAGGAAAGAGTAAATTTAAAAGAATATTTTGTGAGTACCTTTAATTTTATGTGAAAAATTCTTTAGGTGTCCAAATAATGTGAAAACAGTATCAATATATAGTTGCTTTGTCCAGTAATGGTAAAGTGACAGTTTAGAGACACATTTCTAAGGGTTGTTTTTCAAACAGTTGTTTTTTATCACTCAGTCTGGATAAAAGAATAAGAAATGTTTGAGAGCTTTTTTTTTTTTTTTAAGTAGTAGAACTGTTTCTTTCATTTATCTCTATATGTGTTTAACTAAACTATTTTTCTTATGAGAAAATGTTACTCAAACTAATATTTGTATACTCATAATACTGAAGTCTTATGAGTCTAGCATCTCATAACATTAAAGTGTCCAATTCATCTTAAAACTGAGAATAATTTGATTCAAAAATTTGTCCAATAGTTCTTATTCAGGAGCAGTTTTGCTTCCCACCGGACATTTGGTGATGTCTGGAGATATTTCTTAATACCAGGCCTGGGCTGGGGTACTACTGGCAGCTAGTCAGTATACTAGAGATGCTGTTAAACATTTACAATGCAAGGAGCACTCTTCTGTTTGATAATGTCTTACAATGCACAGGATGCCCCACCCTACATACAACAAAAAAAAAGCCTCCACCCCAAAATGTAGTTGTGTAGAATTGAAGAAACCTTGCCTTTGTTTGAAATGAAATATCTCATTTGTCCAAACAGTTTGACTTTCATCTCAGTCATTAGTAAAAGTTGGACAAGTCTGCCAGGCACGGTGGCACACACCTGTAATCCCAGTGTCAGAGACAGGAGAATCACTAGTTCACAGCCAGCCTCACCAATTGTGAAGCACTAAAGCAACTCAGTGAGACCCTGTATCTAAATAAAATACAAAATAGGGTTGGGGATGTGGCTCAGTGGTCAAGTGAAGTGCCCCTGAGTTCAACCCCTGGTACAAAAAAAAAAAAAAAAAAAAGGTTGGACAAGTCTTAAAAACCTTTAGTCTTCCAGATTGTAATATTGCCATGCTGTACCCATTTTTTTTCCTTTAAATTTCACAGTTTAAAAAAAGGGAAAGGGGCATAATTATATTTTTGTACCTCAGATATGCATTACCAAAAAAGACAAGAGTGCCCCTTGCATTAACCTGATTGATGTGTTTACATTATATGTATTTGCCCCTCAGCAAGCTCAAATCACTAAAAGTGTGCAGTGATTCTAGAGAGAGAATACACTTTTTTGTGACATCTTGCAAGATGACTTCTTTCTGCTATCTGTTCGAGTGTAATGCAAATGATTACATGGTGTCAGAACGGATAGAATACTCTGCCTTTTGCTGCAACAAGCATTACTAACATTCAGATACCATCGTGACTGAACAGTTGCGGTCTCTTTTATCATGTAGTTATTGTAATATTCTGAACTTGCATTAAATTCATTGGAAAAAGAAAAGCTCTTATTTGGAATAAGCCAAGTGAAATACATTTTAAATAAGGATACTTAAAATAATTTAAACATTTCTTAACCAATTAAACTAAATTTAAAATTATTTAGTTTTTAAATTAAGATAATTTCATAAACCAAAATATGTATACATACAATTGTCTTTAAGAAAACTCAGTGTGTACAAACAAGAAAAATTTGTGTAATAAAGAAATTGGGAGATTCATAGGAATTTTTCTATTTCCTGAAGTAGAACCATAGACCTTAGACTATGACTTAAGCAATAATGGCACAGATATCAGAGGACTTTCTGCTTACAAATTCTAATATAATTGAAAAAATAACTTTTTATAAAAGCTCTGATGTTCTTGTCAAGATCATTGCCTCTCAATAGTTGAATTATTTTTGTTGGTTCTAGGCAGAAGGCCACACCTCCCAGGCAGAAGGCCACACCTTTCCAGGTGCCTTGTGAAAACTACGGCTCCCGAGATCCTCAGCGTGACCAAAACCTGACCAGCAAGACCCTTGTCCACTACCACTACCTCCCCCCATGACCTCTGCTGGCCTATAGGACAAGGACTCACTCCAAGGGGGTTTTATGACCCCTACTCTATTTAAGCCAGCCCCGGACTGAAATCGCCCCTTTTGTTCCTGCTCTCACCTGGTTCCTGCGGCTCCCTGCTCCTGCTCTCCACTCCCGTTCCCGCGTGCTCCAGCTCCCCTCCGTTCCCCGCGGTTTGTCCTTATCCCCTCCGCGTGTTTCTTTGGTAATTCAATAAACCCCTTTCCTTTTCCTATACGATAGTTCGAGCCTCGGTCCCTACCTGCAATTTCCGCTAACAATTTTTTTTAATATTTATTTTTTAGTTGTAGTTAGACACAATACCTTTATTTTATTTATTTTTACATGATGCTGAGGATCAAACCCAGAGCTGCTCACATACTAGGCAAGCGCTAAACAGCTGAGCCACAACCCCAGCCCGAATTATTTTATGTGTAAGTAAAAAACATATGTTGACAAATTTAGGTATTCCCCATTTCTAAAGGTGAATGAGTAGGAAAATAGTGAATAAGAGTAAGTAGACAAAATAATTTAAAGCATTTGCATAAAAGTAATTGCTGAGCAAAGCATAATGAATGTAGTTACATTACTGTGGAGTGTAGGTGTGACCTCTAATAATTTATTCATAACATTGTCCAACAAATGCTTTTAAAAATTGGCTACTCTAGCAGGGCATGGTGGCACATGACTGTAATCCCAGTGGCTGGAGAGGCTGAAGCAGGAGGATCAGGAATTCAAAGCCAGCCTCAGCAACTTAGCAAGGCCCTAAGAAACTCAGCAAGACCCTGTCTTGAAATTTAAGATTAAAAATATAATAAAAACAAAGGCTGGGGATGTTGCTCAGTGATTAAGCGCCCCTGGGTTCAATCCCCAGTACCAAAAAAGAAAAAAAAAAAAAATTGGCTACTGATTATGAAAATATTTTTATTGTTGTAACTTGTATTAATAGTGCTATTAATCTAGTAACCTAGTTATTTATATTATTACAGTTTAAGTTTCATATATGATCTCAAGTAAAAAGAACACTTCAATTCTGTGCACAAGATTCAAGGCAGCACACTAATGTCTTTTTACTAGTAGAAAGCACTGTAAAGAATAAAACTGAAAATGGCACATGCAAAATGAAAGAAAAAAAAAAAACAGTAAAATCTATGTATTAGCTTTCAGTGTTTTTTTATTTCCTAAAAGAAAGAGAAGAAGGATAAATTGAGTAAAATTAAACTCTGAACACATATGTTTTGTCATAAAGTAAAACCTAGATGAAATTTCCGGTCATCCTTCCTAGGTGAAATATGAGCTCTCTACATAAGTGAACTATAAATGTTATGTTGAATGTAGGTGAGAATTGTAGCAAATCCTATTCACTGGGTACCAAGGTGCTTTCCCACCTATTCACTTAGAAACAGGTAGGCTTCTTCTCAAACTGCTTTGGGAACCGGGCAGTTCACAGACCATTCTTACCACAGAGACTGAAGAAAGACTTCCAAAAGGTTAGTGACTATGTTTTTTTTTTTTTTTTTTAATAAGGCATATATGGAGTATTTTTCTTTATTTCTCATTTTTCCTGGCTGCTATCTCCTTCTTGCACTGAACAACGGTCATGTGAAGATGTGTGTTCTAATGCTTCCAGTTGACATATCATGATACCCAAGCAAATTCTGGAGCCAAGTGTTTCTAGACCTTAGTCCTAAACAATACATGTCCTTTTTCTTTATGTTACTATATGTCAGGTGTTATCTTTCTTGTTTTCAAGAGCTTTAGGAACTGAAACAGAAACATTAGGAAGCAGTAAATAATATTGAAGAAATATGCTGAGCAATCTCTATATGTGTGCATGTACACACACACATGCACACAGATTCAAATTCCTTTCTAATTTCCAAGATCCAATTTCTTTTGATCTCTTTATAAGTTTCTCTTCAGTTATATAGAGCCACATTACCTGTAATTACTTCCTGTTTTTATTTACATTATTAATCTCATTACTAACACTTCAAAAAACTAAAAAAGTGTTTTTTACATAAGATTTATTAAGATTTATCAAATCATGTATGCACATTAAAGCAGACCAAATTTCTATTTTAATTATCTTAGAAGCAGATACTTGTGTTCTATCTGGTAGAATTTAAAAGAAAGGAATGTCAAGATTCTAATCAACTAATACTATCGAATACTTGGATTTAAACTTTTGCAGACACAGCAAAATTCAGTAGCTAGGCAACAGATGGGAAATTTGAACGCAATTGATTCCATTCTTTTTTCTCTATATCCCTATTTGACCCTAGAAAAGTATTTCAGGTCAATGAGAAATAAGTACTCATCAGGCACAAATATAGTTTTTATAAGATTGAACGTGTCTTCTCTCCAGGCTCCTTTGCTTCCTTGAGTTCTTTGTTAAAATGTTATGTTGTGCTATGTTTGTTAAAATGGATGTAGTCAATAATAATAAAAAGAGTGTTTTATTGTCAGCTTACTCTAATAAGCTTAGACCAAGAACTACTGCTTGAAACCTATTAGTATAGAGCTATAAAATCCAATCTTCTTTCCTTCCTGCTATTTTTTTTCTTTCCTCATTGAGATTACTTTTGAGCTCTTTATATACTGAGTCTTCAGACTCCATTGTAAACTATGTACTATTCCTGGGTGACATTAGCACTTCTTGGCTCCTACTTCAGGTCATCCTATAAATTAGAACTTCTGAAAATGAATAATCCCATATTGTTATGATAAGAATAAACATGATAGTTATAAAGGGGCAGTTAGAAATTGATGGTGGTAGAATCTAGGTTACTGTCTCCGTTGTTTACTTTGAAAATGCACATTATTCTATTTAGCAGATCTTGTTTCAACTCAGTGGAGTCTTCAGATATGTTATTCCTTCATTTTATTTTATTTTTTTAGTCCACACAGCATTAAGCGAGTTATTTTCATTCACTTGTGTTCTTATTTCAATCAAGTACTGCCTGATTGTGATCACTGTATTATCTCCTCTGAGAACAGGAGGTTTATAATCAAGTAAATGATCAGCATGTTTGTTTTTGCAGACATAGTAAAGTTGCAAATAAATTCCCATGGTCAGCGACCTCTAAACTGTTAATAGAAAATAATCGGCATGCAAATCTGACCTCCATAAACCATCATCTACATTTGGAACATATGTTGCTTTTATGTTCTGGAATACTTTCCCTTTTCAGTTTGGGGGAGGCTTGATATACTCCATTTTGCATAACAGTCCATCTGTAGCAATTCTATACCCCTGCAGGTTTCCAAACTGCTCTGAGAGATAAAGATGTCACTGCCATGCACATAAACCTATGTGGGACCTTAATGAGCTCAGAAGATGATGGCATCATTAAGGCAGCAAAGGATTCAAAAAAGCAGCATGTCGTAAATTAAGAGTGTGAATTCAAAAGGTGACTGCTGTATATGGAAGAAGGATAAGGGGGGTGCTTTCATAATCATATCTAAAAGGAGCTTACACTAAAAATGAGTTACAAGGACAGTCTGTAGCTAAACACTGGAAGGAAATGCCAGAGAATATATATGACATTTGTCTTCTTTAACAAATGAAATAAAAAAGTCTTTAAAATCTTATTACCTAAAAGACTGTACATCTATGTTTGTTTTTTGTTTACTCCCTGGGACAAATATAATACTGGGAATCAATTCATTTAATAAAATTATTTAAAATGTAGAGTGAATCATTCAAACCTGCCAGGTTATTTTAAGTCAAATGTATTATATTTTTCTCTGTAGGGAAAAAAGTATAAAACATTTCTGATCCAGATTTGAATTGGGTAAGCTACTGAATTTATTATCAAATTAAAAAAAAAAAAAGTTTGTTTTTGTTTTACCCTCTGTGAGTAAGTTCAGGACCTGTGAATGGAAAGCCACAGTGTGAACAAACCAGCACAGTTTTATCAACACTATCAACCTTAGTTAGCACCACTGGTCTGTGGAGAGAGAATTTGGGACTTTGTGCAGTAAAGTCACTAGGCTTCCAGGCAACTCTTCTGACTAGATTCACAAACCCTTGCTCTAACTTCACAAAAATAGTTGGAAAAAAATGAGAAATAGCAAAATTATATCTTAACCACCTTACTTGTTGATGAATAATTAAAATATCTACTAAAATCCAGTAACATAGCAAACCATACAAAGGCCATATCAAACTTCCCTTAGCTACATGGGCAGAAAAGCATTAGTAAGGAACATTATCCCAACATTAGGTAACAATCAAGGACAGGGCAGTTTTCTCAATGTGTGTAAAATAGGCTAAAAATGAGAGAATGGAGAAAAAAATGTTTTAAAAATATAGTAAAAGTGTCCTTGGGGGCCTATTTGCCAATAGTAACAATTAGATCCCAACCAACAGGATTAAACTTGTAGAATTATATGCAAGTGACAGTTATATATTGTTAATATTGAAAGGAAAAAGATCAGAAATTTCCAAAAGCAATTCACATTGGCAAAGTTTGGAAGGATGGAGCACGCTGTTGATTGACCCTGGTATTTTTTTTTTTAATTTTTTTTATTATTTATTTACTTATTCATCATGCACAAGTATAGTATCTTTTTACATACAACTGCTTGTATACAAAGTATATAAGTACCATTCAGATCTTCAATCATGCATTTAGGATAATGATATCCATCTCATTCAACCACCAATTTTTTTTTCCAACCCCCCCCTTACTCCCTCCCTCCCCTCCCTTTCCGTTGACCATTCTAGTGTTCCTCTGATCCTATGTACCCCCTTCCAACAACTCTGTGAACCAGCCTCCTTATATCAGAGAAAACATTCGGTACTTGGATTTTTGAGATTGACTAATTTCACTTAGCATTATATTCTCCAACTTCATCCATTTACCTGCAAATGCCATTATTTTATTCTCTCTTATTGCTGAGTAAAATTCCATTTTGTATATATACCATATTTTCTTTATCCACTCATCTACTGAGGGGCATCTAGGTTGGTTCCATAACCTAGCTATTGTGAATTGTGCTGCTATAAACATTGAAGTGGCTGTGTCACTGTAATATGCTGTTTTTAAGTCTTTTGGGAACAGACCCAGGAGTGGGATGGCTGGGTCATAGGGTGGTTCCATTCCCATTTTCCCAAGAAATCTCCATACTGCTTTCCATAGCGGTTGCACCATTTTGCAGTCCCACCAGCAATGTATGAGTGTGCCTTTTTCCCCACATCCTCTCCAACATTTATTGTTGTTTGTGTTCTTGATAGCTGCCATTCTGACTGGAGTGAAATGAAATCTTAGAGTAGTTTTGATTTGCATTTCTCTAATTGCCAGTGATGTTGAGCATTTTTTCATGTATTTGTTGATTAATCGTGTATCTTCTTCTGAGAAGTGTCTTTTCAATTCCTTAGCCCATTTATTGATTGGGTTATTTGCTTTTTTGGTGTTAAGTTTTTTTAGTTCTATATAGATTCTAGAAATTAGTGCTCTATCTGATGTGCATGTATTAAATATTTGTTCCCAATTAGTTGGCTCTCTATTCACCTCACTGATTGTTTCTTTTGCTGAGAAGAAGCTTTTCAGTTTAAATCTATCCCATTCATTAATTCTTGGTAATAGTTCTTGTGCTACAGGATTCTTATTAAGGAACTTGGGGCCTAATCTGACATGTTGGAAATTGGAGCTTACTTTTTCTTCTATTAGGCGTATTGTCTCTGGTCTAATTATAGAACACTAAAGAAAGAAATCATAGAAGAACTCAGAAGATGGAAAGACCTACCTTGCTCTTGGATAGGTAGAATCAATATTGTCAAAATGTCCATACTACCAAAAACATTATACGGATTTAATGCAATTCCAATCAAAATCCCAATGTCATTCTTCAAAGAAATAGAAAAAGCAGTCATGAAATTCATCTGGAGAAATAAGAGACCCAGAATAGCCAAAGCAATCCTGAGCAAGAAAAGTGAAGCAGGGGGCATCACCATACCGGACTTTAAATTATACTATAGAGCAATAGTAACAAAAACAGCATGGTATTGGCACCAAAACAGACTGGTGGACCAATGGTACAGAATTGAGGACACAGAGACTAATACATATAATTTCAGCTATCTTATATTAGACAAAGGTGCCAAAAATGTACAGTGGAGAAAGGATAGCCTCTTCAACAAATGGTGCTGGGAAAACTGGAAATCCATATGCAACAAAATGAAATTAAAACCTTGTCTCTCACCATGCACAAAATTGACCCTGGTATTATCGAGGGGTTTTATAACCATCTATCATTTCTCTTCTTCCCTAGGATGGTTCAATTTCCCTCACTTCTCTCCATATAGAGCAGGCAGTCTAACTTACATTAAGTTAATGTGGGATAGCAGGTTAGATTGCTGACATTTCAGTTCCTTAAGGTCAAAGCAGGCTTACCTTTGTTTTGGTTAAATCATTTTGAGGTTCTCTTTAGCTATACAAATATAAGATAACTACCACCCACTTTTTTCAGAGAAAAGGTAACAATTGGTTTGATTGGCATGTCCTGTTGCACATTGCAAGGCTAAGTATTTGGTTACTTTTTTTTTCAATGAACCCTAGCTATGATGAGTCTGTGGCACTAAAGGGGAAGAAATGTAGGTATCCAGAATAATCTATACTGAACCATTGGTGTACACACACACACACACACACACACACACACACTTATCATAAGTGACCACAAAACCAGACTTTGGAAATTATGCTACAAATAGTTTTCTATTTGTCTGGATCAGTTACTTAACATGTTCATTAGTACACAGATTCTTGACACTCAGTGTTTCTGAGACAATACTTTTGCATTGTGGAGGGCCTGAGTGGTAACATTTTTGACAAGTTTCCAGGTGATGCTGCTCTGCTGGGACCACAGTTTAGAACTGCAGCTATTGATAAGTGTGATTGTCTATTGCTACGGAGTGTACCTTCAGTGACAGCAGTGGGAGGAAACTGTACCACTCTCTGCAAATATTTGTTGGGGGAGCTCATTTCTACCAATAAGCAGAACTAATGCTACCTACTGATCAGCTGATGCTTCCTCTGATCCAGTAAAGCAAGAGATACTGTTATAAGGGAGCAGAACTAGTAAAAGTTAGTGGGCATTTTATTTCACACTGCTAAAGTCTTCTTTCGTACTATTGCCAAACAGAGACAATGAGAACCAAATGATTTTGTAGTGATTGCTTGAGAGAGATTAGGGAGAGTCACTGACACAATAATGAAGTATGGTTATGGGAACAGATATGATAACTATAAAATTATGGGATAAGAAAAAATGGTCAAATAAGTAAAAGCATACTTTCAGGGAAAAGTGCAAATAAATTACTGGCCATATTCTCTATCCTCTTTTGTTAGCTGAGACAGAACATATAGTTTTAAAGAAGCATTTTATGTTAACAACCAGAAATGATGTTTCTACATTCTACTAACTTCAATTAGGAAGCTTCTTGTCAATCCTATACTTAACTCCAAAGCTTTCTAGTTAGGGAAAAAGTAAAACCTTCTTTGAAAGTCACTCCTTTTAGAAGTTTTCTTCCCTGTCAATAACTTGTTCTGCCATCTTAGACAAGTCACTGAACTTTCTATGCTTGTTTCTTCAGCTGGAAAGCTGAATCATGATGACCTATCTTGCACACTTGATGAAGAGTGTCTCTGATAGAAAAGAAGCACCTTCCAGAAGGAATGAGATACTGTGTACAGAAAGAATGGAAGCCACTTTGCCTTTCAGCAAAGTGGGCTGGAGAGGAAAGATGAAACACCATCCCAATGCTTTTGGAAATTGTCATCTGATCTGCCTGGGTGTCCCACTCCTAACTTCAGATTCTCTACCAGGAAAGCTACTGCTTTTATTTCTTATTAACCAGGAATATGTTTTTCCTCCAAGGAATGTAGAACAAAACTTTGAGCTGTAGAACTGAGCTATGGTTTGTTATTGATAGAGGCTTATTAATGGGTTTTAGTAAAGTCTTTCTAAGGGTTGGGTTCTAATCATATTATTACCTGCAACAGCCATTACACATGCCAAATTAAGATACTCAAACATTGTGCCAGTCAGTTTAAAACAACATTTGTGTTGAATAAGAGTAATGTGGAACTCTATTTCCTCTGACTGTGTTTACTCACAGCTGAAAATCCCTTAGTGGGATGACCTTTCTACTCAACATTTAAAAAGCTTTACAATACTTTCCCCCCTGGCAGCTTAGAGCAGGGGATTATTCTTTCCCAGGAGAAAATAAAATTAAAATGCTGCAACGCTTGTTGGAGAAGTGAAGGCGAGGATAATGACAGCCATAATAGGCCAAATAATTACGTTAATTGTTTATTTGTTTGCAAAGGGAGATATTCAGTATTTATTATGTTCAACTCTGGTGTAATACTACCATCTTTATACCTGTGGCTTCATCAGGGATAGGACAATCCTATCTCAAACAAAAAGCAAACGTCTTATGAATTTGATGCAACAGTTGAATTTATGCATTCACCTTTAACTTAAATATCTAAAAACAAGCAATTCAGTTGAGGAAAAGAAACCTTGAAATATTTTTAGTTGCTCCTTGTAAACTGTTGTTGAGCATGTGCACACACATGCCACGCACATACACACAGGCACATGCATACACACACCAGGTATTATTCTTTGTCTGGTCAAGGACTGACTTCACGGTTCCCATGGCAACCCCGTTTGCTCAGTGCTCTCTTTCAGCAGCTGCTGATTACACTTTGAATTTTATTTGCATTCATGATTAAGGAGGAGTATAAAAGACTGAGGTAAATTTAAAAAAAAAAAAGCAATAAGAGGATAAAAGACATTTCATTCAATGATTGTCTGCAGCTTTAATTAAAAATAAAAGAATAAAGGGAGATACCAGGATTTCAGAAACTTTTATTTAATGGTTGACTAGGTCTGGCAACAATATTAAATGAAGACGCCCCACCATCCCCTACTTCTGCAATTTGCAGGCTGTGCACTATTAACGACCAAGACCATGCAGACAGTGTTTGTTTTCTAGTAATGGTCTCTGTTTTCAGAAAATAATACATACATATTTCTTGAACTGGATTAAGATAAAAGAACTTAAAACTATTTAGTGCAGTATAATTTGTTCAAATCATGCAATGTCCTTTCAGAAAGTATGCTCTTTGATGTCAAATGTCACTTGTCCTTGGCCTTTTAATGTTTGTGGGAATTTATTCTATCAATTTTAATACAGGAAGATAAAATATGGTGTTATTGATAAGTACTAGAGCATAAATGGAAAGACAAGAAATCTGTAGAAATGTTAAACTTCACTGGGTAAGATTGTACAATTGTAAAATATGACCTTTGAGCATGTATATGTCCTGCTAAGAAAATGTAAAAGAATTAAAAATAAATATGTATTTTTATATTACAGAACAAAACATATTGGAAGAAAAGTATTTTTTTTACAAAATACTTTCAATTTCATAAACTTTTTTTTATTTTTTATGGTTTCCTTGTTTTAACTCTAAAAAATTTTATTTTCCTTTGATATGGTGATAACATATTTAATTATTTTATTCTGGTAAGAAGATTTATTTTTGGACAATTTTTTTAAATCTAAAGATTACATTACTGCATTAATATTTCTAGAGAATGATTTCAAATTCTCACTAGTTAACTTTATACTGATAAACTGCACGTCAATGATTGTATTTTTAAATACAATCAATGTAATGGCAAGGAAAACGGGAAATGAAAGTAAAATACATATAATTTGTGACCTTTTATTATTTTGAACAGAACTGAATCTACATGTCAATACACTAGAAATTTTGATATTTGATTGTTTATGAGGGTTTTGTACTTTTATTTATTATACAACTAAATGTGAATGCTCATAGTTGACAAAACTACACTGTTCATATATAATTCTGAAATTCCCTATACTTCCATAAAAAAATGACTCATTTTAAAACAGAATGTTTTAAATGCTACTTTAGTGCAGAATTTAAAGAGAACCATTACACTATAATTGTTTTGTGGAACCCTTAATTCTCGTTATTTGAATGTTTTAATAATTTACTATTATTATAGATGTTGCTTTAACTTGGCCTTCTAATATAGAGATCTTCACCCAGATGTGTTCTGCTTTGGAATTTCTAAGCTCATTCTGAAGACAGCAGCCACCAAGGGGATCAAGTCCTTTTTAACAAATATAAGGGCCATATTAATATTTTTCTCAAAAAGTTTGGGTTGTCCCTGTCATATAAATTCCTCTGAATCAAAAAGTATTCTTCCTATTTCTTTCTTAACTGTATTTAAATAAAACTATGCCCCAGATAAGGAAATGTCAAGGATGCCTAGACCACAGACCCCCAACTCTATTTCTACATGAGAAAAGGGACAGAGATGAAATCTCCTTCAAGGAACAAAAAAAAAAAAAAAAAAAAAAAAAAAAAAAAAAAAAAAAATGGGATTTGTGTTCTCTTCCCTTGTCCATCTTAGAATTTGAAAGATATGTGTTATATCCCTCTCAACTGGAAAGCTTTATAATAAGTAATGCCAGAAAATTTTCTGGAGCTTTATTTTCAAACCAGTGATTACTGATTGATTGTCTGATTGATTTATATGGGGGAGGGCTGGAGGAGAGGGAGGAGAAGAGATATATCTGAAAGAGTCACCTTTCACTTAAGCATTATTGTCAAATAACTGGGATTTCCAGCAGTCAATGACTTGCCACAGACAGAAATTTATGCAGAGTCTCACCGAGTGGGAAGGGATACCTGACCAACAAGAAGGTAGACTCTTGGGCAGACTGGCAGACTCACTGAAAAAAAAGAGGGAAGTTAAAGAAACTGGAAAGTCATAGGTATTCTAAAAGCCAGAAAAGTCCTAAAGATAAGATGAGGGGATAAGGCTTCTCTCATGCTTACAAAATGATGAGACATGCTTCTTGTCTGAGCTAAAAATTCAGAATAATTCAGACTGGCTGGCACCCACATGCAGAGTGTTGATGCGGTCTCCTGCCAGAGAATAGTGGGACACCTGGGGATTACTAAAAATGGCCCAGGGGCACTGTCATCCCCAGTGGGGTACCTCACATATTCAACAAAGACCCTTACAGGAAAATCTATATTGTATAACCTATTAACCTGGGTATCATCAGCATTCTTGGTGCCTTTGATTTCTACATTAAAAATCTTTACTACATTTCTTTCCATGGAATATCAACTCCTAGTACCTCACCCGTGAACTGAACAGAGCATAGTCATTGTTTTCAGAGTTTTATTTTCTCCTTAGACATTTTATTTTTTTTAAAGACATCTGGATAGCCTATGTGATACCCCCCAGGTCATTCATAATATGCATGTGGTGTTGGGATTGATGGATAAGGTGGTTTCATTTTTCATCTTCATAAATTTAACAGGATTTGGTCATTCGGGGGGCGGGGGAAGTACATGCTTCCTTCCTGTAACAGTAAAGTTAAATATTGTTTTGTAACTGAAGAAATTTATGACAAAAACTCTATGTTAAGCACAGTGATCCTAATTGGTTTAAGAGTAAATGTGTTTTGGGGGGATGCAGTGAATTATGGCTAGCAACTACCGTTCCTTCCAAAAGTACTCTAGTCCAATTCTAACGCTATATGCGCAACAAAATATCTTTTCTTTTTAAAAAACTTTAGAGAAGCTTTAGGTTTATGGAAAAATTGGGATAATAGTATAGAGTTCCCATGTGTCCTACATTCAGTTTCCCTTGATATTACCTTATTTTAGTATGATACAATTGTTATAATTAATAAACTAATTTTCATCCATTATTGTCAACCACAGTCCACAGTTTGTTTAGATCTCTACAGTTATGACTTAGTGCCTCCTCTATATGTACCAGAATCCCAGCCAGAATACCACATCACATTTAGCTCCTCTCCTCTATGCCAGTTTTCTGTTTTGATAACTTTGCCAGTTTTAAGGAATACTGTTCAGGTATTTTGTAGGATGACTTGCTATTGGTGTCTGTTGTTTTCTTAGGATAAACTGTGGTTAAGTGTCACTGAAGGAATACTATAGAAACAAAGTACCATTTTCAACACATCATATCATCATGTCAAGTCCACATGATTTGTAGCTGTCAATGTCTGCCATGATAACCTGATTGAGACTGTCCCTCAAGTTTCTTCACTGTAAAGCTACTCTCCTACTCCAACCCCTCCTTTTCCATAGGTTAAAGTTTGGAGCATTATGTGCTCCCTTTCCACCATAGAGGTCAAGCTACATTAATTATTCATTATTCTTCTATTTGGAAAATTTGTCTCTTCTCTCCCATTTATTAATACATTCAATCAAATATTCATATGAATATATACACACAAATATACACAAATACATACACATGCATGCACACAACCATGAGCATTTATCTCATATTTAATAACATAACTTTTAATAAATTCCATTTCAAGACTTCAGAAATACAGACAAAGCCAAACACATTAGTGTACAAAGCCAAATGCCTTAGTGTGAAGATGCTTGAGTGCTTTGTTCTAAATGAATCTGACTCAGAAGAAACACTTTTCAAAGAAAGAAGGAGCTGGGGAGCTATTGCCTCATAGGAAGAGTGAGGAAAAATCCATGGATTGATATTAAAAACTACTCTGATTAGAATATTAGGAAAGGATAATTTATCCGACTACTCTTTCAGATACTAAAATTATAAACATAATTTATAAAATTGATTTTAAATATTTAAATAAGTTATCCTAACCTTTATAAACTTTATTTATAAATTTTACATTTAAATGCATATAAATGGGGATAGGAAAAAAAAGCAAAAACTAAGATGGTTATGAGAGTCTCATCTGTTGAAATTTCATCAGCATCCATATTTTTATCTTAGAATCTTTCACGATTTCTCTCACTCTACATTGCCCTTTAGGTAAAAGAAGAATGTGAACTTTAAAAGAAATTCACTGGGGAATCCTGGCATTTTTATTACAAAAGCTAGATGCTTAAAGAATGACTGACAGAGATTGTTATTGGTTATCATTGGTCATGGCTTAAATGTGCAGAAGATGTAATATCATGAGGGAAAGAAAGAGAGGAACATGTATGAAACTGCAAATATTATAGGGGCATTTGACAGGTACAGGAGAATGTGATTTACGCATATAAAGTTCATGACAATGATTGCTTACTACAGGACTCAAATGTACAAAAACTTGCAGTAACATCCTATTCACTGCCTTAAACTCTGTAAAACTCACAAGCATCACGTGTGTTTCCAACTTTGCTTGCCATTTTTCATACATTAAAATATATTTTCTAAGATACCAGAGGAAGAAGTCTGTTCTACTCAAATAATTCGTTTTTTGCAGCAGGGTGGGGGGGAGAGGGTATACCAGAAATTGAACTCAGGGGCACTCAACCACTAAGCCACATCCCCAGCCCTTTTTATTCATTTATTTATTTATTTATTTATTTATTTATTTATTTATTTATTTTTTTGGTGGTACCAGGGATTGAACTCAGGAGCACTCGACCACTGGGTCACATCCCCAGCCCCCTTTTTTTTTTTTTTTTTTTTGTATTTTATTTAGAGTCAGGGTCTCACTAAGTTGCTAAGTGCCTCACCATTGCTGAGGCTGGCTTTGAACTCACGATCCTCCTGCCTCAGCTTCCCAAAGTGCTGGGATTACAGGCATGCACCACCGCGCCCGGCTCCAGCCCTTTTTTGTATTTAATTTAGAGACAGGGTCTCACTGAGTTGCTTAGGGCCTCGCCGTTGCTGAGGCTGGCTTTGAACTCCCGTTCCTCTGTCCTTAGCCTCCAGAGTCGCTGGGATTACAGGCGTGCACTATCACACACAGCTACTCAAACAATTTTTTATCATACTGATATTATTCTATATTATAAAATACTGGGATATTATGTAGTATGCAGACTTACTTGGATTAGGAAATAATTGCTCATCCTATACAGTTCATTTTAAAGGTCTTCATTTCTTCAGAAAGTCCATGTAAACACATATATATTGAAATTTGAAAAACTAAATGGCAAGAGGATAAAGTTTCAGACATAAGTTAGTAGACAGAAGTCATTTATAAATGGCATCTGCTCTATAAGGCTGCAGGGAGACACAGGAATGACCCTGGACTGTGCATAGTTCACAGCATCAAAGTCCAGAATAACATGAAGTTAGTAAACGGAAGTTCTGAGCTGTTGTGATAGAATGTGGGAATCAAGTCATGAAATTCAGAGAAGCTAGACAGACGCCACAGGAACAGATATGCCAAGACACCAAGAGGCATTCAGAGCAAAAAAGGTAAAGGCCAAGAGGGAACATAGCCAAAGGCCTCTAGGTAGAAGTCTACAGCATCACAGTCACCTTGTGTCCTGAATTTCTGTGGGCTGAGTATGGAGCCTTGGAATTGTGACAGATATCTACAAACATGTGGTAGAATTAGATGCAAAGACTGTACTCTGCCTGATTTTCTTTAGCTGTGTACAGTGTCTTACAAGCAGCACCATCACATAAATATCACTATTGTACCATCTCCATGTCAATAGAACAGAGGGAGCTGGATGCAGCACAGCTTCTCAATAACTACAAAATGAGAAAGTGCATTTGCTTAAATTCTTACCTATTTTCTCTCCATTGTCATTATCATTTAATTAAAACCCTTTCCTGAGTATCCTTAAGATATAATTGATGCCCAGGAAGCTACTAATATGTTTTGATTATATGTAGCATTTTCTAAGTTTCCACTAATGATAACTTGTAGTGATCAGAAATGTCCTGGAGCATACACAAACTTGGCATAATCTTTTTCAGGCTTGAATATACTTAAATGATCACTAATGCATCTTGTAAATATGCCCACGTTACTCTAGAAAGGAAGTTATATTCATGAAATGATGGGTTAATGAACTAGTTGACTTAAAGATGCTTAAGCAGTAACAGAAAACAGCCTTCGACTTTCTCTTATTTTCAACATCAATACAAATGATGTAAAACCAATATAACCTTTAGATTCACCATGGATCATTTAGAATATTTATTCCCTATAATGACTATTCTGCATGCTTTCAAAAGATTTCTTGTTTCCTATATTTGTAAAAGGTCTCGTCAGGTCTCTTTTCCATCTACAGGACAACAATAATCCTTAGCTGAGTGCTTTGGTAAGAAAAAAGAAGTTTTCTTAACTAAAAGGACTTAACCTCATATACAGCTCATTTCTTTCAAAAGCAATATACATGTTGTTTCATATGTGGCAAAGATACACCACCATTTTTTTCTAAGTTTCTATTCCTGAACATGTGCAATTAATAGTAATAGATGAATAGAACAGATCAAGTTCAGATACTTTATGTAAACTCTACAAGGCTTTTTCCATGGGTAAACAGAAGGCTCATTTTGGGAAGCAAGTACTGAGGACTGATAAGGTAGAAAAATACCAACTGGTTTTTTGAAGTTATCTAAAAAAGTAAGAAGAAGAATACTCTCAAACTCTCACTTTCCTCATTATTTTTTCATGTAAGGTTTCCTTCTTTCATAAGCTATCACTTAATATTAGAGACAGTAATCTTTTATATTTCTCAAACACCTATGATGAGTAGATTTAAATTACACAACTGGATTTTAATGATACCACTTCTCATTTTAAACTTGATCTTTAAGCTCAAGTGTACTATGATATTTTCTTTATTTGTTTTCTTTCTTTCATTCCCCCCCCACCCCCATTGTTGCTTCTTGGTGCTGGAGATTGACCCCAGGGTTTCATGCATGCTGAGCAAGTACACTACCACTGAGCAATACCCCCATCCCTATACAAGTTTTTTTACATGAACCTCTTATTTGTTCTATGAACCTGTTCTTGCCCTTCTTGAGTAAATGTCTTGTCACCCCTTATTGAAGAGATTGATTTGCATTTCTTCTTTCAGAGGTTCAAGGTTCAAGCATTATCTGTGAAACCTACTGACCATCTCCGACTGACTTGTGTGCTCTCTGCTCCTTCCTAACTTTTCACCTCTTTTGTATGATGCACTGCATTATCCATGTCTGGCTCTATTCCTAATAAATTGTTGAGTTTTTTGAGGGCAGGGTTTATTGTTTTGAGTGCAGGAATATGTCCAACACATGGCACAAGCTCAATAAGTAAATACAAAACTTTTAACAATCAATTATTTCCGGGCTTCATAAGCTGCAGTTTGATTTTTGAATGATCTTGAAAGTCTCTAAGAAACACCTAATTGCTAATCCATAACTCATTCTTAGTAAATTGGTATAAAAGAATCTCAGCCACTATACTCCAGTCTATTAGTCCAGCTAACCTTGTTCATTAACCGACCTTGACATCTTGCCCAGAAAAGAGAGAGCAATTGTCTGCTGAAATGGATGTTTATGATTACCTTCTGTAATCAGATACTCAGAACCTTTGCCTCTTTTCTCAATTCATTATGTCCTTTACTTTCTAATCAGCAGGTAAATTGCAGACACTCAACCAGGAAGGGGAATGCACACTTATACTCCCAGCAGCTCCAGAGGGTAAGGCAGGAGGATCCGAGTTGAAAGCCAGCGTCAGCAAAAAAGGGAGGCACTATGCAACTCAGCGAGGACTTTTCTCTAAATAAAATACAAAATAGGGCTGGGGATGTGGCTCAGTGGTTGAGTGCCCCTTAGTTAGATCCCTGGTGCCCTCCCCCCAAAAATGTAGACCCTCATAATCTCATCACTGTGTTATTTCAATGGTAGCAATGGCCTCTTTGTTGATCACTTGCTGCTTCTCCAAGAGTGTCTACTTGGTCTGATATCTAGTGTAATTTCTGGATAAATGTGAAGTGAAGTTATGCTGTCATCTCCATGGGAAAATATCAATGGTTTGTTCATATATGTTCTTAATAGGCTAAAGTTGTTGCTAAGAATATTTTCCTCATTACAGAACTAAATGAGCCATTGCAAATAACTTGATGGTTAAGTAGATGTCATATTTCCTGATAAATGGATGCTATATTTCTATATATGATAAGATTTAGACAGGCGTCTGTCCAAAGAGGAACAAAGAATGGAAAAGATTCAAGTAAAAGTAAGAAAGACTTATAAATACAAACAATTCCATATATTTCTCTCACATCTAAATAAATTGATTCTTAATTTGCCTTTCAATTATTTTTTCATATTCTTTATATTCTTAAATTGTTGAATACATGTTCTTATATATTCTTGATCATATTATTGTGCCTACCATCTAATTAAAACTTTTCTTTATTTATTGGATATAATTTTTTTTTTTTTTTGGTAAGGGAACTGTAGAATCTCCTTTTATTAGGTTCCAAATGGATATAAGAATTATCAAATTTGGTAAACAAATATTCAACATCTATTAATTTTCAAATTCTATTAACCTCATAGAACATATCTATTTTTTTACTTTAATTATACACAAAATAAAATGTTTTATAAAAATAATCTTAGAAATGTGTGGTAGAATTAGATTTATAAGATATTTAAATTATGAAAAATATATAAAGGTAGAGTTTCTTTGGATGACTCCATACAAAAGCCAAAGCTCCACACAGCACAATGCATATAACATGTCAGAATATTTGTCAGTAGAAAAATCAATTCAATTATTTCATTATTGATTATGTAAAATATGATCTTTCTCATAAGTTTTGAGAACAATAACAGTTTATATGAAAAAATGTGCAAGGGCAACCTTATGCCAATCATATTGCCATCATTGAGAACATGAATTAGTTATTATAGTTTGCACATAAGGACTAACATCTGGAGTTTCCTTCTAAGAATTATAGATAAAATTCCCCTTATGTGTGTTGAAGTAGGAATCAATTTATTAATCAATGGATGCAGTCAGAAATCTGCAATGTCAACTTCTAGAGAGAGAAGGGTTCCTACATCATTGATATTTGACACTAATCTAATTAATGACATTAACATGCCCAAAGAAAGATTATGGTAGGTCAAAAGAACTGAAGATTGTCATTCTGAAAAAAAAAAAAAAAAAAATCTAGCTGAGGAAAAATCATGAGCAAATTACCTAAGCACTGTTCTATAAGTTATCCAAAACAATATGTTTATACTGTTATTTATATAATCAGTCTCTAAGAGGTTAGTCAACTTGATTTACCCACTCAACAATACACCCTCAGTTTGCTAAATAAATCAGGCCAATAATTTTAACTACCCTGAATTCATCAAGGTTTCATCAAACTCAATTCCTTTCGCGAATAATATCTCAGGCATACATTTAAACATTAAAAACGTATCAATTGCTGGGGTTGTGGCTTGGTGGTAGAGCATTTGCCTAGTGTGTGTGAGGCACTGGGTTTGATTCTCAGAACTACATATAAATAAATGAACAAAATAAAGGTCCATCAATGTCTAAACATTTTTTTTCAATTTATCTATTATTTCAAACTTATAAGTTCTATTATGCTAAACTTGATTTATGATTTGAATTTTACACCTTTTTCTTTACCCTTATTTTATAGTTTCAAATTTTTCATATTATCTTTCACAATTTCTGATTCTTAGATACCTCCTACTGGAAACCTTAATAAGCTTCACTAGAAAATTTTATTGTGAAACAGGACCCATAAAGGTATCAAACAGACAGTCCCTTGTAACTATGTCAACCTCAAAAATTATTTTAAATTTCAAAAAAAAGGCCAGTGAAACAAAAAAGAGATCAGCTATTGACCTTAATAATCATATTTTCTTTTTTTTCCTTTGTTTTTTAAATTTATAATAGTAGTATGTATTGCAATTCATAATGCACATATATAGCATCAATAATCGTATTTTCTTACATAACCACATGTAACATTTCAAGTACTTATTCTCAACAAGATACTAAGCTGATTTTTTCTTGTTAACATTCACAAATTGAATCATTGAGCAAATAAAAATACACAAAAGGCTTTAGTTATCACAGTCAACCAGTATAGATTTAAAATTGTATCCTGATGAGCTTTGGTCTAATTGCTCCTACTGATGATAATCCTATATTTTTATTATTATTATAATATGGAGGTAGGAACAGGAAAAGAACACTACCTCCAAAATTCTGACTGTTAAAATCTTATTAAACTTAAGGACAAAGTCATGTCCCAAAATTTATGTCACCATTTTGACCCTTAATTCCCTTTCAACTCTAAAATTCTTTGTATCATTTAAAATTCCTTATACTTATTTGTTACTATTTTCACTCTTAGATATCTTTTCTTTAATATGCATATGAATTTAAAAAGGTTGTTTGTGAATACACTTTTTTTGTTCCTTCTCTTTTCCCAAGAAGTGGAATATTTAATGCAATCATGGAATATAGAGTTGGTGAGAATTTAGATGTCATTGAACCCTATTATATAAACAGGGAAATTATATTGCAGATAAATTTGTGCTTTGTAAGTGCTCAAATAAGTGGTGTTTTAAAATTAAAATAAAAACAATTTTGTTTGAGTGTTCATCTATATTCTTTTTATCAGTTGTGTGAAAAACTGTGAAATACTCAAGAGTTAGGTAATCGCTAGACTAACAATTTAGTTTAGGTCCAACAATCTGTGGACATGGTGATTGTTGCCTTGCCTACTGTGTGAATTCTTTTCTCATTGATGTCTTTGGTTGCTTGATTCAGTGAATTTTATCATCTATCTCGAGTGCTGCACTAAAACAAAGGAGGAATACCTTATTTCCTTATGCAAATAAGAAATAAGAGCTAACCCTTTTTGGACTTTCACTACTATTTAGAATAATTTGATGCCCCTATTATGAAAACATTAACTTGAAACATCTCTACAGAAAAATCAGATCCTAAAATGTAGAAATTGGGATCATTGCAAAATATGGCAGAAGTGTTGACAGTAATAGACAGAGGAAAGTAAATTAAACTTGATTTTGTAGATAATTAAAGGCATCTAAAAGCTGTGTTTGCCATATTTTTAACAAATTTATTGGTCCTTTATCTTCTTTCTTATACAATTAAGAAAAATAATGAAAGAAAATCTCCCCTGAAAACAGTAAATTTAAAATTATTTTGATTTTCATTAATATAAGTATACATGGATTTTCCCAGGGCTTTTATTTCTGTACCAAAACAGTAGACTTCTTTGCTTGCTTGTTTGAAATGAAGGATTGTTTTACTAAGAGAAATTAGTGTAGAGAGTGTGCAAACAAATGGCAAGAAGCAAGAGACCCATACACTGAAATAGATGCCGTACGTTGGTTCCCATCCTTAATAGCACATACAGCAGAGAGTTACTCTACTGGGGTCAGTCTGCACACCTACCATTCATTGAGGTGAGGGGCCCAGAAGATTTTCCAGTGCCCCAGGAATATACCACTAGGAGGAGAAAGGTTATTACAGATCCTATAAAGAAAAAAAGCTAAAAGAGGAAATGCTAATGACCTCCTGAAATATAGATTCATTGGTGAGTTAAGGTAACTGTAGATGAAAAGTCTCTATTATCAGTTTCCTAAAAGTTCCTGAAGGCACCCATTGAGGCAATAAGTCAAATTTCAAAAGCTCCTGGCCCAGAGAGATTGGGGTAGATGGCTTCTAAATTAGCTCCCAATTATCTTTCTCTTTAAATGTGCATGCTCTTATATTATCCCTTCCCCTTGAGATTGTGCTATATCTAATCAATCAACTCAACTGCATAGAATACTGTGAAATTTTGGGGATGTCACTCTTGAGATTAGATTAACAGGAGATCATGCTTCCCTTTGGGACTCTCCTCTCTCACTCACCGTGAGAGAAGTCAGATGTCACATGACAAGCGGCTCTATGAGACATCCATGTGGTAAAGACTTGATTTCTCTGCCTATAACCTAGTGAGAACTTGAGGCCTTTCAATAACCATGGGAGTAAGTATAGAATCAAATCCTCTCCATCACAAGCTTTGAGATGACAGTAGACCAGCTAATGACTTCACTGAAGATTGTGAGAGACTCTGAAATACAAAGCCAGAGAGCTAAATTGGTATGAATAATGTTTGTCATTCTAACTTGCTAAACTTGTGATAATTTATTATATAAACAAAAAGTAGATGGCTAGTACATGATGTAGCTAGTTCAAGCAACTGTCTCATACCCTGTCCTCCCTCACCCTTGACTCCAACCCTAGGAAATGAGACCTAAAGAGCAGAGACTAACAGAAATGAAAAGAATGGTGAGTAGCTTAGGATGGAGGGGACAAACATTCTATATTGTGTCTAGTTACAATCTTTGGTGTAGTCTTGTGTTAGAAATTTATTTATGGCATGGTGACTCTATTGGTTATAAAAGTGACTACAAGAATATATACTATCAAAGACTAAGCTGAAAAGTCATGGAGCCTGCCATGTTTTCATGGAGGGGCAGGGGATGATACCCCCCACTGCATAAATTTTATGGAGAGACTTGAGACTAGAATGATGTCATATTTTTCATTACATTCTAAGTTGTGTTTAATATACTGTATATACACTGCTCTGATAATTTTTCTGTTGAAACACTGGACTGAGTGAATTATGGGTCTTGGTATACAATGGAATAAAGTTTGCCCAGAGAAGAAATAAGAAATATAATACATTGTGGAGCCTGTACTAAATAAAGCCACATATTTACTGAGACATGATTGGTAAGTATATAAAGGAACATAGTGGGGACAGAAAATAGTTAAAGCTCAACAGGCATGCAGACAGGAATTTGTGTTCAATAAGCAGTATCATAACTGAGAAAGCTTTTTCAAGGCAGAGTGATATATCACTGCATTGTGTATAGTGACTGGGCTATTACTATTGCTGGCTTGTTTACTACTTTTCTGAGTTTTTAATCCCTCAAGTTTGCAACTCTACAGACTAGTTTTAGAAGATATATGGCGATGATATACAAAGCTTATGCAGAAACAACTCTGTGCCACAGGATGGCCTAACTTAGCCTTGCCCCTACTACTGCTGTCATTTGAAAGTTACAAATTTTTTTTCATCTGAGTTTTCTCTTCACCTCAGTGAACTTTCCTGTTCAACATTACTGGAAACATGTCATGTGGCTTTATTCCTCTATTCCCACATCTGGCCAAGCCTGCACACTCCCTTCACAGTATTCAACCCCCCAAAATGGCTAGATGTTCTTCAAGAGCAGCTCAAAGGCAGCCTAAAGTTTTTTCCCTTCTGAGAAGCCAACACCTCTGGACAGAGCTGATCATTCATCTTGAAAACATACTTTGTATGTATTATGATCATGGTACCATGGTAATGACTAAGTGGTTAGCTATGACCAGTTGTCAATCACAATAATGGGCATATGGTAATGGTCCCCAAAATGATTGCAGAGATAATGCAAAAGAGACGAATAAAGAAATCATATCTAATTCTTAGACCATTCTCCACCTCCTTTGTTTTTCTCTTCCTAATGTATGATAATTGCAATTCCACATAGGGTGCTTTCACTCAGAATAGAGTGGGCATTCTTTCTTTCTTTCTTTTTCTTTTTCTTTTTTTTTTAGTGAAGTTTAAATTTTTAAAATCTTTTTGGTTAGCAGTCAAGGTGCTCTGTTAGTTCAAATTGATCTTTGGGGACTTTGTAATAAAGAATTTAACAAACTGAGATATACACTTTATCCTCAGCTACTAGGAAGAGATCTCTAGACCCTGGGAATGTCATGCTTGATTAGTGTCTGTTTTTCCTGGGGGCCTTGGTCATGCCAAATAGTCTGACAACATGATTTAGTGTGAGAGCTAATCAAGCCAGAAAGACCAACATTATGATTTAGGATGAAGGTTTTAGTTTATATAGCTAGATTTCCTTAGATCAGTCATGAAAGCCATCATGGCTACATATAGGAACCCTAATAAAAATTCTGGACACTAGGGCTTGATGAGTTTTAATCCATGTATAGTTTCACATTAATGCCAAGAAAGAGGTGTCTTCACTCCCCAAGGAAATGTCAAAGCTCCATATTTTTTGTTGTTTTCTTAGACTCTGACCTGTGTACTTCTTCCTGTGTTAGATTTTATTCTTTGTAATTTCCCTGTAAGAAACCATGACTGTGAGTATAAACAGTTTTCAATGAGTTCTGTGAATCCTCTTAGCAAAATTGTCAAACCTGAGGTGGGCTTTGGGAGCACCCTGATGTTCTTGTGTGGACTGTGCTCCCTCTAACTTCATGGTTGCCTAAACACTTCACAGGGACAAACTGATATGTTCAGGTCTTTATCATTATAAGTAATATTGGGTACCAGTGTTTAAGTTAAATTATTTCAATGTCAGGTAACATATACATATCTATATATATTTCTATATCTACATTATATATTTATGATAGTAATATATTATACTTTACAATGTTTACATATGCATTATATATTAATACATATATTATTATATATTAAATATATACATATATTTCATTTGGCACATGTCCTAGGGATTTTGTTGATGACAACAGAAATATCATATTTTATAACAAAAGTAACACTTTCAGTAGCTTTCAGGATAAGAATAAAGGCCAGAATATGCTGTTGAACTTTGGCAGATATTGTTCTCTAATGAGAGTGGAGATAGTAGCTGTCCCTTATTCCATGGGTATTAGTCAAGTTTTATAACTTGATTTTTTTTTTGTCACTTCTGAGATATAGGATTTCATTTTTAAATGATATAAAATATACATTCCATTTTCTCAGCATTAATATTATAAAATATTTTTTTAATTCTTCGGATATCTCCTTAATGAGGGAAAATTAAAAATGTGTGCACATACCTTCAAGAACAGGGGAAAATATACTATGTTGAACTTCAGCATTTCACAGGAACAAAGTTCTCAAGCAAAGTTAGTTTATTTGCATCCTGACAGAAAACATGAATAAATATTTCTGATAAAATAGTTTTAAAAAAACTACTTTATAACAGGATAAGAGGCAAGAGAGTATTACTTCAGAAACATGTATGAAGATGATTTTAGGTTACTATGAAAAATTTGCTTCAATATGTTATTTTTTATTGCCCTCAACATTTGCTCTTAGTATGAAGAACCAGAAAAATATCATTATATTAATGTTTTAATATAATTCAAGTCTGTGATCCTGCCAAGATAAACCTAGAAGATGGTTCAATTCTATCTTCTCTATTTTCCAAGGACTCTTGTAAACAAGATCAAAACTATCCTTTGATTTTGGTCCCAGCTCTGAATCATCCTACTTTCATGCTCAAAATATAATGGATAATTGACATGAAGTTATCAGGGCTATTAGAGCTGAAAATAGCTGTGCACTCATAACCATAGCCACAGTATAACAGGTCTTGTGAGTTAAACTTGAATTGAGTACATTTCTCCCTAGATGTCTTAAGGCACTCCCTACTTCATTTAGATCTTGTTTTCCTTACTTCTTTATTGAATCATGGGCCATGAGTTCCCTTGGAATTACAGCTCTTGCTTTATATACTTTATATCCATTACGATACTAGAACTTTTGAATTATGCCCAGATTAAGACACACAGAATAATCTGCTGGCAAATTTCCAGTTAAAATTGTTTCATCATTGAATAAATGGTCCAAAAATACTTGTAGATTTAGAAAAAAAAAAAAATCTATATTGTCCTCCCTAAATGAGTACAACCTGAGACTATGCAGAGCCAAGCTATCTAGAAAATGCCTGTGGTTGAGGCAGAAAGGGAAAAATCAAAAGCTGAAATTCTGAGGATTGCAGATCCTAAAATATGTCTGCAACACAGGAAATCACATAAAACATTTACTGGCAGGATTGTTTTAATGCCATTAAAATTCCATGATAATGAATGCTCATAATGGGTAATTCCACTTCCTCTCTTCCAAGTCCCCAAAATATCTATGAATTTAGAATAAACTTGTTCTTTTTATTTTCTCTCTCATTTCCTGTCTTCCCTTCTTTCCTCTTTTCTTTCTTCCTCTTCCTCTCCTCTCTCTCATTGTTTCTATTGTAATTTTTCATTTTATGAACTCTCATTTGTCTCTTATTTAGAATGTCTCTTTGTAGATGCTATTGTTGTTACATGGATCGGAACTTCTGGGAAACTGAAGCAGTGTGAAGGCGCCCCTTGAAATTCCAACTCTTGCAAGAAAGTCAGAAAGATTTTGCACATATTACTGAGTAACAGGCATGAGTTTATTAAAAGGGATAGAAAAAGGGAAAGAGGGATGCTTTTAAGGGAGAGAAGGGGTCCTTGCAGAGTGGAGAGGGGATAGCATGCTTCTCCTGCCCTCCATTTTTATTGGAAGGTCCCAGGAAAGTTTTCAGAGAGTCCACCCAGGTCTACCTCTTGACTTTTGACTGACAGCAAGATGACATTAGACTTTCAAGTCCCCAGGACTGTCAAGACAACTCTAGGTCACATTGGCCCATGCCGAGTGGTTCTAGTTGGAACCTATTCTTACATATTTTATGGTTGGGGCAATTATCCTAATCTCTCTGAGTTCTGGGATCTGATCTGTTGCTAGAGTCCTGAAAGTCCCCCTAGCGGGTAACTTGTATTCTTCAGGGCCTGCATTTCTCCTGCAGATAATAAGTAGTTTGCTGAGGAATTTAACATATTCTTTTGACTTAAGCCAGGCAAGACTGCAGGTAAATTGCCTTTTTAAAAGTGAAAGCATGTGGGGATCAGCACAGTGGAACTGTTTTATAGAATTATTCCCTTAACCTCATGTTCCCACCACTTATGTGTCTCCATCCCCTATAACCAATATGGCCTAGAAAGATGCAGCTTTTGACCACTAGACTGTCAGCTCCATTAGCAGTGACCTCACCTATTTAACACATTGTCCCCATTACCGAGAGCATGGCTTAAAACTTGACAGGTGCTAAAGAAGCACTTTCTGGAACAAAGGAAGGAACAGAGGCAGGAAGGGAAGGACAGAGGGGAAAAGGGGATGGGGGACTAAAAAGCAATGAAGAAAATAGAGTTTTAAATTAAAAAAAAATTCTGATCAAATGCTGTAAAATAGTTATATATTTTTATAAACTTCCTCTAAAGAACCCTTGGGGCATAGCTTAAAATGGTGTCAGTAAAAGGAGAGAACAGAAATTCTGCTTTTCAATAGAAATGGTATTACATATGTATTACTAAGCATCTTCCTGGTTTGTGCTTGATTTAAAGATGAAAATGCTCTGCACATTTCTCCAGCTGTGTTCCTTCCACAGACCAGGACAGGCAGTGCTCTGAGAGCAGCTGCTTCCTCACATGCAGTTTTATTTGCATCACTAAGAAAGAGCAGCCTGGCAAATGAATAAAACATGCAGCTTCTTTACCATACCCTTCCAGTAAGTTACTTCAGCTAAACTTTTTTTTTTTTTTTTTTTTTTTTTTGAAGAGTGGGCAGAAGAAGCTTGTGAGGCAATTTTAAAAAGAGAAAAATTTTTCCGATAATTCACTTTTTTTGCCATATGAATAATCTGAGGTAATAGGACCTCATTTGAAAATTTTGAAAGTATATTTTTATTTTGTATTGTTATTCTAATAATAAAAATGTTCACTAATCCTATATCTTGAAATATAAATATTGCATCTTTTAAAATATAACTTATTTTCATTGTATATTCTGATGTATTCATACATTATATTTTCTTCATTTATAGCTACAGAGAAAATAATTTAAAACCGTTCATATTAACAAAAATCACAAAATAGTGATTATATGCAATATTACAATATAATATTACTAGATAATGTCCATAAAAAGGAAAAAAAAAATGTTCCTATTGTTAGGTGACAGACATATTTGAATGGTGAGAACATGAGGTTAAGAGAATGATTCTATAAAATGGGATGGCCTACTGTGCTGACCCCCACATGCTTTCTTTTTCAAGAAAAAATTTACCTGCAGCCCTGCCTGGCCTAAGTGGACAGGATATGTCCCCTTCCTCAGCAAACTACCTGTTAATTGCAGGAGAAATGCAAATAATGTTGATAAGAGGAACTTATCAACCTGGATGGGGAGACTTTTGTTACCAGATCCTGAAACCTTGGGAGATAAGGATAGTTCCTCCTAACCATACAATCTATAAGAATTCATGGTTAAGAAGCCAATTAAAACCAGTCAACTTAGGCCAAGATGACCTAGAGTTGCCATGGCAGTGGGTATTTGAGAGTCCAGTGTCATCTTGCTGTTAGTCAAAAGTCAAGAGGTGGACCTGGGCGGGACTCTCTGGGATCCCCAATAAAACTGAAGTACAGGAGAAGCACCTTGTTCTCCTCCTCTCTGAAAGGACCCACTCTCTCCCTTGAGAGCATCCCCTTTCCCTTTTCCTACCCCAGCAGTAAAACTTATTCCTGTTATTCTGAGCAACATGTCTGAAATTTTTCTTACTCGATCACAAGAACTGGGCTTAAAATTGGTCTTCACGCTTCCTCAGTTTCCCAGAAGGCCCAGCTCTGTAACACAGTTATTGATGAAGACTACATTTTGAATTGTGTTAGTTCAATATATCTTCAAATTAAAAAACAACTTGTGTTAGTGAATCCATAATATTAGTAAAACATTTATTTATAATAGATATAACTCATAAAAAAAGGGTAGGTTTTTATCTTGTAAAGTAAAAATAGTAAATCTTTACTAAATATTTACTATTCAAGATTGTAAAGTTTGAATTGTGTATTGAAAGTTTTAAAGAACAATGAGGTTTCCTTTTATTTCTTCTTGCCATTTTTTAGTTTGAAACTATATGTTGATGCTTCCTTGGAATATGTATAATTTATTTGCTGCATGCCTCATTTTAATCATATGTAAATGCTTCCCATTCTCCTAATGGGGACTCAGGATGTGATATTTATGAAGATTAATAACACAATGTTAATCTAAAATTTTGAGAAATTCCTCTCATCTATGTTAATCTCGTCACCCCATAAGATTGCCATATTAGCTCATTATTCTCCTGCTCTAATTGTATTTACATGAATGAAATTTTCCCGTAAGTAATGGCTTCATAATTTTTCTGAGCTTCAGAAACTGAAAGCCATTCCTTTGTAACTGAATTATTTACATGCGTTAATATTCCTGGAGATTCCCTAAGTAGGAGCAGAGATTAGAACTAACTTTGAATTTTCAACACCTCATGAGAAATGAATTGTAGGACCTCCTGTTCAAAAATTACTGAGAATTTCTAGACATTGACATAAGATCAATAAAGCAAATGTGGGGCCTACTGAGGAATGCTCAGTGAGATTGCACAGGTCATACACACCTGAAACCACCTTAGTGGAGAATAAAGAAGGAAATAAAAAGCTGAGAGGTAAGGCCACTCCTAGTTTGCTGGTTGAACGCAAGAATTTATTTAGTAATCAATATGACTTTATGTATAGGTTTTCTATTCACAAGTTATATTATGGAGCAATGGAATTATAAATGGATTTATGGAGTAAATGTCCCTCCATTATCAACAGGATTCTGTTTACAAGTAGAGCTAGTAGCCTGACAGTTGTCCAGAATGTACTATTCAGTTGGTTGTTTAGGCTGAAACACTTTGTATGGGTGAGGGAAGATAATGTACTATTCCTAAAATGAAAGGGGAGAACCTCTGAACTAAGATCAGTATACAATTTCATACAGAAGTATGAACATAATGAAAGAAAGCAATAAATGTATGTTAATGAAAATAACATTATTTGTTAAACATAAAGCTCAACCTTTATGAATTCTCTTCATTCTACAAATACTTTGCACACATCCACTATGTATCAGTCCCTATTCCAAGCAGTATGATACCACAATGAATAAGAGATTCACCTTTTGCCTTCAAGATTTATTTATCCTAAGGGAAAGGGTGCAGGAAATTAGCAAACAAATAAGTACAATATATATTGTCCAGGTAGTGAAAGTGTAATGGAGAAAATTAAAGTGTGGAAGGAAAAGCAATAGCTCCCATGTTGGGTTGGAATTACTATTTTATCTAAGTATCGAAGAGGGCATCACCAGATCTTATTGGAGAAGAGTTCTGAAAGAAGAGAGCAGCATGTGAACAGCTAGAGACAAATCAGGTAGAATGGAAAGTTCCAAAGTTCTGAGGCAGGAGAGTATGTGACTATCTGGAGAATCAACTGAGAAGCTTTTACAGATAGATATTAAGTTCAGAAGAGAATATTGGGAAATAAGTCAGAAAAGTAAAAAAAGGCAAATAATTTATGATCTTGCAGGCATTTTACAAACAGTTTGAAATTCTTTCTTTGGATTTATAGTTTCTTTCAATTGAGTAGATCACAAATAATAAACATTGTATTTAAAAATTGTATATCATTGTATCTAAAAATTGTATATCATAATATTGAGATGTGACTAGGACAGTTTATTGTTTATCTCTGCCAACTACTTCTCAAGACAGGTTTCTTTCTGTCTTCCTTTTCGTAGAGCATTTACCCTAGAAACTTGAAATTATAAATGTTTTCTACTTCTTTGAGATGCAAGTTTTCCTCTAGTCTCTTGCCAGTTTTACAATCAGAGAATATCATTCTTATGGATCTGGGAGCTACCCTTTAAATTATAATCATCCAGAAATATAAGGCCTCTATCTTTCAGTCTCTGTGGGGGTTTGGGGACCTAACTTATATCAGCACATCAATTAGCTAACCATAGATAGCCTAATCACATTGTCCTCAGTACATTTTCACTAGCTCACCTAATATTTGTTTCAATTATTGTTTTTCAGTTATTGTTTCACCTAGTTCAATAAGCTGTAAATAAAGTCTTTCTCACCTATTCAACTCCAGTTGTTGCAACTTTTCTTTTACAAATGTCTCCCCTGACTTCCAGATCCAATTGTCTACTTAGTCTATTCCAATTATATTTCTGTACAAAAATCTCCAAGATATAACCAACCAAAACAGGATTTTTCATTTCCTTCTCCATCCTCCACCCAACTGACAGTTCCATTACACTAGGGGTTGCCCAAACCCTAGAAATCATCAGAGACACTTATTTTTCTCTTGTAGTCTACATTCTATCCAACAGCAAATGAAATTGGCTCTGTTTTAAAATAATTGTCATTCAGGTCTTGTCTGAATATCCATCGCTATAGCAGTAGTCTAAGGTTCCACAAAACAGGTGGAAACCATGCCACAGCTCCTTAGGCTCTAAATCATCTACTTTTGGAAATCCTCTCCAACTTCACTTCTTATAGTCCTGACATTTGCTCACTATCCCCCACAATGCTGGTGTTGCTGTTCCAGGTACATGGCAAGCCCTCTGCTGCCTTGGAGCTTTCCCAGCCCAGTGAGGCCTCCAACCATCTATCAAATCAGCACCCCAGCACTACTGGACATTAGTTTTTATGTATTCATGCATTTATTAGTGTATCCTTTTGCCCACACTCTACTAGAGACTTTAAGAGCTCACGGACTTTGTCTAATTTATGCATTGTTCTCATACCTAAAATAGTACTTGACAAATTATAGGTACTAAATGAATATTTATTAAATGTATAAATTAAAGAACAGCCTGAGTCTTCCCTTTCTAAATAGAAAGTGTGTAATAGGAATATTTCCAAATCTGAATTAGAAACTATATTGACTTTGTGTTTTTCACATTTCCTAGCTGAAAGTGAGAAATTGGGATAAATACACTTAAAAATACCTATCAGGGGCTGGGGCTGTCGCTCAGCGGTAATGCACTTGCTTGGCATGTGTGAGGCTCTGATTTGATTCTCAGCACTGCGTATAAATAAGTAAAATAAAAGTCTATCAAAAACTAAAAAAATACTTTTGAAAAATACCTATCAATATTACATTTTAATTTTATTAATTTACTAAAAAATAATAACACATTATTAGCTGAATTAGAATTCCTATGAATAGTTATGTATCCTGTTTCTTGAAATAATTTTATATTGATACTCTACTGTATAAAAATGAAAACTATGTCTTAAGACTTAAAATTTGTATATTATATATTTCTTTTAGTAAAATATAATCTGTCCTTCTATCTGAATATGTATGTTACATATAATTAACTAACCATAAAAATGATAGAAAAAATTTTTTATTAAGCTATGAATTTCATTGTATACTTTAAAACTTACTTACTCATCTTCTGCCCATCTCCAATAAGAGATCTTTGCATTTGAATATGTTTCAAATTACTGAACATTCTCATTGTGAAAATACAAGATGGGTAGGAAAAAGGGATAAACCTCTTCTGTGGATATCTTATGTAAACCCCAGAAGAAAGAATGCTGTGCGGTATGCAACCATTAGTATATTCATTCTTTGCCCAACTAATACATATTACTCATTTCGCTTTGTTTTTTAAAGTATGCTAAGAAATTGTACTATTCTTTTCCAATTTTCTCTCCAGTGATTCCTTTCTGAATGCTACAATTACAAATAAAGTATAAAAAATTGAGTGCCTAAGTGCTGTCCATCAGTGAAACAAACCAAGACATTGGACACATTGACCCTAAGAATTTATGTGACCATCCTGACCACTGATAAATAGCTAATAACATCTGTCATCCCATATAAAAAGTACTGAGTGGAAACAAATAAATCACCACTACAACAGAAATACTGCTTCTATAAATGGAATCCCAAAAGAACTGAAAAAGATGATTTTACATGTGAAAATTTTTAAATTGTGTTGATTGCATTCAATGGTTGATTTGCCAATGTGTATTCAAGAGACAATTTTCTCACTCTTCCATTTTTCTTCCTTTCAATTCTGAGTAACATCTGCAGTTCACATCTGTACAAATATCCTTCACATCCTCACAGCCTGCATGATTTTGTGGTTACCTAATAAAACTGGGTAGTTTTCAGGGTCCTTGCCTTTTCTTTGTGTTTTCAAATAGCAGGCAAGTTAAAATATGCCCTGTGCAAGTATTAAATTATACATCAATGATATTCACATTTGGTCTTTGTGAGTAGTGCTGAATATACAATTCTATAAAAATATTATTTTTAAAAAACCAGTATATCAGAAGTAGAAAAATTATTTAAGATCCTTCTGAATTTTAAGAATTCATTAACCTGTTTCATCCAGCATTAAAAATTTAAGATACAATGATTGTGTAAGGACAAATGATGACTGAAGGATCATTTTCAAGAATTGTAATGCTAGAAAATATATACTCTGTTTCTCTCTCACACACACACACACAAATACATTAAAATTCTATTATAGATACCCTTTTCTTCATCATTCTATTTTTGTACCATCAATGTAAATCTCTAAATAGCTATGGAACAGAATACAATGAGACTTATTTTTATATGTTAAATATACATGGTCTCTTTGGATATAAATTTAAATATCCACTTTAAGAAATAAAGAGAAGCTTGGGATATAAAGCAGTTTCAGGTATAAGTCTGCAGAATGAGGTAGAGATGAGACAAAGTGTTTGTCTTCAAATAAAATCTTTCCCTGATGATCCACATGTTGCCCTGTACTTACAGTATGCTGTGAGGCCAAATATAAATATTTTATAAGGAACATAATGTATATAAAACAACGTTAAACTGCATATCTAATCTTGGGAAGCATTTGAGTGAAGAACATGAATTCAACCTAAATCCTAATTGATTATAACTGATAAAAGGGAAGATGTTGGTTGTGGAAAAGAGAAGAAGGAAAATAGTTTTTCATGTTACAGTTTGTGAAAAACATTTTCTTTTTTAATTTTTTTTTTATTTGTTCTTTTTAAACAAACATGACAGTAGAGGAAAAACAATTTATATCAGACTCTCTGAATGATATTAGAATTCATCATGGATTTTTAAAATTAATTTTAAAATTCTCTAGTATCTTTACTTTTCATTCCCTTCTAGGTAACGAATATAATAGAAAGTTTTCAAACACAACTATTGATATTGATTTGTGGATATTAATTTTTAAATACAAATGAACATGGTTCTGTATAAATCAAGCTGGATCTTCTCTTTAAATTTGTAATATTTAAATTTGGAAAAGTGAGTTAAATCAGTAATACACAATAACTTGATAAGGATATCATGTTTTACATTTCAGTAAATACTTGTTCATCTACATTATCCCCTAGGAGGGTGTTATGTTGGGCCCACGCTATTTAATGAAAAAAAAATATATATATATTTAGAGCCCATTTCTGAATTTCTTTTTTAACTTACTGCAATGGTACTCTAGTTCCAGCGATAGAAATATGGAGTAAAATATTTTAATATTATACTAGGTAAATAGTACAAATGGAGCTATTTAGAATGGCGATGTACATACAAAACTTTCTGACATTTGCTGGCTAACATTCATTTTAAGCGAAGATTTGTGGTTTATAATTAGAGGGCTTTATTTTCTTTTTAGGAGAAAATGTAAAATAAATAAATTCAAACACAACTACTGGACGAAGAGGAGGTTAAATTATAGGGATGTGCACTATTGGTCGACCTTACTGATTCCAGAGTGAACATGGAACACAGGTCTCTAGCACTGCATGGGATTAATATCTGTTAAATGAAGTTAATATTAAATCCTGAAAAATATAATCAAGGAGCATCTTCCTGAAATGTGACATTGAGATAGGGGCAAGGACAGGTAGTTGATTATGAAAGAAAAAGAAACAGGTTGCTGACACCTCCAGAGTACTTCCCATTCAACTGGTTGCTAACACCTTGTGGGGAATCACTCTTCCCAGCACAAGAAGTTGCTAATGATTACCTGATTACCCGCTGGGTTGCTCTTTTCCTGAAAATGCAGGAAAGAAAGAGAGGATGGGCCTGTATTAAAAAAAAAAAAAAAAAAGACACACCCCCTCTGGCAACCTTGGGCCCCAACCAGCTCCGGGCCCTGACTTCTGTGTGTCCCAGAGGAGCCTGCTGTCTCTGTTCTGTCTCTTAAATAAAACTTGCTTTCTACACTTGCCTTGGTGTTTCTCGGGTCTTAATCTTCACATGGGGGCGGGGTTGGGGGTTGGGGGTGTGATGACCTGATCCTGATTTCCAAAACCTGTATCAACATCTTAGAGAGGTTTCTTTTCTCTAACAGAGATGTGCTTTCTGAAGATTTAATTGTTTTCTAATTCTTTTGGAGTACTGTGCTCAGATTTCATCCTTCCTTTCTTCCCCTTCACTCACCTGTACCCTTCCTTTCTTCCTCCCTTCCTTCTTTGTTTCACCAATAAAATATTTATTAAGTTCATATTGTGTGCTAGGTTTGTGGTGAAGGGCACACTATTATCAACTAAAATACATCAAAACACATTTACAGAACATGGATCAAATACAGCCCATCATTATTTTACTTATCATTTCTTTGTTTCATAGGGGTAAAACAGAGCTTTCTTTTTCTCCTTGTTGTATTACAATATAGAATACTGGCTCTCCACTGACAAAGGAATTATGCTACATGAATGCAATCTTTCTGAGGGGGGTAGGCAAAAGGACAGTCAGTGTAGGTAACGAATCATTGGGTCAGGAAGATGGAAATGAAGCTGGGTGATTGTGGTACAAGCCTGTGATTCCAGAGGCTAGGGATATGATGCCAGAAGATAGAGTTCAAAGCCAGCAATTTACTAAGGCACTTAGCAACTCAGTGAGACCCTGTTTCTAAATAAAATATTTTGAAAAGGCTGGGAATGTGGCTCAGTTGTTAATCGCCTATGGGTTACATCCCTGGAAGAAGAGGAGGAAGAGGAGGAGGAGGAGGAGATGAAATGCAGAGTACTTCCCCCCCCCTCCTTTCTACTCTCCTCCAACCTGTTGCCAATGTTACCAGCCTCCAGGAAATTTTTCCTCCCTTCAAGGAGTTGTTAATAAATGCCCCCTGGGTCTCTCCTTTCCTGCTGGTACCCAAGGAAGGCTCTTTTCCCATCTTTGGCCAACCTTTTGTTCACTATAGGCAAGGTAAGAGGAGGAGACAGCATGAGAACAAAGGAAATCTGAAATCTAGAAAATAGGCAGGACATCCCCACACCCCTGGCACCAACTTGGAACCCTTCCTGTCTCGAGGCATCTCTGTCTCTAGGCGTCTCTGTCTCTCTCTCTGCTCTATCCTTTAAATAAAACTTTTTGGCTTGCCTCAGCATTTCTTGGATGTTCAATCTTCAAAACCTGGGGAAGGAGACTCAAACCTGATTCTCAACACTGGTATTATCTCCAGTCTTGATTTAGTGTGGTAGCAGATGGGTGAGAAGATGGACATCAGGAGCAGAGAAAAGAAGAAATTAATAGAACCATTTACATTCAACAACATAGGGAAATCTTAAGTGTTCAGTATATTATTTTTGACAATTCCATCTGTCAGTGCCACACCAATCAAACTACAAAATTATTGCAACTATAAAATATATTAAATAGCATAAAATATATGAGGTTTTGCAATTAATATTTAAAATGTCTTTTTGGAAGTCTTCATGCTTTGTGCTAAACTTGTGTTGTTTGTAATAAATAAATTATCTAGGCAAAATCTCTTAACCAGAAAAGATTTTTTTAATTCCTAAAAGTCAAGAAAGTTATAAATTTTTAAGTTCTTGTAAGAAATTCTATAACATAAATATGTAATTTATGCCCCAAAGGCAACATCCTAGGACCTATATAATCAAAATAATCCCTGTTTTTAAAATCTCTTTAAATCTATTACATACTCACAAACACCAATTATTATGTATTTGTCTCCTAAAAGATTTGTCTCATTAAATTGGACTGTGTTTGCATAATATATTTTGGAGTCTAATTAAGGAATGCTTAGGAAACTAAAATGATCTTAGTAGGGCTTGAAAATATGGCATTAAAAAAAGAACTGGCAGGTTTTGAATCAATGAGGATAGAATACAAGTCTTGAATATGGTTTTTATTTTATTTTATTTTTTTTATTTTAATTTATTTTTATTTTATTTTATAGATATAGAATGACATAAATAGGTGACTTATTGAAAAGAGTAAGAAAATATTCTAGGTAAGAAACTCCAAGGGGGGAAAATGGACTAGTACTTTCAACATTTTCTTCTGTTTCAGTGATTTCTATAAAGTTTTATACAGTTAAACTTTCTGAGTATATACAAGTATAGCTATGGTTAGTTTATATAATCCTTTTTTTAAAAAATACAAAAATATTTTAGTTATTTCTTTAAATTACCATTTATTTATCCATATCCACAAAGCCAAAAGTATCATACATCATATTCTCACCTCCTTTTAGCTTATTTGATTTTAGGAAGAATCAGAGCATCTTCCATTTAAGATATTTGAGGTTATTTGGGGTTAAGAGAATTATCTAACTGCTACAACTCTATCCTCAAGGATTGCACCACTACTTTTAAGCCTTCCTACAGTGTATATTAGAGTTCATTTGGGATATTGTTTATTACTCTTTTTTAAAAACATACACATTAACCGGGCATGGTGGCGCACGCCTGTAATCCCAGCACTTTGGGAGGCTGAGGCAGGAGGATCGCGAGTTCAAAGCCAGCCTCAGCAATGGCGAGGCACTTAGCAACTCAGTGAGACCCTGTCTCTAAATAAAATACAAAAAAAGGGGCTGGGGATGTGACCCAGTGGTCGAGTGCCCCTGAGTTCAATCCCTGGTACCACAAAAAAAAAAAAAAAAAAAAAAAAAAAAAAAAATTTAGATTCTTTGTCAGAAAAGACCACAATCCACAATATTAAACTATAAGCAGCAATATGCCATTAATTAGATGGTTGACAGTAGGTATTTCTACCCACTAACTAATGGTCGTTATTCAAAGATGCATATACAATACACAAACACACACACACACACATGCACACACACAAGCGCGCTTGTGCACACGCACACACTCACACAAATCCTCTAGAGCCATTTAATTTTTTTATTTAAAGAGCATTTGATCTTTTTATTTATTTAAAGTTTTAAAAACAATGTCATTGATTCATGTTGTCCTTTGTGTGTGACTGAAGTTTGATGATAAAACAGTATAAAAATGTTAAAGAATGTCAAACTTCCAACTGAAAAATATCACAATTGAAAAAAATTAAATGATCATGAGTGAAATATTTGTAAAATACTCAACAAGTTAATAAAAAATTTATTACTACATAAATAAAAGTAAGTGAAAACTGAGGAAAATAGAACAAAAGACTTAAAGTAGCAGTTCATAAAAAAATAAATGATTAATAGATATATACTCATAATTAAAATAATTTAAAACTTTTAAAACCTATCATGCTGCCAAATAATAAATTTAGACCTAATATTGTAAAAACATTTTTGATATAATACTTTCATAAAGTAAATCATCAATGAATTTCAAAATTTAATATGTACAATTTCTCTGATTAGGAATTTCTTGATTAAAAATGTATTCCTGGAAAATATTACAAAGATTTATGATCTAACACATTAATTACTACATTGTTTGTAATAGTAAGCTTGCAGAATAATCTGAAAGAAAAATAAATGTATACCCTTAGATTACTAGAAATATAAATTATTGTATGTCTCTACATTAGACAAAAATGTATAGAAAGATTAGTTCTATTTGTGTTGATATTAAAGAAAAAATGTAGTGCTTTTGGTGTCCTAAAAAGAGCTGACTCTCTTCCTCCCTGTCAATATTCATATATCAAAATTTTTACAAACCTAACAACCTATATATGAATTTATATATGTGTGTGTGTATAAGAATAGATTCAATCAAATATATATGCACTTACATATATGTATACAATACCTACACATATACATATACACAGAAAATTTATAGGAAGATATGTACAAGTCTGCAAAGTGGGAATATGATATGGCAGGGAAGGAACGTTCTCTTACGGCTTCAACTTTTTAAATATTAGTATCTGTTATTGTATCATAAAAGAAAAACAAAACAAATAAAAAATCAAATGTCTTAGATATAATATTTAAGAAAAATAAGTTCATAGAATCATCTAGTAGCAAATAAAAGTACAGCTTATTATTTTACAATATTGGCTCAGGAACTGAAGGGTTAAAAGGGAAATTAAAGAAAGGAATGATTAGCTAAAGAAAAATTTCCTTACAGTTAGTATAAATGCATTATGAGCTAATTTCATTAAATGAGATAAATCACCTGACCCTTACCAAAAGCTAAATGATCCATCTACAAGTCTGAAAGCATCATTTCATGAGGAAAACCCACTTATTTTATGGTGTGAAAGTCATTTTTTTTTAAAGCCACAATTATCATTACAGCAGATCTAAAAATTATATTCATATTATGTTACGAACTATTCCTCTTTTCTTATAAGTTTCTATGATTTGAATCATTTTTAGATTGTGTTAATTTACACATGTGGACATACACAAATTAATTCACTTATCCTGCCTGTATTTTGCAAAGTAGTTCATGTTTCACTCTTTCATTTTTAATTCAACTCTTTTTTTTTTTTTTCTCTTACCAGAATAATAGCAAATATTGACTGGCAATTTTCTTTCATTCTTTTGAAAGAAGGTTTAAAAAGACAGCTTCAACAAAAGATCATTCTTTATTTAAAATAAAGGAGTATACTCTAAGTCTGATAATTGATATCTTAGTTTATAATTAATTCTCATTCTACTTTGAATTACCAGGACTTAAAGGTAAGATATACATATTGCCTGATGATAAGAAATCCTCAAAAGACACTCTAAGAAGGTGAAATAGGCAGCAGCTTTTTGCTTTATTTCTCTGATGACAAATGATACTTTATATTTTATGTCACTGCATTAACTTAACTATTGGACATAGCCTGAGACCTAATTTTGGAACCCCACTATTATTTCCATTGTTTTAGTACTTTTAAAAATAAAATCCATCTGCTAGAGAACAACAGGGATAAAACAAAGCTGTGTAAAATGTTAGTTGGCTTTTTTTCTTTTGCATAAAATTCCCAAGCCAAAGAGAATAGTTTGGAAGGTACCCATTTCCATGAATGATATATTTTTATATACCTAATGTGCAAATTTATATTCTTAAGCAAAAAATTTATATAAACAAAATTCCATCCTCAAGAATTGAAGCCACAAAAAATTTTAAAAGCCGCGCGGTGGCGCACGCCTGTAATCCCAGCACTTTGGGAGGCTGAGGCAAGAGGATCGCGAGTTCAAAGCCAGCCTCAGCAATGGCGAGGCACTTAGCAACTCAGTGAGACCCTGTCTCTAATTAAAAAACACAAAAAAGGGCTGGGGATGTGGCCCAGTGGTCGAGTGCCCCTGAGTTCAATCCCCAGTACCACAAAAAAAGAAAAAAATTTTAAAAGCTTTTTTTTGTTGTTGTTCATTCAGTATTGGTAAAAAATTCTGTATTCTATTCTGTATTTAGCAGATGGATATCAAATGTAATCTTAAATCATTTCATAAATTTTTTTATTAAATATCTATCATCTTGTAATAGAAATATGTGGTTATATCATCTTGACATTATGATGCTGTAAATCATTTAACATATTCTCTGAATTTGAATTAAAATTCTCCAAGTTATTAATTTTTCCATTGTCTATTAAGTAGTTTCAGACAAGCATCTAGAAATTTCTCAACAACACTATTATTTGAAATGCATATAAACATACATAAGGAACCTCCAAAAGAATTTCCCCAAATAATGTAAATTTTATCTTTTTAGAACAATGTTTATACATATAAAATGAGAAAGACTAGAATTAAAAAAACCTCAAATATTAATTATTAGATTTGTATTTATGATACTATTATTAGTGACATTCTTTCTTAAACATTTCTTTCAAAAACACAAATACACAATACATATATATATAATGTATTATAGTAATATATATGTATAAGTATGTATATATAATACATATTTATTTTTCTGAATACAAAAGATTGGTTGCCATATGATTTTTTATTTTTTTTCATATCAACAAATATAATTCCATTTTAAACCCACATCTGCCAATTTAGTCTTTAACTATACATGATCAACAAAGTTGTGCAAGATTACTTTTTTGACCATTTATTACTTTTCTCCTTTTTGGTAATGTCAATTTACTTGTTACATTGGCAAATGTATAAGAACTTTTAATGATATTGAATTGCAATGTTATTAATTAATATTGATGTGCATATAGAAGGATGCCAATGAATTTCTCATAGAATTTTAAGATTTCACTTTATAGCCAAAAGAATTAAAATAAAAGCTCTCTATTAGACTTGAAAATAACAATGTCATCAGGATTCTAGAGCAGATTGGCTCTTGGCCTGACACTCTCAGAGCCCATTAGTTCTAACATGAATAGTGCTAATTGTAGTGTTACACTGCACCCCAATGACACCCTAGCAAAACTTTAATTTTAATTTAAAATTAAATTTTTAATTGAATGATTATTTGTTATATTTTGCTCAAATAATATTTATAAAGCAAATATTGTTTCCATTCCATTTTTACAGATGATGAGTGGTGACACAAAGAAGTAAAATATAAACTGCCTTGCACTGTTAAGTAGGAGAGCAGAGCCTCTGAAAATGGGTAATCTGACTCTGAACTTCATTCTCTTTAACTAATTACTCTTCTCTGTCATTTAATACCCTTTGATGTCTCTCTTAAAACAATTACAAAGTTTTGAATTTTATACAAACAAGAGCTACAGCTGGACATATTGTGGTTTAAGTTCAAGTTTCGGAAAGGAAACTTGATCCCCAAATTCATATGTTGATGGTATTTGGAAGTAGAGCCTTCTGATGGTAATTTGGATTAGATGAGGCATGAGGGTGGGGACTTCAGGATGGCTTTAGCAGTTTTAGAAGAAAGAAAGAGAAAGACTGAGTTAAGCAGGTTTGCTCCATCTGGCCAGGTGATGACCTCCACCATACTGACATGCAGCAGGAAGGTCCCCACCAGGTGCCAAGGGGATGCTGGCAGCATGCATTAGACCTTCCAGCATCCATTACCATGAGTCGAAAATATGTCTACTCTTTATAAATCACCCAGTCTTGGATACATTGTTATAGCAATAGAAAACAAAGAGAGGTAAAGTGAAGGGAAGCTTTTGAGAGAACTTTCTCCGACTTCAGTGTTACATTCCTGCCCATTGAATGAGAAGCAGCTATGAGTGATTGAGTGTCGGGGAAACCTGATCAAAAACTTCATTAGTCCAGATATATTCTGCCCTTTTATTTTATCTTATTTTTGGTACCAGAGATTGAACCCAGGCATGCTTAACCACTAAGCTACATTCCAGCCTTTTAAATATTTTATTTAGAAACAGGGTTTCACTGAGTTACTTAAGGCCTTCCTAAGTTGTTGAGTCTGGCTTTGAACCCATGATCCTCCTGCCTCATTCTCCAGAGTTGCTGGGATTACAGGAGTGCACCTAGCTTCTTCTGTTTTATTTTTAAGACCCAGATCTTGAATAAGGATAAGGAGTGAATGTGGAGAATATGCTGAAATCCAAACTGTAGATTGTTTTCTGGCCAGTTCTTCATCCAGATCTTAGTTTCAATGTTGTGGAATTGTTTGAATAAATTGGCTAAATAAGGGTCATATATGCCTGTGTTTTTAAATTTAAAAACTTTCATGCCCAAGAATATGTTCTTAGAGGCCAGTTTGTGAAACAAAAACTGACAAGTAATAATGCTGACAGAATCAAATGCAGGTAATAAAAACTCATGGCTATACCTGGATGTAAGATTGTGGTTTAGTTCTTCCAGAATGTGTATGTGTATGTATGTGTGTTTACATAAATGTATACATACATGCTGAAATAATTTATAATTAAATATCATAGGCACTTGGACTTCTTTGAGAGTATAAACTGGAATTTAGTCAGAAAAGTATTGGTCAAAATAAAGAATGGAGTGCTACTTCCCAAAATCCTCTGATTTCACTCAGTAATGCCTTCTTGAGCTTTAACTCTTACACTGTAAAACCGAACAAGATAAAATATGTATTTTTTGCCTTAGTTATGAAAATCTAGGAAAAGTTAGTTGTGAGATTTCCCCTTATGAGTAGGCCCTTTACTTTTCATGCAAAAGCTTAGTATGGAGTTGGAATCTGGCTTTCTCTCACCTGAGCTCCTTTAGGACAACTCTCCTAAGAGTTGCTAAGATTTTTAGCTTTCTCTTGATAAGCTACCATTATGCTACACACAACAGATGGAAGCAAAGAGTAGGAAAGATAGGGACCTAATCCAACAATGACAACAAAAAAAGAGAAATTGGGGTTTCTTAACTTACTTCTTCTGTAGGCCAGTGGTGAAATCAGCTTTTCATTAGTCAATTTTGGGTGCCTATTGTTAAGACCTGATGAATTGTACTATTTGTAGTCATGGCTGTCTCTTGGCTTTATAAATTACTCTTAAAATGGAATTGATCTGTTGGTGGGTAAACCACAGCTAACTTTTCATTAATGAAAACTAGTGATGGATGAATAATGACTTAAAATAAATAACAGTTCCACTTTAATCCACAGTGTCAACATTTTCTCTCACCAGACACAAAGCCAATCTGATATTAACTAGTTTCATTTCTCTTTCTATTTTCACTCAGGATAAAGTTGTAATGAGCAATGGCACCGCTACAGTGAAAGCAGAAGCAAAACTTGGAAGAAACTGACGTAACATAGCCAGTTGGCTGGCTAGCCAATTAGTACCTGAGTAGTTGAAATACTTCTGTAGGGATTCTCCCACCATTTTACAAAATACACTGGAATCTTAAAATTAAAATAAAACAATTATTCTTTTTATTTTCTTTATGATAGTGGGGATTGAATCCACAGGAACTTTACCATTGTGATACATCCCTAGAATTTTTTATTATTTTTTATTTGAGACAAGAGCTCACAAAGTTGCTAAGGGTCTTGCTAAGTTGGTGAGGTTGACCTTGAACTTGGGATTTCCTGAGTCACTGGAACTACAGGTATTTGCTATCAAACTCAGCAACAACTATTCTTAATGAACCATAGTAAAATAAAATGTTTTTGCTTAGTAGTCCCCAATATTTGATAATCTAATAAATGCATCTGCTTCTCTTTCCTCAAGGAAAAATAGAACTTATACTGAACATGGAAAAAACTGTAGCATTCTCTGTTATATAAATAAATTGTAATTTTGAAAAAAGTTCAACCCATACCATTTATACAACTTGTTGCTTAATTGAAAATTAAAGAAATGTTATATAGAATTGCTAAGGAATTGAAATATAAAAAAAAAAAAAAAACTCTTACTGTCTTATGTTTGGGTGCACATTGTAGGTATAATTTCTCACAGACACTTGGGTTTTGGTCTTAATCGCCACATGACAGTAATTTGTATTTTTCTTGTTAATGAATACAGTTATAGCATGCTGTGCTCAGAAAAAAGCAAGAAAAAACAAATCCAACGCATATGGGCTTAATACAGAGGTACATAAACAGTCTCTATGCTTCAGTATGTCAGGGAATGCCACATGCTATTCATTTTGAAATCTAGCATTTGCTGGAATATTTTCCTTTACTAAACTAGAGACCTCGTCAATTAGGGCAAAGATCCCTGACACTCTAAACTATCATGCGGCTTTAGGTGAAAAAGACTATTCTAATTGGTGATCTTGAAAGGCTCTAGGTTAAAAGGTGATTAGTAATTTATATTGTGGAAACATTTCAAGACTTTACTCAGTGATCTAAAGCCACAGTGAATATCAAGCTGAAATAGAAATATATCTTGGAGTAAATGATTGGCTTTACTGTTGATTGAAATTTAGTTGCTGTTCTTTCAATTTTGTTTCATTTATAAAAGAAACAAAAGAAGCCAAAAGGATAAATATTCATTACTTTCTCTTTTTATTAACCAAGGTAACAGAGATCCCAAGAGAAAATTCATCTTATTGCACATTAACAAAAATAAATAAGTAAATAAATAAAATATTATATTACTAGAAAAAAAGTCTATACATAACAGATATCTTTTTTTAAGTTATTATTACTTTTTTTTAATTCAAAGCAATCACTGGAGACCTTAGCCATTTTCACTAGTATAATGAAGGACTCATTTTTAAAATTCTTCTTCTTTGCAGCTAATTAATAAAAACTAAAATTTTTGGTCCTTAGATGATAAAGCATAGATGGTAAAAAGAAAAGAAAGACAAATAAACATTTAATATTTGATCTATATTCTTCTTTTTCAAAACTTCTTGAGCGTCAAAAGCTAAGTTTTAATTGAAAATAAAATATTTACTTTTAAAAAAGCCATGCTCTCAAATACATAAATATAAAAGAGGTTATGTAAAATCTAAAACTGTATTTCATTTTATTATAGGAAATATTCATTTAAATTAAATATTTCAGAATTTTAATGATCAAGTTACTACTGTGTAATTTCTGAAACACTCACATTCTTGGTTTTGTTCAAGTATCTCCAGAAATCCCCAGGGGAAACAGAATGTTACTTTTGAATATAGTTTTAATTTTAAAAAGATACAAGACGTTTAGAGGAACTGGATACTTTTTTGACAAGGTTTCCAAATTTATTTATAATTTTCAGTTTTTATTTCTAAGTTATCAAATCTAGCCAGATCTTCCTGAACATGATTTCATTTTTTCTGTGCAACTGTCACACAGATCAACAGAAGCATTGTAAAAGATAAGATAAATTTCTAGAAGGTAGTTGAGACTATTCATGGAAGTTAATTTTTAGAGCAGCCACCAAAAATTCAAACCTAGCCAGGTATAATGGTGCACACCTGCAATCCCAGTGGCTCAGGAGGCTGAGACAGGAGGATCACAAGTTCAAAGCCAGTCTTAGCAAAAGTAACAGTGCTAAGCAACTCAGTGAGACCAATTCTCTAAATAAAAATACAAAATAAGGCTGGGGATGTGGCTCAGTGGTTGAGTGCCCCTGAGTGTTCAATCTTCAGTATATCACAAAATATTTAAATCTAATAATGTGATAACTTTTCTTAAAAATAAATGTGTTATATAAAATACTAAACCTCAATTTTAATAACACTTTGTATCCAATATAGTTTGAATTTGTCTTTATTTCCTTTCTTTCTTCCTCTCTCTAAGCTTCTTTCTATAATTGCATTCTAATTTTCTGTCTTTAGTTTTGGTTCTTCTTTCTCCTGATTTTTATCAGCTTCCATCTTTAATTTTTATTTTGTCCATTTCTCCTTCTTCAGACACCTCTATGTTCCACCATGTTTGAAGATGCTGAACTAGCCTCCCATTTCCAATTGCCAAAAGAAAGGCCATGCACTGGGGTAATTAAATCTGTGGATTTTAGAGGCCAAAAGTACAGAAAGTCCAGGTCCTAGCATGGCCTTGAGAAGACCTTTCTATACTGCACAATCCTCTCAGACATAGTAGCTACCTCAAATGGCTGTTTTAATAACTGCCCCATAGGGTACTTAAAATTGCGCTCAGAGAATTGGAAGCACTCAGGAAGTGTTATTGAACTGTTTCTAAATCATTGAGGCCAAGATCTTCCTTAACTTCCTTCCCTCCTGTTTTAGGAAAACAGGCACTATTTCTTATTCCCAGTGATACCTTCTACCCAAATTCTTTATAGATCCATTTTTCCTTATTTCTTGTATATCACTTACCTTTTCCTTTCCTACAGCTATTTTTCTAAGCATGCTAATATGCTCAAGCTCTAGCAATCCTCCAAACATTCAGAATGCAGAAAAGCAAAACACTGCAAACACACCCAGACACACACACACACTCCATAGAAAAATTTATCTTCACCCTTCATACACTCATCTGCTTCTTCCCCTTAAAGGTGAAAGCTCCTTAGATTAGCATACATTTGTCCTTTACATGTACATGATTGCTTGCTGTTGCAATCTGCCATTGATCAAGTCTATTTTTATGAAATGTTCGCTTTTTATGATGTTATGCTTCCAGTAAGAAACCTTGATCAAGTACCTTCCTATTTTTTTCTTCTCCTAGTTTGTCCTGACTAAGTATGTGCAAAATCCCATGTTTTGGTATTCTGTCATAGTCATAAGTGTAGTTAGTTTTAGGAGCCATTAATATTAAGTGAACTGTGAGTTCACTTAATTTTAATGATGGCTTCCTTGTCACATAATGGGATTCACAATTTCTACCTCCTGATATTGTTGTGAGGACTAAGTAGCATAAGTAACTTCCCAGGGAAGATGCTTGTTCGTTATTTATACCTCCTATGTATTGAGCACTTTTCTAAGCAATTAATGTGTATAAAACCATTTGATATTCACTACTATACTATGAGGTATGTTGTTTTAATAAGTAAGTGTTTTCATTACTGTGGCCAAAAGACATGAAAATAATAATCTGAGAAGGAAAAGCTTATTTAAGGCTTATGATTTCAGAGGTTCAGTCTATGATTAGTCAAATCCATAACTCTGGGCCAATGATGAGACAGAACATCATGGTGAAAGGGCACAGCACAGAAAAGAAGCTCAGGATATGACAGCCAGGAAGTAGAGATAAACTCTGTTCAACAGGGACAAATAATCCCAAAGGCACACCCCTAGTGATCTACTTCCTCCAGCCATAACCTACTTACCTACAGTTATCATTTAGAGTTGTTTGCCTACAGTTAATCCATATCAGTGGATTAATCCACTATTTAGGCTATACCTCTCATAAACTAATCATCTCACCTCTGAAAATTCTTGTATTGACTAACATATGAGCTTTTGGGGGATATCTCATATCTAAACCATAACATAAGTTAATATCTTTATTTGCATTATAAATGTGGGAAACTTTCATGAAAGTTTGTTACTTTTGGTACTTGGTTGGACTAGGACTTGTGCCCAAGCAGACTAGCTCTGGTATCTGTACTATCAATCCCTGGGTTCCTTCTTCATTTCCTTTACTTCCCTCTTCTGGATCTAACTAGTCTATTGAAGACTTATCATTGGCCCACTAGCTATAGCTCTTAACCTTGTAGTCATTGCTCTGACTTGTTTGAGAATCTGGAAAAGTCTATAATTAGAATGTCTTTTTTCAGATAAAACATGTATGATAGCATGCTTTTCAAACATCTTCATAGATTCATTTCCTAATGAAGCCTATTAAGAACTTTACATTAGTATTTAACAAATCTTGTTACTCTTCTATTCTGATCATCTCTTTGGAGTTTCTTCTTCCTTCCCATCCATTTACCACTGCATACGCATATCACTCAATATTTTTTTTTGGTCTAGTAAAATGAGTCTAGTGTGGTAATTATCACCTTTGGAGTTAAAGAGATTTGGATTAGACCCACAGCTCCACTATTTAATTAGCTGTGTGTCCTTAAGCACATGTGCACATATGAGTGTATGTGTGCTTCACAGTGCATATTACCATATTAAAATTCCAAGTAATCCATTATCCAGTTTTTAAAAAATGCTTTTATTGATAGAATTTCCCAGCTGCATTTGGCTACTATTTCTTTAAGCATAGCTCATTAATACTAATCTGGCCACCACATAAATTCTCTTCCTTGTTAGTTTCACAGCATTTCTTCCATATTGTCCCTGAATGGACCTTTTAGAAACATAAGTTTCTCATCTGACTATTATAATTAAACATTTCTGAGGGACCTTTATTATCTCAATATAATAATTTTTCAATTAACGACCTCAAATCTACCACCTTGGTTCTTTTAAGGTCTAGTTCCAGATCCAGCAAAATATTTGCTGTTCTTTTTTTTTCAAATAATCTCTGTTATTCCTGTTATTATTTTTTCACACACCCTTCTGCATAGAATGATTATTTATCTCTGTGGTACATACTGAATGGTAGTTTCTGCCAAAATTCCCATGTTCAAATCCCAACCTCCAAGGTGATGGTATTAGGTATTAGAAAGTAGGGCCTTTAGGAAGTGGTTATAAAGGAGGCTCAAGCTCATTCTCCATTTCTACTCTGGGAGGCACAGCAAGAATGTACTATCTACAAACCCGGTAAATGGGGCTTCATCAGACATCGAATCTGCTGGCACCATGATCTTGGATTTCATGGTCTCCGAAACTGTGAGAAATAAATTTCTGTTATTCATAAAATACCCAATCCATGATAGTAGCCAGAACGCACTATGATGCCCTGGACTATAGAAAACTCAGATCTCCACATGCTTTTCAAATGGGATTGAAACAGAATTATTTTTCTCCCTTCTCTTCAAAAAGTGCTCATCCTTCCTACTTATGCATGTTTCTATTACGGCCTACATCGTTTAGTACATACTTAACTTGAACTCACTATTTACCAGTCAATATGGTCTTTGGTTTATCTGGATACATATTTTTTGATATTTTATTCATTTTAATAATCTGTCCCTGCTACTTCTTCTTTCCAGCTCATAATTTATCAAATGATGATTCATAAGTATCCCTCAAATAATGTTTATCAGAGTAAATGAATATGTGCTATTTACTCCCTCATTTTAAAATAATGAAAATGGATGAGTTAAATAATTTATGATTAATAATGATAATTAAGCAATCAAAATTTCCAGTAAGTTCTTTGTGCCAATACAGATTTGTATAGGTAAGATATTTGGAAGGGGCAGTTACAGGGTAGCAGTTAAGAGTAATAATAAAGGCAATGCTATATATGCATAGATATATACTAAAAATGATTGACTTCAGATAAGCAAAATCCTCTAATATGAAACATTCTTTGTTATATGACCCCCTCCATAATGTGTGTGTGTGTGTGTGTGTGTGTGTGTGTGTGTCCCTCATGGTAGGTCAAACTCTAACATTTTTTTAGCACCCTTGGCAAAAACTAACATATGGATCATGTATGTTGACTTATTCTAAATCTTTTCACTCACTGAGAAGTTCAGTGAGTGAAATATCAACTAAATATGAAGCCATCCTGTGTTTATGTAGTATTAGCATATGGTGTCAATAAACACAAAGTTATCCATAATAAATACAGATTTTTTAAAAAAAAATCCAGCTAACAAAAGAAAGCTACAATCTCTTCTTGTAATCATCTTTACCATCTCAAGACCATCTGTCTACTTATTAGAAACCTTCTCATTATATTAACTTCCTCTACCATTGCATAAGGGAGACCTGATCTCAGATTAGGGTTAAAAGGGAAGCAGAATTATTCTCTAATCACTACTACAACCTTTCTTTGAGAGAAGGTCGAGATGGTCTACAAATGTTTCTGTCACATAAATGGTAATCATCATATCAAATATCAAATCTGTCAGATAAATAATTATGTATAAAACCTTTCATTGTGTTCCAACAAATCTGTCAGAATTTTAAATATTAAAGACATTTCTTCCCTTCTAACATCTTTCTAATTATTTCAATTTCATGCTCAATGATAATGAGACATGTATGTAATTTTATAGAAATATGTAAATTCATATGAATTTTACATAAATATATACAATAACATATGCGTACACAGATATATGCATAGTCTGGCTCAGCTGTCACTTTCTTATTTCCATAAAGTAAGTTTTCGCTTCTCCATATTAAGCATAATTTTGGGTAAGCAAATAAAAAAAACAACTATTTCAAGGCAGTCCCACCAGTCCGTATGTTTCAGCAAAATGAGTATTTCTAGAGATTTCAAAAGCATAGGTTATATTTTATTATTATAGTATCTTTTGCTTTCTTCATTAATTTAATATCTTTTCATCCAAACACTCAAGCCAAAATGCTTTACTAATGAGTAATGACATACAGACAATGCTAAAATTAAGCCTTGGTGGATTTGTCATTGATTATGATCTGGCAATAAGTTACCATGGCCTACCATATGCATGATAGATTTGAACCAAGCTGTCTTAAGTCTAAGTATATGAATTATGTCTTTTAGGTGTTTCCGTTGATCTGTCTTACTTTTGTGTGGATAATCAAAATGTAAACACAGAGAGTCCTGAGGTATAGAGTATGGGATGATGCTAAGGAATATGTATGTATATCTCTGTATGTAAGGGTATAAGTAAATCCATAATTTGGTCTAAAAACATTTCTGCTGCTCTTGGTTTGAAGGAGAGACAAAAGGAAGAGAGGATGAAAAAGAAAATGCAAAAGTAAGTGACATTCCAATTGGTTTACCTTTATGTAGAAAGAATGAAATGAAAGCAATGATAAAAGCTAAAAGCTATACCGGAATTATTACTCCTTAATCTCTTTTATCTCAAGCACACTTTCATGTGCAGCTCTATTTTTTTTTTTTTTTTTTAGCAAGATAATTTAACATGGAGAAATTACAGAGTTCCTGATGTTTTCAGGTGGACAACTATTTCAGTGCCAGGTGTCTTGCTTAAGTTCAGATGTCATTTAGGGACAGAACAAAAGAAAGTTACTTTAGTATCAGTCATGATTTACAGAAGGTACCAATTTAAACTAGGCATGGTGATACATGTTTGTAATCTCATTTACTCAGGAGGCTGAGGCATCAGGATCACAAGGTCAGCCTGAGCAATTTAGCAACAACCTGTCTCAAAATAAAAGAGCTGGGGCTATAGCTCAGAGATAGAGCACTTGCATAGAATGTGCAAAGCTCCAGGTTCAATCTCCAGCACTGGAGGAAAAAAGTATCCATTTGCATAGGAAAATTGAAATTAGGAACAAATCTGATTTAAAAACCAAAATGACAAAACAAGTGAAAAATCCAGCATTCCAGCGTTGTTTTTCCTATTGGATGAAAATATATCTCTGACCATAGTAGTATTTTAGAATTAACTTCAAGGGGAAAAAATGTAAATCATTTCTCAGTTCCCAAATTATTACATTTTTGTCCCATTTTTCTTGATTGGAACACATCTTTTTGTGGTCTTTGAGACACTTAAACAATTCTTAGCATGATATAGAGTAGTGTCCTCTTATCTATATTAGGTATGTTCCAAGATGCCCGTGGATGCCTGAAACAGTCAATACTACCAAATCCTATGTGTACTATGTTTTTCTGTATGCATACATATCTATGGTAAAGTTTAATTTTTAAATTAAGCACAGTAAGATATTTACAAAAATGATTGGCAATAAAACAGAACAATTATAACAATATGCTCTAATAAAAGCCAGTTTTGAATGTGGTCTCTTTCTGAAAATATCTAACTATACTCTAATTGTTCTTCCTGTACTTCCTCTTGTAATGAGGTGATAAGATGTAATATTAGGCAATGAGATGAAGGGAGGTGATGATGCAGGTATTGTGGTGTAGCATTAGGCTACTGCATATAGGTTACTTGATAAAGAGCATGGCAATACATGACAGTTGATGCAACAACTGCAACAGCTACTAGGTGACTAATGGGCAGGTAATGTACACAACATGAATATGCCAGACAAAGGAATGCTTCAAGTCCCAGGCAGGTTGGAATGGGACTGTGTAAGATTTCTTCATGCTACTCAGAAAGGTGTGCAACTTAAAGGTTGGTAACTGTTTTCTATTTCTGGAATTCTCCATTTAATATTTGGACTTTGCCTGTATTGAAATCCCAGAAAACAAAACTGAGGATTAGAGGTCACTACCATACCCATAAAAATAAATATATGTAGTTGGCTCTCATGTCAACTAGTTCTGCATCTACTGTTTCAACCGACCAGGATTGAAAAACTCTTAAGAAAAATTGCATTTGTACTGGACATATAAAGACATTTTTAGTCATTATTCCCTCAATGATACAGTATTGTAATATCTGCATAGTTTTTTGCATTGTATTAAGTATTATAAGTAATCTAAAAATGATTTAAAGTAGAGTCCTCCCGATGTATTCATAGGAATTGATTCTAGAACACCTCTCCCTAGCCACTACAAATACTAAAATACACAGATGTTCAATCTCTTATATAAAGTGACATAGTATTTGTATATAACCTATATATATTCTTCTGTTTAATTTAAATCATGAAAGCTCACTGCTTTGTCATATACCTTCGATGAGTTCTGTCAGCCATTCTAGCCAATGATCAAACCCTAAGGAGAGGATAATGGGAGCCTCTGATTTACAGATGACTGGTGGTATCTGGAGTGGGGTAGTCTTACAGTGAGTCCTTTGTAGGTGAGGTCTGTGCTAACTACAGTGATATTGTATCAGAAGTGAACTAAATTCTAGGACACCTGGTCAGTGTCTGCTGATAACTGGAGCATTTCTAGGCATGGGGAAAAACCCAAACACATTTGGCATCAGGATCTTGATAATTATTAATTATAACCTTCTGAATATTATCAACCAAAAGAAGTTCAGATTCATGAGCAGAGAGACCTAGGGAAAACTAAGGGTAAAACCCTTGAGCAAGATATATTGGCCAAGATGGAGGACCTTGCAGATTTCCAGGACACCAGGTTGAACGGGGACAAAGGTTTTACGCATCCCTCAAGGGAAAACTCTAAGACAACACCATTTCAGAAGAAAAAGCAGAGAAAATACCTTTCAGAAATAACTTGTAAACAGAAGCACAAAAAGAAGCTCTCCAATTCTGAATTATAAGGAAAAAAATAACTGAATTGAAATACAATGAGAAAGATCACTTGGAATTTCCTTTCTTCCATGAGAATAAATATGAAGTCTAATTAGAGTTATTGTTTTGGCCTAAGAAAGAAGAATGAAAAGCAAGACAAGTATGTAAACATCACATACTAAAGAAGATGAGATGAATTTTACTTCTGGGAGTTCAATTTGATCAATTCCCACATAAAGGTGACATACTGTGGTGCCTGTCTTTCTGTTTCTAGCTTATTTCATCTAGCATGATGTCCTCCAGATTCATTCATGCTGTACAAATGACAGGACTGCCCTTCCTTTTTAAGCCTGAATAGTATTTCCTTTGTGTACCTATACCACATTTCTTTATTCATCTTCTGATTGACATTTAGGTTGTTTCCATATCTTGGCTATTGTTAATAAAGCTGGAGTGACCATGAGAGTGCAGATAAACCCTGGACTTATTGATTTCTATTCCTTTGGATATCCCAGGTGTGGGATTACTAGGTCATATGGTAATTCTATTGTCAGTTTTTCAGAAATCTGTATATTGTTTTCCATAATGGCTGAACAAATTGATATTATAACTCATAGTGTGGGAAATTTCATAGTGTGTGAGTTTCCTTTTCTTCATATCCTCTCCAACACCACCTTTCATCTTTTTGATGAAAGCCAACCAGATGCTGGGGCAGAGAGGAGGGAGGAAGGGAGGGAATGAGTTGTTGTTGATCAAAGGTATAAAGTTTCAAATGGACGGGAGGAATATGTTTTGAGATCTATCACATAGCAGGGAGACTACAGCCCATAACAATGTATTATATATTTTGAAATAACTAAGTGAATTTCAAATGTCTCACCAATAAATAAACAAATAAAAAAGTAGGAAGACAGGTGATGAATGTTAATTAGCTTGAATCAATTATTCAACAATACATACATATATATATATTTCACAAAATTCACATTGTACCCTATAAGTGCATATAATTATTATTTACCAATGAAAACTAATATTAATAATCTTTGAAAAAAGAAAGAATAGGACTGTTGTCATTTGGTTCCACACAGGTCAGGGTCTGTGTGCTCATTACTGAAGGAATGGCTCTGATTTCCTACGGATGGTAAAATTGTTCATGTTATGCATCCCTCCCTCTTATCTTCTCATTAGAACCTGTTTTTATCTGTTTCTCTGTACAGATCAGCCTTTCATCTCCAGCTTAGGCTAAAAATCATAGTCAGCCACTAAGAGATAATCTTGCTTGTCATATGTATAGTATTTTGTCCTGGAGTAGAAAAGGTAGAGAGAGATAACCCAGTTCACTTAGTAGATTGCTTCCACTCAGGTGCATTTGGGTATTCTTTTCTTTTCTTTTCTTTTTTTTTTCCATCTATTGCCAGTTCTAATAGATGTACTAGAAAAAAATAATTTTTCCCTTTAATTTTATGCCATCAAAAATAACAGATGTATTTGATTTGAAATGAAATTATCTGACTGGACAGTGATATTTTTTCTAACATATCTAACTTTAAAAAAACAGGAGGGACATTTCTCCATGTGCTTGACACTGTGAAGAAAACATATGGTCATCCAAGGACATTAGGAAAGCCATTAACAAAGTCCCGATTTCCAAAATATTTTTGAAATGAAAATTAATGGGTAGTCTTTTCTGAGCGCTCTTTCATAGTTGAATGCAGCTGGATGAGATTCATTTGCTAGGAGAAATTTTGTTTATATTGCTTTTGACTTCATTAAGCAAAAAAATTGAAAACAACTAGCTATAAAGCTGATGCAAAGGAACACAAACCAAAAATTGATACATACTTCATTTTAAAATGCATTTTGAAGTAGATGACTTACATGAAATACTACCACCATCACCACCTCCACCAAAAATCACAAACAACAACAAAGGAACTCTAAAAACATAAAACACATATACTCGCAATATGCAATAACAGTTTCAAAAAAATACTTTCTTCCTGGAAAGAAGGAAGGAAGGAAGGAAGAAAGGAAGGAAGGAAGGAATTAATAAATTTAATTTAATTACTTAGACTGAGATGTGAACTAAGAACATTTCGAAAACGTGTTTATAAAGGCATGCTTGATTCTGTACCTTTACAGATGGCTGCACCAATCCAACAGTGTACTTGTAAAGACAGTGTATGTTTCTTGCCCAGAATGTCAAAAGATTTCTAAATTCATAGTACAATTTTTATTAATTTTTTAGAAAGATTACTTCCTGGAATCAACTTATATTTATTTTTCATGTCACTTTGGAAAACATTTGTTATAAACTTTTAGCACACTTTTTCTTTACTTAGGCTACTAGTTAAGTTTTTATTTATAGTTTTTGACCATTCCCTACATGAAAATCAATGACATCATTCTTCTTTACCATTTTTAATTCTTTATCCATTTGTTTAGAGTTGAAAATTTTCTATTTTTTCAGAATATAACATTTTTACTTACTATCATTTTACCCCTTTTCACACTTTTTAGTCTTTGAGATATTCAGTTTACTGCCTAAATTTAGCCAAAATTTACCTAATAATCCCTAAGTTGCTTGATATTGTTCTGTTCAGGTGTTCTATTTTTTCATGATTCAATTTTGGTAAGGTATGTATCCAGGAATTTGTCCATTTCTTCTACATCATAAAATGCATTATAGTTGTTCATAACAATCTGTAATAATCCTTCTATTTCTGGGCTATCAACTGTAATATCTCCCTTTTTTATTATTTAATTATGGGAGAAATCTCACTTTTTCTTAGTCAGGGAAGAGTTAATCTATTTTGTTTATCTTCTTGAATAATGATCTCTTCTTTTATTGTGTGTGTGTGTGTGTGTGTGTGTGTGTGTGTGTGTGTGTGTGTTTAGTTTCTATTTGATTTATTTCTGTTCTGGTATTTATTATTTATTTCCTCTTACTAACTTTGGGTTTGGTTTGCTCTTATTTCTCTAGTTTCTTGAAATAGGTTGTTTATTAGAGAAGATCTACTTTTTTGATGTAGGTATTTACATTTATAAACTTACCTCTAAGTACTGCTTTTTCTATACCTCAGAATTTTGGTATATTGTGTCTCCATTTTCATTCGTTTCAATAAATTTTTATAATACAAGAAATCCGTATTTCTCCCATGATCCCTTGGTTGTTCAAGAGTAAGCTGTTTAATTTTCATGTATTTATATAACGTCAAAAGTGGTGTTTTGTTGTTGTTATTGATTCCTACTTTTATTGCATTCTGGTTAGAAAAGATATTTAATAGAAATTTCAATATTATAAAATGTGTTGAGATTTGTTTTGTGGCCTACAATGTGATCTATCCTACAGAAAGTTCCATGTGCGGATGAAAAGAATGTATATTCTGTGGATATTGAATGGATTGGTCTGTGGGTATCTGTTCAGTCCATTTGGTCACAAGTGAAATTTCACTCTGCTCTTTCTGTGATGGATTTCTGTCAGGCTGATCATCCCATTGCTGAGTTCTCTATTATTGTTATATTAGAATCTCTCTCTTTTGATCTATTAATATGTGCTTAATATATTTGGAAGTTCAAATATTTGGTACATATGGTATATATTTGGCAATTATTGATAGGTTAAAATCTTACTATAGCTGTCTTTTATTGTATAGTTTTAGTGTGGTTCATTTCTTTTTCTTTCTTTCTTCCTTTCTTTTTATTTTTTTAATCTTCCTTTGTAGTTAAGTAATTTACTTTACATTGAATCAGTAACAAAAGTCTCTCATCAAAGAAAAGCTGAAGAAGAGATGGTTTCACTGCAGAGTTCTATCAAATATTTGAAGAAAGAGTAGTACCAATTCTTCATAAATTATTACAAAAAGTTGAACCAGAGGGAATTCTCTCAAACATATTTTATGAGGCCATATTACTCTGATACCTAAATCAGATAGTGGTACAACAATAAAACTACAGAACAATACCTTGATGAATATACATGAAAAATTCCTCAATAAAATACAAAAGCATATTAGGAATTATTGCTCATCATGTTCAAGTGGGATTCATCCTAGGGATGCAAAATTGAATTAACATATGCAAATCAATAAATGTAATACACCACTTCAACAGACTGAAAAATATGATCCATATTATCATTTCAGTAGATACAGAAAAGGCATCTGATAAAATTCAATACCACTTTATGAACAAATTAGATATGGAAGGAACATACTTAATGTCCTAAAGGTCATAAGTAACACATCAACAGCTATTATACCAAATGGAGAAAAGCTGAAAGATTTCTTTCTAAGATCTGGAACATGACAGGATGCCCACTTTCACTACTTTTGTTCAACATTGCCCTAGAAGTCCTAAACAGAGCAATTAGGTAAGATGAAGAAATAAGTGGCCCCCAGATTTAAAAAGATGAGGCAAAGTTGTCACTGTTTTCAGTTTAATGATCTTATATTAGAGATTCCCAAAGGTTACACCAAAAAAGTATTAGAACTAGTAAACAAATTCAGCAAAGCTATGTTACACAAATCAGCATATAAACAAATCAGTAGTATTATACATCAATAATAAATCCACTTCAGATAATCTCTGAAGTAGAAAACAAGAAAGCAAACCCATTTGCAATAGGTATGGAAAAAAAAAAAAGGAAATACATGTAATCAAAGAGGTGAAAGTTGCCTCCAACGTAAATTAGAATAAGAGTTGATGAAAGAAATTAAAGTGGACACAAAAATATGGAAACATCCTGTGTTCATGGATTAGAAAAATCAATCTTGTCAAAATGTCCATATTACCCAAAGTTATCTATAGATTCAACATAATGCCTACCAAATATCAATAACATTCTTCACTGGATTAGGGGAAAAATCCTTTAAAAAATCCTGAAATTTATATTGAACCACAAACAAACAAACAAACACACAAATAAATGTAAAGGAAAGGAAAAGAAGAAGCAAGAGACATCGCCATTACCTAACTTCAGTATTCTCCAAATCCACAGTCATCAAAATAGTTTGGCATTAGCTTTAAAATACATAACCAGACCAATGGAACAGAATAGAAGTAAACTCACATGTACTGATTTTTGACAAATTTGCTAAGGGCACATATTAGAGAAATAAGAGCATCTTTGGTGCTGGAAAAAATGGGTGTCACCATGTAGAAGAATAAAACTAGACACTTTCTTACCAGTTACACACACAAAAAATCAACTCAAATTGATTAAAGATATAAATGTGAATTCTGAAACAATGAAACAAGCAAGAGAAAATGTACAGGAAACTCTTTAGGACATGGGAATACAAAAGGAGTTTTTGGATGAGACTCTCCAAGCACAAGAAATACAAGGAAAAAAAAAAAAAAGCTAAAAGGATTACAAGGATTACATCAAACTAAAAGCTTCTGCACAGCAAGAGAAACAATCATCAGAGAAAATAAACAGCCTATAGAGTGGGAGAAAATATTTATAAACTATACATATGATAACTTCTAGAATGTATAAGCCACTAAAAATGTCAATAGCAATAAAACAAAACAATTAAAAATGACTAAGAGATCTAAATTGACATTTCTCAAAATAAAGAAAAGATATAAAAATTGATAGCAGGTATGTGAAAAAAAAAAGTATTTAACTGTGCTAAATTGTCAGAAAATGCAAATAAAAAACACAATGAGATATCACCCCAATAAGAGTGGCTATTATGAAAAAGACAAAAATATGACCTGTTGGTAAGGGTGTGGAGATGAGGGAACCTTGCATACTGTTGATGGGAATGTCAGTTAGTAAAGGCACCATAGAAATCAATATGGGAGCTTTTCAAAGAATGAAATCCTGTCACTGTGACAACTTTGATGGAACTGGAGATCATTAATTTTAGTGAAATAAACCAGGCACAGAAAGACATCACATGATCTTAGTTATTAGTGGAATCTGATTTCACGGAAATTGAGAGTAGAATGATGGTTACCAAAGGCTGTAGAGAATAAAGGGAATGATGGTTAAGGTTGATAAATGGGTACTAAGTTGCAATTAAATCAGAGTAAAAAGTTCTGGTGTGTCGTTGCACTGTGGGATGACTATAGATATCAACAATAGACTGCTTATTTCTTTTGTTTTTTTGTTTATTTGTGGTACCGGGGATTGAACTCAGGGGCACTCGACCACTGGGTCACATCCCCAGACCTTTTTTGTATTTTATTTATAGACAGGGTCTCACTGAGTTGCTAAGTGCCTCCCCATTGCTGAGGCTGGTTTTGAAATCACGATCCTCCTGCCTCAGCCTCCCGAAGTGCTGGGATTACAGGCGTGAGCCACCGCGCCCGGCTTGCTTATTTCTAAAATCTAGAAAAATGATTTTGAATGTTTTCTCCATAAAGAATTGATAAATGAGCCGCTCAGTGGCTCACACCTGTAATCCCAGTGGCTCAGGAGGCCAAGGCAGGAGGATCGTGAGTTCAAAGCCAGCCTCAGCAAAAGCAAGGTGCTAAGCAACTCAGTGAGACCCTGTCTCTAAATAAAATACAAAATAGGGCTAGGGATGTGGCTAAGTGGCCAAGTGCCCCTGAGTTCAATCCCTGGTACCCACCCTCCTCCAAAAATGTGATAAATGTTAAAGGAGATAGATATTTTAACCCAATTACACAGTATATACATTCATTGAGATATAGAATGCTACCTCATTCACTTACATGACTTTTGTGTTTTTCTTTTCAAGATGACACCTCTTTTTTTTAAAATACTTTATTTTATTTATGTGGTGCTGAGGATGGAACACAGGGCCTCACACATGCGAAAGAGCGTACTCCTGAGCCCTAGCCCCAGCCCTGACTTTTGTGTTTTTATGTATCATTGAAAAAGATCAATTTAATTTAAAAAATAATAAAATAAAATAATAAAAAGAAAATCAATCACAAATAAACTCATATGCTAATAGACAAAGGATAAGCAAAGAAACCCATGTGGTTTGAATAACAGATATTAATAGAGTATGGGAGCTGATGAAGTTTCAGAGCTGAATTGGGGCCCTTTTTCTGTGTCTATGGATTTATCTATTCTGCATATTTCATACAAAACAGAATCATACAACATGCATCCTTTCATGGCTGTTTTTGTTTCCACTTAGCATGTTTCAAAGGTTCATCCATATTGTTGTTATCAGCATTTCATCCCTTTTAATGGCTAAATAATATTCCATCACATGTATAAAACATGATTTAATATCATTCACCAGTTGATAGTTATTTTGGCTTACTTCTCTGTTTTTCTTTCTTTATTTTTTATTTATAATAATTACAATTCATAGTGCACATATATAGCATCTTTTTCATACAACTGTTTGTATACAAAGTATATTCGTACCATTCAGGTCTTCAATCATGCATTTAGGATAATGATATCCATCTCATTCAACCACCTTTTCTTTTCTTTTTTTTCTTTTACTCCTCCTTACTCCCTCCCTTCCTCTCCCTTCCCTTTGACCATTCTAGTGTTCCTCTAATCCTCCTATGTACCCCTATCCAACAACACTGTGAACTAGCCTCCTTATATCAGAGAAGACATTCGGTATTTGGATTTTTGAGATTGACTAATTTCACTTAGCATTATATTCTCCAATTTCATCCATTTATCTGCAAATGCCATTATTTTATTCTCTTTTATTGTTGCTACAATCATGCATGCAGAAGTATTTTTTTTTCAGCACCTGTTTTCAATTATTTTAGATATGAGATCATATTTTCTTTTCATTAAAATGTGATAATCTATTTAAGGCTTTTGAATAAAGAAGCACAAAATAATTTACCATTTTAAAGTATCATGTTTTTTTTGCTGTTAAAGGGATGAGAGACAGGAGGCAGGCATATAGTAAACTCAGAGATAACTCAAAGTGAATTGGAGTAGGATAGTTGCAGGAGTTAAGGTGAAAAGTGGTAGAATTTGACATCTGACTTGAACATAATGCCAGGGGAACTTATATAAGACCAATTAACTTTTAAGAATAACTTCTAAGCTTATAGACTAAGCATTATGATGAATGACCGTGGCATTTGCCAATATTAATATTTTTTAAAGTAGGAAAGAAACAAGTTTGCTAAAAAAAAAAATCAGCAATTCTTACTTGGAAACTTCCAGGTTTGGATTCTTGTTAGACATCCCTGCACAGCAAGGGCACTGTGGTATATTTACAAATTTAGAATCAACAGAATGGATGGAACCACAGAGCAGTGAATGAGCTACAAACTTGGTCACTAGGTCTTCTACAGACTAGAAGAGATATATGAGAGGGAGCCTTGAAGTAGACAGGAAAAAAAAAATCCTCAAATTAGATACATGGTGAAAAAATAGCTTCAAGACTTAGTAACTAATTGGCGGGATCAAATTCTATAAGGATAGAGAAAAAAACATTTAATTTGTCACAATGGGGATTATTAGTTTTCTTGATCTATGGACTGGACTGGCTTGAGGAGAGGAGAGCAAGTAAAGGAGAAGAGAATCTGAGTTTGGACAGCCTTTTGGAATTTGATCTGAAAGAGAGAAGGTGAAAGTGACAGACGTTGGAGGAATCCCTGGTCTTAGGGAAGTGAGAGTGTTGTAAAGGGAGAGGTGGTGCAGCCCATTTGTCTGCTACTGGGAATGAGGCTGTAGTAGGGGAGCAGCCTAGCATTTGTTAGTGTCCACATGCAGAAGTGCTTAAGGGGAATAGCTAAAGAAATTGTGTACAAATGACAGGGTGGCCTTAACATGAAGACAGTTCACACAGAAGTTGAACACTGTACAGATATGGATACAGATGGTGCTGGTAATGGGAAAGTGAGGCAAGTCTCCTCTGATCGCTTCTATTTTCCAAGAAAAATAACAAACTCTAAGGAACTGTACATGGTAACATCCAAATCAAAAGAAAAAACAAGAGACTCATATCAGAGTGAAAAAATGGAGATGCTCCCTATATATTACATATGCATAGCCCTTTACTAACACTTCCTGGAATGTGATATATGATATTCAGAGTACTTGGGATTTTAGAAAGGCAATATTATGTATTATATGTATATATATATATATATATATATATATATATATATATATATACACACACACACACACATATATATGTTTTAGAATGATTATATATATATATGTTTTATATTATACAACCTGAAGGGTCTTGGGTAAGCACCTCATAATAAAATTATTCATATGTCTATAACAAATATATCAATAGCCACATTTAGTGTAATTTTAAAAAAACATAACAATGAGAAAAAAGTCCCTACATCTTTCTTATTTACTTTTGATTCCAAAAGGATTAAAAATATCTTTTCGTTTTCAGAACTTTTCACATTCCATATCTATAAATAAAGACCTGTGGATCCTTACTGTATGGTATTTCTTAGTTCACTAGTTTCTGAAGATATTAATTAAGAATACAAGTACAAAAATGTTTATGATTAAATAAAGTTTTAGAAATGCCACATACTAAATCACCTTCCTGGAGATCCCTGGGGCACATTAGCTTAAAAGTTCTGCGAAGAGGCAGCACTTTATCTTGAACTCATAAGGAAACACTTTTTCAAGTTCTGTCCTCCACTGCCCATCCTGGCTTCAGCATCACCATTAACATGTCCACAGGAATTTTCCATACATTGGGTTAAAAGTAAGGTGGAGATTAATCAAAATAGTGAGAATAGATTAGAAAAGGAAGTAAAATCTCAAATGTATATAGGTTACTCCTATATAAAATGCTTCTGATAGCTGTGTAGACATAGGCATGGAAACTGAATATGCTATGAATACTTAACTAAATATTCTGAACAGTTTTCACAGTACCAGTTAAATTCAGGACAATTGTAATGTTGCCTTTATGGAATTTTAACAAGTAAAATGCTTACTTTATGCAAAAAATATTTAATATATTATTTATTCATATAAATATAAATTCCTGGCAGATAGTACAACAATTTTAAGTTCTATATGATAATTCAATTTAAATATGAATTCAATATAAATTTTTCTTGGTCTACTGCAACCTTTGGTTGCCCTTCACTGACTTTATCATATGTCTTTACTAGCAATCATTAATGAAATGGAAAGTATGTGTTGCAATGAGGCTTACTGTGACGGTATTTTATAAAAGCAAGAAAGGTAATTAATACATTTGTACGCTTATACAGAAAATTTTTATTTTTAATATAGCTTTTGTGCTGAGCTCACATTCCATGATAAGTCATTTTTTTTTTACTTTTAGTTGTAGATGGCATAATACATTTATTTAATTTATTTATATTTATGTGGTGCTGAGGATTGAACCCATTGCCTCACATACGCTAGGCAAGTGCTCTACAACTGAGCTACAACCCCAGCCTCATGATAAGTCAATTTTAACTTGAATTATATGCTGTATACAGGGGAAAAAATGTTGTAATGTTTGTATAAGACTAAACACACTTGCTAGTATAAAATTATTAAACCATAGCAAATATGTTTCTATCCAATGCTAAGTGTCTAATTCTATTAAAACCATTTCTAAATGCATGGTTGAAGACATGAATAGTTTGAATATACTTTATATACAAACAGTGTTATGTAAAAAGGTGCTCTATATGTGTATTATGAATTGTAATGCATGCTATTGTTGTATATACAACAACTTCGAATTAAAAAATAAAAATAAAACCATTTCAATCTTTCACTTTCAAATTTAATTAAATATTTAATTGACAAAGATAAAAATTACTTGGAATATTTATTATGGTATAATAAGGTCTGAAATATATATAGGAAATATTATAGGTAAATTACTATTAAATAAAACTATTATTATTAATCTGTAATATAGATAAAAGTCTATTTTGCTCATGCAAGAGAACTGTTAACTACAGAATATTTTAATATTTTTTTCTGTTAACGTACTAAGCTACTTTAAGTCAAATAATGGCACCTATATTTGATCAAATCAGAGTTAATTAGAGTTTTATTTTTATTAAGCTAGAGTCTTCTCTCTGCTGAGAAATGAAAAGTTCTATCAGAATCCTCATCCTGAAGTTCACTCATGGTATTTAAATAATTCTCAACCAAGTTTTAAACTTACTTTGGTAATCTGATATGTGAATTTTTTTAAACAGAATTCTTTCATGAAGAATTACATGAAGAAGCCGGGCACGGTAGCGCACACCTGTAATCCCAGCACTTTGGGAGGCTGAGGCAGGAGGATCGCAAGTTCAAAGCCAGCCTCAGCAATGGCAAGGCACTTAGTAACTCAGTGAGACCCTGTCTCTAATAAAATACAAAAACGGGCTGGGGATGTGGCCCAGTGGTCAAGTGCCCCTGAGTTCAATCCCCAGTACCCAAAAAAAAAAAAAAAAAAAAAAAAAGAATTACATGAAGAGTTTCACTAATGTAGTCTCTGGTCAAAAAGAAACTTAAGTTACTATTCTCAAACATTGATATCAATGTCTACAGTAAGTAGATTAAAGAGGTTCAAAGTCTAAATATAGTATTAACTCTTCTATGAGAATTTTTTATAAAGACTATATGTTAATCATATCAGCTGATAGAAATTCACTACTTAGAGCCCTGAGGAAAGGAATATTTTATTGTTTCCTATAATATATTATCAGTATTGACATATGGTTCCAATAAGCATTCAATAATATGTTAACATTATCTGAAACTGTCACATGGTATTGTAAATATATTTCATTTCACTGTCATTCAGAGCGCTTTTTCAGAATACCTGAGAGAAAAATGTTTGACCAATTTATGAAAATTATCCCTCATGAATAATACTTTTGTCTGAGAAAAATAGAACCTGCCATATTTGAAATGCACATCAGATGGAAATGCAAACATACCAAATCTCTTTGAAGAACAACTTGATAGCATATTCTAAAGATTTACAAATTTATACTTTTAATTTCAGAAATTTTATATGTTGAGACTTTACCTTGAAGAAATTATAAAAATCAAAAAAATTGTAATCAGAGCAATTCATTTTTGTTTATAATAGAGAAAGTAGATAATTCAAAGTCTAAGCTAAAGAAGTAGATATATAACTAGTTTTAGATTCATTCTATGAAAGTTTACTGTTTTAAAAGTACTACTGAAAAAATTATACAATAATATGAAAAATACTAGTAAGTGAAACATTTAAGATACAGCAATTTTAGAATAGATAGCATTCTCACATTAATTTAGATCTTACTTAAGTCTATTTTTATTCATCTTTATATTTGTAGTAGAGTAAGGAACTATCCTAAGTTTACCAGGGACTGATAGATTTGCCAGGATATGAGTCTTCCTTTGATGAAAGTTGAAAGTCTCAGGAAAACCAAGGCAATTGCTTATTTTTCTTTGTAGAAACTTGATGAAAGTTGTATAAATTAATTAGGAAATGAAGACAAAGATGTATACATGGTACAGGTTAAAATATCATACGTGTTTTTATTTTATAGAAAAATGCTCAAGAGTTAGGCATGCAAAATTTTAACAATGAATATGTTAAGAAATAAGGAGAAATTTTTGTCTCTTTTCCACTGTTCTATATATTGAATATTTTATATGATTGTAGGGCAGGCCCAAGATAGCAATAGTTAGCCTTCTTTGCTGAGGCTCCTGGGTTGGGAGGGTAGGCTATGTTTTTGCTGTGTAACCAAGGTCATGTATACTCTGATTCAGCACATGTACTCAAGGTCATAAACATTTACTCATGAGCATGCACTCACTTATGTAACCTGTTGGTAATCTGCCTTCTCTGTCTGATTTGCATATATAAAAAAAGGCCCATGGAATGACTCAGGGGGACTAAGGGATAGGGGCTAAAGATCAGGGGCTGCTGCCACCTTCAAATAAAGCATGTCTACTATTCCAACGGTGCCTTGCATCTTCTTTCACTGCTGAAGCCCCATCTTTGCTCTTTAGGCCTGAGCTCCATGCAAACAATAATAAATTTTCATTTCCCATAAAAAAATACACTGAGATGACACTTCAATTTTAACTGATAGTTTGAGACACCAACAAAACAAGGACAAATCATGTGTTTTCAAAAAGAGCGTTAAAAACAAACAAATGAAAACCTCAAGCTGTATCATAATTTTTCATAAATCAGTATTATTTCTATAAATCACCACAGGAGTCTGTGTGTCCAAACAGTAAATTCTAAAAGGGAAATTTAAATCTACATATGGCTCTATCATAAAATAATGATTTAAAATTTACACAAATTTAATTATATTTTCAGCTATTAAAGAGAAAGATATTCTTCTTTAGCATAAATACAATGCCATTAAATCTTTTCTAAGGTGACTCCCTAGGTTTTTAGAAAAAGAGATCATTTTATACAACATTTCTTAATCACTTTTTGGTCATGGATCCTTTTGATAACATAAGAATCATGAAACCTATTCCCATTAAATACATACACACATATATATAATTCTTTAAATAATTTCAGCTTGTTTGAAGAACAATGCTGAAAACATTTACTATAAATATTCTAACAAACATCATCTTTCTGTCTTCAGAATATATTTTCCCATGCATATGATACTACACTGCAATTAACAAAAACTGCTCACACATGGAAGACAAACTTTCCTAAGGCAAGTAACTTCTGGTCCCAGTAGTATCAATTAAATTTAGAAGGACCTCATTTTTAGATGTGAGAGGCAAGGAAAATACAAGCATAACATATTCAAAACTTCTACTTCACTACGACGTGGAGAACATGACTTTCTTCCTTCAAGATGGATGAAAACAACTGAAAATGTAAACAAGCTTTACTGTGGTTCAACAAGAGATAATCAAGGCACAGCAGTTATTTAATAACTACATGTCTGTAATGTAGCATATCACTTAAAATAACTGATTTTTTTTTTACAGGAATTTAAGAAACAATTTTGATTGTTATACATTTCCATTAATTTCAAAAAATAAATGCTGGACTATTAGAGTATGATCAGTCAGGCCAAGGAATCACCTTACCACAAGGTTGGTCCAGGGAGCATGTGACAAAAGTTGGCTTAATTGCCCCAAACTATTTTAAGTTAAGGGAAAATATTAAGCCTTAGTTTCCAGGAGTCATCTAGAGGGACTTGTAAAGAGAAGTCTGATGATGTGACATGACAAATTTTCTTCAAGTTCATAATATGTGAACAATAAATAAATTCCATTATCTTTTCCTGTTACTCTTTCTTTCTTTCTTTTTTTTTTTTTTTTTTTTTTTTTGCAAGTGTTAGATTTCCTGGTGTTTTGCAACAGAATGTGTCTTAACTGCTATGCTCGTATCAAACAGGCAGTGACACAGCTGGAATTTCAATGCAGGTCTTCCAACTTTGGAACCTGTAAAATTACAAGTCACTTTGTAGAAAAAGAGAATTGTAGTCAGATTGATATAGACATTTACTGTGTATTTCCTAAAAGCCCTCAGGCCTTCAATACTGTGAGGACAGACCAATGTGTTTGGCGCTGCCAATAAAACCAGGATCCATGTCTTCCTCAACACACTTCCCCCACCTATTAATAAGAATACACTACACACAACAGTTTCTTCTAAGAAATTGAATCTTTCTAACAGTATTAGAAAGAAGTAATGTGTGCCACCTTGACTTTTATGAGTTAATATATATTTTTAAAGATGTTGACAGTAGGGATTTCTGATCTAAACAGGAATCCTCCACCCTGCCCTGAGGAAATTTTTCACATAGACTTAGAGAAAGTCTTAGGACCAGGTCCAGGTCTTTGAGCTCTTATATTTTACCTTTTTGACTACATCACATGTTACAAGCGCATATCAACCCCTTTCATTTGGGTACGATGCTTCCTAACTACTCCCTCTTTCACATCCTTGACACAACCATTTTCATGTGGTGGGCTTAAGCCTACATGCTGACACACAACTTCTACTTGTCACACAGCACATCTAAAATTAACAGGCATAGCACCTAAAATGATTTAAGAAATATTATTTCAAAGAGATAAGATGTCAAACACAATGAAGCTATTTGATAATCACTAAGACAGTAGCGCACAGCTGAGGTGTGATAGATAACCCTCTTTCAAAGCTTTCAGAGTTTTAGCAGCAAGGCTGTTTTTTAAATAGCCACATTTGTTATAAGATAATCCTCTGGCTAGGATCACCTGCTCACTGACTCTCCATCAGTGTGAGTGCACGAGACAAGAGCAGAAAAGGGTCAACAAGACAAGGAGAATGCATTTGCTGCCCGCCTGACACAGCAATGCATTTAGACTCTCATATTCACTGCAAGACATTAGACCTACTCTGATGGGTGCCAGAAGTCGTAATGACCTCTTGTAAGTACATTATTTTAGACCTTGAAAATATCGCAGAAAAAAGTAATTTACTAGATGGAATCAGAGTGATCGAAAAGAGTTTGGGACTTCCTAGCTCCTGGCTTCTCATTCCCCATCTCCAACCTATAGGATGAGGATCGTTATCTCATCAACCTCCAGACAACTTCCAGAATGTACAAAGCAGTAAAAATGTACATTGTAGTACAGGGTTACCTTGTTTCCCTATGTGGCTGACTTAGACTCAGATATAAGATTTCTGGTCTCCTCTGTTACATCCATGGGTTAAAGAAAAGATTCTCTATGTCCCTCTATCTCTCTGTCTCTCTCTCACATATACATACATGGAATGACATGAATGCTTACAAAAAAAAATTATTTTTGGTTGCAAAAATTGAAGTAAGATTAATGTATCTTAATGACATTGCCATATATTTTCATGTTTATAAGAGAAGAAACTTTTTAAAAACAATGGCAGGCTGGAGGTATCACTCAGTGGTAAAGTGTGTGCTTAGCTCATGCAAAGCCCTGGATTTGATCCCCAACATAAAAAAAAAAAAAAGGTTAAAAAAATTTTAAAATAGGTGTCATTACAGTATGCAAGAGATCAATGGACCATCAAGTCTTCCCAAACCATGAAATCCAAAAGATAGGAGAAATGTTACCATTGTTCATTAAGCCCAGATACATTTGCATATTAAATTATTATGCTGAAAAGTTGAAAAAAGAAGAAAAATGCTAGAATTTCTCATTATACTCAGGTATTTTTTTTGTATTACAACATATGTAATAACAATTTCCAGATGACAGAAATTATATTAAATGACAAATATACAGAGAATGAAGTATTAAAATTAATAGCATTACATAAAAATGATATATTATTATTATATATATGTATGTATGCGGGAGTGTGTGTGTGTGTGTGTAGTTATAGCATTCTTGCCTACACAAGGCCACATGTTACTTCACTTCTGTAAAAATCACTTCTTTAACTTTTCAAGATAAAATTCTGTGTATTCTTTTCTTGGAGTCCAGCTTTTCTCAAAATGATATGGTCGTTTTCAGTTTTAAAATAATTTTAAAATAAAAAAGCATTACAGTACTTATTAATGGCCAATGTTGAATAAAAGTTGTTTTCACTTTCCTCACCTCATCTTCCAACAACCCCAACTCAAATACACTAATATACAATAATATATATTATATACATAATATAAAAGTATAAATATACTTTTATTCATACACATGATAAGGAAGAACTAGAAAAATGACAGAAGAAAGATTCATCTTGTTCTGAGGAAAACGAGACAACATTGTCATCTCTACTGATAAATGCAAAATTCACATACCCTAGGAGGAATGAAAGTTTTTTGCCCATTTATTGATTGGGTTTTTTTTTTTTTTTTTTTTTTTTTTTTTTTTTTTTTTTTTTTTTTTTTTTGGTGTTAAGGCTTTTAAGAGCTTTATAAATCCTTGAGGTTAGTGTTCTATCTGATGTGCTTGTGGCAAAAATTTGCTCCCATTCTGTAGGTCCTCTAGTCACCTCACTGATTGTTTCTTTTGCTGTGAAGAAGCTTTTTAGTTTGAATCCATCCCATTTATTGATTATTGGTTTTAGTTCTTGTGCTATAGGGGTCTTATTGAGGAAGTTGGAGCCTAAACCAACATGATGGAGATTTGGGCCTACTTTTTCTTCTATTAGGTGCAAAGTCTCTGGTTTAATTCCTAGGGACTGACAACATTTAATTCTATTTAAAAATAGCTAGAACAGAGGATTTTTTAATAGTCCCAAACACAAGAAAATGATAGATGAGAGGAGATGGATACACCAATTATCCTGATCTGATCATTGTATGTGTATTGAAATGTCACACCATATTTCAGAAATAGGTACAATTGTCATGTGTAAATTAAAAACAAATAAAATGTGTTTTAAAAACCCAGATCTTCACTGGGGCTATATTGAAAAATTAGAAGCATTTCTTAATCTTGAAATAAGAAAACGGTATTTGGGCCATAATAAGGCTCTAAGAATACAAATTCCCGAGTATCTTACAAACTGTCTTATACTAGAACGTCACACAATACCTACCTAGATTATTTGATTAAATAAATTAATTACATATCCTGCAGTCTTTGGAGTTGTCCAAATTTCACAGAATAATCAATGAACTGAGACCAACAGGGAAACATTGTCTAACCATCTCTTTCCAAACCACCTGTGTAAAGAGAGCAATAGAGTGGATGTCTATTATTTGAATTAAAATAAGATATTTGAGAAGTATTTTTCTCAACCTATAAAAGTGTTATACTTCAGGAGAAGTTTGGGGCCAGAGATGGGCTTCAATGGTAACTTTAACTTATTGGTGTAAGAACAAATAAGAACATGGCCATCACTTTATAATATTAAAACTTTGTTATATTTTCTGTTGTTAATACAGTTATGTTCTAGAAATTTTACAACTCTACCACAAGTCTGTATAAACTAAGAAACAGAGGTGACTTGGGACAAGCACACATAAAGTTCACAATCTTAAAAGAATACTCTAAATTTACTCAGAAGGTAACTGTGTTCCTTAGAAGAGTTCTTCAAAATGCCACAATTACTTGCAGCACTTACAACATCTATTTTTGAAGAACAGAGAAATGAGTATTATACAATTTTTTTGGGAAACAACTTCTTCTTCTTCTTCTTCTTCTTCTTCTTCTTCTTCTTCTTCTTCTTCTTCTTCTTCTTCTTCTCTTCTTGTATTATTATTTATTGATGCAAAATCGAGTAGATACAAAAAGAAGAAAATAATGCTTACTCAAAGAATGCTAGCAAATCACTTTTAAGGCTGTCTGTTCTAAGCTCAAAGCACTGTAACTCAGTGACTACACAAATGCTGCATTTAATTTTTCAACCTGAGCATATTGATTATTTTATTTAATATGTTGCAGACTGAAGCCAGCAAGCCTTACTCTAAAAGTAGCTACAATGGAAAGTGACAAGAGTTTTATTACTGCTAGAAGGTACCTAGCAGAGCTCTGGGAAAAAATTACAGATTTTCAACGCAAAGAGGTCATAAAAATTTATGAGATACTACAAAGAGGAGAAAAGGCATACAGCAGCAAGAAAGGTGGAAAATTCCCAAAGGGATCTCAAATATAAGTTTAATGATGTTCAAGTCTATGACATTTCATTATAGTCTACTGATAGATATAAGGGAGAGGCAAAAAGCATTTATTGTTTACTGGACCATAAAAATCATTATTTTACAGGTACAATAAAAAACAATCACATGTGAGCATGCATGACCCAAGTTTTGATGAAAATTGTAACAAATTAAGATGTCTCACAAATGTGTGCTAATTACTCCTCATTATATAGAAACCACAAAACATAGTTGCAAAATACAGTACTGAAAGTGAGGAAAGATAGAAAAGATACATTTCATTTTTTGAGCATAATGCCACAAATAAAATACAAGAAAATAACTTGCAGACAATACATTTCAGTGATAAAACTATGGTATCAGTGCTTAACTATTATTTGGGATCCAAGTGGTCATAGGTCATGTTGCATGATTTATCCATCTAGAAATGTTGAGAAAGAATAGCAAATGAATCTGAAGTTACCACGTAGAAATAATTAACCTATCTCAGAGGTGTCACTAGGATTTCTAATCATTTTGTGGTAACAATTGTATCAGTCACAAAAGTTTAAGAAAGTCCCACCTTTACCTTATGAGAGTGGTTATCCCCTGATAAATGATGGAAATGCAAAGAATGTGGTATTACATGTAACCCAGTTCTTTAAACTGTTTATCTTCCACTTGATACAAATTTTACACAGAAAAGGAGTCCTCAAAATTTGGGTATTCCCACTGACTGTTCCTAATTCTTCTAAAAGTTTACAGCTAGGAAACTAGAGTGTAACTAACCTTTGCCGGTATACTTTTCATAACTCCTATGGATGACTTTGTTGTAGAATACTGAACAAATACATTTTAAATACCATAGCCAGAAATATGATGGTGCACATACCTTCTAAAGCAGTATAGGTTTTTGTTTGTTTTGTTTTTGAGAGTGAATTTTATCTGTATTTAATTGGTAACTTTTGTGTCTGTGTTCACACTTAAATTACTTGCAGGTGCGTCTCTCATCTTTCTAATACATTTGGTTGTTCTAAATTTTTATTCATTAATTTTCTACAACCTTTGCCAGGTTCTAAAATTCATTTTAAGGAACTCAGAACTACAAATGTGTAGCAGGCTAAGCAAAACATTTCCTCTACTTTATAATTATTGCCTACCCTACACTTAGAAACCCTCCTTAATTTTGTTTACTGTTCATAAATAAAGCTAACCTGTGCAATTAAAACCATATTCTATTTACCCTTTGGGTGGATAAACAGCATTAATTATTTGCAGGGAGATGGTTTTCTTAATTTCCATGGTGTACTCTTTGTAAGCTAATGATATCTAATTTGCACCACATTTTTCCAGTTTATGATTTTACATTTATTGTCAGTTTGATAGTTTATATATATATATTTATCTAAGATTCACAAATAAGAATATACCAATTTTCTTTTCCCCTAGAGTGTACTGATGGTTTGTGTATCTTGTTTTTTTTTTTTTTTAAATTTCATTATATATTTAAAATGTAGTCTTTTATTTTATAAGCTATGATGCTAAGAGCCCTGAAAGATTTTCTGAGCTTTGAATTTAAACAGATTTGGGTATTCATCCCCATTCTCTGTGGAACTTAGGCTAGCTGTGTAATATTCATGAATTTTAAGTATTTTTAATCCATAAAGATAAAAGGATAATACTCAATTTGTAGAATTGTGGTCACTAATAGGTAATATACATGAAGGGTTTATAATAATTCCAGAACAGAGCAGTCATTCAATATAATTACCATTATTGTCTTCATAATCCTTTGTTCATAACTGTCATTTATTATGACATTCCTTAATTTGTGCTGAGCTAATTTGAACTAACATATATTCAGACTTGTCTTGGGAACTATTGCTCTGTCTTATGTTTTACTGTTGTGGAGAAAAATGAAAATAATATTTGTGTTTTCTTTCTTTCTTTCTTTCTTTTCTTTTTTTTTTTTTTTTTCCTTTGGTACCGGGGATTGAACTCAGGGGCACTCAACCACTGGGTCACATCCCCAGCCCTTTTTTGTATTTTATTTAGAGACAGGGTCTCACTGAGTTGCTAAGTGCCACGCCATTGCTGAGGCTGCCTTTGAACTCGTAATCCTCCTGCCTCAGCCTCCCAAAGTGCTGGGATTTCAGGTGTGCGCCACCATGCCCAGCTCTAATATTTGTGTTTTCAATAGTTATGATCAAACTTTTTTCTAAGATTGTCATTTTTCCTATAAGTCTGTAAAACCATTGGCTTGTACATTTTTTTTCCATTTATTTCACATTATCGTGATTTGAGGTGAATATTTGCGATGCAAATAGTCTCATATTTGAGATTTAGTGTTTGCGGCACAATGATAATATAATAGGAAACATTTTTAAGATCAATGGATCCACATATCTTTGCTGTATACCAATATTAAGACTACTTTACAAAACACTAAGAACTTATTTCCAATTCCAAGTGTTGCCTACCAAATATGTTTATTTTGTTTGATCTTTGTGAAAGTATCTTCCAAAAATTAATAAGTGTTACAAGATTTTGGTAAATTTTTCTCATCTAGTTTTTTTATTTGTTCTAATTAGTTATACATGATAGCAGGATGCGTTTTGATTCATTGTACACAAACGGAGCACAAATTTTCGTTTCTCTGGTTGTACACAATGTAGAGTCATACCGTTAGTGCAATCATACATGTACCTAGGGTAATTATGTCCATCTCATTCCACCATCTTTGCTACCTCATCCCCCCTTCTCTTCTTTCCCTTCCCTTTGCCATCATCTAGATTTTTGTGGGTTCTATATTTCTTTAATGTAAACTGAATAAAATTTATTTTGTCTTAGCTTAATTTATAAAATATTCAGTAAAGAGATGTTGTACCTGCAAGTCATAAGTATGTGTCACCAAAATAAATTATGATGAATTGTGTGAAAGGTTCTGGCTCAAAGTTATCCGGCTAGTATTACAGTACTTTTGAGTAGCAGATGATTACAGTGGTGCTTAAATTATTCAGAGGTCATACAATGGACACCTTTTATTACAATTATATCTGACATGATATCAACATTTGAGACCAAAGCAGCTGTGTTAATAATTATAAAAATGACATTAACTACTAACTATATTTTAACAACGGCAGCCTAACATTCATCACATCTTTTTTTATTGGAATTTGCAAACCTTGAGAAAAGTCTCACTTAAATGTCAGTTCATTTCACTGAAGGTATCACCACACTATTTGTGGGATTTGTGTGGCCCTCACTTCCCTCTCAATTCTTTTTTAGGCAATATTTCGCATGTGCTCACATAAATACATAAGTATAGATGTATAATCCTATGCATGTCTATAAACATTCATGCACATATACATGCACATGTGTGTATAATAGTGATAGTAATCTTGCACATACTTTAAGTTGTTTGTTTACAAATCGAAGTAGATGTACCATTAAAAATATCTAGGAAAAAATATAGAATAGCTTAATACTAATTGTGTTTCTCTTCACATATCACTTAAGTCTTTTCTTTAGACACTCTTACAGCTCCCGAATAAAATGAATAACACAGCCTGTGTGCCACTGTGGCATTTTCTACACTTCCCAATTACATCATTATCCTATTCATGTTATAATTTAATACCTTCATCTTTCCATATCCTTCCAGACCTTTTGAGTATTTTTTGAATAGGGAATATAACCTAAACTCTTATTTATATTTCTGGTGTCTATAAATTAAATTTTCCAGTTTGAACATAATACACACTATGGTAGGCAGCTTCTAGGATGGCTCCCACTGATCCCTGATTTATAGCTGTACAATCTCTTTCCTCAAGTGAGAGCTGGATTTTAGTGACTTGCTTCTAATGAGTAGGACATGTCAGAAATAAGGGGATGCCACTTTCAAGATTAGATTACATGGGGACTCTGGCTTCTGCCTTGCTGCCTTCTCTTGCTATCCCACTTGCAAGTTCATAGATCCATGAATTGCTGTGTTGTGAGAGCCCTCTTGAGAGGCTCACCTCAGTCTTCAGCCACCAACAAGCAAGGAACTGAAAGCTTTCAGTCAACAGTAGTCCACAAGGAAGCAAACCCTGCCAACAACCACCTGCAAGATTTATTGTTTGAGCAAATACTCATTGTTCAAACAAGGGGAACCTCATTATTCTGGAAATCCCACAGACAGCACATAACTAAGCCTGGATTATCATTTCTCAATGAAGCCATCACATGTCTTGTGCTGTGGCTGTTAACTTTGGCTGGGCCTAATGGGGTAGTTCAACTCTTGGTTCCAATTCCTACTACTAAAAATCATCAGCCAGTAACATTATCATAGAGATTCAGGTTTCTTCTTATTTGTAAAATTGATACAATAATACTTTCCTTTTAGTACCAGGACAGCTGGCACATAATCAGTGCTTGATAAACGCTAATTAATATGAATCAATTCTAAATAGACAGCATAATCTTTGCAAAGGTCCCATTCTTTGTATAATCTATTATGCAGTATTATATTCTACTCATTATATCCTCTTCAAGGGTATGCATTATTTTCTGATTAACTCCTGAAGATTTCAGGCTTTAAGGCTATTTGTGGGACAAGAAAAAGAAAGAGGGGAAAAAAAAAAAAGAAAGAAAGAAATGACCTTAATATTACTCAGAGGTTTTGAAATTCACCAAGTTCTTCAATTTTCCAAGAGTTTTTAAACTGTTAAGCACTAACTCTTTTTGAGGAAACCTATGTCCCTATATCTCTCTTTAGTACATAAAGCTTTAAATTTTTAGTTATTTTGCTATTAACCAGTATTCATCATATTTAGCTCTGTTCGGTTACTGCCTTTTACATAAGTTTTTATATTGAAACAATTTTAGACTTATAGTATAAGTTGAGGTTATAGTACAGAGCTCACATACATCCTTTATGCATCTTCCCTTTTGATATTTTAACTATGTACATACCTTTACTGCAGTTACAGAAACCAGGATACAAATATTGGTACACTGTGAACCAGTGGTAAGGATGGGAGGGGACAAAACCAATTTGTAATGTTTCCACTTTCCTTGTTTTCTTACTCCCACAAGGGTTGATGTCCATCTACTAATACATTATCATACATGAATTTGGAAGATGTACAGAATCTCCTTCCGCCAGCTAGTACAAGCCAACACCAACATGCTGCTAGTAGCTAAAACTTTCACAAATGCAGTTTTCTGTTCTAAGAACCACCCCCACTTGCTCTTAGTCTTGGGACTTTATTCTGCTCCAAGTTGCAAAGTTTCTCAGATTTGGCTCTTGACACTTTTGATGCACTGTGATCAGCTAATGTGGAGTCTCAATTTTAATTTGTCTCTATTAGGTTGAGATTATGCAGTTTTGGTGAGAAAATACCACGGAAGTGATGCTGTGTACTTCTCTGCATTATGCCAGGGGTACTTGATGTTGATAAGTCTTAATGCTAGTGGTATTAACTTTGACCAACTGTTTGGCAGGTTTCTGTGCTGTCACATTCCTATTTTCCTCTCTGTAATTGACAAGTATCTGAAGGGGAGGAAACTTTGAGACTGCACTAGTATCCTGATATTCTGTTTCTCCATCAACATTTGCCTGCTGATTTAGGCATTCATTGTTGTATTTTATCTGCAACAATTGTTACAGTGCTGTTGTATAATGATAATATTTTATTTTTCTAATTTCCTGCACCTTCATTTTGATTATAGCCTTCTATGTATTAGCTGTACAGATAGTTAATGTTTTCATCAATAAATTAAGAAGATGGGAGTCAAGTTTTTGGTTTCTCACTTGCCCTCTCTTTAAATCTATAGTGTCTGATTAATCTGTACTGCAAGGGCACAATGAAAGAGAAGTAGGAAGTCTTTTCTCACAGAGTGCTGTTTATAGTTTTGTCAATAATAAGGGACATCTTGTTCAGACCTTGTGGCTGGCAGAAAACAAAACTGGACTTGAAAAATGTTGCAATGGCCTGAGATGGGGCAGACAGGATTTATCCACCGATAACTCAAATGAGACTTTGGGCAAGGTGCATAATCACATTGGCCTCAGTTTTGTCATCTACAAATCAAGAAACCTTAATAAGATGACCTTAATGTCTCTTCCTATTCTTTCAATTCAAAAGTTATGAAGTTTTTTCATAATGAGCCAAAATACAGTGTGATAATTTACTTTTTCAATAAGTCAGTTTAAATATATGTATAAACATTGGTCCTTCCACTTCTGTTAGAGGTACTTATTTTTCCTTTTGAGTTACTGGGAACTCAGACTTGTTCCCTATTGGGCTTTTCTTGTGCCACCATGGAATTCCATTAGTCTTTGAGGATAAACAGAAAATGCTGAGACTGTCATTAACGTGAATTCCTCACAGGAAGACTCCAAGAAGACCGAAAGCTAAGATAGCTTATGTCATTATAAGCTATAATTTTTAATGTATAAGCACATTTTTTTCTATGAGATAGCTTATTTATTCCTTGTTGGAAAAAGATCAGTCCATATTTCTTTGTGCCTTGTACATACAGCACAGTTGCTCCATCATCATGAATGCAGCCAATATTAGTAATGACCATTCATTTAGGTGCAACGTATGAAACCTCTATTACCTCACCTGGTTCTTGCTATAAGTTGTTTTTGAGGTACAGCCAAACATTGTCCTCATTTTTTCCAGTGAACAAACTGCAGTCAAGGGAAGTTAATAGTCTCCCCAAGGAAACATGCCTAATAAGTTACATTATTTGAACATACCAAGTTCACCAAGTTATTGATGTCTTTGAATCCTGAAACAGGAAGTTTTACTATGATATTCCTTTTCATCAGAGTTGGCACTGTGTACATTGTGGTTGATGAACAGCAAGGTTGAGTATAACCTCACAGTACCTGCAGAGCTAAGGTCACATTGGATTTTTGTACTACTTGAGTGTGGAGACTTCTGGATAACTGCTATATATCAATACCCAGAAAGATAGATATAATGTAGGCCCTTAATATATATTTTTCACGTCTTTTTGACTTATTAGCTGAATAACCCTAAAATAGAACCTTTATGAGACTTTCTACTGAAAGTGTTTCATTAATGTAAATAATATTTTTCCTAGAGTTTCTCACTTTCTGATGTGTCAAATTCTATTTTTATATTGATATAGATTATAAATATGATCCTTTCTTCATTAGATTATGTTCCCCTTGAGGATAAGCAATTTAAAAATTGGGGTTTAGATATGACATTTAATCTATCTTTCATCAACACTGATCAGTGCCAACCAGATTCACAGAAGTGATCAATGTCCCCAAGCAAATATAAAAATCAAATTTACCTGCTTTACCCTGCATGCCTCGGTTGTGCTACATTTTTACTTTTCTTCATTCTTTGAAATCTGCTCATAAGTCATCTGCATGAGGACAGGGAATTAAGCAGATGGTGAATTGAGAGCTGCTTTAATGAAAATGTATTATAGATGCTTTCTGCCTCAGATGTAGAAACTATCCCATATATAATCTGCAACAATATTTCCTCCCACTTATATAATTGATATATAACTTCAGTTGGAAGCACTCAAAGTCTGGAAGATGACTTGTGGCCCATTGACAACATCTGATTCAGGAACGGCATATTTTTCAAATATGTTGGAGTGGTGCAGTTCACCTTTGGGTATTGAAGAGTATAATAACCCCAGTGAAGAGGGAAAATGTCTTTAAAAATGTTACCTCTATTCATCCTGGAAATAAAAGTCGTTCAAGTAAATCACGTCCCTTTCATGCTTTAAGGAAAAAAAATACGAGGAGAGAAGAGGGACCAGAGAAAGTCAAGACTGTCGCATAAATATGTTAGCCCTGATTTTACATTCAAATCCTTGCCATCCAGTCCTGCCGACCTCTGCCCCAAAGCAGGAGACAGCAAGGACAGACCTGCCAACACTGCCTGAGCCCAGGCCAGCCCAGGGTAGTCCCTCGGACCTTCACCCAAGCACGGCCAGACCCAGGTCAGTCCCTCCGACGCCCGCTGGTGTGAGACCAGCCTCCAGCCAGCCCTGCTGACCTCTGCCCCAGAGCAGGAGACAGCAAGGACAGACCCACCAACTTTGCTTAGAGTGCAGGCGGCCCGGGGCAGTCCCAGGGTCCTACATCAGAGTGCCACCAGGCCCAGGCTCCATCCAATGCCGCCAGCCTCCTCCCCAGAGCAGGAGACAGCAAGGACAGACCGGCTAACTCGGCCTGAGCCCAGGCAGGCCCAGGGCAGTCCCACTGACCTTCACCCCATTGCGGTTAGCCCCAGACCACCACAGGAGCTCAGACTCAACCAGTTCGGCCCGCACGAACCAGTGTGAACCCAGCTTCAGGTAGCATACTTTGAGGGTCAGTGGCAGGTTCTGATAGTCCAGTGCTAAAGGGAGGCACAGACAACCTGCAAGGGTATTAAAAAATATAGGGAAGAATCTGTAATAACTCAGACCTACACTACAAAAAGTAAAGCACATAGACATCATTAAAAAACAGGGGAAGAAAATACCCCAAACAAACCAGGATTCTATAATAACAGAACCCATGCTCAGCGAAGTTGACGAAATGTCAGAGAAAGAGTTCAGAAGGTTCATAATTAAAATGATCTGTGAATCAAAGAATGATCTAAATGAGCAAATACAGGCAAAACTTGACCACTACAACAAAGATATAAGAGAGCAAATACAGGTAGCAAAAGATTACTTCAAAAAAGAGATCGAAACTCTGAAAAAAAAACCAGTCAGAAATCCTTGAAATGACGGAAACAATTAACCAAATAAAAAACACAATTGAAGGCATCACCAACAGACTAGATCAACTGGAAGAAAAAACCTCAGACAATGAAGACAAAGTATATAATCTTGAAAATAAAGTTGAACACACAATGAAGATAGTAAGAAACCATGAACAGAACATCCAAGAAGTATGGGACAGCATCAAAAGACCAAATCTAAGAATAATTGGGTAGAGGAAGGCACAGAGTTTCAAACCAAAGGAATGCACAACCTCTTTAATGAGATAATATCAGAAAATTTCCCAAGCATGAAGAATGAATTGGAAAACCAAATACAAGAGGCTTATAGGACACCAAATGTACAAAATTACAAAAGATCTACACCAAGAAACATGCTAATCAAAACGCCTAGCATACAGAACAAGGATAGAATTTTAAAGGCCGAAAAAGAGAGGAATCAGATCACATATAGGGGGAGACCAATTTGTATCACAGCAGATTTTTCAATTCAGACACTCAAAGCTAGGAGATCATGGAACAACATATTCCAAGCTCTGAAGGAAAAGGGATGCCAACCAAGAATCTTATACCCAGCAAAATTAAGCTTTAGATTTGAGGACGAAATAAAAACCTTCCATGATAAACAAAAGTTAAGAGAATTTACAAGTAGAAAGCCAGCACTACAGAACATCCTTGGCAAAATATTCCATGAAGAGGAAAAGAAAAACAATGATGAAAATCAACAGAGGGAAGTATTACACTAAAGGAAAAACAATTAGAAAAGAAACCATGTCAAGGTAAATACCAGAAATAAAAATGGCTTGGAATACAAAACACATCTCAATAATAACTCTGAATGTTAATGGCCTAAACTCACCAATCAAAAGACATAGATTAGCAGATTGGATCAAAAAACAGATCCAAACAATATGCTGCCTCCAAGAGACTCATAGGAAAACACATCCATAGGCTGAGGGTAAAAGGTTGGGAAAAATCCTACCACTCATATGGACAGAGGAAACAAGCAGGTGTTTCCATCCTCACATCAAATAAAGTAGACTTCAAGCTAAAGTCAATCAAAAGGGATAAAGAAGGACACTATAGACTGCTCAAGGGAACCATATACCAACAAGACTTAACAATTATAAATATATATGCCCCAAACAATGGAGCATCCATGCTCATCAAACAAACTCTCCTGAAGTTTAAGAGTCAAATTGACCACAACACAATAATTATGGGTGACTTTAACACACCCCTTTCACCACTGGATAGATCTTCCAAACAAAAGCTGAACAAAGAAAATATAGAACTCAAAAATACAATAAACAACTTAGACTTAACTGACTTATATAGAATATTTCATCCTTCAACGAGTGAATACACTTTATTCTCAGCAGCACATGGAACCTTCTCTAAAATAAACAATATACTAGGCCACAAAATAACTTTGAGCAAATACAAAAAAGTTGAGATTCTGCCCTGCATTCTATCCGACCACAATGGAATGAAATTAGAAATCAATGATAAAATAAGAAATAAAAGCTACTCCAACACCTGGAGACTAAATAATATGCTACTGAATGAACAATGGGTTGCAGATGAATTCAAAGAGGAGATTAAAAAATTCTTAGAGGTGAATGAGAACACAGACACAACATATCGAAATCTCTGGGACACTATGAAGGCAGTTCTAAGAGGAAAGTTCATTGCATTGAGTTCATTCCTCAAAAGAAGAAAAAGTCAACAAATAAATGACTTAAAATTACATCTCAAAGCTCTAGAAAAAGAAGAACAATCCAATACCAAAAGTGTTAGAAGACAGGAAATAATTAAAATCAGAGCTGAAATTAATGAAATTGAAACCAAAGAAACAACTGAAAAAATTGACAAAACAAAAAGTTGGTTCTTTGAAAAAATAAAATTGACAGACCCTTGTCCAGGCTAACAAAGAGAAGGAGAGAGATAACTCAAATTACTAATATATGCAATGAAAAAGGAAATATCACAACAAACACTACGGAAATATAGGAAATAATTCGAAATTATTTTGAAAACCTGTACTCCAACAAAATAGAAAACACTGAAGTCATCGACAAATTTCTAGAGTTGTATCATGTGCCCAAACTTAAGCAGGAGGATATACATAATTTGAACAGACCAATTTCAAGCGACAAAATAGAAGATGCCATCAGAAGCCTACCAAGCAAGAAAAGCCCAGGCCCAGACAAATACACAGCTGAGTTCTACAAGACCTTCAAAGAAGAACTGATACCAATCCTCTTCAATTTATTTCAGGAAATAGAAAAAGAGGGAGTACTTCCAAACTCATTCTATGAGGCCAACATCACCTTGATCCCCAAACCAGGCAAAGAAACATCCAAAAAAGAAAACTTCAGACCCATATCTTTAATGAACATAGATGCAAAAATTCTTAATAAAATTCTAGCAAAACAGATACAGAAACATATCAAAAATATAATACACCACAATCAAGTGGGGTTCATTCCAGGGATGCAAGGATGGTTCAACCTACAGAAAACAATAAATGTAATTCACCACGTCAATAGACTCAAAGATAAGGACCATATGATTATCTCAATAGATGCAGAAAAAGCATTTGACAAAATACAGCACCCCTTCATGCTCAAAACACTAGAAAAACTAGGGATAACTGGAACATATCTCAACATCATAAAAGCTATATATGCTAATCCCCAGGCCAACATTATTCTAAATAGAGAAAAATTGAAAGCATTCCCTTTAAAAACTGGAACAAGACAGGGATGCCCTCTTTTACCACTTCTATTCAACATAGTAATTGAAATGCTGGCCAGAGCAATAAGACAGACGAAAGAAATTAAAGGGATACAGATAGGTAAAGTAGAACTCAAATTATCATTATTTGCTGATGATATGATTTTATACCTAGAAGACCCAAAAAATTCCACCAGAAAACTTCTAGAACTCATAAATGAATTCAGCAAAGTAGCAGGATACAAAATCAACACCCATAAATCTAAGGCATTTCTATATATCAGTGACAAATCCTCTGAAAGGGAAATGAGGAAAACTACCCCGTTTACAATAGCATCAAAAAAAATAAAATACTTGGGAATCAACTTAACCGAAGACGTGAAAGACCTCTACAATGAAAACTACAGAACACTAAAGAAAGAAATTATGGAAGACCTTAGAAAATGGAAAGATCTACCCTGTTCTTGGATAGGCAGAACTAATATTATCAAAATGACCATACTACCAAAAGCACTATACAGATTTAATGCAATGCCAATCATAATCCCAATGACATTCCTCATAGATATAGAAAAAGCAGTCATGAAATTCATCTGGAAAAATAAGAGACCCAGAATAGCTAAAGCAATCCTTAGTAAGAGGAGTGAAGCAGGTGGCCTCACTATACCAGATCTTAAATTATACTACAGAGCAATAGTAACAAAAACAGCATGGTATTGGCACAAAAATAGGCCAGTAGACCAATGGTACAGAATAGAGGACACAGAGACTAACACATATAACTTCAATTTTCTTATATTAGACAAAGGTGCCAAAAATGTACATTGGAGAAAAGATAGCCTCTTCAACAAATGGTGCTGGGAAAACTGGAAATCCATATGCAATAAAATGAAATTAAACCTCTTTCTGTCATCATGCACAAAATTCAACTCAAAGTGGATCAAGGATCTAGGAATTAGACCAGAGACACTACACCTAATAGAAGAAAAAGTAAGCTCTAATCTCCAACATGTTGGATTAGGTCCCAAGTTCCTTAATAAGAATACTGTAACACAAGAATTAATACCAAGAATCAATAAATGGGATAGACTCAAATTACAAAGCTTCTTCTCAGCAAAAGAAACAATCAGTGAGGTGAACAGAGAGCCTACTAATTGGGAACAAATTTTTACCACATGCACGTCAGATAGAGCACTAATCTGTAGAATATATAAAGAACTCAAAAATCAGAACACCAAAAAAAACAAATAACCAATCAATAAATGGGCCAAGGAACTGAACAGACACTTCTCAGAAGAAGATATACAATCAATAAATAAATACATGAAAAAATGCTCAACCTCTCTGGCAATTAGAGAAATGCAAATCAAAACCACTCTAAGATTTCATCTCACACCAGTCAGAATGGCAGCTATTAAGAACACAAACAACAATAAATGTTGGAGAGGATGTGGAGAAAAAGGCACACTCATACATTGTTGGTGGGACTGCAAAATGGTGCAGCAAATATGGAAAGCAGTATGAAGATAAGTTGGAATGGAACCACCTTATGACCCAGCTATCCCACTCCTTGGTCTTTACCCAAAAGACCTGAAAACAGCATACTACAGGAATACAGCTACATCAATGGTTATAACAGCACAATTCACAATAGCTAAACTGTGGAACCAACCTAGATGCCCTTCAGTAGATGAATGGATAAAGAAAATATGATATATACACACAATGGAATATTACTCAGCAATAAGAGAGAATAAAATCATGGCATTTGCAGGAAAATGGATGGAGTTGGAGAATATAATGCTAAGTGAAGTTAGCCAATCTCAAAAAGCCAAATGCCAAATGTTTTCTCTGATATAAGGAGGCCAATTCACAGTCAGGTTGGGATGGGGAGCATGGAGGATTAGAGGAATACTAGAATGGACAATGGGGAGGGAGGGGAAGGGAGTGGGCAAAAGGGTGAAGGAAAAAAAAAAAAGATGGTAGAATGAGATGTATATCATTACCCTAAATGCATATATGAAGTCACGAATGGTGTGAATATACTTTGCATACAACAAGAGATTTGTAAAAAAGTGCTCTATATATGTGTAATATGAAATGTAATGTATTCTGCTGTCATTTATAACATCTTAGAATAAAAAATAATTAAAAAATAAAAAAATCTATCCAATGTCAGATTAAAAAAAAATCTTTCTTGCTTAACAGACTATAATCAATTAGAAAATAAGACCATTTCACAAGTAATCATACACACAACACAACTATTAATGATTATTTGATGATTCAAAACACAAAATTATTAATAAGATGTAACAAATAATGTGGAGGCATCTTGAGGTTACCTTTACAAAAATCAAAACTAAGAGGAGTGATACCTTAAGTTCTCTTTATAATCCCAAGTTCCCAATAATAACCTGGCTTTATTTTGGGTGGAAACTTCCTTTATTCAATTCACATATTCCTCTCTCTCTACTCCTAGATAAAAAAAAAAAAAAAAAAAAAAAAAAAAAAAAAAAAAAAAAAAAAACCAATTCCTTGAATCACCTTTGCTTTTCCCAGGAGGGATGTTTCTCTTCCCAAGTCTCTCTGACAGGAGAGGTTGACCCATGGTGGGCCACAGCCTGTGTGTCCTGGGCATTGACTATGTAGTCCTTCCTGCTTGGAAGCCTTCAGAGAGGATGTTACTATGATTTCTATATCTTCTAATGAATAATGAGTTCTCCTTCATATGTTTTAATTAAAGAGACTTTAATAAATGGAATACTGAAGGCATTTGTTCTGCAATTATCTGCAAGTTTTTAACTAGCTCTGATCGATACTTATTATTACTTTCTTTAACTACGTAATACATTGACCAAAGAACTATTAAATAGAAAACTTTATAATAAATGAAATCTGTATAACCATGGAGGCAATGTGGAGACTGCAATGAGCAAAGAAAATGGAAAAACATTAAGAAGACTATGACAAAAAACAAAACAAAACAAAACAAAAAAAGAGGATAAAGCTGATAAGAAACAGCTATGGCACAGAGGATGAAGGAGAGAGAGGAGAGCAGAAAAAGCAGAGTGTGAGCCCAAATTAGAGGCAGGAATGAATGAAATGGAAGAGTCAACAAAGATCCTGATTTTTTTTTTTTTTTTTTTTTTTTTGCACATAAGTTATTCAGTAGAATTTGGGTAATTTTGTACTCACTCAAATATTAGGTGAATGGTAAAACAGCATTTCCATAGATTAATTTGAAATCATATCAAAATGTTGATTAGAAATGTTGATTTAAAATTAAAAGCATTGCTTTAATTTAGATTTAGATTTCAATCTATAAGCATTATAAGCAATGTACAGGTACTCTTCACATTATTACCACATTTATTCAACTGGGATTATCATATACTTTGCAATATCATATATTACAAATATAAGGAGTGGATGGATATTAAGGTATAGCTCTATAGGAGCAAAATGTTTTGGTGTGCTATTGTAATAGAAGGTGACTATAAATAGCAGGAATGTATTGTTCATCTCAAGAAGTTCTAGAAAGGATTTTGAAGTTTTCATCATACAGAAAAGATAAATATTGGAAGAGACAGATATGCTTAACCTAATTTAAACATTGTATGATAAATACATATACCAAATGACCACATGGTTTCCAATTAATTCGTACAATTTTTATGTTTTTATGTAACACTGAAAAAAATAAATTTAATTTAAAAAAGAGCTGATGTTATTGTAGAAAAATCTGAATTTAAGACTATCTAGTTTGGGAATTAGCCATATCCTGTTTTCTTCCACTCATTTTGATCATTTCACAGTTCATTATCACATCCAACAGTGGGAAAGGTGGGAGGGGAGTGAAAGTGAGACTCCTACTTATCACATATAGGTGTTGATAACTGACTCACCTTTCTTAACAGTACTTTAAACTGTGATGCTACTTCTCTGCAAAATCTGAAATAAACTAAACCTTCCATGTGTCAGCATTGCCTGGACTGGGCAAATTCAGCAATGCTTACTACCATACTGCAACATTTAAAATTATTCATAGTTGTTGATCTGCATAGATGTGAGTTTTCACAGCTTAACAATGTGTTCAAGCTGGAATAATAAAAAAAGAGTTATTCATTTTGTTATTGGTCTCTATAGTGTATTGATTAGCAGTGTTTTTAAAAAGTGCATTCCCAAGATTTTCCTGAATTATTAAGATTGTGTCTCTCCTAACTCTTGGGAATCATCATATGTATTTATATAACAAATACAAGCAACAGTAATTGTTCCTATAAATTTAACTCCTGCTCACTATCTATGATTTGTTGCTGATGCAGACACTGAGAAACCACATTAACTTTTAATCCATGAAGATAAATATAAGGAGAAAAAGGCATTGGGAGTGAGGGTTAGCTGTGTATCTAATCTTTCTGCCCTTGATGAAAACTTTTGACTATTGATTCTTTGCATGTTTAAGAGCTTAGACACAAGACAATTCTAGTAATAATTATAAGAATTACTCAAGTGTACAATTATTCTTACTGTTACAATTAGATAATTATCAATAATTAATTTTAACACAGATATCAACTTGAACATATGTGAGATCCCATGGTGGTTATGTCACAAAGTGTGTACATTAATGACTTTGGCAGTGATTTTCACACTTCATCCAAAATGAACTTAGTAATTACTGTACCACTGGGACTATCAATAACTTAAGACATATGCATACACACAGACACACATCAAACTACCAGGAAATCTTGCTGAATTACACCAGCACACCTGAAGTATTAAAAAAATGCCATCAACTAAATTTTTAAATAAGTCTTGACTTTTCTGAGGTATTAGTAACAAATCAATCATAACCTTTGGATTCAAACAGACATATTATATTTTCTGTATCAGTTTGCCATGTGACCTTGGGTAACTTACTTGATTTCTCTAAAATTCAATTTAATGTAGGAATGAAGATATCTAACTTAGAAACTTGTTATGAAAAATCAATAAAATAGTGTGGGAACAGTGTCTTGTTTGTTTTGAGGAAACACAACCTGGATAACTATCTATATATTTTGGGGTTGATTGCCTCATTTTCACATGTTAAATTATTTGTTATTTCTCAATAATGCTTTGATAAATTTATACTATATCTGCATGTAGTTCTAATGATTTTCAGTGTTTATGTCATTAATATAATATTTATGAAGAGTAATAATATCATTAAGCAATTTTGTATTTCTATGAATTTAATGTTGTTTGCACATGTTAGGTATTAGGAAAACAAAACAAATAAAATTCTGACTTTTAAAATCTAGTTTTGACTCCTAAAGAGAATATTTGATAAGTGCAAATCTCGGTTGCAGAAAAAACAAATACACACTAGAAGCATGGTACATGAATTGTGTCAATAACTAATTTCTTTCTTCCAATATAATTCAATTTGAATAGAGGGAGGTATCTAAATTCTGTTAAGGACTGCACGATTGTATATAGAAAAATATGACCTACATAATAATCCAAATTATCTTCAATGTTTTTCTAAGGCAGCAATATTATACCAATTAAATCATTTATCAATTAGAAGACTTTTAAAAATTTTCTAAACATCTACTGTTTAGATGACATGACTCTGTACACATACAATTTAATATTTTCAAACTGTGCTGCCAAACTTATCTAAACATTTCAATAGCTACAAGAATGAACAAAATATAAAGATCAAATAGTTAAAAATATCAACATTAGATTTTATCACAAGAGTAATTGTAATTAATATGCTCAGAAAAATCATACTTACACCAAGGTCAACACAATATATTTAAAGTAACCACTGGTAAGATAATAACATAAACTGGAAAAATCACAACCCCAACTAACAAATACAGATTCCTGCTACATAAACTCTTTTAAATTACACTATTGTGATAAAGCAGATTAACTCCACAAATGGGATTTGTCTGGTAGCATTTCTGATGACCACTGTAAGTATTGTATAAGAAACTAAGTTTCTCAGGAATTCTGGCAATGACTTTTTTGTAAGTGCCAGTAGAACTAAATATTTTAAATGCAAATGTCTCTAGGTAACAAAATACAGAAGCGATGTGGCTGGCTTTTGCTGCACTAATTCCAAAGTATGGCACATGAACCCTTGTATTGGAAAATGCAGAACTACAAGCTCACAAGCTGGGTTCACATTTGATATTAACCTTTCTGTGAATCACTGTAGGATTTGCAGTTTTTCAGATTTCAGTCTGAATTACAGAGGAAATGAGGTTGGATATGTCATTATTCAATGGCAAAATCACACCTTGCACTTTGAAGACAGCAACAATATATAGGGCAGCATTTCTCAAACTTCAGCATGCATACACATTACCCGGGAATCTCTTTTAAAAGTGGATTTTTATTCATAGGTTTTGGGAAGGGACTGAGATTCTACATGTGTTACAATATTATAGATAGTTCCTATGTCATGGTCTGAGGTCTTTGCTTTGGGTAGAAAGAGCATAGAACAGTCTTTTTCAAGAAAATATAGTGGGAACTACTTATGTATTTTAAGTTTTCTAGTATCCACATTAAACAACATTTTAAAAGATTCAATGAATTTTAATAATTTTGTTTGTTCAATATGTCTAATATGTTACTATTTCAGCATATAATTAATATATAACCAGTAATAAGATTTTAGATTCTTTGATGGTTAGGTGTTTTATTATTATTATCATCTATTTTATACTATGACACATCACATTTTGTTGAAATCACATTTCAAGTGTCCAATAACTACATGTGGCTAGTAGTTATGATGTAGGACAGAAAGGGAATAATTTATATGATCTAGAAATGTGATTTAGAAAGAAGCACAATAACACTTGAATGATGAAATAGTGGGTTGTGCTCTTTAATAAATCTCTCCTGTCTTACTAATCCATGGGCTCTATGTGCTTTCTATTTACCTTTAGTCTTATTCATAAAGCCTCTGTCATTGAATTATCCGTGCTAGGGAAATGAAACAAGCCAGAGGGGGCTCCTAAAGCCACTAGAGCTCTTTAAACAGGACGATCTGAGAGAAAAAGCAAATAAAGAATAGAGCAACAACAGGAATGAAAAAAAAGTCCTTCACCAATTATTTTTTGAGGGTTTACTATGTTCCATACACTGTGGTGAGAGTAGAATTACAACAATGAAGAACTCCAGTTTTTAGAGCTCCTAAGGAGAGTGAACAGAAATAAAGGGATGGGGGTTGAGGATCAAATGGTGGTAAAAACGTGTCCAAGCATAACTGCTCTAGGACAGTGAGGAGAAAGTCAATGAAGCATCTGGCAATATGAAATGAGGACTATTAGAGCTCAGTTGGTTACATAATAGTTTTATGCTAATGTCCTCAAATTGAGCAAGGCAGTTTTTGATAATTATGGCCTCAGAAAAAAGTATATTTGACTAAGATATACCAAGAAAATGAGAATGAACTTGACTATTATAAATTTTTATTTAGTGAACAATACAACCTCAAACCTATAGTATTGGTGAAGTCATTGGCATACTTTTGGAAAGTGTATTATTTCTTTCAAACAACCAAAGCCCATTTAATTCTAGTAGGTTTATTTATTTAAATATTATTTAATTTTTCCATGATTTTATTAATACATCATAGTTGTACATAATGGTTGATTTGTTTTATATATTCATAAGTTCCCACGATATCACAATATAATTGGACCAATATCATTCCCCAGTATTTCCCCTTTCCCTCTACTCCTTCCTCCTACTTGTGCCTTTCCCCTACTCCACTGATCTCCCTTCAATTTTCATGAGATCCCCCACATCTTTCTTTTCCTTTTTCTTTTCTAGCTTCCACATATGAGGGAAAAATTATGACCCTTGCCCTTCTGAGTTTGACTGAATTCATAATGGTGTCTAGTTCCACCCATTTTTCCAAAAAATGACATAATTTCATTCTTTGTGGTTGAGTAAAACTCCATTGTGTATATATACCACAGTTTCTTCACTGATTCATCCATTGATGGACACCTACACTGGTTCCATAGTTTAGCCATTGTAAATTGTGCTGCTATAAATGTGGGCAGGCACATATTGCTATAGTGTGATAACTTTAATACATTAAGGTAAATACCAAGAAGTGGTATAGCTGGGTCATATGGTGGTGCTAATCCTAGTCTTTTGAGAAATCTCCACACTGATTTCCATAGCAGTTGTACTAATTTACAATCCCACCAACAGTGTAGGTAGAAGTAATATTGTTAAAATGGCCATACTACCAAAAGCAACATAGAGATTCAATACATTACCCAGCAAAATACCAATGATATTATCCACAGAACTAGAAAACACAGTCCTAAAATTCATGTGGAAGAATAAAAGACTTAATAGAAGTTTTCTAGTTCTCAGCAGAGTTTTTATTGTGACCCCTTTCTTGTTTTGGTACATATCCCTCTCTAGTTCCCATGGTGACATGCTCCATGCTTTCCTTTGCTATGTGCTCTTTCCATAGGTACACAGTATCTAGCTGCAAAATGCCTGTGGATTTCCTGAACTCTCTTGTCCTCCCTATGTACTTTCCTTGGATGAATTTAACTTAGGCTTGTGTCTAATAATACTACCAAATTTATAACTATTGGCAAGATATCCTTCTAGCTGACTACTTGAAATTTCCTCTTGACCTAGTATCTTAAACTTCACATACTATGAAAATAGTTCTTTAGCACTATTTTGTTTCTCCCCTTATCTTTTCCAACTTAATAACATTTGAAATTGCTCTAGAAATGTAGGATTAATCACTGATATCTCCCTTTTTTTCCCCTTTCCATCCCAAAACCATGAACAAATTCATTCCAACATACATGTTGGGTGCATCCAGTACTTCAGTCCACATGATAAGAATTTAACACCTACACTACAGTAATGGTTTTTGCTTCTGCTTCCATGGTATTGATTTCTCACATTGTAGTCAGAAGGTTCTCTACAAAAGATACATTGGATAATGTGTGCTTAAGTCTCTTTAGAGGATTCCCATTTCACTTAAAAGAAAACCCAAAATATTTACCAAGGTATAAAGTGCTTCAAATACCTAGCTCCTCCCTACCTCTGCATTTTCACCTCTTACCATGCTCCCATTACACTGTACCAGTTACAATTTCTGTTACTAGAAATCACCATCTTTTTCCTTAATCTTGAACCATTGTCTTTCCTCTTCCTATTGTGTATAATGCTAAATTCCAAGTTCTTTTCATGGTTGACTCTTGGTTTCTCGGTTTTCACATCAGATGTCATCTTCTCAGGGAAAACTTCTCCCATCATTCTTTGTAGATCAGTATCACCACCCTTTCCTGTCAATCAGGAATTTTTACAGAGCATGTTGTTTATTTCCCTCGTTGCATATATTTCAATATATAATTGCCCTCTGTATGCATTTGTGAACATTTTTTTGTTTTGTTTTGTACCAGGTATTGAACCCAGGGGCACTTAACCACTGAGCCACATCCACATCCACAGCCCTTTATTAAAAAAAAAAAAAATATATATATATATATATGTATATATGTACATACACATATATATATCTTGAGACAACATCTTACTAGTTTGCTTACAGTCTCCCTAAATTGCTGAGTTTGGCTTCAAACCTATGGTCCTCTTGCTCAGCTTCTGGCATTACAGGCATGTACCACCGTGCCAGGCTTTTTTTTTTTTTTTAAGGTTTTTGACTCTTGCAGTGATAGTTAACTTTTCTAGAGCTTGACACATATTAATCATGCTATAAATATTTACTGATTGATGGTTATATGAATTGCATATGGAAGGGAAGAACTGAGCTCTGCTCTTAGACTTGCTGTTTACAAATTATAAATTTAGTTAGACATAGATGATAATCTGTGAGTCAAAGTATTGTTTTTATGAGTAAAACAAGTGGCATAATATGGGTTCCCACTTTAATATAAGAGCTTATGATTTTATGAATTAAGAGTATGAACAATAAAAAATAACAAATAGTGAAACTATTTACTATAAAACATTTGTGCCAACTGGCCAATATATCCATGAAATCACTCAGCTGTTCTGAAGCCACAATTCTGGATGAGTCAGCAATAGACATCAATTCAATTTTCTCTGCTAATGTAGAGAGAACTGAAGAGATGATACCAAATGGCAGATTTTGCACTTTTGTAATTGTGTTTTGCTTTGGTATTACTAAATTGCCTTGTAGTCTCTGAGCATAGGCAAGTCAGGAAATGGGAATAGTGTGCCAGAAATGTATTCTATTCTTAGTGCAGTATACTCCAAAACTAAAATTAAAATTCATCATGAAAATGTGTACGTACATAAGCAAGTGTTGACAATACTCACATAATACAATATTGTTTAGAACATGCACAGTGTAATTTTTAGTTTCAAGTTCTGAGGTTTATGTGTGCTTATACTTCTGCAACTCACTTGGGCAAAAATGTATAGCATATGTACTTTACGCTAACCATAGAAGAAAACTTAAATCTGTAGTATATTATTTTATTCAAAAAAATATACTGTTTTTCTCATGTTTTGAACATTTGTATTTTTATATTGATTTATTTTTTATGACTCTAGAGAGATTAGTCATCAATTTTTATTTATACTTGATCAGATCATTAATTAATTTATCATGACCAAGGTGAAATGTTCTTCATGTCTTCTAAATGAACCACACTCTGTGTGCAAGAATTAAGTCATAGTGTCTGAAAATGTGCTTTATGTGTAAAAAAATTAATAAATTTATTAACTGATGAAAACTTGATTTAAAACAGATTGGTATGAAGTTCAATGAAATAAGTGTAGACACAAACATCGTGTGTGTGTGTGTGTGTGTGTGTGTGTGTGTGTGTTTTCTTTTCCTGAGCTTGTAGATATCTGCACTCCAGAGAAAAGGGAAGCTGGGAGAGGGGGTTTGATTTCCTGCAATCAGAACACTCCACAACCCATTGTTAGATATTAACTTTGTGTTCTCTTGACATTATCCACTTTTGTTGACAATCATTTGTAAACTAGATGCGTACATCAGAGAAGAGCTCAGTCCTCTTGATATGCTGCTGTTATGATTAGTTTCAAAACTGATGGCAAGCAAGTTGTTACTAACAATAGTCTAATTACTGATTACATGAAGCATTTGCTCTGTAAATGAGTTCATAGAAATTTCTTCACAATACCATAAGAAAAGGAAGATGAGAGAAAGGGTTAGTGATGATGATGTCATGGCCATATAGTATTAATGATAAAATATATGACAGGCGTTTTTTAAATGATAAGTAATGATACATGCAAGTAAGGATATAGATGTTGTAGTCATTATAGATTATGATAGTGAATTACAACTCCCTTTTCAAACTTATTTTCATACAAAGTTATGATGGTCAATCCAAGTATGTTAAGTTATAGAAAGCTGTCTGCTAGTTACATCCTGTTATAACTAAATTCTTTATAACAGCCTGAAAAGAAAAAGTATATAAATAAAAATTTTCACAAGTTACAGAAATGTTTTATTTCATTCATTCAATATATTAGCTTGTATACATATTAAGAGCTAGTTATCAGTTAACACATTAAAAGCAAAACATCTTCCTAAGTGTATAGTGTAATTTTAAGTCATGTAAAAGAGGATTTAGCATTTTAGATAATTAAAATAGTATTGATATTATTTAATAGTAATAATAAAATGCATATTGTTTAAAATTCACTAGATATAAGGAAGTTACTAAAATTATGATAGTTTGCCTTACAAAGTAAACCTTCACGTTTCTCATTGGTATGACTATTTCAGTTTTTAAATTTTAATGCTATTAATCTTTCTGTACGTGTTCAGTCAAAACCCAATTTACTGACACATATACAAATTCCTTACTATTCATGAATTAATAAATAATTGAGGTAGTATAGCATCAATCCATTTATGAAACTGCTACAAACTGGTTTCTCTTTAGTGATACTGACTTATGAGTTAAATGTATTTAAAACAACAAGAAAAATGTGTTATACATACTTGTCATTACATAAAGGTCAACTGTGACTATTTCTTCTTTCTTATGAGAGTGCAGGATCCAAATTTAACTGATTTTTTATATATTCTTATTTTTTATCTTCTACCCAAATGTCATTATATGTAGAAAAACATAAGCAGAGATAAGAAAGAGTGTCTCTTTCCCTCCAGAGCAATAAATATCTTTTATTGAAAAAACTAGAAAACTATTATCAGTAATATTCCCCAAATTTTTTTACTAGAATAATAGTTTATGTTATTCTTGGATATAAACATATTTTAATTGACAAGGGAATCAATTTATGTGTTAGTATATTATCCATGTTATTCATAAACTTTATTTTAATATTTAATTTATTTTTATTTCCCAAATTAGTAAAAGATTTTATTCCATTTCTAAATTTTGTTTAAATCTTATGAAAATCTTGCCTTCATGAATCCATTCAAGTTGCTTAATCATATTCTTATTATTTCCCTGCAATTACCTAGGAGTTGGTTGCAATGTACAACTGAACTAACGTAAGTCACTATATTCATAATGCACCTACTTTCCATCTCTTTCAGGCTAAAATATGCATTAGAAAAATTTCTTTCACACTGGTTAATCAAAAGAGAATACATTGAAGTATGCCTAGGAAGGTCTATTCTTAATGTATTATATCTGTGCTACTTATTTTAAGGCTTTAATGATATACATACACTCACATACACTGATGTATATTTGTATGTAAATTTCTAATTAAGATTCTCAGTTATTTCCCTGTCATAAGCAATACATAACAGAGAAAGGAGTACTTCATCCAAAATCACCTGCAGTTTAATATTTATGAAATGGGATTGATGGATAAATGATTTTCATTACCAATGACTTTTTGTCCATTACTGAATGTTGATCCTGGCTAAACCTAAATATTTGGAAAATAATTCTTCCAGTGAACTTATACAATTGCTCCAATAGAATTTGACACAATTATTTTTAAAACATTGGACCTCATCAATTGTTATTTTTAAGGTTAATATCAAAGTGATCTCAGATTTTTTTGGTCTTTATTGTGTTTATAATATATTAGAGATATGCTCTGAGAATTTATGTGTTAAAAGAGAAAGACAGGGCTGGGATCATAGCTCAGTGGTAGAGCACTTGCCTCCCACATGAAAGGCACTGGGTTTGATTCTCAGCACCACATAAAAATAAATACATAATAAGATGGTGTGTCCATGTACAACTAAGAAAAAATTTTTAAAAAAGAGAAAAACAAATATTTAATTTGACTCAATAGGTAAATAGCCTCAATTTGGTTTTAGCTATTTCATTTTCATGGACAGCACAAAATATATGAATTATTATTTATTAATTGATGATGTTATACTTTAATATATATACCATAAATCAGATATTTATTAAGAGATGTTTATGTCTTTCTATTTGCTTTGTGAGACAAGAGATTGAATAAGGACAGCCTTTGAGTGGGAACACTTACTGCTGCTAAGTGTGAAATTCTTCCTCTAGAAAGACTGTAATTTGTGTTAGTTGACCCATAACTTTGTAGGTTAGTGGAATCTCTGCTGCCACCACATCTCTGCACTCCATGGTGTTCTGACTCAAGGTTAGCACTATCTCTTAGTCATGCATTTTCTATTTGATTGAACAATACTGGGACATACGAAAAGATTTAAAATGAACCCCAACTCTACTGAAACATGAAAGCATTTGCCTAGAATTTTAAGAAACATTTTATTATGATTAGCTCTAACACTCTAGGATTAATTGCATTCAGGATTCAAAAAATATCTGAGAGTCCATTACTCATATGAAGAGCTTTTAGACTGGTGTAAGTAAGAAATGTAGTATAGCTAAGAATGCCTGCCAGGGGTCCTTGGACAATTTGCTTCCCACTGTGTCTCATGATGCTGTGGTAAGGACTAAGTGACTGAAAGCATGTAATTTCTTAGAGCACGCCTGGGATTTGTAAGTACTCAATAAAGGTTAGCTATATTATTATTGTTGTTGTTATTACTACTACTACTACATGCAAAAGAATGAATTTTACTAAAGTTCCATAAAGACCTCATGATATAACAGATTACAAGAATATCATCTAATTCTAAACTCTATCATTAATTCATGACTGAAATTTTTATCCATGTTGATGTTAATGTCTGTTTTTCTATATCTAATAAAAAATTACACAATATCCAGTCACAATTATCTATAGTTGGATTGTTCACATTACAGATTATTTATAATGAGGTTTTAATCTCAGGCTGACTTTTGCTCAACATGACATCCATCTTCATCTGATTCTAGTTGATATAAGCAGGGAATTCAAAATAACTTTGCTATTACTCTAGCTGAATGTATTTATTCTAGCATTCTCCTGAAATTATACATAGTATATTCTAAAGGTAAATGTAAACAATTTGAAGAGTAAGATGTTACTACTATCTGATATTATCTTGAATAACGAAGAGGCTAATAAAATAAAAATGTTATTACCAATGTTTTTATAAATATATGGAAACATCAAAATAATATACTGTGACCAACTAATAACAATTAATTTTTGATAATAATCAGAATTAATTATATAAATATATGTACATATGTATGTATGTATATATATGTACATATATATACACACACACATATGTGAATGAAGAAAGCGTGTTTTTTATTCACAGTAATTAAAATTTTAAATAAGCATTATAATTTTCTTACTACGTTAAGTAAAAAGAGCCAATCAAAAAGAAAACATATTCCATGATTCCACTATATGAAGTCTCTATGAGGTAAATCTACGAAGACACAAAATATATTTTTGGTTGTCTAGGGCTGAAGGACATGTGAGTGGAGATGAAAAGTGACTGTTATGGTGATTAAAATGTTCTAGAATATTAATATGGAAATGCTGCAAAACTATGAATCTATTAAAATTATTGTATTATTCCATTTCTCATTACTGTAACAAAATCTCTGAGATTAGGTAACCTTATAAAGAAAAGTGGTTTATTTTGGTTCCTGTTCTGGAGGAACAGTGTCTAAGGGCTGTATTTGGCAATGGGCTTCTTGCTGGAAGAGTCCTGAGGCAGCACAGGACATCATGCAGCACGATGCAATGCAGGGGGTATGCATGGTTATGTGTGTCTCTTCTAGTTTCTCTCCAAGAATTTAATCATGGAGGCTACACATAATGACATCATCTAATTCCAATCACATCCCAAAGGCCTCACCTGTAAGCCATAAATAAAACTTCCACCTTCCCAGTCAAGCCTTGGGTGGCACCAAAAACATATTCAAACACTAGCAACTAATACAATAGAACTTTCCATAAATTGAAAAATAAATTAAAAAATCCTGAGAAAATGAGAGATCTCAATTAAACTGGACTTTCTCATCCCCTTAAGGTGAAGATGTGTGTTCTATACATTCTTACTTTTTAGTTATTATTATTATTATTATTATTATTATTATTATTTTGTTTTGTTTTTGTACAGGGATTGAACCCAGGGCATTTAATCACTAAGCCACATCACCAGCTCTTTTATATTTTTTATTTTGAGACAGGCTCTTACTAAGTTGCTTAGGGCCTCACTAAGTTGCTGAAGCTATCTCTGAATTTGTGAACATCCTATCTCAGCTTCCTGAGTTGCTGGGATTACAGGCATACATCACTGTGCCTGTCTGTTCTGTACTCTTACAACAGGAAAAGGGAAGATGTCTGTCTGTTATATTAGGTAGCCAAATACCTTTGTTTTGAGGCTCAACACAAATAGGTACTAAGCTAACTTAGAATAAAGATATAAACATAGAATAGTAAAGATGAAAAATTGGAAACCAAGCCTCTATTATCAGTGATTCTTCTTTGAAAACAAAGCCTGGATTTTTTACCAACAAATTTAATCAATAAGGTTGTATTTGTTAATGTGTACAATGGAGAGTATGTCAAAATTATAGAAACTATGAATATCACCATAATCCATTGCCCTATATGAGCCCACTGAACATTTTCTCTAGGCTTATTACTTAGGTCACTGCTGTGTATACACCAAATCTTTTCTCTACAAAATGGGCACCAGGAAATTATTTACCAAAACATATTTGCAGGTTTATGTTATCAAGATGCTCTGGATAATATACATACATGGTTCTTGCTCTCAGACACTTACATTTATGATGTATAGAAGGTAAGTGAATATTCCAAGTTATGGTAGAATGCTACTAGAGATACATCATAGAATACTCCCTACAATAATAATAATAAAAAGAAAGACTGAGAAATTACTTGAATGGCTATTGAAGAATTCACACACATTTTTTGCTTCCCACTGAAAGATCTTTGTTGGATTTATCCAAATGGCTCTCTTCTTGCTTGTACCCATTCTTTTCCCTGCACATTCTCCCAGATATTTCCAAAACCCTGAGTACAGCACAGATAATTAACTCCAGAAATAAAAAAAATCAAATAGTCATTTCCATTATGAAATACAAATACATCATAATTGAATTTCAATTGTTAGAATAACTTACAAAATAGCTAAGAAGAGAGATGAAGTCATAAAATTTTTAAAAATGCAATAAAGAATTTGTTTTCCATATTTCCATTCATGAACTACAATTCTTTTATTAGTGAAAATACTTATAATCAAAAATAAATGTGAATGAAATAAGCAATCCACTAGTTAATATTAATATATTAATTTAAAAATGGGAAAACATTTTACATACTAAAGATAGTTTGCCAAATTTAGTTTAATTAAAAAAATAAGAATATTTGAATGTGCTTTTATTACCTGTTTTACTTTATCTTCATTTTTAAATTTTATAATTATTTGACAGGTTTACTTCTATAACATACAATCAATGCAAGTAAATTGTGAACTGTGTTTTAATTAGTTTGTGTAATTAATCCACTATAATTCACATGGCTCCCACATGTAATACAATTTGGCTTTTATTCAAAGGGGATGCTGACTTAAAATGTTAATTTAAACATACTGACTAGATTTATCAGGTTGTTTCCATAAGTGAGGAGAGAGTGTGAACAGTGGATATATTTGTCATAGCCTAAGTTTGACTATACTCATCACTTCTGAACCATGTGAATTAACAAGGGCTGCATGATATCCCTGTACCTCAATTTCTCTTCCTAAAATGAGTATGATAATAATGCCTTCACCAGATGATCCCTATACTTGTTATAGTTCTTAGGCTAACAGATAAGTTAGTTATAATTATATTTTTTAATTTTAGAAGGGAATGATGTACAGGGAACACTAAAATTTGAACAGAGAATAGCATTATGTATTATGAGCTTAAAATTTTATTCAAATTCTATTTCTTCCAAAGTATAGGTGAAGGGTTTTGTCCTCTGTGTGGTCCACACAACTCCTTTTGGCCAAAGTGATAACCCCCCTAGCTAAATTACCAGCAAGAATTATCCTACACCTTCCTAGCTGATAAAGCAACTGATCATTAATATTATGCATATTTCTTATGCTATAACTTGACATCTTACTTTCGTCTTATCTCTCCAAATAAAGGGTGGGTGAATTCTTGAGGACAGAGACCTTGTTCTGCTTTTCCTGCTAACTTCCATAGCACCTTGCAGACTGCCCTGCATGGAATGGAAGCCTATGATTATAGCTTCAAAAACAGATTCTTTTTTTTTTTTTTTTTAAGACATAATCCACATTTGCAGTTTTATTTCTGACTAAAATTTTAAAGCAAAAATATAAGTAATTTTCGTTTGGAATTATGGTTTACAGATATATCATTTCTGTTTATTTTTTTTAAATTTAGTTTCAATTAACTTTTTAAAAGTTTATTTTAAACCTACATGTGACCCTAAACATGGAACTCTGTATCTGCTTTGATTTGGGTAACTCAAGAAATACTTATTAATATTATTGGTATTATTTCTAATATTTTGTTGAGCATGAGCAGGTAATCCTATGCATGTTGACCCAAAAAATTATTAAGTCCATTCTAAACTGAATAATAGAAAGGAACTATACCATGGGGCTGCATTAGGTCTTTTGCTTTTATACCTGTAAGTAAATCTAAAGGTGCTGCTATTGTTTGTATTGTAATTGATAGGCCTATTTATTCCCTCTGTAATGGCTTTAGCAACTTTTTAGGGCTATTTTATATTCTTAACGGAGCCTCCAAATATTTGATTTGTTCAGCAGTGGCCCTGTAAACTGTCACCATGTTGTATGGGAGTATTCATGAAGTATTCCACTGTGGAGCTATTCTGAGCTCTCCAGTAAATACTGTGGATTATTTAAGCAGTTTTTATATATTACATATATTTGTACATTTTATGTGGTTATACATATTTGTAAGTTTTCAAAAGAATCATTTTGTTTACTTGAACAGTTCAAGTTTATTGGGAAATAAATATTTATGAATGTTTTAAACCATGTTATAGACTATATGAATGCTCTCTTAGTTACTTAGCCCCAAACCCTTAGAAATTTCTTTACTACCCATGATTACACATTTTATTTATGCTAAGTGTTTTGCAAATATCAATTTTGTAAAAGTTTTTTTCCAAATAATAATAATAAGGACATGTAGGTAATAATTTACATTTGTTTTTAGAATTATATTGAAACTTTCATTAAAAAAATCACATAGGTTAGTGAAGCAATCATTTCTAATTAGGAATAATTCAAAGTTACTAGAAAGTGAGAACTTTTAAAATGTTTTGTTTGCTCTTTTAAGCCATAAGCTGACTACTGAGCTTCATTCATTTGCATGAATATTTATTGTATGCCTATTTTGCTGCAGGCAACTGTGCTAGAAAAAATAAAGATAAAAATGAAAAAGATATTCAACACTCATACTTGCTGTTTTTGTTTAAATACTTTCTTATGACTGAAGTTATCATTAAGAGTTTCCTCCTTCATTTTTATTTTACATAGCATAGTAAGTTTCTTTTACTGTGATCTCATTTAGGTCACTATCTATTCTTTTATTTCTAACACTTAGCCTGGTTTCTGGTACAAGGTAGGCATTTAATAAGATTCAATCAATGAATATCAATTTGGTGAAGAGAACAAATTCTCCTAGCTATACCCTGAGGAAAGCATGGCTATCTGTATAATTTTTTTTTTTCTTTTGAGAAAAAGGAAAAAGAAGGTTTATTGCCTTGCTAGCAAAGGAGAAACACAGAGAACTCCTGTCCCAGAGGCTGTGATTCTTCCCATCAGCAAGAACAGGGGGCTTTTAAAGAGATGATTCAAAGCCTCATTCCACATGTTCTCTGTTGGAGTTGTAATTCACTTGTTAATTTGGGAGACAGTCATTTCTGAGATCTTCTGGTATCATCTCCAATGTCTGGATTACTTCGTTATCTGTATAAATATTATAAAAAAATAAACTGAGGAATCAGAATAAGGGGAAATATGTAAAATCTCATCATCTGAGAATTTAAATAGTTAAGTTTTAGATTGATTAATACTTCCCATTCTTCAGTAGAAAATATGCTGTACTACCATATTAGTCTTCTGATTTCCTAAAATCAGGCAGATGTGACCTCTGAGACATAAAATAAAGGCAATTTAAAAGAAATGATGAGAGCACAACCAAAAATAAATTCATTTCAATTTTTAAAATTTGTGAATTCCTGATATTAAAATAGAGTCCATTTCTGTGGCAATTTTCAGACGTTAATTTTATTATTGACACTTAGTTCATATAAAATGATATGGTGTGGTACATTTAGCTGGTCGGGACTCAGTGAGAGCTCATGCTAATGAATCATCATATTGATTCCTGTTGGATTCATTTGCTGTGATTTATTCCCTGTGGACAGACTTGAGCTGTAATTCTGGTTAATTTCTATTAAATGTAATAAAATGAATCACATAAACTAATTGCTGCTTGACTATGCTCATCATGAATAAAGAGAAAATACAATATTAAAATGTGCTTTTTTTCTCAAATTAATTGTGCCAGACAGAAATAGTGAGATCACAGATGAGTTCAGCTCAATTTGAATGAAATTTTAAATAATTTGTTACTCAATTATGCTAAGGACATTGATATTTATGGTAGACTACCATTTTAATATATAGTAATGCATTGCATAGACTTTTAGATAAATATTTACAATTAAACTCTAGAACACAGAGCTTACTTTAAGACATCATTTTTATAACATCACTTAAGATTTGGAGTTATTTTCTATTGCTCAATGATGTCGGTTGAATGGTTGTTCCTTCAAAAAATTAATGTTGAACTCTGAAGTCCTAGTTCTTGTGAATGTGACATTTGTAAATAATGTCTTTGCGGTTGTAGTAAGCTGAGACAGTTAGGGTGGGTCCTAATCCAACATATGTGGTGACCTGGTAAGAAGAGGGAAACGGGACACACACGGGGAGAATGCCCTGTGATGACAGCAGCAGAGACTGGAACAGTGCAGCTGAAAGCTAAAGAGCATGAAGGATCAACCATCATCCAGTGAAGCCACCAAGGGGCAAAGAAGGATGACGAGGAACTGAAACTCTGCCCAAACCTTAACACGTTCACTTCTAGCCCCTAGAACTGTGAGACAATAAATCGGTTACCTAAAGCCACCCAGTTTGTTGGTGTTGTGTTAAGGCAGCTCTAAGAAATGAATACACATAATTATGGTATTTACAGAATTGGCAAACAAAATGCCACGGCAAAAGCAGCCTGAAACATAAGACTCTCAAAATGGGCAGGGAGAAATAGCCTTCTGTTAGATTTGTTCAATTCTAGAAAAGGGATGATGTGGTCGGCCACAGAGGTTGGCAGAAAACTAATCACTGGGTACTAATTTGTGCTTTTAAAAACCTAAACAAGGTAATGTATTATTTATTCAAAAGGTAAAAAAAAAAAGTTTTATTGTTAATCTTTGGATAAGGATTTTATGTAACATACTATAAAATCTATAGTTGTAAGTTTTCTTTCCATTAATAAACTTAAGTCATTAAACAAGTAAAAAACTTAATGCTCATTTAAAATGGATGACTCAGTTGCAGTGATGACAACCATGAATATACTCAAAATGCATTCTAAATATCAGAAAACATTGTCTTATTTCCATATAGTTAAAATCCATAGATTATATGTACCTTAAACAGAATAGACCTACTTCTTACTGCCAACAAAGATGTCAGAAAAATAGGAGGTCTCCAGAGAAAACTGATTAAAATTAATGCATCTTAGAAGAGTCCAGAAAAATATTTTTACAGGAAAAAAATATTGAAATTATATATACTCTATAAAATCATGATAACTACAAATAACTTGAACATGGGCTAACTAAGTAACTCTCAAAACAAAAGAATATGGGGGCACCCCATAATTGAAAATACAACCACATGTCATTACAATAAAATGAGACATATTCTAATATACCTGGAAGGCAAAGTTGTTTGAGTACACATTATTCCAAAACATTTCAAAATTATAAAACAAGTACAGTTTTAAAGGGGTGTGTGTGTGTATGTATGTGTCTCATATGAGAACATAGAGCAAGAATCATGAACTGACTTTGAGAATAAATATTTGGAGGACAGTCAGATCCTATGGCCATGCCACCTTAGCACTACCATTAGAGGAGACATGCTACAAAGAATTCTCTGTGACTAACTCAATTTCTTCTTCGACTGAAGCAGAAAACTTCCCAAGCACCAGCTGTGCAACTAATGAAGCATCAGGGGAGTGAGCAGATATAAACTAATAATCAAAGCTAGACTCAAAAATCATATATATGTCTAAGTCAACAGTCCTTGGTATTTCGGTATTTCTGTTCCATCAAAAGCACTCCTAGGATCCTCATCCATCACTTTGTACATAAATCCTCCATAATTTACGCTGACCTTGCTAGTGGAAACACATTCTTTGTTGTTTTTGTCCAAGATTTACTTTGCTCTGTCAGTTGGAGAATCGATTTAGGTCAGGGAAGAAATCACCAAACACCTATAGTGAGCCAACAGGCAAAAATTAGACCACCCGGAGTGTGAATGCCAGAGGACACAATACTTTTGCTTTTTCAGAAAATTCAGTGGAAGGTGTGATGCAGAATAAGTCTGTCAAAGTAAATGACTAGTTTCCCAAACATATGTGGCTCGTCAGAGGAACAAAACAGGACAAATCGAAAAGCCAAACTTTCTACTTTTTTATTGACTTATCTGATTTGTTCTCTCAGAGTCACATAAAAATAGGCACTTCTTTTGCCCTGAACTTCATGGCCATTCCCTCTGTGAGAACAACTAAAGACAAATGGGAGGGAGATGGCCAATTGCAGGCTTAGCATCAGGTTGTTTATCTGAAACCAACTGATCTCATTATATCCTGAACAGTATCTGATAGAAAACTTTAGCAAATAGTTCCCACTCATCTCATATCATGGACATGGAGAAAAAACATGTCTTGGTGCACAACAGCACTGAAATCAGTTGATTTGCAATTTTTTTGGATGATAGCAAGTTTCTAAACAGCTTTCACCTCCCCACCCTGAGATATTTGACCTCACAGAGTGCTCAGAAGAATGTGCCAGCTACAGAAAGGTGACTGAATTCTACCTGAAAGAATTCATCACTTCCAAACAAGATCATTGCTAAAGCAATTACATTTTCTCTCTTTTTTTTCCCCATTTCTTATCACAGTAGAGTCACATTTAGCTTCCTATCTGAACTCTGAAATTCTACTGCTGAAAGAGAGTCAATCATACACTAAAATTCTGTCACCTCTCAAATTGCAAAAACCATTTCATTTCATATTTCCCTTCAGGAATCATTTTTTAAAAACTGTATGGCCTATTTTAATTTTTAATTTTGTCTTCAGTATTTACATCAATATCCAGTAAGCATAAATCCAATACTTAGTTGTATTTAATCTCTCCCACCCAAAAGATTTAAGTTAGATCTCAAATTTTCTCTTTTACACACACACACACACACACACACACACACACACACACCTCTCTAAATTCATTGTTGCCTTATGTGTAACAATCATCCCTTAGATCCTTTCTGTTACTCTCTTACAAATGTGATTACAGGACTGATGCTGTTATCTGACTGAGAGGAAAGCACATCAAACTCACAGGAACAAACACACAAGCACATTCACAAAGAGTTAAAAGTTAGTTAATTGTTACAAATATGTTTCTTCCTAAAAAGAAATGCAAACTCATGTTAGTTTCAGATTTAAAAATGAAGTTGATTCATATACCTCCAAAATAAGTGACAATAAATCTGAAAGTTTAATGCTGCATATCTCATTATCTTGTGATTTATCCCTTTGTGTTCTCAAACATTTTATTAATTCATCATACATTAATTTGGAAATAGAATAATTTTGATTTGGTAAACTGCTAAGCAAATAAACATGCTCAAATAACTTTTAATGATTAATTGTGTTAACTTAAAAATTAAGGACATTAATTGTAGGCAATATATCATTTCTACAACATATTTTGCATCACATATGAACTGGAGCTTTTCTTAACCATAAAGCTATGTGTGTACTGATTCCAGATTTGATGAATACATTTGAATAAACCTGTTTTACAAGAGCATAAAATTTAGAAAGAAGAAAAGAAAGTACAATTGAGAAAACACCTGTACTTATCAAATACTAAAATCAGCTATAACAATCAAGCATGTATTTTTTCCATGACTTTAGCTTTAAGATGGGAAAATAGAATAAAAGTAATCTTTAAGCCATAGTTGTATCTGAAAGTGCAGAAATAAACAATTATTCAGAAAGCATATTAAAATAGTCTACCACACACAAAATTATAAAAAATTCAAATTAAAACTATATAGACATATTAAGATTTTACCAACCAAATGGGTAAAGTTATAAATAAAATAACAATAGACTTATTTGTAAAAATATTTCCAAACATGCAATCTTACTACTTCAGGTAAAAGTATACTTGTTTTTTAAGAAGACATATTGAGAATGTATTTTTTTTTTTTTTTTTTTTTTTTTTGTGGTACCAGGGATTGAACTCAGGGGCACTCGACCACTGGGTCACATCCGCAGCCCTTTTTTGTATTTTATTAGAGACAGGGTCTCATTGAGTTGCTAAGTGCCTCGCCATTGCTGAGGCTGGCTTTGAACTCGCGATCCTCCTGCCTCAGCCTCCCAAAGTGCTGGGATTACAGGCGTGCGCCACTGCGCCCCGGCTGAGAATGTATTTTAAGAACACATATTAAGTATATTTGATTTTTAAGAACACATATTAAGGATACTTGCACATTTTTAACTCGGCAATCCCATTCTTGGGAAATAATTTTAAGAAAATTCCCAACAATAGAGGGATAAAATTAATTTATGTCACATTCATATAATGTAATTTTGTTTTGACATTTAAAAGTCATCTTTCAGAGGCATATTTGATATCAAGGAGAATGTTGATAATGAAATAAACTATTTTACAAAGCATAATTAAATTGAATGAAGAGCATGAGCTTTATTTTATTATCACACTAGAGATAATCAACTAAAAAAACCAAAAAGATACTGAATAGCATGATCAAGAAGCAGTTTTTCATTGATTCAAATCTATTCTCAAGAAGTAGACATTGTTGATGCCATTCTAACTTACCTAAAAGTTAAATCTTGAAGTATATTGTTTTTGAAAAATGTAAGTTTGACTAATAAAATTCTTTTCATAATGTATCTTTCCTATTCTATATAGAATGTTCATCTTATTGCTCTACAGAATTGGAATCTAACAATTTCTGATTTTATCTCAGCCATTTGTGTACATTTTTGTTGCTAATCATGGAATATTATTTTTATTTTGTCAAAGTACTATCTTTAATAAATATTTTATTAGTAGTACATAAAAGCTCATATATTTGGCTAATTGTAGATGATGAATGCTGATAAAGAGGGTGAAGTTTATGTGTGTGTGTGTTTTTCTGTATAGCGCCATTGTAGTCAAGGCAACAAGTATGTATTTGCAGCAAGTACATAGAGTTTAGAATTGGTATGTATTTTGAATCATTTTACCCAAGAGTATGAAATATTTGTGAAACCACTAGGTATATAAATACACGGTTTTCTGCTAATACTTCTCCAACATCCTTCTGAGCTACTGAATATCTATGGAAATATTAATATTTCATAATTATGTAAGGTAATGGATTCAGAAACTATTGACTTACTTGGATTTTTTTCTAAATCTTTTCCTTTTTCACCAATGGGATATTTGAGCTACACTTTTACAATGGAGTACAATTATTTAGGTAATTGTTTTCTTGGTTACTAGGTTAGTATTATCACAATTTTCTGGGAGCTTACTAGAAATGGAAATTTTGGGGTCCTATGCAGATGTATGAATCACAAATCATGTGACAAAGACTCAGAAATCAGTGCTTTACTACCAAGTCTTTCATGTGATTGTGATGGACACTAGGTTTTCAGCACCACTGTTCTAAGCTACAGAAAGTTGTTGGACTTTCTACATCTATTGCATTTATTGTCTTTCCACCTCAGAGATAAGTTTATGGGTTGAAGATCAAGAAGTTATTCATTACCAATACAATCAATTCAAGTCAATATTTCTGAATAATCTATAATAGATTTTGCATAGCACTACAAATAAAGCCTTGGGTTTTTAATAACAAAATATAGTTAAAACAAACAACACAATGTTACCAGGATTCCTCTTAGGAAGGAAAATCATTTGAGAGATATATGGACAAATTCCTTAAGAAGAAGGTAAAATATGAGGAAACATTCAGAAAAAGACAAGAAACAAAGATGTACATAAAGTCTGATGCAAATATAAAAAAAATTTAGACAATGAGATAGATTTTTAAAAGAGTGAATAAAAAAGCAGGAAAAATATTAGAAAAAATAGTCAAATTATCATAGATAATGAAAAAATAATCAAATGACTTTTGGGAACAGATACATATTGCAATGAGAATATATTGTAGAACCTTTCATCTTCCAAAACTTCAATAAAACCCATTTACATATCCAAACACCATGTTTTGTATCAGTGAATTTAAGAAAACTTTGAAAAAGATAGATTGGGAAATGTAATTATAAACTACAAGAACAAAGGCATTTTTAAGGGCTATGAGGCAGAACAATGAAGAGAAAAAGTGGTAGCCATTAGCAGAATAGAGGCTCCAAGGAAGGCAGGTGGTAAAGTATTGAATAATGGAGGACAGTTAGCTACTCCAGCCATTAAAAAAAGAAAAGAAAAGAAAAAGAAAGAAAGAAAGAAAAAGAATTAATGGAAATGACTGAAATTAAAGAGGCACAATGTTTTTCCTGTAATACCCTATAGAAATCTGGAAAGTAGATTTGACAAATTAAATCTGATGGACAGTAAAAAGGCTGAAAACAAGACGATCAAAGAAAAATATGTCCATCAAAAACACTCCTCCAACACCCTTAACAGAATTACAGGCAGTCAGTTCAGACCTACTCTTTAAAAAACACAGCAAAACCAAAATAAAATATTCTGTTTTGAATAACAATTCAGGAGAAAATGCAACAGCTATTAGTGACCTCAGTGCTGTTCCTATCTTCAGAGATTCTTAAGCTCTTTGGAAAAGGAAGAAGAAGAAGAAGGGGGTGGGGGGAGAATGGACTGGGGATATAGCTCAGTTGGTAGAGTTCTCGCCTCACATATACAAGGCCCTGGGTTTAATCCCCAGCACCACAAAAATAAATAAATAAATAAATAAATAAATAAATGAAAGTAACTGTGATAAAAAATAGAACGTATTATGAGTTTGAGGATTAAGTATTCACTGACTCACAAGCTCAATGAAAAATATTTTAAAAATACAAATATCTAACTACATTTTGTTTATACCATATTTTAGAGCAGAAAAAAATATTCCTTATGCTTTAGATATGAGGTATTTCTCAAAAGTTTATGTGTGAGAAACAATGCAAAAAAGTTTAGAGGTGAAACAACTATGTTATAAAAGTCTTAACCTAGGTAGGTGACTGTTGACTGGAGCAGGTAGTCACCGGGGGCATGCCTTTATGGCTTATTTTTTGTCTTTGTTGAGTGGAACTCTCTGTGCTTCCTGGTTGTCATATGCTGAGCTGATTTCCTCCCCCATACCCTTCTGCCATAATATTCTGCTTCACTTCAGACCCAGAGCAATAAAGTTGGCCATCTACAGACAAAGACCTCAAAAACTGTAAGCCCCAAATATGTTCCTCTTCTAAAGTTGTTCTTGTCAGATCTTTTGGTCACAGTGATTAAAAAATAGACTAAAACAACTCTAAACTTTTCCCACTGAAAAATGACCCAGGTTATTTACAAGGACACATCAACATGGTTGGTATTATTCTCATAAGTAATACTGGATTCTATAAGACAAGACAATGACTTCAAATACCTGAGGGAAAATTACTTTCAATCCCTACTATAGACACTATACTAAATTACCCATCAAGGATGAAAGTAGACTGAAGTGATATTCATATATCCTAGGACTCAAAATTGTATCTTGCATGCACCATTACCTAGGAAATTACTTGAGGATATATGCCAGTAATGAAATACTATTAGAAGACATGGTTAATAAATGAAGGATTTAATAGGAAAAGTCAAATGATAAATTTAAGTTCAGTTATTAGAAATTTTTCAAATAGTGTAACTGAAGAATCAATATATACAAAACCAACTATATTTAGTTGTAATATAATCTATGAAAAGGAGACAGATATGACGTATTTTGAAGATAAATTTTGTAAAGATAATTGGACCCCATGTTATAAATGGTCTAATAGTTAGTGAGTAGCAGCTGAAAATTAATAGCATACACCAAAATGTAAACTTTGCATTTTCTAAAGTTTGATTAGTCTCATATACAGTAGGAAAAAAAAATACTGTTTTCCAAATAAAGCATCTGTCAATGACCATGAATTAATATAGACTTTTAAGAAGGATTATAATAGATCAGAAAGATTGACAATATTCTCTTGTTAGTTTTGGCATCACAGTTATTCAGTAGCTCAAACAAGTATGAATACCTAATTATCATACTGTGATTTGGCCATCTCAATTTATAGAGATTTAGAAATAGAATTAGTGTAAAATACTTGGAAATTAATTATTTATCTTATGAAAATAATTCAAAGGAAATTTGGATTGACTTCCTAGAAAAGATGATTTATTTACAGGATAATACATAAGAAAAAAAATTAGACAGGAAGTACAAAAAATTTATTACAATCACCCATAATTAAGACAATAAACATGGATGAAATGAAAGTTCATAAGTAAACACAAATCCCATAAGATCAATCAATTGTTGGCCTGGTGCTAAGATGATTCAAGGCAGGCAACACATTGTTCTGGAACAACTGAATCTTTACATACAAAGCAAGGAAGCTGGATCCTTTCCTCACACCATATACAAACATTAACTCATAGTGAATGAAATATCTTAATGTAAGAACTAGAAACATACAACTCTGAGAAGAAAACATGGGGGAATATCCCATGTCCTTGGATTTGGTAATTTTCTTTTTAGATACGACAACAAAAGCATGAGCAACAACAACAAAAAATAGATAAACTGGACTTTATAAAAACCAATATGTTTTGTATATCAGAGGACATGATCAAGAAGGAAAACAAGAAAGGTGAGTACAGAGTGGGAGAAAGTACTTACATATCATATATCTGACAAGGATCTGGGATACAAAATGCATAAAGAAACCTCACATCATCACAACAAATGAACAAAAGACCTGAATAGCTATTTCTCCTAAGGAGATAGATAAATGATCAACAAATACATGGAAAGATATGCAACATCACTAGCCATTAGGAAACCCAAATGTCAACAATAAATGATACTACTTTTCACCTACTACGATGACTATAAAAATCAAATTACTGAAAACAAACAAAACTTGCATGTTTGGTGAAGTTTCGATAAAGATAGTATTCTCAAAAATGAGTAATTTAAAACAATACATCTTCAAATGTTAACATATTAATCATGGCCAGAGAGAAAAATAGATAAGGCAATGTAAGAGCTTTAATTCAAGGCATAAAAATACTAATGAAATGGAGACAGAATTACGATCTTGAATGAACTGAGTTTTCAAATAACAAATAAAAGACCTATAAAGTTGAAGTTTGTGAGAAAAAGAGGAAGATTCTCAAAGTAATAGGATGTCACTATCTACTAGTTTTACATTGTCAAGTGCTAGATGGTTTCATGAAAAAAGTTTTCACAATATTAAAATATGTTGCTGGTCTCTTTCTATTTCTTCTTTTTTAAAATTCATGTTACAAACCTCAGAAAATAATATAAATTTAAAAATGACACATAACTCTACTACCATGAAAAAAAGGCATCATATTTAATGACATTACTCATATTTATGAACAAATCTCAGATGATGCCTTAGCATAAAATGTTTCTATTGTTAAACTATGCAAACATTTAATCAATTTGTAAAGCAATGAAGCCTCACTTTGCTATTAATTATTTGAACTATTATACAAACAGACCATATTAGTGTCAAATGTGTTTCATAAAATGGTTTTTGGAAGATCACAAAATACAAGTCACAATTAGAACAAGACAAAAGACAGCAAAATGCATTTTAAAATTTAAAAAGTGAATTTGTTTTGTATAAAATATTTAAATCCACACTTTTTTTCTAGTAAGTCTCATTTAAATTTCTACAATAAGAAAAATCTGTTGAGGTCTTAGGTTGTTTTTATTTATTTATTTTTTTAATAAAACTGCTATCTACTCATTCTTTGGAGCTATTAAAACTAAATTTGCAACTCGCTTTGTAAATGAACAATCCACATTTTAAAATGTGCACAAGTATATATTTGCATAATGTTAGAGAAAAAAAAAAAAGAACAGTGCTTCTGCACTACAGATGAATACAGCACCCTCCTGACTCAGATGCTCCCTCCACTTACATGGGATCAGTCCAGAACTAAGCACAACACTCCTTCTGAAGATCTAGATGGTGGCAGTTTAAAGTGTAACCAATGACAAAATACTTAAGATTGCAGCAAAAAAGAACAAAGAAAAAGTATTTATTTTATTTTTCATTTGGTGTGAGAGTTGCCATAGTATTTAATGGATTAAATCATTCTAACTTTTACCCAGAAGTTTGGTAGAATTTTATGGAGACAACTGGAGGGAAATGTTACAGAATTACTATGAAACTTTTGGTCAAATAAAAAATAAATTTGAAAAACTTCAGTCACTCAGCCTAAACCTTACATTCTAGTATTGTGTGATGGCTTTTCATTTCTTAAGTATGCAAAACTGTCAACCACAAGACTGAATCTCTGAAATCTTAAATCCAATCATAGTCTCAAAAAGAGATTCCAGGTAGAATCCAATATTCAAATACATTATATATATGTCATATATATATATGTCATATATGTACATGACATATATATTACATATATATGTATATTACAAATATCTGTATATATACATATATAAATATATACACACACATACACACACACACACACACACACACACACATATATATATATATATATATATATATATATATATATATGCCAAATATCTGGGAGTGGGAGTGTCCATCTTAAAAGGGATGAATTTAAACACACTCCTCTAAAATTGCTCTGGTTTGCACTCCCATTAGAAAACTGTGGGGTATGGGAATTAGTTTATAATTATTCTGCCTATGTGTGTGTGTATGTGTGTGTGTGCACGCACACACGTGCTTCTTAGAAAGTCATTTTAGTGGTTATCATATCTCATTTTATGGTTTTAATTTGCATTTGCTCAATGAAAAATAAAATTGAACATATTTTTTGATGCCCATAATGAGGTGATGATTCAAGTCTTTTGACCTTTGTAAAAATCATATTGTCTGTTTCATGTGGATCACAAAATTTTACATATTTTTTGGGGGGTATACCAGGGATTGAACTCGGCACTCAAACAATGAGCCACATCCCCAGCCCTATTTTGTATTTTTTATTTAGAGACAGGGTCTCACTGAGTTGCTAAGCTGAGCTGCTTGCTGTTGCTGAGTCTGGCTTTGAACTCCAGATTCTACTGTCTCAGCCCTCATGAGCTGCTGGGATTACAGGCATGCGCCACTGTGCCTGACAAAATATTTTGAATAAGTATCCTTTGACAGCTATATATTGATTATTTCCTCCAACTTTTAAATTCTTAACTTTTTTTTTTTTTTCTGAGAAGAAACATTATCAATTTTTTTCATGGTTAGTACTTTTTTGTCTCTGACTATGAAATCTTTTCCCACCTCCAAAGTCAAGAAGATATTCTATTGTATTTTTGAAATCTATGTTTCCATTTTTAGGTTAGGTTAATGATGTATCCTGAATTAACTTCATGTATGAAAAGAAGCAAGAAGACATCATCCATATGCTTTATGTAGCTGCCCAGTGATTTAAGTATTATTTAGTGAAAAGGCTTTCCTTTCCCAACTGAATTGAGTGTCTTTGTCAAAAAAAAAAAAAAAAAAAAAAAAAAAAAAAGCCATTGATCATGTGTATATCAGTAAGTTTCTTGACTGTATTATGTTTCAATGACCTGTGCTTTTGGCAGTAACATATCTTGACTACTGTAGCATTACAGAATATCTTGAAATCACAAAGCTTATGTAATCAAAATTTGTACTTAACAAATGTTATTTTGGTTATTCTACACACCATAATATAAATATATGTAATATATATATACATCACAAATAGTAATATGTATTATTGTACTTTTGTAATCTTCAGTAGTTGTTTCATAGATTTCTTGGGGATTTTTAAAACAGTATTATGTAGTCAGAAAGTAAGGAAGATTCTACTTTTATCCTAATATCTGTATCTCTTATTATTTTCTTGCTGAATTACACTAAGAGTTCCAGTATTTTTAGGATGATAAGTAGCATAGTAAGAAGAAATCTTGCCTTGGTGACCATCTTGTTTCTCCCATTAAATTTGAAATTATCTAGTTCTAGGGTTTGCATAGAGGCTCTTCATAATATTCTGAAAGTTCTCTTGTATCCCACCTTTTTAAAATATAAATGAGTTGTATCATTTTGTTCTGCATCTTTTGAGATAATAAGCTTTATTCTCCTTTATTCTGTTAAAATGATGAATTAGATGATTTAATTTCAAATGTAAAACAAATATTGCAATCTTAGGAAAAACTTCATTCCATCATGATTGGCATTGCTTTTTATAAATATCTGGATATAGTTTTGTACTATTTTTAAGAAGTTGCATTTGCATGGTGGTGCTTTCCTATAATCCCATTGGGTCTGGAGGCTGAAGCAGGAGGATCATGAGCCCAAAACTAGCCTCAGCAACTTAATGAGGCTCTCTCTGGACATCTCAGTGAGACCCCGTTTCTAAATAAAAAAGGGTTGGGGATGTGACTCAGTGTTTAAGTGCCAGAGTTTCAATTCCTGATACTAAAAAAAAAAAAAAAAAAAAAAAAAAAAAAAAAAAAAAAAAAAAATTTGTATTTATTATGTTCATAGTGTAAATATCTGTAATATCTTCACTGTCATGTCTTTATTAGGTTTATGTACCAGAGTTATGTTGTTTCGTGAGATAGTGGGAAATATTTTCTTCCCTTTTTTTTTCTTCAGGTATTGGGACTAAACCCAGGGGCATCTACCACTGAGTTACATTCACAGCCCTTTTTATTTTTTATTCTGAGACAGAGTCTTGCTAAATTGCTGAGGCTGGCCTCAGACTTATGATCCTACTGACTCAGTTTCCCAAGTCACTGGCATTACAGGCTTATGCCACCATGCCTGGCAATATTCCCTTCTTTTACGAATGAAAGGTTTTTTGTAATACATTTTTTTCTCACAATATTTGATGGAACTTATTAGTGCAGTTTTCTACACCTGCGGTTTCCTTTTGGGGAAGTTTTTGAATAGCAAATATAATTTTTAAAGCTGAATATAGCTGTTTAATCATACATTCCTTTTTAGATTAGTTTTGATAAGTTCAATTTTATTTCAAATGAAAGTTAACAATTTAAATTGTTCAATTTATATTTCATTCTAATGTAGCAGAATATTTAAGAGGAGGCTTTTCCTTCAACACACAATAATTATTTTAACATGTGCATTGCAGGAAAAGGAAGACTCAAAATTATCAAAGTATTTTTGCACATTCCACATCACAAATTTCCTCATATTAAGTGTGAAACAACAAAAAAATGTTAAACCAACAACAGAAAAAGGAATCTTACTGGGCTGGGGTTGTGGCTCCGTGGTAGAGCACTCACCAAGCACTTTCGAGGCACTGGGTTTAATCCTCACCACTACATAAAAATAAATAAACAAAACAAAGGTATTGTGTACAATACCAATTTTTTTTTTGTTTTGTTTGAAATGTTTTTTTTTTTTTAATTTTTTTTATTATTTATTTACAAAACAAAGTATAGTATCTTTGTACATACAACTGACAACTACCATTTAAAAAAAATTTTTTTTTTAAAAAAGCAATCTTATCAATTGCCTAAGTCTTCCTTCATAGCTTCATAGTCTAGTTTGCTAATTTAGTTTGAAATATTACCATCTAAAAGAAAGAATAACTTACATTCAAACCAAGCTGTCTCTAAACTTCTTTTAATGACAAGCCAGAATATAAATAAACTTAAATTGAACCATTAAATGGTTATACCTTTTTTATTTATCTACAAAACATTTTATTTACTACCTCTACTTTTAACATACTTTGTACACTTTTAAACATCTAGAAAGACTAGGTGTTTCAAATAAGGACTTAAGTTGGTCCACTATGTACATAGTAGTGTTTAATAAACTACACACATGTAACAATGGTTATATCTGAAATTGTCTTATAAGTAGGATCATTCTGGCATTCTGCCTTTATTTCTTCCATTTCTTTCTCCTTTGTCACATGTGTCACATCTGAGGGTCACATGATACGATATTACAATTTCACTTTCAAAAGTCTGAAGATTGCCTTTCTATGAATTTTAACACAAAGTGTACAAAATGTGTGAGTTTACTAACTCTACTTGTGTCATACATTGGCAACCTCTTTTTTAATACTAAGAGACTAGATATTATAAAATTAAAACTCCTTTGTCCAGTATATATACAATATATACAGTACAGCAAAGTTAAGTGAAATTCATGTTACGGGGTAATAGGTAAGCTTAAATTTTCTAGCACAATCTAACAAAACAACTTTTGAAATTTCTTCCCTCCAACCTCCCTCAACCCAATGACAAGTACACACAGTATTCTGTTAAGAGGTGGTTTAACAATTCCAATCATAGTAATTCCCATTAGTATTTTTAAATATTTTTTAGATGTTGATGGACCTTTATTTTATACATTTATTTATATGTGGTGCTGAGAATTGAACCCAGGGCCTCACACATGCTAGGCAAGTCCTCTTACCATTGAGCCTCAACTCCAGCCCCTCCCATTAGTTTTTAAAAGCTATTTACAAAAAGTTTCAATTCTACCACTTCTACTTTTAAATATATCAAGCACTTCTAAATATATAGAAGGACTAGATATTCCACATAAGAACCTGTCCACTATGCACACAGCACTGAAATAAAACTGCACACATAACAATGGTTATAATCTGAGCTATCTTCTAATATGACTATTTTGTCCTTGAACCTTTCCCTCCTCAATTTCTTCTCTCTACTTTCAGTCAGTGGACAAGTATAGGCATATGTAACACTTAGAAGCAGTTGAACAAATTCATATCCAAAAGTCTTTTACAAAGGACAAGCTTTCCTATGAACTTCAACAAAAAATGTACAAAATGTTCTAATTTTACTAACTACTTTGTCATATACTGGCAACTTCTTCAACATCTAGAGACTAGATGTTGCAAAATTGGGACTTATTTGTCCATTATATACATTATATACACAGCAAAACAAAACGCACAAAACATACAGAAAACTGATGTCTGAAAATGTCCAAGTATGAACACACTAACATATTACCTTTTGAAATTGCTTCCTTCCCACTTTCTACACATCATTGAGCAAGTACAGACAGTACTATACTGCTCACAGAAGGGGTTTAGTTCCATTTTAGTTTAATAGTACCATTCCCAAAAGACTATTTCATATGAATTTTACCAAAAAGATATTTACAAAGCGATATTTTACTACCTCTACTAAATGCTTATACTTTTATCAAATATTTTACATTTAATAATAATCCTTTCAAGATTGGCTGAAGTGTTGGGGCAGGAAGCACATGCCTAATCCCCAAAATATTGCCAAGGGTTGTTTCATGCTGGAAAAATATCTCAGTCTTTAGAAACAGAATAATGTGATGAAAAGTAATTATTCTTTGCAGTCAGATCTGGGTGTGAATCCTACCTTTGTCCTTTCTGGCTAAGTGATCCTAAGTCATATATATTTTTGTCATATCAAGTCTTTTGTATTTATGTAAATGTTATGTAATTAAAGCTATAATGCATTGGAAAGTATCTCTGATGACAAACCATTAATATGTTTCTTCTTTTTAGTGGGAAGCATGAAGGGATAGATGGAAGAAAGGAGGAATCTTGCAGGAGCCCTGTTTGGGGATTGACTTGAATTGCGGTTGACTATGAGCCGTGGAGATTTGGGCATTGTCACCTCCCGTAGTCTCACGGGACTTGTTGCGGGATCTCGAATGACTTGGCCGAAATTGCTGATCGGGTCAGCGCCATTTTAGTGGTGTGTTTGGCGTGTGTTAGTCGTGTTAGAACCAGAGAGAAAAGTTATCAGAATAAAAAGCTGTTTGTCTCCAGTTTGCTTCTGAAGTTTTTCCCGCGGCTCCGTTGCTCCAAGCGCTTCAGGCGGCAACAGAATCTCCAGATTCTCACCAGTAGAATGATTGTGTTAGACCAGAACACAAAAGCTTTTTTCCCCATTTAAGATATTAGAATTCTGATAAGCCCCAAGTCAAGTAAAAACTAAAAAGTACCTCATATTTAATAGACGTTTACTAAATGACCAGTATGAACCAGGCACTTTTACACATTAACTCGGATTAATGAACAAAACATATGAATTAAATATTATTAATATCATTTTATGGATAGAGAAGAAAGTTTAAGAGACAAAATTTCACCCAGGAACTAGAATAACCAATACTTAAGTCTAAAGTTTTGAATTCTAAGTTCAGATCTTCATTAAATATGAAACCATCTCAATTTTAAACTGTGCACTGAATTTGCTCTATCAGTGCACTCAAAAATCTTCAAGAATACAATACCAAATAAATGTTATCATGACTTTTACATACTTACTTATTTCATAGTATATCACATAGTCAATTTTCAAAACTGATCCCTTATTTTGTCAAATCTGTGTTGCAAAAAAATGTAGCCATGCTGAATATACAAACACTAAAGATAAAATGTTATGATCTAACAAACAGAAAATTACTTTTTGTTCTCTTCTGAATTAGTGATTTTATTTTTCAACAGTAATTGTTTATTAGTGGTTTTATTTTTGAGTGCATTCTTTATTGAGGAAGATGGCAGTTTAGAAAATTTAAATCTGTGTTATGCAAAAAAATGTAAGAAAATCAGGAATCTATGAAGAAAGGAATTAAGGAAATAGGTATCGAAATTGTATTTTTTAATCATCATTCAAATCAAAGGCTTTTTAGCAAGGAGCTTGAGGAGACAGTTTATGTCATTCAACAATAATATTAATGGAGATTTCATTTTAGAAAAGCCATTCTTTAAAGCTAATACCCCTATATTTTTAATTCAATTTGAGTTATTTTTATTTTGTGCAGTTTAATAATTTAAGAATTTTAATGTATAATTATGAATTATTTTCTTTACTGAATTTCTATGTGGTCCATTTCCATTTTAGTTGTGAAAATTTTCTCTTCTTTGTCTCCCCTCTGCCCCCAGGTTTGAAAGCACTGTTTTTTGTTTTTTTTATGATTCCTTACAATGAATATATAATAGTAGAATCCATTTTGATAAAATCATATATGGATGGAATATATCTTATTCATATATGAATATATCACAGTGAATCCCACCATTGTGTACATTCACAAGACTGGGGTCCCTATAATTTCTTTAAAGCTATGGCTTACAGATCTTCAGAAGGATGAGTATTGCATGCTTTCTCTCATATGTGGAAGCTACAGGGTGGGGGAAGTCATCCTGAAAGTAGAAGGGAGACCACCAAGGGAGAGGGAAGGAATGGGGAAGGGGATGGGAAGATGAAGAGAGGAACTGAGGAATAAAATTGATCAAATTATGTTATATTCATGTATAAATATGCCACAATGGAACCTGTAATTGTGTATAATTAATATGCACCAATTAAAAGGAACCATAGCCCAAGATACACACACAAGATTATGCTTTATACAGAATAGGCTTTCTGAAGTGCCTAATAGGTTAAAAAGTGAGGAAATATTAATTACATTAATTTAATATTCAAAATTAACTCTAAGCCGAACAAATAGATTCAATACAATGCCTACCTAGAGGAAACAATTTTACTCGGGTTTGATTTGGGGTTTGGGGCTGGAGAATCTATGTTTTTTTTTTTGTTCATTGATATTACTAGATGGGGAAATCGAACATTACTACATGTTGCCAAAAGTGGTTCTAAAAATTAACTGCTTTGAATGATTTGCATTTTGAATGACTAGTCAGTTCTTATGAGAATTCTGTAAATCACAAAATCATTAGAAACTTTACCAGCTAGAAATGGGAAACATCTCTTACCTGCTTTGTTATTTTGTTTGATGTTTTCATTTTAATGTGAAATTGAAGAAATAATCAGACCTTTAGCTCTGTGGTTAATTAACTACTAAAACAAAATATTGCTTTCTAATTTTTCTCACAAATATCATTCATTTAATTAAATCACAAGAATCTATCTAATGTAAATGTAAGATAGAACATTTTACATAAATTCAAAAAATGCAAGAAATTTTAGAGATATATTAAACTGTAGAACTATCTTGGCCTATTATATTTTTCCATGTACATTGTAGCAATTCTGTTACTGTGCCTAAATTTTCAGATGTGAGAACCTAAATATACATGGGAAACTTAATTATTATATCTAGTATAGCTATGAGATTATTTATAAGATGAGCAAATAATCTAAATTTATTCACCTTTAAACATCCTAAATTTGTTTCAAACTTTCTAACTAAAAATTTTATGACAATGATATTAATATATGCACATAAGTGATTTCTCCAGTTTAACAGTGTTTAGACAAATTTCCTCTTTTACTTCCCTGTTACTGAAGTAACTGGTAGGAATTGATGAGGGTAATAATCTTCTTTAATTCAGTAGGCATACAATGCTCTCCGGTTTTATTATGTTTCCCCATGTTTCACAAATAAAGCATGGTATCCCTTTTGATCTGGACTGTCTTTTAAAAATGCTTCATAGAGAATAGCACTAGAAGATCGAGATAGTATCTCTCTCTGGAGAGAAAAGAAGGATTGTTTATTGTCCAATAGCCTCTCTCCAAAGCAAAAGCCAGGAATGCTTACATTATAAAATAATTTGCTCCTAGAATCAATGTTCTTCTCCTATTAGTGCAACCCAGTTGTGTAGAGGTATCATCTGGCCCTCTTTGTGCCACCCTGTAGGAATTGAGGTTTAGAAAAAAATACAAGAAAATGCTGATACTCTGGCTAAGATTCCTGTGAATAATGAAGTTCTTTACTACTGTTTCAGATCTTCTTCCAGCATCCATGAAACTAGCAGGTTAACTCATAAGCTAGCACATGGGGTAAAATCTCAGATTTCAGAGTTCTTGACAGATTAACCCCAATAACTAAGATTGGGGTGCTAAAATAACTTTCTCTGGAACCATAGAAAGTTACTGTTTAAAGCAAGGCATAGTGATATATCTGCACATGAGTCATAATTAAGTAGGACTGTGTTGATTTATCTCCAAGTTCATAAAGTGAGCAAGATGCTTTGAAGACATTGTATCATTTAATTATTTCCAATACTGTATAAGATAGGTATTAGATATGAAGGGTTGTTAAGAGGAGGGTATTGGGATACCTCTATAATACCAAATTATTAAAATTCATTGTGTAAGTAACTTTCACATGGAAAAATCTTGTAAGTAGATAATCATGTATTTATTACTGGATTAAATAGACCATTTTTAAGCACTTATCTTAAAAGGATATCCTTGGTAATGTGATATGTTACAAAGCCAATTAAAGACCTTGTTTAGAAATCAGAGAATACGTGGCATTCTTATAGTAGCACATGAGCAGCAACAATGAATTATTACCACTTCCTGTTGTAAATGGGTCACTCTTCATTCTGCATACTGACTCACATGGCATACTGTCACTTGCACAAAACTGTATTTTTCATGGCATATGATATGTGAACTAACATCTCAGCTAACTGCAAATTGCCTACATTTCTAACCTTAAATTAACCATCTTCAAAATATTCATTAACAAGAAGAAATCACTGCATTTTCCTTGTAGTTATTTTCTTTAGTAGGGAACATCAGTCATTTCTCATTTGCTTGCATCAAAATATCCAAGGGGCACAATTAATCTCCATCATTGAGAAGTGTTTTAGAAATGTCACTTAATAAAATATAGTCTTTTAATACCACCATAACAATCTAAAATATTAAAACTTAATTCATTACTTTCCTTGTTCAAAATCAAACACACTCAGATAACAGGTGTTGAGGCTTTAATTCTTCAGTAAAGAAAATTTCTACACTATTTACTGATGGGACTTTTTGATAGTTTATGTCTAAAACTCACTCTTATCCTTCTGATCTTGTGTTAGTGAAGTTAATGAAATTTTTAAAATGTCACAATCTTAACAAAAAAGGTTTGATAGTGTCCATAGAATGATATAGATAAAAAAAAAATTTAGTCAAGGCAGAAAGGAAAAAATTTCCAAACTAAAGTGGAAGACCAGTTCCTAATATATTATTATCAAATATAAGTTTGAGTACATTTCAAGTGGATATACAGATAGGAGTTCCAAGATAATACATATTGATTTCTTAAACTATATCTAGAGGATTCCACGTTTAGATGCCAGCCACAAAAAATACACTTATTTTCAACAATTTTAACCACAAAAATGTCATTTTAAAAGTCATTTGTCCTAGTTTGGATGGCACGACCTTCATGCACATATTAGAAAAAGATCATGTGTTTTATATATTCAGGTTTTGCTTTCTATTTGTTTATGGATAAAAGAAACGTGTTCTTTTAAAAAAAGGCAGATGCTTTGAAAATAGAGTTAGTCTTCATCACTTCAGGGCTTTTCTTTTTCAATTTATTTTTCCATGTACTGAGTAATACATTGGGGCATGCCTCCAGAGATCTCTTGTAAAGTTTCTTGAAATGAGTGGCATCTCTAAATTTGAAGTGAATCTCTTACTCTTTAACCTTGACACAGAAATCTTAGCATTACGTCTTTCTCCCTCCATCCTCTCTCTCTCTCCCTCCCACCACTCCGCCGTGTGTGTGTGTGTGTGTGTGTGTGTGTGTGTGTGTGTGTGTGTGTGTGTAATATGGGGGAATGAACCTGGAAATGCTCTCACCAATGGGCTAAATCACCAGACCTTTTTTATTTTTGAGACAGGAACTCTCAGAAGTGCCCAGGCTGGCCCCAAATTTGCAATCTTCCTGACTTAGTCTCCTGATCCAGCTTACTTTTGTGAATTTCCTTAGTGGGGTGATGGCAAGTGGTGAGTATACATTATGTGCATGGATTAAACAGTATATCAAATTTTACCCATAGTCCTTTAATTTTAGATCATTTCCTTATGTGATAATGGATTCTACTGACCGTGCTACTGTAAGATATAGAAAACTTTAAGTTGAATTGTAGAGAGACACTTGTTTTAGAGTAATTTTTTCTGTGCCCTTGGTAAATTGAATTCACATGTTAAGATTGGCATGACAACTGCCTGATAAAGAGGGCTCCTTACATGTTAGGGAAAGGCTGTTCTAAATGATAATCTCAGGTACAGGAGAAAGGATAAAAGTAAAGCAGCTCAGAAACAGCAGCACAGTTTGGAAGGTGATATTTAATTAGAGCTTTCACACTACTATCATGAAGTTGCAACCAAGAAACTTATTTCAGAGTCATGTTCATAGAGACAAATTTGTGTTATAATAATGATGCACAGTATTAAAAGAAAGGTTAGCAAGGAGGGTGGGTGCAGAGAGTCTGAAATTCTTCTGAATCTCAGATATGCATGGTTTGGAGAGATGACATACTTTGTCATGCTGGGTTTTCTTTCTCCAGGCTGTATTGCAATGAATGTATGGAGGAAAGTATGTGTTCATGCAGCAGCATGGCATGGACATATCTATCTTCCAGATTCAGTGCTGTGAGACCTGACTATGCAGTAGTTTTTAGAAAATGAATTTTTTAAAAACCTATAAAAAGAAGTTTCTCTACCTTCAACAAGCCCACCTTGGATTTCAGAAATTGTGATTATTTTTTGGTATACTCACATTCAAGTCAGTAGGTTATCATTCTAGTTGTTGAATCACTTCATTTAGTGTTGCCATCTCCTTAATGCTACAGCAGAAGTGCTCATTAACTACTTCATTGGTAAATAGCCAAGTGGCTCTCCATAATTACAGATTATCCACAATTTTTATGCTGCCAAAGAAATATGTATAATGTATTTACTCCCCAGTTATGTCTTAGGGTATTTTTCCTAATATGTTTTTTCTCGTTTTTTATTGGCTTTTATAGCATGTAACAAAAAGCCAAAAATGGCAGAACAGAAATCAGTATTTTAAAGCATTTGCATGAAATGAAGTGATTATTTTTTGATTGATTTCCAATAAAATATAATAGTAATAATTACTTGAAAATTCATATTTATATATATCTAATGTCAGCAACAGATGTTTTGCAACTTTAAAAAATTCCAGTGAAAGCAATACTTTTAAAACTAGATAATTTTAAAGGGATCACTCACCTATAATTTTTTCTGTGTTTTTTTTATGTTTTCAAGTCATGAAATATAAAATTCATATTGTTAAAGCTTAATGACATTTCCACAAAATAAATATACCTGTACAACCAATGTCCCAGGTTTAAAAAAAAAAATACCAGCATGCCAGTGGCTTCTTTGTGTTTCCCTCCAGGTAATCACTGTCCTAATGACTAACACCATAGGTTAGTTTTAGTATTGCAAGTTTTAATTTTTCAAATGGAATAATAACATTCATTTTCTGTGTTTGGTTTCTTTCCTCAGCGTTATGTTAGTAAAATTCGTCTACACTGTAGACAGTTGTAATTCATTTTCATTGTTTTATGATATTCTACTATATATGAGTATTCTACAATTTACATATCTATGCTGTTAATGCACACTTTAATTTGTTATTAGCCTTTTGGTTAGTATGTAAAGAGTTTCTTAGGATACTTTTGCAATTTTAAATAAAATGTATATTTGGATTTTAAATAAACAATCAGTACAAAACAGTCAACTTTTACATTAAAAAGGTCTAAACATTACGTGTTATATCATTTAGAAATACAGAAATATATATCTTTCATTTTTCAAAATAATCAACTGAGGAATAAAATGATGAACTTTATTTCCAAAGAAACTGCCATGACATTTCAGAAATACAAAAATGTTTATTTTTAAATGATAACAACAGTATAAAAAAGAAAATGGATACTTTTATGAAGTGTACAAATAGTTATGGAAAGAATTACTAAGTATTTTACCAAAAGACTATTTAGCAAGAATTTCCATGAATAATCTACCCCAAATTCCTGCCTTTTTAGCATAGGGAAATATCATTTATTTTTTAACTTTATAAGTGAATATTAACAAATATTCATGTTCATTTAGTGTAAAATGGAAAGAAAACTCAAAACATATTTGGATCCTAACAGAAGCCAGAGATAAGTCTGTAAATACCTACTTGTTGTGCTTTTAGAAAATTAATTTAATTCATAACCATATGATAGTAAAAAGTAGATTTGCTAATGATAATTTAAAAAATAATTTGTACACATATGCAGAACACACTACCAAATTCTAATGAAAGTTTGGATAAATAAAGATAATTCTTTTGGTGGGGGAGAAATTTCCTTAATTAAAATTTGAGTTAATTCACTTTATTGTCTGTGAGATATAGAGTGACTTTTTAATGAAACAATCCTTTATTCTGCTTTTCACTGTTTTTCTGTTCAGAGAATTCTGTCTCTCAATCAGTAAGTTATTCATTTTTGAATAAATATCCAGTATGTGTCCAAAACTGTGTCAAATGCTGTAATGAAAGCAAGATTCTTCTTTTCAAGTGTTGCAATTTTGCTACGGATTACATGCCCATATCAACACAACCTAATTCTGGAGAAAAAAGAACACTTATGAGAATGGGGTTAATCCAGGACAAGTTCACGGTGGAAATCAGTCCTAGAAGCATGAAAGTGAAATATAAAAGAGAGGGAGTACAAATGAAAGTTGCCTTTACTGTAGTCTTTTAGACATGTGTGACACAAGGGTGAATATATTAGGATCTGAAATGTGTGGTTGTTCAAAACCAAAAACAAAACAAAAAAAAAAAAGTAATATTAAAAATAATTAGTAATCAGTGTGCTTCTAATTCCCTTATCTTGTTACTTCCTCTGCACCAGAAAGGTCAATTTCCCAAGTTATTTTCCAGATGATTTTGCTCCTAGAGTCAAAAATTAGGGGACAAAGTAGTAAATGCCTGTGATATGTTTAAAACTTGGTTTTATATAGAACTTTCCTTCTGAAGAACCCCCCCCAAAATTCATATATGCCTCAGTATGAATATTATTTTGCTTTGAAATGAATGAAGACATATGTGCACTTTAAACTCTGGGCATATATTTTTGTATATTTTATAGATATTGATGATTATTTGCTATCAATATGAAGTCTTAAGCCACAAAAATAATTTTTTCAATAAATTAAAGTTAAGATCAATGTTGTATTTATATATTAGGGAATAAAACACATCTTCCCTCTTTCCACAGGAGTTTTTTTATTCCAAATTCCAAATGGGTGACACAGGAAACATATGGCCAGACTATGACTCCCAACAAATTGTGCGTAAATTTTTGCTTGAATGTACATTATGCAGTTTTTTGGAGGAAGGATTTATTCTTTTTATGAAAGTTTCAAAGTTTAAGGAATCATAATTCTAAATGCATAATTATATAAGAGTTTGTAGTATCTTTAAAATTCAAGGACCCTAGAACCAAAGAAGAAATATTGTTAAATTGAAACATCACTTAAAATATTCAGGAATTATTGACTCAGAAATATTTTTAATATATCCCATATTCAAATATTTACATATTTACTTTATTGACATAAAATTATTTGCTTATTTGTAACTGATGAGTTAATAACACTTTTTATTTCTGAGAATGAGTTACATTTACAATGATATACATCCATTCTGTACATATCAAACCACTACCCATGCAAGTAAAATGTACAGCAATTACCATGAGGACATATGGGACACGAATTTTATACATAGTATGTTGCTTTGAGGTTCCAAAACGATGTTTCCAATTTCATATCTCAGTGTCTCTCTTACTTATACCACACATTTTTAAAAATTTTAAACTTGAGGGCATATTCATTTGGCTTCTTGTATAGACAAGCACCATGTGCATTATACCCTTTTCTTTTATAGACCTAAAACTTTTACATCCTTGTAGAAATGTAAAATGAGTCCTACTTTTACTATACAAAAGCTAAGGAAACATCATGCATCATGCACAGACCAAATGAAACTTCCTCAAGAACATGTTTTACTTTTAGAGTAATATGGTAAAAAATATAACCATCATAAAAATAGATAAATAATGTTTTTCACAATTTGTGAAAGAAGGTTACTCTTACCATTTCACCAATATAATATATGGTCTAAAATATGTTTATAAAATTTGGCATCTTTAGAAAAGTCATTATATAAGGCTGATTAAATGGGATCAATTCAGTAAGAGGAAATAACTATTATATATAAAATATATATGAATACATATACTTGTTGTGTATATATCTATCTATCTATATATATATATATATTCATATTTCAAATAGCAAAGCATCCAAATATATAAAACAAACATTAGCACACCAAAAGGTACAGATAGATTCCAATATAACAATAGCAGGGCACTTTAATACGCCACTTTCTGCACTGGACAGATCATACAGACAGAAATTCAAGAAATAAATTGAACAGATTTCACTCTGGACCCAAAGGACCTAAAAGACAACTACCTGCCATTTCATCTAGTAGCTGCAGAATATAAATTATTCTCATTAATATATGGAACATCTTCCAGGATAATGAATAGAAAGCCCAAAAACAAGACTGACTACATTTCAAAATTAAAATCTTATCGAGTATCTTTTCTGACATTAATGTAATAAAATTAGAGATTAATATCAAAGTAACATTAGAAACTATAAATACAGAGATATTAAATATTTTTGAATGATCAATGGATAAAAGATAACATCAAGATGTCAATTATAAAATTTCTTGAATCAAATGGAAAAGGAGATAAAAGATACCAAAAGCTATGGGATACAGAAATAGTTGTACTAAGAGAAAAGTTTACAGCAATCAACACCTAAATCAAAAATGAGAAAGGGCTAAAATAACAGCTTATCATTGTATCTCAAGGAACTAGGAAAAAAAAAACTATCCTCAAAATTAGGAAAAAATAATAAAAGTCAGAGCAGAACTAAGTGAAAGGTACAAAACCAATATAAAATATCAATGAAAAAGAGAGCTGATCCTTATAAAAGATAAGCAAAATTATAAAACCTTAAGCCAGACTGAAAAAAAAAAAAGACTGAAATAAACAAAATCAAAGATGCAAAGGAAGTCATTACAACTAGATGCCAAAGAATTACAAAGGATTTTCAGAGATTATAATGAAAAATAATATAATAACAAATTTGATAATCTAGATAATTTGAACAAATTCCAATAATATATACCTCACCAATACTGAATCATGAAAAAAAAATAGAAAACTTGAAGAGACCAATAACAAGAAAAGAGATTCAATGCATAAGAAAATCTACCATGAAAGGAAATGCTAGGACCAAAAAATTCACCACTGACATCTACCAAACATTTAAAGAGAAACTGGTATTAATTCCTCTTAAATTATTCCAAAAATGAAATAAAAATACATATTTTTTCCTAAACACATTGCATAAAACCAGCATTACTCTGAAGCCAAGACCAGATAGGGACACATCAACAACAAACAGAAAATTTCAGGGCAATAATTTTGATGAATGTAGCAAAATGAACCCCACAGTACATGATTATTTACTATGATCAAATGGAAATCAAACTAGGATGCAAGAAGGGCTTAACATATGCAAATACAAAGACATGATACACCACATCAATAGAATGAAGGACATAACTACATGATCATCCCATGGTTTCAGAAAAGGCAATAGATAAAATTCAATATCACTTCATGATAAAAAGACTGAACTGATTAGGTACACAAGGAATAAACCTCAACATAATAAAGACCACATATAACAAGCCTACAGCTAACATTATACTGAATGGAGAAAAACTGAAAGCTTTTTAAGATGTGGAATAAGACAGGATGCCCACTTTTATCACCTACATTAAGAAAGCACTGATGGTCAAACAGAGTAATCAGGCAAAAAGGAAATGTCAGGCATTCTAATTGAAAAAGAGGAGTCAAATTGTTACTGTTTGCAGATGACATGATCTTATATACAGAAAGTCCCAAAGAATCCACTAAAAAAACTTTAAGACAGTGAACTTGGCAAAGTTGACAGATATAAATTAACATATACTTAACAGTAACATTGCTGTACATACCTAGAGAACTATCTCAAATAGAAATTAGAAAGTGACACCAATTATAATTACAGTAGCTATAAAAATATCTAAGAATAAATTTAACTTAAGAGATAAAAGATAGCTATAATGAAAATTATAAAACATTGATGATAGATATTAACGTTTAAGAATTGGAAGAATCAGTACTGTTAAAATGTCTATAACATCTACAGATTTTTATAATATGAAAATACCAGCCGGGCGCGGTGGCGCACGCCTGTAATCCCAGCACTTTGGGAGGCTGAGGCAGGAGGATCGCGAGTTCAAAGCCAGCCTCAGCAATGGTGAGGCACTTAGCAACTCAGTGAGACCCTGTCTCTAAATAAAATACAAAAAAGGGCTGGGGATGTGGCCCAGTGGTCGAGTGCCCCTGAGTTCAATCCCTGGTACCACAAAAAAAAAAAAAAAAAAAGGAAAGAAAAAAAAAAAAGAAAATACCAATGACATTCTTCACCAAACTAGAATAAGCAATGCTAAAATTTATGAAACAACAAAAACCCCAAATAGCAAAACAATCTCAAGTACACAAAATGAAGCAAGAGGCTTTACACTACCTAACTTCAAAATACAAAGCTGCAATTATCAAAACAGTAGAGTATTGGGCACAAAATATACACTTAGATTAATGGAACAGAACAAAGAGTCTAGAAGCAAACGACAGGTCTGCAGCCATCTGATTTTGAGAAAAGTGCAAAAAGTGTAAAGGGAGAAAGGATAATCTTTTCAATAAATGATGCTAGGAAAATTGGGTATCTACCTGCAGAAGAATGAAAATAGTCCTCTATCTTCACCATTTACCGAAATCTACTCTATATGAGTTAGATTTAGATGTAAGTCCCAATATGACAAATCTATCAGAAGAAAAGGAGAAATGCTTCAGGATGTTGAATGGGCAAGGGATTTTGGACAAGACCCCCAAAGTACTAGAAAAAAATGCAAATATAGACAAATGGGATTATAGCAAACTAACAAGCTTTTAGATAGCAAAAGAAGCAATTTTCAGAATGAAGATACATCCTAAATAATGGGAAAAATGTTTGCAAACTAAACATTAAGATGCATAAATATACAGAGCATAGAAAGAACTCCAAAACACTCACTAATAAACAAACATCTTGATAAAAAATGGGCAAGAGACACAAATAGACATTACTCAAAGGAAGATATACAAATGACCAATAGGGATATGAAAATAGGCTGAAGATCACTAATCATCAGAGAAATGCAAATCAAAACCACAGTGATGTATCATCATATTCCAGTATAAATGGCTATTATCATAATGGCATAAGATGATAAGTGCTGGAGATGATATACAGGAAAGGAAACCTTTGCCTGCTATTTTTTTTAAATGTAAATTAGTGTAGTCATTATGGAAAACAGTATGGAAGTCCTCAGGAAATTAAAAATAGAAGTGCCACATTGTACAGCAATTCTACTTTTAGGACATACTCAAAAAATAAAAAGAAATCAATATGTTGAAAGACATATGCACATCCTATATTTAATGCAGTAGTAGTCAGTATAGCCAAGAAATAGAAACAATTGAAATGTTCACCAGCCAATGAATGGATAAAGAAAATGTGGAACACATACTATGTTCAGCCATAAAAATGAAACTCTGTCATTTGCAACATTATAGATGGAAGTAAGGATCATTGTGTTAAGTGAAATAAGCCAGGTACAGAAAGACAAGTGCCACATGATCTCACTCATATGTGGAATCTAAAAGCAAGTTGATCTCATAGGAATTAAGAGTGGAATGATGGTTACCAAAGCGTGGGGAGAGTATTAAGGAGGAAAAGGATAGAAAAGGTTGATTCATGGGTACTAAGTTGTAGTTTGATAAGAGTAAGAAGTTCTAGTGTGCTAACATAGTAGACTATAGGTAGTGACTGTGCACTATGTATTTCAAAAAAGCAAGATAAAATTAATCAGAATTTTTTTTCATAAAGAATTGATAAATATTTAAGGAGATAAGCACCTGAATACATGACATATATGTGTGCCAAAACATCATATGTACTTAATTAGTATGTACAAATTTTATGCTTTTATGTATCAATTAAAATTAATATAAAAACTTAGGCATTCAGTGGTGCCTAAGTATTTGCTTTATAGGGGTTACCTAGCAATACAAAATACGTATGGTAAGAATAGTACTTCAGCTGGGCACTGATAGCACATGCCTGTAAACCCCGTAGCTTGGGATGCTGAGGCAGGAGGACTGCAAGTTCCAAGCCAGCCTCAGTAACTTAGTCAAGCCCTAAGCAACTCAGCAACACCCTAAGCAACTAAGTGAGACCCTGTCTCAAAGTAAAAAAATAAAAATAAAAATGGCTGGGGATTTGTGGCTTAGTCTTTAAATGCCCCTGGGTTCAATTCATGTTACAAAAAAAAAAAAAAAAAAAAAAAAAAAAAAAGAATAGTATTTAAGCAACCATTTATTGTAATACCTACCTATTTGCAGAATAAATATCTACCATATGTTTTGTACTTTGTAGATATTTTTGAGGGATACACTTTAGATTATTCCCCCAAAGGACAGTAGCAATTTATAAATGCCATTATAAATTCTTCTCTATGAAATTAAGGAAAGCGACTTTAAAAATACATTTATGAAATGTATGGCCCTTTAAAAAATGCAAAGTTTTTCTTAGAAATGGAAACTGCATCTACTTAGCACTTGCTGGCATATGGTAGACCTTTAAAAATTATTTGCTAAGTGGATGAATATACTCAATAATGAAAGGAAAATAAACTGAATAAAATGACATCTAAAAACAAGAGAAAGAATAAACTTATCATTTATAATATCAGAGACTAATATTCAAAATACAGTATTTGTACTTTATTTCAACTGTACTCATTCTATCAGAAACTAGTATAAAATAAATTGACTAAACAATTATTTACAAAATATATATTCTAAGAATCTGACAAAGGAGACTGTCCCCAACTTTTGAAATTTCTCTTTGCCTTAAATGTAAAATCTTAGTTTCTTATCTCTCAGCTACAGTCTTCATAAAATCTTTGGTTGCCCATTTATTCTACACAAAGCTTCCAGGATTATTATGTTTTACCTCAAAGAAATCATAAATCAAATGCTTGATAACCCCAAAATTGGGCAAATTTGATGGTTCTCAATCTTTCCAAGTTCATAATCATATAGAGATCATTATAAATAAATGAATAAATTCAAGTTACTGGTATCTCACACCTATCTAGCAGGTTCTCTGGGAGGTAGGGAATGGGAAACATGCAGGAATCTGCAATTTTAAAGTCTTCACACATTATTTTGATGAGGCCTGGACAGGTAGTAGCCTTGTGCTAAAACCAATGGCCACAGGATGAATCTTATCTGCTGAGGCCTGGCCAGTAATGTTCTTCCTGAAAAATCTGAAATGAGAATTTCCACATAATTGACCCTATGTTAGAATGGCCCTAAATTTCTTAACACACCCTGAGTGTGGCTTTCATATCTCCCAGCCCAGAAATCCCTCTTTTTTTTCCTCTTAGATACTAAAATCCTGCTACTCCTCAAAGCTCTGTAAGGACATCCTTGATTCTCCTACACAGAGTGAGTGTCTCAGCCTTCTTTTTTTCAAACACTGCACTGTCTCTTTTACTTTGACAATTATAAACCTCCATATTTATAATCTATTATAAGCCTGACTTTTTAAGTAAGGACTTATTTCCTTGAGGACAAAGAGTAAACTTCTTCAATGTAGCCAATAATGTTTTCAAAAAAAGATGATCAATTGATAAGTGTTTAAAGAATGAAGGTATTAGTGATTAATATTAAAGCTGTATGCTTTGGATTCCTATATAAGACAGATTTTCAGGGTGAGGGGTATAACTCAGAGGTGGAGCTTGCTTAACTTGTGTGAGACCCTGGGTTCCAACACCAGCACTGCAAAGAAGAAAGTCACATTATTCTGTTTTGAATATTAAATACTAAGGCAATGTAATAGTACATTATGGAGACCAACTATTCAGGTATCCCTGGGACTAAGAATCTTCTCAAGGTATAACAACTACTGTTAAGCAAAACTAGAATGGCTTAAAATTAAAGTCATAGTAATCAGGAGTTTTTGCTATGATGGAAGAAATATTCTAGAAGATACATATACTACAATAGACTTTTCTTCCATTATTTAAAAAATTAATTGATTTCACATTTCAGGGATGACGCTTATAATGGAACAGCTATAATCTAAAAATATTTGAAAAGGTACTTCTTTGTTACAGGTATATATTAAAGAAGTCACTATTAAAAAGCAAGCCTCTTTCATACAGAAATACTGAGTTAAAATTGGGTTTTCTGAAGTATCTCTAAAGAAGAGAAAAAGGAACTGCATTACATGAATGTTCTTTGGTTCTGAGATAATTTATATTTAATTCTGGCAGTAAATATTTTTTTCTGTTTTTGTACATATTACCAGATTGGAATAATCCTTACTTAAAGTTAGAAATAATTCCTCTAAGGATAAGGCAAGTAAGATCCCTTTTATCAAACTCTATTTTGAAAAAACGATTATATAATTAAAAGTTCCCAAATATACTAATATCAGAAAAATAATATTCAAGAAAATAATGCATATGAATTTATGATGTTTTAATCTTTATTACTCATATAAATGTAATGACAGTGGTTTTCTGTTATAATCTCATTAATTATTTAGAAAAATTTGGAAGATAGACAGCTTCCACAGTGCCTAATGAATGAAGATGAAATTCATGTAGTTACTGCAGAATTGAGTTCAAGAACTCTTGTCAACCCATTAAAAAAAAAGTACATCTGTTTATAAACTTTAAAGATTTCTGACAGAGACTTATTGATCTTCAAATTTTCACACATCATATTTTAATAATCTCCTGAAGAATTAATCTGTATCATACAGTTTAGAATCAGATATTACAAAATTTATTCTAATGCTAGCAAAGTGTGCTATCAGTTTTGCTCTTTTATCCATTGTTTTCATTTTGTAATGGTCTCAGTTTTACTATGAATATTTTTCTAATTAGGCTCTACTTCGCTTTTATATGTCTTTTGGGCTTCCACAAGATAAGAGCTCTTTAATTTTTACTTCTGTACCTCATCAGTTAACATTTCTCAAAGCTCTTATTCAGTGATATTTGAGTATAAATAAGCCAACTGATTGTTAAAAATTACTTGATGACATAAATCAGTTTATATAATTATACTACACATTTTGCAAAAGACATTACTACTTATCTACAAGGAGTGACCAGTAATAAAAGGGAGCAATTAATAAGAACATCAGGCTGAAAAGAGACTTTAGTTCCTAGTTCATCAGCTGATCAGTGGCCAATGAGTCTGAGAAAAATAAACTTTATTATATGAATGTTCTTTGGTTCTGTGATGCATTCATGGTATGCTCCCATTGGAGGCCAGCTATTGGGTTCCAGGGCTCAGAAGCAATTCCACACAGTCACGTAGAATAGGCTAGGAATTGCCCGTCTGTGGGCTTTGGTAGAGATAAACAAGTCCTTCACATAACAGTGTTAGGTATACTACTCCCCAAATTAAATACACTATTTTAATATTGCATTTTTCATGAGTCTATCATGTAGGACAAGTGTCTTTCTTCCTGAGCCACACTAAAGCAATCAACCTTTACCAAGGGTCAATTGCCAAATACAAAACATAACATACTTTCAAAACTTACTAGAAATTCACTGGTACATAAAATTAAACAAAGCTTATAATGTCCCCTCAGTGGTTATCATGAAAGGAAAGAAACATAATGTTTTTTTCCCCTTAATCTTTGTTTTCTCATTGCATGCACTCCCTATGTGGCATTATACAGTTCAAGAATAATAATAAAAAAAAACTCAATATTAAACCAATACAGAAAAACTCTTCAGAAAACTGTTTTTTTCTGACCAAAACTAAACCAAAATGATTCTCAGAAATACCAATTAAAAAAACAACAAATATAATCATTATCATTATTAATTGAATTTATATACAATGTGTCTCTTGCCATATACAGCCTTTTAAGAGACTTGTTTCAGATATATTTGAGAACGTTTTTGGAAATTAATAAAAGATAAGCAAAAAATAATCAATGAATAATTATAGAAATGAATTAATGTGAGAAAAATGATGACAATTATAAAATGATAAAGATATACAAGAAAAATAATCTTTTTTTTTTTTTTTCATGTGAGGGAAATAATGCTGGGTAATCCCCAGACAATTGTTCGTATTTTATTTAGAGAAAGAGTTAGTGCCTCGTATTGCTGAGGCTGGCTTTGAGATGATAAAGTGCTGGGATTATACCACGCCCGGCTAAAAATAGCATATCTTTATTCAGCAAAATTTTATTCATATTGACTGACAAAATATAGCATTAAAGAAAACAGACTTAAAGCATAATATGAGATATTTAGGGTGTATAATACAAGATTGTATACATGAAAACTGTTAAGCAATAGCATAGAATAATAGTATAATAGAATGTCAATGTCTGCTTTGAAAGTCAATATTTTTTTTTTGTCAAATAAATATGAGAGAATTGATGACCCTGTCAAATTTTCTTCTATGCTTTTTTGCTTCAGGATATCAAAGGTAAATATAGGAGATACACCATACAACATATTTACGAGAGTGTTTGCTCTTCTAAATTATTCAATAATAATTAAAGATTTTACTTGCAGAAATAAATCACATGTAACTAAACTAATATATTAGAACAATAGCAGCTAAACTAATATATTAATTAATAAAACTGATTTACTTCAAAATGTCACTATAGAACAAGCTTTCTATTTTACAACCTGTCACAGATACACTAGGGCGAATAAGAAGAGTAAGATGATACAATTCTTTCTTTTTTCTTAGATTATGAACCAACAAATAAGAATGTCTATATAGGGCTGGGGTTGTGGCTCAGCGGGTAGGGCACTCGCCTAGCACATGCGCGGCCCGGGTTCGATCCTCAGCACCATGTAAACATAAATAAGTAAATAAATAATAAAAAAATTAAAAAAAAAAAAAAACATAAATGCATTGCATTGTGTACAACTAAAGCAAATAAATAAGTATTTAAAAAAAAAGTCTATATAAACCATATTTTTATATTTTATCCTTAAACTAGATCCTAATTACAAAGGAATAAAAATCAGAGAAATTATATTGATTCAAAGATCAAGGAATGAATGTTTCATAGAAAACTGAAAATATCCAGATTTTGTAAAACAAAATTTAAAGCTAGAATGATATAAAAGATTATGAGGACTGGTTGACAATATCCCAAGTGACAAAAAATACCTTTTTATAGAAATAAATGATCCTTTTATTCTGTAGAGTTGATTCTAATGTGTGCATGTGCAGGAAGAAAATGAATCTGCACATGTATACATTATATTTAAAAAGGGAAAGAAGAAAAGTCTGGCTATTTCTTGTACTTGTCTGATTTTTTAAAAAATGTTAATGGGAAATAAAACACAACAATTTCAAATGGAAAATGGACCATAGACTGGTAGAGGACCATAAAGTTTGACTCACTTGATGAAGTGGTATAAAGACATGTCCAATTAATAAAACATCTTCCTGTTCTTTCAGGACAAACAAGAGAGAATCTGCTATAAAACTGTACATCTTAAACTTTTATGTACCTGTGAAACATCTGGGAATTGTAAAATGCCAATTCTAACTGAGTTGGTCAGATGTAGGGACTGATATTCTGCACATCTAACAAGCTCCAAGGTAAAGCCATGCTGCTAATGCAAAGCAAATTTTCATCAGCACATTATGTAAAATTGTGTGATTATTTTACAATTAAGGTTAATCTAAATTATAAAGAAGAAATATGAAAATGCCTGGGAATTTTGTTCTGGGGGGAAAATTTAAATTCCTAGATTAAATTGTTTGGGAATATGGGAGGAATAAATTCCAACGTAGTATAGAAACAAGGTAAACCAAGAGACCTCTAGCAGTCACCCAGAATTAGGAAGATTTATATTTCAGTATAAGGCATGAAAAGCTGTTCTAAGCAAGGTGGCTAAGTTCTAGCTTCTTCTCCGGTTCTGAGCTCTGTACAAGAGTAGCAGAACTCTCAGAGGCTTGAGAATCAGTAGGGATGTGTAAGCTGGTAAAGTTCTGCCAGGAGCACAGACATAAAGCATAGCAAGAGCATGAACAATGCATATCTTTAGTTAATCCTGGTTTAAGGGAAGCCTCAGGGCTGCTTACTACTGCCTAAACCCAAAGAATAACAAAATTGTCACTAATAAATACTTCTACATTCAGAAGAGTCACTAAATTCATTTTCCTCTTTTATTTCACTCAAAGTAGCTAATGTATACTGAAAACAAACTATTCAACTCTTCTGTAGGACGAGTTCATGAAGTACCTTGCTGAAATTTTCATTCACTCTTCCTATCTCCAGCATCCACTTTCAAATAGAGAACAGTTAGTATTTATGAGTTTCTGGAAGTAATACAAATACTATAACTTAATAATAGACTAGGTTGATAACTAATATATTAATTAATAATATATTAATAAGAGAAACTTACAGTTTATCCTAAATGCAAACCTTGAATCTTTTAATTGCCTAAGGAACAACTCTGGCAGTTGCTACATGAATCATAATTGAGGTATCAGACAGACAAATCAAATTTAAAAGGTGACCTCTAGACTTGCAATGCCCAATATTATAACCTCAAACCCCATATATTTAAACCTAATTAAAATTAAAAATCAATTTCCTCAATCACAGGATCTACCTTTCATCTGCTTAGTTAGTGCCTTATAGCACTGGTAAATACCACATTGGACAGTACACTGTTCTCGATAAACATTTCCAAGACAAGTCAAACATCACAAAAATTCTATTAAAAATTAAATCCCATTTTAATGTTAACACAACTCCCATGAATTTGTTAACTTTAAAACAATTTAGTATATTATTTTTCTCAAAATTTCATATTAAAATATGAAAGTTAATATTTCTACAGGTCATAAAGCAGAGTTATATTGGGTTGTTTTTTATTTTTCTTTTTGTTGTTATTTTTAGACCACAGCTGAGTTTAAAGACACTGGGAGCTCAAATTGTGTACAAATTATTTATTCAATGGGATCCAAAATTCAGTTCCTATATTTGTATTGAGTGGGGATGAGTTAAGTTTGCAATTTAATAGGATTAGCTTCCAATAATTTATTTCATATAATACAATTTATGATAGACCATACCATCAAAAATTTAAGTCTTTAGAGAAAATAAATATAAGTTCTTAAAGAAGTTAGAAAATGATAAGATGCTCTATCTAAGATTTGTTTTGAATAGGGTCACCAGCACTTAACAAATTAGTAGCTCAATTTTCCAGAAAGATCACAATAGAGTGCTTATATCAATGAAGCAAAGCATCACCTTGAATTGTTCAGCCAACAATTTAAAAAGCTGTTATATCTTGACACAGTAAAAATTAGATTAACATGGTCTCCTATATTTCTTTCCACCAGAATTCATGCTAAAGCCATAAAGCTTTATGGACCACTCTTCCCAATTGCTATGTTTACAAGTTGAACCCTCTCCCCTTCATTACTTAAAATTCCTTTCCTATAATTCATAAGTACCTCCTTCTTTCAGTCTATCCATTGTCAGTACTACTCTGAGCTGATTCCATGTCATACATTGATTTTCATTTCCAAATTTATTTGCTCCTTGAAATTTTATTATCTGTCAGCTTGTTCCAAATAATTTTTATAAGCACTAATTTTGATATCTTGCCCAATTATTATTTTTCCCATATTGCTTTCTCTGCAAACTTTCTTGTCTACTCTATATTGAAAACTCTACTGCTAAAGTCACCCCGTGAGCTTTATGCTCTTTATTGCTAAATGCCTATGTACTATTTTGTAGCAATAAAAGGCACTAAGATCCAACCTCACAGTACACTAGTAAAAGCAAAGATGCTCCACATCAAGTTATTAAGCCAATAATAACTGTGAGTTCAAAACAAATGCCAAGACAATATTAATATTTAGTGAGAACAAAAAGTTATGGAAATTATTTTTATCTTTGGGTATACATGTGTACAAAATTATGAAGGAATGCAGTAAAACTTAAAATTCCACAAATAGAGTAGAAGGATCAAAGTAGTAATGAGAAAAAAATTAAGATGGATCACAATTCAACATTCAATTCAGTTGACTGCTGTTTTACTCAACTCCAAGGACTGACTCTAGAAATGAACAATAATTTGAAAGTGAGAAAAAGGGAGGAATTAGTGACAATTCAAGGTTCAAGAGCCTGTGTGATTGAGGGGATATGATTCTGTTCATAGGAATAAAAGATAATGGGTTGAGGTGAAAGTTGGTGAAGACAGAAAAGTAGAAGAGGAAAATGATTTTGAAGTAGGTGGTTACAACACAGGTATTTTTCTGGGCAACAGACCTTTCTGTGCAGTTTTTTACACACCCATTGTCCTGGATTCATACTCTGAGTTCTCTGAGGATAGAAAGATGGTGTGTGATTTGGATTTTTATCTCTAATGTATTGATTTCTGCCTGCTACTTAACTGTATCCCTAAAACATTTCAATGGCATTTTTAGGGAAATGCCATTGAAATTAGTATAGGCTTAGCTATCTCAGTCAAAAAATTTAAAAATTAAAAAAACAAAACAAAAATTAAAAAATTAAAAAACAAACCAATGAAAGAGGAAAAAACTTTCATAAGTTATTTCCATGAAAAATTCCAAGAGCCAGAATTTACTTTGATTTATGACAGGAGTAAATTTCCTGTCCATCCATAATATTTCTTTCTGTTTTTTAAAGTTTAAAATATAACTCTTTCAAATTTGTTCTTATAGGTTACACTTGGTTGAAAATGCAGATAACTCATTGAAAGGGTAAAGAAACATCTTTATGTTTGTTAATGGGATCCTTTACTAAGATCAATTTTGACAAGGAGAAATGCCAGTGCCAGTAAGGCAAATGAAAAAAGGGAACTGAAAGAAAATCTTGGAGCATTGAAGATTAACTTCCCTACTTCATGATTTTTTTTTTTCTCTTTTGGGGGACTGGGGATTGTACTCAGGGGTAGTGGACCACTGAGCCACATCCCCAGCCCTATTTTGTATTTTATTTAGAGACAGGGTCTCACTGAGTTGATTAGTGCCTTGCAGTTGCTGAGGCTGGCTCGGCCTCCCATACCACTGGGATTTCAGGCGTGTGCCACTGCACCCAACTTCATGTTTTTACACAAAGAACCCACAAAGTATTTGCTTGAGTCCAAGCTCTTATTTCAACCTTCTTTTTATTCTTCAAAGATGCTAAGTAATTTCCCCTGGCCCAGCTTCCTGCAGTCTTTCTAAACTGAGCAACCATGATGAAATGACCCTGTTAAAAGAAAAGTCATTTTGTGTCACTCCTTAGCTTAACCTGTTAGAAACTTCTTCTCATCTGAATAAAAATGAAAGTTGATAATGACTTTAAAAGCCCTATTTGCACCCTTCTATCTTTCTGAATTCTCCTTCTACTGTTTTCCAGGTTTTTTTCTTCTCCATCTGCCTTAGCTTCTGCTGGTTCTGAAAGTCATCAGACAACATGCCCAAATTTAGGTCCCTCATTTTACCTCTAGTACAGGATTCTGCTACCTTCTTGACAGATCCCATGCCTCTTCAAGTCTTTCTTCAATGTGTTTCCTGGCTAATGGCAGACTTTCCCCACCCTGTAAGTTTTTGGACCTTGCACTTTCTCCATAGGATTTATCATCTTCTAACACATTATAAAGTTTTACTTATTCACTTTGTTGCTGTTGTTAATCATGATCTCCACTCCACAAAGGTTGGGATCTTTAACATTCTGTTTTGTTTACCTGTAGACAAGTATTAAAAAGAAAAAAATGCACAAATACTTTTTATTTTTCTCCTTCCCCACCCCTTTCTTTCTAGGTTACCCTTTGCCTAATAATATCCAACTCTATTTTTCCCTTGTTCATTTTTTGTCTAAAGATCTGAGGATCACAGTCTTCTTTCCCTTGTTAGAAAAATGAATAAAAGAAAATAACTTTTATGGAACTCTGACTATTAAAGCAGTAAGTACATCCTTATAGAGGCTTAGGAAACTCAAGAGTCCTTTTAAGTAGCTGACACATGTAGAGTTTAGCTTAGCTTGTATGATGGAAGTAGCTCAAGACTGTTATTTATTCTCAGAAATTCAACCATCAATGACATGACTCAGAATATTCACTCACAATATCCCTGTTGGAATCCTGCATCCCGGTGAATACTTTTCATGGTAATAAACCAGAAAATGAAAACAAAACAAAACTAAACCAAATCAAATTAAAATAGAAACATGTAGACAAGGAAAGGGGGGAAAAAGAAAAGCAAAAGACAAGGATTCATAAACATATAAGAAAAATGTGAATTAAAAGTAATTTATAATTACAATTATGCCTACACATTTCACAGAGAATAAATTGATCCTATTATTAAAATTAGCAGGTTCAAGCATTGGACCTAATTGAACTCATGATTTTATTATTGCAGCAACATGCTGTATTAAATATAAATCTAAGCAGACATCTTTTCTCTGATACTGTGTTAACTTTTTATTGTGAAGCCTCTTTTACACGATTTTATATACACAAGTCAATTGAATCTATTATGCAGATATAATGGAATGGTAAGTAATATAAAACTCTTGGTAATTGAAAAAGTTTGGTAAACAAAATTAAAGAGATTATTACAATTTATTTTTGACATATAGTTCTTCCCATTGCCCTCGCTGTGTGAAGGTGGATTTAGGGTGGAAAAATAATGGGAAACTGCTTTCAAGTAACCATGCACATTTCCCATTGAAACTTGTTAAGGGTTACACATGAGTATAAAAGGATAGTATTTGGCCCATAATATATCAAGATCTAATTTACTGTACACTGAAAGCATTACATTAGTAATAATAGACAAAACTGAATCTCAGAGGGTTGGTAATTTTGCTGAAGCATTCGGAATTTTTCCTATCTAAACTACCCAAACTTTTAAAAGCTCTCTCCTTCTCCCCTTTCCCCTCTGCAATCATCCAATTAAAAGAATTTGTTCTCTTGCTGCAAAGCAGTGGAATTTCACAGAAGTTTTATGCTACATTTAACAGCTCAGAGTTTTAAGCTAATAAAAAATAGAGTTTGAAGAGACAGGAATATACAGTACATGTTTGGAGGTGACATGTAATATCTTCTACTATCATTAGAACAAAATTAAATTGTATTTCATGGTTTGCTGCTTTTAGAAATCATTGGAAAAAACAGTGTTTTATATTTCAAGTCTATCGCATAAGCTATATCCCATACATGGTTTAAAAATAGAATATAAAACTTCATTTCTTTGCTTTTTTCTGGTAAGTTAAGACTTTCAGGAATTAAATATTTGTGTTCCCATTTTGTTGGGCACAAGTGGAGAGGAGGATGGATAGGCAGCCTTTCATATACTACTGATCTGAATAGTCACATTAATTGTTTTCATGTGGTCAGGGCCCTGATAGACTTTATGTATTTTCAACAAATATAATCAATCAATGAGTAATAGCTGACATGTCTGAACTTATTTTGTATTTGACATATATGACTTACAATTTTTGTTTTTATTTTACAAAGTTTTAGATGCAATGGATGTAAAAACTAAGAAGGATGCAGTACTTGCAAAGCTCTTTCTAAGCTGGGAAAGTGAATGTGCTGGCCTAGTCAACACTTTAGCTTCCTAAATCTTCTTAGTCCATGTTCATGACTACTGTATTCCATCACTATGTGATCTTGAGAGAATCGCTTAATTTCTTTGTGGCCTTTTCCCCAGTTTTCCATTTCAAGGAAGCTTATATCTGTTTACAAACATTTAGGGCTAGAGCTAAAGAGCTTGATTTAATTTCCTTTTTTCATTGTGTTCTAGCAACAGCTCCAAGGCTCTATGTCTAAAAGGTAATATGTTTCCTGTATAGTTATACACTTGGGTGATTTTTCCAAATTAGGGAAGACCCAATATCTGGGGTTCAAAAACTTTCTGTGTAAAATAACTATTCTGCAATATATCTAAGAAAAGCTATGGCACCCAAGTATTACTCCAAGTATTGTGCCCAAGCATGGAAATATTATGAAATAAAGTGGGTGATAAAAAGGGGAAATAGATGTTGTCTCTAAAATGGAGACTCATTCATTTTTAATTTCTTTATTCTGGAAACAAAATAATACATAGACTCTTTTCCCAGAAATACACTGCTTCATATGATTGAGAAAAGCTCATACACCAAAACACAGGCTTATAATCTGACTTATGGTAGGAGATATAGAAGTTTCCTTGTATCCATGGGGACTATGTTCCAAGACCTCCCAATGGATGCCTACAACCACAGATATTACTGGATCCTAAATATACGATTTTTGCCTATACATACATATCTATGACACAGTATAATTTATAAATTAGGCACAGAAGAGATTAACAACAACTAATAATAAAACAATTATAATAATAAACTCTAATAAAAGTTACATGAATGTGGTCCCTGTTGAAATTTACCATTGTACTGTACTCAACCTTCCTGTCATGCTGTGAGATGATAGGATGCCTGCATCATGAGGTAAGCAAGGTGAATGAAGCAAGCCCTGCAATGTAGCATTGCACTCCTCTGTAAGGCTGAACACAAGCTTGGCAACACACCGACAGCAGAACTGATAGCCAAGATGAGTGAGGAACTACTACTGAGTGAAGAATGCCTGGGTAGTACATACAGTGTGGATGAGCTGCACAAAGAAAATCCACACTCCAGGGGAACAGAGCCGCATAGCTTGAGACTTCATCACTACTCAAACTGGTGTACAGTCTAAAACTCATGAACTGTTTATTTCTGGAATTTTCCACTTAATTTATTTGGAACACAGTTGACCATGGGAAACTGAAAAAATGGAAAAAATGGAAAGCGAAGCCTGGATAAGAAAGGACCACATAGTTGCTTTTTGTTAATATTGAGATTCTCGCAGGGAAGTTAGGCAGAGGGAGAATTTGGGGTGTAAAAGCAGGGAAGGTGGTTATGTTCCATTTATCACCTCTTCTAGGCAGACAGTAAAACTTACTATGATATTTAATGCCAGGAATAACTCTACCTTGATAAGCATTAGGATTTCATGACCAGTTGAATAAACAAAGACTTGCACAGTCTTGAGGACTTCACCAGCAGAAAGCAGGGTCAGCTATTAAAACTGGGGCCGATTTTATTCCACAATTCCATCAAGTAGGCCATATAATGAATCTGCTTTTAATCCTATTTTTTTAAAACAATGGGGAAATTATTTTAATGAAAATGACTTAGTTGTATCAGGCAAGTTGCATTCTTGAATATAGCAGTATTGTGATCTAGAGTATATTTCTCATAAAATATAGTGACTTTAAATGGAGGTGTCCTAATAAACATATATATATGAAATAAGGCTACCTGATTGTTTTTTCTAGTGGGAAATGTTCAAAACAAACCTGCAACAATATTTTCTTTAGTTTTAGAGATACAGTGAGAGGTGATAAACAAGACATGCAATTACCATCCAAAATTCCTTTTACACTTTCTATCAGGACCTCATTTATAGCAGTAAATTTCTCTTCTGTGTATCCTCACTATTACTTTATATTTCAAATAGTTATTGTTGAATACAACTCTTGGGAGAACACCTGGCTATTTAGCCCTTGAATACATATTGCTTGGGAGTTCTGTTAGGCTCTCTCAGAAATTAAAACATATTTATTCTGCATTTTAATGACTAATTTCGTTTTGTTTTTCTTTTAGTATTTATGGGGTTATATAAGCTTCACAGCTCAATTATACTTACATAGGCAAGGCACCTTTTAGTCATAGAATTTACATACTAAAGTGCTTTTAGTGCATTTTTAGAACTTTCATAAAATCTTATTGTCCATAAATCAAAGATAATGCAATTTTGGATTACATTAGTTCATTTTTTACAATGTAAATCATGGCTAACATATTGATGAAAGATGGGGTTTTATAATTGATTTGGATCCATAAAAATCCAGGCACTCTTAGAATGTTAGTGGAAAGAAAAGTCAGCCAAACACCTTAGGTTTGACGTTCGTGCTGCTGCTTACTAGCTTTCTTATCTTGGGAAAGTTATTCAAACTTCTTGCTCCCTGGTGTTTTCATTTATTAAGTAGTACCTACTTTGTAATTAATGTACATAAAGTGCCTGGTACAAAGTCAGGCAAAAGAGTTAAATAAATTCTAGGGATTTTAGTAACAGCTGAAACAGCAGTGTATCTTTCAACATGATATATGATTCTTTATAAACCAGACAATATTTTAGTGCCTAACACCACAGAAGGCAGCTCTTTTCCTTATTGAATAACTCAAATTGTACAGACGTTCTTCCTTTTATTATTACAAAATCTCTCTCTGAAACTTCTATTGTTCTATACCAGGCATGTACTTTGATGCCAGCTAAGTAATGACATGATGTCTAAGCACATTTCAAACCTGTCTAAATAGCTTCTTTTCCTTTTGCCATTGCAAGCTAATCATCCTCCAGCTTTTTGTGGTTGTGTATGTGTGTGTGTGTACACATGTGTGTTTGTGTTCACATGTGTGTATTTTCCTGCATGATCTATCAGGATTTTAAAAAAAAAATTTCTGGCTTAAGTGAAACTCTATTTTTTCAAATCTATTTACCAGGTAGATGTATTAAATTTAAGTTTAGTATGATCCAGAGATACAGATTAAGTTATTAAAAGGCTGGTTTGTCATCTCCAAAATTTATGCCACCTTCTCTCCCATCAAAGATTTCCTATGATACTTCCAGAAACGTGCCTAGTTGAGTGGAAACGAGAAAATGTCTTCAGCCCCATTTTTAATAATAATGAAATTAAATTGCAAGATGACAGCTAGGATATGTTGTTTAACTTACATGTGTGTATGCACATGTATGTATGTGTACAGGGCATAATCAGAATGGACATTACCACCCATCAGAATGGACATTGGCCCTAAGCAATTATGAGATGGGTATGGTGGTACAGGCCTATAATCCCAGTGACTCAAGAGGCAGATGTAGGAGGATTGCAGATTTGAGCCAGCCTCAGCAACTTAGCAAGACTCTGTCTCAAAATAAAATAAATAAATAATTAAAAAGGGCTGGAGATGTAGGTCAGTGGGTTCAATTCCTACTACCAAAATAAGCAAAGAACAAAAACAAGAAAAATAAATATGGTTGCATAGTACTTCTATATCTGACTATAACTCTATTTCAAGAATTCCACCTAACCATTCCAAGAAACAGATTTTAGGATCAAATTCCACTTAAATGTAAGGACTAAGTGTGGAATGAATCTCAATACTCAAGTGGAAAATATAAGAATGGTATGCAGAAATAAGAATGGATGAATAATATCAGACTTAAAAAGAAGCATGGTACAGTAAACATGATTTTGAGAACTTCTAAGAATCTAATTACTTTGCTGGATTTTTTTCAGTTAAAATATTTTCTATCAAATATGCTGTCCAGAACTATGAACTCAGCCTGAAGTCTGACCAATAGAGTACACAACAGGACTGCTATCTGGTCTGGTCTAAAATCTATACTTCTACCAATGAAGCCCAATATTTCTGCAACCACTTTGATATTCTTCACATGGAATATTTCGAATCCAGGTCCTTCAACCTTCTGTACTTCCTTTTTAATGTTAATGTCAAATGTAACTCTTTGCCTTATAAAAATCAATACTACTTGGTTTAGTCTATCCTACTGGCCATTCAAGAAAACATGCATTCATACAAATTCAAGAAAAAAATCTTAGAAATATTACAAATCACCGAGTAACACCCCCAACCCCCCACCCCCAAAGAGACAGAGAGAGAGAAAGAGAGAGAGAGAGAGAGAGAGAGAGAGAGAGAGAGAGAGAAATAGAGAGAGGGAGGGAGAGAGAGAGACTCAATAAAGGAAATACTCTAGATTTATATTGACACTGACTGGATAAGCTTGATCAACTAGTTATGAACATATTTCAGTCCATATTTCTCCATCCTGTGGACAAGACTGTAATGAATATTTTGGATAAATGCCTTGTATAAATATAAATTGACTATTTTTATAGTCACTTGAGATGGTATATTATAAACATAAGGATCATGCTAGCTTCTAATTATTTATTCTCTCAGTGTTCACACTGTAGGTAATTAATCATGGAATTTAGAACTTTGAATGGACTGATTGAAGTTCACTGGCCTAGAGACTAGAGGTTCTATTTTCCTTCTCAGATTTATGATCCATAATTCATAACATATGCAGAACTTGGAAACTTAAGATTTCAAAATAACACATCATCAACTATATGTTATTCTGAAACATATTATCTGCATTTCAACTTATCTTCATAATTCTCACTTTGAAGTTCTGACTTCTATAATTAAGCAGAGTAGGTGATGAAGTTTTGTAGTGCTACTGCTCTCTTACTTAATTTCTTCCACCTGTGCCAGCTGTAGCACAGTAGGAAATCTTCTAAACCACAATCATAAATTTTCTCCCTAAACCTAAGAAAAACATGGAACAGAATATTCTCAGACTTTAAAGATTAAGCGGAAGAAAAAGTCTGCATGGGCTACTCCACTCCATGACAATACCAAAGCAGCAAAATTTGAGGAACGTTCCATTCTAGCCCCTTCATTTTACATGAGAAGAAATCAACTCAAGGAAATTCAGGGACTTGTTTAATGTCTGAGAGCTAAAAAGGATCAGAGTGAGGACAGGAACTCAGGATTTATGTCATCTAGGTCTTGTCCTATTTTTCCCAAAACCCTTGGATTGAAAGGTTACATTGCATCCAATACAGAATAACTAGCTCTGAGTAGGTGAATATGAGGGAGATAATAAGATAGTTAACATTATTTATTCATCCATCCAGCCATGTTTTCATTTTTTTTCCCAGTCACTAAGCACTCTCTTTTAGAAATCACTGTTTTAAATTCTATGGAGTATGAGTAGAGTAAGATAGAGACAAGTCTCAGAAAGGGGTCTATAATCAGACTTTTATTCTGGTCAAGGATATACACTATAGCTTTATGTGATTTTAGTAAAAGTAGTTCAAAGTCCAAGAAAAATAAACACATCAATATTCAAATATAGGGTATCCTTTTCCTTCATTATTTTAAAGTATATTGATTTTTTTGTCCTAGTAGTCAATCTTTTAATTATTTTTCTCTTTGCATAATCTAACCAGGATCACACCTTACATAAAATTTTATAAACAGTTGGGGATATACTGCAGTGATAGAGTACTTGCCTAGTATGAGCAATGCCCTGAGTTGGATCATGAGCACTGGAAAAAATATACATGTAATGATATGACATTTGAATGACGTTTAATGTTATATTATGGGCATTTGTGTGTTCCTGAACACATTTTTTTAAAAAAAAATATTTATTTATTTACTTTAGTTGTACACAATGCAATGTATTTATGTTTACGTGGTGCTGAGGATTGAACCCAGGCCGCACACGTGTGAGGCGAGCGCTCTGCTGCTGAGCCACAACCCCAGCCCTGAACACATTTTTAATGAATATTTAATTTAACTGATTATATAATACACACTCAAATGGATATAACATTAGTTATAAACATTATTAAACATTATTCTTATATTGGACATTGACAATTTTTTTTTGTTGTTTTCACTTTTTTAACTGAGTTTTGTTAAGGTTGTACAAACAAAATATGAAACTCTATCTCCCTGGGTTGTGTTTCTAGGAAATTTACTAGACCACATATGCTCAAAAATCTTAAAAACATATTGCTAAATAAATTGCCACAAATATATATATATATACTTAATCAATAAGGAATATGACTTACTGATTTATATGCCTTTTCATCATTGGGAATCATAAGCTTTTAAAATTATCTGTCAATAAAAATTTTTATTTACTCAAATAATATATACATGGAAAAATACTAATAAAAGATACAAATAAGATACCCATTATTACTACTGGTTCTTGTAATTAATATGCCTTTTAAATATTTCTTCCATGTTTTCTTCCTTGAAAATCACATTTCATGTTTGATATAATGCAATGCTGTGCGTGGTATTTTATTTTATGTTAAACAGTTTATATCCACTAGTAAATATTCTTAACATATGAAATTACTTATAAATTGTCAACAACTTTACAAATCTATAATAATCTGATTTTACAATAAAAATACAAATCATTTGACAAATCCTATTCTTGTGAATTTCATGATTAATTAGGCCCTAAACATAGTATGTGTTCAAAAATGGCTCTTTTATAAATTTTTTTAAGTTACTTTATGTCTTTCTTATTAATTTCTCCAGCTTCAAGGTCATGATCTGGCAATTGCAGTGTACTAATGGATGTGGTAGCTAATTTTTGTGGCCTAACCTCTCTAACCAGCACTGTGAATAAAAATGGAGCTGCCACATTTTTAGAGAAATTATTTTCCTTATTACCACAACATAATTATATAGTTTGCAAAATAAATTTCCGGTACATAAACAAAAATGTGTAAGAACAATTTTGAAATTAAGACTCTACTGCAGCCAGGCTTGGTGGCGCATGCCTGGCCTGTAATCCCAGCACTTGGGAGGCTGAGGCAGGAGGATCACAAGTTGAAAGTCAGCCTCAGCAATGGTGAGGCACTTAGCAACTCAGTGAGACCCTGTCTCTAATAAAATACAAAAAAGGGCCGGGGATGTGGCCCAGTGGTCAAGGGACCCTGAGTTCAATTCCTGGTATCAAAAAAAAAAAAAAAAAAAAAAAAGATTATATTGCAAAATATCATTAACCTTTTTCAAACAAATTTTCCCACATTTTTTTCCCCTGAGGTTCTGGGATTGAACTCAGGAGTACTTAACTGTTGAGTTACATCCCCAGCCTTTTTTGTTTTTCATTTTGAAAAGCTAGCAAGTCTGACCCCAAGCTTGTGATCCTCCTGCCTCAGCCTCTTGAGTTGCTGGGATTATAGTCATGTACCACTGCATTCAGCCCCCACCTCTTTTAACAGAATTGTTTCTAACCAACATTAAAACTGTTATGATTGTTTTCTTAATAAATATAACCAAACTCTGTGTGTGTGTGTGTGTGTGTGTGTGTGTGTGTGTTTAGTGATAATTTTGGGTGCAAAGAATAAGCAATATACTTCAGCAGGCAAAAAAATAGGATTCCTCTAATATTTCAGTGTAATAGTTAAGGAAGTAGGATAGAATATATGAAATTAGAATTACCCTTGAAAATTCAGGCTTAGTGACCATTTTTGTGTTACATATATCAGAGCCTGCAAATCATTATTTATGCAAGTATGATTCAAGGAGAAGGTTTTGTAATTAAGACATCATTATTACATCTGATGACTTTGATGTAATAATCTTTTCTCTGGAAGGTATGTCATCCATGCAGTCTGCAAAACAATGTAGCTTATACAGAATCTACTTCAGGAAAATTTCAAATTCCTCCTTTATATGTACCTAAACTTACTGAAATTGAAAGTAGACTTTTTCACCCAATACATGTGCTAATGTAAAAAATTTCTTTTTCTTCTGTTCAGCCCCACCCAGACAACAACCAGATGTGTAGTAAAAACCATAGGAACTTCTTTTCTTTTCAAAAACACCCCCACTATAGTGCAGTCAGGACTTCTCTCTCTGCTTTGCTTAGGCTGTTACTTGTGACTAGAGAGCACATCTAATTTGTAAATACTTCTATATCTTCAGGGTCTAGTACAGGGCCTGGAAGATAATAGGGACCCATACAATTTTAGAATTAAAAATGAGTGTGTAACTCTACTAACAACAGTGATTCTTTTTAATAGGTTGTTGAAATTCACACACACAGAAGAGTTAGGTAAAGTTTACTACTTAAATGGTCAAAATCACGTTCTTTGAACTCTTTTCTAACTAAAAGTTGATCTTTATGAGAGAAATGGCATATTTTCCTCAAGGGAGTGATGGAGAGTCTGTTCAGGCCATCTATGAACATCCTGGTTTGTTTTCAGTGCATTAATATGCAAGAAAGCAATCCAGTTTTGATTATAAGGTGGTAACAAAAGGCTAAGGAAGAGAAAGAAAGATTAAAGAAGATCATTATAAAAGTAAAATGAAATTGACCCTTAAGATGCTATAGGCAGTTATATACCAACGTATATAAATTTTCATTGCTTTCTTTCCAAATGGCCTAATAAATAAGAAATTCTACTTTGTTTCCATTAAAAGGAACTAATAACTGAACTAATATTTGTTAGGCAAATACTAGATAAAAAGTGTAAAATAAACATAAAAGTGTTTGAGGCACAAATAATTCAAATGATGAAAAACTTAATCAGTATATCATCAAATGAATATTATATTTTACAGGTATTTCTAGTATGCTATATATGTACATTTAATTCTTTCTATATAACTTCTGTGTACTTGGAATAATGCAAGAGGTTGCATATTGTGTAAACATGAACATTTATTGAATGAATGTGTCTTTATCCCTCCAGGAACTATCACCACACACTAGTGACAGTGTCATGCATTTGTCCTTACTAACACTTCTAATAAATCAATATTTAGTATTGTGATTATCAGCAGAAATATGCATATTTCTACTCAAAGCTCAGGTAGCTTCTAGACCCCAAAGACCATGAATAGCCAAATAATTCTATGAAAAATATCCTATTAGATCTCCTATTCAACAAATGTTTCATGAAGAATCTCTTCTCAACTCTTTGCTCTTTCCTAAAATGCTGCATTTATCATGTGCTTTTGAGTCAAAAATTTGAAAAAATGATAATTTTAAACTAAAGATAATATGTAGATCATTTGAGTACCAGAAAGTTAATTTAAACATAATGTTAAAATATTAATTTAATATTTTTCTAGTACTATACTTTTAAATGAAGCATTTTAATTTCAAACTAAACATCAATTAAAATATAAATAAAATAACATATTCTGTGTTTTCAAAACTACTAATATTCTATTATTTTATATAGGAAGCAATTATTAATTAACACAAGAAACTTAGATGAAAATGAAAGTTTAAAAAAAATATTATTTTTTATGACCAGTAAAAAGTAGAGAAGTACTTAAGTTTAAACTCTAACCATAAGAATTCTGTTAATACACGAATAAGAATACATTATGCAGATTGTCTTTTGAAAATGATCAAAGGCACTTTGTAGTATTATTATAGCCAACTCACTTCATTAACAGTGGAGACATATGGGATCCTAGTGTAGCAGTCAAGTTAGTAAATTATTTGCCAGAGCTCATGTATTTGTTTCTTCTCTCTTGCTTTATAAGAAGGCATTAGAAAAGGCAGACAGTGCAAATGCTACAAACCTAGATACAGCATAAAATGGAGATATGAAATGCAAAAGGTATAAATGCACAGAGATTTTCTGCAGAATTTTACAATGTGAGCATTTTGCCCACTACATAAAGGTGAAGTAAAACCAAATAAGAGTAAACTTTGAGAGACTATTCTATGTAACATACACTGAATACACACAAGTCTTAAACACAAAAAATAAAAAAAATATCTCTAAAGTATTTTAAGCCTTTTGTTATGTTTCCAAATTACATTTCAGACTACTAAAAAATTGGGCATCAGAAACTGAGATTTTCAGAGACTATAAATTCATTTTAATATGTATTAACTACATTATGCTTAAATTTCATCAAATAGTACATAGACTATATTCATTGAGTAGCATTTTGTATAATGGATAAAGGACTGGCTCACACAGAAAAGTCTCCTCAGCAAATTTCATGTGATCTAACAATCACCAAATGATCTACCAGGATTTAAATTCCAGGATTTATCTTCTTATATCTAAAAGTAGTCATCCTTAATATGTAATTTATGTAATAAATACATATATTTTATACCTGTATTATGAAAGATAAAAATATCTGTGCATATTACATAACTTATGGATGATTCCTATTAATGGGTTTATAAAATTAATAAAGATTATGAACCCCCCTAAAAAATAAGAGAATTACTTTTGATAAAATGCTCACAAAGATACCACTGTGTCATTTAAAATATTCATCTTTGATCAACTTCTGATTATAGTCAAAATTTAAAATAAAAATAATTTAATTCTTTCCATTTAATTATTTATTCAAAAAGTGACCCTGGATGACTCATCATACACTGACAGGAGCATCATATTCCTTCCAACTCTAGGTTTCACAGATAGCAGCACTTTCATTCATTCACTAATTTGTTTATTCATCCAACTAACATGTATAAAAGCGTCACTCTTTTTTAAAAGCAAACACTGGGAAACAGAAGTATGGAAATAGTGTGTCCATCAAATGGGAAGTAATGATCAGCAGGGGAATGCAGTCTAAAAGAGGATAGAAAGGAATAAAATTGATGAATTAGAAAATTTAAAAAAATGTGTGGGCCAGCCAGACCTTGAGGATAGAGTCAGAATTTGGGGGGAGAAGACAGGCAAAAGTAAGTAAACAGACAGGACTTCAGAATGGATTCAAATTTCTCTTTTTCTTAAGAATAAACGGGAGAGGAAAGGTGAATAAGTAGAACTAATGATTGCCATCAAACCTCTACTTTTTCTATTCCACTTGAAGTGGTCCTGGCCCCAGAACCCCCACCTGAGGATGAGACTGTAAGATGCAAACCATCATACAAATAGAGGCAGAGCTCATCATCTAGTTATTCCCACCTGGGAGGAGATGTTTGGAGGAAGTTTGAGAGGAGTTGCTGGGAAGACAGTGCACAATATGATGAAGAGGAAGAACATGATTTCTGTACCTAAGTGTTAAAGGCTAAGCTCTCCAGGTAATGTCTCAGTCCTGTACTTCATCAACACATTAAAACAAAATGTAAAACAAAGACATGCAAGTCACTGATGTCTTGCCCGTTCTACTTACCAGGCATAGAGCTCTACTCAAATAGACCCCATACTGTTGTATGGGGTGCCTCGAGGTGGGGGAAAAAAGGAGGCTTGCTCTCTCTCTGTCCTATGTAAGGATGTGGAACCATCCAGACATTTTGCTGCTGAGCTGTCTCTCTTTACATAACACAGGAGAGTCTGGACCTCCAAGATGGAATACAGTGCATAGAACCAGGAATAATGACAATGACAAAAATAATGAGAAAAAAAGCTGTTACAACTGTACCAAAGGTTTGCCCTGCTTTTTACAATAACCATATACATATTCACATATGGTTATATATATGAATTAGAAACAGCAAAGATGAAAGATAATTGTAAAATAGAAGCAATGATACATGGATTCATTATTCTAAAAGTTGATATTTTTTAGTGATGGTGAAGTGAGATATTTCAAATTTAAGGATTGTCTGGTCAAATGTAAATTTCCTTCATGGAAATTCTTCTTGGAAATAGGTACATTAGTATGGTGAAAGCTCTTAAAAACTGTGCAGCAGCTGGGCATGGTGATGCACATCTGTAATTTCAGCAGCTTGGGAGGCTGAGGCAAGAGGACAGTGAATTCAAAGCCAGCCTCAGCAACTCAGTGAGGCCCTAAGAAACTTAAGGAGAGCCTGTCTCAAAATAAAAAATAAAAAGGGCTGGGGATGTAGCTGAGTGGTTAAGCATCCCTGGGTTCAATTCCTGGAGAAGAAGAAGGAGGAGGAGGAAGAGGAGGAGGAGGAGAAAGAGAGAGAGAGACAGAGAGAGAGAGAGAGAGAGAGAGAGAGAGAGAGAGAGAGAGAGAGAAATCTTGCAGTAAAATAAAATGTCTTATTTAACAAATCATTTTTAAGTTAAAACCTCTAACCCAGCTCTCAGCATTTGAAATTTAAAACACAAGAGAGCCACTGATTGCCTAATAGTGCCTCTATCTTAAAAGCATTATTGCTAATGTCTCTTCAATACTATTTTAAATCATTTATAGTTTTATATTGTTTATTTATTTATTGCTTTCTAAGATATACACACTATGCTTCCTGAGAAAAACTAATTATCTTACATTTTGATGAGATTATTTTTATTTAAAATATGTATAAACCCCACCTGGTTAAATGGTATTCTTGTCTGTATTCCATGATATTTAGCACTATAATCAAACCATACTGCAATGTTCACAGTTTCTGATGAGCCTTAAATAGGATGCCTTCAATTTGGCAGACTGTTTCAAGAGGAAAACTAAAGATGAAAAATCTCACCTTGCTCCCAAAATAAAACTACCCCACAAAATATATCCAAACTAAATAATTTAAGTCAGAATAATTGAATCTGGGCATTTCCCGAGGATTATTCCTGAACCATCATCTGCCCCAGCTGGCACCAATCCCTGGTAAATGAAACATGTCCAAAGAATATTACCAGCACCTAATGAAAACCCAAAATGTAATAGGCATATGGACTATTTAAAAATTATCATATAAATTATTCTAATGCCTATTTTGAAGAAATGTACAGAAAATGAATGTCTTATTCTGTCACATTATTTAAATAATCAGTTCAGTTTATTTTGAAAATAGTATTTTAAAGGATACTTTTAAAAAGATCACTGCTTATGATACTGTACATATTAGTACATCACATTAAGCATATATTCCACAAAACATTTCAATATCATATAAATTGTCATTCTGCCTCATTAATTGAGAGGTAGGGTTTCTCTGAGTGCTCCTTTTCCATATAAAAAATTAAAATTAAAAAAAGACTTCTAAAAATCATGTAATCTACATAAAAACCATAACAAAAAATTTAACAAGCATTATGACTAAGCATAATCAACTTCAATGCCCTCCCTTCCTGCCCCACAGTGCTGGGGATGAAACTAAGGGCTTCATGCATGCTAGATCTCTGAGCTACACCCCCAACCCATAAACTTACATTTTTATAAGCTGAATGCTGTCCTACTATCTACTTATAATGGCAGAATCAGAACTACAGAATTTCTATTTTGACCTGTGTTTTAAAGCAGATCAATTATGGAGTCAGAAGAAAGTATGCAGACTAATTTTTGTTTTCATTTTATGAATTCCCCAAATTTTGAATGTCATATGAGTACCTTCAGAGCCCTCTAGTATTCAGTGGAGAATCTGACTGCTCAATACATAGCTTCTGGATCTGAAAGCAAAAGGTAAAAGTCATGTGTGCATAATCAGGAGAAGATAATAGAATGGTAAAAGAAAAGGAACCAGGAAAATGATCATTTGATAATTGTTGAGTAGTGCAGAGGGGAGAGTTTTGAGGATTATGAAATTGCAATGAGGAATGAGTGAGTGAGGTTTTGCTGCTGGAAAAAAAAAAGAAAGAAAGAAAAGCAAAAAAAGGAAATAAATGCCTCCATCATCAAAGTGATCAAAACAGACACATTCATTATCACCCTCAAATATATTTGTGCTAATTGTTATTTTTAAAAATGAATTTTAAATACATGAAAATGGAAAAAGCATTCTCCCTGATATATAATTACCTGACAAAATTTCAAAATTCTATTGCTTTAAGCTACAGCAGTAGATAAAATCAGATAATTGTAGTCATTCATTACTTGTCCTTTGTGATAAGGTAAGTAGAAACTAAGCTTTAGTCAGGAGGTTAGAGGAAGTTCTGAAAACATATGGGTTGGAATGTTTATGATCTAAATTGTGTCTCTTGAAGATACCTTAGGTGAAAGAGGTTAAAATTTTACATCAACTTTACAGGAAAGCAAACTTGAGCCCCTCAAAGACTACTTAGTAAGTAACTAAGTGAAAGAGATTCTTGATATTCCTCCAGTTACTTTAGAAAGTTGCATTATCACTGAATAGGGATAGTCACAGCTTGGGGAGTTGTTCTGACTGATAACTTTGATTCCCTGATTGCAGCCTGGAATCAAGTTCTACAAGGTAATTCTGTATCAGTAAGTGAAACAAACAAACAAAAACAAAAAAACAAAAAAAAAAAAAAAAAAAAAGAAAAGGAGGGCAGAGAACTTGGATTTTCACACATGAAAACCTGTTTTAAAATTTGACTTTTAACAAATAAATAATGCATAATTTTATTTATTTAGATTTATGGTAACTTACCTACTGAATTCCTATGGAAATCCTCAGTGTACTGTGTTTTGAGATTCAAAATCTTCTTGCCTAAATTCAGTTGTATGTCTGACACTGTTTAATGAGGAATTTAAACCCTGACTCAAGCAGAGATTAACACCAAGAAACAGTACATAATGTTTCTATGTCTTCTTTCATATTGTCTGCATACATTCTAATATAATAAATGCATCTTTTTCTATTGTGATTGGGATGTTAAATTAATAATTTCTTATTTGGTTGATATATCAATTATTTAATATCACTTTGTTCTAAATATTGAGTTAGACCATGAGAACAAAACCATGAGTAAGATTGACTGCCATTGTTCCTTGCCTTTGTAGATTGGTATACAAGGGATTTCTGGCTAGAGGTAACACTTTTGATACAAAGAAGCTTTGAATGTGTCTGAGATTAGCTTGTCTGGGTATATATTACTAATAGTTTATCTGAATGTTGAATTGGCTGTTTAGCACTTTTTAAGATCATAAGCAGGTAGAGAAATCATATCAGATCAAACTATAAGGTATATGAAATGACAAACTTAGTTTAAATAAATTAACCCAACCCAATTTCCAGAGAACTATGAATATGGCAAATATTCCAGGATCTACAGACAGTGTATCTTTTTATGGTCCACAGAATTCTTGTTTAGGATTATCTATGTATACATGGGAAACAACAGAAAGGAAAGGCTGGTATTTCTATTACAATCAAGACTCAGAGAATTTCTACTGAGTATAATTGCATGTTCCTTCCTTACAATGAAGTAGAAAATTTTAACATGTAAACAACTCGTATTTTATATTGTTCCACTATTTTCCTTGGCAAAAAAAAAAAAAAAAAAGGTGAACAAGCTGAACTTTGTCACTTACTCGCTCTAGAAAATCAAGATCTTATGAATCAATTAAAAGTGTTATAAACAAAACAAATCTACTAACATTCACTATGAGCTTATAATATGCCAGGTCTGGTACTCTTCACTCTGTTACATTTATTCTCTTAATCTGAGCACCATGCCAAAAATGTACTGCTTTAGATATCATTTTATGGGTGTCAAGTGACCACAAAATGTGTCATTTCAGTAATCATTCTGTTTTCCTTGATTGGGAAAGCCAGTATGTAAACGCCCTTATATCATCTACTCTTTTAAAATACAAATTTAGAAATATAATTATCACTAACAATTTAGAAAATAAATGACCATAACATAGCCATTTTTAGTCTATTTATATACATTTATATTTAACAAAATTGCAAATACAATGTGCACACAAATAATTCAGTATGCTTTTAACAATTTGATGTCAAAATAAGATAAAGACTTAGAAAGCTAGAGAATCATTATACTAATCAGGCATAATTAATTTAATATGATGCCATTTCCCTCTGTGCTTGGTGAATAGCAAAGCACCAAACAACATTTAAAAATTCAACAGAATTTGGATATCCCCATGGGCTCATATAATAGGATTTTGCCTGAAGTGGCTTCACCCTCATTTGAACTTTTACTGAGTTTTTTCCTGTCCCTCTATGACATTTAATGTATGTTATCTTCTTCTGTAATTATTTGTATGCATGTCATCTGTCATCTCTCTAACTAGATTATAAACTTTGAGCTCAGGGAGAATTCCTTATATCACTGTGTCTTCTACAAATTAAGAATTCAATAAATATTTGCTAAAAGAATGAATACATTAATATTAATATTAAAACTAGAAAAACAAGTGCAATTCAGTATAAGACATTTATAAATATGAAGAAAAAATACTTTGTGTACAAACAGTTGTATGTAAAAAGATGCTATATATGTGCATTATGAATTGTAATACATACTACTATTATAAATTAAAAAGAAAAAAGAAAAAAAAAAAAAAAAACAATTTCAATACAAAAAAAAAAGGTGTCCAAGAAATATTAAACAGGAAGCATATTATAAAGAAGTAAAAACATCTTGAACTTTCTAATAATAGAAAATGTTGAAGTTCAAACTAGTGTCCAAGTACTCTCTTTTCTCCCCATACCCTGCTGGTGTGTTAACAAATGATGGACACCTATATTAATCTAAACAATAAAACTAAATTTACTTAAATAAATAACATGCACACCTCGGCTACATCAGTGTTATTTCAAAATGATTTTTTTTTTTGATTGTTCTAAAGTCTTGTCACCATCCATTCAAACGGATGAGTGAGGCAGATCCTTGAAAGATCACTAAAACAACCTTTTAATACTGAATAATAAACACTCTCTTTTTTAATGGAAAATTAATGTCATGCAGACAGGTAGGGAAGGAATTGTTCTTTGTTCCAGTGACATCCCAGTTAAAATCAACTTGTGCAAGTAGATATTTAACTGTTTCTTGAAAAATCAGCTGTACTGTGGAAGAATCTAACCCAGTTACATCAATCAAGGTTGCCATGTTTTCTGTATTTTTCTCCTCTGATTTCTGCATTATAAGACCTCATTTTGAATAATACAAGTAAAATATTTGTACCAAAACTATTAAATTACTAGAAATACCTGGGGAGCACAAAATAGCAGTTGGTTGTGTTTTTTCGGTCTCTAACTCTATAAAATTCATGTAAGAAGAAATGAATAGATTAAACCAGGGATTAAAAGTTTAAGGAAGATAAAACACAAAAACCATCCTGAAATTTGAAATCTTAACTCATTCTCCAAATTATCAAGCAGCTAAGAACGCATGACCTTGTCCCTGAAGGTGTGGCATAAATCCATCAACTTGGACTTGGGAGCCACTTTGCAGGACAAAATGGCTTTCAGAGTAACATAGAATGCTAATGAACTTTGTGAAATTACTACAAGGCTCCTGGGTAGCCTGACTGTGTGACTATAAAGAACAAATTACAAGCAAACACTGGGATACTAAATAGAACAAGATGTACTCCATGTTTGCATAAATATGTCGAAATATACTCTACTGTCATGTATAAGTAAAAATTAAAAAAATTTAAAAAAAGAAAAAATTACATGTGTTTGAACTGATGCTGACCTGGATGATTTAATCGTCTTTGTCTTGTTCTGCATAAGAATATGTAAATTAATACAGGATTTTAAGATTGTTTTTTGGTAAATGACGCTTTGCTCTTCTTATTACTCAACCAGGTGTCCATCTTTCACTGACTCAGTACAGTTGCACAGTTGCTTTAATGCCATGAATCATTCCACATGTACAATTGAGGAAAGAGAAAATACTGATATTTTTGTTTATTTGTTTTTAGAGAAAATATAATAATGAATATTTTGCATTGGCTAAATTTATTCCTTACAAATAGGAAAGCCTCGCTAGTCAGCTTTTTAAACTCTATAAGCATCTGCCTATTTTGGATGTGGTGGACTAACTTGACTGTCTTCATTCAACAGGGATCAAGAAGACTATGTTGGTTCTTGTTTCCTTGTTATTTAAAGTTTTCTTTTAAGACTCCAAACAGATTAAGTAGCTGGAGCTTAGCATGGAGGTCTTTTAATGGAGAATCTTAAAAGAAAATTTTGTTTTGTTTTGTGCATATCCAAGATATTTTAAATACAAAAGTAATTCACTCTTGATGAATGATGAAGTAACATGTTCTCTTTTGCCTGGAAAAATACAATAAAAAATAGCACTGAATAAAATTCATCAACACGTTTTCAAGGAATAATTCAATTCAACAATGTTTTGTTTTCACTTCAAAATTTAATGACATATGTTGGAGTTTTTCTTAAAGCATAGTTCTGAGTTTACCAACATAGGACTTAGATTGCTGCTTCTTAAAACTACAGATTTCTAGTCTCCTCCCTTTCCCCAACACCCTACCACCTAAGTAATAAAAACCAAATGCCTGAATATTCTCTCTGACATGTGAACGCTAACACACAATAAGTGAGTGTATGTGTGGGGGAGAATAGAAGTTCATTGGATTAGACAAAGGGGAATGAAGGGAAGGGGGTGGTGGGAATAGGAAAGACAGTAGAATGAATCAGACATAGCTCTCCTATGTTCATATATGAATAAATGACCAGTGAACTCCATATATCATGTGCAACTACAAAAATGGGATCATAATTAGAATAAGTTATACAACATGTATATATAATAGGCCAAAATACATTCTACTGTCATGTATATCTGAAAAGAATAAATAAAATCAAAATAAATAAATAAAATGCCAGTGAGACAATGCATCTGATGCCAGAGATTCTAGAATATGCATTTTATGAGATTTTTCTAATTGATATGATGTATACTGATATGGTTGTTCCATAATAATAATTAAGAAAAATCAGGTTTTGGTCATTTTTAAAGTGTCCAAAACAGAAAACTCACATGCTGCCCCCAAAACAATTTTATCATGGGGTGATAGCATTAGACTACAAAGGAACACCTCTGCAAGCTGATGAAATAATAAATGACCAGGGACCAAAAAGCTGACAATCTTAGAATTTTAACATTATGTCTTCAATGCATAGGAGGATGCATTCATGCTATGTTGGTAAGAGAATACTGTGTGGCCACATATGCAATTTCAGTGGATCACATAGTTTCAGGCTTCAGTGAAGGTACACTATATTTCAAATATTTTTTGGGCAAGAACTTTCCCCACTGGACTGAAAGAGTTGGGAATTCTTTCTTTTCTTTCCCTTCCTTTCCTTCTTCCTCTTCCTCTCTTGCTCATTTGCACCCACGTGAGCCCTCTCTCTTTGCCCTTCCTCTCTCTCCTTCTCTCCCTCTCTCCCTCTTTCTCTTGTCATAGTACCTGGAAAATGTAATTTTTCAGAAAATGTTCAATGATTACTGGTAACAAATGTCATTTTCATTTATTTAGGTAGATATGATCTTTGCTTTTAATTTACCCTTTTACTCTATCCCAAAAGTGTAGGATTTAGGATAATTCATTTAAGGTCAGTTAATCTCAATTTCCTCACTTAAAAATAAATGTTATATTAAATCAGTGAATCCCCAAATTCAGTGCATATATATATATATATGTATATATATATATATATATATAGCCATATTTATATGCCTCCTATATTGTTATTAATATTTTCCTTTAAGTAATATTCTAAAAATGTTATCTATATGCTCTAAAATGTAGTAAAGTTAATACATATATATTAACATTTTCAAAATATTCATTCTTTTATTTTGGGGGGGAGGTGGTTACCAGGGATTGAACTCAGGCACATTTGACCACTTAGCCACATCCTTAGGCCTATTTTTTATATTTTATTTAGAGACATGATCTCACTGAGTTGCTTAGGGCCACACTTTTGCTGAAGTTGGCTTTGAGCTTGAATCCACCTACCTCAGCCTCTGGAACTGCTGGGATTACAGGAGTGCACCACCAGGCGTGGATTAAAAAATGCTCATTCTAGCCGTGTGCGGTGGTGCACGCCTGTAATTCCAGCACTTGGGAGGCTGAGGCAGGAGGATCACGAGTTCAAAGCCAGCCTCAGCAATGGTGAGGCACTTAGCAACTCAGCAAGACCCTGTCTCTAATAGAATACAAAAAAGGGCTGGGGATGTGGCCCAGTGGTCAAGTGCCCCTGAGTTCAATCCCGGGTAACAAAAAAAAAAAAAAAAAATGCTCATTCTTATACAACCAAATAACACGTTATCTTAAACATTAGCTTATAATTTTTTATGAAAAAACAATACTTGCATTAATATTTAGCTCAAGAATTATACTTCACTTGGTACATTAAGTTTCTTGACACATAAAATTCTACCATACTCAGAATAAAATGTCATTGTTTTATGGATACATTTGAATTCTGCCTAAAAAAGTGATTTTCGATTCTTTTGAATAATAGTAAACACCAACTTTTTAAAAAAATCAAGTCTACCTCAGAAAGTATTGGAAAAAAGAAATGAAAATTGTTTCAAATATATAAAATATGTAAAGTGTTTAGAAAAAAAATCTTTGGAGGGTTATAGAATTCTGTGAATTCCAGTGGAACTTAATTGTCAGCAACTTTAATTAGATTTCTCTGCAAGTCAGATTGTCAAAGTCCTCAAACCCTTGCATTTGATAGGCTTGGTGACCTTTCCATATGATAAATAAAGAGATCCATTCTCTGTAACGTCTATGTTTAAATTCTAGCCTTTACTCATACGTACAGATGCTGAAATAATTTCTTTTTTTAAATTTTCTGTTAGTTCATGTTTGCTCTAAAAACCACAAGTAAAGTAAAGGAAGACCATTACAGTTGAAGAAAGGGGAACAAGCTAGGGGAGGAGGGGACACAGAGAAAGTACTAGGAACTAAAATAGAGCAAATTATGTTAAATGTGTGTATGATTATATCAAAATTAACTCAATTATTATGCACAACTACAATGCATTAATAAAAATATTTTAAAGTAATAGAAATTAGAAAGTAATTAAATAAATATTATGTGCTTAAAATAGTGTCACATAAATTACATTGAGCACAATTTTACTAATATTTTTGGTATTTTAAGCAGTAATGAAATGGAGGTATGATACACATTTAAAAACATAGAAGATGCTATATTTGATTTAAAATTAATAAGTAGCATGCTAACTGAATAATACTTTTTTAGCTTAGTTAACTTAATCTATACTTTTCTTTTGAACACATATCTATGTTCAACATTAAAGAATGTTAATCCCATGTCTATGAAGAGTAATTGGGAGAAACTACATTTGAAGTCACAGTAAATTAAGTAACTGATTAAATCAGCTACAGACTGCTACAAAAGTACCAGATTTGTGAATATTGGTGATAAGTGTACCAGGAAACCTAGATATTCCCAGGGTGAAGATTTACAGTTGAGAAGCCCCCCAATCCCAGTTCAATACCTGGGCCTTTCTCTTCCTAAATGTGAGAGAAAGGGTGAGATGTAAGAGTTTCAGGTCAGAGTTCTTTAATAAAAGTAAATAGAGGAAGTTTAAATCAGTCTCCAACGTGGGAAGAAGAATACTCTTTCTAAACTCTTCTTGTATGATTTTAGCTCTAGATAAGTCATTATTTAATGTTTGAAACCTATCTATATTCTTATCTTTTATCTAACATAAACCTAGACCAAAAATTAAGTGTTGAATTTAGACTATGACCTAAAGCAAGGATAGAATTCAAATTGAATTTTAATAATTAATGTCACATTTAAACTATTTTTGAAACATGGAATTTTGGGTATGTTAATTTTTTTTTTTTTTTTTTTTTTTTTTTTTTTTTTTTTTTTTTTTTTTTTTTTACTTAGAATGTAAACACTGTCTGGACCCCAGCAGCATTTCAATTCATTATCTTCCTTAAGGTTAATTCTTCTACATTTCAGTTTCTTCATTTCTAATTAAAAGTAATAAAATGTGTTCTGCCATCCTCCATGGGTGTGTGAAAACTGTATTATAAAATAGGTTTGAAGAACTTAATAAACTGAAAATCTAAAATAATATAGTATTATATTTAAACAGAATAATGAAAACTTTCCATGACATATGATACAAAGAACAAAATTAAACCAAACATAAAAATTCATTTTATGAAATTTAAGTTCCATCATATCCCAATTTCTTTCTTTACAAAAACATTCAATACTTATATAATAATATACTCACTGTTTGTATTTGCCTGTTTTTATTCATTCAAATGATTCTGTCACTCAATTCCACAATTCTGGATAATTTCTAGATAGAATTTAGTAAAAATATGCTCCACCACATCTGGCTCTAGGTCAATTTTTTAATTTTACTTGTGGGAGATGAAATCCAAAACTAAAAACACACCCTAAAACTGAAAGGTTAGTAACAGGTTAATGACCAAGTCAGGGTGAGAAGCCATACATCATAATTCCAGGGAAGAATGCTTTTATTGCTACTTATGTATTTCTATCTTATCACTGTCTGATAACCTAATACTATGTGAAAGTGAGTGAGTGAGAGAGAGAGAGAGAGAGAGAGAGAGAGAGAGAGAGAGAGAGAAAGAGAGAGAGAGAGAGAGAGAAGGTAGGGAAAACATATATATACCTGTCTCATTTTAAAAATCTTAAAAAGAAAAGCACTATTATGGGCCAATGTTATCACAACTCTGTCATATAATTTTACTTTGTTCTTTGCTCCTACTTAAAGTTAAAACATTAAGCTCTGCATGTTTAGGCAACCCAACTTCCAAGTGTGAAATCTACGATAAATCACATTCCCTGCTCTTTGGTGGTGCTATTTTTTTTTTTTTTTTTTACCACATGCTATATATACAACAATTTCTAAGCATTAAAAGGTTCAATATTTCTCCAATATCTTAGATAAAACATAATTTAAAACTTGAATGTCCTGCATTAGTACTGTTTTGAACTAGTCCTGTCTGTTACCACACATATTTCTTCCCAGTAGAAGTAATGAATGGGATGCCTTGAGAAAGAGTATATCAAACACTTCTCTCATACTCCTTTATTCACTGCACTGTTATCACCTTGCCATAAGCCAAGCACTACTATACACACAGGGTGAAAACAATAACAGTTTCTACCTTCAAGGAGCTTGGACTAAAGTGAAGATATGCATTTTGTAAGAATAGATGTGTGTGTACAATATGTATTTATGTGATAGTTAATACACAAAAATGGAATGCACACACATTTTTTATACTAATGGTTGATGTTGGGGAAGTCTAGAAGGCTTCTCTCGAAAGGAGAGACTTGAAGGATTAGAAAGAAATGACTGTTTTGATTACCTGAGGAAACAGGTTTATAAGGAGAGAAATTGGCATGAAAGGTGGGAAGGACCTTGGCAATCTCAGGGAAAGGAAAGTGGACTAGTGCTGCTAAGTTAGGAAGAGATGGCAAGAGATACAAAAGAAGGTCATAAACTGTCAGGTGGGACAACATCAGACTTCACATGTCAGAGTACTCAGTTGGCATTTATGCATCCCTGCACTAACTAACTTAAAAATAAAATTCTAGATATACCACATTTACACACCAAAGACAGAGACTACTGCCCTTTGCAGATGGAAGACCTATGTGAGACAGCCAAACTATGAGCTGCTCTGGCCATTTTTGAATGCATCCATGTAAACCACAGTCTGCAGAATTTTTTTTTGTGTGTGTGTGGTACCAGGGATTGAACTCAGGGGCACTCAACCACTGGGTCACATCCCCAGACCTTTTTTGTATTTTATTTAGAGACAGGGTCTCACTGAGTTGCTAAGTGCCTCGCCATTGCTGAGGCTGGCTTTGAACTCGCGATCCTCCTGCCTCAGCCTCCCAAAGTGCTGGGATTACAGGCGTGTGCCACCGCGCCCGGCTTGCAGAATTTTTTAAAGCTAAAAACTTTCAATGTTTTTGGAGTATTTCCTCAAATATAATGCTTGCTGAGAAGTTCTGTCTTAAGCACCCACCCAAAACCCTCACCCGTTCATAGTGATTACGTTCTATGATAAACTTCATCCTGAATTAATCATTCATTATATTGCTATAAGTAAGGCATTAGGATTGCTCTGCTAATGATGGTGCTACCAGTAAGTTGAATTTACTGTGAGGAGGTAATACAATGTTTTTAATCTGTCAATAGATACATCATTTACCCCTATACATATGAAGAGAGAGGGTTGGGGGAGAGAGAGAGAGAAGGAGGTCAAGGGAGGACTTAGGAGAGTAGAGGAGAAGAGAGAAGAAAGTGCATGCATCGCTCTCAAACATTTTTAAACCTTAAAATATTTTTCTTCAGAGGCCACTGGAAATTTCCGGTATTTATCATTCTAACATTTGATATAGATGTCATAGACAAGAATCTATAAAAATGTAAAATAATGTGGACTATAGATTTGCATTTTCACGTTTGAATAAAGAACTTTGACACATCTTTTAAGTCAATAAAAAATACATTCTAGCAACAGTAGTTTTGAAAATGTTAAGATGTACCTGACAATCTGTTTTGATATATCTCTAAAAATGGGTTCATAAAATTAATAGGATGTTTCACCAGACTTCATTGTGAAATACTAAACACACACATACTTACAAAATAAAATATAGCTCTCATCTACTCTTTCATCTACATGTAAAGTACAATTTATGGAAAGACAAAATGCAAACTACTATGAAGATGGCACAATTTAGAAACAAGTTACAGAGAAGAGCAACAAACTTATTGTTTTTGATATTTTAAAGGAAAAAGGATAGCCTAATTGTTTTAAGTTTTGACTGATCTGGTTTACTACAATTTGAAATTGGCAGAAGACTAAAATATTTAGAGAATAAGGTTTTTACAATAGGTAAATTTATATTTGTAGGAGCAAAAGAACCAAATTCTCTAATAGCTGTAGCTGACATGAAAACCAATTTCCAAGCTGGGCGCGGTGGCGCACGCCTGTAATCCCAGCACTTTGGGAGGCTGAGGCAGAAGGATCGCAAGTTCAAAGCTAGCCTCAGCAATGGCAAGGCACTTAGCAACTCAGTGAGACCCTGTCTCTAAATAAAATACAAAAAAGGTCTGGGGATGTGTCCCAGTGGTCGAGTGCCCCTGAGTTCAATCCCCAGTACCACAAAAAATAAAAGAAAACCAATTTCCATAAGACTTAATATCTTTTAGGTTTGTTACGATGATTGTGTACATGGAGAGAAGTAGGAATATTTTTGTTTTCAAATAATTTTTCCTAAGAAAACTCCATGCAGCTAAGCCCTATGTTCCAAAATTAATATTATTATTGTATAATAGTTCTACAAAAGAAGTAGCAGAGCTACCAACTTGTACATTGTTTAATATATTCAAAATTTAGAGTAATAGAAATATATAAGACTAACAGTTGGCTAGTGTTTCACATCCTTAAAACACACACACACACACACACACACACACACACACACAGACACCTTTCAGTATAATATGACTATCACATGCACCAAAATCTTCTGATCCAAAGTCCAATAACTATGGGAATGAGACATGAGAACGCACTGAATTTTGTGAATCACTACTACTATGTGGTTTGCAGTTCCTGATCTGTTCAATGATTCTCATGATTAACATTTTATGACTGGAATATCTGTTTGAGATGCTCAATTTTAAACATGTTTGAATAGCTCCTGCACATATCAAGAAAGGCATCTTGTTGGTTTTATTCAGATGGAACTTCAATGAGGACAGCAATAATACATGCAGTAGGACAGAAGCTTTGGAATGCATAGAGATCACAGGGATTTTGAAAGTTGAATTCACTTTAGTAATAGCCTCTTACCACATAACAACTACTAGTATTCTCAAAAATGATCAAATAAAAATTCTCTTCACTCTCAGGGATTCAAAAATCAGGTTTTCAATTTACATTTTTGAGTGACAGGAGTTTTTAGAGCTAAATTAGCATCAGTACTTGGTAGTATTTTATGTATGAAACAGTACTCTCTTCTCTACTTTTGAGTTATGTTATTGTCATTAAATGTACCAGGAGAACACAATGTTCTTGGTGACATGTGACATATTTCACTTCAACTGTCTTCACAGCTCAATATTCAATCTCTAATACATGGGAAATTTAACTACCACTTTTAAACCATAAATAGAATCTTCACATGAAACCATTTCTATTTAAGGAAAGGAATAAAGTATTGGCATTCTTAAAAGGTAATAAAAGTCATTTGTATTACTTTTCTAAGACAACAAGAAATATCTATAGGAATACTGAGGGAAGACATGATAACTTGTCATATACATCAAAGGCTAAATGAATGATCCATTAATAACAGATTTATTGTTTTAAAAACAGAAAATCTCTGCATTTGGAATGTTAAACATAAAATATGCAATATAATAAATTAGTTCTCAAAGAGAAGAAAACCTCAAGGATTTCTAGCACTATTGGGTTCATAAAATAGCTTTATTAAAAGAAAACTAACTAGTTATGCAGGCTATTGCCACCCATTGGGTATGTATTTCCTAGGTATGGAACAAGGAAATGAGGACACAAAAGTGAATTATTACTTCAGTAGATCCCAATGGAGAGAGAGAGGCTCATATGCAAGTAGATGCATGGAATTAAATGTGTCAATGGCTAAAGATCTGTATGAAGTTTTGTGGGTATGACAGAGGAGGAAGCAATTGCCTGGTGGATAAGACTATATCACACAGGCAATAAGGAAGACAATCAGTGTCTATCAATAACTCAAGTGATGTTGGGTAGTACACATAAGCATAAAAAGAACATTTAATGAAAGAAATTAGATTAAGATAGAATTTCTCTTATTAACAATGTATAATACAAACTACCCAACAACAGCAATGTAGAGGAGGAAAAGTTTGTTTTGGTTCACAATTTCAGAGAGTCAGTCCATTATGGGCTGATGCCAGTAACCTGGGCCCAAGATGAAGCAGGGCATCATAATGGGGGTGGGCATGGAGGAGGACTGCTCCATTCATGGAGGCCAGGAAGCAGATAGAGAGAGGAAGGGAAAGGGAACACACAGAAGATGAACCTTTCCAGGGCATGCCCCCAGTGACCTACCTCCTCCAGCCATGTCCCATCTGCCTATGTTTACCACCTAGCCAGTCCACTTAATTGATATATGGTAACCAAACCATAACACCTTGATAATGTACAACACATAGTTCCTTAATGTTTTAGATTGCCAGGTTTTAATTACTGTAGATTAATGGAATGCTATATGACAAATAAATTGTCACTGTATTAAGTAGTTCTGAGGGTTATATGTTAAAATCGATCATCAAGGGAATATATATATGTGTGTGTGTGTGTGTGTGTGTGTGTGTGTGTGTGTGTGTATACATACATATATATATATATATATATATATATATCTTATTTCTCTCCTACTATTATGTTTTTATTATTCTTGAAATTATTCTGATGATTTATTCTTTTGTTTGTTGCCTTTTTAACCTACCCCATTAGTACATAATCTGCACAAAAGAAAGGATTCTAACTAAGCATTTTATTCACCATTCCATTCTTTGCAGGAAGAATAGTATTTGACAAGGAACAAACATTCAATATATATATTTGTTGAATAAATTGAATGGCTGAATGAATAAATGTATGAATAAATTTATGTTTGAGCTCTCTAGCATGTACTTTTAAAATTTGATTAACCAAAATTACAGGTCAAAAATATTCTTGTTTGAAAATGCACAATATACACAGTCAGCCTTATGTGATAACATGTAAAATAATTCAATAGTATACACTAATGTTAATTTAATACTTAAATTTAAGAAAATTAAAAATAAGCTCCAGGTATCACTAATACCTGGAGGAATGGAAATGGTGAGAAAGTGCAGTCAGAACTTCAGTAGGACTATAATACTTTCTGTATATATGGAATATCTTTTTGAACTTTTCACAATTTGGTTAATATCTAATTCTTCCTTATCATAGAGATCCCTGCCCCTAGACATAGAGAATCATGAGCTGAATATGCATCATTGTCAGTGTCACAGAAATACTCTTGATATAAGTTTTCAACAAACAGAAAAAATACAGTGTCCTATTTTTTTTTCTGTTATCAAATAGGTCAAAGAGTAAAACCATGGACAGAGAGAATCACAACATATTTCATCTAGACACAATTTTATAGACCACTGAAGCTTGAAGGGAGTATGATAGTAAGGATCTGATGTGTATGTCCAAAGGCACAATTTCACACATGTATTATATATTGTGAAGGAAAAGGCAGTATGCTTGTGGAAATCTGAGAGAAGAATGTAACCAAGCTTTACAGTTTTTCTTCATATTCCTTTTGTATATTCTCTTTTATCCTACTCTTTGTTTTATTTTAATTAACAAATACTAAACAAACCTTGTGTTTTATCACTTCAACAAAGTAAGTTCAAAATGTCCATTGATTAGATAACATCTCTGAAACTCATCTGATGCATTAAAGTTTATGATGGTTTCTTTCCCACTAAAGAAAGAGAAGGAACTTCATAAAAATTATCACAGAAAAGGCAGAAAATTTTAAACGTGAATTAGTGAAGTCAAGGATGCTGTATAAATATTTCCAAGAATGATATCTGATAGTCACCAATCCAATCTGTCAGAGAACCACACCTATCATTCTTGATTTAATAGTGTTGGTCTTTTATAGAATGTATACATTGTTTCTATATCTATTTAATGTAAAGAAAACCTTCTATTAACACAGTAAAAATTTTTAAAAAGTTACTGGACAGTTAGTTCATTAAAAGGGAGAACTTGAGCTGTGCATGGTGGAACATGCCTCTCATCCCAGCAACTCAATTGGCTGAGGCGGAAGGACTTTGAGTTTGAGGCAAGTCTAGGCAACTTAGTAAAACTCTATCTCAAAATAAAAAAAATAAAAATAACTGGGGCTGTAGCACAGTAGTAGAGTGCTTCTGGGTTCAATCTCCAGTATTAAAAATAAGTAACAAAAAAGTGAACATGAAAAAAAAAATTAATCTGAGGACAGAAAATAAAGTTGGGGAATCCAAAAGGGGAGGGAGGCTAATTTGACAATTACTGTTGAAAGCGGAGTTAAATCAGAATAGCTTTATAAGCTGCTGTACTTGTGTTTTGTGACACAGGTTAAGATAAGATTTTTTAGTTTTCCCAGGTATTGCTGTGGTGTTCTTGGGAGTCTGTTGTGTCCCAGTTGCTGGTGATTTCTTATCTTTTCCATGTCAAGTAACAGTGCAGCCTTTTCGTATGAGATGGAAAGGCCTACTACAGTACCTCTTCCTGTATACCACTGGGACACTGTACCCTTCCTAACACCTGTAAGCATAGAAAAGGTAGTCAGGTTTGGTTCATAGTGTTCTTCTGTGTCGTAATATTATGTTGCTATAAATGGCTTTTGATAGTGACTGCAAAGTCCAGTGGGGAAATGTCAGGAGCAATCAAGGCCTTGACACATGATCTGCATGAGTTATCTTTCCATAAAGGATGTCTGTTTTGAGGAAATTTTGTTATTATTCCAGATGGCAATACTGTCATCTTGGCCACATCACATGTAGCACATTCAGGAATTATTCACTGTGTCTGGTGGCCTGGAAATGATTCTGCTATTGAAAAGACTATAACGAAGTGTCAGCATATGCCAAGCTATTCAGCACTGTCCTCCAAAAGAACTTCTTTTCCCATGGGAAGTGACTAAGAAGTTTTGGTCAACAATCCAAAGTTCTTTCACCAGGCGTTTAAAAAGGAAGATCTTCAATGTGTTGATCTTTTGCTTGGCTCCGAGTGAACCTAGGTTTATGTGAAATGGCAGCTATGCTTGTCATTGTTAAACACCAGGAGTGTTTAACAGATACTCTAAAAAATACTTAAATAATGTGTGGATGGGCATGTTAGGCAACTGGTTGACATTATTTGTTTTATTAATGGGAATTGAGAAGTGTCTTGAGGCTCAACTACTTCTATTTACTAGTCCTTTTTTTTTTGGGGGGGGGTGTTTGTTTGTTTTTGGCACTGAGAATTTAACCCAGGGTGCTTAACCATTGAGTATATGCCCAATTCTTTGATTCTTTTCACTTTTAAATATTGAGACAGGGGCTCACTAAGTTACTGAGGGTCTCACTAAAATTGCTGAAGATGACTGCAAACTTGCAATCCTCTTGCCTCAGCCTTTCAAGTCACTGGAATTACAGGTATGTGTCACACCATACCTGGCACTATTTATTAACCTTGATGCTAACCATCTTATGTGCATTATTTGATGATTTGAACTGAAAGGTTGAAGCTTTTGCTAATATTATAGAGTTGAAAGATGAGTCCTTTCTGCTATAATTGAAGCCACAATGTTTATTATATAACATCCAGTAAACAATGAGCTCAGGGTATAACTATGTCAACCAAATTCAAAGATTTTCCTTCCACAGTAACCTAACAATACCAAAGTCATTAGAAACATCCACCTTATGGTCCTTTGACCTAGAATCTTCAACTGTACATCCCAAACGCCACCAGAACCATAAAATGAACATATATTTCATGGCATAATTACCATAGTGCAAGTGAAGATACCCAGTAACACTAAATGCAGAGAGCCTCTAAAGTTGCACATACTCTGTTGGTTAAAAGCGGATGTGCATTTGTAATCATGTCTGCAGAGCACTTGAAGAGTGGGGAAGCAGTCAGCTGTGATTTAATCTGGATTGGCAACTTTTCCATTGTCATTTATTAAGGTTTAGTTTTGTCATTCTGGTTGCCTGAATTTATAAATTAGTAGGAAAGATTGGGGATTTTCATAGGCTCTTGCAGGAGACAGACTGTGAAAAAGTGATTATTCTAAAATATCACAGGTACTTGATGGTAGAAACGTACAGTGAGGAGGCAAAAAGAGAAGAGTACAAGATGATGTTTAATAAGAGGGTAAGATTCCAAAACTCAGTTATCTCATCATGGACAAATGATGGACGTGGAAGAAAAATCTCAAAACATAAGTGTTGTCATAAATAAATGTAAACAAATATGAATCTAATTGAAAATATAAATGAAAACTCAATCAGTTTTTATAAGACAAGAAAACTAAAGGTTCTACATAACACATAACTCCAACAGGGTGTTTAAGATTTACTATTTTAAGTTCAAAGCTTTGGAAAGTTATTTAGCATTAATCAGTTGATAGGCTAAATGGATAAGTGTTGACAGATTGAGCCAGTGGAAGAAATTACTGGTAAATAACAAATGGAGATTTCTAAAAGTTGTTGTGCATTTATCAATCTATCTCAAGTGCCAGTAGTCTGCAGCTGTCAATGATTTTCTACCAAAACAGTATTTAGAGCACTGAGCTTTCAGGATTTAAAGAAAATGAATCAAGAATTTACTAACATGCAGTTACTATTTAAATTATTTTATTTTGGGAAACCTAAAACTATGTTTAAAAAATGTCCCCAAACTTAAATTTGAGCTTGAGCTGATTAAGTTTTTTTTTTTTTTTTTTTTTTTTTAGGATACTGTTTATCAAGTTGCAAAGACCAGAAACTGTCTGACAGTGGGGATGGGGGAACATGCTTTATGATCATTGATGGCACAGGAAGCCCTAGGAGAATAATGTGCTTTACAAATAGTGTTATGCATCATATTGTTATTTCTTTTAAATTCCCAAAGTAAAATATAGAGAGAAGAGCATAGATCCATCCCAAGTTAGCTAAGTTGAAATATCAAAACAACTATTGGAAACAAAACAAAACAAAACAAAACAAAACAAAACAAATTTTACTTTGTAACTAATGCTAACATCCAAGTGTGAATGCTACAGAAATAAAAATTACAGCATGAAGTTAGAATTTTTGGTATCTTAAATTTTTGGTGTAGCTATTATCCTTCCTTTCTTTGGGAGCACAGGTACTATTCAAACAGAAGTTTTAAATTCCTAATTAACTTCAACCATAACTGCCTTAAGTTTGTAATTAATTTGCATAAAACATCCTTGATCTTGGGGGAAGTAATGTGTGAGGTAAATGTACTGTGTAATTAGAGTGACGCTTATAGACTATAGTTTTGCTAAGATTGAATAATTGTTAAAAATATTAGAAAACTATTTATATCAAGTGAAGTTTAAGATGCCCATGTTATCTTTTGGACCACGAAAAATTACATTCAAGCCCTGTAGGACAGTTCTCCCAGGACATTAATCACTTTTCTAGTATTTAGCAAGCAAAATTCTAAGAGTAAAGTCTTATATTCTAATGGAAGTCAGACAACATGCAAGTAAACAAATAAAAAGGATCATAGAAAGTAAAAAAAAGAGATGGAAATAAAACAGCACGGCAATGTAGGAGTAACTGGGGTGGCCATTTGCAATTTTGCAAGGAGCTGGGAAGGTAAAACTTGAGTTCAAATGAAAAAGGGATTAGCTGTTAAGACTAGAATGATTAGGATTTTCTTATATAATATGATCCCTGTGGAATTTTCATTTTCTCCTTCAACACATATTTATGGAGCATCTTTTGTAGCCAGACAAGGGTTAGGTAGCAAGAATGCAGTTGTAATGAACCAGGTCCTGTTGTTATCATGCTTTAAAGGGAAGACAGAAATTTTAAATAAGCAGGGACAATGAAGATGGGATTTATTGTGATCAATATCATATTAGGTACATGACAACTATGACTAATTTAGTCTAATGTAGTCAATAAGGACCACAGGAGTAAACAACAGGGAAAGAAAAATGTCATTTTGGTAGACAGAATTCTCAAGGGGCCCAAGATCTCCCTCCCACTGATTTTACATGTCCTGCATAATCAAAGGGATTGTGTGTTTGACAAATTTTAAGCCTGTGACCAGGTTGTTACACAGCATGATTGCTTTTAAGATAGGGAGATTATCTGTTTGCATCTGACATAATGACATGACCTTTTAAAAGCAGAGGTATTTTTTGTTCCCCCCTCCAGCTGGTCACAGAAGGCTGAGATCCAAAGCATGAGAAGGAAATGAATCCTTGTTGTTTGAGTCAAAACTGAGGGGGCCACAAATGAAGGAGTGTGAATTATCTATAAGATCTGAGAGTGGCTTCTAGGTGATAGCCATTAGGGACATAGTTCTCACACCACAAGGAATTACTGCCATGAAGAATAGTGAACTTGAACATGACAGTCCCTCACAGAGCTTACGGACAAGAACTCAGCCTGGCAGACCCTGTGGCTTTGGAACTTGGCATAGCCTGAGAAAAAAATCCAGTCACTTTTTTCTCTGAGTTCTTAAGCTACAGAGATGTGAGTTAATAAATGGGTGTTGTTTTAAGTGGGTACATTTGTGACAGTTTGTTTCCAGCAATAGAAAAATAATGTAGCTGTGATAATGATAAATACTGCTCAATTAAAGTTGGCAAGAGTCATATTTAAATAGCCTAGGCTTTGTTTATCTTGAACTACGTAGGAGTGCTAAGTAAGAAAAGATTTATTTATTTAGACTTACAATGTATGGTACTCTCATCAATTCATAACTATTTAAACTTAACATATTATGTATTTAAATGTCTGTGATCCTCATCTACTCTGCACTCCACACACCTTCCAAGTCTATTGCTTTCTACAGAAGTTATTCTATTTCATATATACATACATATATATACATATACATGTATACATATACATACATACACATACACACACAAGCATTAAGAAACATTCTTTCCAGGCATAGCAGTGCATGCCTATAATCCCAGTGGCTTGGGAGACTGAGGCAGGAAGATTTGAGTTCAAAGCCAGCCTCAGTAACAGTGAGGTGCTATGCAACTCAGTGAGGCCCTGTCTTTAAATAAAATATAAAATAGGGATGGGGATGTGGTGCAGTGGTCGAGTGCCTCTGAGTTCAATTCCTGGTTACCACCATCCCCCCACCAAGAGAAAAAAAGACAAATTCTTATTCTTTCCCACTGTGTTACCAAGTACTATATAAACTTCAGGGGAAATAGCAGTTAGAATAGGGAGGAAGGAATAAAGCGAAGGATTCATTCACCCTCATGTAGATTGCCTTCATGAATGAATTACACCAGCTGGTAGAAATAATTAATAAATGGATAAATGAACTTTTCCACTTACTTTCAAGTTCTCAGCCTTTAACTGCAATTTTCACAAGTTAACATTTCAAAGATAAGTTTCAGGAGAAAAGGTTAAAAAAATGCTGACGGTTTATAGCTGATCTCCCAGGTTTTGCACACTCTTACTCCCTTTATAGGCAATGTTTACTTTGAAATGCCATCGAATCTATCATTGTAATAGCAAAACTCTGCCTTTTTCCTGGCTTCCAAGCACTTTCACAAATCATAGTCTAACAACTACAATCCAAGCTCTGAGGACAAAGTAGGATATAAAATTAAATCACTTTTAAATTCTACACATGGACAATATCTTGAAGGCAATGAATTGTAAAAATGGATATTAATAAGAAGACAGGTGACGAGTGCTAGCCCTTACCAACATTATTACATGGGCACGATGTGTGTCACCTCTCACCTTCTCTTCAACTTTATACAGTAGGTGGGTTTAAAATTATCAGGTTGAGTTCTGAGTTCTGCCACTTGTTAAGTCTGTAATCTTAGATAAATAATTTAACTTCCCCAAATTGTTCAACAAATAATGTCACCTTTCAGTTAGTTATAAGTGAGGTGATATTTGTAAAGCACTAAATATGATTAGTATTCTATCATTCATTTTGTCATCAGTTCTCAGCGGGGGGTGGGTTATTTTGCTCTGGGGAGACTTTGGCCAAGGTGGGAGACATGCTTCCTACTCACAAGTAGAGGGATGCTGCTGGCATCTAGTGTGCAGAGGTCACAAATACTACTAAGGATTCCACAGTGCACAGGACAGATCCTCACAATGAAAAGCTCTCTGCCAACTGTGTTAAGAATGAAAAACTGTATCCTTGGCAGGAAGGCATGTTGCCACTATCTACAGAAATGTTTGTTTTGAATCTCTGGAACTTTTCTTTCTGTTTCTTATGAATCTCCTTGTTCCCTTCATAAAGATGTCTAATTGCCAATTAATGTGTCATTCACTATATGTTTTTTTTTCTGTGTATTATAGTTATCTCATAAAATTCTTTAATTTTTTCTAAGTCTAACATATAAACACAATTGGAAGATAATGGATCTCAGGTAATTTTCAGTTCTAGAGGAGGATTAGCCAGTAAGGGTGCAGTTTGGAACTTCTTGCTAATTCTTTAAAATAGCAAAATGCTAGTGAGAAGTTAATAATCCCAGTATATAAACCCAATACTCTGCTCTGATGTTGAAGAAATATAGGTGACTATTTGGATAACTCTTCTCATGTATTGGGTGAAATGTTCATAGGAAGCTTTTGCTTTTTAACTGATGTTCTTTAACTCAAACTCAGTAGAGAAACCTACATTACTATCTAAAGCATTATTAAAGTAAATTTGTAGTTTGCTACTGATTATCTTTTTTAATAATTACTTGAGAACTAATTCTAGGAAAAAAATACCATTGAAGTATACAAGAGAAATACACGGATATACTTGTATTTTTACCCTATAATTTTTTCATAAGGTGCATTTGCCACTACAGGCTATTGATTCAAATAGACACACATTTGGAGACATAACCTAGGAGAGGTGAATAGTATTCAACTTAGGACATATTGGTTTTGTTGTTGTTTTTTTTTTTGTTTTTCTTTGGGAAAAAAAGTAATTTATTTTTGCATTACTTTCATTTTCTACTGTAGTATTAGGACTTAATAAAAGCATCACTTCTATTTTCTATTTACAGTTCACTTGGAATATTACTACAAATATACAATATTAAAAAATGCAGTTTATGTTTTCTCTCCTCTTTACAGGCTTCTCAAAATCATTCAACTTAAATGAAAATGTATGTAGACATTTCTGTACATATCTGAGAGGGCAGAGACTACATTGATAAAGTCAAAAGAATCTTGCACAAGGACATAATGCTTTTTGAGGAAGGAAAGGCCAAACACAATGGTAAGGGAGGGATGGGCTGGAAAGGAAGGTGGAGGTGTGATCGATGGTGGCCTGGCAGAAAATAGAGGAATTAAGAGGAAAAGAAGACAAGGGTGAAAATATGGCCATAAAAAAACAATGCATAAAATTATTTGATGAAAATCATAAGGAAAATGGAAAAATAAAATCTGTTCCTTAGTTTTTGAGCCTGGGTTTCTCTAAGGATACAGCTGCCATCAAATGAAACCAGCAACAGAGGAATGAAAGTGCTGATTACTAAATGAGGATTACATGAGATGAGGCAGCCTTAAAAAACTAAACCATCAACATGCATAATAAGTAAAAAAAGTTTACCTTTTTCATGTCCAGAGAAAAAGGTGCTAATAGTATGTATTTATTGTACTCAATTCATGCCTATATTTATTTCCAACCAAAAAATTAGCTTCCAGATAAAAATAATTCATATTGCTTAGAAGAAAATCAATTAATAATTGAAAAAGTATGTGTTAAAATTAATATAATCTTCTATAAACAACAAAATGGTCATTTTTCAATTCCTATTAACTGACCATTTTTCTTTCATCTATTTTTCTAGGGTTTGGGTATTTGTAACATGGATTTTGTTTTATTTCTGTAAAACAGAATTACAATATTAGTGACAGATTTTGAATGATTGAAATCAAGTTAAACATTCACTTTCAGATTCATAAAGTATCAAAGGGAATAAGGACAGAATGGTCACATGGGGTGATTGAGTTCATTATTAAAATATCAATATATATCTTGAATATATTTATAACTACCAATAAAATAGTTACATTGAATAAGTAATAATAATTTTTTTTTTTTTATCTGAAGTATGGGACTATTCTCCTTGAAAGTAAAGACAGAGATTCATACAATGCTTTCTCTTTCTTACACTGTGGTTTTGAGGAATTGCTTTATCTATAAAGAGTCATACAGAGGAAAAAACTTATTTGACAAGAAGGACACAGCTCATTAAGTCAGTCATTTTTACACTACAGTGAATAGGACATTCATTTGTCATTCTGTCACTAAGTAGCTGTAAGAAGTAGTTTCAAAATGCTGGATTTAGAATATCCACAAAGCTTACAGTTAATTCTATATGGTTATAGTTCCAAAATGGCTTCTTATAAGGAACAGTTTAAAAGTGGGAATAACGAACATGCCAAAGCTTTTATTGAATGAAATTAATTTGTTGAGTATAATTTATATTTGAATTTTTATCTTTTTAAACCAGATGTAGTGAATACAAAATAACACTTACTTTCCAAAATAAGCATTCCAAGCAAGAGCTGAGCAAAATACTCAATTTCATCATGGCAAAAAAGGTGGCAAAACAAAAACAACTTTCCATCTTCATTTTCAATTTTTTTCCACTTACATTATTATTGAAGTTGACTTTGAAAACACATGAAGTTAGGAAATACTTCATAAGCACATTTTTCCTTTCCTTATTTATAAATATTTACGATTATGTGATTATTTTCAAGAACATATTTTAATTTTATTTTTTCTGAATTTCATATCATCTTTCTTCCTTAGATGATAACTTGAGGAAATGTATCCTTGAAACACCCTTTTGGGCACACTTCCTCCTCCCAACTTTCCCATAACTTCTCTGCAGCAATTTAAATGCCCTAAACATACATCAAGAATTAGCTATTCACTTCTGGATGTAGGAATATCTCTATTCCATAAGCATAAACTTTTTTTTTTTTTTTTTTTTTTTTTTTTTTTTTTTTTTTTAGCAAGCAAATGTTTTGGTGGCTCTTTCAGTGGATATCTCTTCCCCTGGAGTGATCTATTCAAGTTGTAACAGCATGAAATTCAAAGGGGGAGAGAGGAATGAGGCAATTACGTGGCTTCTCCTCAACGTAAGAAGCAGTAAAAAATTCTCCATTGAATTCTACTGGGAAGCAAAGAAATGAGGCATATTAATATAATCATTTTGTTGCTATTTAAGTGGTGGCAAATAGACTACTGATTTTCCTCTCTTAAACCTGTTTCTTTGTATATGTTAGTGTTTGACAACTCCAAGACTACATTTTTGGCCTTAAGGATGTCCATGAGGATAATAAACATCTCCAATGATAAATAAGTTTATTATGTGCAGTTTCCAGGTTAGTGTGTGTCAAATCAAGGAGGTGGCTGATTTTTCATTTCTTTTCTGGTCCTTTCAGTCTTTTTCACTGGCTAGAATGAAGATGTGAGGCTCCAGCAGATCTTAAAACTATGAGGTGAAGCCACATGATGAGAAAGGAATAAAAACTAATCCTGATCCTTTGACATGATGCAGCCATCATTCCACCTCAGGCCAGCCCACTTCTAATCTTATGCATTGCTTAGCCACTGATAACATTGTATGTGTGGGAAGGGTAGAAGTTTTATTCACTAAAACCTGATGTAACTAATTCAATTTACATGCTACAATTAAAATATATAATTTTTTAATGAATAACTACTATGTGTCAGGGTAGGCTCTGGAGAGAGAGCGGGAGAGTGAAAGAGAGAGAGGGGAAAGAGAGAAAGTCATGTTCTTTTACTTTATAGAACTAAAATTTAGATGAGATAAAATGTCATGTCAAATATGCATTATATGAATTAACAATAAGAATGAATAAACGAAAGATAAGAGGTAAATACTATTTTAATAACTATAGGAAGGTATTTATTTAAATTTCCTATGAAATTGGAGAAGATAAGTATAAAAATTTAAAGTACATAATTTTCCAGCACAGAAAAAGGCTGTCATCCATTCATTCCTTTATCTGTCTATTCAATAGGAATTTATCAAGATTTACTGTAAGTCTGTAGCCATGGCAGAGATTCATTATCTTAATCTTTTATTTATTTGACATTCCTTTCATGATTCACTTTGCCACTTCCTGTGCTATACATCAGGGTTCTAGTCCTCACCATACTTTTTGAGAGTCACTTTACAGATAAGAAACCTGAGCTTAAACAATTTGTCCAAGGTCACTAAGCTAAAAGTGGATAAATAAGGCCCCAGCCCTGGCCTGTGGGATTCCACAGCCTGTGCTGTATATCATGGATTTGTGTATTTCTGAGGAGTTCCTAAGCAGGCAGACAACACCACACACACAAATTAGAATAAAAGGCAAACACTAGGATACTAAAGCACAAAGCCTTTCAGCAGAACAGAGAGAATGATTGATTTCTCTTGATGGGTTCATGTGGGAAGGCTTAGGGAGGCTCACAAAAGAATTAGCAATGAAGTCTACACTTTTCAGAAGTGTAAGGATTTACCAGGCATAAAATGAAAGAATGAGCATTCTAAGCATACAGAAGAGCATGGCAGAGGTAAGGAAGTGGGAAAGAGCACAGCTCTGCAGAACATTTCAGGGCGGTCACAGCAAACTTTTGCTATGAGGAGCTATAGGAGAAATGGTGCTGAAACCCAGGGAAGAGTTACCTTCAAGAAAGAGGGAGTGGCTAATGGAATCAGGGGCCAGGGAGAGTTTAGGAAGGATGAGGACCTAGGAAAGGTCATTGCATTCGAGGATGAGGATATCCTATCAGATGCTTTGGAGCAGGGCACTAAAGGAGATATGGGTGAAAGTGGGAGACAGTGATATTTTAAGAAAGTTGCAGTGAATGGAGTGAGATATGTGAATTTAAATTTGAAGGAAGGGTTCCTCCCCCTAGCAGGTGTTAGGTTGTTTTAGTTTTAGGATAAAAGGCAATTTACTTAACTGGAAAAAAAGGGACTAGTGTCAGGGAAGATGCAGAAAGATTATTAACGGTTCACGCTTCTAAAGGAGGAGGAACGGAATAGAAGAGACAGGACAGATGGAGAGGAAAGACATGAACAGGCTAGAGCATGTGTTCAACTGAGAAAAAAAAGGGGGAAATGAAGAATCCCTTGTAAAATAGAAAATTTCAAGGATGAAAAGATTCTGCTGAGATTTGTTTAATTTAAGGTAAATGAGTCGAAGAAAATGACAAAAGTTTTGCTACAACTGCTTCCAGGAATTTTAAAAAGATTTTAAGAAATATGTAAAAGGATTAAAAAGTAGTATTGAGGTTCCACTTAGTACTGTAAATAAAAATACATATGCAGACACTGCTGGGCAATTACTAATGTGGAATGTTAATTGACTGAAATAAAAATGTGTCATTTTTACTGTTGAGGTAATGAGTCAAAGGATTTTCTTGTTCTTGACCTCATCCAAAGAGAGTTTTGTGTTCTATCTGGGCTTTCTAATTCACAGCTTCTATTTTGCTTGCCAAAGTCATCAGCTAGAATCCCATAGAAAGACAAGATGCTAAATGTGTGCTTTTAATGCTGTAGGAATACGATAGGGACACTTTCACCCTTGAGGTGGGTGGACAGAGTGAGAGGCTACATGGTAAAGATAACAATTTTTTTGTGTGTGATCCATGGGGAAAGTATTATAAAATACTACCATGAAGGCTTTTGTGGGAAGTAATTGCTTTGAGTAGGAGGAATTGGACCCTCTCTAGATAAGGAAAGATGCTTATCCAATTCGGAGGAGGGACACAGCTGGAGAATTCAACCTCCACCAGTAGAACCTACACTAGTAGAGGGATAGACCCTCTTGGTTTATGGATGATTGGGGGTAGTGGGGAGAAAGGGGGTGGGGCAGGGAGGGAGGGAGTAAGAGAGGGGGGAAACATCCATGGTGTGACTTTGTAGAATTTCCTGGAGACAATATTCCACACTGAATGAAAGGGACTTACCACGGTTAAAAGATCAACAGGGCCTGGACAAAACACATCTCAGTAATGACTGTGATGCATTAAAACCTCTCCATTTTCCAGTTACCATCAAAAACCCCTTCCTAGGATCTTGTGTATTCTAAAGAAGAGGAAAGATTTCAAAAATGTACATGATACAGAATTTCTAGCAACCTGTTATGCCAAGTAGAAGCAGACTTATTTGCCAATAAAAAATAAATAGGATCTTTAGCATTCCCAAATGTATAGGCCAAATTTACACTCTTGCTGATAGAGACAAATATTTTTGTTTACTGTGAGTTTTATAAAGAAATCACTTCTTAGACATCTTCATCCTTCTTTATGCCCCACCCCACACACACCATTCTTCTTTTATTCATTGATTTATTCTTTATTAGTGTGCCTGCACTGAATATTTAAATGTATCTTATACAACTTAAAGATGTGACCAAAGAAGACCTATTTTTCTCATGTGCACAGATGGAGTTATTTTACATAATTAACATAATTTACAAATTCTTTCATGAAAGGACTCCAAATCTTTAGAAACCAATTCCTTGCAAAAATTTTAGGTGACCTCAGGAGACTTTCTGCATTATTTTACAAATAAAATACTGATTATTATGTTTATTTTTTTAACCTCTCCTGTTTTATAAATGACCATAACCAAGTCAATATACTTTCCCAGGTACTTTTCTATGTAGCAAGGAACTTAGGTCTCACCTTAATTTCACCTTAATAACTACTCATCTAGCAATATCATATACTCCTATAATTTATGACAAAAGCATGAAATTACACACTTAAACTTCATTCTGTCTATACTACTGACTGCATCATGTAAGTGTTGGACAAATGTCTTAACTGCTATGCCACAACAATTCTGTTTAACATAGGTTTAGATATATTGATGTTCAACATGATCCTTTTGTATGGTAAATGTCATGTAAGTAATCACCTCTAAGTCACATTTTTTGCACATTTACTAGATAATTATATAGAAGGAAAAGCTATTTAAAGGTATAGAATTATTATTAACCTACAGATTAGAAATATTATTCTAAATGATTCTGTAACATTTAGAATATTTACAATTACATTCTGAATATTTACAATGACATATAAACTGAACCCTCTTAATTATTTACTGTGCATTTTGAATGAATTGTATTTACCTCCATTTCATTCCTTTGTTTTATGGAAATATTTTCTGGTAAAACTGTAATGGTTAAACTACTTTGCTATTATTTAGTCATTCCTATGATTATCAAGAAGAAAAATTCTTAATTTCGAATTGCTAAAGTTTTTTTTTTTTTTTTTTTTTTGGTACTGGGGATTGAACTCAGGGGCACTCGACCACTGGGCCACATCCCCAGCCCTTTTTTGTATTTTATTTAGAGACAGGGTCTCACTGAGTTGCTAAGTGCCTCGCCATTGCTGAGGCTGGCTTTGAACTCGTGATCCTCCTGCCTCAGCCTCCCAAAGTGCTGGGATTACAGGCGCGCGCCACCGCGCCCGGCTTGCTAAAGTTTTATAATAACTATTTTGGCTGACTTGCTAATATTTAGGTCTTCCAGTAATCTACACATATACACTGGGGTTACTGTAGCATAGCATTAAAAAAAAAAAATCACAAAACCTGATCCAGTATTACTAAGGATATTTGTTATCGCATTGACAGGTAAGTAAGCTACAAATTTAAAATATTTGAGCAACATTAATTAAAAGTCAATTTAGCCAGGCTTGGTGGCGAACGCCTATAATCCCAGAGGCTTGGAGGTTTAGGCAGGAAGATTGCAAGTTCAAAGCCAGCCTCAAAAACAAGGAGGTATTAAGCAACTCAGTGAGACTCTATCTCTGAATAAAATACAAAATAGGGCTGGGGATGTGGCTCAGTGGTTGAGTGCCCCCTGAGTTCATTGCTGGTACACTCCCCTACCCACCAAAAAAAGTCAATTTGACTACTAATAAATTACCATGTCATCTGCTTCTCCTCTCCCATCTTCTGGCTTTTGTGTGTATATGCACATACCCACAACAAAGAAGTGGTTGCTAGGTGGAATATTTGTAGTGCCCTCTCACTGGTGCCTAAACAAAGGTTCATAATATAAAAATTTTTTTTTCAAAAGACAATTGAGTCCCTTAAGTCTCTGAACTCCAAAAATTATTAGCTCAAATAATATTTTGAACACATCCCAATCATCTGAAAAAAAGTGATTTGTTCTTTGGTTATTGTGGGTCTCAATTCACCAACACCACATTTCAACCTTGTCAACTGGTCACTGACATCTATAGCAGTTTGATGTATTGTAATAAAATGACTGACCTGCTTGTATCATTTGGGAGTTCAGATTCACTTTTCTTGATATTTCCCCAAAGTGGCTAGCTCACATAGAGGAAAAATACTGAAATGCAAGGGTAGGAGAAGAGCAAGATACTATGGTTCACAATCTGGGTTTGTAAAATTTTTTTTCCATTTTTTTATTCTAATTTGTTATACATGTTTACGGAGTACATTTCATTTCATATTACATATAAAGAGCACAATTTCTCAAGTTGCTGGTTTTATATAAAGTGTTTTTACAATTGTGTCTTCATACATGTATTTAGGGTGGTTTGTAAAATATTGATAACTGATGTCTGGAATCTTGCAAGTTTATGTGTAAACACTGCAAAGAAAACCATATTTATAGCAAAGAATACTGTTTGTGCTCACTACCAAAAGTAATTGTTTACTAGAATTTGTAAGAACTGCCTAACTTGCTCCAAGAAATATGTAAAATTTATAAAGCAAGAAGTGTTAAAATTAATAAAATGTTTAACATAAGAATATTTGTTCAGGTGCATAGTAGAAAATTATCCTGTAATATAATGTAGGTAATTAAAAGGTTTTTATTTTGATGTATATATAAGTAGTCCCAATGTGTAGTATATGAATTTACTCATAATTATGTATGGTATCTATGTAAAAGACATATGAAATACATATAGATTGCTAGAAAAATGAATGATTTCTTCATATTCATAGATTTATAGGTCTTTTAATAGTTCAAGTCTATAGTGGACTCATCATTTGAATATTTATTTGAATTTTAAACAATGAATTTTTGAAAAGTATACTATGTTCTGAGGATCCTAAATACATGGTTTTTGTAATAATATTTTTATTATATCATGTTATTAATTCTATTTTCTCAAGTAGAACTCAATTTTAAAAATATAATATATGCTGTAGTTGCTTTGTTTTATTATGCTTTGCAATTAAACTTAATGCAATAACCCACTCATAAAGTGGATTTCTGGAAATATCAATCATTTAAAAACATAACCATGAACCCAGGAAAACATAGTATCAATTGTTGTAAAAGAAGTCTTGATTTTTTTCTGGTACTGAAATAACCATCTATCTCATCTTTAAAGCTAATCACATATTTTAGAGAATAAAGTAAGGTAGAGATTATAATGGCTTGGTGATATCAAAATACATGGAAGTTGCTTTCAGCCTGAAATGTAGATTGCTTATTAAACTACTAGGAAGAAGAGATTATGAAGTGAACAGTGGTGGAGTTGGAGGGTAGGCAGATGAGTGTGGTAGTAGTTGCTAGAAACTGAAAATGTGAGGAAAGCAGGAGACCACCAGAAATGAGAGAAACCATGACTGTAAAAGCATTTACAATTACTTATTTTGTTATAGGCTGTATGCCTTTTACCCTCCTTTTGCTTTCTATATGTTCTCGAACTTCCATCTTTATTAAGAGAGAGGAATCCAGCATTTTGTCAGACAAAATGCTGGATTCCTCTGGTGCAAACCCCAGAATCAAAGAATGGACTATACCATCTCCCACCATCTCCTGTTCCACACAAGTGAAGCCAAGAATTAAGAAATAATGCATCTTCTGATGTCTACCATCTGACAAGTAAATTCTAGTACTGAAGACATTTCGAGTATTACACATGCATCCTAATGCAAAATTAGAGTCACCTCTTTTCCCTTTTTCATCACCTTACATCACACAGTTGCAAACTATAGCTGGGATAAGTGGCATGGTGGGTGGTGGTGATGGTGATAGTAGGTGACATAGAAGGCATTCTCACAACCCTCTCTACGCTGCAAAGTGAAAACCAAATATATTCGTCTCTTCAGTCTGCCATAATAAATATCCATCCTGTGTGGCTTAAACAAGGGAAATTTATTTTTTACAATTCTGGCAGCTGCAAGCTTAAAATCAAGGTGTTGGTAGTTTGATTATTTTGGAAGCCTCTCTCTTTGGCTTGTTAAAGGGCACTTTTTTGCTGTGTTCTCACATGGTCTTTCCTCTGAGCATGGACACCCTTGGTGTCTCTCTGTGTGTCTAAATTTTCTCTTTTTATTAAGACATTGGTCAGATTGAGTTAGGACTTCCTAAGAGCCTCATTTAAATGGAACCTCCCCTTTAAACATCCTATTTCCAAATCCTATCATACTCTGAGTTTCTGGGGGTTAAACCTACAAGATACAAATTCTAAGGGGACACAAATCAGCCATAAAAGCTAGACACTGTGATACCAGTTACTTGGTTTTCAGCTGACTTGGTGTTGTGTTTTGTTTCATAACTTTCTTTGTACATTTTATTCTATTATGGTTGAGCCTATATTTTTATCCTTTCTGCTTCTATATAAGGCACTCTAAGACTTTTGTTTACATTTTACTATAATCCTCGCACCTGCCCTACCCACACCCACTTCTTAAAGTGTATCACCAGCAGTCACTGTTTTAGACATGACCCAAAGGGAACATGAGACATGCCAAGGCATCCCTTAATTAAGGACAACTGGTGAAAGGCATGTTAATTAAAAGCTAATGTTCCTTCATCACCATGAAAAAATAATTCTGCTTGAGAGTAAAACTACAGGGGATGAGAAGTCATACATAAGTAGTTAAACCTCAGTGAAGAAATTATGTAGCATCACAGGGACACAGCCACATCAATGTTTATAGCAGCACAATTCACAATAGCTAAACTGTGGAACTAACCTAGATGCCCTTCAGTAGATGAATGGATAAAGAAAATGTGGTATATATACACAATGGAGTATTACTCAGCAATAAAAGAGAATAATAAAATCATGGCATTCACAACTAAATGGATAAAGTTGGAGAATACAATGCAAAGTGAAGTTAGCCAATCCCAAAAACATGTCTTCTCCGATATAAGGAGGCCGATTCACAGTGGGGTTGGGACAGGGAGCATAGGAGGATTAGAGGAACACTAGAATGGCCAATGGGGAGGGAGGGGATGGGAGGGGGGAAAGGGTGAAGAAAAAAAAAATGGTAGAATGAGATGGATATCATTACCCTAAGTGCATGCATGAAGACACAGATGGTGTGAATATACTTTGTATACAACCAGAGATATGTAAAAATGTGCTCTATAAGTATAATATGAAAAAATACATATTTATATTTTTTCCCATTGATTTTGGAAGTAGAGTGTTGAATTTGGTTTGATTAATAAATCATTGACAAACTCTGTAAAAAGAAAAGAAAAAAAATCATGTAGTATCATGAAACAATAGAACAAAATCCCTGCCTAGCTGTTCTTCAGTTCCCAAATGGTTTGATCATGCCAGCACATCATTCCATGATTCTGCCTTGACACTAAAGTAAAGCACTGAGATTTCATTTGAAAATAAAGAGCATTTTCATAACAAGAAAAATACAGTGTGTATTTATAAGGAGTCATGATGATACATTAAATTCCATTTTAAAGTGAGGTCAAACTCATTTAAAAGAAATTGTTACAATTCTGGTGGCTGCAAGCTTAAAATCAAATTTCATTAAATGAAATTTGAATTAGAAAGGTATAATTGTGTCTATTAATATTTAAAAGTTATAACTAATATTTTTACATATTTTACTATATTAAATAAAGGATCATTACATAATGGAGATAGTTTTTAAAAGATTAATTTAAGAATATAAAACAATTTTTCCTCCAAATAGTATATATGCTTATTTCTGACTCTAAAGAAAACATTATAATATTTAAACAATATTGAATAACTGTGTAACACAAAATGTAAGTTTGTCAAAATCCAAACATTGCAGTTAATCATTGTTAAGCTTGAAGTGAAGCAATTAGAATTTCTTCTACGAACATAAAAGCATATGAATATAGAAATTTATATATATTTACATATATATTTATGTATATGCATGTATGAATACATATATATAAAAGCCTAAATGCATGCATATACACATACATATATATATGCATTTAATTAAAATAAGTATGATATTTTAATCTTTTAGATGGGTATAGAGTACTGATGATAATATTGACAATGTCTAATATTTATTGAATATTATTACTATAACTACTAAATTTTCATAATACTTTCATAATCTTTAAAACATTATGATGAGTTGCATCCTATTTTCTCCCTATTTTTCTGATGAGTTGATAGTAAGTAAAACAATTAACTGAGGATGATTGAAAAGTTAATAATATTAATGTATTATGTTAATTATTAAGTAGAATAAATGAAGATAATAATATTAGAACCCCTAATCAATAATTAGTAATTAGTCATTTCAAGCAATATTTAGTCTTTAGGGCTGGGGTTGTGGCTCAGTGGTAGAGCACTAGTTTGGCATATGTGAGGTACTGGGTTCCATCCTCAGCACCACATAAAAATGAATAAATCAAATAAAGGTATGTGTCCAGCTACAATTAAGTAGTTTTTATTTGATCTTTATTTTTTTTTGCATTAGAGTTGCATATAATTGTGGGGTCATTTTGTCATATTCATAAATGAACGTAATTTAGTTTTCTCTTTATCACTCCCCAGTACTAGCCCTTCCATTGTCTCTTCCCTCCCCTGATCCCCTTCCTTGTATTTGTTTATTTATTTTTAATTGATGAATTATAGTTACACATGAATTTGGAGTTATGGTGTATTGGATTATGGTATATTTGGATTTTGGTTATTAGTACATGCACCTGGTACAATTTGTTCAATTACATTCTCCAGTTTTTTCCCTTTAATTCCCCTTCTCCCTACCTCTTGGTTCCCCCACTCCACTCTACTGATCTCCCCTCTGTTTTTGCAAGTTACCCTTTTTTACATTACTTTTTTCTCATTAGCTTCTGCATTTGAGAGAAAACATTCCACTTTTGACTTTCTGCATCTGGCTTATTTCACTTAGATGATGTTCTCTAGTTCCATCCATTTACCAGCAAATGGCATAATTTCATCCTTCTTTATGGATGAATAGGACTCCATTGTGTAGATATGCCACATTTTTTTAATCCATTAGTCTATTTATAGGCACTGAGACTAATTTCTTAACTTGATTATTTTGTATTGTGCTGCTATAAATATTGCTGTACATGTATCAATATAGTATTCTGATTCTAGTTCTTTTTGGATAAATCCAAGGGATGGAAGAGCTGAACTATATGGTGTTTCCATTCCAATTTTTTTGAGGAATGTCCATACTGTTTTCCAAAATAGTTGTATTAATTTGCAGTTGCAGCAACAGTGTACGAGTATAACTCTTTCTCCACATCCTCAGCAGCAATTATTTTTATTTATATTCTTGATGATTGGCATTTTAACTGGGGTGAGGCGAAATCCCAGTGTAGTTTTGATTTAAATCTTTGTGTTTGCTAAAGATGTTAACCGTTTTTAATTTATTTAGTTGGCCATTTGTATTTCATCTTTTGAGAAATATTTCTTTGGATTTTTGCCCATTTACTAAATGTGTTATTAATTTTTATCATTTTTGCTGTTGTTAAATTTTTTGAGTTCTTCATATATTCTTGTTATTAATCTCCCATTGGAAGAGTAGCTAGCAAAAATTTTCTCCAATTTTGTGGGCTCCCTCTTCATGCACTTGTTTCATTTGAAGTAAAGAAAAATTTTAATTTAATCTGGGTTTTATTTCTTGAGTTATAGGAGTTTTATTAAATAAGTCAGTGCCTGTGATAATGTGTTGGAGTGTTGCCCCTGTTTTCTTCCATTAGTTCCACTGTTTCTGTTCTAAGTCTTTGTTCCACATTGAGTTGATGCTGTGTATGGTTAGAGGTAGGGTTCAACTTTCATTCTTCTCCATCCAGTCTTACCCACAATTTTTTTTAAAATAATTTAAAAAAAATCTCTAATGTATGCCTTTGGTACCTTTGTCAAGGATCAGAAGACTATTTTTATGTGGGTTTGTCTGTGTCTTCTAATATATTCCATTGGTATTTATGTCTGTTTTGAAGCCACTGTCATGTTGTTTTTGTTACTATAGCTCTGTAATATAATTTGAAATCATGTTGTATGATTCCTTGCTCTCATTGTTCAGAATTGCTTTTGATATTCTGGGTCTTTATTCTTCCATATAAATTTTAGGACTGATTTTTGTAGTTCTATGAATAATGTCACTGGTATTTTGATGTGAACTACATTGAATCTGTAGATTGCTTTCGGTAATCTGGACATTTTAATGATATAAATTCTACCTATCCATAAACATGATAGGTCTTTCTATTTCCTAAGGTCTTCTTCAATTTTTTTTTTTTTGGTATTTTATAGTTTTCATTGTAGAGATTGTTCTCCTTGTGAATTATTTTTCTTCCTGAGTATATTATTCTTTTGAGGTTATTGTGAATTGAATTGTTTTGTTAATTTTTTTCCCATTTCTAATATATTGGAACAATATCATAGCTAAAACATTTTGTTTCTTTCTATTGAATATTCCCATTCCTTTTGCAGAATATCTTAAATCTCCAAATCTAATGATTCTCCTATTACTCCAAGTTCCAGTATTTCTCCTCATTATATTTTTAGATGGTAATGATTCAGACCTGAATTCCAGTTGCACATTAGCACTGGCTTAGGATTGTTGAAAGTGCAGACATACATCTAATTGCAGTTCACTCCAAAATTTTCTGATTTGTATTTTACAAAATAGAGGTGGAGAGTAGCTTTTTTTTTTTTTTTTTTTGTTTGGAGGTCATGGAACTGTAATGTATGGTCCTCATTTGTCGCTTCCATTTCTCTTGTCACATGGAGAAAGTCTTTCTTTAATAAGAATTAATACCAAGAATCAATAAATGGGATAGACTCAAATTACAAAGCTTCTTCTCAGCAAAAGAAACAATCAGTGAGGTGAATAGAGAGCCTACTAATTGGGAACAAATTTTTACCACATGCACGTTAGATAGAGCACTAATCTCTAGAATATATAAAGAACTCAAAAATCTTAACACCAAAAAAAAACAAATAACCCAATCAATAAATGGGCCAAGGAACTGAACAGACACTTCTCAGAAGAAGATATACAATCAATCAACAAATACATGAAAAAATGCTCAACTTCTCTGGCAATTAGAGAAATGCAAATCAAAACCACTCTAAGATTTCATCTTACACCTGTCAGAATGGCAGCTATTAAGAACACAAACAACAATAAATGTTGGAGAGGATGTGGAGAAAAAGGCACACTCATACATTGTTGGTGGGCCTGCAAAATGGTGCAGCCAATATGGAAAGCAGTATAGAGATACCTTGGAAAACTTGGAATGGAATCATCTTATGACCCAGCTATCCCACTCTTTGGTCTTTACCCAAAAGACCTGAAAACAACATACTTACAGGGACACAGCCACATCAATGTTTATAGCAGCACAATTCACAATCCTTAAACTGTGGAACCAACCTAGATGCCCTTCAGTAGATGAACGGATAAAGAAAATGTGGTATATACACACAATGGAATATTACTCAGCAATAAGAGAGAATAAAATCATGGCATTTGCAGGAAAATGGATGGAGTTAGAGAATATAATGCTAAGTGAAGTTAGCCAATCCCAAAAAGCCAAATGCCAAATGTTTTCTCTGATATAAGGAGGCCAATTCACAGTCGGGTTGGGATGGGGAGCATAGGAGGATTATAGGAACACTAGAATGGCCAATGGGGAGGGAGGGGAAGGAAGGGGACAAAAGGGGAAGGAAAAAAAAAAGATGGTAGAATGAGATGGATATCATTACCCTAAGTGCATGTATAAAGTCATGAATGGTGTGAATATACTTTGCATACAACCAGAGATTTGTAAAAATGTGCTGTATATGTGTAATATGAAATGTAATGCACTCTGCTGTCATTTATAATATCTTAGAATAATAAATAAATAAATTTTTAAAAAAGTAAAATAAAAGTTGATTTTTAAAAATTTTAAAAATTGTGTTAGACAATTTGCTATTGTCTATTGTAAATTGTTTCCCCACTTTGCCTACTTTTAACACAGAGAAATAACACCTCTATCTTCTGGAAGAATTTTTGTAACATTGGCACTATTTCTTTCTAAACCTAATAGAATTCACCAGCCTATAGCCAACAAGCTCAGAGTTTACTTTGTAAGGAAGTTCATTGATAAAAAGTATAATGTATTTAAAAGAAATAGAACTATTCAGATCAATTTATATGTGGGTCAGTTTTACTAACTTGTATTCATAAGAATTTTTACTATGTCAAAAAAAAAAAAAAAAAAAAAAGTAGCCAGGCACAGTGGTGCACGCCTGTAATCCCAGCACTTTGGGAGGCTGAGGCAGGAGGAGGATCACGAGTTCAAAGCCAGCCTCAGCAATGGCGAGGCACTTAGCAACTCAGTGAGACCCTATCTCTAAATAAAATACAAAAAAGGGCTGGGGATGTGACCCAGTGGTCGAGTGCCCCTGAGTTCAATCCCCGGTACCACAAAAAAAAAAAAAAAAAAAAAAAAAAAACAATGAGATCCATACACACATGGAATAGAAACAATAATGAGGATAAGGCAGGCAAGAAGGCTAGAGGGAGAGAGAAATACATAGAGGAAATAAAGGAGAAAGGGGATGCAGGACAGAACAGAAATCCTAACCTATGTCTTTAGATTAAGTCAGCCCTAAACCAAACTGATTGCTGGCAAGTATTGCAAAACTAGATCTTCATGGGGGTGGTAAAGGGATGAGCCTTGTTTGAAGTGTTTGTGGATTTCTGTGATATAAACACTTATGCAAGGGCTAATTTCAAGCTAATATTTATGCTACATCAGTGCATAAATTTTGGAAGAGATGCAGAGTAGCACATTATTATTTCCACATTCAGACACAATATAGTTGCAAATTACTTCAAGAGGACAGATTCAAGCAAAATTTAGTATGAAAAGTAGGAAATGATGAGATCTGCTCACATATCACCTTGTTCTTTGGCCACTAACCTGGAGAGAGTAAGATTTTTTCTAAGGCATATATTTGTTTTATATACAATGATGTGCCAATGCACACAAAGCTATCCATCAGATAGAAAGTCTAGATAAATTATCACAGTTGTATATTAGTGTTTTAATTTTTAAAAAATAATTGAGCCATAGTTCCCTTATTTGACATTTGACTAGCGCCTATCTTGAAACTTAGCATTTTATTTTATTTCATTCCACAAACTGAACATTCCTTGGGAAGTTACTGTATTCGTGACACTAAACAAAATATGGGAAAAGATATAAAAAGCTTATAAATTTCATATAAACAAATTTGTTAATTAACTTTGTAAGAATTTAATTATATTAAAATCAGAGATCTGAAGTAGATGATATCTCTCTGTTACTGAAAACGGGTATTTTTAGTATTTAAGAAAATGCAGTTTTATTATTCAAAGGTACAAAGGTAGCTTAGGGAAAAAAATTAAAAGACAAGAAAAGAAAGACATTCAGTGCCATTCTATGAGCTTGTGTGAATGATTGAGCCATGGGGAAATTTTAGGAGAAAAAGTACTAGAAGCTTAGATTCTGCAGAATTTGAGGTAGTTGTGTCTACCTGATACTTTGGTAAAATTTTAGGTAAGCTTCCAAGGAAAGCAGCAGCATTAGCATCCTTAGGAAAAGAAGAGGTTATTTACAACCCTGAGAATGTACAAAATCTTAGCTCTGAGCCAAGAAATAAGAGTTTACATAAATTTAGCAAAATATTTCATTCCCCAAATAGTCATTGATTGATAGGTTATAGAGAAAGTAGAATAATAATGAAAGAAATTTAAAAACAGGTATGTTTACATTTTAATTATTTAAAAAGAGATGGTATCTCTGGAGATACTTTGGGATGGTTGTTGTGAGGTGATATCATACAATAAAGAGTGCTGGCGTCGAAGACACATTAACTGCTTGAAATTCAGTGCTCATCAGTGGGAGTTTGGAAAACTTTCTATGATGGAGTTTCCTTGTTTGTAAATGGAGCTTGTAGTGGGCTTACGACTTGTGTCATTGTGATCATGGAATACACATAATCACACAATATAAGGAAATTAGCTTTATTTCAAGTAGTTTTACATGTATAGTTGTATGAAACATTTAAACCGATAAGCAAGCTAAGCAGAAGGCTGAATATAAAATTCATGTAACCTAATCTGCCCAGGAAGGGGTATATGTGGGATGAGGAATGGAGGTGCAGGTGGGTTTGATGAAACAGGGACAAGGACAAGAGCATAGAAGAACAAGACTGTGTAAATCTAAATGAGAGAGGGAAGCCTGCTATGCAGCTAAAAGCCAGGTCTGAAGGGTCTGAACAATAAAAAAAGAAAAAAGCTATAGGCATCACCTCTGAGAATGAAGGCCAGGGTAGAGAAGGAGATGGCTGTGAAGTCAGTGACTAGATTTTAAAAGGAAATAAATTCAACAATCTAAATAGTGATGGTTTTCTCTAGTGATAGAAAAGGAGGTACAGAACACAGGTACCTCTGAGGTTGGGGGTAGAAATGAAGTTCAACATGGAAGGATGGATCAAGGTTCAGAAGGAGAGGGTTTAATGGTATGAAGGAAGAGACTGTTCATCGTTTTAACTCTGTGGTAAACTAACAGGGTAAAAAATAATTCCTTCAGTTTCTACATGCTAGAGCAAGACTTGTAATCAAATATATGTTGAAAACCAAATAATGAAGTTTGTTGAAAAACTGTAAAGAGAGCTAGTATAACAGTCAATATGATTACCTTTAAATAAAAACCAAACACAGCAACAATAAAATCCCTCTTATTTGAGTGATTACTACTAAGTGTGAACCTAATATTCAGTGTACTCATAGGGATTATAAATGGGACTGGATAGAAGGCTGAGGGTTGGTGGCAGAGAGTAGGAGGATATGTTCAATTTTTCTCAGATACCCTATCTACATATCCAAAAAATTTTAAAGAAGAAAGAATTCCTATTCTCAAGTTGGCAATAATGTTTACAAAAAGAGACTGTCTACTTTATAAAACAATGCCCAGACATAGTAAGCTCTCAATAAATATTTGTTGAACAAATGAGCAACTTAAAACTCAGTTTAATGCTATATCTTAGAGAGCTAGAGAAGTAATATCAGGGGGCGGTTGCAGGGCTACTGATAAAAGGTTCTGCATGAACATGAAGTATAAGAAAACTAATCAAAAACAAAATCAAGAGAATGAAAAGAGGTTTTAAATATAGCATTAAAAAAAAAATAAAACATCAGAAGTGTCTGTACATAGGTAGGTTCCAGTCCAGTGTGGTACAAGGTCTCTGGGAGGACTCAGGACTTCTCAGGGGCCCAGGGGAGGGGTTAAAACTGTTTTTATAATGTCTGAGATGTTATTTCCCTTTTCACTTTGTCAATGTGTGTACTGGTATTATTAAAAGCAATGGTGTGTAAAACTGTGTGTACCTTAGCCTTAACCCAGGCATTGGCCTTGGACTGTACCAGTTAGGGATCAATGGCCACAGTTCACTGTTGATAAATAAACAGTAGACGAACACATGTATAAATCCGGTCTCACTTGGGAAACACTTGATAAAGCAGTACATAAAGATGTAAATTTTACTAAACTTTAACCCTTGAGTTAAAGTTTAATTTTAATATTCCCTGCCAAAAATCAAGTCTACACAAAACACTTGTGCAATGCTTTGAGATGTTAACTAAACCATTTTTTTAACCAAACCCCATCTTTATTTGAAATAATGATTTATGTAAAAGCTGGCAATTTAGACTTCAGTTTCTAATAGCCATTTTCTACAAAATGAAATGAGTGAGCTTGTGATTGAAGGAAAATGAAAAGATAACATTTGTTAAATTTAATCAAATTCAATATGAAATCACAAACAAAATTTGGAAGAGTTCGCCACAGTTAGTTTGATAGGTTATTAATACTTAAGGTATTTGATGAAATAAGTATTGATATTAATGAAAGTTGTATTCTGATAATATATGGCAGAATACATCATTATTTTATGATCTGCATCTCTTTATACTAACATTTTCTAACTGACTAATGCATTGTTAAAAAATATGATCCAAGTGAATAGCCAAAGAACATAGTAAACCTACAGATTTTAATATAGCAAAAGTTTATTGTTATCTTCACATCCCAAATTGCAAATAGCTTTTCAGAAATGCCAACTGGCAGAGTTTGGTGTAGTATCAAAGAAAATATCAATAATTATCTAGAAAGTCTATTGAAAAACTCATTTTCTCAATTATATATCTACATGAGGTTAGATTATCCTCATACTTCAACAGAAACAAAATCCTTGAATAGATTGAATGAAGAGTCTTCTAATAAAAAAGATAATTTATACAAATATAAGATGATTTTTATTTTGGAAAATCTACTTATTTTCATAATAATGTTTTTCATGTTTGCATGAAATGGATTTGTTAATATTATAAATTTAAAATGAATATATAATATTTTCTCAATTTAAGTTTCTGGTGCAGCAGATATCAGTAAATACACAGAAAAACTCTTCACTACTTCAATAAGTTAAAGGGGTTCCTGAATCCAAAAGAGTTGAGAATTACTTTTCTAATTCAAGTAGCTGCAAAGCAAGAAGAATCACCAACTAGACCTTGTTCTTTTGATGGCTGATTTTATAAAGCTCTGCTTTATCTGATTTAATATTCAGTCTCTTGACTTGTTTTTAATCCTATAAGATTCTGGCTTCTTATCTGTACTCTTACTTTTCATAATATACTTGCCCTGTGTTTCTATCTCTACCAGACCTCTGATATTTGTTCTCAGCTCTGTGATTTAGTTTTTGACTCCAAACCTTTACCCATAGATCATATCTGCTTCCCAGATATCTCTTTTATTCTAGCATATAAGATACTACTTCTCAGTACCTGTCCACATGACAGTTATGTATAAGGCAATGTGCTATTTGACGTAGATTAATGAGTGATGGTAATGACCTAATTAAGTCTTATTATACTGTCTTCTAAACTTTTAGAAACATTTCTAAATTATAGACTAATAGACTAATAAAATTTCCTTTGCCATTAAGCATAAATAATTTCTTCATATACAGCTAAAATATTTGAGATCAACCTCAAGTAAATATATTTGTTAATATTTAGGGTACAAATGACTACCGTATGATGTGAAAAGATGCTTCTTCGATTTCTGGACACTAGTATATGATAGATCAGGGTCATTGCAGTTGTGCCAGCTTTTCTTTGTGATCACCATATGTCAAATCTTTTGTGGTCACAAATACCACAAGTCCTTTCAAATAATACAGATAACTTATGGGTGAGCAGGGCTAGGACGTGTATGCAGTTGGTCTCAAAACCCCTAAAGCGTGTTGTTTAATGATCCCTGGAGAGTTTGGGTTACATCACACAATGAATTTACAAGCATAACATCATGCAGACTTCATAAAAATCCAGCCATGGTATTTAAATAGATGACCCCTAGGTTTTTCCTAAGAGTTCCATAAAGTTGCAAACATTGCAATTTGGTAGTAACTTCTCCAGAAGCATCTCATTAATGCCAGCTAAAGAGCTTTATTCATTTTACTGCAGCCCTGACTATTTGCACTTTGACTTTTTCTTCACAGCCCTTAGCTGATGTAGAAGAAAAAAGACAAAAAAAAAAAATAAAATAAAACTAAAGATGACATTCTTCAAGAAGAGAACTCACAGCTATTGAAATTGCTAAAGGAAAAATTTTAAGCTATAAATACAAATATATATGTATGTTTGAGTACCATATTATATAAGTGATAAGGTAAGAAAATGATGTGAGAACTATAGATGTTTTCACCAGGCAATGACCTTTCTGGCTTCACTTGGCCTACACTGCCATGAGAAAATCTTCAGGAAATCAGGCATCTAAATGCAGCTTACTTGAAATGCTGTACCTGTTTATATGAGAAAAAAACTGCATCTGAAATGTTATACTTTTTGTAGCTGAACTAATATTAATTAATATTTAGATGATTATAAACTAATTATCATTAAATAGCAATGAGTTATGTGATCTGGAAATAAAACCAATAATATCTGATGAATATTGAAAGATAAAAAGAGCTCTCCAAATGAGCTTGCAACCTCTACTCCTACTTATGTATATGTAAAATTTTAGCAGTGAAAAGATGACATAGGTCATCAATTATCTATTATTTCTAAAAAAACATCTAGTGCCTTTCCAAAAAAACAAATATTTGATAACATTTTAAAAAGTGCAAATTTACATATATTGAGAACAGGTGAATACATTACTGACAAGAAAATTTCTGTTGGATTTAATGCATTAAACTTTACCTGACAGATCCAGTGGAAGAAAAATTTTGCAATTAACTTGTTCTATTATGTGGGAAAAGCAATTATTAAGTACAGCCCAGATTAATGAGGAAAGGAGTTGCTAGGAAGATTACAAGTTGTCCATGCATCAACCTATATATATCAGCCATACCTTAATTCTAATTGATTAGATGACATGCAGAACTAGGAATCAGCATTAGATAGGAAACCAGTTGTTCCAGTATTCATTTCCTATTTTGATTGGTTATTTGTGGAGGAAAAAGAATCTGAGGCCTTATAGCAAATAGGAGTAACCCATTCTGCTAGCCAGCTTTCTGCTGCTGTGACAAAATACCAGAGAAAAGCAACTTCAAGGAAGAAAGATACACTTTGGCTCCCAGTTTCAGAGATTTCAGTCCACAGTTATTTGGCTCCATTGTCTCTGAGTCTGTAATGGGGCAGTATATCATGGCAGAAGGGCATGATGGAGTAAAGTTACTCACTTCATGGTGGATAGGAAGTAAAGAGAGGAATGAAAGGTCAGGGAAAATGATACACCCTTCCAGGGCATGCCAAATAGGCCCTGCCTCCTACAGGTTCCACCACCTCCCAAGGGGCCAATGAATTATGAACCTATCAACAAAGTAATCTGCTGATGAGATCAAAACCCTCATGATTCAGTCACTTCCCAAAAGCCCTACCTCTGAGCCATGTCCTTTGGAGACCAAGCCTTCAACACATGAACCCTTACAGATATTACAGATCCAAACCATGACACCCATATACAGAAGCAGGGTACCCAAAAGAAGCAAAAATACTACACTTATTATTTTTCAAACATAGTGTTGTTAGAATAGGGGCAAATTTTTCAAACATTTATTTGAACTAGTCCCTTAGTTTGCACTTAGAAAGACATTACTAATGGGGTGAAGTTTTGTTTGCCTGCAGTTTATTTTTTTAATAGAGCAGGGGAAAGAAGCATATATATTCAGTGAAGGAGCTGTTTAATAAAGCCTTTTAGCACACATAACCCCCTAAGAAAAAGTATTATACGTTTTCTAATGGTATCCATCAAAATAATATTCTTGCTTCTGGTACCTATTGTGAAGAATTAATAAAGGTATGTAGATAACTACATTTCATAATTAGTGTTTGCAACTGAAGTCAGGGGATAATTGAGAGCTTAGCCAATGCCCTAATGTAGCATCCTTTAAAGTGTGACTCATACTTACCATGGGTACACAATACCATGGGTACAAATGAGAAGTCCAAATTCCTAGAACCCACCCCAAACTAGTCATGTCAGTATCTCTGGAAAGGAAGTCCAGAATCTGCATTTTTCACATGCACCTTTATTATTATTTACATAATAAAATTTGAAAACTTGGTATTTTTTCTAGATGTTAATTTGTATACATTTAGAAGACCAGGAATAAATTATCTTCACACATGGAAACTGACTGTTAAGAAAAAAAGCAGTGATTCTTAAAATGTTACTGAGTTTAATAGATATTGGAATGAAACCAGAACTGCCTGTTCAGATTTTAAACCACTGTTTTTTTTTTTTTTTTTTTTTTAATAAACTAGTGACCCCATATAGCATTCCTTCTTACAGATACAGCTCAAGAATAATAGGATCTAAGAGTAACTGAATATTCATAATCTATTTCTATGATTCTTCTTCTGTACACATGCAGCCACCTAAAAAGGGGAGGGAGGCTATTAATTTCAAAAGCATTAAACTCCCCATTACTGCAGCCTTGCAAAGATGCAGAGCTACCTGATTATGTCATTGCTGTACTCCTGTTTGTAACATTTCCATTAATGTATTCTTGTTTGTAACACTTTCATTTTAGACTTTCAAAAAGTGGCATAAACAAATTTCAGTGCATTAAGAAAAATATTACTGTAACAGCTAATAGAAAAATGTAAATCAAAGCCACCTAAGGATATCCTACAGTCTATAAATCTAATTCCCATTTATAAAGTGGATGCCAGCATTTTATGTATGAAATAATATATCCTTTTAAATTTTGTGCCTTTCATTTAGCTTCTTCTGCAAGTATTCATAGCACTTTATTCCATCACATTGCTTAAAGAGTTTCTAGGGACATTTTTAAAACTGTAAAATCTCATGTAGGGCTGGAGAAGGATTTAAAATACTTGGAGACTACTTTGTTGAGTCTCACATTTAACTATAGTCCTGTTAATAATCAGTAAAGAACAATGTTAGTTTGTTTCTGAGTTGTATACTTGTGGTGTGTGTGTGTGTGTGTGTGTGTGTGTGTGTGTTCATACACACACTTATATCTTGTTGTGGTCACTATTCTGTCATAGAAGGCTTGAAACCCTTGTTTGATATCCAAAAAGTCATACATAATTTGGCTTTATCCTATTTCCTGTTTTGTTGGCCAACACAGGAGGAGAAAGAAGTTTCTTTATTCTTCTACAGTATCATGTATTCTCAAAACACACACTATGACCTGTAATCCCAGCGGCTTGGGAGGCTGAGATAGGAGGATGGTGAGTTCAAAGCCAGCCTGAGCAATGGTGAGGCATTAAGCAACTCAGTGAGACCCTGTCTCTAAATAAAATACAAAATAGGTCTGGGGATTTGATTCAGTGGTCAAGTGCCCCTGAGTGTAAGCTCCAGTAATCTTCCCACCCCAAAATTAAAAAAAAAAAATCATAAAATAAGAACCAGCTATCCCACTCCTTGATTTGTACCCCAAAGACTTAAAATCAGCATACTATAGTGACACAGCCACATCAATGTTTATAGCAGCTCAATTCACAATAGCTAGACTATGGAACCAACCTAGGCGTCCCTCAATAGATGAATGGATAAAGAAAATGTGGCATATATACTCAGTGGAATATCAATCAGCTTTAAAGAAGTGTCTGGGCTGGGGTTGTGGCTTAGCAGTAGAGCGCTCGCCTAGCACATGCGCGGCCCGGGTTCGATCCTCAGCACCACATAAGAATAAACACATTGTGTACAACTAAAAGCAAATAAATAAATATTAAAAAAAGAAGTGTGAAATTATGGAATTTGCCAGTAAATGGGTGGAATTGGAGAATATCATGCTAAGCAAAATAAGTCAATCCCACAAAACCAAAGGCTGAATGTTTTCTCTAACATGTGGATGCTAATTCACAATAAGGTGGGGGGGGGGGGCAATAGGGAGGAATAGCATTACCCTAGATTAGGTAGAGGGAAGTGATGGGAGGGCAGGGGAGTGAGGGGAGGGGATGTGGGGATATGAAAGATAGTAGAATGAAACAGACATTATTACTGTATGTGTATGTGACTACATGACCAATATGATTCTGCAACATGTACACTCAGAAAAATGAGAAATTATATCCCATCTATGTATATCAAAGTGCATGAATGCATTCTACTGTCATGTATAACTAATTAAAATTTAAAAAAAAAACTACAAAAGAAATAAGAACCAGAGTCTAAACATTACAATACCAATTTATGTTTAACAAATTTTAAAATAAAACTAAGGTTTAAAATGACTGAAAGCACCAAAAAAGCAGCTCTTAAAGGGTACATAAAGAAATGCTAAAATTACATAGGCTTGCTGGAAAGACTCTCAATTTCAATACCACAGTATCCTCAGACATGTCATGTGCAGGGGCCTTAGCCAAGAAGAACCATCATGTCAATCAGTAGAAAAGAAAACAGTGATAATATCATGCTTTATTTTTGTTGTTGTTGTAGGTAACTATAGAATGCCAAGCCTCATCTTAATGACTTTAGAAAAAGAGTATTTTAGAAAGGTGGCAATAGAGATAATAGATGTTTTTAGAGTAGAAGAAGGGAACCTACAAAGAACATGAAGGTTCTCTCCTCCCCAGGAAAGACATGAGTCTTTAGCAAGCAATTTTCCATTGATTATAAAATACAGATGAAAGGGACTGTTGTTAATTTTTTACCATGTTAATGAGATAGGCATTAACATTCTAATGCTTTATGTCTAATAGAACAGGAACTCACAGTCATTTCCTCCATGTTAGAAACGTTAGTATTTCCAAGGTTACATTGATGAGGAATATGTGCATTGTTCAGACTTTTAATTTCAAATTATAGCACAGAGATAAAACATTTCAATTTAATATTCATTAGAAAAGTGGATTGTTAAGATTCATCTTGATGTGTGTTCATGTTTGATATGCAAAATGGGTGGAATACTGTGTATGGTGCAGAGAACTCACATCCATATTGCAAAGACAGAATGAATTATCTCAAGTGCAGATGATTATCATAAAAAGATGTTTCAGACTTGAAATAACACACATTACTTCCATCTGGCAATTGGTAACTACTAAAATATTTATAAATATCATATCATAATTCACATGTCACACATGGTTGTGATATTCAATTTTCACGTCTCCCAATTAAAAGCCTTTATGTATTGTATAATACACAGTCACACATTTGTGTATCTAGCAGAAAAATAAATGACTTCCTTAATATCTCCCCAGGGATTACTTTTTCATCCTGCTGTGAAAATAATGTAAATGTAATATTGAAGGAGGTAAAGCACTAGGGCTTACTAAAGTTTGTTTGTGTTTTGTTATCAGTAACATAACAGAACAAATTGTTTCTAGATGAGTTCAGGTTTGTAAGTGCTTATCTCCACATTTTTGAAACATTCTTTCAACACGATGGTTTGATGTTGTACAGCATTTCCTAAGAATAAAGTTTATATTTATGTAGTATACATAAAGGTAGTCATTTCCTATAAATGCCTTGAATCAAGACTATAAGTAATATATGTGGCTTTAACATAAATCATATGTTGTTTAACCACAACAACTAGATTGTTGCTAATTTATAGTAGAAGGTGTATTTGCATGCAGTTCAATAGGTATTACAAAAGTCCTTTGCAAATTAATTCAGATTAAAAAAGAAGTATTGAAATACCTTTGGCCATTTGTGACCACCAATAAAAAATGATTAAATTTCTTCTGTAAATTTTCTATTTTTAGTTTTTCTTACATAGAAAATCAGACAATAAAATTGAATTTTTAAAAATATGTTACCTGCAGGGTAGAAATGCAGAATAAGTCAAGAACAAAATCAAGCACTGAGAATAGTTTCCCTTAACTCTCTTGAAGGCAATATGCCTTGCACTGTAAAATTTCCTCAAGCAATCTGCTTTGAAGATTTTCTTTTGAAGGTGATTTGTGTCTTACTATTCCTAGGATTCCTCTTACCTCTCCTCACATGTTATATATTATCACACATATATCCTTTATCATGGGACCATATTATATACTGTATAGTTATCAAAGATTTAGCTAAGTCAATTAAGGGCCTTTATATGGTCTTTTTTAAGTTAATATTTTATATTTCCTACATATGTCTATAGTCATATTCACTACTCTGGTCCATCTTTGTCCTCAACGTACAAATGTCCTCTCTCCTGTCTCTATACTAATAATCCTGTTCTCTGACTCCTGTCAGTATACACTTTCTTAAAATAGAAATGAAAATTCTTTGTAAACTATAAGGCATTATGGAAATATTTGCTCTCATTTTTGTTATTACTCATTTATTCAAACAACTATTCAGCAGCTGTTATTTGCCATGTACTATTCTGTAATTCTCAAAGTATGGTATGAGGACCCCTGGTATTCTTTAAGCCTATTCAGGTTGTCACAGGAAAGTCAAATATATTTCCATAATAACACAAAGAGTTACGTTTTCTTTTCACTTACATATCCTCATAACCATGTAGTCATGTATTGCCAGTCTGCGTACCAAACTGAAGGCTACTGGGATGTTTGCTCAGGTATTTCTCAATAAAGTTTTGTTTCAATTTAATTTCCCCTATGGTAAAAATCGCAGATATAATTCATGTAAACCAGAGGCTAGCAAACATTTTCAGTAAAGGACAAGACAGCACATAGTTTAGGATTGGAAGGCCTTATGATCACTCTCATACTACTCAGCTGTGCTCTTTCAGTAAGAAAAGAGTTACCAACATACAGAACCAAATGACACAGCTCTGTTCTAATAAAACTTTATTGACAGAAGAAGGCATTGACTGTGTTTATCCTTCAGGACATAGTTGGCTAACATCTCATATAAATAAAATGTCTTTGAATCCTTAATATTTTTAAGACGTATAAAGGAGTTCTGAGAGTAAGCACTTCAATGCCACTGAGGAAGGATCCAGAAATTAAATTAAGGCTTAATTAAATTAAGCCTTGTGATTTGCTCTTGAGTTGACTGGAGGAAATACAAGCCATATTGGGGTCTCTTTCATAATACAGTAAGTGAATGATAATTTGAATCATGGAGAGGATGACCTGACTCCATCCTGAAGTGGGGGGTGTGAGTGTTATCAAGGAACAAATCACAGAGGAATGATCCCTATATTGTATTTTCCAGTGCACAGTCAAGGTGGGAAATGTCATTTTGCGTAACAGAGTTCTCTTCTCTTTGTTATATATAAATCAAAACTAGAAAACTTTTTTTGTGCATTTTAAAGTAAAATAGGACAACTTATGTGTCAAATCTAATTTATTTTAGCTAAACTGTTTATTATTTTTAATCACTAAAATCTTAAAAATCCATGGATCTTCATAAAGTGCTTGAATATTTGCTACTTATCTAAGTTATTTTAGTAGAAAAAAATTGTGAATCTAACATAAATTATATTACTTTTCCCAAATTTATTTTCCACCTTATATTCAGAAATTATGAATGTGGAATATATATTTTACATAAATTTAACACTACTTAGACTCCTCGACTTGGTCTCAGTAGCCCCTGGAGTGCATCATCCTAGGATGCTCATTGTTAAAATTCCAAATTCAACATAACTTTCCTGTGTTCATATATGAATACATGACCAGTGTAACACCACATCATGTTCAACCACAAGAATGGGATCTTAATTAGAAAAAGTTATACTCCATGCATGTTTAATATGTTAAAATACAGTCTAAATTCACATGTATATAAAAAGAAAAAATAAAAGAAATTCCAAATTCTACCTTCTCCAAGAAGTATGTAAGCAGAATGAGTAGGAATCATTTGTTTTACTTTATAAAATCTAATGCTCACATAGGTATTTTTATGGGTCTTATTACATATTTGTAGTTTTGTTAACTCTGATTAGACTTGCTGGTAACATCATCCTTTAGACTGCTAAGCTCTGGAGTACATGGTTAGCTCATACTCAATATTCATTAAAATAATATATGTATTCCATTTTAATTTGAAATCATCACTAACACTTGTTCTCTGTTTACTTTTCATTTTAATATTAGTTTTCATTTTGTTCTCTAATGTTCAATATTCAAATGTAAATATTATTTTTCATTTTTATTTTAAAAATTATTTTTAGCATATATCATTTCTTTTGGAAACTAGGTCATGTGATCTTGATAGCCATGTGGTAATAATGTGTCCTATATAAAAATACTAAATTTTTTTTTTTTTTTTTTTTTTTGTACCCTGGATTGAACTCAGGGGCACTCGACCACTGGGCCACATCCCCAGCTTTTTTTTTAGTATTTTTTTATTAAAGACAGGGTCTCACTGAGTTGCTAAGTGCCTCGCCATTGCTGAGGCTGGCTTTGAACTCATGATCCTCCTGCCAGTGCTATGATTACAGGCGTGCACCACAGTGCCCGGCTAATAACTATTTTTGTAACAGTGAAACACAACTACCATAATTTAATAAACCTTCAGTTAATGAATATATTTAACTTCTTGTAATCTGTCTTTGAGAAATACATGCACATATTTCAAAGATTCATACTTAAGAAAATTCATCCCAGCTGGGCACAGTGGCACATGCCTGTAATTCCAGTATCTTAGGAGGCTGAGCCAGGAAGATCTCAAATTTGAGGCTAGCCTCAGCAATTTAGTAAGGTTCTAAACAACTTAGTGAGACCCTATCTCAAAGTAAAAACTAAAATGGACTACACACACACACACACACACACACAATAATTTTCATCCCAAGATTTTTTTGTAATAACAAAAATTATCCAAAGAAATGTGAATGCTTATCAAAGCAGGTATGATAGAATTAATAACAGAACAACCATTCTATATGAAACTATGTAGTCATTTCAAACAATGAGGTTGTCTAAGAAATGATATGAAATGTAATGAATGCTATTGTTATATATACAACGTTGAATAAAAAATAAAAATTAAAAAAAGAACTCTCCAAGACAATTAAGATGTATAAGAATATGTACACTCAATGCCATTTCCATTTTCTTTGTGATAATGTATATGTGTACACACCTTGATGTATCTAAGTTATTATGAAATTACACTTTGCATTATAACAAATATATATGAAGCATGAAGAAGATGACCTTACTCCATCCTGGAGTGGGGTCTGGGTATCATCAAGGCACATATCATTCACGAATAATCCCTATACTGCATTCTCCAGTGCACAATGTGGAATGAGACTCCACTCTAATTTACCACAGCCTTTTATCCAGTTGTTCTCATATGTCCATGGGCTTCAGAATCAATTAGAGGTGAGGCTAATGGTAATGAGGCCAATTTAAAAAAATTCTTCTTACATTTAACAATCGGATATAGTCCATGAAATCTGCCCTGTCAATAGGACCTCATACAATTTTGATGCAAGAATCAGTGGGTAAACCCAATGGACAGTCATATTGGAAAAACAGCACTCCAAGAATTGCCTATAGAATATTGTAAACTAGCATTTCTTCTGTACTGTGTATGTAGCTTTGACCTTATTTCTCTAAGCATCTTCAGCTACCTTTGCATAAATATTCCTGAAGGCCTACTGGTCTATTGCTATCCACTTGCAGCTCATCTGACTCCCCCACCCCCACCCCCGGATCTATTTATTCTCTTAGTCTTTAAAAATTATTAGTCTCTGCATAGAAAACTTAGATTCTCTCTTACCTTCCTATTTTTGTTTTCATACTTTTAGGTATTCTCTTTACCTTCAACCTCAACTTCATGTGTTAAATTTTACCCCTTGAGTCACCTCTTTTATAACTATTGTTATTGTTGTTGTTATTATTATTAATATTATTATTCTCAACCAGTGTTATTTCTATAAAGAAAATTCTTGTCATTGAACATTGCCTTCCCATATTATAATAATGTGATTCCTTGATTTATCATAAGAAAGGCTCTTGAAAAGTGGAGGTGTTCCAGTTTTCATTGTATTACACTTTCTGGTACACAGATAGGGAGAGCTAAATCCATGTTAACTGAATTGAGAGGAAGTCTCATTATATATTTCCAATAAAACTAACAGGGCAGTTTTATTTTATGTATTACCATATGTTATGCTTGATTATGTCCCATTCCCAGGACATTCTGCACATGTTCTTTCACATCCTCTCACCATTTTGCTTCTGTCCCTCTCACTAAGGTCACCCAGACCTACACAGGCATCACAGGACTCATTATGAAAAAATGTGCCCGGAAAGCACATAGATATATTAGCACTCTCTAGCTTACCTATAACCAAGTAGTTCTCTAAAGCCCTCTGCATATTTGAAATAATGTATTTAGTTACTGGAAATCATTTGCTTAATGCTCCTATTCTCTAATGCAACATAAGCTACTTGAAGGTACAAACTGTGTCTGTTTTACTTCTTACCAAATCCTAAATAATACAATAGTTAGCTCATAAAAGACATATATGCTGCATGATTAAATGACTAAAACTCCCCATTTTCTCATTCCTTCATCTCACAGAAGGACTAATCTTTATGCCAGTATGTGAAGATTACTTGTAGACAATGTTCTATTGTTCTAATGCCAGATGACAACAATATTTCAGGCCTAAATGCATATAAAATAACATGAAAAAACACAAAACATTTAAAATATTTATGGTGGAAAAAAATTGTCTTTATTATGTCTTTGCCTGAGACATGAAATATAATTCCTCCACATAAAATAAAACAAATGAAATCTTTAAAAAACTGAAACACAAAGACTTAATATAGCCAACTATATTCCTGAAGGAAATGTAATGATATTCACTGAATTGATAGTAGCTTTCTACCAAGTATTGGTCTCTGATCTTTACCTACAAATGTAAATGTAAAGCTATGGGGGATATCTATTAGACTGACAACTAAGAAGGAAAAATGTTTTCTTAACCAACTTTAATTAACTAGATACTACTCTACACATCAGATACTTTCCAATCAATGCCACAAAAACTGAATCTTTGGCCTTGACATGTTGACATGAGTTTGAGTTCAATAGATATCTGTAGAAACACCCATTTCAAAGCACTTGGTTTTCCATGGCATGGTAACTCTTACAGAATTTAAAATTTTGTGGTGATGACCATCACCCACAGGAGACTAATGGAGGAAGCTTCTAAGGCAAAGCACCTAAGAGGATCATATTGCCAACACTGCCCACAGGCAACAGTGACAAACTGCTGCATAAAAAATATTCCCTGTGTAGCTGATATTTTGAAAATTATCCATCCCTTCAGTATGCTCTTAATAAAAAATCATAAAGCAATTCTACCCTAAGTACACCCAATGTTTTAGGGCATGGTAGATAATGGCACTATTTGATAACTGGTTCACATCATGTTCTTCACAAATAGCTGTTTGCAGGATGGTCAAAACTTTGTATATGTTCAATATAACACATAGTCCTCTTATCTGAATAAGAACATTCTATGTAACTTGCTACAGAGAATTAAAGAAGGATCACCCACCATCATACCTAGACTCCAGGACAATAAGAAGTAATTTGGAAAGTTCTTTACTATCATTATCACCACAATTATGACTAGATGAAAAGAACAGGTACTTTGTTTGTTTGTTTGTTTGTTTGTTTGGTACTGGGGATTGAACCTGGGCACATTACACTAAGCTATGTCCCCAGTACTTTGTATTTTTTATTTTGAGACAGGTTCTTGCTAAGTTGCTGAGGCTGGCCTTGAATTTGCAATCCTCATCCTCAGTCTTCCAAGTTGCTAGGATTGCATATGTGGGCTACCAGCTCAGGTACTTATTTTTGATAGCCCCTTGGTGATTGAAATATGTGTATCATGGACTCCCAGAGTCTTGTATAATCTTGGACTCTGGTGTTCTTTATCAAAATCCAACTTGTATTAGCAATACTTATGGAAAAGCACCTGAATACCATCTTAAATGATTTTATTATAGACTTCCCTTCCTTGCTATTCTAAATTATTCCCTTGACTTGAATTTTGAATCACAAAGAACTGCAAATCATTAGTTTGTATTGCTGTGGTACTCTTAGGATTGCTTCTGCTTTGTGGAATCATCTGTATGCCTCTGGCTTACACTGACATATGCTTTGAAAAACAATTGTTGGACATACTTTATCAAATCTATTCTATGGGTTTTGTTAAGATAACATCAACTGCATCTTTCAACATCTTTTAAGAAAAACTAGTTGAGATTTCTCTATAGACTAATTTGACTTTTTTTTCTAAAGGACACTATGAATACTGTAATTGCTCAAATTGATTCATTACTCTACTTGGATGTATGAAGGAATAAGCACAGTCACACTCTAGAACTATAAAGATTTCATTGACATTAATCTTTACTTTTTTAAAAGTTTCTTCAGTATATATTTTTATTTTATTCTCTATATAATTGCTTATTTTAATTTTTTTTTTTTTTTTTTTTTTTTTTTTTTTTTTTTTTTTTGAACTCAGGGGCACTATCAGGTATTGAACTCAGGGGCACTAGATCACTGGGCCACATCCCCAGCCCGCACCCCCCTTTATTTTTTTTTTTTTTTGTATTTTATTTAGAGATAGGGTCTCACTGAGTTGCTAAGTGCCTTGCCATTGCTGAGGCTGGCTTTGAACTCATGATCCTCCTGCCTCAGCCTCCCAAGTGCTAGGATTACAGGTGTGCGCCACTGTGTCCCGCTCTTATTTTAACTTCTTACATGTGAACAATATATAAACATTTAATATCAAGAATCAGTGTTCATTACATTTGTATTACTAATTAATCATTGCTCAAATCCTATTTCATTTACTATGTCATTAATTGCCACAGCAGTGTAAAGGTGTAGATGACAATTATTATGTTTATTTCTTTAGGTAAGGAAAACAAGGCTTATGGCAGCTAACTCCTTAGAGGCCATGAAGTTGGTAAACAGTGAAGAGTATTGGATCCCAAATTCTTCGGACTTAAGGGTTAAAGAGTATCACTTGATATTAAAGCTAGGTCTCCTGGCACTTAGGTCAGCATTTTTGTTAAGTAGTAAATGCCTTTTCAATCTCATTTCATTTTGCATATCTGAGACCAGCCAGGGGAATATTGGGGAACGCTTTTTTGTTTGTTTGCTTAGCTTTTGGTATGTGTGTATGTGTGTGTGTGTGTGTGTGTGAAGCATATTCATTTTTCTGTCAATATTCACATTTCTATTTCTTTGGGCAAAATTCTATTGATTATTTTCACAGAGATATAAAGGAGTAGATACAAAAGGAAGATGTTAATTTTATATTTTCTCCTTTTTGTTATATTCAATGCAAGTAAAATTTTAGTGCAGAGAAAATCTTAAAGTTTTTCTACACAGTAATAAAATTTTAAAACTGGCTCTCTACTTTCTCATCCCCTCTTCTCTCTCAATATCCCAAAAATATGAGATTAGACATCAGTCAATAAAAATATTAGAACTATTGTCCTTCCCATGGTGCTAGGAGATAATGACAGCTTAATTATTCTTTCTCCTCCTGAGAAAGATAAAGTTGGTCTTGAATGGCTTCCCCAGAGGGTCTGGTGACTGCTACATGATATGGTCTATAACTACACAATGAACTATAGCAATCTAAAACTATTTTAAATTGAATAAGCCTTTTCTGAAAGTAAATAACATCATAGATGTAGGTAGAAAAATGTATGCTTTATTTTAAAGAAGACTAAATAAAACAAAACATGAAGTTGAAAAGAAAACAACTAAAAAGACAACATATGGAGAGTTTCTTATTAAATTCTATAGAAAAGTTACTTCTTAGTGTCTGCCCATAGCAAGTCTGTGCTGAGATCTATCTTCTATTTATCTATCTAGTGCTTATATAGCACACAAAAATCTACAACAAACTCACTACAAGTTCTGAATGCATTTAATTCAAAATTCAAAAAGAAATGAGTATAAGTGACTTGCAGTAGGATGCAAGTTGATGTAGAAACTGAAAAATTAAAGCTAATATTATTTTGATTTTAGGAGCTCAAATACAACAAACTTTGTTTTTATGAGGAAACAGTTATTTATCAATATCACCAACTATCTGAAGTGAGGGTAGAGTCTCCCAGGCCTCATAATTAGAAATTTAATGTTCAATAAACCTGGCATGAAATTCAGGAATTTGAATATTGATTGAAACTCCCAGATCTCATTTAATAACATGACTCCAGGAGATATTTCTAGATTTTGTCATTGTTCAAAGTAACTGTCAAAATTGGCTACTTAGCTAGAGATCCATACTAAGTAAATGACTTGACAGCATATTTCTAAAACTTTTACAAGAAGGCAAAGTTTCTGCAATATACCAAGTCCTATATTAAGTATTTTGAAATATGACCTAAGCAAAAAGACTTCATTTAAATAAAGGTGAGTATTTATATTCCTATGTTCATATATTAATTCAACCATTCCTTTTTCTCACTTGCTGAACACCTTACTCTGTTATGCATCCTTTATGAGTGTCAGATGCAATGATTAAGTGAGGGTCACTGCTATTAAAAACCTTCTCAGAAATGTAAGTTTTGTGGCTGGTCATAAACTTATATGCAAGATAATATGATTAAGAGCTATACTGGCCACTTAAACAAAGTCCATTAGCCTGAAGTTACTACCCAGAGGGTAGAAAATGTGTATTGAGTTGGCTGAGAAATAGGAGTAGCAAAGGGGGTAATGGAAGAAGTGACATTTGAAAAGATTGTGTATTTAACAAGTAAAAACAGAGGGCAGAAAGAAGAAAATGATGACTCTCAAAATATTTTTCATCTTAGAGCCCATTTATACTATCAAAAGATATTGGTGTCTCCAAAGAGTTTTTGCTCATGTAAGTTACATCTATTGATAGTTATTTACTGCAATGAAAGTTGATATATATATATATATATATATTATATATATATACATATGTGTGTATATATATATATATATATATATACATATGTGTGTATATATATATATACACACACATACACACACTTATTAAATGTTAATATAAGTAATAAGCACCATGTGAACACTTGTATGAAGAACAAATGTTGTTGGATCTCTCAAAATAATCACAATTTATAAATCAGAGAGCTTAAGTCTTTTAAGTTTGTATTAAAAAACTAATGTTGCAATACTTTTTATTTTAAACCATTACTTTTCAAGTTGACATAAGATTGTACAAAACTATTAAACTAAGTAAGTTGGCTATTGTTTTATTCATTGTTTTTCACTGCTATGACCAAAGGACCTGAGAAGAACAATTTTAGAGGAAGACAATTTTATTTGGGGACTCACAGTGTCAGAGGTCTCAATCTATAGATGGCTGGCTCCATTCCTCAGGGCCTGAGCTGAGGCAGGACAATATGGCAGAATAGTGTGGTGGAGCAAAGTGCCTTAAGACATACAACCAAGAAGTAGAGAATAACACTGCACGTGCCAGATAGAAAAACGTATATCCCAATGGCCTACCTTCTCCAGTCACATCCTACTTGCCTTCAATTACCAGCTAGTTAATCTCTACTAGGGAATTTATTCACTGATTGATTAATGCTCTCATAACCCAGTCATTTGTCCTTCTAAACCTCTTGCATTTTCTCAAACATGAGCGTTTGAGGGACACTTCATATCTAAACCATAACAGCTATTTTATACAGACAATTATAAACTGTCACATTCAAAGCAGGAGCTAAAGTGCTGTAATGCAACACTGGTAAATTCAACTCCTACAATATTCATTTGCATATTAAACAAATATTTATTAAGAGCCTTCAATGTCTTTGGCATTATTTGGATAATGGAAATATTGTATTGAACAAAACAGAAATATACCATCCCTTGAATCTTAACATTTCGTGTGGGACTAATAAATCATAAACAAAATACTTAAGTAAAAGTAATTTGGTATGTTTATGTGTGTGTTAGGGACTGACAGCTGGAATATCATCACATGGGGTGTCTAGGGAAAGCCTTCATAAGAGAGTGATTCACATAAAGAACTGAAGAGTGTAAGAAAAGAAACCTGAAGATATTTGGGAGAGGAATTTCTGAGGCGAAAGATGTCAAGTTGATGGCTCTGAGTTGAATTCATGCCTGGAATGTTGGAGTAAAATGAATGAGAAGAAATTGGTAGGAAAGGGATAAGAGAAGGCAGGAGGGAAGGAGGAGATCCTGGAGCAAGGGCAGATCACATAGGGACTTGTACTCTTAATAACTACTTTTGGCATTTACTCTGAATGAAATGAGAAACTGCTGAGAGTTCAGAGCAGAAGGGTGACATGATGTCACTTGTGTTTTAAAAGGATCATTTGTGCTGTACTGAGCACACAGTGAAGGAGTGCCAAGTTGGAGTACTTGTAGATATTTTCAGCTACAAGTAGCAAAATACCAAACTAAAAGTGACTTAAGCAGTATAGACATCCACTGTCTTATCCAGCAATAGCTCCAGAAGACGAATTTAGTAGTTCACCAATGTTGGTAAGCACATGGAAGGCATTTTCCTTTTCTGGCCAATTCCCCATTTCACAATATCTGCTAAACCTTCCTTTAAGGCTGCAGAATGACTACTTTGACTTGTTCACCACGTCTTACTTGGATAACAGAGTGTGTATGTATTGGGGGCAGAGTGATTCATTTTTAGATGGGAGGAAGATGTATCTTAGTCCACTACAATATCCACCCTTAAACACCCACATGTGAGTCAAATTAGGATGTCCCAGTATTTCAGGTCATAGTATACATAGCAAATGATGGTAGGTGCACAACACATTGGCATACATAGATGAGGCTGCAGAAGCCCAGAGACTTCCCAAGGCCCAGAGGTTTGACCATGTAAGATGCACCTACCTGTGGGAAGACTGAGATCAAGGACTCAGGTTATTTGTAAACCTACCACGAGCCACAGCACACCTGGTAGGAAACTCTGGTCTGGATGGGGCTGCTCTGTGTTTATGCAACTTGGTACTGAGCCAAGGATCTTAGTAGGTAAAAGCTGGGGTGAATTCTGCACTCTTTTCAACAGGCTATGTACCCCAAAACAAGGCACATTATTTTCATTTCACAGGAGTGTTAGTTGCTTATCATCCACAAGCCCATAAGGGATGATCTTTCTAATTTGCACAAGTATGCTCTTTAGATGAGATGTACCCTGGGTTTAGACTATCAATTTTTTTTATCCCTGGCCTGGGCACAATATTGAATATTATTGGAGTGCCTGAACTAAATTAGAAGAAGTTATAAATAACTGTTGACAATGCATATAAACATGTCTGCCAGAAAGATGTTTCTTAATGTGTAGAACTGCATTAATACATTTTGTAGGACATTTGTGGATATGAAGATAAATTCTAGATTATAAGCTTTCATATATTTTGATTAGTAGTTCATTATTGCTAGTAATGTGTTTAATAATTGTTTCAATTACATAATTTTCTAACAACTAATTTGCTATTGTATTATATGAGGACACTTCATACACTTTTCTAAAAAAAATCTCAAGTCAAAGTACAATGTTTACAAAGGCAAATTAAAGTTAACTTCTTACTCAACCCAAATTCTTAATATTAAATCATAAGGTAGTTGATAAGTAGAGATAACAACAATTAACCTAAAATACAAGAGTAACCTTGTCACATGTAAATGTAGGGCCAAAGGCTTGATAAGGTACAAAGGGAGAACTTTGAGGTAGGCGTCATAATTATAATTTTCTTCGCTTTTTTTTTTTAAAGGAACAATTCATGGCTTTGAAATGTTATTAAATTTTGAAATAAAAATGCAGTCTATTTTTAAAATAATTAATGATTAGATTATTCTCTAAGAATATAAAATCCTTGCTGTGAATCTAGCAACCAAAAGAAAAGATTTTTCTTAGCAGAAGAGTTGTGTGGCTTGTGACTATAGTCAAAGAACTGCTATAAACAAAGCAAAGCCAGGAAAGAAAATCACTGCTATTACAAAAAGGAGACTTAAACATTTTTGGATAATAAAAAGATCATATTTTTTTCTCAAATACAGAAAGAATGATTAATTTTAATAACCTTTATCAAATGTAAGAACCTAACAGCGGCTTATGCATTCCACTAAAAGATAACCTGAAACCTAAAAGAAAAAAAAAGCATCCCTCTATGTTGTTCTTCATGTCAGTCTCCTAACATTCCTTTTCACCTGGCCAATGCTTAATTATCTAGTTCAATACAACAAAGGTTTTTTCTCCTTGTCCCATTTTGTCTGAATTATCAGCAAAATCAACAAGTCCTTCTTAGGTGTTGTCCATAATATTCAGCATTAGCCATCACAGACAGTTCCTGTTCTTACTCCCTGCAGTCTCTACTGTCCCTTTCATTACCAGTGCTGGAAGGAATCAGTGACCTGCTTCTGGAGTCATCACAGAAAATGCGGAGAGTCAGACAGTGGGGTGGACAGTGCCTAGTCCTAGGAAACCAGTCACATAACTATTATGTATCCTTTTAGCCCAAGAAATTCAATATCCAAGGGAAGTAAAACAAATAGAATTGCTTAGAGGGAAATTCAGAGTTCATTAGGTGCATGCCTTTTTACCAAACAACAAATTATCTTATTGTTATCGTGGCCACATAGAAATTAATCATAATTCAAATAAACACCAGACATTGTGAAATAGCACATTAAACTGTGATCTAGATATATTTTTAATCTATTGAAATTTGAGACATTGCTTCTAATGAATAATAAGTATGATTCTGGTGACAAAAAGATGAATTTGAGTATTCTAATCAAGCAAAACTCTGTTGCCATCCATGTTCCAACCTTTCTAGCTGTGAATGACTAGGAAGAGCCTAATTGGCTTCTCTGAGCCTATTTCTCCATCCTAAAACTCAGGACATAACAAGAAAATACCTGTTATATATTACAGATTCAATAACAAATTAATAATAGTAATAGATCGATTGTGGGTACTGAAGATTGGCAGCAAGTAAGAGAGAAAAAGTGATGCTCTTAAAGAGATATATATTTTTAGTCACCCAAAAAGTTGGTCCTTTTATCATTTTTTTATATATTGTTAAAAAATTCCTCCACAAAATATTTACAGTTCCTAATTTGATCATTGCATTGATTGACAATTAACAACTTATATGGTTGTCATTGTTTCTATCTTGTCCACAGCATTTGTTTTCCAGTATAAACATGCATGGACCCTAAGGGGTAAAGGGTAATTGATTCCAACTGTTCCAAGATATTTTTCCATCCAATCTTTCCCTTCTCTGAGATTATTTTTAATGTAAACTCTGCATTAATAAAACTGTTCCATCCTATGCCTCACTTTGCACTTTTTGGGTACTGCAATGCTCCTCCTTTACATCATTAACCTTCCCAGCAGTGAAACCAAAGAAGTAGTATTTAAGTGGTGGCTTATATTAGGAACCACTGTTCTCACCTTTAGTTTAGAGCTGTTTAGCCTAAGGACCAGTTACCTGAAAACAGAAAAAGAAGCACTGGCTTTTGGTTTTGCTGTTTCATTATGTTTGAGGGAATGTTACTTAAAACCAATTTTAGGGGATCTTGGGAGTTTACATGCAAGGTGGAAATCCAATACAATTTGGAAGCTGATCATAGTAGAATAATCTATTTTTTTAAACTAACTTAAGGAATACAGAAATGAGTGCTTGCAGAATTGAAAATATTATTTTAAAGTTTATATCAGATGTTTCTAAGGTTTTAAAGACCTATCAAGCTCAATTATAAGGTCTAATTTAAATATTTAAATGTTCTTAAGAAACAAAAAAACCTACAAAAATTCTACAACAAACTTCTCTGTGAAATTCATTATTATCAGTGGAAAAAGTTTGTTGCTTTACCATTTTTTTAAATTAAAGAATTGTTACAAATAACAGTATTTTATTAGTTATTTAGAATAATGGGTTTTATTATAGCATACTTTTACATGTATTTAATGTACTTTGAGCAATTCTACCTCCCCATTACCCAAACTTACCTCCTGAATCTCTGGGATTACAGACAATTATCATGGTGTCAGCTCAGTGTAGTTTTGATTTGCATTTCCTTGCTGGCTAAAGATACTGAACTTTTTTTTTCATGTAATTATTGCACTTCTTTTGGGAGGTGTCTGTTCAGTTCATATGTCCATTTATTGCTTGTTATTTGTATTTTTGGTATTAATTTTTTTTTTTGGTTCTTTATATATTCTGGGTATTAATTCTTTCTCAGAAAAGTAGCTTCCAAAGGCTTTTTCTTGTTCTATAGGCTGTATCTTCTCTATTATTTCCTTTGCTGTACAGAAGCTTTTTGATTTGATGCATTCCTATTTGTCACTGCTAACTATTATTTCCTGAGCTATTGCAGTTCTCTTTATGAAGTTGTTTCCTGTGTCTATATATTGAAAATTTTTTCCTAAGTTTTTCTCTAGCTGTTTCAAAATTTCAGGTCCATACTTAGGTCTTTGTTCAATTTTGAATTGACTTTTTTACAGGGTATCTTAGCATTGCATCTCTGTGACAAAACACCTGGTAAGAAAAACTTAGAGGAGGAAAAGCTTATTTTGGCTCATGGTTTCAGATGTTCTGCCTATGGCTGGATAGTTCCAAGGCAGAGACATCATGGTAGAAGGGCACGTCAGAGGATAACTGCTTGGTTCATGGCAGCAGGGAAGAAGAGAAAGGAGAGGAGAGGAGTGGAGAGGGGAGGGATGTCTGGGGAGGAGAGGGAAATGGAGAGAGATAGGGAGAGGGGAGTCTGGGGAGGGGGAAGGAGATGGAAAGGGGCCAAGGCAAATTGTGTACACTCTCAGTGACAGCGAAGTGATCTCTTTCTGCCACACACCCCCATCTCCTTTTCAACCCATTAGTCCATTCCAATTAATAATTCACCAAATGGATTAATTCACCATGGGATAATAGCCTTCATGGTTTAATCATTTTACCTCTGGACACTGGCACACTGCATACCACACCAACTTAGGAGACATTCCAGATCTACACCATGACAGTGAGAGATAGGCACCTAGTCTCAATCTGCTGCATATTGATATTCTCTTTTCCCAACGCCACTTGTTAGAGAGGCTGTCTTTTCTCTAGTATATATTTTTGGCACTGTTTTCAAGAATCAGATGGCCATAAGTGTGTGGGTTTATTTCTGTGTCCTCTATTCTATTCCTTTATCCTATGTATCTGTTTTTATGCCTTTGTTGCCTCCTTTAATCTCATTCTCTCATTGCCATAATTTTTGTGTATGTCTCACAGTTGCACCTCACTCTATTTCATTTTGAAATTATTTACAAGGAGCACTCATTGTTCTATAAAACTTCAAAAAATTAATTTTATAAAAGATCTGATTTACCAGTTGGGTACAATGTGTCAAAATACATTCTACTGCCATGTATAACTAATTAGAACAAATTAAAAAGAATTACCTACCCCCCAAAAAAAGAATATTTTTAACAAAGAAAAAAAAAGATATGAGTGAAACTGTGTTAGATTAAGTGAACACAATTCAATAGTAAATGCACCAACTCAAACTATTTTTGAAGCACACATAAATTTCTAATTGCCCATGCATAAGTGTATTTTAAATTTATAAATTCATCTGTCCCCTTTATCAAATTCCTGATACTTCCACATACTTCCGCACATGAATATTTTGTAATTAGCTGTTTTCTCTTAAATGTATATATTAGATAAGATGACTTTAGTATTTATGTAGGTTATTTTGTTATTTCAAAATTTCAGACATCTAACCTGGTATTAGATTAACATAAGAGGTAGTATTTTGTCTAATTTATAATAAAACAATCAATTAAAATGTGATCATTTTAATAGATAATCCATTCAGTGGAACTCCAATTTTAAATTAATGGTATGTTAAAACACTTGTACATATATCATTGTTTTCTAAAATATCAACTGCAGTCCAAAGGAAGCATTCTAAACAAAACTGAGAATTTTATCGAAGGCACTGTGCAAGTCATCATACTGCCCACTATCTCCATGGTGTTGACAAAGATACTAACCATCTATAAATTTTTTTGCAGCCAGGAGATGCTTCATGTCTACCAAGAACCATCACAAAAGCAAGCAGAGGTCATCTAGTGCTGGTTCTGTTTCTGTTTGCTGATAATCAGTGTTATGAACCATCTAAGCTATTATTAAGTCTGTTGTTTGGCTCTTTGAGAACTGTTAGGGTTCTGCTTTCATGACTGCATGTGTGTTATTAAAGAAGCATTAAATTAAGAGTTAGAAGGGAAAGATTTTTGTCACAGCCCTAACCTCTAAAAAATGATGAAGCCATACAGACTTCATTCATTCGCATATTTTAGATTTGTAGTAAGAACCAAATGAATATTAAATGTGAAAATGTTTCACAGACTAGAGTAAATTTTTTGCTGTTGTTTATAAATTTTAGATTACATCAAGATCTGGAATGTATAAAGAAAATAGAATGTAAATGGTACTATGACACTGGTAGGCAGGGCATCTAAAATTCTGTCCATCTGAAAAATACATAATATTAGTAAAACAAAGCACATTATGATTATCATAATCATTCACATGCTATGTGAACTACACACTTTCTTATCCTTTCTCTTCATTATGGGATACTGAAAGTTTATAAGCTGATGCTAGTTAAAGCTATATTTAATTAATACCACAGACTACTTAGTACAAAGAAGTGAACAGAAAATTTTAAAAATGTTCCAAGCATCTGGGTGTATATGTGAATATATTTATATATGATTCCATTTGTTTCTGTCATCCATTACATTATAATAACCTTCTGCTATATTTAGTAGTCAGATATTTCACAACAGAATACAATCATCATTTTTCAAATTGATTTTGCTTTTTCAAAATAGCAAGAATAACTATTAATTAAACCTACTCCAAATACTTAGCATTTTACATATGTTAGTTTATTCCCATTTTACAGGAAGAGAAACAGATTCAGAATTTTGTCCATAGTCCAAGGTCACACTTACTGTTTGAAGGCATCTGGTATTTTATTCTGCAGACTTGATTTTAATATTGTTTCTTTTTAAATCAGTATTCCCTCCTCATGCTGTCCCTGTACATGTCTTTACTTTTGTCTACTGATGCTCCATACTAGCTGTACATTAGAAATACACAGAAGTTTCAAAAAATATTCTGATGTCAGGCCCATTTCTCAGAGATTGTAGTTTAAGCTGTCTGCTGCGGAAGTTTGTGGTGATGTCCAAGCATAAGTTAAAAATCTGTCTTGAGTAATTCTGATACACAGATAGCATCAAGAATATCAGATTTGGACAAAAGTGTTGGCTTTTTGGATGATTCTCTGAACAACAATGTGCTTTTCTATCCCCATGACCTCCACTCATGCTGAGAAGTAGAATTGACTAGTTTAAAAAGGAAGGGGGTCTGGGGTTCTGGCCCAGAGGTAGAACACTTGTCTAATACATGTGGGGCACTGGGTTCGATCCTTAGTACCACATAAACATAGTGTCCAACTAAAGCAAAATATTTTTAAAAAGGAAGGGCTTCTGTGTAAGAAATAAATGGTTTTAAATAAGTGTCCATCACTTGTCTATTAAAGCATTTAGTGATATATAGTGAGAACAAGACTCTTGCAATAGAAATTTTCTCATCATTTAAAAATGAGAAAACAAAGCATACCTTGTAGAATTACTTTGAAGGATATATTAGTACATATAGAGTTACAAATCAATTTTATAGTTGTGGCTTCAATGAATTTTTATGAAGAATATCTTCAAACATATATAAAAAAAGTAGCTATCAACAGACAGAGATAAATTGAAGGCCTTATATGAGCTTCATATGTGCCTCATATGTATAGGAAGAACATAAAGAATGAAGGAACAGAGGACTGGGGATGTAGGGCAGTACTAGAGCTCTTTCCTACAATGCTTGAGATCCTGGGTTTGATCCCTAGCAAAGAAAACCTTCCAGAGAAGATTTGGTTCCAGTGGGGTAGTGGTTCATCAAATTAATATGAAGAAGGTTCTTCTGATTTCTGCATGTATTTGCCACTTGTCCAATATTCTTAAAGCTAAATAAAGCTTAATGCTGATTAAATAGCTAATAATTTTGTGAGCAAGATCATTTTCAAGTAATACATCAAATCAGACTGCTAATTGTCCATTTGAATAGGCAAAACATTTCTTACGAAGATGAGCCTTCTGCCTTTTCTCATTCTACCTCCACATGTCAAATTCCATCATTACCTTCTATCACCTATCTCAAATGCAATTTTCCTTTTGAAATGCTTGCCAAATGCAAAGGTAATAGAGAGCCAATGACACTTCCAGTCTCTCTTGCATCAGCTAAAAATAATTCAAAAGAGAAGGTAGAATTTGTAATACAAATTCACCCATAAATTTAAATATAATTTTTGAATACTAGTTATACACTTGAAAAGAGGTTAAAATAACAAAAAATGCTACATTCTCTCCTTACCAGTTTATAATCTAATGTAAATAACAGATATAAAAATGACAATGGTAGTTTGGTATAATTCCTGAGATAATAAAATAGGCATGAATGGTGATAACATAAGATAGAACAAATATATAGAGAATCAGAAAAGCTTTCACACAGATGGACATGATTAAAGTCAGTTTTATAGCATCTTTGTGTAAGCATAGCTTTCAGTGTCAAATGTAACCTTGGTCTGGATCTACTGTTTATAATTCTTTAAATTTGGACATGCAATACAACATGCACAAATGTGTTTCATTGCTGAATTGCCATATCACTTAGAATAGATAATACATGTGAAGGATTTAGCAGGATGTCTAACATAAGTTATTAACACATCACAGTTTTTTTTATACAAATCAAACACTATGATAATGGCATTTCTGAAATACACAATAGGATTTTCAAAAATCTACAAGCATGAATAACCCATGAAAATTTCAAGAAATGGCTAGTAATTCTTCAGAAATTGGGTGTTAGATGTTTGTGTAGAATAAAGGAAGATACAGCTGAACAGATAGGTTGAAGCTAGAGCTTAAGATCACTGAGTACCATCCTAAAGAATATAGATTTTTTTCCCTAGGCAAAAGGCAATTGGGGTAGGTTATAACTGAAAGCCTGGCATTAAAATTTTTATCAAGGGAGTAAAATGATTAAATTATAATGTCTTAAAACCATAGCAATGTAGATGATGGTAGTAGGGAAGAAATGTAGTGAAAAACTGGAAGAATTTAGTGCAGTTAAGAAATAGTCAAAAAGATGTTGTTGCTGAATAAAACATTTTTTAAAAGGCTGGGATGTAGCTGAATGGTAAAGCATGTTTAAGCTTAATCCTCAGTACTAAAAAATATATGTGTGTGTGTGTGTGTGTGTGTGTGTGTGTGTGTGTTTTGCATATATATTCATTTAATACAACATAGGGGCCAATTTGATGTGGAATGTGGTTAGTGCAGCATTCACAGTAACTCCCAGGTCCCTGAGTTATGTAATTAGGTGAAGGGCAGAAAAATATCAAAGATGGTTAAAAATGGGGAGAAGATTTTAGGGAAAAATTACTAGAAGCATTTCTAAAGTGTTCGGAGGACAAGTAGATGGTAATATACAAAATGAACTCCAGAAGATAGATGAAAATTACAGTTTTGGGTACACTATATCCCTATCTATTTGACATGACAGTTTTATTCAACAAGTTATTTGTCCTAATTTTTACATAGAAGCAGAGGTACATGAGTTACATGCTTTATGTGAAATATTTCACTAAATCTAAGGAAACTCTTATATCAATTGGTACTATTACACTTTACATTTTATAGGAGAATTATCTAAGCTTTTAAGATAAGCTTTTTTTCCAAATAGTACATAAAAGTAAAGGAATTGAATCAAGACTTCTTGAGTCAAGTTCTTTTTTGTACCATTTTTTACCTATATTTCTTTAAAAAATACTTAATTCATTTGTAATTTTAACATCCTTAACTTTCATGTGCAAGCAATCCTTCTTTCCTCTTATAACAGTTTTTAATAAATCCTGATATAATTTTGCCTGGCTATATTCCCAAAAGTTTACATAACTTGAAAACAAGGAAAAAATGCCTTCATATATTAGAAATAGTGAGGTTTTTAATGTGACTAATTTAAAAGACAAATCTTCAGTAAAATGTATGTTAAAAAATCTTATTCTTAGGTATACTATAACTAAGACATTTCAGACATCAATATGTGTTAAAATATATTTTATAGCATAAAATATGAAGACCTAAATAAAATTTCCTATATCCACCTTTATCTGGATTAACAGAAAAATAAATGTGAGGCATTTTCATGGACAGACACAGTATTTTAAAAAATTTTGAATTTGTTCTTTTTAGTTATACACAACAGTAGAATGCATTTTGATATATCATATATACATGGGGTATAACTTCCCATTCTTGTGGTTGTACATGATGTGGAGTTAACACTGGTTGTGTATTCATATGTAAACATAGGACTGCTATGTCCTAATCATTCTACTGCCTTTCCCATTCCCATGCCCCCACCTTTACTCCCATTCCCCCTGTCCAATCTGGTTAACCTCCACTCCTCCTTCCATGCCCCCATCCCTGCCTATTGTGAGTGAGCATCCGAATATCAGAGAAACATTCAGCCTTTGGCTTTTGGGGATTGGCTTATTTCATTTAGCATGATAGCCTTGGGTTCCATCCATTTACTAGCAAATTCCATCATTTAATTCTTCTTTATGGCTGAGTGATATTCTATTGTATATTTGTACCACATTTTCTTTCCCATTTATCTGTTGAAGGGCACTTAGGTCAGTTACATAGCTTAGCTATTGTGAATTGAGTGGCTATGAAAATTTATGTGGCTGTGTCACTATAGTTTGATGATTTTAAGTTCTTTGGGTGGGTATATGCTGAGAAGTGGGATAACTGGGTCAAATGGTGGCTCCATTTCAAGTATTCTGAGGAATCTCCATACTGCTTTTAGAGTAGTTGCACCAGTTTGCAATCCCATCAACAATGTAAGATTGTTCCTGTTTCTCCACATCGTTGACAACATTTATTGTTACTTATATTCTTGTTAATTGCCATTCTGACTAGAATGAGATGAAATCTCAGTGAAATTTTAATATTAATTTCTCTAATTGTTTTTGAACACTTTTTCATATATTTGTTGATCATTTGTATTTCTTTTTCTGTGAAGTGTTTGTTCAGTTCCTTAGCCTATTTATTGATGGGATTTTTTTTTTTTTTTTTGGTATTAAGTTTTTTTTTGAGTTCTTTATATATCCTGGAAATTAATGCTGCACATGAGGTGCAGGTGACTAAGATTTTCTCCCATTCTGTAGGCTCTTGCTTTATGTCATTGTGTCCTTTGCTGTGAAGAAGGTTTTTAGTATGATACCATCCCATTTATTTTCTAATTATTTTTATTCTAATTTATTATATGTAACAGCAGAATGCATTACAGTTCATATTATACATATAGAGCACAATTTTACATATCTCTGGTTGTATACAAAGTAGAGTCACACCAATTGTGTCTTCATACATGTGCTTAGGGTAATGATGTCCACCTCATCCCACTGTCTTTCCTACCTCCATTGCCCCCTCCCTTTCCCTCACTCCCCTTTGCCCTATCTAGAGTTCATATAATACTCCTATCCTCCCTCCCCCAACCCCATTATGAATCAGCATTCTTATATCAGAGAAAACATTTGGCATTTGGTTTTTTGGGATTGGCTAACTTCACTTAGCATTATATTCTCCAACTCCATCCATTTACCTGCAAATGCTGAATAGTATTTCATTGTGTATGTATACATTTTCTTTATCCATTCATCAACTGAAGGGCATCTAGGTTGGTTCCACAGTTTAGCTATTGTGAATTGTGCTACTATAAACACTTTTGGAAACTATCCCATTTATTGATTCTTGATTTCACTTATGTTTTAGGAGCCTTGAGGAATCTGGTTCCTAAGCCAACATGATGAAGATTTGGCCCTACTTTTTCTTCTAGTAATCCCAGGGTCTCTGGTCTAATGTCTAGGTCCTTAATCTACTTTGAGTTGAGTTTTGTGCAGGAGGAGAGACAGGAGTCTCATTTCATTTTATTACATATGGATTTCCAGTTTTCCCAACACCTTTTGTTGAAGAGGCTATCTCCAATGTATGTTTCTGATACCTTTGTCTTATATGTGATATCTGTATCTTAACTTGTATGTGATAACTAGATTTATGCATGTTAATTTTATATCCTGCTACTTTGATGAATTTGTTTATGAGTTCAAGAAGTTTTCTGATGGAGTCTTTTGGGTTTTCTTAATTCAGAATCATGTCATCAGCAAATAGGGATAGTTTGAGTTTTTCTTTTCCTATTTGTATCCCTTATATTTCTTTCTTTTGTCTAATTTCTCTGGCTAGAATTGTTGAATAAAAGTGGTGAAAGAGTGAATCCCTGATTTTTTCCAGTGTCAGAGGGAATGTTTTCAATTTTTACCCATTTAGAATGATGTTGGCCCTGGGTTTAACATATATAACTTTTATAATGTTAAGGTATGTTCCTACTATCTCTAGTTTTTCTAGTGTTTTGAACATGAATGGATGCTATATTTTGTCAAATGCTTTTTCTGCATCTATTGAGATAATCATATTATTCTTGTCTTCAAGTCTATCGAGGTGATGAATTACGTTTATTGATTTCCGTATGTTGAACCAAACTTGCATCACTGGGATGGACCCAACTTGATCATGATGCACTATCTTTTTAATATGTTTTTGAAGGTGATTTGCCAATATTTTGTTAAGAATTTTTGCGTATATGTTAATCAGGGATATTGGTCTGAAATTTCTTTCCTTGATGAAACAATTAGTTAATATCAAGACTTGTCATTTGATATTTCTGATCTTCAAAGTAGCTTTCCTCTAATCTTCTTGGGTGCAGTTGATTTATTTTCAAACTGGTTAGTCTTATTTATCAGATATCAAGTGTCCCTATACCCATACATGTACTTACATGCTCATACACATATTAAGAAAAATGAATGTATACTTATCTAACATATTTATATTGATATTGGTGACATATCTTAATGCATACAAATGTCAAAGATAGAACTTGAATCTGAAATGAAAATATATTGGAGAAAAGTGGCCACATTAAGATGTTTTGACCCCTATTCATATGTAAATACTATATCTTGGGCATCAAAGGAATGATAACAAACATTTCTGCATTCCAGGAGATTCTGTTTTTTGTTCAAAGAGCCAGTAAATAAGTATTGTGCCAGTTTTAAGTTGATTATCAGGTCCAAATCCACTCTTCCTTGCCTGCTGTGCAATAATGGATCTAGTTTTATAAATATTTCTCCCTCACCAACCTGCTTGTTTTTGAGCTTTGTTCTCAAAAACACTGGAGGGATACTAGAAGAACAAGAGTTTCTCTCTCTGATACTAATGAGCTCCTCTCACCAGACTCCTAAAGTGTTCATTTTCTCCAGGACTTGCCTTTATAGCACAAGGTGGCCAGTAGCAACCTATCAACAGTTTCACCTGGCACTCTTTACAGTGGCTTTGCAAGAAGGTCCAAAGTACAGTACGTCCTATAAATAGTGGCTTCTTGTGCCCACTTGGTTTCTTTGCTCTGAGCATCAAATTTGATCTCTGTGGCTTGCTTTTTAGATGCCATAGTGGAGGGATACCAGTGGGGTAGCTATTGTACATGGTTTCTCCTGGCATCCCCTAGGTTGGCTTTGCCAAGGACTTTTGATGATTTGGACCTGCCCTATGGATGGTTTCTCTGGAATCCCACTGGGAAGCTTTCTAGCAAGTTTTTCTGTTAAGCACCACAGCAATTTTCTACCATCTAGCAAGCCCCAGCCATGTCCTCACAAATCAAATTTGGAGGTCATCCCCACAGGAAATAGGGATGTTCTTCCTTTGTTACAACATCTCAGCTCTACAGCAATGGCGTCCCTTATACTTGCTATTCCTATATTCCTCAGTGTGCCTCTTAATAATTACTAACATATCTTCCATTACTACAACAATTGTATATCTGCTAATTATTTATAGTTTTTCTATTCAAATTACTGTGTCATTTCTATTTCCTGATGAGTCTTTGATTACCACACATATCAAAAGTAAAATAAGATTGTATCTAAGGGTTAAGTCACAACATTTAAGATAACAATACAAAATTTGACCACTCCATGATATAAAAGAAGTAGCAAATCTTGCATCAGAGTGTGAAAGTATCCATGAAAGATTTCACAGATCTTGCATTAAATATCTAAGGACAGAGAGAAAATTTTATGTTAAAAAAGAACAGGGATAACTTTCTGGAGATGGCTTTAAAGAAGAAACTTGCTTTACATTGTTAAGGAATCAATGACTGGGAACAGTGGATTGGCAGGACAAATGTAGAATGTTAATTAGACTAGAAATAGGGGATAGGATCATTTACAAAGAATCTTTCAATGTGATGTCAAGGATTGTGCACAAGTCACATAGATACTGGTGAATTAAACACATTTTTACCAAAGAATGCTTCCTTTAGAAAGCCAGTTTTCTATTAGATACTTTATCATGAAAACATGACATACTACATGTTTTGTCTTCTTAAAATCATATGCTTGTATCTTTAAAGTGTGTGTATATATATTACAATAAATAACTATAAGTAGAAGTCTGAGAAGTTTAAATTGGTATAAATATGTATTGAAAACCAAAATAACATCTAAAAGAATTTGTCAAAGATGCTAGATACTAAAAAAAAAAATGTACTGTGACTATCCAAATTTCTGTGTCTTTGTCTAAATACAAAAATGGTTAAGCTGGGAGCAGTGGCGCACGCCTGTAATCCCAGCACTTGGGAGGCTGAGGCAGGAGGATCATGAGTTCAAAGCCAGCCTCAGCAATGGCGAGGCACTTAGCAACTCAGTGAGACCCTGTCTCTAATAAAATACAAAAAAAGGGCTGGGGATGTGGCCCAGTGGTCAAGTGCCCCTGAGTTCAATCCCTGGTACCACAAAAAAAAAAAAAAAAAAAAAAAAAGGTTAGTGTTATGAATTTGGGAGGAAGATATCCAGTTCATATGTTGAAATATAATCCTCTAAGTGATGGTATGTGGAAGTGGGGTCTTGGGGAGATAATTAGGGCTTGAAGGTCGAGCACTGGCAGTGGATTCAATGTTCTTTTAAGAAGAGGCCAGAGAGCTTGTGCTCCCTCTCTCATTCTGCAATATTACAAGATGTCAATTGTCTACATCTGAAAGTCTATCCTCACAGGAACCTGGTCATGCTGATCTTGGACTTTCAGCCTCAGGAATTATGATAAATGTGTCCATTGTTTAAGCCATCCAGCCTATGGTAATTTGTTGTAGCACACTCAGCTGACTAATATATTAGGGACCAGGAGAGGCATTTTTATCAAGTTTCTTTTACAAGGCCATATTTTAATCATCAGTTATAGTTTAAGAAGTACAGGACACAAAATTTTAACATTTCCAGAAAAAGTCCAATGGAAAGATGAAGGTATAAACACATATCTAAAAAGGAACCACCCCCTTTAAAAAAAATACCTAGTCAAATATCTAGAGGAACAGAATTTAGTCCTGGACATTATCAAAATAAAAAAAAGACATAAAATGGATATTCCATGGGAGTTTAGATAATGCATTCTTTTCCCATTTTGTTAAGCTCTCAGTGAGGCTGAACTGTCAGACACCTGTCAAATAGAAGGGAACTTCAAGCAACACCTTCAAGAAGTAGCAAATTAAGTATATGTCATCAAGTTGTTGGACTGAATGGGAATGTCAAACATGCCAGAATTACAGACACTTTCTGTATCAGGTTGCAAGATTATTTATAAAGAGTTGTGTACCTGCACAGCATAAATCAAGTTTTCATCCCTCTGATGCTAGTGATCTTATCATCACTATATATAATTTTACTTGGATAAGATAATAAATAGATCTCCTTATACAATTACACCATTAAAGTAGAGATGTTAAAAAAATAGTAGAGATGTTATGCTAAATAGATGATTGATATTGAAATATTTCATTTAAAATTATGGTCAAATGCTATAATTAATATACACATGACATTAGATTTTTATATTCATAATTTAATCCTTTGATTCTAATTTTTTAATCCAAATATCTTTTCCTTTTCTAAGGGAATATAGTTTATTCCATCAAAGCCATACTCCTCCCATGGATATTTTTTACTAAGTGTTTCACTGTCTTTGATTTATTTGATATGACAGATCATTTTCACTGCTTAAGGATGTTTTCATAATCTATATTACAATGGTAAATCAGACTGACTTGTTTTACGTGTCTAAACTGAAATGCATTTCATTGATATGGAACAAGCAATTCCCTTTTTTGGGAAACTGCTGCTATTCATATGTTAAAGATATATTCATCTGATAAATAACCCGTTAAGATGTTGCTAAAAATAATTTTCATTAAAGGTCACATGGAAATTGTACAGATGTTTCAAGGTAGAGGCTTGTTGGCATATGGAATTTTTAACATATGAATTATTCTGAATAGCAAACAATGGCTGTTTGCTTATCTGGAATGCTTATTTTTAGAACATGAAAATTTGGCAGATAATTATTATTAGTGTTGCCTCTAAGATGATTGAGTGTGGCAGTTTAATTATAGAAAAAAATCTTCAAGTTGAAGTGTTTTACATTTAAATTATTTGTTTAAGTTTTATTGAATACTTGTTCAATGATATTATTATTCATAAAATTTTCTTCTATTTCAATCTAACAGTTCCTTATTGTCAATGGTTTATAGCCTACTCATTATTACATTATATTCCAAATTTTTCTTACTCATTATAACAGAGTCATGGAAAAAATCATATAGGAAAAATTTCCTAGCTCAATCTTCAACTATGCCAATAATGCTGGACCTCTAATGAAAAATAAGAAAGTGAATAAATTTTGTTTTTTTAGAAATGCCTGCATATTTGTCATTTATAGATAAATGTGGGAAGTAATGGTTCTGTCTATTACAGTCTCTCTTAGTGCATTAGTGTTAAAAGACAGTTATACAAATAACCTATCATTCCCTACATCATTATGAAACACATACAAAACATGTGAAATACAAAACAGAGTAGAAGCAATTTTACTTTTAATAAGGATATTTTACTTTTAATAATGAAATGTATATGATCTGAGATGATGTTTTTCTAATGTATGTATACTAATCAGAAGAAAGGAATTGGGTAAATATATTTTTATTAACAATTAAAAAAGGAAATTTATAGTAGAAATCTTTATTACTAGTCAGAAATGATACTTTTAGAAGGTATGTCAAGGTTTTCAGAAACAGGTATTAAATAGTGACTGACACTTAAGATTAAGTAAATGCACTTTGATTTGTCCTAGACATCGTAATAGCTGAACTAAAAAGTCTTGATTCCTGCTCAAGACAGTCATAATACCAAGCTACTTAAATATAAGCTTTCAGTCTGAAATATAAACAATTACTACTAAGTTTCCAACTACTTTTCTTACTATAGTAAGAATTAATTAGGCTCTCTATGAATCAGATTTGTAAATTACTTGTATAATTGCCTCATGAATTTAAAAGTTTAAGGGATACCAATAACACTGCCAATGTGGAAAATAATAAAGCATTATTTGTAGATTTATAAATTTTTGTTCTTAGGATGTTCTGTTGTTGATGGAAATAAAAATATCTAGTTGTGGTTAGGAAAAAAGTGCTCATAAATTAAAAAAATAACTTCCTCTAAATTTGCAAAAGAGTACATCCTAAAATATTTAGTTCCATTAGATGAGAAGATTATTGTATGAATTAATAAAATTTCAAAAATTTGTAAACCCTTTCAGAGATATAAAAGTGACATTCAAATATCTATTGCTAAAACATATCCAACTTAACATGGAATATAATAAGTAATTATTCATGATTATAGTATCCTATATATGAAGTCACAGTAAATTTGAATAAATTATATTTAAATTAAATTAATATTATGCTTATTGCTGAAGAAGTCTCAGTAGAATTCTCAGTTTCTCTCAGAGTAAATGTGTGTTTATATTTGAAAAGGAAAAAATGGACAGAATCAACGTTTGTTGAATACCCACTATGTTTTGGGTTAGGGATTTACAGGCATTGTCAAGTTTATATTTTACCACACGTAGTGATATTAACTACACAGTTGTATATGCAAGAAACAAAACAGAAGAAAAAGAAGTGTGACTATAATACCTACAGCCAATATAACTATAACACTGGTCAGAACAAAGAGAAGGGGTGGGGTAATGGAAGGCAGAGAACAAAATTATCAATGTAGAAAATTTTATACTCTTATATGACTTACAAGATTAAATCAAAAGGGCAATATAGAACATGAAGACAAAAACCACTGTTTGGGGGCAACCCTCTCAGGACCCCTCCCAGCTATACAAGCTTTGTTTCACTTTGCTATAATAAATTCCTAGATTTTGCTCTCACCCTCTGTGGTCAATGTTATCTCATTCTTTGGGTTCATGAACCAAATAACCCACCTAATCCCTAAATCCTTTACATTTTGGACTACTCAGCTGGGATCCTGGGAAGGTATGACCCTTGCCCTATGTGTTCCTCATGCAGTCATCTGCCAACTGCCACCATCAACCTCGGGACTGGCCTGATGAGCAAGTCACCCACAGAATCCATTGCTCTATGGAGTCCAATTTACCATGGAAGAACCACCAGACTTCTATAGGGGCCATTAGATAGGCCCTCTGGAGTTTCCCTGACTGCCTCACCCAACACCCCCAACCAGCCTGAAGAAACCAGAGCTGTTGTCCTGTGCCCATAACAACAGTCAGGGGTACCTCGTCAGAGGGAGGAATGAGAATGAGATCAGAAGGTAGAGATGAGGCCAAGAAGATAGGGAAAGGGGCGCTGAGGCAACTTCCTTGATCAGACCAACACAAAAAAACAAACTCTTTGTGAGGAGCTTGTGAATAACATCTTACCAAAACTGGGGCGTGTATGATCTGGAGCTACAACTTCTTTTAAAAAAAAACAAAATAAAGTGGGATCAATGTCTTGATTGGACAGAGGGTTCATGGATGTCTAGAGGACACTGGGTGTCTTACCTGGGACTGGTCTAGAAGCTATTTTCCTCTAACCAGTAGCCAATGAGATTAAAAGTCACCTCCAACTGTACCACATAAATCCCTAGACAATAGCAAGCAGTTCACCCTCAACCTTTTTGCACCCCTCCCAGCTATGGGAGCTTTGTTTTGCTTTGATTTAATGAATTCTTATAATTTTTTCTATAAAAACACACACATACGCGCGTGCGCGCACACACACACACACACACACACACACACACACACACCAAACAGACAAAAAAGCAAAAACTAAACAAAAGAAACACAGTTTTGTTTTTCTTGCAGTACTGGTGACCAAGGCCTGGAACATGCCAAGCAAGAGCTCTACTACCAAGTTATATCCCTAGCTATTTTATTTTTATTTTGATGTAGCATCTCTTTAAGTTGCTTAGGATAGCCTTGAACTGGTGATCCTCCAGCATCAGCTTCCTGGACATCTGGGATCACAAATGTGATATACTTGGTTTTATTACTTTTAGGCCTGGTTTAAAGTTATTTTGTTGGGTAAAGTGGAATTATCCTGTCAGTCCTTCACTAATAGCAAAGAATTATCTTCAGAAGAACCATCAATTACATTTCACATTACTACTAAAGTAAGATTTGCTTCTTTTTAATTGATAACTTTATTATAAAAATAAAAACTTATACATGATTAATGTAGACAACCCAAGAACAGCACTGTGTTAATAAGAAAATTAAAACTATTCATAATTCCATTATCCAACTAACCACTATTTTTTGCCTTGGTACTAGTGTGATTTCCTTCATGATATTTTCATTTTATACCTACAGCTGTCTCAAATAGTATATAAGCACATATCCACTTACGATGACATGTCATATTGACTACACATTACTTTTAATGTTTTAATGACAACATTAAAACTACAAGTTTTTAGTACTTTTATTCTATCATAAATCTCTTCCTATATTATTACATATTCTTCTTCTTTTTTTTTTAGTTGTCAATGGACTTCATTTATTTATATGTGGTGCTGAGAATTGAACCCAGTGCCTCACACACACTAGGCAAAGTGCTCTACCACTGAGCCACAACCCAGCCCTTATTACATATTCTTGAAAAAAATAAATATGGATATATACTAAAAGCAGGCATAGATAAGTCCTAGTTTCTTTAATCATTCTCTATTTTTAAATATTTGTTTTTCTAATTTTTAATTACTGAAGTTTTATGTTGAACATCTTTTATATTAATATCTGTACATATTTATAATTATTTCAGTAAAGCATATATTTCAATGACTTGCTTATAATTGACATAGTTATAGAATACAAATAAAAAGAATAAATAAATTTAAATGATTTCCAGTAACTAGTCTTAGTTTCCTTGAGACTCAACTTCAGATCATGCCCTCTTTTTTGAAACATGGGCAGTTAACCAGTGAGTCTGTTTTTAATATTTCATTTTGAGACATGGTGTCATTAAGTTGCTTAGAACCTTATCTCTCTCTCTCCCCCACCCCTCTCTCTCTGTCTCTCTCTCTCTCTTAAGGATTCTTGTCATTATGTTATGCCCTCTAGATAATCTGGGAATGTCTCCCTATTTCAAGCTCTTTAATTTAATTATATCTGCACAACCTTTTTGTATGTAAGGTAATGTTCACAGGTTTGAAAGTCTAGGTATGCAGACACTTTGGGGAGGGTCATTATCGTGCCTACCACAATATTAAATATAGTTCACTTTAAGCTGCTGTGCATACAGCGCAAGTACAGGACACACAGGATTTGTAAACATCTAAAGTTTAAAGGAAAACAACCTATCTCTAAAAGGAAACTTTATGTCTCTTCTCATTATAGTTGACAATGCTATATTCCCACCCTGATTCTTTTTCCTGTCATTTTACTTCTGTGGTATATCTTACTATATTGGTCAGCTTTTTGTTACTGTGCCCCAAAACCTGACAACTTAGAGGAGAAAAAGTTTATTTTGGCTCATGGTTTCAGAGGTTCAGTCCATGGTTGGCTAACTTCAAGACACAAATATCATGGTGGAAGAGCATGACAGAAGAAAGCTGCTCAGTTTATGGCAACTAGGAAGGACAGAATCAGGTTCCAGCAACAAGATATATTCTCCAAGGGCAATGCCCCATTGACCTACATCCCCCAACCACGTCCTACATGCCTACAGTTTGCCCCTCCTCCAAGTAGTCTATTCATATTACTAATCCATCAGATAGTTTTATCTACTGAAGAGCTCAGAGCCCTCATGATCCAATCACATCCCAAAGTGCCACCTCTGGGCATTGTTGCCAAGTCTTCGATACATGAGAATTTGGGGAAATTTTCAGACCTGAACTATTACATTTATCAAAGTCTGTTCTCATTTATAATTTATAATCTTTACATATAGGAACATTTGTCCAATAACTCATAGCTGTCTCTTTTTTCTCTCATATTATGGTTTATATTATGTGTATTAAATGAAGGAGCCCTAATTAGGAAGGGCTGTTGCAGCTAGCTGGAAGCCCTAAGTTCCACCTGATATGTATGTGACGCACCTGTAGGCACCCGCAAAGCTGAAGGTATATAACCGGGTGAAAGCGGTCCGAGTTAGGAGAACGAATTCATTCGGTCAGTCGGGCAGTCACTCGGTCGGTCAGAAGAGCGGCCAGAACGTAGGCAGAGCGGTTACAGAAGAGAAACCAGATAGAAGACAGAAGAGAAACCAGATAGAAGAAGTAATGACTGGTCAGAGTTAGGCCGAGGCTCCTGAGGAAGACAGAAGACAGAAGAAAGAAGAAGGAAGAAAGAAGAGAGAAGCAAGAAGCTCTAAAAAGAAGCTCTATCTTTCTTTCTCTCTAAGACTCTAAGCTAAGAAGACAAGAAGAAAAGCTCGCTCTAATCTTTCTCTCTAAAAATCTTTCTTTCCCTCTCTAAGCTCACCCTAAGAAAGTAGAAGTAAAAGTAGTAAAAGCTTGACTCTGCCTCCGAGAGTTTTTTCCGCCCGGGTTACGGTACCAGGCAGCTTACAATTAAATCCTCACATTTATTTATTTGAGAAATATTCCAGTTAAAACTGTTCATTTTCTCTACTGATTTTTTTTCTTTTCATATGGAGATACAGTAATTTTGAGGTTATTTTTGCATGCTATATTTAAAATATTCACCACTCAAGGAAATACAATAAAATTATATAATTGACACCAACTTTGATTAATATATATGTTGCCTAAATAATTCTTTCTTTTATAAGTCCCCTGAAAGTAAGTAAAAGATATGTGTCATCTACATACATTATACAGATAATCCAGAAAAAAAATTATATAGAAACTCTTTCTTATTCCATCCATTCAGCATTCCTTCACGTATTAATGCATGTGTCAAAACTGTTTCCATTCCTGAACATTTTTGCTCACCTTTTATTCTTTCTTTAGACAGTGCCTTTGTTCTTTGCCTGTCTGAATATCATAATCCTTCCATTTCAATTATGAAAATGACTTCCTCCATCTGAACTAATCATTTAATGTCCGCTAAGCTTTTGTTTCCATATCTACAAATTGTAAAACATACTGATACTTAATTGTAAGAATTCTGAAAGATCTAACAAAATTAGTTATGCTATCTTATTTATTTATTTTATAATAAAAAGTATTTTGAAATTTATAAAATGTTGTGCAAGAGTAATCATCCATACCTTAGACTATATTGAGTGCATATGAGTGTATATATACATACACACACTCAAATAACTGTTAGTCTTCATATTTATGTTTAGTGCTGAAGATACATTACAAATAGGATATATTACATGATGTAAAAGAAAGTATATATAGCCTAGTAGTGAAGACAGACAGGTAAAAGGGAATAATTAAATATGTACTAGGAAAGGTGTCAGCAGAAGGATTAATGGGATATCAAAGAAGTTCACCTCAGTAAGTTTTAAAGCAATGTATGAAAATAATCCCTTTATTGCATTTGCTTTGTTTAATATAATTCTTTAAAATAGACAACAGGAACAACATGACCAGCAAATCTCCAGTGTCTATGTATTAGAAAAACTTTATTTATGTAAGAGGGAGATTTCTTGTTCTTTTTGAGAAATATTTTGAATAATGTTTAATTTTAAATCATTCTTTAATTTCATAGAGTGAACTGAGTCTCATAAGATGATGAAAAGGTAGTTTACATTGATTTCTCTGTGTATCTATGTGAGTGTGTTTGTATGTATGTGAAGACAGATTTACAGTCTGAGTACTTCCTAATAGATTTGATACAAATCTGTGGCATAACAAAGATAGATTAAAACTACTAAATCACAGCCGACATGAGAGTCGAGAATAAAACCATTTGAGAGAAAAATTGTTCCAGGAAATTTAGAATTTGGAGAATGTTTTGTGAACATACATATGAGAGACAAGATGAATGCAAATAGTGCTTTGTGGATTGTTGTATGGTGCCAAGAGGAAATAATAGGGTGGGAAGAAGCCCTCATATGATTTGTGGAACTGAAAAGGAAACTAAAAACAGAATTTGAACACTTGGAAAAGAGCACACACACAAAATTCACATACAGAAACACTGTGAGATCTGTCAATAAGAGAAAATTACATTATAAAAAATATCAGGTAATTGGATTTTTAGAGATGGAGAGAATGTTAGAGGATCAAAACTCAGAATGTCTCAAACTGTGTCTTCAATTTTCATCTCCTTAGTAGCTGTTCCTTTTTTTAATATCCAAAAGAAGGATATAATATTTCCCAAATGTATTAGAATGCAGCTTGCTTTGTTCTGGTAATTTCTATTAATGTCCAAAAGAACAGCTTTAGTGTCGGGAACAACAAAAAATGCCAAATTAATCAATTTTGTTTATATTTCAAAATTTTGTGTAAATGAGGTAGTTGAGGCCCATAGAAGTAAAAAGACTTACCAGAAATCACATATCAATTTGGTAAGAAAGGAATTTTGACATAGTTTACACAAAGCTATACCTCAGTACTTAATGGCTGTGTAAGCATAAGCAAATATCTCTCTTGCTTTCATCATGTAGAATATAGAAATAATAATAGTACCTACTTCATAGACTTATTTTAAGGGTAAATTAGTTAACATATGCAAAGCTGAGAATAGCTTTGTCACATAAAAAGGTCACAGTAAATATTAACTAGTATAAGTATTAATGATAGAGTATATGCAAGAACAAGTAACCAAATAAAGTTGGGTAATGTAAACTCTTATTCCCATCAGTTTTCCTTCTCTAATGCTAACAACTGACCTAGTAATAATAAAACCAAAATTATTAAATTTAGGCTCAAGGCTATTTACAAAGCAGACTTTAACTAGGACATTTACAAATAAGCTATAAGAATTTTACCTCCCACTTGCAACTGCATTTGCAAATTCACAAAGCAATTCTGGTAAATTAATTAAGTTATATGATAGTTGATACTTCTGAGTTCTCAGTTTCCCAATTCTCATTTTCATTATGCCTAGAAAATAAATAATTAAGGTCTTATAGGAGAATACTAATCAAGGGACAATTCCTTATGCAAAATAAAAAATAGTTTATTAAAATTCATATCCTAAATTTCACTGTTGCTGTTAGAGTAGGCATGTATATACAACGTCACCAAATAATGCAACCTTTAATTTTTTTAAGTTTTATAATCAAGGCAGATCACAAAATCATCTATAATATTTTCCTTCTAACACATGTGTTGCCACCTGCAGCTGCTGCCGCCTGCAGCAACGATACTGCAGGAAAGAATTCGGAGGCAGATTAGGAATGAGTAGGTTCTTTATTCTGCTTTCTCTTCTGACTTCTCTCTCCAACTCCAACAACCACCCTATCGCCAGCCCTACCTGGTTAAATACTCTTCACCTTAACAAGTATACATGTGTCACAAGCTCAACTTACAGGTGCGTCACACAGTGTTCACAGGCACAGAAAGAGTCTTAGTTGATTACATTAAGGTCAGGAGAAAACAATTAAATGCCTCCTCTTTGGCTCTCAGCCAGCCGCCATCTTAGCTACCTCCTCATTAAGGCTCTTACACACATGGTTTAAATAATGTGGCATTCAAATCATAAACTGTCAGTTCTGGTACCTAATTCATAAAACTAGAACTATTATTTGCTTATACAAAAATTATTCATGTGTATTTCCAAATCAGAGCTTTTGTGAAAAAAAGTTATATGACAGAATAATTAAATAGGCATCATATTTTGACATAGAGTTTATTTACTTTAAAAGCATAGTAAAACTATCTGTTCACCAACAATTTGAACCAAGTGTTAGGAGCTAAATTATGTACACCAAAATCATATTTTAAAATCCTAACCCCTCATAACTATGAATGTGATCTTATTTGGAAATAGAGTCCTGGCAGATGCTATTAAATTAAGACATGAGGTTATTAGGAAGGACTTTAATCCAATACGACTGGTGTCCTCATAAGAAGAGGGAAACTTGGACACAGATACACCCAGAGATCACTGTATGAAGCCTCAGACACTGAAACTAATCAGCCATGTGGGTGCAGAAGAAGAGACTGGAGTGGTGCTGCCAAAAGTCAGTGCATGCCAGGGGCTACCAGAACCTGGGCAAGGCAAAGCAGAATCCATCATAGAGGCTTTGGGAGGAGCATATTCCTGCAGACCTCATGCCTATGGAACTGTGAGAGAATAGAGCATCCTTTCTGTTTGAAGTCACCCTGTTTGTGGAAGTTTGTTAGAGCAACCCTAAGAAACTAATACTACAAGAATGTATTGCTATATCTTTTTGCCTCCAATACAATAAAAAGAAATCGCTTTTATACATGGGGATACTCTAAAAGAAAACCAAGAAGACAAACACAAGTGAATGAGTTCTAAATGGAAGGGAAAAAACAGTGCTCCAAGAATCCTTTCACTGACTTTAACATGACACAGGCACAGAAGAAAGGTGATTATGAGAGGAGGGACACAGCTGGTTGGAGACCTGACTAAAACAGCAATCTTATTAAAAATAAAGACTTGCTGGCTGCAGTGGCACATTCCTGTAATTCCAGCAACTCTGGAGGCTGAGGCAATAGGATCATGAGTTCAAAGACAGCCTCAGCAATTTAGCAAGGTCCTGCCCAACTTAGTAAGACCCTGTCTCAAAATAAAAAAATAAAAAAGGCTGGAGATGTGGCTCACTGGCTAAGCACCTCTGGGTTCAATCCATGGTACTGAAAATAAATAAATAAATAAATGATAAAATGAAGACTCAAATTGGTTTTATATCAAAATCCAGTCATTTGCCATTTACTGTTTATAAAATTATACCTAGATATTGCAAAAGATACAATGGAAAAAAAGGAGAATTAGGCCACAGTAAAAAAACATAAACAATATTATTAGCATCATATAACTTGATATATTAGCTCAGGGTTGATTAAAAACAAAATTACATACAGTTCGTAATAATGAAGTGTATCATCCTAAAATAAAACTATGTAGGCATGATTGTTGATGCATCCATCAAACAAGTGATAAAATGCAGAAGATGAAAATTCCCAAATAGGGGAACTACTGTTATAGCCATAGCATTCAAACATATTGTTTCACTTTTTGTTTAATAAAAGTGGAGTAATACAATTTTTTAAAATTATTAACAGTCTCTCTCAGTTGCTATTTCATAACATTAACTCAGAGAATCTTGTGTCTTTTATGACCAGTGAACATTTAGAAAAAAATTGGATGGTTGGCAATAGAAACACTTAATTTCAAAGATCACTTATTTCATGCAGTGAAATAAAAGAAATTTGAAAGTCTTTTGCAACTTGGTAATTATGCTTCTCAATAACCAAAAATCAAGGAGTAAAACCAAATAAAAGTTACTAACTATGGGAACATGCACAAAAAGAGAAAATCTATCAAAATTGAGATCATACAATTAAAATTATTCTCAGTGAGTTCATTATTGAGTCCTAACTAACACAAGAACAAATGAGCCATATAATAGCCAAAGTTTTTCAGGAATAAAATGGAAAAGTGGAAAGCTTCCTAAATTATTTTACAAAGATCGAAAAATCATAACAATATCCTCAAAACAGATTTAAAAAATATATCATTGCCATATATAACTAAGAATGAAAAAAATCTAAATAAATTTCTATAAATTCATTCCAGTAGTGCGTTAAAATAATATGCAACCAAATAAAGCTAAGGCACAAACACAAGGATAGTCAAATATTAAGAATTTCCTCAATATAATTTATCACAGTAATAAAGATATCAATGCATAAGTAAATATAATTTGAATATGAATTAAATTCAGCAGATATTCAAAAGATAAAGAAACTCTAAGTAAAATAGGTTTTAAGAAAAGTAATAAAGAAGGCTGGGGTTGTGGCTCAGGGGTATAGTGCTAGCCTAACATGTGCAGGGCCCTGGGTTTGATGATCCTCAGCATCACATAAAAATAAATAAATAAAATAAAGGTATTGTGTCCAACTACAACTAAAAAACAAATATTTGTTTTTAAAAAGAAACAAAGGAGCCGGGCGCGGTGGCGCACGCCTGTAATCCCAGCACTTTGGGAGGCTGAGGCAGGAGGATCATGAGTTCAAAGCCAGCCTCAGCAATGGCGAGGCACTTAGCAACTCAGTGAGACCCTGTCTCTAAATAAAATACAAAAAAGGGCTGGGGATGTGGCCCAGTGGTCTAGTGCCCCTGAGTCCAATCCCCGGTACCAAAAAAAAAAAAAAAAAAAAAAAAAAAAAAAAGAAACAAAGGTAATAAAAACATTTATATATTATTTTCAAAATTCTACCCAGAATTCATGTGATATTCCAAAATGCTAAGTGTTGCCAATAAAATCTTAACCAAGATAGGAATGCTAAGTTTTGTGGTTTGGACATGAGGTGTCCCCCAAAAGCTCCTGTGTTAGTGTAGGATGTTCAGAGGCAAATGATTAGATTATGAGAATGATCATCCAATCATTGAATTAATCCATTTGATAGATAAATAATTTGAAAAGACTACTATATTGGGTGGTATCTCTAGACAGGTAGGGTATGGCTGGAGGAGGTGGGTCACTGGTATCAGGCCTGGGATTATATTTCATCCTCCTGGTTTCTCCTTCTCTCTCTCTGCTTCCTGGTTACCATGAGCTGAGCAGCTTTCCTTCACCATTAGGTTCTGCCATGATGTTTTGCCTGGAACCCAACAGCGATGGAGTTGGCCTACCACAGATAGAATATCTGAAACATGAGCCAAAATAAACATTTTCTCCTCTAAATTGTCCTTGTTATGTCTTTTAGTCACTGTGATGAAAAGATGACTAACACTCTAGTTCTTGACAATTATGTTAATGCAGTTTCATTGATTGTAACAAATATCTTACTCTGGTACAGGATGTTGACAGTGGATATGGGAACAGAGTAAATAGGAACCCTGTACTTTTTGCCCAATTTCACTTTAAGCCTTAAACTGCTTGAAAAAATAAAGGCTATTTTTTAATAGTACAATTTAGGTCAGACAAGTGAAGCAGAAAATATTGTCATTCTTGATAGTGTAAAAATGAGTAAATTTAAAAAAAATCAAGTTATGAAATATTATGCAGTATTAAAAGGGACAAGGTGATGTTTTATGTTTCCTATTTGGAGATGGAAACCAGAGACAGATTGCCCAGGTTAAAATTTGGTTGTGCAATGGTAGAGCCTCGCCCTGGGAGAGGGGAAGGGAGGAAGCAAGGGGGGGGGGGGGGGGAGGGAAAAAAAATGGTGATTGAATGAGACAGATATCATTATCCTAAATGCATGATTGAAGATCTGAATGGTACTTATATACTTTGTATACAAACAGTCATATGTAAAAAGATGCTATATATGTGCATTATGAATTGTAATACATACTACTATTATAAATAAAAAAATACAGTTAACAAAAACTAAAAAAAAAAAAATTTGGTTGTGTTTCTTCCTACCTATGTTACATGGGGATACTTGTTGAATTTCCTTAGGACTAGGTTTCCTGACAAACATGAGGATTTTATATATATATATATATATATATATATATATATATATAAATTACACACACACACACACACACACACACACACACACCATATGGGCTTGTTAAGGTGTCTACTTAAGCACTATATAATGTTAGATTATATTATTAACCTAAATTTACCATGTGATTACATTATGCTTTTCAACCAAATGATTTTATAAATAAACATTCTCATGTAAGTATGGTCAAAGTAGTAGTTTTAGTGAAGAGATCAATTTGAAGAACAGAATTATGCAAGGTGTAAAAAGAAACAAAATAATTTACCTTTTAATATATATGTATTAAGGGCTGGGGGTGTGGCTCATGCTAGTGTGTGTGAGGCCCTGTATTTGATCCTCAAATTTAACAACAAAAGCATGAATAAAAGAAAATGCAGGTTTTAAATATGTTCAATTCTAATGCAAGAAAAGGTACACTCCAAATTGTTAACAGTGATTACCTTAGTTTCAAGAACTGAAGAAAAAACATAAAAGGTTTTGCTTTGTACATTGTTGCACAAATCAATTACTTGTATAAAAAATTAACAAAATTTTATCCATATGGTTAATATGCAATAAACTTAGCATAATATTATGAACATATGTTACATTTTTAAGACAAGTTGCATTAACAGACCAGAAGTTATCAACAAGATAGATGATTGACAAAAAGATGATTCCTTGAGAATTACTTCCAACACTCAAATGAGGCCTATGTATTTTTACCACTCTCAGGGGCTCTTCTCATGTGACTGGCAGGATGCAACATGTCTTAAAGACACAATGTTGCATGTGATAAGAATAACCTTTTGCATTTATAGGTAATGTATTAAAAGAAATATAACATACTTTTTTTTGTGTAATGATAATTAATGGGCCAGGTGCTCTGCTAGGTATTTTATATGCATTTTGTTTTGTTTTGTTTTGTTTTAACCAATTCAACATCTCTAACACAGACACTGTGGTCAACAGTGTTTTCAGATGAGGAAACTGAGGCTAAGAGCGTTTAGCTGAGCAAGGTAGCAGCTAATAAAAAAATGAGGCTAGTGTTCAGAGTTAAATCATTTTTCCGCATTCTCACACTTTAACCCACAACATTAGCTATCATGCAATGTTATAAGAAACATTTGGAAAACGCATTCATTTTTAAATCTGTCCAAGAGTAGACAAAGCATCATGTCTGAGTACTGAAAGCCCTATGTACCAGAAGCAGCTCCATCTAAACTGACTTCATGCTCCTGTAGACTTCTTTCCTTTCATGTTAGAAACTGAAGGTGACAGTATTTCTCTTATACTTCATTTTTCAATGCCTACAAGTATGAAAAGTGATTATGATGCCAAGTCTAACAGACTGTAAACAGGAGCAATATAAAAATATTTGTTGCTATTCTATATCATACATATGTAACTGTTAATCTCCCCCTCAATTGATATGCTCTTCATATTTATATATGTATGCTATTTTATTTGTTCATAATACTATTTTAGTATGTTGTGAGAATACACAAATTGATTCTTTCATAATTTTAACTCCCTTCTCCAATATTTTTTTCATATTATAACTACTGGTATTTTAATCAGTGTTTTTTTGTTTGTTTGTTTTGGTTGGTTGGTTGGTTATTTTTGTTTGCTTTTTACCACTGTGACCAAAAGAACAAACAAGAAAAATTTTAGAGGAGGTAAAGTTTATTTGGGGTTCACTGTTTCAGAGGTTTCAGTCCATAAACAGCTGGCTCATTTCTCTGGGCCCAAGGTAAAGCAGAACATCATGGTAGAAAAATATGGTGGAGGAAAGCAGCTCAAGACATGATCACCAGGAAGCAGAGAGAGTGAGCTTCACTGAACAAGGACAAAATGTAAGCCCCAAAGGCATGCCCTCAGTGATCTATCTCTTCCAATCACACCCAGGTAATCTATTTAAATAGACTAACACAATGATTAGGTTAAGGTTGTCATAACCCAATCATTTCATTTCCGAACTTTCTTGTATTGCCTCACACATGAGCTTTTGGGGGACACCTCACAACTAAACCATAACAATAGAGTATGTCATCTATACTAATTTCTTCCTGATGTATTGATTAATCAACTTATTTATTTATCTTTTGGTAGGAGTAATTTATATTATTATGTTTGTCTGTTTTTATCTTTATTATTGACATTTTCTTCATTACTGCATCTCCCATGTTAGTCCAACTTTAAAATTTTTAAATCTTGTTTTAGAAAAATCATGGCATTTCACCAGTCACAGTGCCACACACCCATTATTTCCAGTGACTAGGGAGGCGAAGGCAGCAGGATTGCAAGTTCAAAGCCATCCTCAGCAACTTAGCAAGGCCCCAAGCAACTCATTGAAAACTTGTCTCTAAATAAAACAAAAAAGGGGGTTGGGATGTTGCTCAGTGGTTAAGGCCCCTGGTTTCAATCCTCAGTACCAAAAAAATTTTTTTGAAAAAATATATTTCATTGATATCTTTAACTGAGTTTCTTTAGTTAAATCACTGAATATTACTTTTTGTATAAAATGGTAATGATATTACCTAGTTAAAGTCTTGCTTGAAGATAAATAATATGGTATATGAGAAAATACTTAAAAATGTGACACAGATGAAATTACATTCAACATAATAATCAGAATTTACTTTATTAATGAATACATACTAAGTTTATTTTATGTGAAAGACAGATGAGAGGTGCTAGGATGGAGTCAAAATATGGTTGTTTAAGCATAATTGGCCCCAAAAAGGCAATTAGACCATGCTAAACTACAGTTGTACTGAGAACCATTGAGAGGTAGAGATTACTTAAGAGCATATAACAGAGGAACTTGACCTTGTCTGTTGGGAAAATTTTCTTTGAGAAAATGATCCTTATCATTATGGCTGAAATGTGAACACGCAAACTCACAGGATGAAGTCTTAACAATGTAATTCTTTTTGGAGGTAGAAACTTAAACAAAGGTTAGAGCCTTTAAAGAAGTTTAAATGAAGTCAGCCATCAGAGTGGGGCCTAATCCAGTTTGGTGCCTTATCAAAGAGGAAACACCAGAGGAAATGCCACACAAAGAACAGAAAGAAGGAGGCTTCTACCTGCCAAGGAGAGAGGCCTGAAAAGAATCCAAAATTGCTGATACCATGCTGTCTCAGTCTTCTAGCCTCTGCAACTGTGAGAAATAAATTTCTGTTCTTTAATCCATGTGTGGTTGGTATTTGGATACAGTAGCTCTAGCAAACTAATATGCTTGTATTAGTTTAAAATAAACCCTCTAGTTTCTAGGTAATTTTTAATCATGCAAATTGCATAGAAAGTACATGTTATTTGCTGACTTGCTCTTTATCCTAGTTGTAGACCAAGCTTAATAAAGAATGCATAGTTTGCAGTACTATATCTATTGATAGAGAAGTAACAAGAGACAAGCAATTCTACATACTTATTAACAAATCAACAGTGAGTGCTACTGAAGGAGCCCTAATTAGGAAGGGCTGTTGTAGCTAGCTGGAAGCCATGGGTTCCACCTGATATGTATGTGACGCACCTGTAGGCACCCGCAAACCTGAAGGTATATAACCGGGTGAAAGCGGTCCGAGTTAGGAGAACGGAGAATTCAGTCAGCCGGGCAGTCACTCGGTCGGTCAGAAGAATCAGAGCGGCCAGAACGTAGGCAGAGCGGTTACAGAAGAGAAACCAGATAGAAGAAGTAATGACTGGCCAGAGTTAGGCCGAGGCTCCAGAGGACTGGTCAGAGTAAGGCCGAGGCTCCCGAGGAAGACAGAAGACAGAAGACAGAAGAGAGAAGAAAGAAGCTCTAATCTTTCTCTAAGCTAAGCTCTATCTTTCTTTAAGAAGAAAAATCTTTCTTTCCCTCTCTAAGAAAAATCTTTCTTTCCCTCTCTAAGCTCTAAGAAAGTAGAAGTAAAAGTAGTAAATAAGAGCAATGAAAAAGCATAGCCTCAGACTCAGTTGAGACCAGCAAAAAGAGTAGAAACAAGAGAGCAGAGCCTCTGACTCAGTTGAAGCCAGTTAAGAATTAAGCCGAAGCAGAGTAGCTGGCCAAAAGCCGAAGCAGAGTAGCCAGCGAAAAGCTGAAGCGAGCCGGCCAAAAGCCGAAGCAGAGTAGCCGGCCAAAAGCCATAAAAAATAAAGAAGCTAGAAAAGCTATACAAAGAAAAAGCCTTGAGCTTTAGCAAAAAGCCATAAAGAAAAAAGCCATGAGCTTAAAAGAAAATAGAAAGCCATTGAGCTTTGGCAAAAAAGCCATAAAAATAAAGAAGAGAAAAAAAAAAAAAAAAAAAAAAGTCAAAGCCGCTTATGCAATTGTGCTTAACTAAGTGCGTTAGCTGCTCCTCAGCAGTAGGCTTCCTTAAAAGCCGCAGCACCTCCTCAAAAAGGGCTCAAATATCCACCCTTTCAAAAATAAAAGGTGAAAAGCTAGGTAGGGAAAATAAAAGAAAATAGAGAAAATAAAATAGAGAAAATAGAAAGCACCTTTTTAAACTAAAGGGAAGGAATATGAAGGAGCCCTAATTAGGAAGGGCTGTTGTAGCTAGCTGGAAGCCATGGGTTCCACCTGATATGTATGTGACGCACCTGTAGGCACCCGCAAACCTGAAGGTATATAACCGGGTGAAAGCGGTCCGAGTTAGGAGAACGGAGAATTCAGTCAGCAGGGCAGTCACTCGGTCGGTCAGAAGAATCAGAGCGGCCAGAACGTAGGCAGAGCGGTTACAGAAGAGAAACCAGATAGAAGAAGTAATGACTGGCCAGAGTTAGGCCGAGGCTCCAGAGGACTGGTCAGAGTAAGGCCGAGGCTCCCGAGGAAGACAGAAGACAGAAGACAGAAGAAGGAAGAAAGAAGAGATCTTTCTTTAAGCTCTACTCTAAGCTAAGAATCTTACTCTAAGCTAAGCTCTAATATTTCTCTATCTTTCTTTCTAAGACTCTAAGCTAAGAAGACAAGAAGAAATCTTTCTCTATCTTTCTTTCTAAGACTCTAAGCTCTCTCTAAGAAAGTAGAAGTAAAAGTAGTAAAAGCTTAACTCTGCCTCCGAGAATTTTCCTCCCGTGGCGGCGCCGTGGCTGGCCGTGACAGGCAGCTTACATGCTACAGCATTGCATATAGTTGTTGATGATTCTGGGTTTACTAAGAAAGAGATTCCTCAGAGTTAGGGATGATGAATGTGTGAATGGACCTTTCAAAGTTATATTCTAGAAAAAACATCTCTTATGATTTCTTAAAGGGCATATATATGCAACTTTATCCCATATTCGTGGCAGTGATCCTTTTAATTTGTACACATTCTTAATGATAATACTAGCAAGATATCGCAAGGAGAAATCCTGATTGACTTTAATACCAACAGTATTCAATCCTAGAGCCATATTTAGCAATGTTGACATGTTTGCACTGTCATTTTTTCCAGTACTTCCTGATATAAGCTTATTTGATTTACACATTTTTAATAGCTCATCAGGCACAATTGTAACTTAATGCTGCATAAAATTAAAATACAGCAATTAGGTATTAGGCAGGTCTTACAAAATATGACTTGCTTTCACATATATGTGATATGTCTGAAATACAAATATCCAGGTTAAAATATCTGTTTATTGAAATTTAGGAAGTATGGTATCCAATGAAATAACAGTAAATTAATCAATATTTTTAAAAATACATGTTTTTGAAATTGTATAATTGTACCCTCTCTTCTTTGATTCAGAACTTTAAAAGGCTGAATTCCTGGAGCAGGCTACCTTTTCTATCATAATAACTTTGTTTTTTAAAGAAGGGGAATGTTAAGTATTATACTTTCTACCTATATTGTTAAATTATATTCAATTGTTTCACCTTAAGTATTTTGGAACTTAAATTTGGGTATTTAGTGTAGTTTCACATTTATACCTCCCACTATATTAGAATATCAAAATATGGTGACCCCCATTTTCTCCATTTCTCATTTTTTTCTTTTTCTCTGCTCACCAGGATAATTCTAGTACAGCATCTATTTATGAGGATAAAGTATTCTTATTGGGAATGTTAGCCTCTTCTGAAGTCAATGAGGCTGTTTATTGATGAGGTCAAACACTTAAATTTATTAAATGCTTTTAGTGAGTAATCATGATACCTACATATATCTATAGGCCAGACATAGAAGGAGGAGATTCTTCTGTTGCTGTTTATTATCCAAACCCAAATCTTCTTTTTGTGAATTGGAGAAATTTTATACATATAAAATCTAACACGGAAAGGCTATTTGTAAATTTGAAGGCAGGAGAGAGAGTACTTTGTGTCCAGTTCCAATATGAGTTGCATATGTTTTATATTTAAAGAAAATATTTCCACTGAGACTTATAAGAAAGTAGTCCTCTATTATTCCTCATTATCCATCTTACTAACCCCAATTTTTCCAATAATGGCCTCTAAGCCAAGACCCGAGTATACATCTTGAGTTTTTACTAGCAAAAGGAAAGCCTCCCTCTACCTTTTCAGAATGTGCACAGTAACAATTTGAATTTAATTTACTTGCACTCTTCTGTCTTATAAAATTTTTTGGATTCTTGGCTCTCCTCAGAATACTTATTTTTGAAGATATTATCTTTGTTTGCAACATTTTCATTAAGGCTGAAGCTTATGGCTTTTGTTTGTTTTCTGTCCTTTTACATATCATAATTCCCCAGACTGATCAAGAAGTACAGTAGTCTTCCTCCTATCAGTGGTGATAAGTTCCAAGACCCTTAGTGCATGCCTAATACCAGGCATTGTATTAACCCCTATAAATACTAGACATGCATACCTATGTGCAGGTTTAACTTACAAATTTTAAACAGTAAGAAGTGAACATGATAATTTAATATAAATCCTATTAACTTTAGCACAAGACTTTTCTTCTCATTAAGAACTTTCATCTTTTCATTTATTTTTCCCACTGTTTTTATTGGTGCATTAGAGTGGTATATACTCATGGGATTTGTTGTTACATATTTGTACATGCATACATTACACAATATAATAATATTATTTGTCCAATATCACTCCCCAAAACTTTCCTTCCCCCTCCTAACCTCCCACCCATTAGTCCCTTTTCTCTACTGATCTCCTTTTGATTTTCATTAGTTCTGCCCCATTTTTCTTTTCCTTTTCCTCTCTAGTTTCCACATATGAGAGAAAATATATGACACTTCATTCACCTTCTGAATTTGACTTATTTTGCTAATTCCATCCATTTTCCTGCAAATGACATAATTTCACTTTTCTTTATGACTGAATAAAACTTCATGTTTATTCATGCCACATTTTCTTTATTCATTCATCTGATGATGGACACCTAGGCTGGCTCCATAGTTAGGCTTTTGTGAATTGGACTTCTATAAACATGAGTATGTGTGTTTCACTGTAGTAGGATGACTTTAATTCTTCAAGATAAATACTGAGAAGTGATATAGCTGAGCCATATTATAGTTTCAAGTCTAGCCTTTTGAGGAACATCAAACATCTCCATAGTGGTAGTACTAATTTACAACCCACCAACAGTGTAAAAGTGTTCCCTTTTTCTCCACATCTTCTCCAGCATTTATTATTATTTGTACTCTTGATGGCCATTCGAAGTGGTTTGAGACAAAATCTCAGGATAGTTTTTGTTTGCATTTTCCTAATTGCTAATGATGTTGAACATTTTTCCATATATTTGTTGGCCATTTTTATTTCTTCTTTTGAGAAGTGCTTAATTAATTTGCATATTTAATAGGTTATTTGATATTTTTGCGTTATGTTTTTGAGTTCTTTATATAGTCTAAATATTCTTTGTCAGAGAGTAACTAGCAAAGATTTTCTTCCATTCTGTAAGGCCTCTCATCACATTCCTAATTATTTCCTTTGCTGCGCAGAATCTTTTAAATTTGATGCCATTCTATTTACTAACTTTTGGAGTTATTTCCTGACTTTTAGGGGTCCTACTGAGAAAGGCATTTTCTGTGCCTATATGCTGATATATGCTGGAGTGTTTAAACCCATCTTTTTTTCTTAGAATTGCATAGTTATAAGAACTTTAAAGCTTCTCTTCAATGCATTCAAACTGCCAGTATCACTATTCTTGGTCTTTGGGACCATTATTAAGTAAAAAAAGGGTTACTTGAACTCAAGCACTGGGCTACTGTGACAGTCAGTATGATAACAAAGATGGCTATTGAATGACTATTAGGCAGGTAATGTATAGAGTGTGAATACTCTGGACAAAAGATAGATAATTCAGTCTGGAAAAAAAAAAAAAAGCAGAGTGGTGCAAAGTTTTCCTCCCCTATTCACAATAGTGCACAATTTAAAAGTTATGAATATTGATCTCTGGAATATTCCATATAATACTTTGGAACCCCTGTTGACTATGAATAACTGAAACCACAAATAAGCAGGAACTGCTATAGTAGAAAGACAACATTTAGCTAAAATATTTCTATGATACATACTCTATAAATAAGGACTTATTTCACCAATAATTCTAAAAAAAACTTAAATTGTTTCATAAATTCAAAGTAAGTGACTCTAAGTGGCCAAAATTTCTCATCTCAAATATGGGTTATTTTAATTAGTTAAGCTGATGTGCTGTCATGCTCAAGGAGGGAAGTATTCATTTGGAATAATAAGTTAGGAAAAAAATAAATACTCTACAAAAAAGTAAAAATCAAACAATACATAACAATCAGATATAAAAATGAGAAGCTATGTAGCATGGGAAACAATGTTGAAAAACATCTAGGATTTGAAATCAGGAACACAGCCTAATGCTCAGCTCTGCCACTGACCTGGTACGTGAAACCCATATAAGAACAAATGCAGAGATGATTTTCTTCTTTGTAAAATGAGAAAGCTTAGTTATTCTAACCACCTCAAATTTCATGATTCTGAAATATCTATGAAGGGGATAGGAGGAGAGTAGAAGAATAAAAACAGAAAGGAGGACTGATGAGTTATATATGCACAAGTCTTAAGTACAAGTGATAGTATAAATGGATGCTACAAATTTATGATTCTTGAATTAAATATTTCAGGGCTTTTTCCTTTTTCACTTTACAGTCATAGTATGATGTGTACCCACTTAGTTTAGAATGCCCACTCAAAACAAATTGAAACTTAATGACTTCTTTTCAACTCCATTATGCAGAGGCAGGAGAAGGAACACTAAAATATATGAAAGGTTTATATTTTTCCATGCTCTATAATTTCACAATAGTATCATATTTTCAGACACTTAAATTTGGGGGGCCATTCCTTCAAAAGCCATATTTCTCACTGCTAAGTACTCCTCCCTCCGCCATCCAAAATAAAGTATGTTCTTTGACTTTGAGGGACAAAAATATGGTGTTTTTTTTTTTTTTTTTTTTTTTTTTTTTTTTAATTATTTCTTCTTTCCTAACAATGGAATCCTTTTTTGGTTCCCAGGGACCAGACAGGAAAGTAGACTCTGAAGTGCACAAAGACAATACTGCTTTCCAAGAAATACTAGTGACAGTGATAGGAAGAGGTGAGGGTCCAACACACAAGCCCTTTCCAGACAGCTATGAACTCCACATAACCTCATAGGTGACTTTTGCAGCATGCTTAAGTTCCGCTGCAGTCCTTATGTAACTGGTATGAAATGATAGTGAACACTGGGTAATTAAACAACAATGTGTTCCAGGAAGAGCCTAACAGAACACAGTAAATGCACAATGCTGAGAAAATGCAAGAACCTGCTTTCAGCTCAGACTCCAACTAGAATGAGGCTCTTGGTCACTAAGTATATTGGACAGCCTCCGTGTTGTGGCCACAGATCACAGAGGACAAACATGAATATTCTGGAAGCAAGGCAGCCTGGAGTTTATTTAGACTATCCATATGACATATTACTCATCACAGCACTATCCTCAACAAATGCTGCTTGAGTACAATCACTCATAAAGTATCACACTGAAAAGCCTCTTTGGGTCATATTAAATTTAAATATATGGCCCAGATGAATTCTGCCTATTTGAGTCAGCATTGTGATGTTTACTGTAGGCAACAGCAGAGAGCTAACACTGCTTACAGATTCTGCCTAAGTCAAAGGGTATTTCTGTCTCAGTGTAATACATATTATACCTAAAAACTCCCCACACATTTTTCTTACTTCACTGATGGTTGCATTTTTTTTTTTATGATCATGAAATAACTGACACTATACCACTACTTTACTATTAATCTTCCCCTTGTATTTTGTGCATATTGCTGTTATACCCTTTCAAAATAGATTATTCAGCTTCCTGCACCTTCACACAGGTTAGGAAAATGCATCTGGAAGTTAATATTATACAATTCTTTATTTAAAGCACAGAATTTAATAGCATGTGAAATACAGCTGAAAGCTTTGAGTAAAATTAATCACAAAATTTGTACCTGACTTTTAATGTGCCGATTGTACACAGAGATTGTTTTAGTCAGCTTTTTCATTGCTGTGATCAAAAGCCTGAGGAGAACAACTTACAACAGGAAAAGTTGATTTTGGCTCATGGTTTCAGAGATTCAGTTCATGGTTGGCTGGCTGCACAACTCTGAACCTGAGGTGAGGCAAAACATCATGGTGGAAAAAGGTGTGGCTGAGGAAAGCAACCAGTGGCAACCAGGAAGCAGGGAGAGCTCTGTTCACAAGGGACAAAATGTAAACCTCCAAGTCACACCGAGTGACCTACTTCTTTCAGTCACAACCTACATGCCTACAGTTATCACCCAGTTAATCCATATCAATGGATTAGTCCACTGATTAGGTCATACCTCTCATAATCTGATCATTACACCTCTGAAAATTCTTGCATTCTCTCACACATAAGCTGTTGGGGGACACCTCATATCTAAACTATGATATAAACATTTTATACTAATTGTCTTCTTAAAGATCATATCAATTCTACAAGGAAGGTGCTTCTACTTTCCTAATTTTGTAGAAAAGAGAACTGAGGAGTTGATAACGAAAGTCATTTGTTAAGTGACAGTAATGTAAGTGTCACAGTTGAGTCTGAACCTCTTGAGGTAGACAGTGCAGTCCACAAACTCATCATTGATTTAGAAGAAAAACTATACTGTCTTTCTAATTATTTTATTATCAAGCTACGACTATTACCAGCAGTTTAGTATCTGTTTTTTGTCTACTGATAATTATACCAATATTTTCTAAAAACCAGCCTTGGACAAAGGGATTTCAACACAGTAACACATTAAGTTCTCAAAAAACCCCACAAAAGATAGATATCTATTATTTTCCCAAAATACAAAAAATAAATAATGCACAGACAATGAAAGAAACTTGTCTAAGCTAGCCTAAATCTAAGGTAATGGAAATAGAATTTAAACCCAAGCAGTCCATTTCTGTGTCTGGTACTTTCTTCTTCATAATGCTGCCAACATGGAAAAAAAGAAAAGTGAAACGATTCCATTTTAAGATGTTTACAAAAGACTTGTAAAATACCAATGAGAATGGATTTAGAAGGAATAATGACTTTTATAAAAAATACTTTATTTTCTAATGCTGAAATATTAGCAATATAAACTGCCACTGATTAAGAATTGTGATATATATAGAAAACACAGGCTTAGAAAAAAAAATACCTAGTTTATAAAGTTTACCCAAATTTGCAAAGCTAATACATAGAAGTGAAAGAATTTAAGTTAGGTATATAACATATTGCATATATATTCAGACTTATTCATAACTTATTTTCTACATAGGTATCTTCTCCATTTATAGCATATATGTCAATAAATCAATAGTAAAATGTATGTTTGCTCTATTTATTTGAGTTACCTAATCAGCAACCTGTATTTTCTACTGTCTATATAGAAGCTTGTATTCTCATATCAAAATGAGATTTCAGGAATTGTTCACATTAGAAACTTAACCTAGTTTATCATCCAATGACAACAAAAGTTAAGATCTGGTACCACAATTGGGCAAGATCCTGTATAGAACGGTGTCTAAGAATGGCCATTTCTCATTTAAATCTCTCAGATATTATGTCAGGACAAAAGCTAAGACATACTACATTAGTTTACCCAAAGATCTAAAGCTTGCAGTACACAGAAGGAGGTGGTATGAGTACCTATGGAATAACCCAGTCATGAGCTCTCCATCCATTGAAATGAGTGTCCTGCTCTCAAGGAAACTATGTTCCATTGCCATCTAGAGAACAGAAGACCTCAACTTTAGATAAAAAGTTACTGTGTATAATGTTTCCTTGAAAACTAAAATAACTTCTGAGAATGTGCAGAGAAAATTAATCCAAAATATTTCTGTTATTACTGTAACTCTTAGTATGGTTTACTAGAATTGGTGTTAGACTTAAGATAATATCTGGGTTTCATTTCAGCTTTAACACTTATTAGCTGCCCAATCTCAGTACAATCACTCAACTCTCTGAATCTCAACTTCCTCATATGGAAAAAAGAGATAAAATAACTGACAAAATAATTCATGCATTATTCTAATGATAAAATAACAACTTATGCTGCAAGCATGCTTTATAAAGTATAAAAAATATAACAATGTCTTACAAGTAAATATTGCATTTAAAGATGTTGGAAACAAACAAATATGTTTGTTTCTAAGTTGTCCAAACATTTTATAATTTTAATTATAACTTTTGCCTTAACAAACTCACTCTGTTCTTCATGAAAAAATTTCACATGTTGATTTGAGTAACTGGTTAATAGCAGCATTGTTTTCTTCTATATTAACCAGCACATCCATCCCATACAATTTTTGAGCATATAATATGTTCATTCATTGTTGATTTAATTATCATGGAGGACCAAGACATTTTACTTTCCAATGACATCACAGAGAAAATCTGAAGAGAGATGTCACTAAAAAAGCAATCGATTCTTTGATAACTTGATATATAGTTTTTTTATGCAGTGAAAAAATTTAACATAAAAATAATAATTGAAAAAGGAAAACAAAAGAAACAAAATTACCAACATAATTTTGTAAGTCTCTGAAACCAATTAAATAAAAGAAAAGACTAAGCCGGGCGCGGTGGCGCACGCCTGTAATCCCAGCACTTTGGGAGGCTGAGGCAGGAGGATCGCGAGTTCAAAGCCAGCCTCAGCAATGGTGAGGCACTTAGCAACTCAGTGAGACCCTGTCTCTAAATAAATTACAAAAAAAGGGCTGGGGATGTGGCCCAGTGGTCCGGTGCCCCTGAGTTCAATCCCTGGTACCAAAAAAAAAAAAAAAAGGAAAGACTGAGATAAATCTAACAGTGAGCATTAGACAAGTACTAATGCTAAGTTGCTCTAGAACAATGTTAAGGACAAAAGAAGTAAAATATGTAGATTAAGCTGGGGTGCCTCCAGAAATTACTAAATCCCATCTGAGTCTTCAGCATTCAGCAGAAACTCTATAATCATTTCTGATTGGTAGCTCCCCCTCACTTCCAGCAGGAAAAACAAACAAACAAAAAATAAAATAAAATTTCTCTAAACAAAATGATTAGATTTTTGGCATTTTCTCATATTATCTTCTAACAAATTTGAGTACACAACAAAAATGCAAATATACAAAGAAATAGTTTTACCTGTGTGATAAAAAAAAAAAAAAAAAAAAAAAATAGACCAACAAGAAAATATTTATATTCAAATACTGTACTTATCTATACAGAAAATAAATAACTATGCATAAAAGGTTACATATTTAAAGAATAAAAGAAATTATAGAATATGCTACATATTAAAAGGATGAAAACTTTTAGAAATGAAAAATTATATGTATAGGCAGATCAGATCTAAGAGTAGCAAGAATTAGAAACTGGAAGATTCCCCAAAGGCAAAATGGAGAGATGAGCCAATTCAGCATATAAAACAGACATAGAGAAGGAATGAAATAATCTAACAACTGAAATCCCAAAGGGAGGGAATAAACGATAGATTCTAGTCTAAGGGATAACAACTCAGAAATTTCTACAACTAATAAAGATATGAAAACAGTGGTATCAAAAAATGATGCCTATGAGTCAGGATGAATGAAACTCAACCAATACTTAGACACATTGTAGTGTCACTGCTAAAGACCAGAGATAAAAAGCAGATTGTAACAGCAAGTGTAAGGTGAAGAATAGAGCCGACAGATGACTTACAGAGGAACTAAAACTAGTCTAATACTTGACTTCTCAAAAGCTACAATAGAAGCTGGAAATACTGTAATATTACCTTCCAAGTAATAAGATAAAATAACTGTAAACCAGCAATTGTATATCTAACATTATCCTATTGTATATCTAACATTATGAGGGCAAAGTAAAATATTTTAAAATTAAAAGAAAAAACAGTAATATTTACTAGCATATGCATTTAATTAAGGATGGTTAAAGAATGCATTACAGGAAGAAGAATTCTATTCTAGGGTACAGGTAGAATCCACCACTTCATTTCTCTATGCTCTTTACAGTCAGATCTCCTCAAGGGAAGAATTAACTATACCTCCTTTCACCATTTCTTCCATTCTTTATTCAAACAACTGTAATCTAGTTTTTGTCTTCACTACTCTATTACATATGCTCTCACTAAGATCATCAAGAACTTCTTTACTGTTGAATCTGACAGCTTACTCTTGCCCCTCTTCTTATTTGACCTGTGGACAGGTTTAGTTTTCTAAAAGGTGAGGAATATGTACCTCGATGACCAACATCGTGGAATGGCTCCCCCTTTCACTCAGTAAAATCCCAAACCTTCACAGTTAACTGTAAAACCTTTCTATGGTCTAATCTCTGCTTCATCTCCCTTGACTCAATCTACTCTGGTCGCTGCTGTTTTCACACTCCAGGCATGCTTCTGCTTTCAGGGTTTGTACTACCTCTCCTGAAATTCTCCTCCTTTGGGATAAGAATCATGGATAACTCCTTCCTTTCTTTAAGTTTTTACTAAAATATAACATTTTCCCTAAAGACTATACTAGCCTCCTCATTTAAAATTCCTCAACTCTTCCATTCCTGATACTCTCAATACTGCTCACCCCTAATCTACTCTGTTTTTAAAATTCAAGTCCAGATCATTTATAATCTTCTAACATAATTTATATCTTTTTAGTATCTGTTTTGGATAGTATGACTCCATTAGCTAAAATGAATCCATCAGCTAGAAACATCCAGCTTTATAATGTCTGGGATCTTTGCCTTTTTATGTTTATCTGACTTAGAACAACATCTAAGATGTAATAGCAACAAATATGTTTTGAATAAATGAGTGAACTGTACTATTTGGTATGTTCCCAAGAGAGACATTTGGACTGTTCCTTACTCAGATGTAGCATTAACAATAGCAAATTTGCTTTTAAGAGCAAAATGCCAGAAATAATTTAAAAAATGCATTGAGTTCCAGGAAAGGTGCCACCACAGGCGCCAATTTGTCTTAGATATTTCATCTTTATTCACATATTGCTGTTCATTTCAGAGATATGTCCACACTTAATTTTAAATATCTTCACTCACAATCTTTAAATTTGCTCTCTGATTAAAAATTATTTAATTAAACTCTGAGTTAAATCCAGTACGAAAGGTAAGAACTTCTTTCCCCAGACCCTCACCAAGATAGTTCAACTGTGGTGGTCCATTTTAAGCCTAATAATATGTGAGAAGCTCCAGTCTCTTCAGGTTATATAATAATAATTGCTAGCATTATCAAGTGACAGCCTTTCTCTTTTTGTTGTTGTTCTAGTTAGTTATACATGGCAGCAGAATGCATTTTGACACATCATACATAAAGGGAGTATAACTTCTCATCTGCATCTATGGTGTAGAATTACACCAGTCATGTAATCACATAGGGTAATAATGTCCGATTCATTCTACCATCAAGTTACAGCTTTTCATTCTTTCTTCTGTCTTCAGTTAAAACCCTCAATATCTTTTAGCAGTGTCAGCAGCCTAAAACTCTCTTCCACTTTCCCACCTATATATTGATGCCTGTCTTCACTGCAGTTTGCCTTTCTGCAGGGAGGATTCCCTGCATTTGAATTTAATCATATTTATGCCATGTCTTTCTTCTGAATCATTTAAGTATCCTTGAGGGCTTGCAATGATTATAACACACATTTAGGATAAAAAGTTAATATGACATAAAGTGTATAAAAACCTTGAAAGATAGTTAAGCATATAAGATAAATATCCAAAAGGATAAGAAAAAAAAATCATTCAAACTCCCAATTCCAAGCAGATATTACAAATGTATTGGTCATTAAATTCTTCTTGCCTAAAGATATCAACCTAAAAATGAGAGGAACTGTAGTATTATCTATTATCTATATTAAAACTGGGACCCAGATCAGATAATATCCCAATAGCTGGCTTATGCAGCAAGGTTATTTGCAAGAGACAATGACCGTGGATACTTAGGTAAAAGACAGAGGTTTTAAGCAGAGAAAGCAAAGCAAGGCAAAGCAAAGGAAAACAAAACATGAGCTCAAAAGACAGAAATAAGCTCAGGACAGTGGAAAGATTAATCTGGCTTATTATGTAAGTTGTTTTCTTTTGAACTTAGAATCTACAAGCACCCACCAAGCACCCACCCCAATTCTTCAAACATTTCTGCTTTTGTTTAGTTAAATATCTTATATTTGTGCTAATGCAGAGCTAGTTCTGACATCTCTACTGTTATACTTAAATCATATGTTCCAACCCTGTCATTTTCAAAACAAGAAATGCCTCTATGATCAGGTATTGAAATGTCAATTTACAATTTATAGTTTTAAGAGAAAGCCTTTTATAAAAACTAAAACACACAAAAGGTATTTAAAAATCTCTGTTAACTACTGTTTCTTATCTTTTACTTTTTATATTTGACAGCACTTTTCAAAAAAATTCACCAAAGGAATTATATCAAACATGAAGAAAGAATTCAAGAAGCTCAGACACATATACCCAAAATAACAAAACACCAGGAATATCTCTTTTGTGACATAGTTTCTCTAACTGATCAAAGAAATGTAGGAAGGATCAAGATCCAGTCTTCCAGGGTTGCCTTGAAATATACTCTATTTTTAAAGTTAACACTCAAAGCAGGAAATTTTATATTTTTGTTATAATACTGATTTAGAGCTAAAATGAAATTAATCTCTTTTTCTATTTTTCCTTCATCAATTGCCCCGAAATATTGTGTTTGCAAAATACAAACAAAATTGTAACTCATATAAGATAATATGAATTTCAACACATTTTCTTCCTAAAATTGCATGTTAGAGTGACTAGTAATTATTCTATGCAAGATAATACAAAGTATATTTTTTCTAGTTACAGACTGAAGAAACTTTAGGATGTTTTAATATTGTGGATACATATATAAAAAGATGAAATTATGGCATTTGCAGAAAAATGGAGAGAGCATGAGAACATTATGTTAAGTGAAATAAGCCAAACTCAGAAGGTCAAGGGTCATATAGTTTTTCTCTCATGTACAGAAGCAAGAGATGTAAAAGGAAAAGAAAGGTGGGGGTGGATTTCATGAAAATCAAAGGTTAATCAGTAAAGGGACCAGGAGCAGAGATGGAGAGGGAAAGGGATGTGGTGGGGAGTGATACTGGACAGATTATATTGTTATATTGTGATCATAGATGAATGTGTAACAAAAAATCCCACCATTATGTACAACTATAATGCACCAATAAATAATGTGGAAAAAAACACTTTGGCTGCATCGTAGAGACTTGATGATAATTAATATTGTAATTTCATTCTAGTGATAGCTCTGTTTGTCTGTATTTTAAAGACAATCCCTGTTCTATTTTAGAGACAAACTCTATAAAGTGTGAATTTTTCCAGGGTGTGCATGGGTAGTACTGGGAGGTTTTTATTTTTTGGTGAATTATGTCAGTTGTAGGGGAAAAAAAGGAACACAATGAAAGCCATCTTCAGTTTGAAATTAAAGTGGGAATTAAAAAATGGCCTTTTGGACACTGACCTTTCCACATCCTAAAAAGATTGATGATACAATGTTTAATGGTGCTACTGCAGTACTTAATACCACATAATTCACTCTCACAGCAAAGCAAATGACTTTTAAACTATCTTTAAAAAAGATGACACAGCTCAGACCTCCGGATCAAGAGCTTCAGTGCCACCCTTGAAGAGAGAAAAATACTTCTCCAGGGGAAAATAGTTTCACATGGATCATATTTGGCACTTGGTTTGCTATTTTCCACTGCATTTGGATCAATTGTAACGTGAAGTCCAGACATTACTTCTATCTGCCCAAATATATAACTCTTATATTTAAAGTACTGTAAGATATAAACAAACACTAAGTAGCAATTTTATTCTGTTTCAAATATTTAACATTATCCTATAACTTTGTGTTTATTACTAATAAATATGATATACATATCAATTTAACAACGTAGACATCAACCTCATAACTATTCAAATATTTTAATATTTTCATAGCATTTATCAGAATATTTAAGATTAAAACTATAATACTCATGTATTTTACTTTTCTGACTAAAAGAAATATCACACACATATTAAAATATATTAAATTTTAAAATTAGAAAAGATAGTCACCTACATAAAAATTTAAAAATTCATTTTTTAATGAAGGAAATTTATAATATAGGAGGTTTCAAAATTTCTAATTATTACAAAATAATAAATAAAATAATCATACACAACCATTTATTTAGAAATGTTTAACTGAGGTGGAATTTGATATTGGCTTAGAAATGTGCTTTTTAAAAATTTTGAAGATAATATAATTACACATAATATTGAGCTGAAGCTAATAAAATGAGCGATTTCCTTGATGTGCTATTATCCATATCCACAGAATTAAATTCAGTATGTTGATATATGATATCAATGTGTAAATTTGTTTTCATCATAAAACAAACCATGTCAGATAAAGTAATTCCTTAGGTAGATTTTAGGTAGATGTTAATATCAAAAAACATTTGAGGGAAAAAACATTGAATAGTGGCAAAATTAATTTCTCCCACATTAGCAAAACTTCTTAAAATGGGAATATAAAATTGTAGATTCTCTTTTAATCTAATGACATGGAATTAAATGAACAAATACTTAAAATATGAACAAAACTCTAAGCAAAAATAATGTGTTTGATAACCTTCAAATTGATTCTATTCAATAATTCAGATTTACTAATGGACTTTTAACCCCATAGGATATTTTGTTCAGATTTTTCAATGATGATATCTAGTAGGGAAATAGAAAAACATTTTTTGTCTTCACTTTTATTGAGTATTTTGGAGTATGTAGTTTGGACAAAAATCTCTGTTACAAAATTGTAAGATTGAATCATATGAAACTGCCATTTCTATAGGTCAAAATAATATTTTCTATACAAAATTAAGTCTATAAAAATGAAAACCTAACATATAGTTATTTTAAATTGTGTTTCAAAACGCTTTCTTTGGAACTATTCAAAACTCAATTAAATTATCAAAATTCACTATAGATATAATTTTATATCCATAACATATAACATGTTATTTAAATATTACAGAAATACATTGTTAATTATCAATATTAATAACAATATAATAATTACATTCCAAATGTCATGAATAAAGCTGGGAATACAGCTCAATGGTAGAGCTCTTGCCTAGCATATGTGGGTCCTGGGTTCAGGCCCCAGTACTCCCCAAAATAAAAAAAAAAAAAAAAAAACAAAAAAAAAACTTACCATTAATGTAAAAATATACTTAAATAATTAACTAAAAACATTTTTATAAATTTTTATTTTCAAAATAATTTGGAAAAATATCTCATTTTATCTTTACAAGAATCTTAGAAGCAGATATTATTTTCGATTCTATTCTGGTACTTAACATTTTTTACTAGTCCCACCCTCTATCACCTCTTTGAACAGTAGTCTATATTCCATGGGAAAGTGAAGACCTGAATCTCCACAGATTCACTTTACCTCTCCACAGAACCACTTCCCCATCCTTGAGCAATCCCATTTTGGATCCCCCAGGCCATCAACTTTCTTTCTCATTACCTTATTCACTATATATCAGGCACACTGCTGTAGTTTGTAACCATATTTTTCCACCACTGGTCATGCAGTTCCAGGGCTACATCAAGATGCTATCTAAATACGTAGGCTTGAAAATAAAGTTTTAAAATTATGAATGAGCAGCAAATACACTTTAAAAATTTTGGGGAATTCTCTATGAATAATATGGATGGGCTTTAATAAAGAATTTTAGGAAGTCTATTTTTAATTCTCAGCAGTTTTATAGATGAATATAGTTAAAAGAAATGTAAAAAGTAGACAGATGAGCACATGGGTAAGAAAATACCTTCCATATACTTGGTTTAGTAAAATTATCATTTAAAGCAAAGTATACTCAATTTTAAAATTATAATGATAATAAAAAGAGCACAAAGACCCTATAAAATAAGCATTTGTAAAAATATTATTTCAAAAATAATATTTTAAGAAATATTAGGAGAGTTCTGAAAGCATCAAAAACCCCTCCAAATTTCTGTAGAAATTTTACTTCAAAGAAAAATTAGTTTCATATAAATAATAGCATAATGTAAACCCTTTGAATGCAATAGGCATGTCTGAATATGATATATCGTTGTACATAGATCTGTAAACTGATGATAATGAACAATTACAACTTTTTTCATTCAATGGAGTGTTCCTTCTTTCAAAAAGCATACATTTGTGAAGCTTCCATTGGAATCCATATACCAAACATAAATGTACACTTATACATTGCTGGTGGGACTGCAAATTGGTGTGACCACTGTCGTAAACAGTATGGAGATTCCTCAGAAAACTTGAAATGAAACCACCATTTGTCCCAGTTATTCTACTCCTCGGTTTATACCCAAAGGAATTAAAATCAGCATACTACAGTAATGCAGCCACATCAATATTTATAGCAGCTCAATTCATAACAGCTAAACTATAGAACCAAACTAGATGCCCTTCAACAGATGAATAGATAAAGAAAATGTGGTATATATACACAGTGGAATATTACTCAGCCTCAAAGAAGAATGAAATTATGGCATTTGCAGGTAAATGGATGGAGCTGTAGAATATCATGATAAGTGAAATAAGCCAAACCCAAAATACCAAAGGCCGAATGTTTTATCTGATAAGTATATGCTAATCAATAATGGGGGGGGGGATGAAAGAACTTTGGCTTGTGCAGAGGGAAGTTGAGTGGAGGGGGTGTGGGGATGGGAAGGACAGTGGAATGAGAAGAACATTATTACCCTACATGCATGTATAATTATATTACCAGTATAACTCTGTACTACGTTCAGCCAGAGGAAGGAAAAGTCTTGTTTCATGTGTACCAGTGTGTCAAAATGCATTCTACTGTCATGTATAACTAATTAGAACAAATTAAAAAATTTAAAAATGATCTATCCATTTACAAAAAAGTAGAAAAGTCCATTTCCTCAACAAGAACAAGAAAAATAAGCAGATTAAAAACAACCTTTTTTTTTTTTTTTTTTTTTTTTTTAACTAGGAATTGAAAGCAGGGGCGCTTAATCACTGAGACACATCCCTAGCTTTTTTTTTGAGACAGGGTCTCAACTAAGTTACTTAGGGCCTCACTAAATTCCTTAGGCTGGCTTTGAACTCACAATTCTCCTGCTGCAGCCACCAGAGTTGCTGGAATTACAGGTATGTGTCACTGCACCCAGCATATCATATGTTTTATGAAGAAAAATAATATTCCATAAGGAATAAATTATAATCTATTTTCTAAATTTTGTTGAGATATAATAGCATTTTGTAAAATGTGCATATCTTGATGGTATAGCTCAATTAATTTTACATATGCCCTTAACACATGTGAAATCGTTATATGTAAAAATTCATAAAAAGCACCCCAATTAATATATAAAATGTATTTAACCACTTGAAGCTTCCTTTCTTAATATATTGTAAGTAATATTGGGCTGAAATTTTTAATGTGTGTTTCAGTCACTTTGAAGATTTCAACCTCTTGGAAATTTAAAATAATTAAATTTAAACAAAAGGGGAATAATTGTACAAATGTACATCAGTATTTATTAATTAAGTAATTTTGATAACTTTCACTGTTTTTATGCATATATTTGATATGGTATAAAATATCAAATTTGCTTAATAGCTATAGTAATAAATATTTGTACTTCTTTTTTGTGTAAAAGTAAAGGAAAACAAAAATCCTCAGGAGTAAGCATACTAGTCATTTGTCAATGCCCTAGAAAAAGAATAGTATTTAATGAAATATTTGGATGGCTGTTCACACCATAATATAGGATCAGAAGGCATAAAAAGAAGTTTTAATCCCTGTAGATTTTTATTATCATGCATGAACAGCCTGACTATCAGAGAGGAAATACACAGAGAATATTCACTACCTTGAACAGGGGGATTAACAGGGCATGGGCTGGACATAAACCTCAGTGGTGCTACTTATCTGAAAGACACCCTTATTCACCTTTCTTCCTAAAGGATGGAAACCTTAAGGTCCACTAGCAAAAGGTTCTGCAGCCAGAAAACTTACCTGCCTCATTCAAAACACAGCTTCTCTCATCCCCTTTTTTCTTCTGCTTTCATTATTTAAAAGTCTTAAAAGTATATTCTTCATAGAATAAAAAGCCAGAAAACAAAAATGGAGACTTTTATATATAACTGCTAAACATCAGACAAGATCCCTGTAAGAAAGCAACATGGTGTAAAAAGCATCCTGAGGATTTCTTTAGCTGACTTTAAATATGCACATGTGGTAAAGTTACACAGGCTACATTAGGAAAAAGTATTTAAGGATATTGAACTAATAAAATAATTTTTGTTTGAAACATTAGAACCAAGTTCCTAAAAAACAAAATAATCAAAAAATACAATGCACAAAATTAAATTTTACAGAAAGGAATCTGACCAATAAGCCAAATCATATATCAATGACTTTTACTACAGATTCCTCTGTAGATAATCAGTTTCTAAACTATATGATTTAGATTTTACATGTTAAAATAAAGGATATTGGCATTATATGCTGTGATTTGTGCACCAAGCTGCCATGTTTGGTGTGTATAGGTGTACATATGTATGTATGTACTTTTGCAGTGGTGAGGATTGAACCCAGGGACACTCCACTGCTTCTGTAGTCAGCTTATATGCTGCTGTGACTAAAAAGGCCCACCAGAACAATTGTAGCGGAAGAAAAGTTTATTTGGGGGCTCAAAATTTCAGAGTTCTCAATCCATAGACAGCTGGCCCTTTCCTCAGCACTCAAGATGAGTCTGAGCATCACGGCAGAGCAGTGTGGCAGAGGAAAGAAGCTCATAGGATGATCAAGAAGCAGAGAGAGAGAGAACGACTCTACTCACTAGATACAAAAATATATACCCTAAAGCCATCCCCCCAATGACCCACCTTCTTCAGCCACACCCTACCCACCTTCTGTTACCCCTCAGTTAATCCCATTAGGAGATTAATTAACTGATTGGGTTAAGATTGTCATTGCCCAATCATTTCTCCTCTGAACCTTCTGCATTGTCTCACACATGAACTTTTGAGTAATACCTCATATCCAAACCACAATAATCACAGGACTACATCCACATCCTTTTTTAATTTATTTGGAGATATGATCTTGCTAAATTACCAAGGATGGCCTTAAAATTGTGATCCTCCTTCCTCAACCTCCTAAATCACTGAAATTACAAGTGTGAGCCACTGTGTCCCACTCAATACTGGTATTTAGATGAAAAGTTTTTAAGTAATAGAATTGATATGTTCTTTTTTTTTTTTTTTTCATTTCTTCCAGTTAATCTTCTTGAGGTGAATGCCAAATATTTTCAGTATTACATTCTAGAGTTAACATGTGTAACCAATGACTGAAACATCTTATTCCAAACGAGACTTCATGGACATATTCTCTAAATCAAAGCTAGAAACTGCTAAAGAGAAGCAAAAATAACAATAAAGAAGATATTGGCAATGACAACAGCTGAGTAGTCAATGTATATTTTCTCTCTTAGTAATAAGGCCCCCATCTTATTCCAGATTACAATGGCTCCTTTGAAAGACTACATCTTCTAGCCTCCCCTCATATTAAAAGTTGCCAATGAGATATAGGTGGATGTCACCAGCAACTTTTAATGAAAAGTCCATTAAGAGAAAGAAGCTATCTGGAACAAGCCTTCCTTTTCTTTCTCCCATTCCTTATTTCCCATTCAAAATGAAGATGCCACAGTTGGAGATTTAGATGACATTTGACCTTAAGGATGGAAGCCAGAATTAAGGTTGTCAGAGCAGAACATAAGAAACTTACTTTCTGATGCAGAGCTAGTTATCTTTTTGTCACTATGACTAAAATATCTGACAAGAACAACTTAGAGGAGGAAAAGTTTATGTGGGCTCATGGTTTCAGCAGTTACATCTATGGTTGGCTGACACCATTGCTCTGGGACAGAGGTCAGACAGAACATTCTGGCAAAAGGCGTAGTGGAGAAAACCTGCTCATCTCATGGCAGCCAGGAAGCAGAGAGAGAGAGAGCAAGCACAAGAAAACAGGGACAAAAATATAAACCAAAAGGCATGTCCCCAGTGGCCTACTTCCTCCAGCCACACCCCTCCTACCCACAGTAACCACCAAGTTGTAATTACAAATTGTTAATTCATCAAATAGATTAATCCACTGATTGGGTTACAGCTTTCATAATTTGATCATTTTACCTCTGAACATTGCTGCATTATCTCATATTCAAACTCTTAACAGATGCTTTGTGCTTGTAGAAATGTGTACTTCTATCTTTTTGATAATTATTATTTAAGAAAATAAACACTCCTATGTTTAAATTCCTATACGTTAAACTGTATTTCCTTAGTAGTCATAAAAATCAACTCAAAAATGGATTAAAGGTTTCAATAAAAGAATTGGAACTATGAAACTACCACAATAAAACATAGTGGAAGTGTTTTAGAACACTGGCATGGGGAAGGAGTTTTTGAGCAAAAGCGCAGGGGGAAAAAAAAAGAACATAGACAAACAGGAATATATCAAATTAAAATGCTTCTACATAGCAAAAGAAATATGAATAGAGTGGAGACACAACCTATAGAATGGGATAAAATATTTGTTAAGTACAAATACAACTAGGGGTTGATATTCAGAATACATAGGGCATTTCAAAAATTCAATAGCAAAAAGCAAATAACCTGATTTAAATATTGGACAATAAATCTAAGTAGACATTTTTCAAAAGAAGAAAAACAAATGGCAATAAGTACATGAAAAAAAAATGCTGAACATTATTAGTCATTAGATAACTGTAAATCAAAACCACAATGAGATCTTGTCTCATCCCCAGTAAGAAGAACTATTGTAAAAAATATCAAAAATACAAAAGTGCTGGTGCAGATGTGGAGAAAAGGAAACCCTTGAATGCTCTTGATGTGATTGTACATTATTAGAGCCATTATGTAAAACAGTATGGAGGTTCTTCAAAAAATTAAAAATGTGATCCAGCAATCCCACTTCTGGGTATATATCCAAAGGAAATGAAGTTAGTATACTAAAGAGACATCTGTACCTCCATGTTTATTGAAGCATTATTCAAAAGAGCTAAGACATTGAAACAACCTAAGTGATGAACAACTGTTGAATGGATAAAGAAACACAGTCAATTTGCACAATGGATTATCATCCAGCCCTAGAAAGGAAAGGAGTCCTGTCATTTGCAACAACATGGATGGAACTAGAGATGACTATGTTAAGAGAAATAAGCCAGACACAGAAAGACTAGTACCAAATGATCTTATTCATAAAATGCAATCTAAAAGAGTTGATTTCATAGAATAGAATGGTGATTACCAGAGGCTGGGAGAATAGGATGAAAGGAGGGATGAGAAGATGTGGATCAATGGGTACTAAGTTATAGTAAGACAGGAGCAAGAAGTTTTGGTATGCTATTACACATTAGGGTTATACAGATAACAACAATATACTGCACATTTCAGAAAGCTAGAAGAAAAGATTTGAAAAAAATTTACCTTGAAGAAATTATATATATTTGAGGAGATAAATATGTTTAACTTGATTCAAACATTACATGATGTATAATCGTATTGAAGTAACATGTTATTTTAATTTTATTTTGTTAAATAACATGTTATTGAAATAACATAATAGGTAAAATTTCTGTGTTTTTATGTGGCAGTTAAAAATAAATTTAAATAATCTGAAAATTTCCTAAGTAATATAGAGAGCAATGACATCAAATACTGATCAATTTTCCTTCCAAACATTAAGTATAAAATCATCAGGTAACATATTCTGTCAGAAACTTTGGCTTGTGTTATTTGATTGAGGCATCCAAGTGTAACATAATGTCCAACACTGACTTCATCCCAGAAAGCACACTGAATAAATCACACACATACATACATGTGAATGCATACATGCAACCCCTACACACATTTATGTATTAATTAAAGACTTACAAAAGTAGAATGTTATTGTTTAATCCAATATAAATATTATTATAGCTATTCTCAAGCATTTCCATAATTGCATATTTAGGGTAAGGGAATGTATAAATTTTTGATATTAACTTACATTTTACATATATGGCAGAGCAAAATTTTCAGTAAATAAACAGAAATGATGTCTTGGAAGAATATGTAGCATTCTCGCCTGGACATCACACTTAGGAACTGAATGACTTGTCAGCTCACTGAATCTCTCTGCTAATTAAGCTTCCTTACAGAATAAGAGGTTAGAATAGATTGTCTTTAAGACATGAATGAGCATTATACTTCTATGTTATTCTGATGATTCCTTCACATGAAAACTACTAATGAACACTAGATTGGATATGGTCTCAAAATATTTTGTGACTATCATTAAGTCTTAGTTCTTGTGTGCTGCAATTTTCATATTGTATGTAGTGATATAATATTCAATAAATATAAAATTATGATTGCCAAATTTTTCAGATGCCACATTTGTTTTTATAATAATTTATTAAATATCTCTGACATAGATGCTATTTTGTATACTAGGATTGAATAAAATTATTGTTCCTTAGTCTTGTCAGTTTGTCACAATTGCCTGAGTACATATTAAAAATGTGCATTTTTAGGCTACTTGAACCTTCCAGGAAACCTAGTCAACCAGAATGTACATGAAAGAAAACTAGGCACTCTATTTTTGACACTAGGGAAAATAATCATTGAAATCAGCAGAGTTACAATAAATATTAAGTTAAGTCATACACATTACTTTAACAGGTATAAGGAACATAAAGTTTAACAATTCATGAAAACATATTGTCAAAAAGTTCCCAGAGAAATCAAAAAAACTGGAAGGCATTGTGAAGAGATGAAAGAGTTTTCACTGAGGTGGAAGCCAGAGCAGGATGTTTATTTCACCACTGGGCTGAGTAGAGGGAGAGGCAGAGGCAGTTCAGATGGCAGGAGCATATGTGGGACTGTCCTGTGTGTCGTAGGGTGTACCAGCACCCCTGGCCTCTACCCACACAATGCCAGTGGAGACAATAAAACTATGTCTCCAAACATCTCCACAAGGGTTATGCTACAGGCCCTGAGTATTAGTCTGCTATGGCTGTCATAACCAATTACCACAGACTGGTAGCATAAACAATAGAAAATTATTTTCTCACAGTTCTGGAGGCTCAGAGTCTGATATCAAGGTGTTGGCAGGTTTGTGTTTTCCCAAGGCCTCTCTCATTGTCTTATGGATGGCCATCCTCACTGTGTCCTCACATGGCCTTTCCTCCTTGCATAAGCAGCCCTGGTCTCTCTTCATCTTTTCTAAAGATACTAGACATAATGGGTTAAGGCTTCATACCTAAACCTTATTTAATTTTAATCATTTCTTTAAAGACCCTATTTCCAGAAACAGTCATATTATGAGTTAGGACCTGAATTTGGGGAGATACAATTCAGTCCATAATATCCCCTTTAAGAAGCAATGCATTAGGTGAGACTGAAAAGAAAAAGCTGGATCAGATCCTTAAGTCCTATACCGAGTACTAAGGATTTAATATTTCCTTTGCAACATATGAAGGAGGTGGGACACTGACAACTTTTAAGTAGGTTTGGACTGGATGAGAAAAATATGGAGGCAAGATGACTAGTATGAGGTTCTCAAACTAGTAAAAAACAAAACATAATGACTATCTGAGCTAAGGAATATGGGCATAAAAGGGGTGAAAAACTAGGTATTTACTGTTAAAAATTCTAGGTCAAGCTCTAACAAAGAAATATATTCAATGCTGTACTAGAAAGGCTTCTGATAATTCTTAGAACCATCAAACCTTAGAACTATAAAAGATTCTAATGCAATTTTTCCTATTTTCCTATGCAAAGCAGAAATCGCTTCTTCAGTATGTCTAATGGAGAAATATCTATTCTCTACATAAACACTTCCACAGAAGAATCCAATTCCACATGTTTAATCTTACAATAATTTTCTAATTACATAATGAAAGATTTTCACATACTTCCTCACTCACTATTTATGATCACTTCATATCATTTATTCTCTGTTGTCTTACATATTTACATTCTGTAAGTTCCACAAAAAAATTTCTTTAGTTCTTAGTTGGGACATATTGGTATACTACCTTCATTCCTATGCCCTATGGTGATTTCAGCTCCTCATTATTTTAAAGCTGTTTTTAAAATTTTTCTTCTTAAAGGAAAGGTAGCAGAGCCCCTTCATTTTCATAGTCTTCCTACAAAAATAGAGAGTAATTCCTACAGAGGGATAAAGCAACATGTTGAGATGAGGCGCTAACATTTCCTGCCAGCACATTTAGTCTATGGGCAGCTTTTAGCAAATCTTTAATTATAATAGCTAAAAAATAAAAGTGGAAAAAAATTTAGTTGAATCTAGCAATTTTAGTATGCAACTTAAGAACTCAATGCTAATCTAAAACACACTCCCCACACCCCCATACATATCCACTCTCTTACCAGGGTGATTATGTGTGGGTGCGTGTGTGTATCCCTTTCTAATTCTTTGATTCGTGTCTGAAAGAAAAATACTAGAGACTTTATAATACTGAACAAATATCACTCATAAATCAGACATCTCTGTGGGGCCCATAATATAGCAACTGGTTTTCTATATCAGCACATGAATATCCTGTAGAGTAAGAACATCCAATATTCCACAAAAGTTACTTATTTTACAAAGTCTACATCACATCTAGTAAGAAGCACATTTTAAAAATTATTTTTATAGTAATGAAAGATTAAAAACACACCGCAATTATTTTTATTAGTCTACATAAAAGTAAATAAAAGCTTTGAGACAATCAAGATATCTGTTAATTTTATAGGATTATATAACATTCCTGCAGCATCTCAAAGATTGATTTTCTTAAATTATCTTCAGTGTGACAGTCTACCAGAACTTACTCAATTCTTAAACATAGTGCATGCATTAACAAATATTCTTTGTGTGAAATAACACTTGTAGTTTTAAAAAATGAATCCCATTTTTGTTGTGACCATTAATCATTTTCCAGGTCTGGACACAAGAAATGAATGGTGTGGAAGCTGACAGTTCTGACAGAGGAGGCCATGTGTTGAGGCCAGTGATTAATCTGACAATTAAACTAAACCTTTGTGCTGGCCCAAGATTTTAATATTAAAAAGTATGCAAGTTAGAATAATGTCAGAACATTGCCAAGTAGTCAGGTATTTTGCTACAAGCTGTATGCCAACTAACTTTAGGATGCCTGGCAATATCCCGGATCCTTATAAACCCAAAAGACTTGAGACTCTCTAGAAGATGAATAGGAAAAAACTGAAGTTTTTAGTTACAATTAGAATGTATTCTAGGAGTTTGCATTTTCATTTGCTATATCAGAAAGCCCATTCTAGGCATAGATCTCTTCCAAGAAGGCTGAGACATAGGATTAACTGCCTCAGTTAGATGACTGGTCTGAGGCTCAAGTTGCTAAGGTAAACTTGGTTTTCTGAGTCATGGGGATTTTTCTTTATTAGTCATTTGTGCTTTTTTGCCATCCATTTTGCTTCTAAGGAAATGGTGGTCAAAATATTACTTCACTAATCCGTTTCAAAATAACTGGCCAAAGGAATGTTTTAAAAGCAGATTCTCATACTCTACCCCAAGGCATTGAATAAAATTTTACTCCAAAATTTGAAAAACCCTGCTTTAGGAACTCCTAAGCATTCTGCATGATTTAGACAACAATGTATAAGCCATTCTAACTCTAATGATAAGTCATGGTTTCCTGAAATGTGAAATATTGTACAATAACACCGGTTTTTGGAATGTTTAGAAAGAAAATTCCAGTAGCCTCATAGATAAGATGATTATTCTTCCAAGTCTTGTCTCCACACTAAATATATCAAACATAAAATAACCATCGCTTATTCCTAAACTGTGGGCAGATTAGGAAACTACTCGGTAATCTCCAATAGAAAGCTTGGACAAGACAAAACAGGTCTAGAATATTTACAAAAATTCTGAAAGCAAAGAAAATGAAATGATTTATTTTTTTCATTCCTATCAAATGCATTGAATAATTTTATTTTCCATGAACATACTTAGTATTAATGATACCACATAATACATGCTCAATACAGGACTAAGAAAACATAGACTGGTCATTATCCTCAAAGTTTTCCAAGAACCAGACTTGAGCTCTACATGAACTAGAACCTGCCAGTCCCCTCTCCCAAGGTCATGGGCTGCTGATGGTCTATGGATCCTCAGCTGTTACTCTGCCTCACAATGCTCCCCATCCACAGTCCACATGTTCTTCACCCACCCCTGAAACCTTCTGCAACTCCTGAGGACTTCAGTCTGAGCATAAAATGAGGCCTTCTATGGTTGCTGTCATCTTCTGCATTGACTGGGTTCTGTTAAGGCTACTTACATGTTTTCATGGCTCTTGTATTTTCTCCTTATAGCATTAATAGAGTTTAAATTAGTTATATTTATTATTATTAATAGAGCTGTCACTGTTTTCTGTAAATTCAGAGAAGTCATGGATCATCTTCTTGGCCAATCTAGTTATCTTTAGCCTTTAAAGGTATATGATATATAGCAGGCTTAAAACATTTTTTATTAAACAAATCCCTGTGCAACTATGTATAAAGAAGACACATTGACTTACTAATAGCATTTAATGGCTTAGATCTAGACCAAAATTACCAAAAAAAAAAAAAAAATCTCTGAATTTTACTTTAAATTACACTCCTAAAAATCGGGTTCTTTAAAAAATATATTTCCAGATGATTGCTAACTGGAAAATAATGTCATTATAGCCTCTTTAAAATAGATCAAATTAAAAGTAAAATAATTAAAGTTCCAACTTTTTCATTTAACTTTATGGGAACTGTTAAAAATGTGATGTTAACTGTTCTTTCATTTTATATCATGATTTGATAAGATTGCATATTTTTTCTTATTAGTGATGGATTCACTTTTAGGTATGAATTTTGGACTTCAGAAGAAGCTAGAAAAGTTTAATACTATATTTTATATTTTATACTGTATTTATATGTTATTGTAAAACAAGTATTAAGTGCTTAAATATCACCAATAGTTTATGCTAGTTTAAAGAGCTATTTATTTTTTCTACATTTTTGTGAAAGTATTTTTGATTAAGTTACTACACATAGAGTACAGAGTACATAAGTACAATACAATAAAGCAAAAAGATATAACCGGGCTTGTTAAATGATTTCCGAATTTTGGTATCCTTGGGAACTATAATCTATCAAAATGGATTTGATATTTCAAAAGAGGTTTTCTTCTCTATTTTTCTTTCAATTGACCCTACAATGGCATTGCAAAGGGATTTAAATTGCAGTTAAATATCCACAGTTCAATATCCATTTTATTGGTGTTTAGTATAATTCGGAAACATACAGGAAGAGTATATTCATAATATGACAGATTGTACTGAGAGGCATTTCATTTAATTAGATTTTTATCATACAGAATGGATATTTAACAAGTAAGGGCAACACGAGTCAATAAAAGTGAAGGAATTTTCTACTTGAAGATCACATCAATTTCCTTTGTGCTGAACTAATAAGTGTGTGATTTTTCTAGCATGACTTGACAGAGCATGTAAATTAACCAACAATATAAAGCCTCAGAGACTAAAGCAATCAAAAGCTGCAGTGGATGCTGAGGTTCAGGGAATGTAACATCACCTTTCCATAAGGGAAGAATAGATTCTATGCATCAATGAAACTGTGCTCTTCACCACAAAACAGGTCCCACGACAGAAATAGTAATATGGACTCTGCACACTGTGCTATAATTTAAACTCTCTACTTTTATTTTCCAGGCAAAATGTGTGAAAATGAAGTTCAGTTTGCTTCAAATTCTAGACAATCTTTGACTACAACATATTAAGAAAAGAACATGGGGTTCTAAATTTATAGGACGTGTGAGCTTTGCTAAATAATTATTCAAAGTGCCTGGGTTTTCTGCATAGCAAAATGGGATTAATATCTGCAAAACAGTTTTTTAGGAGTATAAATTAGAACTAGATGGTTGTTTAAGAATAAATTCAATATTGTTGCTAACATTCAGGATAGTATGTTTTCATGAAATGCTAGTTTGTCCACCATATTTTGATTAGGTAACATGCTACTGCTTTACACTTTGTTGTACAAAATTTATTCAGTGTTCATGGGAATGTAAATTAGTATAGTTATTATGGAAAACAATATGCAGGTTCCTCAAAAAATAAAACTACCATATAATCCAGCAATTCCTTGTGTGGGTATATACCCAAAGGAAATGAAATCAGTGTGTTGAAAAGACATCTGCACATCAATGTTCATTGCAGCTCTATTCACAATAGCTATGGAGTTGCAACAACTTAGGTATACATCAATTGATGAAGAAATAAAGAAAATGTGGTAGACATACATAATGGAATAGCATTCAGCCATAGAAAAGAATGAAATACTGTCATTTGCAGCAGGAACTGGAGATCATTACATTAAGTGAAATAAGCCCAGATGCAGAAAGACAGGTACTGCATGATCTCACTCTTATGTGGAACTTTTTAAAAAGTTTATCTAAGAAGTTGAGAGTAGAGTGGTATTTATCAGAAGCCAGGGAGAGTGGGAGGGAGGAAAAGATGGAGAAATGTTGCTCAACAGGTGCTAAATGACAGTTATATAAGAGCTAGAAATTCTGGTGCACTATTTCACAGTAGGGTACCTACAGATAACAATGATTACTGTACATTTCAAAATATTGGAAGAAAGGATATTTTTAAGTTTTCACCAAAATAAATAAAAGATATAGATATTTGAGGAGATAAATATGTTTAACCTGATTTAAGCATTAAATGAAGTATATATGTAACAAACGTTAATATGAATTAATTCACATTAATTAATATGAACAACTTAATTAAGGATAAATTCTTAATTTATATGAACAACTTTCATGTTTTTGTGTATCAGTTAAAAATTGAAAATACAAATAAATAATGCCTTTATATGGGAATGTAAATCTCACTTTTAACTAAAGTTGCAATATCTCCAGAGAACAAAAGAATGGGAAATAGGAAATCAAATATAAAAGGTGAGCAGGTATGTGAACAGGGAAGACATTATCTATAAGAGATTTGTAGCCACCATAATAGACTGAACTGTCCCCAACATCCATTTCATCATTCTTTTGTCTTTCTCTATAGTAGAAGCAGAAGAGCTATGATTTTAGATGATATTCATATTTTAGATGATATTCATATTCTGCCAGATACAAGCAAAGGGTTGAGAAAGGAAAGTGAGGCAGCACCTGTGTGTTTGTTTCCACTTGCAAGCATGATGATAGAGAAATCCTGATATGTATTTGTTTTTCTTCAGCAGTATTAACAACGTTTCCAGAATCCCATAATCATTTTTGGAGGTGGGTAGAGGCTAGACATGGCTGATTGAAGTAAATCTGACAAAGTTCTAAATCATGCAGTACTGAAGGTAGTTTCCTGATAGCTGTGGTTTCTGAAGTACAGTAGCTAATGGACTGTGGATGTGCCCTCATCATGGCTCAGTGGGGTGGTTCTCAAGCCAGTGGCTTCTGATTATAGAAGTTTGGGTAGCTCAGTGGCTGGGCTTTGTGATTCATTCTGGACAGCTCAGTCTAGACTTTTTATTCAACCCTACCAAGTCACTTAATAACCTTTTAAAATAAAGTCCTTTTCTGTTGAAACTAGTTAAGTGATTTCTTATCTTTAAAACTGACCTATAGAAATGGAGATACTGTTAAAGCTCTGTGAAAGTTATGGTCAGTGGAAGTATTATGTAGCCAAGCAACATCTTAAAGACAATGTTTATTTGTCTTAATGCATTTTATTTCTAAAAATGATACATTTTCAGCACCACAAAATGATGGAATATAAAATATAATCACTGGTCATCCACTATATACCCTATATTAGGAAATGTCAAGTGACAGAAAAAAATACAGTATTACTTTAAGTGAGCTCACTGTGTACCTAAAAGTCGGTACAAGCCAGAATATGGCAACTACAAGAAAGTCACCTTGTTTTCTCACAGCACCAAAGAAACGTGGAGTAATTATAACAATGAAAATATGAGAATACTTAGTATAATTTTAGTGGCTTCATTCATCTAGGGAGAGGCTTCTCAAGACAGAATCTGAAAAAACCATTTTTCTGAGATTAATAGATGCTTAATAAAGAAAGTGTTTCATAGTGGTATGTTTAGGAAAGCTGGATTAAACAAAAGGATGTTTTGTTTCTCCAGAACAGCTCAGAGACCCTAATAGTTAATGTACCTTGGGTATCTCTAAGAAAGGAACATAATCCACAATATTTCATAATGTTCTTGTCAACAGATTGTGGTTTTCATAGACTACCTGTCAAAAGTACTGTTACAAGGAACATGCTCTTAAAATAAGATGTGACATAAGGGGGAGAGCAGAGATTCTTCAGAATACAGAAAAATAGCCACTGTGTCTGTAACACATTGACAAATATCAGACCAGAATAAAAGCTCACTGTTATAACTGTTTTGTTATAAAGCTGAAAAGGTTTTTCAAATGCTATGTTAAGGAATTTGGACAATATACTGCAGTTAGGGGAAACTATAGAAATATTTTTTTCCCTCTTCTACAGAGTGTGAGTTGTTCAGAACCAAGGATAAGAATAATCAGGTGGCACAAAGGTGACAGATATTATTACCAGCACTGGATGTACAGCAGCATCAGAGACTAAAGATGACTTTTTCAAAGGCAAAAGAATGACAATAACCTTGATATTCTCTAGGAAATTTTTTAATAAAGGGACACGTGCTCACATGCACAAACTTATAATAGAAAACGAGAAGTCTGTATATCAACTCCTCAAAAAATAAAAAAAAAATCAAACATGTATCTTAGTAACTTACTTGGAAATGCTGTTTGGAACTAAAAACAAACAAACAAAAACAGAATAACTTCATGGTGTTCTTTTCAACCACTACAATTTTTTTCAGTATCACACATTATACTTTTTTAAAATGAAAATATGTAACTTCATAGTTTTTAAAAATATACAAATGAGAGGTGTGTTCCTAATTAGAAATGAAATAAGTGAATAGCTAACACTTATTTGATATTTTTTTTTCAAGTGTTATTTTAAATGGGTTTTATACATAAACTAGTTTTTCCTAAATATAGTCTATGAGTAGGTTGATCAACTATTACCATTTCAATTTATGGATTACCAAACTGAAACTTTGGCAGCTCTGATACTTGCTGAATGTCATTGTTGCCTGACTATTAACCATTTACCCTAACAAGAGACACAAAAATACTGTGGCTTGTAAGATTGAAGTTTCTGTGTTCCAGTGATACAGGCAGGTTAGGAAGACAGCATTGTTTCATGAGATCATCAAGGAACCAGATTCAAGATATCACCCTCACTGGTAGGGGTGAAGCTCATTCATCATGACTATATCCACATTCAAGCCCACTGGAAGGATGTAAGAGCAGTGCAGTACAAGGAGCAGTTTTAAAAGGCTAAGATCAGAATGTGCTTACATCACTTCCCTTCATACTTCTCATAATTTAGTCACATAGATTTACCTAGTTCTCAGGGAAGTTGGATTATTACCAAGAATGAGTAACAAAGAATGAATGCTGAAGTCATTTAGCTGTTGAACTTAAAGAATCCTCATGTTGTGGTTTGGGTATGAGATGTCTCTCAAATGTTCACATGTTAATGCAGAAAACTTCAGAGGTGAAATGATTAGACTATGAGAGCTGTAACCTAATTGGTCCATCCTAGTTTGAATGAACTGAGTTGGTGGTAATTGTAGGCAGGTGGGTGTGACTGGGGAAGGTAACTCACTGGGGTTTTGTGCTTGGAAAGCATGCATATTCCCTGAGGTTCATTCCCTCTTCCCTTCTCTCTGCTTCCTGGCCAGCCATTACTACACCAGATTTCCTCCACAGAGATGTCCTGCATTACCAGAGCAATGGATTCAGCCCAGCATGCAATGAACCTTTGATACTGTGAGCCAAAATAAACCTTCACTACCCTAGGTAGTTCTTGTCAGGTATTTTAGTCACAGCAATGCAAAGCGAACACACCTATTAAATCACCAGGAGTCCTATCTACTAATTACTAAGTCCAATGTATCTCTGGGTTGATATTCTACACCAAAAACCAATCTGTGAAATAGGTATTATTAACTCTACGGATAACTTGTGCATTTATAATCAGAGAGCTTAAATTATTTCTCTAAGATCAGAAACTATTTAGAAACATTGCAGGACATGAAACCACATTTCTGGTACATAACTTTTTTTTAACAAAAATCATATTGAATTAATTTATCTATGATTGACAATGAATTATACTTTTGCATGTATAACTTTCAGAAAATATTATGTACATATATGTGTGTATGTTTATCTCCATTCAATTTGTTTATTGGTATGGTTCCTAGTCTCAATGAAGGTGTCTCCTTATGTGCAAGAGGTTGAATAGCAGATCTTCAAAAAGTTTTTCATGACTTTTTCTGGAAGAAAATTTAATTTGAATAATGTTATTTTAACTTACAATATCTTTTCCAGGAAAATGTACTGCTATAAATCAGAAGATTACCTGTATTGACAGTGGGCTATGAAACCTATCTCCTGGAGTCCACCAAATGTTGTTCAAGCTTTCAGTAGAGAAAATCAGTATGCAAATCAGATAACTTATGTATAATAACTCACTCTCTTTCTAGGTCAGTATCTATAGAAGTGCATATCAAAATAAAAGCTCTCTCTTGAATCCAACTAAATTTAAATCTCAGCAGAGAGGCAAGGATCATACAGAGAGGGCCAAGATCAAATTGAGAATAAAGTAATCTTGCACATCACTTCAGTTTCCACTACAAGTGATGCTAGCAATCAGAGAATGCCTCTATATGCCCGGGGCTGAGGTGGATAACGCAAGGGCACCAGACTTTAGTGCTCTCTATCTGGATCCTTTCATAACTACTAAAATGTACTTTAAAAATTTCAGGTACATTAGTAGTGCTGTAGGGAGTTGAAATCTCTTTTCATACCATTTTAGCAGTCATTTGGCTGTATCACAGGTCACTGTTTCTTGTATGCTACAGTAAACCTCCACCTAAAAGTGTCAGTCTGGCTGTGAGAAGCTATCAACTATCTGCATGGTCGACAGGATTCAAAAAAATACTTTTGTCTCACATGCCAGACAAGCTCTCTGCTTCATTAAATTGCAGCAACAGTACTTCTTAGGTATCAGTGACAACTTCCAAATGCATTTTGTTTATCCTTATACATAAAAAACATAACAATGCATGTAATGATGAGCTTAAACATGGATGTTTAATGAAAAGTAATGCTTAAATTTGTCTAGGTAATGGTTTTTGCCCTTCTTTTGAAATTAGTAGGCTGTGTTCTACAACATTCTTAGTTTAGATTCCTAAATTTTCAATCAAAGGAGTCAGATATCATGCTGATAATTTACATTGCATTTTTATCTATTTATTATACAAACCTAATATCATGAAAAGTGAACATAAGACTGAAGGCATGAGAAGGTATTTTTTCTTCAAGAACATCTCATGTTCCAAAGTTCCATTAGAACATAAATTATTCTTTAGGCACCTAAAGTAGTAACATCATGCTTTGCTATTTATTTTGCAGTTGTCCAATCTCTTGAATTTTGAAAAGGGTTATAAAGAGGTAATATATTATTATAATGGTAACTATACATAAAGCTGAATGGACATTTCTTTTAATAGATTTTATATACTTATTATAATAATCCCGTGGAATTTCTAGTCTCCTGGAATTTATCATTAAAAACCTTCCTTTCAATCCCCATGGCTTGATTTCTGCTGCACAATACTATATGAATTCCTCTCAGATGTTCGCTTATTCAACAGATAGTTTCAATCAACAACCATATGTCAGGCATCATGTTAGTGCTGGGATTATAAAAATGGGAACAGACAGGAATCCACTTGCTGTCAGAGCTTAGTAAGAGATATGGATATTAATTAAATGCTAATGTCATCAAATTAAACATTACATTAAATTCTAAAGGGAAAAATATAGACATTGTTGAGGGGTAATATAGCATGTAATAATATATCTATGACTAGAGAATGTTCTCATAAAGTAGTGTATGAGGTCCCAAAGTTTGCAGGTATAATATGTGTAAGGGGGTAGGGCTGGTAGCAAAATATGAACTCATGGAGAAGAGAGAAGATAGGGTGATCTGAATTAGAAAGTGAGGGGTTGTCCACATGCTCACCTTCCAAAGACCAAATTCTCAAGCTGAGCTTCAGTTCTTTACTTTTTAAAACTTTATGTGTTCTTTTTAGATATACATGACTGTAGAGTATATTTTGACATGTAATATACATGGAGTATATCTTATTCTAATTAGGATCCCAGTCTTGTGAATGTACATGATGTTGAGGTTCACTGTGGAATATTCATAGATGTACAGGAAAGTTACATCAGATTCATTCCACTGTCCATCACTTCTCTTCATTCCCCTTTATCTCATCTGCTGAACTTCTGTTCTCCTCCATCCCCTTGTGTGGATAAGCATCTACAAACCAGGGAGAACATTCAACCTTTGATTTTGGGATAGTTGGCTTATTTCACTTGGCATGGTAGTTTACAGATCCATCCATTCTCTGGAGAATGTCATAAAGATATTCTTAAATAGAGAGTATCTCAGTTTATGTTCCTCCTTCTTTGATCTGTTCTCAGATGCTTCATGAAATATAAAAATGTTTGATATTCTTTGGGCCAGACAAATGAATAACCATGTTAATGTATTTCCTAGCTACTGTATAACAAGGTAAGGCCAATGAATAAAATTTTGGCCAATGTTGTGGTATGAGGTGTAAATTCCACAGCCCATAAAGGAAAACCTATATATGGACATAATGGCTAAAGCACAAACATCCATTTTGGACTTTTCTTCTTGTGGACTAAGGACATTGGGGAACAAGATCAAGCAGTGTGGTTCCTGATGATTCCACCTTACCATATGGAACTTCTTGCTTTTAATTTAATTTTGTCTTATATTTCATTTTTCAACCATCAGCCTGTGGGTGAAAATGTGATTTAAATGAACTTATCTCTATTCTCACATTAAAATACAAAACCTCCATGTCCTTCAAAGCCCTTTGTGATTTGGCCTCAACTAATAATTCATTCATTCACATGCTGCAAAGATACTGGTTTCCTCTTCTAAACCTTAAAAATGAGCAAACATGCTTCTAGGTCTTTGCATTTGTTATTCTTTCTCTTGAAAACTATCCACTTAAATAACACAAGGATAACCACTCTATTTAATTCACATCCTTGCACATATTTTAAATTTGTATGTGTATTCTGTAACCATACTAAATAAAATCACACCAGTCATATAACATTTTCTCTTTCTCCTATCACTAAAGTGTAAGCTCCACCAGGGCAGGGTTTTGTGTATTGTTTCTCACTATATCCCCAGAGACTAAAACATAGAAGTTCATTTATAAAGATGTGTTGAAGACATGAATAAAGGACTTTTATAACATTCACCCTGGTTCATTATCTATTATAAATTGTTACAACAACAGAAATAATGATGATGATGGAGTGAGATGAACTTCATTTACTTAGGTACATGTATGACTGCACATGTGGTGAAACATTACATCGTGTAGAACCAGAGAAACTAAACATTGTGCTCCATTTATGTATAATGAATTGAAATGCATTCTGCTACCATGTATAACTAATTATAACAAATAAAAAGAAGAAGAAAGAAAAATCTGATGTTTTCCTGTAACCTACGTAGCTGGGGAAAAAAAAAAAAAAAAAGAAAAAGAAAAGAATATGCCTTGGCAGTATAGTAACATCTTGAAGTCTGATGATACTATTTGTATGCTACTTATCAACCTCCCCTCCCCATGCCTAGGTAACACAACCCTGTAAGGAACATAGTATACACTGGTTAAGAGAGGCCAAAATGATGTGTCAGAATAAGACAAAGTAACATCAGTTTAAAATATTGGTAAGAAATAGGAGAAAATGGTAGTATGGAAGACTGGACAGAATCCTCTCTGTTAGTCTTGTTTGAGAAAGAGGCTAAGATGTCAGAGAATAAAAAGTAATCCAGTGCTAAATATATTACAATTTAAGTATGTGCTATTGTGTCTACTCCTTTGGATAGTATTCATTCAATAAATATGAACTGAGCTAAAAGCAGTAATGAGTGAAATAGATTGAGACCCAGCACACACCTTTCTCAGGGAAATCTAACAAGTGGGAAACCACTATGTCCTATGTTTTATGATTTCATCATATTTCATTTATTCTGAAGCTGAGTTATGGAAAGATAAACACTAACAAGTCAAGAGGTTTATGCAGAAATATTGAAGTTAATTATGAAAAACTGAGTTCCTAAAATAAACAAAAATGAAATATTTTTTCTTATTCTCACAAGGAGATTGAATCAGGTTAAAGTAAATGATTTAAATGTTCTATTTTATTTAAAGGAGTATTTTTATATTTATATTAAGGCTTATTCTATTTGGAAGAAATGTGTGACCATAGGCATTCACTCTTATGTAGTAATAATCAAGAATAAGAGATTGCTCTTACCCTCAGTTTACTTAAGCTTCAACTGTATGGTTAAGGCTTAGCTTTTGTTACATAGAAATCTTACATTTTACTTTATTGCTTCAAATAAAACTCAGGAATTTGTCACTTTCTTGATTCAGTGACATGATATCTTTGCTTAGAACCCTAGGATGAGGAGGTGGCTGATTTGAGTTCCACGGTCTATTTGATCTTTCCTCACCAGCTGTGCATTCTTGATAAAGAGAAGAAAAGGAGGGGGCGGTAGAGGGAGTAGAAGAGTTGATCTATTCATATTTCATAAGATTTTCCCTGTGAGCCCTATAGTTGCTGTCAGAGCATACACTCACATGTGGTAGCCCTCACACCCCAAGGACCACAGACACAGAAGCAGGGTCAAAATATTCAGCATGACAGTTTCTTTGAAGTATGCATATTGGTGGCCCTTAGACACAAATATTTGTTCACTTTAGAACTCAACAACCTTCCAGACCATGAGTCAGATGACATATGAATTGTCGGATATTCATCATTCATGAACGCTGTCTCTGAAAATCTCAATTAGTATTTCTTACAGCTGACTGAATAGAGCTGTGAAGAAACCAGAGCCCAATGCTGAAATTTGATAATATAGTGAAACACTGCAAGTAGCATATTGCGACTTTCCTACTCTAATTTAATCAGTAGTGGGAATAACCCAGACAAGAGGATTTAATCACAATTTATAATAAAAGAAATGGAAAAAAAGTTGGAATTTGAATAATGTGATCTTTCTTTAGCATGGATACATTCCAGTGCAAGGCAGACCAAAAGCCAACTCTAGAAAACCTTTTTTTCTCACTAAGGTTTATAATGATCAAAGTTTGGATAAAAAAATAATTGATGCAGCAAAGAATTTATTTAAAATGGGCACTGATTCAAATACATGAAATAGAGGTTTATGTGGAGTTGCCATGAAGTAATTAATTGAAACAATTTAGCCACTTCTCTTATAACCAATTGCCTACCATCATGAATACTTAAAGGCTATTGCATCATATTAGTGTAATAACCTGTCTTTTTAATGAATGTTAGTCCCAACAAAACTTGATCATCTAGAACCTCATGATCAAGTGTACTCATAGATACTGTGTATTTTTAAGAACAAATTAAGCTTAAAATGTCATTGCCTAATGGTAAATGTGGTTTTAAAAGCTTGAAAAATAGTATATAAAAATGTGCTTTTTGTTTGCAGCAGTCCTTCCTGACTGGCACAGATTGTGGTCCCTTAGGGAATAGACTCTGACTTGGAGAGGTGAATGCAGATTCATTAGGGCAGGATGTCTCAGAGTCATTTGAGGGTGGGTGAAGACAAGGAGCAGGAAAGGGCAGAGTTTTATAAGTCAGGCTTTGGTGCCATCATAGAAAGGTCTTGGCCATCTGCAAGGAAACCCTGAAGCTGGGGTGGCCCTGGATAATTAAAACTAACTGGGGGAGGGAGCTGTGTCTTCATACTCCAGAAAAACTGGTCACTGGATATAGGCTGCCAGTGAAAGCCAGCGAAACTTGTGTGAGGGCTAGCTCCAGACAAAGCATTTTGGAAAAAGGACAGAAATCCTTTAACTGGCAGCTATCCCAGTAGCTAGGAGAAGAAACACTTCATGCCTGGTGGGGGATCTGGGTGGTACTACTGTACCACCCAGATCATTCACAGCATGCGCTTCTTCAAATATTGATTAAAACCCTTCTTCATATAAATGACTATTACCAGTGGAATTTGATACTTCTACAATGAATTCCTTTTCCAGGAACTTGGTAGCATAGAAAAATAATGTGTGTGTGTGTGTGTGTGTGTGTGTGTGTGTGTGTGTGTGTGTGTAAAATATATATAGAATAAAAAATATATATAAAATATATATTTCCACATATAAATATATATTTCCATGCACGTACACATACATGCACATATATAGAAAATATTTGCTATCACTCCAAGTTAGTAAATATTTCTTTTTGTATGTATGGTGCTGGGGATTGAACCCAGGGCCTTGTGCATTGAGGCAAGCACTCTACCAACTGAGCTATATCCCCAGCCAGGTTAGTAAATATTTAGTGACACATGAGAGATAAAAGTCAAGAGCAATAGATATCAGTTAATGGGAAGTATTAGAAACATTCCTTTCCATCTGTGTTATATTTATAAAAGAAATAAGATTTTAACACCGAAAGATCACTACCTGTTTGTTTAATGAATAGATGCAAGAAATGTCAATTTAGGATTAGACTTTCTCTCAAACTAGTATAGTTTACTAACCTTTCCCACCAAATTCCATGTTTTTTCTAGAATCCTGTCCTTACAGCAGACAAACTAAATGTTTGCTTTTGCTGGTAGGCCTGTTGATGGGTTGCTATTCAAAGGCACTGAATTTTAAAAGTTAAACTATTTTTATTGGTCCTACTAGAAAATCTACCCTAAATATTCCATACCTGTTGGCAGAATGGAATTTTTTGCACCAAACTTTCGCACTGCTTTGCCCTTTCCACACGTTTATTTTAAAATAATATGCTAAACTTCACACTTGATCTAAGATTAGGACAATTCTTCACATCTATATAGGTTAAGTCTATTTCTTATGAACTGAATTGATTCTGAAACAGGAAATATTTTTGTCTACAATAAAGTAGAAAAAAAAATAAACTTCTGTGACCAGGAAGATGTTATTATGAAGCACCAGATTCTGAGTAGTATGACCACTGCTGGTATGCATGTTAAAATATGTAATTTTAATTAAATATTCACCATGTTTAAGGTAGTGAACAACTGCAAAGGATTTATTTTCTTTAATTTTCACAGTAACATATTAATTAGGAGCTATATTTATTCTAATTTTTCAGAAAAACGAATTGCTAGATATCCCACAGTTACCCAGCAGAGTCCAGATTGAACTCGAGCTATTAATCCCAAAGATATCACTCCCATAGAGTACTTAAAGGATGTGAGATTACACAATTAAGGAATTTATCCTGTTGAAGTCAGGCCTGTTAAATTCAAAAGCTCACACTTATCTACTAAGCTAGGAGTTCTCACATCAATATTTGTTAAATGAGATTTAAAATGCAGATGTCATTAAAAAAAAAAAAAAAAAAAAAAGGAATGTATAGATTTCCAAATACCCACAGAACACAATCCTAGCTGAAAGGAAAGAGGGAAACAAGCAAACAAAAAAAAAACGCAACAGTGAATCCTGAATCTCACTCACTCATTATTAGTCATCTTTATCCCCTGAGATAATTTTATCACATCTTTTCTTTAAACTGTCAATAACTTTTCCCCTGTCCTCAGCTGAAAACTGTGGTTTTTTATATACTTTATAAAGAAAAGATAGTTCATAAAGATGTTCTCTCAAAAGATAACAGATTTTTATTTCCAGTGCCAGACTAGCCAGCCTACCTGCATCTGTACGTTTTTAATCTGTACTCCTTCTTAGAAATTTTAATAAGTGTCCATACAGTTTTCCATTTCCTTTCACAGACAAATATCTCAAAATGGATTGTTAACACTTGTCAATTATATTTGATTGCCTGCCTGCCACACACCCTTTCTCTTTTTAAGCTCTTCTCTGTTGAGTGTTTGTCCACTACTCCCACAAAACCTTTGTTACAAAGGTCATCAGCAACAAGTATATTCCTAACTCCTATGGTTCACTCTTTATACCAATCATCTTACTAAGCATCTCAACAGAATTTGGCATAGCTGACAAGGCCCTCCTAAAAATACAGCTTCTTGACCTTTAGGAAGCAATTCTGTTTTGCATCCTACCTCTTTGGATGTTCCTTATTAGTGACATTTCCTGATGCTTCCTCCTCCAAACAACTCTGAATGTTAGTGGCACCTGACTTGAATCTACTGCCCTTTATTCTTTGCTATCATGTGCTCTTCATAGATGATCTCATCTATTCTCATGGTTGTAAACGTGATCTGTATGTTGACAACTTTCAAAGTTATATATTCTGAAATGAATTCTTCCTGAGCTCCAAATACTTATATATGTCTGAGTTTTTGTCAGCTTTCCCCTGACAAGACAAAAGAGAAAAAAGCAGCCCCTGACATCTGGGATTTTTCCCTTTTTCTTAACATTCACAACCAGTCCATCAAGATGTGTCTTTCCAAAGGATATTTTGTCTTCTCTTTTCATCATCAAACAGCAAATAGTACTCTTTTCACCCCACAATCATCTTTGGACTGTATAATACAACATCCTCTTTACTGATCGGTCTAAAAACCTGTGCCTTCCACAGTGCATTTTCCATGAAAACCTGAATCATTTTTTAAAAATACAAACACAACACTAACATTTCACTGCTTAAATTTTTGCAATGACTTACACTTAAATGTAAGATTCTTCCATGAGGCCAGTGCACCTGTAATCCCAGAGATTGGAGGCTAAGGCAGAACAGCCTCAGCCATTTTAGTGAGGCCATAAGCAATTTACTGAGCTCCTGTCTCAAATATTTAAAAATAATTTTTAAAAATAAAACAAGAAGCTGGTGGAATAGCTCAGTGGTGAAGCACCCCAAAGTCCAATCCCCACTACAGAAAAAAAAAGAAAGAAAGAAAGAAAGAAAGAAAGAAAGAAAGAAAGAAAGAAAGAAAGAAAGAAAGAAAGAAAGAAAGGTTCTTCCATGAATATGTCTATCTCATAGAAACTTTAAGTTCCTTATTTCATCAACAGAAGCTTTATTAGTGTTCCTTGAGCACATTAAGCTCTTGACTGAAACATCCATCAGTCATTACCCAGATCCTCACATAGCAGGCTTTCTCACTGCAGTTCTTGTTCAAATTTTGCTTCTGTGAAGAGACTTGCCTTACAACTCAGTTTACAATAGTACACTTCACCCGAATTGCTTTGCATTACTTCACCATTTATCCATTTAATTTTTGTAAACAGTATTAAGAAAATATATAACTATTCTCACTAATGACTTGTCTATATAATGCTAGATTCTCAAAAGCAGAGACTGTTTCTACCTGGCTCATTACTATTCCTGATGATTATATACCAGTGCTTACAGCAATGACGGTTGCAGAAATTGGTGATCTTTTTTTTTTTTTTTTTTTTTTGAGAATGTGACAACATAAACAGATTAAATTTCTCAAAATTGGCAGAACAAAGTTTAACATTCATTTATATGTTAGACTGTTGGAGCTTGCTCAATAGTTAGAATGCCATTGTGATACCCATATTAGAGTTCTAGAACCCAGGGAAAAGGCCAGCACCAATGGCTTCTGACCATCATTAGCTCTGCATGCAGTCCATGGCCTAAGAAAGACCATTTGGTTACAAAATTTATCACTCTATATTGCAGATAGGGTAGTTATTTGCAGAGTGAAGCATATTTCCAATCATGTAAAGATAATTACACATGTGCAAACACACACAGATGGAAATAGCAGAGGTGCTTTAAACATCAAAAGAAACTTTTGTTATTGTTGTTGTTCACAAGACATGCTAAAGAAAATGAGATATATACACAGAAGTAAAAATATCTACTTTTGGAACAGATCGCTTGGGGAAGAAAGGAATACAACCTGAGAAAATTCTATTTTCTCTTTTCAAATCTCAAGTCTAAAAATTTAGCTCATTTGAATGTCTATATAGTTTTACCTTTTCTCAAATGGACATTAGAAGTGTGAATATTAAAATGCTATTTATAAATGTACTAGTTTAATAATCAAATATGTCCAATCCATATGAATAATTCCCAGCAATATTCATCCATCTTCATATAGCTTTTATACAGTGCCAGTCACTGTAAGTACAATAATTCATTTAATTCCTGCAACAACCCAATGAGATTGGTAACATCATCCCTGTCATTTTTACAAACCAAGAAACTAAAGCATTAAAATTGTATTTACTGAAAGTTGTGTTTGAAGTCAGGTACTCTGATCCTGCAGTTCATGTTTCTCACATTTATGTTATATTTTCTTTCCTAAGATAGCCCCTATTCTTTGGGATCATCTATCTCTTCCCATGATCTTCTTGTTTCTTACAGTCATTCTTCTGAAAGATGAATTCTATGAGTTTTTTCAATGTTACAGGAAGATTTGAGTCTTCTCCCAGTGCACAAACTGACCCCAGGACTGATCTTCCCTGGATAATACGACACCTGCCTGGGCCTTCAGAATTCTCAAGATTATGGAAAGGTGGGACACTGCAGGTTACATTGATCTTTCCAAACACACATTATAGTTCATTACTACAGCAAATAGTTGAGGTGCCCATGCATTAAAATAAAAATCTAAATACTCCATAATGCATTAAGTGGTTTGTATGCTAATTGTTATGGAACTGTCTATGATGGTTTATGGAAACGATTCTATTCTTATTATAAATGATGGTGAATAAGCACTAAAGATGTTTTCTCCATGTCATCATTTATTAAAACTATTTCTGGATTCAATAAATATAAGGGACTAATGGGATTGTTAAATAGTTATTTAACAAAGTAAATTGCCCTCTTTTTAACAACTATAGGGATTAGTGGTATAGCTCAGTGGTACAGTGTTTGCCTAGTATGCCAAAGGCCTGAGTTCATACCCAGCACAGCACCAAAAAAAAAAAAAAAAAAAAAAAAAAAAAAGAAAAGAGAAAAAAACTTCAGTGTTGTTATGACATTCTTCATTCTTATCGTTTTATGTTTACTTAATCCTTTACTTTTGGTTTTCACACATTTGTTCATTTTGGAGAATCTTTTATATCATATTCTTTTTCTTTATGGGGGTTGCTTTGTTTCTCAAACTAAGTGACAGTAACTTCTTGCATTCTTCTTCAGAGGTCCTGGTTTCCAGCCCATTAATCATTTTAGTTGCCATCTCTGAGTCGTACACATGTCTATCCCATCAATTTTGAAATGTGGAATTGAACTGCACACATTTTTACTCAAACTCAGACTTGTTTTCCAATAGTTGCAGTCACCCCGCTGTGAGGACATTCAAGGTTGTTTTTTTTGTTGTCATGTTTGGTTTTGGCTAAACAAAAAACATTATATATATTAAAAAATAAGATGCATAGAATACATATTTCAGTAAGATCACTTCACTTATGTACATTAAATGATTTCAGACTATCCTATTTTATACCTAATCAGCTAGTTAGTATTATACTTATTCCTTTCAAATAAATGTCATTTATAATGTAATATTCCTCCAAGCTTCGAAGTCTAAAGAAATATTAGGTGTTTTTCTAGACTTTTGTAGTCACATATAAAATAGCATTCTACAGATCATTGAAAATACTCTGATAACAAAATCAAATAAAATTAGACCAAGAACTTATCTCTAAAGGACAATATCTGATATATCCATGGATTATCATATTCATTAGTTTCAAATTCTCCAATCCTTGTATTAGTTACCTAATCATTGTTTCAAAATAGGTTTATTGCTAGTATTTTTAACAAACCAATTTAGTATAGCAATCAATAAACTTCCATAATAAAATGCAGATGTCTGAATAATTGTTATATATTTGCATTCATTTGTCCCCTCTTCACTTAATTAAAAATATGTACCTTCTTCTATGCTCATTACCAAACTGAAGATTAAAATCCAATATTACTGTATTGGTTTGAAAATTATCATAAATGAAACTCATTGTTGCATTTGAAAATCAAGTTTGTAGTATCTCTTCTAGGCTTTACTCTTTCAATATCTCCAGCAAAATATGCAGACACAAAATTACAGATGCAGCCACATACACACTATACCTTTATTAATAAAATCCTTTATAAATTCACTTCTATAATATGTGTTTGGTTGGCTTTTCAGTACAAGTTTAACAAATAATAAACCTCCTATAAGACACTAATAGTTTAAAATGTCCATGTTATATCAAGCTATAGTCCAGCCAGTTTGAGTATCAAACAAATAAATGAAAAAAACTCAGTGAAACACAAATTCATTTCACATATTTCACAAATACATTTCATTACACTTCCTCACAGATACCCTAAAATGTACCTACATAAATTTTCTCCACTCCTATGAGCATTATAAACCTTACAAATATTACTATACAGCTATTTGATAATTTGTTATCCTAGTATTTCTTTTGCTTTGAATTCATTCATAGATTTGCTTAGTATTTTACTTAGGAAATGTTACCTTTGTCACAGACCTCAAAAACTGGTGTTTCTTCTTAGAAAAATAGATAAGAAAATACAGTTATTCTGTTCATATTTTGACTTAAAACAATCTAAATGGTTAAGGAAGAATGTCACTCAAATATTAAGGAAAAATAAAAAAAAATATTAAGGAAAAGTGAAAGAATTTGAAGGAGCCTATAATCAAGGAGATAGCTAAAGATTGCGGTTAGCTGAGAGCCATAAAAGATGTTCTAGTTTCCACCTGATGTTGATACATTATTCAAAGAATCTTTGTATGCCCGTGAACACTGCGTGACGCACCTGTAAGCTCGAGCTGTAAGCACGTGTCCTTGTTAAAGCTATATGTATATAACTGGGTGAGGTTCGTTAGTGTGTGTGGGGAAGAAGAAGGTGGTGGTTGGAGTTAGAGCATTTGGAGTGATTGCTGGAGCTGGAGAGAGGAGAAGAATAAAAGACCTTTTTTCATTTTCATCCTGCCTCCGAATTTTCCTGTGGCGTTCGCTGCTCCAAGCGACTTCCGCTTCAGGCAGCGACAGGTGGCGGCCTGTACGGGGAATTCGGCGGCAAGGTAAGAAAAAAGAAAATTTAAAAAGATGGGAGCAAATATAACAAAAAGTCGGTTTATAAAAGCCATGAATGAAATTTTTGATATTGAGAACTCAGAGGATAGTGAGAAAAGTGAACAAGAAAGCATATCCTCTGACTCAGTGGAGACCAGCAAGGAGAGTAGGAATGTAAATTCAAAAGTAAGATCTGCAAAAGCCATCAGAAGCTTAATAAAATTAGCTGAGGAGTATGTACTCTCCTTAGAAACTGAAACTCAGGATACTAGTGAAAGTAATAATAGTAACAAGGAGCCAAACCATGAAAGTACAGTCTCCTCTACTGAGCCGGTTAGGAATTATGAAGCTAGTAGTGAAGAGGAATCAAAAAGCGATTCGGAGAGCACAGTCTCCAATAAAAAAGAACAAAAAGAAATTAAAAAAGAGAAAAGACCGTCAAATAGAGGAACCACTAGCGCCCTCTGCTCCTTCATGGATAGAATCCCTAACAGAAACAATAAAGAGTATGGATCAGAGTATACGTGCCCTTGAGGTAGAAATTGGCGGCCTTTCAGAGCGCTTATACGCTCTCGAACAACATAGACCGCAGGAGCACCTAGAACTGCCAGTATTTCAAAATGAACAGGGACAAAGATATCATGAGTTCCTAGACTTTAAAACAATAAAGAATTTTAAAGAGGCGGTAATGACCTATGGGCCTCAAGCTCCGTTCACATTAAGTATGATAGAGTCACTTAACACCCTAACCTTAGCCCCCTCAGATTGGAAAAGTCTATGCAGAGCGGTACTAAGTGGGGGACAATACCTAATCTGGAAAACTCAATTCCAGGAACTTTGTTCAGAAATAGCAAAGAGAAATGCTGCAGCAGGTTTCCCTCAACGCAATATAGATATGCTCACAGGGGAGGGTGAGTTCGCCGAACTACAAAATCAGCTACAATACGATCCAGGTGTGTATGCCCAGGTACACACTGCAGCTGTGAAAGCCTGGAAGACAATCTCAGGCACAGGGGATCTGCAAGGCAGCCTATCAAAAGTTATACAAGGGCCTAACGAACCTTACGCTGATTTTGTAGATAGGCTCTTAAAAACAACATCTAGAGTTTTTGGAGAAGTCGAGCAAGCTATGCCCCTAGTTTATCCAATTAGCATATGAGAACGCTAATAAATATTGCCAGGATACAATAAGGCCATGGAGAAGTAAAAAAGACTTATCAATTTATATCAGACTGTGCAAAGACATTAACGAGGCTGTTATCACAGGCAACGTAATTGCTGCAGTGATGAAAAATTCCTCCCCTCAAAATTCCCAAAGGTTTCAACCTAGAACAGGATATTCCAGACAAAATTATTATAATCAACCAAGATATGCTAAGCAATATCCCCCAAGGGTAATAAAATCAAATTCATACCGTGCTCCAGGCCGATGCCCCAGATGCAAAAAAGGTATACATTGGGCCAATCAATGCCATTCTAGATATGATATATATGGAAATGATTTATCAAGGATTTCAAAAAACGGGGCACGGGGCCCAATGCCCCGGGGCCCACAAATGTACGAGGCACTAGAGGAGGAAGGCCCTCAGATTCAAATGATTCCTCGTCACAGTCCCTCCTACCCATTAACTCCCTTATCAGAGGGACAAGAGGAAGTGCAGGATTAGATCTCTGTTCTACTGCCCGGATGGTCCTGACACCTGAAATGGGGGTTCAGCTGATTCCTACGGGAATCAGGGGACCTCTCCCTTCAGGAACTGTGGGACTAATCCTTGGGCGTAGTTCCAAAAGTTTATTAGGCTTTAATGTTATACCAGGGGTTATTGATTCAGATTATAATGGAGAGATTAAAATAATGCTAAGTACACACAGGGGCATCATCTCCGTAAATCAAGGAGACAGAATCGCACAGCTGCTCCTCATTCCCAGTCTCCATAATTCTTTTAAAAGCATGCCACAAAATAGAAATAGCAGAGCATTCGGTTCCACTGGTTCAGGACCTATGGCTTTCTGGGTCCAGGACTGTTCACGGAGGCCTATGTGCAAATTAAAAATTCAAGGTATAGAGATGGAGGGGCTGATTGATACAGGAGCTGACTCTTCCATCATAAATCTACAACAATGGCCTAAGCACTGGCCTCTACAGAAAGCCTCAACCAGTTTAAGAGGCTTGGGATACAGTAATACCCCAGCTCAAAGTGCTGTAATCTTAAATTGGCAAGACAATGAAGGCCATACAGGAACATTCAAACCCTATGTTTTAAACAGCTTGCCAGTTACCCTATGGGGAAGAGATATCTTACATCAAATGGGGTTACACCTAGCGACCAGCCTGCAGGTGTTAAGAATAAAAATCCTACTCATAATAAAAAAGGCAAAGGACATTTTTTCTAGGGGCCACTGAGAAAACAATTTTAAAAATACCATGGCTCTCTAATAAGCCAGTTTGGGTCCCTCAGTGGCCCCTATCCAAAGAAAAATTGCAAGCGGGCCCACCAATTAATTAAAGAACAATTAGAAGCAGGACACATAGAGCCTTCCACCTCTCCCTGGAATTCTCCATATTTGTAATTAAGAAAAAATCAGGAAAATGGAGACTATTACAAGATCTAAGACAAATTAACAAAACAATGCAAATTATGGGCCCTACTCAACCTGGACTTCCTAATCCTGTAGCTATTCCAAAAAACTATTACCTTATAACCCTTGATATAAAGGACTGTTTCTTTTCCATTCCCCTACATCCTCTGGATGCCCCCAGGGTTTGCTTTTTCAATTCCTTCTATTAATAATAATGGCCCTGATAAAAGATATCAATGGAAAGTATTGCCGCAGGGAATGGCAAATAGCCCTACACTGTGCCAACTATATGTGGACAGAGCTATACAGCCCATTAAAAACAAATATCAAGACCTTATGTGTCTACACTACATGGACGATGTTTTATTAGCTCACCCTAATCAACAAATCTTATTTAATATATTTAGTGAAATAACAAAAAATCTAAAAAAATATGGATTATATATAGCAGAAGAAAAAGTTCAAAGCAGATCACCTATACTATATTTAGGCTTTAAAATCATGGATACTTTTGTTAAACCCCAAAAAATTCTAATAAGTAAAGAACATTTGACCACCCTCAATGATTTCCAAAAATTACTGGGTGACATTAATTGGCTTCGCCCTACACTAAGCCTCACTACTGGACAATTAAAACCCTTATTTGACATCCTTCGTGGGAACCCTGACCCATCCTCACCTCGAACATTAACTCCTGAGGCCAGGAGAGCTCTAAAATTAGTAGAACAGGCCATTGAAAGATCCCATTGCGATAGATTTGATTTTGCACAACCACTAATATTGATTATTATTCCTTCACAATATACTCCAACAGGAGTATTTTGGCAACAGGGACCTATATTATGGATACATTTGCCTGTCTCTCCTAAAAGTACAATTGAGTCTTATACCTCCATGGTAGCTAAACTTATTCTTCAAGGACTTAAAACCTCTACTAAAATATTTGGAATTCATCCCGCTACTATTATTACTCCTTATTCATCGTCACAGGTTGAATATTTGTGCTTCAATGATAATGATTGGGCTATAGCTAGATGCTCTACTTCTGCAAATTTTGACAATCATATTCCTAAATCTCCTATACTGTCCTTTTGTATCAATCATCCTATCATATTCCCACAGGTAATAAAAAATCAACCCATTCCTAAAGCATTTAATGTATTTACAGATGGATCCTCTAACGGTACTGCTGCAGTAGTCACTCAAAATGAAAAAATGATTCATATCACTAATCAAAAATCAGCTCAATTAGTGGAACTCGAAGCTATAATAATAGCTCTGGAAAATTTTAAAGAACAGCCTATGAATATTTTTTCAGACAGCCATTATATTGTACATGCTGTCCCAAAATTGGAGCTAGCAGGTCCAATAGCACCACATACTCCAGCTTTTAAATTGTTTTCTCAAATCCAAAATCTCCTATGGCAACGAAAAGAACCTTTATTTATAGGTCACATAAGAGCTCACACTAATCTGCCTGGTCCTCTCCATGAAGGTAATCAAAAAGCTGACGCCCTCACTAAAACAATATTTATATTTACTACAGTACAACAAGCTACTTTATTTCATTCCCAGTTCCACGTTAACAGCACTACCTTAAGACAAAAATTTAAAATCACAAAAGAACAAGCTCGTAGAATTGTAAAAGAATGTCCATCTTGTGTAACACTTTTGCCCAATCCACATTATGGGGTTAACCCACGAGGTTGATGCCCAATCATTTGTGGCAGATGGATGTCACACATGAGCCAAGTTTTGGAAAATTACGATTTATTCATGTCACCATAGATACATGCTCAGGCATGATTTTTGCTTCTTTACATTCCGGAGAGAAAGTTAAAGATACTATATCTCATTGTCTGCAAGCTTTTGCTGCATTGGGCATCCCCAAAATGCTTAAAACAGATAATGGCCCTGCATATACATCCACATCCTTCAAACAATTTTGTACAAAGTTCAATATTATCCACAAAACAGGTATCGCTTATAATCCTCAGGGACAAGGAATAATTGAAAGAGCAAATCGGACACTTAAAAATATGTTACTAAAGCAAAAAGATGGAAACTGGAAAAATCCTAAGGACAGATTGGCAGTTGCCCTGTTTACCCTAAATTTCTTAACTTTAGATTCTAATGGACATTCGGCTGGAGATAGACACTGGAACCCACACAAACAACATAAACCTTTGGTTTACTGGAAGGATGTTCTCTCAGGTACATGGAAGGGTCCAGACCCAGTATTAATTTGGGGGAGAGGATCTGTTTGTGTTTTTCCAAAGCACGAATCCTCTCCAATATGGATACCATCTAGATTGATAAAGCAGGTACAAAGTCAAAGGGGATCAAGACGAAGTTATTGAGGAGTCTAGATTGAATAAACAAGTGCAAGGTCAAGAGGACCAAAATGAAGGTATGGAGTGATTCCCTTAAAAGAGTTCTCCATTAAATTTACAACTTAAATTTCATTCTTCCCGGCCGGGACAAGAAGATCTCTCTTCAGTGTATACACAATTGTAATTTTTTTTTTCTCTTTTATATATGTCTTTATGTCTGTGCATTTGTCTAAATTTCATGTTAATGTGATGTCACAAATATGTTTATATGTGCGTCTGTCTAGTGTGACGTCACAAATAATTAAGCGCTTAAAAAAAAAAAAAAAGGTAGATAGATATAGATCCAAATAACAAATAACGTTAATTCATTTAAGCTTAGAATATTCTAATTTGATAATCAATAGATAGATAAATAGATATTTATATAAGTTCAGAATATTTTAGATAATCAATTATAATGATAATCAATTTTGATTTATAGTTGTCTCCGGGACTTCTCTTCAGCTGTGAATATGTTTAATGTTATATAACCTGATATTTTGGTGTTCCGACAGAGGATCATTTATTTGTTATTGACTTCATTTGTTTAGTAGCTGATTAATTTGAATTATTTCAACAGGTATAGGATTGCTGTGTATATAGAGACTCGAGGATTCCAGCTAACAAATTATTTTTCCAAAATGCCTTTAGCTTTTCTTTATCTTTAATGCAGTAAACACCCTCAGTTTCTCTTTGATTATTTCTGAATGTGATATTTTTGCCAGCTTATGTTTGTGGGAGCTTAAGCAGCAATGTGTGTGAGCAGAGATCAACTTTTATTTTCTACTCTAATAATTCTTTTTTTAGTTTGACAGCTCACCTTTTGATCTCAGTGCTGGAATAGCACTGCCTTTCCCTTAATAATGGATGCTTGAGTTTTTAGGTAGCGGGCCCTGAAGATTTGCCGGTAGAAATGTCTAGACATAAAAAAGACGGCTGCTGCTACAACTGCAGGGACCGCGGTCGCTGCAAGCATCCCTGCTGCTCAAGCATCAACAACCTCACCAGCAGTGTGGCCTCTGCTCTGCATGCATGGGGCCTCCTGAATCTATGTGTTATAACTTATGGACATTTTGATTTTCCATTATTTTGGGACATTGCGGGACAATGCCTTGCGGGTATTTGTCTAAGAGAACTCAGTGCGTTACTTGATGAAACTAAGGGCAGCTGATTGGCTTAAAGAACTTGATACGCTATGGAAACTTGGCTCGTCAGCAGTAGGCTTGCCGCCTTAAAGCCGCAGCATCTCCTAAAAATTGGACGGCTGTTAGTCAACACACAGTCGATCCTGAAGGGCTCTATTGGATGGCTGGTTAGCCTATGACGGGTAAGATCCCCAGAGGGGGACAACCTAAGACACGGCACAGTCGCACGGGACAGTCTAATGTGGCCGGCATGTCAACCTAAGCCAGGAGTCAGGACAGCCTAGACTCCCATGACGGGTAAGAATGTCGGTTGCACATGGACGTCCTAGAACATCCCCTCTTTTAAAACTAAAAGGGGGAAATGAAGGAGCCTATATAAAAAATCTTGCTTCACGTGACTGTAAAGTTATAAGGCTTGACTTTCTTCTTTTTCTTCTTTTTTTTTTTTTTTTTTTTTTTTATTAAGTTGCATAAATCCACTCCAGTTATTTGGATGCAACTTATAATTGAGGTACACATTATTATACTATAAATCTGGTACCATATTAAATACTCAAAGGCTTTTAGCTAAAGAATATTGTTTACTGCCAACATGTGTTTACCAATCATTGTAACTTTGTGGGTATGCTTACTTAATTACAGAACTGCCTGTCTTGAGACAGAGAAATTTGCACCTTTGTAAAATTCACTCCAAGGTCAATGACAGCCCTTAGAACATTGGCTCATCTGGCTGTCATCCAAACTGTCTAGTAGCTATTGAAGTCTCACTTTCCCCTTGTCTATAAAGGTTATTATGAAGGATATTTCAGAATAGACTCCTCAAGGTTCAAAACATCAAGAAACAGTTAATCAAAGAATTGTTCTTATTTTTTGCCTAATAGCTTTAAAGTGTTAGTTACTAGAATGTTGAAATGGCTATGAATGTCAAAAGTCATTATCATAGCATATAAGTTTGTATTTGCAAGTGTAGACACTGTTAATGTCTATGTATCACAGCTAACATTGAAGGCAAAGAAAGGTCAGAATGAGTGTTATAAAAAGGTGGCTGTGAAATTAAGTCATAGCACATATATTTTATTTAACAACATTAAAAAGAAAACTCTATGGAAAAAAAGAACACTGATTTAAGTTTATCTGTTTCTAAAGAGTACCTCTTTGTAGTCACTCAAGCATTTGAATTTCTACATTTTATAACTGAAACAACCTATTTATTGAACTCATTTCTGTAACTAATTTATAAGTCAAGAGATACTTAGATGAGATATTAAAATGCCTTTATTTGAAATTTGTGTTTTGCTTATTGCCATTTAATTACACACTGTTTTTAAAGGATGACTGTTTTTAAATTCAACTAACTAATTTACTAATTTTCTTCTAGCTGCATTACATATGTTAAAGTATTAAATAGATTAGCATCGCTTTTTATCTATATGTCTTATTGTTTTTCCCTTAGTAAAGATACCATAATAATTGTTACCATCTAACTAATTTTAAAGCCTGGTAAGAACGTTAACCATATTTTTTATTGTAATATATATTTTCTACTATATTTGATTATTTGTGTTTTTTTTTTTTTTTTTTTTTTTTTTTTTTTTTTTTGGTACCAGGGATTGAACTCAGGGACACTCGACCACTGGGCCACATCCCCAGCCCTTTTTTGTATTTTATTTAGAGACAGGGTCTCACTGAGTTGCTAAGTGCCTCGCCATTGCTGAGGCTGGCTTTGAACTTGCAATCCTCCTGCCTCAGCCTCCCAAAGTGCTGGGATTACAGGTGTGCGCCACCTTACCCGGCTTATGTTTTTTCTTAATAAAATATACATATAAATGAATGTACACATGATCTGTTACTTTGTTTTGTCCATTCCTTATGTACTCCAATTTTTATAGTGAAACAAATAAAAATAATTTTCAAGTAATTAATGTTCTGTAAACATGACAAATATTAGATACTATTGAATGATTTTTTGATTTGGAAAAATCTGAAGCTCAGAGTGTTAAAAACCATTTATTTCTAATGATTTACCAATAAATATGTATATGTGTATTTTTTAAAGTACATATTTGAATGTCTGTTTTAATTATTGCTGCTATTGCAAAATGAAGCATACTTTTCTGCACCATTCTCCACTTAAGTACTCAGGCTTCAAGATCAAGCAACAATTGGAATTGATTGTAGTCAATCTCTCAAACACTTTTTGTAATGCAAAGAGATGAAGACTGTAGAAAGAACATTGAACTTTTCCAAATATATAATACAGGCTAGAGGAAGCTGACATAAGAAATGTTCAGGTACTACTCCCCACGGGATTGATAATTTGACTCTTGTCATAATATTTAAGAGCAAATGTATCATTCCTAGCACCATATCTCTTCAATTCTTTCTTTGTCTATGTGAATGTCTAGAGATGTTCTTTCACTAGATGTCCTGATGATTTCAAATTGAACTAATGTTCTTTCTTATTCATGAGTGTCAAACATTTACATCTGTTACTGATCCCAATGCCTTAGCTAAAGCAGACTGAAGCAGGTGGCAACACAGCAAGAAACTTGTAGGGACTCACTCCATAGAGCAGGACATGTGTTGAGGTAGTATCCCCAGCTGAATGAGATAACCATAGATGTTGAATTCAGTGGACAAGCTAGAGTGGCCAAGGGGAGTGGTGACTTAATCACACTATGTAAACAGTTGGTGTTCATCACATTCTGAAACAAAGGTGTTGGAATGTGAGATGTCTGCTAATGTCTGTGAGAAATATTTGTCTATTGCTTCAGCAGCATCCATCCTAACTATTTGTGTGGAATTGATTCTATCTTTAGGTTCATCAGAAGACTTTGAATGCCTTAAAATATCAGTGCAATTACTGCCATGAAAAAAAATAATTGGTTTAGAAATGGGCACAGATGCAATTAAGACAATAGAGAATGTAGGTGCCAGGACTTGTGCAGAGACTAAATAAATATAATTTATTTATATTTTCTCTCTATTCTTAGGCAATATGCTATGAGTTTATGAAGACTAGAATGTTCCTTAGCTGTAGGTGATTTGCTAACATATAGTGTGAGAGTGCTAGTGGTACCTGGCATCACCAAGTGAATTTCAGGATGAAGTCAATAGCAGAGGGAAACTACAGAAGCCAGTGATGGTGGTGGCATTGGACTTCTACCTCAAACTTGAATTTAGTCCTATCTATCAATTTTCTGTACATCCCTTTGTTTTTTTTCATTTATTTAAGTAGATTTGAATTGAGTTTTTTATACTTCTCAAAGTATCTTAGTAACACAGTCTCCCAATGGAGATTTTAAGGATTGAGGTGGAAAACCCGAGAGAAAGATATTCAGAAATATAAGCAGGCTAGTAATTATCATCAGAATTTGGCTATTGATGTTGGGATCACATTCACTGGGCTGGACAAGAAAAAGTAAAAGTGGAGTCAGGTTTAAACATACCATTGTCTCAGTTCTATGAAAAAAAAAAAACAAACAAACAAACAAACAAAAAAAACCAACAACAACAACAAAAAACAAGAAACAAGATGACATAATACTAAAAGAGGAAATCATCCTGTCTATGAATTCCTAAGTCAGAAGCTCAAGTGTTGGAACTTCAAGAATAAGGGGGGAGGGAGGGGGGGGGGAGAAAAAAAAAAAGAAAGAAAGAAAAAGTGGTTGAATGAGATGGATATCATTATCCTAAATGCATGATTGAAGACCTGAATGGTACGAATATACTTTGTATACAAACGGTTGTATGTAAAAAGATGCTATATATGTGCACTATGAATTGTAATACATACTACTATTATAAATAATAAAAAAGGAACTGAAAGTAGCCCACAATAAATAAATAAATAAATAAATAAAAATAAAAGGGAAAATACATCATTGGCATGTAGAATTTATCCCAGAAATGAAAGTATTTCTTAACATTGGAAAAAACAATCAATGTAATGAACCATATTAACAGAGTAAAATATTATAAACAGAAAAAAAAAGAATAAGTTGCATTATTAAAGTTTGGAGTAAAGCTGCATCTCAAGGAGTCCATGAGTGATCCAGAAAGAATGCTGATTATTTTACAGCACAAAAGGGTTGAAGCATTTGAATCTCAAAGCAGACCATGCAGGTCTACAATGATGATTGGGAGGATAGTTTAGGAATAAATATCATGGGATATTTATTAACAAATTTTTCTTGTTTTTATCTGAATTGGTGTGAGAATCAGTTGGTATTTAGTGAGGAAGGGAGAAAGGTCAAGAGACATAATAATCTCTTTTCCTATGGATTACGAAAGAACACCATATATAGAAGGGGTAAAGGGATAAGATAACCAGATAAGAAAGAAGACATGGAAAACAAAACTTTAGATAAGAGTTGTAGAATGTTATCTTTCTTTTTCCTGACAACTTATTAATTTTCCACAATAGAACCTTTACTTATTACTCTACCTTGACCATAAAAATGTCTCAAGAAACACAGATTAAATAATGCATTTTTTAAAATTTCCTCTCAAAAAAACGGCAATGTAAAGATTTTAGATTATTTTGTCACTATGTCTGAATTTTTTTATAGTTAGGTCATATAATCTCTTCTTTTTTTTTTTTTTTTTTTTTTGGCACTGGGGATTGAACTCAGAGGCACTTGACCACTGGGCCACATCCCCAGCCCTTTTTTGTATTTTATTAGAAGCAGGGTCTCACTGAGTTACTAAGTGCCTTGCCATTGCTGAGGCTGGCTTTGAACTCGCGATCCTCCTGCCTCAGCCTCCCAAATAATCTCTTCGTCATCAATGAAATTACTATTTATCCAGCTCCTACTGTGATAACTTCTAAAAGATTTGAGGATTTATATCCTCAAAATATGTTTGCTAAATACTTAATAGAAGGCAGTGCTTTTTTTTTTTTGTTTTGTTTTGTTTTGTTGTTTAAACATCAATGCTGTTGTTGCTAATGCATCTTCTCTACACATAACTTGCCTAACTGACAAAGACCTTTGGGGAGAAATTTGTGCAAAACAGGGACTGGGTTGATGGAGGGAAGGAGTGACTTCCTCTGGAGAGTGTGGCATGTAACAGGCCTTTAGGAGTATCTAAGCAAGGTAGGTATTAAGGGAATATAAACATGAAGTTTGGCCCAGAGAAAAAATAACTTGCTTAAGGTGATATAGTACCTTACCAACAGACCAGAGTTAAAAAAATTGCCCCTCAGAATCCTAGTTTGTTACTTGGGAAACATTCTTCAGTATTTCAAAGAACTTGTGAAGTAAGTTTTATGAGTTTTAACTGATAAATAGAAATGAGCTCTACCATAAATTCCTCTGTCAATTTAGCATTCCAAGAGCAAAACTAAATGGTCAAGTTGCTTTTAGGCAAAAATATCAAATAACTGGTAAACTGACAACAAATTAATGAGCACCTGCCATTAAGTCTAAAAATAACTCTTAAACTTCACTTTGGAGAAAACTATAAATATTCTCACTTTAATATTGCTATCAACCACTTATCATAGAATGAAACTAGATGACATTTTCTTCTAAAGCTTTGCATTTTTAAAATAAACACTGCTACAATAAATATATTTTAAAAGCTATATGCCATGTCTAGTGTGACATAAATTTTCTAGATTATAATTCAGATACTTGAAGTTGCTCATGAGTTTATTCAACCACATGTTTATTCACAGCATACCACAGACTACATTATCAGGCAACATAGAGTGAAATATGCCCAAGTTGATGACAATTTTAGAAAGATATACAAGGACAGCACAGATATTTTGGAGCGAAGAAAAATTATTGCAAGTTGCTTCCTAATCACTATATCTACAATGGTTAAAAGGTAGCTAGGTGCATATTTATGGTCTTCCATTCTTCTCTGTTTATGTAATAAGGACTACTGAGAAAATTGGATGTTTTGGAGCACTTTGTTCATGAGTCAAATTGTGAAGGCAAGGCGAGGAGATAAAATGATTTGCAATCAAATTCTATTATTTCATAAGTTTGCCTACTAATCATGTTTCCTTCCTTCCTTCCTTCTTATTGTCATCACTTCTTTTCACTTAATTTTTTTCTTAGTAGCATTAAAAGTTGATTCAAAGTATTTTTTTAAATATTTAAATTCATTATGGACTTCCAAGCCTAATATGTCTAGACTCAAATAAAACTGAGGAGAGACCTCTCCATCCTCACACCAAACTATTGCTCTCATTTAAATTGGTATACATTGAAACAGATGAGGAAATCACTTAGAGGCCAAACTCTCAGAACAGACAGGTAAATACATATCAATAACACAATGAACCAAAATTCAAAACTGGTCATCTAATATTAATACTTTCAAAGACTTCACCAAAACTGTCAAGATATTTTTTTTCTCCAAGGTAAAAGTAAACAATTCACACTGAATAGTGTAAACACAGACTTATGTGTGTGTGTGTGTGTGTGTGTGTGTGTGTACACACATGCATAACAAGCCAAGGCAAAGAAAAGCAAATGGAGAGCCCAAGTTGTGGCTCAGTGGTAGAGCGCTTGCCTAGCACATGTGAGGCACTGGGTTTGATCATCAGCACCACATAAAAATAAATAAAATAAAGATATTGTGTCCATATACAACTAGAAAAAATAATTTAAAGAAAATAGAAAATTGTCCATTAGACACTGAGTAGCATTCATAAGTTATGATTAATTAAGTAAATTAAACAATTACTGTTTGAATATTCTCATGAACATAATTTTTAAAAGATATTACTTGAAATCATAAATCAGAAGTATCACTTGTCTTGTCATTACAGATCTTAGAGCTATTTACTAAGAGCAATGATCATATAACTTAACACAATCTGTACTGTCAGTCTGGGGCATGGTCACTACTAGCTTCCATTCTTGCTGCTTCTGTTTTATTATTCTCTTTTAAGTATAGGTTTACTGAGGTTCTCACTGAGGTACTTCAGAGAAAGGCATAAGAGGACTGAATGCTTGAACCTGGTAACTTACAGTATAAATTACTATTAGTCCTCAAAATTGCTCAGTAATATTAAGTTTCTGCCCCCATTTGGTATTAAACATTGTACCCAAACAGAATGTCAGGCATCTTAGGGTTTCACAGTCTGCAAGAGATAAATAACAATTTAAGGAATATATAGCAGAACACGATGAGTTGGCAAAAATTTGCTCTGTGCTCAAGAGAAGTGTTAATGGAACTGGTGTATTTCTTTGGGCCTCAGATAATAAGTTTTCAAGGTGGGGAAAATGACTAAAGGATGAAACATTAGGAAGTCACAAGGTATTTTCTAGGCAGTGAGCAGAATAGGTGAGTCAAAAAAGATACAATGGGCAAGAAGTAGAGAAAAGATTAAAACAAATTGGGACAATATTTGTGAGTGATCTGTAAAAATAATACTCATCAAATCTGTGAAGAATTTAAGAGCATTTGTTATCTCCTGCTTATCTTCTTTTCTCCTTCAATTTTCTCATGCAGATCAATATGCATTTGAAAAACTTACTTACCATCATATTTTCCTTTGACATCATGTCAAATATCATATTATTGGGTTGGGGGACAAAAAAAAAAAAAAAAAAAAAAAAAAAAAAAACAAGAATAAGGTAATGCAAACAGGAGGAACATAAGTGAATAACAAGTTGAGTAGAGAACAAAAGACATCATATCAAGTGGTCAAATAAACTTTAGCAGATTAAATTCTTGTATTTTACTACAACAACTATATTTAATGTCAAAATACAAATTTTATTTATAAACATGCCTTCCATATTCAATTTTGCTGACAATTTCACTTTGAAAAAGGCTTAAACACAGGATGAAACAAAGTACACCAGCAGAATAGCAGATGGGAAACTGGAGCCATTACATCAACCAGGCACAATTCTCAAAAGGGAAACTGAAAATTTGTGAAAATTACAGGATACTGTTTGCACAACTTGGACACAATTTTGTTGTGTTTTATGTCTATTAAGGAGTTTGTAGATTCAGTCAAGTAATACTCAGTGTTTTTGGTATTGAGCTCTAATATACTATGCCCTAAATGTTTTAGATAAAATAAGGTCAAAACAATAAAAATAAACATAAATAAGTATATGCATCAAAGAATTGTTTCTTACCCTGATACACTTATATAGCATTGAGTGCTGTCTCTAAACTTAATAGAATTGACTTTCTAGTTATCATTATACAAAGTAAAGAGATTATAAATCCATGTGATTGCTCATACATATAATTACCAAAAAATATGATGTCCTGGAGTAATAATTAAGAATCATCCTTTTGATCTGCTAGATCAGCAAATGTGTAGATGACTAGTTTATGGTAAAATAATGTCAGAGATAAAAGTCAGCAGGGTAAAAAATAAACTAAGGTCTCAATATACATAGCCCTTTGTGGCAGTTTGGATCTTAATTCTTCTTTTATTTCTATTTTGCTTCTACTAGAGAGAAGTTCCAGATGCATGTGTTAATATTACATATAAAATTTTGTACAAAAAAGGAAAAAGACTTTGATGAGGATAAGGTTTCCTCAGGTAGATGAGTATTTAAAGCCAATTCCAGAAAAATAAATTACCTTCTTTCTGTGTGTGGTAGTGGTTTAGTCCAGAAGTCATGGATTATTCATAGCTGAGCCAAGTCCTCAAAGCAAAGAACTCACACTTTCTGTTATACAGAGTTATATAGGACAAAAATGTGGATCTTGAACTAAAGAATCAAAGTATTATCCTCCTCAGAAACTTCTGCAAGAATTAATGAAATATACATAAATATTAAGAGAATTTATCAAGGGAGAAAGAGAAATTCCTGAAAATGTAATTCAGGATCATGGAAGAAAAAGAGGTGGTGTGGGCAGGAGGGGCAGAGATGGGCAGAAAAGATGGGGCAAGAAGGGAGCAGATAGGGAGGAGATAAAACCAAAAAGTTAAATATAGTTCAGATAAATCAGTATTATATAGAGTATAATATTTTAATGGGTTTCACCAAGGTAGGTAAATATAATTTTTAAAAATTATAGATGTGTTAATTTAGAAGCAGGAAGAAAATTTGAAAGAATTTAAAAATTCTATCTTATAAAAATTATATTAACATTTTGCTGATATTAAGGAAGAAATGCCCTATAAATAAATACTGGCGACCTTTTAAAATTTTTGAAAGCTGCTTAGGTAATTTTCCTGTGTTATGTCTGATAAAAATTCTTTATTTTTTTTAAAACTGACATTTTTAATTATATCCATATATATTACAAAAACACTTTACAGAGACACCAATGAAGTATTATTATCTGTACAAACAAATGTAATACTATTTTCAAGCTAGAATTTATATTGACTGTTTCTTGTAAAATAGTGTTTTCTCATCTAGTGATATGAAACTATCATAAAAATATAAGGGTTAGTAATAGATAAAAATGGCAGAAAAAATAAGTTATTGAAGAGAGCAATTCTGAAATGTGTCTACCTATGCTTATAATAATTAAATAAAACAAGCCAAGCAATTCAAAACACTAAAACATCTGTTCTAGGAGGGAAAGAGTTCAAATGTTTTTATTTTATAAGGATTTGAATGGAAAGATAAATTTCCATTGCAGGATGTGCTTGAAAGGCTGCAATGGGACAAGATGAGCAGCTGAGTGAAGACCTGGAGGCAAGACAGTGTGTGAAGTCTCCTGGGAGAGGCAAAGTGACTGTGGGGAAATGTAATCAAAACATCAATCTGGGATAATAGATTAGGGAAGACTGAAGCAGGCTTCAGTTATGTGCTGAATGTAAGCTTTCATTTGGATGACACGGAGGATACACCAATATGTTTTAGTATGGAAATTATATGACAGTATGGAATTATATGACCAATGGTGGGTCTCAAAGCTGGACCTACAATCATCGGACCTTAAGCCATTGTAACAGTTTAAGGAGAACTAGATTTAAGGCAATGGTAGTTAGAATGGACTAATATTACTCTACTGATAACTAAATTCCAGATGATGTTTGAAATGTGACTGAGGGTATGTTCTGCTCTTTATGAATATTAGTTCATTTAATTATCACAACCATCTATGAGATATGTATAATCACTTTATTTATTTATTTAGGTACCAGGGTTTGAACCCAAGGGCACTTAACCACTGGGCCACATCCTCAGCATCTGTTGTTTTTGTTTTTAATTTTGGGACAGGGACTCACTAAATCACTGAAGTTGGCTTTGAAATTGCCACCCTCCTACCTCAGCCTCCCAAGCTGTTGGGATTACAGGAATGTGCCACCACTCCCAACCACTTTTGGAAATTGAGGTGCAGAATATTTGTTGAGCTTGTTAAGGTTCCCATACCCAAAGAAATGAAGTTAGAATTGAATTTAGGTTTATTGGTTCAGAATCTTCACTGTTAACTCCTATACAGGATTGCAAATATGTTGATCACACAGGAGAAGAATTATACATACATGATAAAAAATGATTTGGTATCATAATGCATGGTGAAGTTTAGTGGTAAATAAAGATAAATGTGAGATTAATTATGAAACATCAAACTGAGATTGGAAACCCAAGAGAAAGAACTGGTTTCCAGTGGAAGATAGGAAAATGAATTAGGTTCTATATAGTTTGAATTGTAAACAATTACCTAAGAGGCATGCTTTCTCTGTGTTTTGAAGGGGTGGATTTTGAAATTCAGAAATTAAGCAGTGATATGACAACACAGGAATTTAAATATTAACAGGAGTTACTACTAAGAAATGCCAAGACCATGAGAAAGCCAGAATCATTGGTGGTAGGGGGATGTGAATGAAGAAATGGAAGAGAATCACACAAAGTTTCATACAGAAACAGAAAGTAACATAAAAGTTGAACTCTTGTGAAAAATGCATAAAGATGTAAGTGTATTATTGACAGATTTCTATTTTTTCCTTTTTAGTTCTTGTGATACACAGTTAAATTTCCTTTCCCCAAATGACACAAAATTGACCCGTATCCTTTCAATCAACCTCTTTCTATTTGTTTGTTCTTACTGGTTATCTGTTCTTTGTCTTCAAATGGGCATGGATTAAAACATGACCCAAAGCAGACAAAAGGAAAGAAAAATCCAAAAGGAAGGACTCATCACAATGTGACCCTGCTACCCACTCCTCAGTATATATCCAAAGGAGTTAAAATAAGCATACTAAAGTGATGCAGCCACATCAATGTTTATAGTAGCTCAATTCATAATGGCTGAGCTATGGAACCAACCTAGGTGCCCTTCTACATTTGAATGGATAAAATCAATGTGGTATATATACATAATGGACTATTACTCAGCCATAAAGAAGAATAACTTTGTCATTTGCCAGTAAATGGATGAATCTGGAGACTATCATGCTAAGTGAAGTAAGCCAGTCCCCCAAAGCTAGAGGTCGAATGATTTTGCTGATATGTAAAAGCTAACCCACAATAAGGGGTGGGAGGAGAATAGAAATTCAGTAAATTAGACAAAGGGGAAAGAAGGTGTGTGTTTTTATATATTATATATATATATATATATAAATACACCCTAGTGAATCCCACCATTGTGTACATCCAAAGACTGGGGACATAAATAGAATAAGATATATTCTATGCTTGTATAATTATATCACAATGAATTCTTCTGTCATGTGCAACCAAATAGAACCAGTAAACAAAGGTAAAAATGCAATAGAAAATGTTTAAAGACCTCTGATTTGATATTTTATTCTATAGTAAAATAGTATATTAGGATATTAATATGCTTCTCTAATAAGATTATGGATTCTCTTTTAGGTCAGAAAAAAATTCTGGAAGATAATTTTATGTTTAATTGGACTGAAAAATCTTGTATTAAAAGTATCATTTTCAACATAATATTCAGTTTTGAATATTTATAAATATAGTATCAATGAAAAAGCACAAGTGATGAAACAATGTTAATGAGAAAAAGTGCTACAAATCTTTCTTTTTTGATTATCTTCAAATAATACATTTATTTTAAATTCTTTATTCCTCCTTGTCCTAGAGTGAGATTAAAAGAAAACATGGTAAACTGAAAAAATTCACCAATTTTCTTTGAATATAAAAGTTGACATATCACCAAAACCCTTCATTGAATCACAGTATGGTTTGGTTTGAGAAATAAACATCAGTATGTTTTTTTTAGATCCACTTCCAAACATATGTGTTCCAATGGTCAAAGTTCCCAGAGACAATCAAGTAAAAAACAATAACAACAACAAAAAAGAAATATTAAAATTAGAAGATCTGCACAATGTCCCATATAAATTAATAATTCTAGCAATAAAACCCTCATATTTTTATCTAAACATGTTTAAAGTTATAACAGCAGGCGATGTCTAATTTGAACCAATTGTGTAAAATTTCAGTTGATCAAAGGCTAAATATGGGAAGTTTTAAAGCCTGATAAAATTTAAGAAAACCTTAGAATATTTAAATTGGTTAATTAAGTTAAAATATACACACTATGAAAAAGAAGTAAGCTAATATTTACACTGCCCTGGGTAATGATCCAAGGTTAGCATGTTCTAAAGCATCTTGAGAAGGATTGGTGGAAGAGGAAAACTATTTTGAAATGTGCCATAAATATTAATATTATGATATTAAATGTAAATTACTTGATATTAGATGCAAATAGCCTGGAGAGAAATAATTAGGTAGGAGTATCTGATAAGGGCCTTATGGCCTATAAATTTCTGTGTCTCTTTTCTTCTTCCAAATAACTGTTTTTTGACAATAGTTGACTTTGAATTATTAAAGAATATCAGGATGTTAATTTAGTAACCTACATTTTTATAAACTAAATAATTCTGCCAAAATAAACTACATATAAGTTTAAAAACATTAACGAATGTTCTAATATTTTTTTCCAAAATGAAAAAAAGCAAAAAACCATTGTTGAACTAAATATATTTTCATATTAAACAAACATTCCTTACCTAGCTAACATATAATGGATATTATACAAATGGAAGGACTGTGAGCACCAGGAATTAAAATTGACAGAGGAAATAGCTTAGGTTTGTATAATTTCTGAATAGCTGAAATTTTTAAGAGTACTAATACCAAAGTTTTTTTCCCCCCATTGGTGTCAAAAAAAAAAAAAAAAAAAAAAACTCATCCAATGCTATCTTCATAGTAAAACTGAAGCAAAGGGATAAACATATAGATTAGAAAAGGAAGAAATAAGCAGTAAACTCACAAAGAAATTAATAGTAAACTCATAGATGTAGTTGGTATTTTGGAGACAATGTAAGGAAACTTTCTGTTTCAGCACTATACAGATTTCAATAGCATATAGCATTGTTTTGAGAATAAGATAATAAGAACACTTGAAATACAATAAAATGAACACAAATATTAAATTATCTAATATTTGCATAAGTAGAAACACTGAAAACACTCTATATTGCTTATGACCTAATGAATAGATACCAATTATTTCACTGGCTACAATTAAATATGGCACAGAAGAAGACTGGAAATAGGAGATGATATAAACCATACAACTCCTGTTAGACATAGCTTAGTCATGGCAAAAGAAATACTCCGAAAGTAGAATGGAATGTAAACCTAAGACTAAACGAGGTCAAAAACTCATGCTTAAAGCAATTATTAGTTGTTATTCACTCAGTAGAGATACACGGTGTTCTTAATAATGTACTTTGGGTTTTTTTTTTTTTAAGATCTGGGTTTAATAATCATCACTCCCAGTTCTTTTAAAATATTTGGAATGGTGGCTATTTATCCCTGACAAAAATCATAGGCATCCAATCATAAGATACATTTTTCTTGTGATGGCACTAATGTACTACTAGCTGTTCACCTCAATATGTTTGCTTATATTTAAGAAGTAGATCAAGTTTAACAAAGTTTAGTATGTTAATATTGAAGCCCTTTTAAAATGAGCATTTGGATGGTGAAGATATTTTTTGTTTGTTTTACTATAAGGTTTTATAGTGCAAACTATACATGTTAATATGCTACTGGACCCTCATTTCTCATGATTTATGAGCTAGATATCTTAAACAATTGCTTCCTACCTATAAAAATGACTAAGTCTTTGTTTAATAAATGTTAAACCACTAAAAAAATGTTTTCAGTAAAACCTGTGAGTATCTGATTATCTCAACCAAATATATTTCCTATCTATCTGGAATGTTCTTCCTGTTCACCACCCATACCCCTGCCACCATCTGTCTGTCTGAACATACTGTGGTTTACCAAAGCTGATGTTCTTAAGTATACTCCTTGATAATTTTTCACCTTCTATAAAATTTGCCATATATAACTCGTGAAGATTCTATGGGAGTTGCAGCAATAATTCAATGTTTGTTGTTTTAGCACCAAATTTTGAAATAATTAGAATCTATAAACCGGGCAAAACTTCTGGATAATGATAACTTAATACGTGATTACATTTCCCAGAAATTGTGGTGCAGGTTGGAGAGAAGAGTAAATATTACTTCTAAAATAATAAAGCCTTAAGTATGTGTCTGTAGAAAGTGAAATATATGTTGTTGTATTTGGAAATCCATAGGTTAAAATAACAAGTGGATGACAATTTATGAGAATTTATCCTTTTGACAATTGATGGGACACAACTCAATACTCTTTACTCTTCTGTTTTTGAACTGCATGGTTTTCCTGCTGCTGCAGTCCTATAAACAATTCTACAATCCTAGTAGCCTAAAATAACACAAATTCATTACAATATAGTTTTACAGGACAGAAGTACAAATTAGTTTATGGGACTAAAATCAAAGTGTCTTCAGGGCTGCATTTCTTCTATTCTAGGATTGAATTAGTTTCTTGCCTAGGATTCTTGAATTCCTTAACTCAGCCCCCTTCCACCTCCAAAACAACAATCCCTTCATCATGGACTCTGCTTCCAATGTCTGCCCTCCTTCCATGATTTTGTGTCTTTTACCTCTTTTTAACTTAACAGGAGTACTGTCATTACACTGGGACCCACAGATAATCTGGAATAATCTCCTTATTTTAATATTCTTAATTTAATTACATCTGCTAAATCCTTCTGCCATATAATGTTCCAGAGATTAGGAATTAAATTTATTTGGTGGCCTTAATCGGCCTATCACACAGATTCCTTCAGTTATTTGTGATTGGTCCCAAGATAGGACTTTTTCTTTACAGAATATTTCTTTTCAAAACTTTTAAATTTATATATACTGTTATGTTTTCATGGGATTTGAAGAGCCCAATAGATATGGCTTCACTGATTGATTATTAATTGAGAAAAAAACTATCACCAAGGGAACTAAACGATAAACACTGGTATGGATTAAGAGATAGTTCATAATATAAAAAGAAAGAAAGCCAATAAGTTTTCTACAATTATTGTTTTCCAAGAAATTATCATATACTTGATAAGAAAAAAAGAGTTCACAACCACCTGAGTAGTACTTCATCAGCTGGAGCAATAAAAATTTTAAGTTTGCTTGTATAGTTAACTACATGAAATCCCCAACTATATTTTTAAATATGTGTGTAAAGAGATTATAATATTTTATCCTCTTTTATAAGATAATGCATATATTCTTACCCAGTTTGTGAAAAACAGACATTTTATATATTCTAAAAATAGATATGAGATTAATATTAAATGGGAAAATATTGATGTGGATTATTAATTATATGTTAAAGTGTTCAACATTATCATTCTAAACAATAATCATCAGTGTATGACAATTCATGGTTAAAACAAATATATTATGAAAGATAAAGGGAACTATCTAGAATGTCTAGATTAAATGATAATATTTTCTTCCTCTTTTTTAATAATCATTTTGTTACTCATTTTTTATTCCAATTTTCATGACTGTCAAAATTTCTCATTCAAGAATTTCATCACATAAAGAGTAAAATAAAACATGAATCTATCTTTTAAAATATTACTCTGGACCAATCTTCCCCTGAGCGGGCCGCTGACATAGGGTGCAGACCTGACTCGCAGACTTTCTGGACGTGATCCAATGCAGTTGGCTTAAACTGGAAAGGGAAAAGAGAAGGGGGGCTTCCAGGGCCCGTTTTGTTTTGTTTGAGACTTGGGGTTCGACGTTTTTTTTTTGCTGTTGTTGTTGGTCGGTCTGCTTGTGTTATTGGCTTTTGTTAGATTGTTTATTGATTGTTTATTGTTCTTTCTCTTTTTTTTTTTGGCTTTGTTCTGTTCTGCTTTTTTTTGCATTGATTGTCAGAGTGTTTGATTGTTTGCTTCTGCTCCTTTTCTCGTTCCTTCTTTTCTTCCTTCTCACTTTGGCATCTCTTCTTTCTCCTTCATCTTTCATATTTGCACCCTGCCAGTGCATACTAGACAGAGACAAAAACAAGCTGTACGCAGAATTTGGGATTTCTAGAACAGCGCAATTGAACTGGATAGAAAAGAGGTGCTATATATAGTTTACTCTCCATTTTCTTGATTCTCTATCTCCTCTCTCTTACACCAATTTCTACTCTTTTATCATTTTTTTTCTTCTTTTCCATCTTACTTTATATATAAATTGGTCTCTTCACCTAAGTGTCTACTCCATTCTCTATCTTCTCTCTTCTACTGATACCAAACCACTTCAGTAAACCACGTCAATAGAACTCTCCTCTCATACTTTCCAAGAAAGAACAATTCAAGACGCTTCCTTCTTTTTAAACATAATACCTCTGTATCCAATACTTGAAGCTATAAAACCCATCAGAAGCATACAGAGTAAACTGGAAATAATATCTCGGTTAACAAAATCTGTACATTGTGATCAAAATTGAATTTTCTGAATAGAAAGTGTTAGGTTTTAAAGTGTAAAGGAATTATAAGGGGAGCTGATAGCTTCGTACTACAGGAACAACATAAGGAATTAAGGTAAAATCGAAACAGTCAAGGTCCCACAGAGCAAGAAGAAAAGACACACAAGCAGCATGAAAAAACAAGGGAAGAAAGTGACACAATCAAATCAAGATTCATCATCAGTAGATTTCATGGCAAACACAGTTGGTCAAATGCCAGAGATGGAATTTAGAAATTTACATATGCCAAATGTTTAGGGAACTTAAGAATGAACTCAAAAATGAGATGAGGGAGCAAGTACAGGAGGCAAAAGATCATTTTGACAAAGAACTCCAAAAACAAATACAGGAAGTAAAAGATTACTTCAATAGGGAAATAGAGGCTCTAAAGAGAAACCAAATAGAAATTCCAGAAATGAAAGAAACAATAAACCAAAATAAAAGTTCAATTGAAACCATCTCCAACAGAGTAGACCACTTGGAGGAAAGAACCTCAGACAATGAAGACAAAATATTTGTCCTAGAGAAGAATTTAGATCGTACAGCAAAACTCGTTGGAGATCAAGAACATAACATCCAAGAATTATGGGACAGCATAAAAAGACCAAACTTAAGAGTGATTGGCGTAGAGGAAGGGGCAGAGTTTCAAGCCAAAGGAATGAGTAATCTATTTAACGAAATAATTACAGAAAATTTTCCAAACTTGAGGAATGAATGGGAAAACCAAGTTCAAGAGGCATACCGAACACCAAACAAACAAAATCTCAACAGATCCACACCAAGACACATTATAATGAAAATGCCTAATATACTGAGCAAGGAGAGAATACTAAAAGCCACAAGAGAAAGGAAGCAGATCACATATAGGGGGAAACCAATCAGACTATGTTCAGATTTTTCAAACCAGACCTTAAAAGCAAGAAGATCCTGGAATAGCATATTTCAAGCTCTGAAAGAAAAGGGATGTCAACCAAGAATCTTATATCCAGCAAAATTGAGCTTTAGATTCGAAGATGAAATAAAAACCTTCCATGACAAGCAAAAGTTAAAAGATTTCACATCTCGAAAGCCAGCACTTCTGAACATCCTGGGCAACATTTTTCATGAAGAAGAAGAGAAAGATGATAATGAAAATGAACAAAGGGAGATATTAAACTAAAGGAAATACCAACCAGAAGAGAAACCTAATCAAGCTAAAGACCATAATTTAAATAAAAAATGGATGGGAATAAAAATCATATCTCAATAATAACCCTGAATGTTAATGGCCTAAACTCTCCAATCAAAAGACACAGATTATCAGAATGGATTAAAAGAAATGACCCAACAATTTGCTGTCTCCAAGAAACACACCTCATAGAAAAAGACATCAAGAGACTGAAAGTGAAAGGCTGGGAAAAGTCTTATCACTCACATGGCCGGCGGAAGCAAGCAGGGGTTTCCATTCTCGTATCAAATAAGGTAGACTTCAAACCAAAACTAATCAAGAGGGACAAAGATGGATATTTCTTATTACTTAAGGGAACCATTCATCAACAGGATATAACAATCATAAATCTATATGCCCCAAATAATGGAGCACCTACATTCATCAAACAAACGCTTCTCAAGTTCAAGAGTAAATAGACCACAACACAGTTATTCTAGGGGACTTCAACACACCTCTCTCAACAATGGATAGATCATCCAAACAAAGGCTAAACAAAGAAACTTTAAGCCTCATTAAAACAATTAATAATTTAGATCTAACGGACATATATAGAATATTTCATCCCTCAGTAAACGAATACACTTTTTTCTCAGCAGCACATGGTTCCTTCTCCAAAATAGACCATATATTATGTCACAAGGCAACTCTCAGCAAATATAAAAAAATAGAGATACTACCCTGCATGCTATCGGACCATAAAGGGATGAAATTGGAAATCAACGACAAAACAAGGAATAAGAAAAACTACTCCATCAACTGGAAGCTAAACAACATGTTACTGAATGAACAAGGGGTTGAAGAAGACATCAAAGAGGAGATCAAAAAATTCTTAGAGGTAAATGAGAACACAGATACTTCATATAGAAATCTCTGGGACACTATGAAGGCAGTAGTAAGAGGAAAATTCATTGCACTGAGTTCATTCCTTAAGAGGAAAAAAACCCAACAAATAAATGACTTAACAACACACCTCAAAGCATTAGAAAAAGAAGAACAGACCAACACCAAGAGCAGTAGAAGACAGGAAATAATTAAAATCAGAGCAGAAATTAATGAAATTGAGACTAAGGAAACCATTCAAAGAATTGACAAGACTAAAAGTTGGTTCTTTGAAAAAATAAACAAAATTGACAGACCTTAGCGATGCTAACGAAAAGAAGAAGAGAAAAAACTCAAATTACTAACATTCGTGATGAAAAAGGGAATATCACAACAAACACCTCAGATATACAGAATATAATTAGAAATTACTTTGAAAACCTGTACTCTAATAAAATAGAAAATACTGAATGCATTGACAGATTTCTAGAGTCATATGATTTGCCTAAACTGAATGTGGAGGCTATACACAATTTAAACAGATCAATTACAAGCAAAGAAATAGAAGAAGTCATCAAAAAGCTACCAACAAGGAAAAGTCCAGGACCTGATGGGTTTACAGCCGAGTTCTATAAGACTTTCAAAGAAGAACTAATTCCAATGCTCTTCAAACTATTCCAAGAAATAGAAAAAGAGGGAGCTCTTCCAGACTCTTTCTATGAGGCCAATATCACATTAATTCCAAAGCCAGGCAAAGACACATCCAAAAAAGAAAACTTCAGGCCCATATCTTTAATGAACATAGATGCAAAAATCCTCAACAAAATCCTGGCAAATCGGATACAAAAACATATCAAAAAGATAGTGCACCATGATCAAGTGGGGTTTATCCCAGGGATGCAAGGCTGGTTCAACATTCGGAAATCAATAAACATAATACACCACATCAATAGACTTAAAGACAAAAATCATATGATCATCTCAATTGACGCAGAAAAAGCATTTGACAAAATACAACACCCCTTTATGTTCAAAACACTGGAAAAACTAGGAATATCAGGAACATATCTCAACATTATAAAAGCTATATATGCAAGGCCCCGAGCTAACATTATCTTAAATGGTGAAAAATTGAAAGCATTCCCTCTAAAAACTGGAACAAGACAGGGATGCCCCCTTTCACCACTGCTATTTAACATAGTACTGGAAACTCTGGCCAGAGCAATTAGACAGACGAAAGAAATTAAAGGGATCCAGATAGGAAAAGAAGAGCTCAAATTAGCACTATTTGCTGATGACATGATAATCTTCCTAGAAGACCCAAAAAACTCTACCAGAAAACTTTTACAACTAGTAAATGAATTTGGCAAAGTTGCAGGATACAAAATCAACACACATAAGTCAAAGGCATTTTTGTACATCAGCAAAAAAGACTCTGAAAGGGAAATGATGAAAACTACCCCCATTTACAATAGCATCAAAAAAAATAAAATACCTGGGAATCAACCTAACGAAAGAGGTGAAAGACCTGTATAACGAAAATTATAGAACACTAAAGAAAGAAATTATAGATGAACTCAGAAGATGGAAAGACCTACCTTGCTCTTGGATAGGTAGAATTAATATTGTCAAAATGTCCATACTACCAAAAGCACTATACAGATTTAATGCAATTCCAATCAAAATCCCAATGTCATTCTTCAAAGAAATAGAAATAGCAGTCATGAAATTCATCTGGAAAAATAAGAGACCCAGAATAGCCAAAGCAATCCTGAGCAAGAAAAGTGATGCAGGGGGCATCACCATACCGGACCTTAAATTATACTATAGAGCAATAGTAACAAAAACAGCATGGTATTGGCACCAAAACAGACTGGTGGACCAATGGTACAGAATTGAGGACACAGAAACTAATACATATAATTTCAGCTATCTTATATTAGACAAAGGTGCCAAAAATGTACAGTGGAGAAAGGATAGCCTCTTCAACAAATGGTGCTGGGAAAACTGGAAATCCATATGCACCAAATTGAAATTAAATCCTTATCTCTCACCATGCACAAAACTCAATTCAAAATGGATCAAGGACCTAGGAATTAGAACAGAGACAATACGCCTAATAGAAGAAAAAGTAAGCTCCAATTTCCAACATGTCGGATTAGGCCACAAGTTCCTTAATAAGAATCCTGTAGCGCAAGAATTACTACCAAGAATTAATGAATGGGATAGATTTAAACTAAAAAGCTTCTTCTCAGCAAAAGAAACAATCAGTGAGGTGAATAGAGAGCCAACTAATTGGGAACAAATATTTAGTACATGCACATCAGACAGAGCACTGATCTCTAGAATATATAAAGAACTCAAAAAACTTTACACCAAAAAAACAAATAACCCCAATCAATAAATGGGCTAAGGAATTGAGAAGACACCTCTCAGAAGAAGATACACGATTAATTAACAAATACATGAAAAAATGTTCAACATCGCTGGCAATTAGAGAAATGCAAATCAAAACTACTCTAAGATTTCACTTCACTCCAGTCAGAATGGCAGCTATCAAGAACACAAGCAACAATAAATGTTGGAGAGGATGTGGGGAAAAAGGCACACTCATACATTGCTGGTGGGAATGCAAAATGGTGCAACCATTATGGAAAGCAGTATGGAGATTTCTTGGAAAACTGGGAATGGAGCCACCCTATGACCCAGCCATCCCACTCCTGGGTCTATTCCCAAAGGACTTAAAAACAGCATATTACAGTGACACAGCTATCTCAATGTTTATAGCTGCGCAATTCACAATAGCTAGGTTGTGGAACCAACCTAGATGTCCCTCAGTAGATGAGTGGATTAAGAAAATGTGGTATATACGCACAATGGAATTTTACTCAGCAATAAAAGAAAATAAATTAATGGCATTTGCAGGTAAATGGATGAAGTTGGAAGACATAATGCTAAGTGAAGTTAGTCAGTCTCAAAAATCCAAGTACCAAATGTTCTCTCTTATATAAGGAGGCTAGTCCATAGTATTGTTGGATGGGAGGGTACATACGAGGACTAGAAGAACACTAGAATGGTCAAAGGGAAGGGAGAGTAAGGGAGGGAGCAAGGGGGGAGGGAGAGGGAGAAAAGGAAAAAGAAAAGAAAAGGTGTTTGAATGAGATGGATATCATTTTCCTAAATGCATGATTGAAGACCTGAATTGTACGAATATACTCTGTATGCAAGCAATTGTATGTAAAAAAAATGCTAAATAAAAAAAAAATGTTAAAAAAAAAAAAAAATGTTTAGAAGAATTGACCAGCAATGCCCTCTAGCTCCAATATTATCTTTCTTACTATTTTTTAAAATAAGAAATTAAATTTATTTAATAAACTTATTTTATACTTTAAAAAAAAAAAAAAAAAAAAAAAAAAATATTACCTGAATTAAGAAAGTTAAGTACTTTAAATTCATTTAACTTATTTTTACATATAAAATTAACATAATTTAGAATTTCTAATACTTTGAACTTCTAAAGGTTCATGAGATTTTCTAGCAGTGAATTACAATGAAATAATTTCTTTCATGGTTCTTTGAAAAGAAAAATCAAAAACAATACTGCAACAAAGTTGGCTCAGGAGTACAAGCTGTCATTATAACTTGAGGCTTATCTTTGGGTCTGGTTTTTAGGCAATTTTATTTTTCCTCACCTAATTGGAAGTAAGAACAATCTGGAGAACTTTCTCTTCTGCTCTGGAATCTTTGGTCTTCTAAATAAATGAATGCATGAATGAATGAATGAATGAATTTGTTTGTGAGGGAGGAAAACACTTTGTTTGGCTGCAGGAAAATGGCTGTAATCCAGTCAACTTTCAAATTTTAGCATTCTTAAACTTGATAGAGTATACACATGAACTCACATCATTTTTAAAGGCACAGGCTCTAGGACCTAACACTTCATTTGGTTCAGTCATAGCAATATAATTTGCAATACCTTGAAGGGATGGTTGCTTTTAAATTTTGTTTGATCTCTTAGAAAGTGTTGAGGGATCAAGGAGAACAGATGCCAAATAGATTCTGGCTGAGTCCCTGCAGCTCTGCCAATGAGCTATTTAGTTTACACTAATTTCAATGAATCCTTAACCTGAAAAAAAGCCAATCTTCCTAAAAATGGATATCTGTTTTTGCAATTCCATATTTCTCCCTTTAGTTCTCTCCTCTGACAAACTGTCCCAACTCATCCCCATTCCCAACACCAACTAGGTCTGACATAAAGATAAGTCATTGAATTGAGAGCCCCCTCTGGGGATCAGCTTGCTTGGTGGAAGTTCTATGAAAGTTATTTCTAGCCAATGCCCATCTAAGGGTGAAAGAAAGAACTTTTTAACAATACTTGATTAGTTACAGGTTAGAATCATAAAGTCACATGGCATCAAGAATATGTGGAATGGATGGTTTATGGGGCTTTCCCTTTGAATAAAAATCAGAAACCATAAATGAATGTGCTGTGAGATAGTGGCAATGTCTTTCCTTTCTCCTTATATTTATCAGACACATCACCTATCTGATTGAAATGCACAAATATACAGAGAGACAGAGTGGTCCAGAAAGAAAACGGAGGAGAGAGGGAGCAAGAGGGAGATTTCCTGACTTAAAAGCAAAGCTTTCATTTTGTTTGAGGGTGTCTGTCCCTGTTTCAAAAACCAATCCCAATACCATGGATTGCAACTGATCCCCCAAATCCCATGTTTTGTGTTACAACTTGGTTCCTGATATCCATCAGTCACTGTTCTAAGCTTTACGGCTACAAAATTGGAGGGGAAGTATACAATACCAACACAAAAACCCACAATATTTTTAAAAAGTAAAGGCTTTATGTTTAGAAAACTTAAATTTTTGTGGGAAGACAAACAAGCTAACAGGTAAAAGCTGCTGGGTATTCCCTCTTTTCTGCCCAATAAAAGGAATATTACTATGACCATGTTAATTCTAAGAGGGGGTAATGCCTGAGCATCCATTTTAAAACTTTGCTAAATATCTGAAGCAATCATGTTTAAGTATCTGACAAAGTTTGAGATAAACACATAGCAAATTATAGTCCCTTACCACTAGAATGAAATGAAGCCTAAGCATCTGTAGATAAATACACAGTGGTCCCTGCCTCAATTATCATATTTTTTGCCTGGTCATGAAACTCTTTGCTTTCCTGACAATATGTTATTTCCTTGGGAGCACATCATATATATCATTCTAGCATATATTATCTCCATACATAATATGCATTCAATAAAAGACTGATAGAGAAGTTAATGAATAAATGTATTCTACATGTTACTGAGTCAGTAATCACAAAATTTAAAGTCGGTTTTAATATGAAATTAAACTTCATATTCTTTAAAATTAAGAATATATACAAATATACACATAGTGATAAAACACTAAAAATGATTTATAGTTACATTTTCTAGGGCCATTTTCAATATTTCTCCAACTGAAATTGTTTGAAATCTCAAGTTAACTAGCTGGAGTATTAATTACAATACACTCAACATTGCTGATTCTATATGTTTCACTGTGAATTATTAGATCTGGATCCTTCCAAAGAGCATTGTTAATTTCTCCCATACTCCCTACTTTTTACAATTTTTCCCTAACTTATTAAAGGAAACAAGACTACTCCAAGAAGTTCTATAACAGTGCTTTTTAAAAAACTTATAAATAATAAAATACAATTCCACTACTACCCTGTTTTTGTGCTCCCAAATATTCCTTCAAATTATTGAAATTTTGATGATCAAATAATCTAGTTGAAAATAATTATTAATTTCTGTATAAAATTTTCTCTGAAAAGGAATATTATAGTGGGTATAAAAGCCTTTGTCTAAACTCTCCTGTTTATTCACATACTTTTACAAGAGAACAAATGTGTATAAGAAAACAGTTCTTTTAAAGTTACCCCCTTTAATGATACAATACTAATAAATTTGGTTTTCTAAACTTACCCTCTTTCTTCAACAGTTAAAGAAAATCAAGTAGTCTCCTACCTAGGCTAACACCAAAAATCAGTATAGCAAATTACAAAAACAATTTAAAGATGAGTGTATGTTCACATTTTATAGAAGACACACATTCAAATAAGTGTTCTATCCACCTTTTTTCTCAGTAGACTTATACACTTCTTCAGTATATACTATATTAATGAATTTTCCTAGGTTGCAAAAGTTCATAGTAGTCAGAAAGATACACTAGTTATTAACAACAACTACTTATTTACAACAAACCTAAGAGTAGATTTTCCAAAAGTTGTTGATTTTGCTTATGAAGGTTGTAGGGTGGGGGTGGAGAACTCATAAGAGTATCTCTATTCAAAAGAAAAGTTGAAGTGCATTATTTATTCTCTCAATTCCATAATGATGAGGAGGTTCCAAACATTTCAAGCCAGATTAAGTGTAAACGAAACAGTATATTCTCTTTTTTATTTGGGATTGATTCTGAGTAAAGCTAGGACATCCAATTGGGAATCTTGTGAAATCATCAACTAGTACATAAATTACAATCCCTAAAGTTGGAGATTAGTATTTTATTTATTTGCATGCCACATCTCCTCCAATTTTCATTGCATTCAATGATTTAAATGTCATGATTCTTTCTATTTTTGCATAATATATTAGTATTCAAATCCACCTTTTTACTCAGAACAATTTTTGGTAGATAGATGTGTTAAGCTTCTGAATAATTTACTATCTGCTGCAAAGATTCGAAATAACGGCTTTGTGCTCTGATTTAACAGATTGTTTATTCACTTGCACCAGCCAAAACCAAGGCTCATCTCTATTGGTACCTCAATATTACACAAACATTAATAATGAACCAGGGAACATTTCCTTCTCTTCTGCTAAAAGACCCCATGTTATCACTACTTTGAATTTCTTTCATGGCAATTACTAAATATCCTGCCAACCCCTTTCCTCACTCAGCAGACTGAGTACAAATGGCTTTAAATCTGTTTAAAAGTAAATTATTTATTTAAGTTTGAGAACTTATTGTAAGTAAATAAACAAAATTGCAACAAATTAAGCTGATTTTAGCTCCATTCAATTCTCATAATTTCTATATTCCTACTTTGAGTTGAATATGAATCCAATGAAGTGCCAATTCTGGTAAGGAAAAAAAATCACAGCAACTTGATGTTACTGATAGTGGCAGGGTAGGTGTGTCAACATAGCTCTTCTTGTGGAGAGAAAAATTAAGCTTCCTTTGGAAATAGCTGAGATCACAAATGCTGTGACATTTTTATAATCAATAGACAAAATGGTGTCACAGAATGCAAGCAATGTTGAGGAGAATATTATCACAGGTGCTGGTAAAAAAAAAAAAACAGAAAAATAAAAAGAAAGAAAAATATTTAATACAAAATAAAAACATGGAGTTCTCTGTAATTTTATTTTTTATAGTTTCCCCCTCTCAAAGTATTCAAGGATAATTTAGCAAAAATAGTAGAGCTCACAAATATCCTTTTATGCTTATCTTAGTGTGGCATACGTGGTAACCCACATTATCATTCCTCATTAAATTTCCACGTTTCAATGTTAGAAGCTTTAAAGAGAATGGGTTATCTCTGCTTGCTTTGTTTTCTTATTTCTTAGTTATTGTTTTAAGATCTAAATACATTGGACAAACAACATAACAGAGGACAATGTTATTAAAATTCTTTATAAAAATATACGTGTATATATGTGTATATGTATTATATACACATATATAATTATACACACATATATATTTACTATTTTGTTTAAAGTTTTGCTATGCTTGATAGAGTCTGACAAATGCAATATGCTCAGACTGCATTTGAAAAATGAATGAAGGGTGAGTGATTATTTTGGCTTCTTACTTTAGAATGCAAACTCGCTTGGTTTGTGTGTGTGTATAGATATATATTTAATACATATATATATAAAGTATATATGTATGTATATGTATATGCATATATACACATATATGTATGCATAATATACATATATGTGTATATATGCATATACATATACATACCTATATACTTTTTACATATATATAAAGTAAATATATATATATATATATATATATATATATACTGAAGCACATCAAGTAGTCCAAGAAATATTTCAGAAACAAATGAAACATGTGTCTTTTCCCAATGAAGTGGGAAATATTATTTTTATGAAATATTATTTAAGCTATCCAATCAGCACTCGAATATCAATCAAAATCACCTGAGTAAAGGTAAATCTCAACAGATAATGCTCCAAAGAGAAATGTTTCAGATTTTCTGTGGTCACTATAGTTATATTGGACACATACTATACTTAGCACTTTGCTGAGTATTCTGGTGACACAAGTTTACTGCATAGCCTACATCTTACCCAAGAAACAGAAGCCATGTATCCAAACACATGGAAAAGGCAACATTTTTTGTTTTATTTTTGTTTCTCTGGGAGTCAAGGACAGCACAGTGCAATATGTTAGAAGGACAGATCACGCAGAAAAGTAGTCTGAGATATTTTGAATTTTGACAAAACTAGATGGTGAATAGTATAGGCAAGGCAGAGTATTATAGTACACAGCCCGTAGGAGAGCCCCCAATCATCCTTCCCTGTTGTATTTAACCTCTGTATTATCCGAATATTTATACCTCAGTATAATCCCTTTCTCTTAAGTGTGGGTTGGACTGACTCACTTCTGAAAACACATAGAGCAGAAAAGATGGAATTTTACCTGAAGATCTGATTACAAAATGACTATGGCTTTGTCAGAGTATACTCTTTCACTATTCTCACGTGATTTATATTCCTTAGTCAGAGGGAAGTCAGCTGCCTGCATCTAAGCAGACTGTGCAATATGGAGGCCCAAGTGATGAGAGACTTGTGGTTTTTTTAACAATCACTTGAGAGAGCTTAGAAGTGGAAACCTAACACCCCCACGTCAGCCAAGCCTTCACATGGTACCATTTGAATGCAAGTTCCTGGAAGGCCTTGAGACATATGCACCCAATTTTCCTTCAGGGTTCCTGATCCAGAAAAGTTGTGATATATATTTTTTTAAAAATGCTATTTTAAGCTAAATTTGACGTTGTTGGCAACAGATGCATATCTCAGATGTCATGTATTAGGCAGGAGTGTGGGATGTTATGAGGTTCAATCTCATCATACACTCAATAAAAATTATTCAGTGGCTCTCATTACTGTAAATGTCTTTCTCAGTTTTCCATCAAAGACTTGTATGATTTATCCCAATTTGTCTTCTCATCTCATTATTCCATTACCTTTACACATCTTTTAATAACTGATCAAACTAGAGCAATTTAAAATCCTTGAACATGCTCTCCACTTTCCTGCTTCTGTGTTTTTGTTCATCCATTGCCCTTTCCCTCTTCAACAAACTAAACTGAATCTTTAAAAACTTAATATGCAAAATAATATTGCTATGTCTTGATATGGAATATCTCCCCCACCCCCAAAGCTCATGCTAGAAAGCACGATCTCCAGTTCAGCACGTTTCAGAGACGGGGCTGTTAGGAAATGACTTTTGGCTTTGACCTCATCGGTGTAGTAATCTATTCATTGGATTAATCATTGATAATGAACTATTTGGTGGTACTTGTAGGTAGTTGGGCTTGGCTGGAAAAAGTAGTTCACTGGGAGAATGGCCTTGGCCTATATCTGCTCCCTGGCTCTTCTCTCTCACTTTTTCAACTTCCTGGCTACCACCAACTGAGCAGCTTTCCTCGTCCACAACCTTCCGCCATGATGTTATGCCTCACCTCAGGCCCAGAGAAATGGAGTTGGCCAAACTTGGATTGAAACTCTGAAACAGTAAGTTCCAAATAACGTTTTCCTCCTATAAGTTGTCTTGTCAGATAGTTTGGTCACAGTAATGGAGAATCTGACTGACTCTAATGAGTATTGGAAAAGAGACTTGGAATCATATAGATCTGGTCCTATATAAATCAGTGAATTCCAACATATATTTGCCTATAAAGAGTGGGTAACTAATAAATAATCATAAAATGCTTTGTAAAGTAAGTATGGAAATGAAGTAGGAACTATTAGTACAAAGTAGCTCTTTTTGTAAAGGATGGTTTCCATTTCCTTCTCCATCAATCACCTGTCCCCAGTTCTAAATGCAATCCACATTGTTTTTCATCCTTTTTCATGTGGCCACTTGCATAAATAAACATCAAAAATATGTCATTAATGTATCACTGTTGTAACATATACCACACAAAAGTCTATGTGCACACATCCCTAGATATATGTGTGATATATCACATGCATACCTGAGTAGATATTGAGTTTCTTCAGGGCACAGACAGCGTTTTATATTATTCCCATCTCTGCCAATATTGCTCCCTACATGAAGTGGTATAAACTAATTGTTATGGTGATTTGTTAAATCAAATTGAATAATAGGGATTACTGATTAGATAAATATGAGATTGCATTTTCAAGGGCCTTAAATTAAAGACTAATAATTTGAATCTAAGGCAACAGAAGATAGGGACTCATTTTAGATTCTTATCCTGGCAAGTGACTTGGAGAAGTAGTATTTTACACAGATTAACACAGTAAAGGATGCAAGAATGCTAGGAGGATAGCTAAACCAAATGATATGAGTAAACCAGAATGGAGAAAATGCTCATAGTATATACCAATTGCCTGTGGACTGAAATTCAATTGACTTACACTGAGTTAGTGTTAACTCATATAAAGTTGTAGCCTTTCTTCTTCTGAAGTGTTTTTTTGGCATATTTGTTTTGTTTTTGTTTTGTGTGTCTAACAAGAAGTAATTTAGCACAACTTAATATTAAGATTTATAAAGCTAGTGAAGAACCCACAGTTAATAATTCTATAAATTGAAATTATTTTTTTTTTGTATTTTTGTTTGGAAGGGTTATGACTGTACATTCAGTAATGTATGATAAATACTAGTGACTAAATGTCTACATATACAGATATATATGGATTGAGTTCAGTTAGAAACTTAGCTAATAATTTGATATTATTATTTGGTAATAACTGAACATGTTATCAATATTTGGAGACTACTTTTTTAGAAGAACGGAAATCCTTACTTACCAAAACAATGATAATTTATTCTACTTTTCCTGCAGTGAGTCAAAAGAATTCTCAAGTTTAAGTTATGATCAACATTTTCCCTGAAGGATCTCTGGGGAATCAAACCAACTTGCTACTTCATAGTCTGACTCTGAAGAATCAATACTCAGTGATCCTAGAATGAGGTTCCAAATTATTTCGCCGGAGCCAAACCCATTTTATGGTAGGCAGAATTGATTTTAAACCTGAGTCTTTTTTAGCTTAACCAATATGGATTAACTGCTTTAGTAACTTTGTCAAAAGACAGGCCACCTGTCTCAAACTACTTGTTGTCACAAATTGCTTTGTGAGTACTAAAAATTAATTTTGTTCAAATGCCTCCATCATTTTTTTTCACTTTAGCTTCAATATAACAAAATATTTCAGTAGCATAAGTTGCAAATTTTTATTACTACACTCTGAATATATAAACACAACAAAAGTTAAAAATTATGGAATTTTTCATTTCTTTTCTACCAATTAAGAAAACACTATTTTGAGACATAAAGAAAACCAATAATTGAAAGAAAAGTTTTACTCCTCATAATTCTTAAAATCAGATTGCTTTCCTGAACTCTTAAGGTAGGAAAATGACTTTCATACCTTACTAAAATATGACTCAACAGTTAATTAATATTTTAAAAATATACCATAAATACTCATTCTCTGTTGCTGGTAATATTAAACTGAGGACAGATTACACATTGGACAAGGAGAGAAATGGATTTTACATTCTAATTTGCCTGATACATTGCAAGGGAAGTTAAGAGTTGATTACAAAGACAGAACCATTTGAAATTGCTGATATTTCACTATTTTTGGGAATACAAATAAGAATTTTAAGTGTGTTATATTTCATTGGCTGAAGTAAATTTTTTATCCTATAGCTTTCTCCCAAATTTTCTTACCCATTTACTTATCACTTAAATAGCCAAAATCTAATAAAAATAGGTTATATATATAATTTCTTACTTTTGTGAGCAATGCCTTTTCAGAATAATTGATATTTGTCCTGTAATATTTTCTTCCTTCTTTCATTTTATAAGTATTTTATCAAGATTTACTATGTGCTATGTACTGTTGGTGTCTAACATATTGAAAACAAACACAGATAGCATTCCATCTTTTTCAGTCATATATTCTATTGGAATAAGTGTATCCCATGTTCATCCAAAAGACATATTAACTGTTGCCTGAACTCTGTCCTTTCCCAATTTCCTATTTTTACTTGAACCATTCCTTGTACTTGCAATAAAAGTCTCCTCTTATTCTAACACTAATCATTTTTATAGGAAAAAATCAAGTACTTTGCTTCTAATGATACATTCTTTGATCTTCTAGTTAGAAATGATTGAAATTATTCTAGAAAAGGGAGAACAAGGAAAGAAGTGACTTATATTTACTGAATATATGCTATGTGCCAGGAATTGTACTAGATGAAGTACTTATATAAGTTGATTTCATCTTTATCACAATATTATTCCTATTTGTTTATCAAAGGTAACTTGTCTATGAGTAAATAGTGAGATTAAAGCTGGTATTCAGACTCCAATCTGTTTACACCATGCCTATCTTAACATCAGGTAAAATATGTAACTATGTTCAGATGATTAAATTCTTGTCCATTTATTTATGGAATGTGCTAAAATATGTATTTAATAAAGGAATAAATGGGTTATTACAGGAGAAACCAAATTTTTATTTGTACTTAAGAAAATGAATTCACTGTTCTCTTTAATCACTGTCAAAGAAATATTTCTAAAATGGAATTTTGATCAAATCTATGCCCTGACACAGTTCTTTATAACTAGTATGACTTCGGGAATACATTCTAGGAAGTCAAGGATGACTTTCAGAATTCTGATTTGAAAATGTGAGCTATGATGTTTCTATTCACTATCATGGAATCCCAGAAAGAGGAAGAGAATATGGGAGCACATCCATAAGCTCATATTTGGACTGTTGAGCTTGAACAATCTGTGAGGCAATCAGGCATGTCCAACAGAGAAATAGATTTGGGTGCATGATGCTTAGTAAAGAGCACCAGGCTATAAAAACAATTTAAGGTTTGTTAGCAAATGAATATCCTATTCACTTTTTTGCTTTAAGAAGGCCAAGGGAAGAAGTTCAGTAAATTAAACAAAAGGGAATGAAGAGAAGAGAGGAGCGATGGAAATAGGAAAAACAGTAGAATGAATCTGACATAACTTTCCTATGTACATATATGAATACACCACAATGAATCTCCACATCATGTATAACCACAAGACTGGGATCCCAATTAGAATAAGATATACTCCATGATTGCATAAATATGTCAAAATATACTCTATTGTCATATATATTTAAAAATAACAAATAAAAAAAAACAATAAAATGCCTTAATTGATCTATCAATTCATCTGGATGTGTGTGAGGTTGAGATACAACTTCCTTTCTCCCAATAATTAACTATATATCTTAGTATGTATAAATGAATCTTCTTTTTTCCATTTATTTAAAATAAAATATCAGCATTCAGTTAACTCTAACACTTATTTATGTATGCTTTAGCATGAGCCTGCTGTGTATAGCTTCTTAAAATGACATGGTGCTGTAAATAACAAGTACTGATCCTAGCCACATCATTAAAGATATTCCTTTGAGTTATTCCTTTGGTAGTTTTTCAAGTGGCTAAATTTCACAAATGCTGCCATCATTCATCACACATATTTCTCTGTTTTGCATACAAAAGTATAGTAACAGACATTTAAATAACTCAGTTCAATGGACCCATATTGAGGCTACAGTACTTTTCATCATATCCATACATTTTTAGTCATATCATAAAAGTATAGTAATGCTAAAAATGATTTATTCTTTCTAAGACTCCTAGAGATTTCCACTTTGTGTTCTCATTCACAAATTACTATGGTATTTTTACTAATCCACTTCTCTTCATTTTTCCATTTTGCTAAGGATTAATAACAAGACCTACAGACTATAGATCTACTCCTCTCTTTTGAAAATCAGTATTTTTTATTTCTATTAATTTGTTGGCAAGAAGAACACAGGACACTCAAGTGTCAAATATTATAGTAATCTGTAAGGTTCCTTCTGATCCTGAAATGTGTTACTTCTGTAACATTACATAGAATATATATCAATATATTCTAGGCCTCCATGATGTTATAGAAGTATCTATAAAATTACAAAATGCTGCTTTAGTTTTCATGCCTGCACACAGTTTTTACTGTGTGTGGAAGATAATAACTTTGGGAGAGGAAACTCAGGGCTATTTAATTTCTACCACATTTCCCTTTTCCTCTCTTATATTTACATTCCAACTGTATTCATATTTACTATATTTCTTAGGGTTTTTTTTTGTAAACAGTAGAATGAATCTGACATAATTTTCCTATGTACATATATGAATACACCACAATGAATCTCCATATCATGTATAACCAAAGTAAAGTAAATAAAGTAAAAGACAAGTTGCACAGCTTTATTGTCTCTCAACAGTGACTGAGGTAGTAATCTAACTTTGCTTTTCTAAAACATCCATAGTATAAACCAACTTATTTTGTACTCAATATGTTTCTCCTCCTTCTCTTCCCATGTTTTAGTCTTTCTCTCCTTTATTACAATTCATTCTTCATTTTGTGCTTTCTCCTCATTTTTATAGTTCTTCTATAAAATTTAAGCCCATCAGAAATCTTTCTCTCTATTAGGCTCTGTTATTTTATAATATGTCTGTTTGCTTTTTTCTCATTAAGATATCTGTGAAGCTGTAATAAATATTTCATTTTTCAGAACTTTCAGCACTTGAACACACCTTTCTCGTGAACTTGCTTTTGTTCAGGAGATTTTCTTAAAATCTGGAGAAGTTTTAGACTATACAAAGCATCCATTACCTTCAGTTTATGGCACCTAAAATAATATGATCAGAGTCTCCCCAGCTTCTTGTCACCTCCGCTTTGCCAACTCATGCTTCCTTGCCAACTCATGTACAAAATAAGATCCAAAATAGCAGCCATATTTAACCTTCTGAAAAGTAAAGCTCTCAGTTAGACAAAAAATATCTGACATTTTGCTTTTAACTAATTGTGCTTTCAAGCAGATAGTTTATATATACAGTTACATCCAACTTGCTCCTTTGGTAATTTAGAATTATTTGCTGCTGTTCTCCTTAGTCCTGTTATTATAATGGAAATAAATAATAAGGATCTTAGACTCTTCAACCCATTTTTCCCCAACTCAGTCTTCTAACTTCTTCTTCTCAATAAGCATTAGTTATTGTTTCAGTCCACCTCTGACTACTCTGGATCATTCCTAGCTAACACATACAGAATCAAGCAAACCTACGGAGACAAATTGAAACTTAAAGCCTTGTTCTTCAAATTCTATTATTTAGAAAGTATTTTTTCTGGAATCAGGAACTAAATTCTGGAAAGCTAACTTTTATATGGCACTTACTGCTTTATTTTTTCTAAGCACATGTTTATTAGTTTACATACTTTTCACACCACTCTTTGATTTCAGTATATTTACTATCTCCAATTTACAAATAAAGGAATTTGAATATATCGATAAATTATCCATTTATCTATTGAAGGACATCTAGGTTGGTGCCACAATTTAACTATTGTGAATTGTGTTGACCACTGGTACAGAATAGAGGACACAGAGACAAACCCACATAAATACAGTTATATCATACTAAACAAAGGCACCAAAAACATACATTGGAGAAAAGATAGCTTCTTCAACAAATGGTGCTGGGAGAACTGGAAATCCATATGCAGCAATATGAAAATAAACCCCTATCTCTCAGCATGAATAAAACTCAACTCAAAGTGGATCAAGGACCTAGGAATTAGACCAGAGACCTGAGTCTAATAGAAGATAAACTAGTCCCAAATCTTCATCACATTAGATTAAGCCCTGACTTCCTTAACAAGACTCCTAAAGCACAAGAAATAAAATCAAGAATTAATAAATGGGATGGACTCAAACTAAAAAGCTTCTTCTCAGCAAAAGCAACAATCAATGAAGTGCACAGAGAGCCTACATTTTGGGAGCAAATTTTTGCCACATGCACTTCAGATAGAGCACTAATCTCCAGGATATATAAAGAACTCAAAAAACTTAACACCAAAAAAATACAAAGTACCCAACCAATAAATGGGCTAAGGAGCTGAACAGACACTTTTCAGAAGAAGATATACATTTGATCAACAAATATTTGAAAAAAAAATGTTAAACATCTCTAGTAATTAGAGAAATGCAAATCAAAACTACTCTAAGATTTCATCTCATGCCAGTCAGAATGGCAGTTATCAATAATACAGACAACAATAAATGTTGGTGAGGATGTGGGAGAAAGGCACATTCATTCATTGCTGGGACTACAAATTGGTGTAACCAATTTGGAAAGCAGTATGGAGATTCCTTAGAAAACTTGGAATGGAATAACTATTTGATCCAGCCATCCCTCTCCTTGGTCTACACCCAAAGGACTTAAAATCAGCATACTATAGTAACACAGTCACATCAATGTTTATAGAAGCTCAATTCACCATACCTAAACTGTGGAAGCAACCTAGATGCCATAGATGAATAGATAAAGAAACTGTGGTATATAAAAACAATGGAATATTACTTATCAATAAAAGAGAATAAAATTATGGCATTTGCAGGTAAATGGATGGAGTTGGATAATATCATGCTAAGTGAAATAAGCCAATCCCACAAAACCAAAGGCCGAATGTTCTCTCTGATAAGTGGATGCTGATCCATAATTGGGGGGGGGGGCATGGGAAAATACCCTAGGTACATGTATGACTGCACATATGGTACAACTCGTGTACAGCCATAGAAATGCAAAGTTGTGCTGCAATTGTTACAATGAATCCAAATGCATTCTGTAGTCATATATACCTAATTAAAATAAATTTTAAAAAAGAAATTGAAGCATGTAAGGATAACTAACTTTTTCAAGGTCATAGAGTTGATGATGGTGGAATACCTCCCACATTTGTGCTTTTGATCATTACAATACACTGCTATAATCAAAGCAATATCTACATAGAAATAGTACAGTAGGGAGCTGAGATTGTGGCTCAGTGGCACTGTGCTTGCCTCATAAATGTGAGGCACTGAGTTTTATCCTCAGTATCACATAAAAATAAATAAACAAAATAAAGATAGTGTGTCCATGTATAACTAAAAATTAAAAAAAAGAAATAGTACAGTAGACATGGAATTTTACATTTGTTTAAATCCATGCAGTGGAGACTTATCTATCTTGTCTCCTTTTGCTTTTGCATTTAATGGGCACAGATTCTGATTGTGGAGTCTGATAACAACCTTTTTATATTTTTTTTTCTTTTAATAGCATTTTAAAATGTCAGTAATTCCTAGAATGAAAGTGAACCCCACCTGGTAGGTCAGCAAAATGTCAATCTAGGATTATTCAGGATCTGCAGAGTTTTAAGAATTAGGTTTCTACCTATCACAGAGAGTGGGAAACAGAGGGTAGGGAAAGAGAAGGTGGTGAATGAAGAAGAGATTTGTAGTTGGAGATACTTTATTTTAGATCAGGCTGCTGTAAACATATAGTCTGTATAATTATATTAGATTGCCATCGGAATAAACTGCCTTTCTGGATATCATTTGGGGACATCTTTTTAAGGCTTTGTAACCCTACTTAAAAAAGAATGTCTTAATAGCATTAAGTAACTTTTGGATATTGAGTTAATTTTAATTGTTGATCCTTCTATACACCTAATTTTTTTTTTTGCTTTATCATTGAAATGGAGTAAGTTTAGTTTGAAATTAAGAATACATATGACTTATAGTAGGAAGAAAAAGTGTTCTTATGGATATTTAATACAGAAAACAATTTGTCTTGGACACTTACAATTATTACTTTAATAGCTATTTTGAAAATGCTCATTTAATAGTGTTTACAAACAAGAAGAAATAAGTAGTCTACCTTCATATAAAATTCAGAACACAAGCCTATGTTGATTTTAAGGGACTAGTCCTAAATTAAACAAGCAATCTGCAGAAGCACTTGGACCTTCTCCCATATTTCTTACATTTGAAACACCATGGAAAGTGGCCACATCCTCACTACTCTTCATTATATGAACAATTTTATTATAATAGACTGTAATTTTACAAGAAACAGCAATTCTGAAAGGCTAATGTTTCTTTTTAAAATACAGAAGTAGCTACTGAATGCCTCAAAGTACAGATTGATTGGATATTAAAGACAGGAATGGTGATTTTAAGTTTTATGTAAAGAGACCTACTTCTGTCAAGTTTCTAAGCTTTACTCATAAGATAGATCTTTAAGTGAAAGCATTTTCCTTCTTCATTATTCATGTTCAAATTGTGATATATCATGATCATGCAACTCTCTTACGAGAACCATGCAGTTACCAGTTTGTCACATGCAAAAATTTTAGCCATTCATTCCCAACATTTCAAAATATGGCTTTGCAAGTTACACAAAATGATTTATTGCAAATTTTCTTTAAGAATACTTCAAATCGATACTATACTAATACAATATTTAAAATTCTAATTTAATCAATAGCCATATATTAACCTGATTGAATAAAAGCCAGGTTCTAAAAAAAATGATTACATTTTCATGTCCACTAAACTCTGTTTTCTTTCTAATTCCTAAAAACTGGAAGGTACCTTATGGACAAGTAGTAAAGTACTGTCCTCTATTTAGAGTTATGGCATTGCTTGTATATATACTAGGGAACCACCCTCAAAAATAATACATGCACAGAGTTAGGAGTTGACTTATTATTGAAAAGTCTTTATACTGTGGCAATAAAATAATTTTATTATTTCAATCACTTTTAATTGTCAGTTTAGTAATTCACAAACTATTATACTTTGAAAACATGAGAAAGTTTTATACTCTTTTCTATTCTTAAATTTTAATTACTACAAATTCAACCCAGAACCAATCATCATCAGTAGATCACTGTGTTTGAAGTGGGAAAGGGTGTCAGATTTGGGAATTTAGGACCTGGCTCCTGAGTAATTTTATTGTGTGTCTTTAAGCAAATCATTGTGTTTTTATGATTTTAGCAGCCACTATATCCCTATTATGTTATGATTCCAAAGTAGTAGTCACTAGGGCTGGGGTTGTGGCTCAGCGGCAGAGCGCTCGCCTCGCACGTGTGCGGCCTGGGTTCGATCCTCAGCACCACGTAAACATAAATGCATTGCATTGTGTACAACTAAAGTAAATAAAAAAATATTAAAAAAAAAAAAAAGTAGTAGTCACTAGGCCTCTCCTAAACAAGTTGGTTCTTAGGCTTTGTACATAGGAATCTGCACAGTTATTTGATATGTACATAGTCATAAGTCTCAGGTAGAACTTTCCTTGTATCTTTTTAACTGGCCCAGGTTTGGTTAACATTCCCTTCTCTTTTTCCCAGCTTGTCAAACTGTGGTCTGTTAGCTACTTCTATCTTTTACTTCATCTATGTTGGAATGCCAGATCTGATTTTCTCCTCTGAATCATATAAGTTCATAGACACAACCAAAATTGTCTGTGTTTCAGTAGAATTTGTCAACTTCCTGTACTTTTGCAACTTTGAAAAAACTGTAACTATAAAACTTATTTTTAAATGTTTTTGACTTAATATGGTGTGCATTAAAAAAGAGGAAAACAAAAGTGTAGCTGTCATTTATTGAACTATTGTAGAATTTTTTATCAACAAATTCATTTATAAGAGACCTCTGGAGATAAATGAAAACAGAATTTTCATATGAACCTATGGTTGTGGTATTTGTTAAAAGTATAACTTGATGAGAAATCATGTTAAAAAATCGTCTTTGGAAATATTTTCATTATGACATCATGAAATGAAGTTATAATATTCTAATTAAAAAGTTTAAAAGATGCAAAGTTGTATGAAATTATCTGTTTTCAGGTGTTTTTTAAAATGCTTTAAGTATATAAGATAATAGATTAAGTAACAAGGAGAACAAAATATTACCCCTATCCCCACTCTCTTTATTTAATCACTTAAGAATGTTTTGTAAAAATGTATTTTCTATAAAATATGCTATCGTTTTAGCATATTTAAAACCTATTATTTTAAATTTTGTATACTTCCTAACTTATAGTCATAGCAAAAGCAGTTTCATATACTTTCATAATCACCCTTTTACTGAGAAACCACTATGTAAACAAGTATATGGTATATTATTTCTTTAAATTTTCTAATGATATTTTATATCTATGTTATTTAATCAATTTTCCCAATATTAATTATCTTTTGTTATTATAAAATTATCTATATGAATATATTTTCTGGTTTTGGAAATATTTTATTGCAAAATATTCTCAGATTTTTCATTACTAAATCATAGTCACTGGAATATTTAAGACAGATTTTACATATCCTTGAGAATTTTTCAATTTATACTTCCATGAATAATAACAGATTTTCTCATAGCTTATGTAGAAATGAATAACATTTTTAAATAAATGTACAAATTTCAGTAAATCAATTACTAATTTGGGAGAAGAAAATAGAATCTTGTTTTCAAAATTATGTTAAAACTTGGTAATTACTTGGATTGCATGTTTCTTGCACTATTTATGTCATTTGTCACATAATTACACTAGATTCTCATCTTTTTGGAAAACAAGTTTACAGTAATGTCTGGAGTATGGTAACAGCTCAGTGGAAATATGTGAATAGATTAACTATATAATCTTATAGGTTAACTGTTTTAATTGGCTATTGTTTCATAAAGCTCTCTTTTCTTGTAGTCAATCAAATATATTTTGCTTTAATGAAAACTGTATATTAATTTCAATGTAATTATATCCAAGATCTTTAATGAAGATATTTGATCCAAATTGCGTGTATTATATTACTCAAAAAAACTGTGCTTAATTTATCTTCTTTATAAACATAATATATTTACTTTAAAATTCATTAATAGAACAGAGTTGAACACAAGCATCAAGGTCCATATGGTGTTTTCAATTAACTGGGTTAGTGAGTTAAATATGCTTTATAGCTCATTACACATCAATTTTCTAAAAAGATACCTGTCAGCCTCTGTTCTGCTCTACAAACCTACCTCAAGAATGTAAGATCATCCATTTCCTGTTATTTCTGCTTAAATTTTCTTTGCTCTGCTGTCAGTGATTTCTGCTGGAAAGACTTCACCTTGCTGTGAAATACAAGTGGCCTTAGGGAGCAGGGAAACTGACTATATTTTTTGCAGCTTTGCATACACATCAGATGTGTTGCCCTAAAATAGTCTTAGCACAGACAAGTACATGAGACTTTCTCAAAGTATTTTCAAATATTTTTAAAGAAGGAAGGACACAACTTTTCTACTCATACTTCAACTTCTCCTCATTCATATTGCCATGCATTCAACAATTGCTTATTAAATTTCTGTTGCATTCCAAGACACTGCTCTGGGTAACCATGGTACATTGTCCCTTGAGAAGTTTCTAATTTAAAAGCAAAGTCATGAAGCAGTTCACCACAAAAATAGTGGAAACCCTGTGATTTGTTTCACTTCAACATTTGGTTTGTTCCTGACATGTTTAGATTACTGTGTTCAGATTGTTACACCAGGTTAGAAATGAAAATAACAATATGACTCTATGAGATGCAACATTTGTCAGCTTACTGTATGAAAAATCTCCAGAATTCCCAGACTACTTTAAACTTTAAAGTGAAAAAAAAAAACTGAACAACTAATTGTTTTCTCTGGGCAATCATGGATGAACTGATCCAATGTGTATAATGGCATTTTCTCATGAGTGCAAACCACTGGAGCAGCTTCCTATGTGATACTATAATGTCAGATTAAAGGATAGTCCCAATGCTGTGTGAATAAAATAAAGCTGCAAGATAGTTGAACAAGCTTTCATTTATAATAGATTGTGGAAATAAATGACCATGAAAAGGATCATACTTCAGCAAATAACCAGAGAGTGGGGATGTAAGGGTCTTATATCACCAAAGCATTCAGTTTTCCTCTATAATATGCAATTCAATTTACCACTCAATGCCTTATTTCATAATTATAACATCTCAAAGCTTTTGAAGACAGGGCACAGAACCACTATAGGGCCAGGCAGCACTGCATTAATGCACAGTATTCCTGCTAATAATATCACAGGCATGTCAAAGCTCAAAACTTCCTTTGTCTTGTTCTTTTCAGTGAGGAAATTGGCTAAATGAATAAAAGTCTTTGTAGAAAGTCAAAGGGCAAGGTAGAAGAACGTAATTGAGGGATCTAATTTTCATGGAACAATCACAAAAACCATTATTGGATTTTTAACTAGTGAAAGAAAATGTGTTGCATTCATTTACTGGATTCAAATGTGACTCAGTCCACCAATGTGAAAATGCAGAGTTATGACCTACTCACCCATGTTAATGACTATGTCATTTACATGTTTGCCACTTTAATAGGGAATAAATGGTTGAAGATTTTTTAAAAGATTCATTTGATTCTGCTAAGATATCTAATGACAGAAAACATCTCAAGCAGAACACCATTAAAATTTTTCATTTTGTATCAGTTTCCTCATAAATGCACTGATTTCCTAATATCTATCTATTATTGAGATTACACAAGCTGAGAAATGTCAACAGCTAAAAATTCAATTTACTGATACTTTAGTAGATTATCTAAGAAGTAACTTCTAGTAACTTATTATTTAATTATTAATATTTATTATTAAATTATTATTAAAAATAATTTTAGCATGAATTGAATCATATCTGTATATATGAATATTCCATGTATGTATGTATATATGTATGTGTTGATTACAGCCTACTCAGAGACAGAAGTCTTGCTAAGTATTGAAATATTTGCCATAAATAAGATGAGATAACCTTATTCCAATGAATTATGCTCTTTTATATATAAAAATTTTTTAAACAAAAATGTGGAAAAAATCTATCCTAAATTTTTCAGAGGAAAGCAGTGTCAAAAGTGAATCCAAAATATAATTAACAATTCAACTCTGTGTTTGAAAATTCAGCATTCCTCTATCCATGAGCAAGACCTCACATCTGCTAGATCTCAAACAATTACACTTTGTCACATTTGAATTCACTAAAGGAATGCAACACATTCAGACTTACATGCTCCTTCAGGATATTGACAGAATTCATTTCTTTGCAATGGCAGGATTAAAAGTTCTTGTTTCCTGAATTGTGAGAGGAAATTTTTCTACTGCTGAAATTGAGGGGCCCAGAAGGCAAGGACCTGGGAGTGGTCTCTAAGAAATGACAGAAGCTCATGGCTAACAAACAACAAGAAACTGAAATTTTAAGACTCAGTTAAAATATACCAAACTAAACCAGTAGGGCCACTTAGCCACCTACTCAGTAAGCAATAAAGAATGAATTGCTTTAATAAGTCTCAGAAGGACCGGATCATATTCCTCATTTTGAATTAACTACAGAATGTTAAAAATAAATAAAATAGCATTTTATTTACTGATAATACAAAGTATAAATGTTGTATTAATTTAGAAATAATTGAAAACTCTTATATCTAACCATTTTCCCCATTTTCCTCAAACACTCTTTTTCTTTCTCTCTAGGAACCTCCCTGTAATTACAAATTATCTTTTATGTTTCTCGGTTATGCAGATGAATTTTTTTTTCTTGCTGAATGCATCAGTTTTTCTATACATAACCTCATCTTGGACCGTCAAGTGCTTTCTATTACAACACAATGAGCTTCTTCAAAACCATTTAATAGTATTTTGAAGTAGATATTCTCATAGTCAATATTATGAAGCGACTACATGATACCTTGATTTTAGCCATATGAAACTCTGATCATCTGAAAAACTGTTATTGACTTAGCCTTACTTTGTAACTTCAAGAAAATACCTTCTTATATGCAGGTGATTTAGCTTAATCACCTTTGTAAAATCAACACTAAATACGATGGCACACAAAAGTTGCTGTTACATATTTACTGAACAAATTCATGATATCTTTTTTTATATTTATTTGCTTTTTAAATATTTATTTATTTTTTATATTTATTTATTCATGATATCTTTATTTTTTATATTTATTTAATTGTACACAATGCAACGCATTTATGTTTACGTGGTGCTGAGGATCGAACCCAGGCCGCGCCCGTGCTAGGTGAGCGCTCTACCTCTGAACAACAACCCCAGCCCAAATTCATGATATCTTCAACAAACAGTAATCATTATTGTTTACTGAGTGCCTTCTGTGTGTCAACTTCTGTGTTACACATATTTTTTTCACTTATATATTCATCTGTTGGAATTTAGTTATACTGTAATTGACAGAACACCACTATAACTTAAATAAGATATAATCTTATTTTTCTATATTTTGAAAGGAGGCTGAAGGTAAGTTTCATTCAGGCTGCTATCATGGCCCATGGTATATAGGGATCAACCTCCTTCTATACTGCAGGATCAACCTCAGTATGTGAGTTTTAATCTTATGACCCAAGAGAACCAGGCATCATATTTTCATTGATTTTGGACAAGAAGAATCACTGGAGGGCTAACTGCAGGTATTGCACAAACATTACTCCTAAAAGTTAATGGTTCAAAAGAAGCCATATGGCAACAGCTAGCTACAATGAAGTCTGAGAAAACTAAACTTTATTCCAGGTATTCATCTGATAATCAGGGATTCTGTTACTACAGAAGAGTTAGAGAATCAATATTATGAGAGTCTATGTCATAATTTCTGCAAAATATAAGATATGATTTTATTGCAGATGAGTAAAATGAGTGACAGAGAGGTTATGTATCTTTCATAATTTCATAACAACATATAAAAGCCATGCTGCCCAATTCCACAGCAGTACTACACACAAAAAATGTAGTCCATAAACCAGTACTCATCCACAAATAAGATTCTATCATTTAATTAGGAGATAAGTATAGAAACTGAAACATTTGTATTGCTGTGAAACTAAGACAAATTTTTCATTAAAAAAAAAACAAAAACAAACATTAATCCATGAGTGGTTTGGGGGAAGGGAAGTCATCCATGACACAGAAGAATTGTTTTAAAGCCTGCTACCTAACCACTTCATTGACTTGTTAAATATTCTAAATTATTAACCTTATTCAAATATTTTTTTTCCTTTTGAAATTTAAGTAAAACTAACTTCATTCCCTTCATACAAACTATGGGAAGTTCAAAATTTTCCTAGAGTCTATGGATTTCCATGGTGTTATATTTTCATGGGCATTTTCCTTCCCAATTCTATGATCAAGTCTTAAATTTCCTATATCTTAGTTTCTATAGCCTTTTAACTCTCACAATTGCCAAAACCAACATTATAGCTAACCATGTTCCCCCATTTTCCTCAAACCCTCTTTTTCTTTCTCTCTAGGAACCTTCTTATAATTACAAATTATCTTTTATATTTCTCAGTTATGCAGACGAATTCTGATTTTTTTCTTGCTGAATGCATCAGTTTTTTTTTACCCGCAGCATCATCTTGGACCATCAAGTGCTTTCTATTACAACACAATGACCACAACACAGTTATTCTTAGGGGACTTCAACACACCTCTCTCACCAATGGATAGATCATCCAAACAAAAGCTAAATAAAGAAACTTTAGGCCTCATTAAAACAATTAATAACTTAGACCTAATGGACATATAAAGGATATTTCATCCCTCAGTAAGGGAATACACTTTCTTCTCAGCAGCACATGGCTCCTTCTCCAAAATAGACCATATATTATGCGACAAGGCAACTCTCAGCAAATATAAAAATGTAGAGATACTACCCTGCATTCTATCAGACCATAATGGGATGAAATTGGAAATCAATGATAAAACAAGAAATAAAAAATAAAAAAAAAAAAAAACTACTCCAACAACTGGAAGCTAAACAACATGCTACTGAATGAACAAGGAGTTGAAGAAGACATCAAGGAGGAGATTAAAAAATTCCTAGAGGTAAATGAGAACACAGATACATCGTATAGAAATCTCTGGGACGCTAAGTAAGAGAAAAATTCATTGCACTGAGTTCATTCCTTAAAAGAAAGAAAAAAAAGACAAATGATTTAACATCACATCTCAAAGCACTAGAAAAAGAAGAACAGATCAATACTAAGAGCAGTAGAAGACAGGAAATAATTAAAATCAGAGCTGAAATTAATGAAATTGAGACTAAAGAAACAATTCAAAGAATTGACAAAACTAAAAGTTGGTTCTTTGAAAAAATAAATAAAATTGACAGACCCTTAGCGATGCTAACGAAAAGGAGAAGAGAAAAAACTCAAATTACTAATATCCGTGATGAAAAAGAAAATATCACAACACCTCAGATATACAGAAGATAATTAGAAATTACTTTGAAAACTTGTACTCCAATAAAATAGAAAATATTGAAAGCATTGACAGATTTCTAGAGTCCTATGAATTGCCCAAACTGGAACTGGAGGCTATACATAATTTAAACAGATCAATTTCAAGTGAAGAAATAGAAGACACCATCAAAAAGCTACCAACAAGAAAAAGCCCAGGACCTGATGAGTTTACAGCCGAGTTTTACAAGACCTTCAAAGAAGAACTTATACCAATGTTCTTCAAACTATTTCAAGAAATAGAAAAAGAGGGAGCTCTTCCAGACTCTTTCTATGAGGCCAATATTACATTAATTCCAAAGCCAGGCAAAGACACAGCCAAACAAGAAAACTTCAGGCCAATATCTCTAATGAACATAGATGCAAAAATCCTCAACAAAATTATGGGAAATCGAATACAAAAACATATCAAAAAGATAGTGCACCACGATCAAGTGGGGTTTATCCCAGGGATGCAAGGTTGGTTCAACATTCAGAAATCAATAAACATAATATATCACATCAATAGACTTAAAGATAAAAATCAAATGATCATCTCAATAGATACATAAAAAGCATTTGATAAAATACAACACCCCTTTATGTTCAAAACACTAGAAAAACTAGGAATAACAGGAATGTATCTCAACATTATAAAAGCTATTAATGCAAAGCCCCAAGCTAACATTATCTTAAATGGAGAAAAATTGAAAGCATTCCCTCTAAAAACTGGAACAAGACAGGGATGCCCCCTTTCACCACTGATGCCCCCTTTCACCATGCTATTTAACATAGTACTGGACACTCTGGCAAGAGCAATTAGACAGACGAAAGAAATTAAAGGGATTCAGGAAAAGAAGGAAAAGAAGAGCTCAAATTAGCACTATTTGCTGATGACATGATAATATACCTAGAAGTCCCAAAAAACCTCTACCAGAAAACTGTTACAACTAGTAAATGGATTCGGCAAAGTAGCAGGATACAAAATCAATACCCATAAGTCAAAGGCATTTTTGTACATCAGTGACAAATTCTCTGAAAGGGAAATGATGAAAACTACCCCACTTACAATAGCATAAAAAAAAAATATCAACTTAACGAAAGAGGTGAAAGACCTCTATAATGAAAACTATAGAACACTAAAGAAAGAAATTATAGAAGACCTCAGAAGATGGAAAGACATACCTTGTTCTTGGATAGGTAGAATTAATATTGTCAAATATCCATACTACCAAAAGCATTATACAGATTTAATGCAATTCCAATCAAAATCCCAATGACATTCCTCAAAGAAATAGAAAAAGCAGTCATGAAATTCATTTGGAAAAATAAGAGACCCATAAAACCTAAAGCAATCCTTAGCAAGAAAAGTGAAGCAGGTGGCATCACCATACAGACTTTAAATTATACCATAGAGCAATAGTAACAAAAACAGCATGGTATTGGCACCAAAACAGACTGGTAGACCAAAGGTACATAATTGAGGACACAGAGACTAATACATATAATTTCAGCTATCTTGTATTAGACAAAGGCGCCAAAAATGTACATCGGAGAAAGGATAGCCTCTTCAACAAATGGTGCTGGGAAAACTGGAAATCTATATGCAACAAAATGAAATCAAACCTTTATCTCTCACCATGCACAAAATTCAATTCAAAGTGGATCAAGGACCTAGGAATTAGACCAGAGACTATACACCTAATAGAAGAAAAAGTAATTTCCAATTTCCAACATGTCGGATTAGGCCCCAAGTTCCTTAATAAGAATCCTGTAGCACAAGAATTAATATCAAGAATTAATGAGTGGGATAGATTTAAACTAAAAAGCTTCTTCTCAGCAAAAGAAACAATCAGTGAGGTGAATAGAGAGCCAACAAATTGGAAACAAGTATTTAATACATGCACATCAGATAGAGCACTAATTTCTAGAACATATAAAGAACTCAAAAAAAAAAAAAAAAAAAAAACAGAAAAAAATAACCCAATCAATAAATGGGCTAAGGAATTGAAAAGACACTTCTCAGAAGAAGATACACAATTAATCAACAAATACATGAAAAAATGCTCAACATCGCTGGCAATTAGAGAAATGCAAGTCAAAACTACTCTAAGATTTTATTTAACTCCAGTCAGAATGGCAGCTATTAAGAACACAAACAACAATAAATGTTGAAGAGGATGTGGGGAAAAAGGCACACTCATACATTGCTGGTGGGACTGCAAATTGATGCAACCATTATGGAAAGCAGTATGGAGATTTCTTGGAAAACTGGGAATGGAACAACCCTATGACCCAGCCATCCCACTCCTGGGTCTATTCCCAAAGGACTTAAAAACAGCATATTACAGTCACACAGCCACTTCAATGTTTATAGCAGCACAATTTACAATAGCTAGCTAGGTTGTGGAAACAACCAAGATGTCCCTCAGTAGATGAGTGGATAAAAAAAAAATGTGCTATATATACACAATAGAATTTTACTCAGCAATAAAAGAGAATAAAATAATGGCATTTGCAGGTAAATGGATAAAGTTGGAGAATATAATGCTAAGTGAAATCAGTCAATCTCAAAAATCCAAATACCGAATGTTTTCTCTGATATGAGGAGGCTGATTCACAGTGGTGTTGGGTCAGGGTACATAGGAGGATTAGAGGAACACTAGAATGGTCAAAGGGGAGGGAGTGGAAGGGAGGGAGCAAGGGGGGATGGAGGGGGAAAAAAAAGAAAAGGTGGTTGCATAAGATGGATATCATTATCCTAAATGCATGTTTGAAGATTTGAATGTTATGAATATACTTTGTATACAAACAGTGTTATGTAAAAAGATGCTCTTATGTGTATTATGAATTTTAATGCATACTACTATTATAAATACAACTTTGAATAAAAAAAGTAAAAAAATAAAAAACACAATGAGCTTCTTCAAAACAGAAACATCTGAGATAATTTTTGTTATTGATACTTGCTCACTTTAAATACTATTTTTGTCCCTTTTTTTTGACTCCATTTGAGCACAATATTTAGCATGAGTCCTGGCATAATTTTCAAACTATGTCATATCAGGCGACCTTGAAACTTTTCTCTTTCTTTTACAGAAACCTGTGGTGGTGCATGGTAATCCCAGTGGTAATCCCTGTGGCTTGGGAAGCTGAGGCAGGAGGATTGTGAGTTTAAAGCCAGCCTCAGCAAAATCAAGGTGCTAAGCAACTCAGTGTTCAGTGAGACCCTGTCTGAAAATAAAATACAAAATCGAGCTGGGCATATGGCTCAGTGGTCGAGTGCCCCTGAGTTCAATCCTTGGTACTCAAAAATAAATAAATAAATAAATATATAAAAATTAAAAAACACACACACATATATATGTATATATACACACACACACATATATATATACAAACACAGACATATATATATATGTACATATATATATATATTTTTTTTTTTACTGGACATTAACATTGCATTGACATTCTATAGATATTTGTTTCTTCTACTAGAATGTTTAATCTCTCTGGAAAAGTGAATTATTTCATATTTGTCTTTGTCATTCCAGCTTTTAGCAAGGTGTCTCATAAAATGAGGCTTTTAAGATATTTTTAGTTGAATTATTTAAAGAGAATCTGTTATGGTTGAATTATGAAGTGTTCTCCAAAGACTCACGTGTTTAAAGCTTGGTCCACAATGCAGCAATGCTCAGAGGTGGGGATTTTGGGAAGTGACTGAATCATGATGGCTCTGACCAAATCAGTAAATTAATCCATTAGGTGATTCATATTTAATAATATTATTGGGAGGTGATGGAAACTGTATGCGGTGTGGTCTAATTGGATGAAATGTCACCGGGGGCACTGGTATATCTTGTCTCCTGCCCCTTGTGCGTGCCCCCCTCTCACCTTCCTGGCTTCCATGGGATAAGAAGTTTTGCTCTTTCAGAGCTTCTGCCTTGATGTTCTGCCTCACCACAGGCCCAGAAACAATGGAGTCAGTCAATCATGGACTAAAACCTCTGAAGCCACAATACAAAATAAATATTTCCTCCTCTAAATTGATTTTTTTCCAGGTATTTGCCATAGCAATGAAAAACTGACTTATAATAGAGAATCCATTCTGCTAACTTCAGTATTTATTATCAGGCCTTCATTTCAAAGTTTTGTAATGAGGTTTGAATTTGCCAGGGGGTGTTATTCAGCATTCACATATTTCCACCAAAGATTGTGCACTCCATTTTGATACTTGTAGCATTTGTGCTTGGTTGTAAAGTCAACCAGCCAGACATCCTAAACATATAAATCAATCATTCCTAAATCTAGAAGACTAATCCTTTTCATAACATGCTTTTAATTTTCCTCTTTGTTATTTGAAATGTAATTTATAAACATGGCTTAGACAATTAAAAACATACTCTCTGATAAGCATAGAATAAGAGAAAATTAATTTTAAAATATGTATTAAATTTTCAATTATGTGTGTTTCAAAATGAAGAAGTCATATATTTTAAAATGTACATAAGGGCTGGGATTGTGGCTCAGCGGTAGAGCGCTCGTCAGCGGCCCGGGTTCGATCCTCAGCACCACATACAAATAAACCCATTGTGTACAGCTAAAGCAAATAAATAAATATTTTAAAAAAATGTACATAAAATTACCATGAATGCAAGGGATACAAAAACAATGATATAGCATATTGAATTGGTGACAAAAAACAATGACTGTCATACTACTAATACTACTACTAGTAATGCCATTTTACAAAATGGTCAACTGCTGCTGATAGACTCGTAAACAAAATGAATCACCATTTTCTCCAACTTTAGAAAATAGTTGTAACTGTTGAAAATTCAGTTTGTATTTAACCCATACAAAATGCATAGTAGGTTTACATATAAGATGGAATTAGGATCTAAGTTCAGCTACAGAGTGGGCACTGAAACATGGAAAAATGGAAACATTGTCTGTAAGGAGAACACGTTTTTATTTGCAGATTATCTTGTATTTTTACTCAATAAATGCTAACATGATCCTTTACACTGTGACAATGAAAAATTATCATACATATTACTAAAATCCCCCTTGAAAGCAGAATCATGCCCATGGATAATCATTAGGATAAATATATGGATCACAAACATATTTACACAAATGTTACTTAGTAATGCCTGTCTATACACATGAAATTTTATACAATTTACCAAAATAGCAAAAATCATTATTGGTTACTAAATGAAATAAAACAATTTAAAAACAATTAGATGAGCTTACCTATCATTGTACTTAAACTGCTTCCATTTTAAGATAATTCCATTATTTATGGTACTAGCCAATAAGAAAAATCATCTTGGGCCATAACATCTTAATGCATTTGTAAATACATAAATGCACCCTTACTTTGATCTTTTGGAATTTTAGAGACCTATGAAAATTTATTATTTTTCCCAAATGTAAGATGCTCCCCATTTTTCATGGCCTTAGGACTGAGTCACACCTTGAGAACCCACCAAGACCTTGATATTTTTAGAACTGCCCCTTTATTCCAGGCTGTAAGCCAGGAGGCTGATGAGGTGTCTAGACCATCATACCTCATTTGTCACTAACATTTCACTCTAATAATGAAAATGCTGGAGTTCAGGGACCTGGAGTCACATTTTTGATAGACTTCCTGAACAACTAATTGAACTATCTAAATCCAAGGTCCTAGTCATACAGATTTTTATTACTTGTACCTCTGCTGGAAAGCGATACAGCAGGACAAAGACCATCCAATAAGATCCTGTAATAAGTTACTGACAACATTCTAATACAGACAATAGAGAAACCAACTCTGAGGCCAGCTCTTCCCATCTGCTTCTGCTGGGTAGAAATAAGCTGATTGAAAATCTAATAGCCAAAGGCAGTTGCAAAAAAGAGCTATCATGAAAAAAGGCAAATTAAATTCCTGTGAGCACCCAGAGAGTAGGGTAGGACAATAAATGTGGCATTGACCTTTCATAGTCTATTCTACTTTTATTTTATTGTTAATGTTGAATTAAATAAAATTGTGCAGGGCTAGAATGGGAAACTAATCAGAAATTCTAAGGTAAAAATTAATAAGGTTTATGCAATGATGAGCGAAATAGGGTGACAAACCCTTACCCTTGAGGGCTGGTAAAATCTCCTAATATCTATGCCTTTAAAGAAGGAGAGAAATTCTCCATTCCAGTGCAGATAGAATCATCTTGGGAAGCAAAAACACATGGGCCTTGGTTAATGAAAGATGTTAAGGAATTAAAAATTCTGTTTATAGCAAGTTAGGTTAGAAAGCATTTTTATTCCTTCTATAGAGTAATAGTCTATTACTCAAAACTTCAAATGTGAAGCCAACAAACCAACAAACCAGTTTTGGAGGGGATTAGGCACCAATGCATTTTTTTTTTTTTTTTTTAACACACATTGTTTAAATCTTTCAACAATGCCTGGTTGGGGTCAAGAAAGCTAACATAAAACAAACAAACAAACTCACTCTGTCTTCCTAGGTAATCACAACTATTCATTCACATTACTGTAATTTTTAAAGAAAGATTGGGAAATTGTTCCTTTCTCTCAATTAATCTATTATGTAAAATAAAGGACATATTCACAATATGCCAAATGGAGACAAATGATCCCCTTGTCATTTTTTTCATGAGACATGCAGGTAAAAGTGTTCTTATTTTAACAAAACAAAAACAAAAAACAAAATCACAAGTAACATTTTTAATGGAACAACTCAAAATAGTATATAACATCTATGGAAGTGATAAATTGAAATATACCATGATAATCTCTTTCTTAAACTCACTCACTCTCATATCCTATAAATCATACAACTTTTTTTTTATTCCACAAATACTTATGAAATATATGATAAAGTTCAGGCTCTCAGTTTCTAGGCATAGAGCAATGAATACTCAGATGCCAATGTCTTTTATTTTTTCCCATTATTCACTAATAGTGAAATAGATCAAAGTAAACAGTTCTAGATGTCTAATTTGAATAAGTTATTTGTTTGAAGTCATTTAGAAGGACTCAGCCAATTAAAGCACTTTGTAAGAATAACTTTTAATTAATTATTTTATTAATACCATTAGCTATCAATTACCAAAAACTGTATAAGTTAATTCATGTACATTACTTCATTTAATCTTTACAAGAACCTCATGATATACATATTGTTTATCTCATTTTATAAATAACAAGACTGAAAGACTTAGAAACCATCACCTAGGATCACACAGCTAATAAGTGCAAAACTGTAATTTTCAGCGCTGTCCATGATCTCCAAAGCCCATTTTTCTCCACTAGACCACAAGGACATTAAAAGAGTTCCTTAAAAGCATTTCCTTCATCTTATATGGACTCTTTTCTAAGAATCTAATAGTCCACATTCCTTTAGGTTTCTTTAAAGTCAGTATTTTCTAGTCATAACTATTTTATGTCCTTTCCCTTTGAACTTTTTCCAATTTTCAATATCTGGCACTCAACAGTCAACTTAAACATGAGCTTTGATTTGCAGTGATAAGATCTATTTCTACATGTCATCTTCCCAGGCACTGTCACACACAAAACAAATGTACATCTTTCTCAAGTTCAGATTACATTTCATTGTGACCCTGTTTTTTTTTCTTCCATGCGTCATTTATCATCCAACCTTCATATATTCACAATTATTTCTACCTGATCTCACTACACGGCAGTCATGCTTGCTAACCTTCATTCTTTTCACTTATGGTAATACTTTCAAACTGGTGAATGCTTAGCCATGGCAATTAAAACAGGGACTGAATAGTTGGGGACTACTTAAGCAGGCTTAATGGTTGCAGGTCAGTTGAAAAACCATCCACCTGAGAGTGCTAAAGAACTGGAAGATGAATTTGCACAGCAATTACTATTTTATAGATAAGCACTTGTGGGAGAGTAGGTGAATTTTAGATGACTAGAAAAGACTGTTCCTTAACAAATTCTAACACATACATAAAAGAGCACTTGGGAATTACAAACCAGTGACCTAGAATCCCAGAAAAGGTTCTATGCTGATTCATTAAAAAAACATTTATAGTATACTCTTTGTAGAATAAAAATAATGAAATGTTACCTGGGAAGAAACAGAACCATCAGAAACGTGTTGTCACAAGCCTAGATTTTTATGTAGTTTTTAATATAGTATTTTTAACATATTTGCTGACAAACTTGTTTCAGTTTGTCAAAGAAAATCTTAAGATCACAGATTGTAGATGAAATACATTGAAAATATATTTTAATGTAGTATACTTATTAAAATTGTTTGTTATTGTGGTTTAACACTTGCATTATTCAAATTGGTTGAGTAATTAAAATTTGTCTATGGCATATGTAGTTCATTTCTAATTATTGTTCATAAGAACACAGTTATTGGATAGCTTAGTGCTATTTTGTGAATTTTGTCTTATTTTGAAATGTGTATTAATATTAGCATCTTTGCTTCTGTATATAATACCAGTTAACATTTATCCAGTAACAAAGTTTGAAGACTCTGTAGTGAGACTTGGGATAATCCTGCAGAGCCGTGGGTAGGCACAATCTAAGGGCATGAGAACATTAGGATTTTATTATTTATTACAAAGCCAAAGAGTGTACATGAATTATCTAATTTAATTTTCACAAGGACCCTATGTGTCATTTACATTTCACAGATGAGAAAATTTAAGACAAAGGAAATTAATTAACTTTCCCAAAGTTACATCGAGTAAATGCTAAAGCATTTACACACAATGAAGTTTCTCACTCCCATGGTTTTTGTTCAATTTCTTCTATCCGGAATGTATTTTTCTCTTGTAAACTAGCTAGATCTTATGAAATTCAAGTTTCCTTAGATCCTACATTCCCTCTAGCCTTTGTAATTAGCCCCTGGTTTAGATTTCCATAATATACATTTCTTTGGTATTTAATTTGCTGTACTATGAAACAATATGTTTTCATAGTAGTCTATTTACTAAACAATGACTTCCTTTATAAAAATAACTGTTATCAAAAAAGCACCCAGTAGGTGCTTACTAACTTTAAATAAATTAAGTCAATAAATGAAAGGAAATATATTGAAACATTATTAGGTTAACAGGGAAAAATAGAATTTTGTTTCAAAATGAATGCTATATGCATTTTATAGAAAGAATTTAGGTTATCTAAAGATAAATTTCTTGAGTCCACTGTACCCCAAGGATAGGCTTACTGAAATGTGAAAGTTCTCTGGTACTACTTCTACTAACATGATAGAACATGGCTGATCTTTGAGAATGAAAACATTACCAAGACTGATTTGTTAAGAGGCAAACTCGTAACCAAGCCCAGGTTGCATCTGTGTGTATATCAAACATTTTAATGTTTTCTATTTATTTCCCATATGTTTTCCACAACTTATTCACATGTTCTCTTTAACACCAAAAGATCTGATAGTCATTAAAAACATCAGGTCCTGGCTTATTACCACCATAGATCAAGTTGAAAGTTAAACTATGTTTTCTTTGATTATCCTAAAGTACTAATTAAAGAAATTTATAGTCTGATAGATACATTCATATTAAGGGTTTGGTTTCACTTACCTAAAGAGACTTATGAAATCCCATATTTACTGATATAATAAATAACACAGGGATTTGAAATCATATACATATAGGACTTTTTAAAATTGAAAACAATAGAACTGAATGTATCTCAAAAGAGAACACTGCAATGTTATTCTGAGGGTTTTCTAGGACTTGTGGAAAAAAGAAAACTAAATCAGAAGTCATTGTCTTAAACAATTGGATAAAGATGAGTAGAGGCTTCTTAACTCTTGGTGTCTATAGAAAAAATAGGAGAAAATAATGATGATTTTATGCTAATGATAGCCACCTGTGCAACAACAATGAAAATTGTTTTCAAAAGTGAGAGATGTCTGCTAATGAATATGTGAAAATGTATAATGAAAAAGTAGTGGGAAGTGATAAAACTTCCCTTTGAGAAATATCTGCCACTTAATGATCATTATTTGCTACAAATATTCTTCCAATTTTACCTCATTTAATCACATATGAGCAGTTGAGACTTAAAGAGGTTAGAGAGGCATGTCAAACATCACACAGCTATTTAGATGGCAGATGGAAGACTAATAGGACTCTGTGTCCAAAAATTGAGCTCTTAACTGCCCTTGATGCACTCACTAGGGAAACCTACTGGGATATTTAAAATTATTATCATTATAGCATTATCAGTCTATTTCCCTCCGCAGTGAGGAATGAATCCAGTTTACCACCAGTCAGATTCAGCTACTAACCAAGCATCCTGTTTGCTAAATCTCATAGAGCAAAAAATACACAGAAATTGGCTTCAATAGTTTGGCAATATTAATAAAGTTGATAACACCATTTTTTAGATAGAATAGTTTGGAGTGTTTAATAGCCATGAAATTACTGATTTTTTTTTCTTATTTATAAAGTGCTTTGAGGCAATAATTAGACAGTTATAAGAAAAAAATACTAGTGAATTTCATTCAGGCAAAATAAGAAAACAACTGGTTGGGAAGGAAAAATAGAAGGGTCCAATTGAACCATAAAGTATTGTATTATCAGCACTGAATAAGAACTTTATGCTAATAACTTTTTTCCATACTCTGTATATTTTTCTTAATGCAATTTTGTGTTGGATTCATACTCACTTTTTATCTTGTAATAGATACAAATGTTTTTGATAAACATAAGGAACATGTCTTATTTCAATTATAATATTTTGGTAATTTCTAAATGATCACATGCTACTTCTTTTGAAACATTTTATTAATATATCAATTTTCTTATTTTTAACATACTTATGAATTCTTTGAAGAAGCTTCTTCGAACTTCTACTTTTTCATTCTCTTTATTTATTTAGGAAAATGATCAGCTTCTATTTCAGAACTAATGAAATAGCATGGCCATTTTTTTTAAGCACTATGAAAACTGTATTAGATAAGAAGCACACAGAGAAAGGGCATATAATAGATGTAGTGTCAGTGTCATTTAGATATTGAAAAATGCACTTCAGCTGTACTACAGTCCAGTGGGCTATTTATATAGATCACTCAGTGACTACACCAGGTAATCCTATTGTCCCTTTTAGAGAGGCAAACTCAGACAGACCTTAAAACTGCTTTTACAACAAATTATTTTTCACTGGGTTTTGCTGCTTATTTTCCACTTCTGTAAAAAATATAAATAATATGTGTTTATGAATAGAACCAAGCCAACATTGAAACTGGGCCATGGATTTCATTCATTTTAGCCCCTTTCCTGCACCTGTCACACATGCCAAGCCAAGTGCATTACTTGGCATTCAAATAGAAAGACAACCAAAGGAAACACGATTATTCAGTTGTACTTCTCTTATGCACATTAATGCATACTTCAGGAAGTTGATATTTTTACTCTTATTTTCGTTACACAGAAATTCTTTTTAGAGTGACTTGATGCATTTCATTGGTGGTGTACAAATCATTATTACAAATTGAAATTGTAGAAATGTAAATTCAGTTACTTCTATGTTATTTCTTCCCATTTTAAAAATTCTATTCTTCTCTCTTGCTATCTCGGTCCACATTTTAACTTCCTCCTGATACACCTCATTGAATGCCTTGTTTTGGGTGGTGAAAACAGAAATCATCCTCCAACCTAACCTGTCACTGACTCCTAGCTACACTCAGAACTTTCATCAAGTTGTGTGTGGGCTTTTCTCCTTGCCTTACTAAATCCCCTATATAGTCCTATTGATTTTTCTGTCAAAAAAATGCCACACATCTATCTGTCTCACAGAATACTATAATTTACTCTGATATTAGTATAAAAGTCTCCCCTGTAGTATTTGGGCTTGGGTCATGCCCTTACCTCTTCATAATTTTATCTGGTTCTCAACTCACAAAATTCAAACTCCATGGTTTGTTATTGAAGGCCTTTCACAATTAAGAACCTAAGCACCGAGAAGAGATTTCTTTTGTAACCCCAACCAATTATGCATGCAATTGCTCAACTTGGATCCATGCTGTTAGGCTTCTGGTGTGAATCTCTTGTGTTTTCACCTTGGACTTCTGCTTGGATAAAGGTACTATATGGGTAGTTTCCTACTTCATCCTCTCAGCTCTGCAAGGGTTTTTGCAAACTCAACCAGGTCCAAAAAGTCTTCTGTGATCCTTAAGGTAAGAAGGCATATAGTCTTAATTAAGAGAGGCAAACAGGATCAGAAACTCAGGTAAAGCTGAATTTATTGAAAGATAAAGCTGAAACAGCAGCAAGGAGACTATATATAGTACAAGCAAATATTTAAAAGCTAAATAATGTCTTATTGCCACTGTATATGTTCAAATATAGGAAGTATAAAAAAAAAAAAAAACACTGAAATTCTTTCCACAAGGGTCATGAGAGAAAGGTCTAAAACATCAGACAAGGGGAACATTCCAAGCGCCACCAAATAAACTTATCAAATAGAGTGGAGTCTGTTAGAATAGTGTCAAGTAAAATCTAGGAATTATTTTGTAATTTTGCACACCGTTGTGCAGCAGCAAGAGGCTTGGCTGCACAAGGGTAGAATACTGTATTTTCCATAATAAAGAAAACACAATCTTTAACGTTTGTTTAAGTTAAAAGTCTAAAATGTTACTTAATTTGGGAAACATTTTGTCATCTTTGAATCATACCCTTAAATGCTGCATTTATAATCTGTCAAATTGTCACTGCACAGGGACAAATTTGATTTATTTTAACGAATATTCCCACAGTGTTTAGAGCAATGTGTATCCATGCTTCTGGCTCATGAGTGAGTTTAGCATGAATGATAGTTTGTTTAGGATAAAGGATAAATGTCTGTCTTCAAAAGTCAGGCAACTCTATCCTTACTGAGTCAACTGTAAACAATTATGGTAAGATTTTGGGTAATCAGAGAGTTAATGAATAAAAGAAAATCAACACCTGACAAAATTATAATGGAAACATTTTGAAGCAAGATTTTTGGCTTGAAAGTTTCTGTATACAAAATTAAGTCTACTTATGCAATTATATATATTCACCTTTTACCCTTCAACAAACTAAAATGTGAGTATAAAATTGATGCTATACTTTATTTTTATTTTTAAATAATTTGAACCTACTGAAGAACACAAGTAAAGCTCTGTGTCCTACTGTTGCCCACATTTTGCCCCAAATGTTCTGAAAGCAGTGGAAAGTCAGTAGGCAGCAGGTGTCTTTCTTTTGGATTGTAGTGGCCTTTATATCAACAAAAGCAAAATAAGTGGTATCTTATTAAAAGGGAAAAAAATTAACAGCAAAGTTTGACTGTATTTTTTCTTGATCATATACTATAAAGTTAACTAACAATCAAAGATCTGATAATAAAGATAGCACCTCTTAGCCGAAACAGGCTTATTTAAAAATTTCAAGGGTAATAACTGAATTATAAGTAAACTCTAACATACAGCATACAAAATTATTTGAAAAATAAGGCCTATCAGACTTGATTGGTATGATTTCAAATATTTTACTCTCCATACTTTTAAAATAATATATTGGTTTTTGAACATAAAGTAATTGAAAACCAGGCTGTATTAGTTTATTTGGAAAGTATTCTCATCTATAATATCAAAGATACAGGTGAATATTCCATTAGTCAATAACATTAGAAATAAAACCCAGCATGGGCTGGGGTTGTGGCTCAGTAGCAGAGTGCTCACCTTGCACATGTCAGGTACTGGGTTCAATTCTCAGTGCCACATAAAAATAAACAAACAAAATAAAGATATTGTATCCATGTATAACTAATTTTTTTTTTTAAACCTGCATAACACAAAAACTATCACATTTAGTTTGTTTGTTGGTTTTTTGGTACCAGGGGCTCTTAACCACTGAGCCATATCCCCAATCCTTTTATTTTATATTTTATTTAGAGACAGGGTCTAGATAAGTTGCTGAGGGCCTTGCTAAGTTTCTGAGATTGGCTTTGAACTCGCTCTCCTCCAGCTTCAGCCTCCCTAGCCTCTGGGATTATAGGTGTGAGGCGCTGCATCAGGCCAAAGCCACAATTTACAAGAATGTTTAAAGAACAGAAAATGCAACCAAGGGTTTTTAAAATGTAGTTATAAGAACATCAAATATTTGAGACATCTGTTCTTCTCTGCAGGTAATATAATATTAATTCCAAGTCAATTTCCCTAATGTAACATTTTAAAGGAAAGAAAAGTGATGTAGTCACTATAGTAATTTGCAATGAATATGGGGAAAGAGGATTATCTACCCAAAATTCATAGATACAATACACAAAAGACAAATGTGTTCTATCCAAATCTAGGATATTAGTATTTATTCTTCAGATGCCCATGATTACCTTAATTAATTAGTAAATCTAATTTAGGAACACTTCGAAATTATTTTTGTAAATTTGGAAGCATTATATAAATTACTCAGATAAAATAATAATTGCTTTCACTTTTATTCCAGTGAGGAATGAATAGTTACTTTTCTTATGTTTTATGGTATCTCTGTATACTTCTTGCTTATTTTGTCTTTATATTATGGCAGGAAGAAAAAACAACAGTAAATGGAGCAGTAACAATGAATAAGCTAAGAGCATATGTATATGTTTTCTGAATATCAGTTTTTCATTTTACATGTTAAAATATCTGATCAAAAAGACTAAGAGGCTGAGTATGAAAGCATTCCATCCGCTAAATTAAGCATTAGATTTGGTTATCTGCTAAAATGCAGATTAAACATTAGATGATTAACTGAATATCTAACAGAGTTTAGAGAATCTGCTCAATATTCTAGCATCATAAAAATAAAACTAAAAGCCGGGCGCGGTGGCGCACGCCTATAATCCCAGCACTTGGGAGGCTGAGGCAGGAGGATCGCGAGTTCAAAGCCAGCCTCAGCAATGGCGAGGCACTTAGCAACTCAGTGAGACCCTGTCTCTAAATAAAATACAAAAAAGGGCCGGGGATGCGGCCCAGTGGTCGAGTGCCCCTGAGTTCAATCCCCGGTACCAAAAAAAAAAAAAAATAAATAAATAAAAATAAAAAAAATAAAACTAAAGAAAATCACTTCTGAATTAAGAAAAGAACCAATTAAAATAAGATTTGTACAATTTTCTCGTTGGTAACCATTTGAATTTACAAATGGACTATACAAGTCCCAAAGCAAGATGTCAACCTGTATTTAATGTCCTTAAATATGAGATAAGACCATATAAATAATATATAAGGATAACAAAAATTAGAAAATAAAAACAATTCTTACGCCACCCTTCACGATTTTTAAAAAGTAGTACTCCACTAATAATCTGAATATATGTCAACTCCACAAAGGCAAAAATTATAGTGTTTGGGGTATAGGTCCGAGAGCCAGGATGCTGGGTTTTAGTCCAGTTGTGTCACTGCTTAGTGTGAGAAATTGCACAAGGAAGGAAAGACAAGCCTTTTGCCTCCCAGGTGGCTCTGATAGCTGTGGTTCCAGTGGCCTCCTCCCTTTTGGGGTTAGGCAGGAAGCAGGCCTATTATCACATTCAATCCCTAGAATTGTTGCAAGCTGATCCCAACTCAGCAGGAAAGGTTTGCTTTCTTCCCTGGGCAACCTCTTGTAACTTTAGTTTCCTAACAAGAGCATTTCCACAATCAGGAAGATCCTCACCAGGGATGTCCAGCTTGATTTGGAACTCCATGGTAAAGGTAAAGTGGCTAAAGTGGCCCTTCTTCTTGGGCCCAGTTTTGTCCACCTTAGATTTTAGGCTTTTCAAGTCTTACCAATGGTTCCCAAGGCTATAATTAGGTAACCCTTCCCACATGTAGTATTGTTCATAGGCCTCCACATGTAATTAGAAAACGTGGGAAGACGCCAGTAACAACCCACCAAAAATTCTTAGCAATTACTGTTTTCTGACAATCATTTTATCTGTTACAGACTTCATAACATTCTGCCTCAATTCTTCCAAACCTTTTATTCTTACTGAAAAATGCTCTACTTTTTTCATGTTTATTTCACTTGTATAATTGAGGTATATTCTTCTTTTCCCAGGCTAATTCCTCCACCTGTTTTCTGAGATTCTCAACTCTGTTCATTCTCAATAACGCCCTCCTTGTTCTTCTTACATGCACAATCCACAAATGTGTTCAGGTCACTCTTCATTTGCATATTCCTCTTTTGTGGGCATGTATTCACATCCCCTACCTCTCCTCCCAGCCCAAATCCTAACCTCTCCAAACCACAGTCCTCACCAGAGGTCTTAGTACCCTTACATCTCCTCCACTTCTTGATCCCTGAATTCTGGTTCTTATCACAATACTCCATTAAATGAAATAATGGCATTTTATTGGATCTGGAGAATATCATGCTAAGCAAAATAGGCCAATCCCACAAAACCAAAGGCCTAATGTTTTTTCTGATATGTGGATGCTAATTTACAATAAGGCAGGGTGCTAGGGAAGAATAGAGGTACTTCAGATTTGGAAAAGGGGAGTGAAGGGAGGGGAAGGTGTGTGGGGATAGAAAAGATAGTAGAATGAATCAGACATTATTACCCTATGTACATATATGACGACACAACCAGTTTGATTCTATATCATATACAATCAGAAGAATGAGTGATTATACTCCATTTACATATGATATGTCAAAGTGCATTTTATTGTCACGTATAACTAATTAAAACAAATAAAAAATGCTTTCTTACATGTTAGGGAATTTTTATAGCTCATAATATCATATATTTTCTAAACTTGTCTTACATTGGAATCTATCTTAAAAACTATTTTACTCAAAATAGTACTTTAACATAGGAAATATTCATTAACTTTTATTTGAGTTGGATTAAATTGAAAGAAGACACTATGTTAAATACTACATTCTGTATCATTAAGTAGTAGTCTGTTAGAGTCTACCTAGTAGTGGCTGAAAATACTGAGTTTTAGATATCATTTACATCAATTGATAACTTTATTGTTATGGTTTGGATATGTCTCCCAAAACCTCATGTGTGAGACAATGAAAAAAGGTTCAGAGGAGAAATGATTGGGTTGTGAGAGTCTTAACCCAATCAGTTAAATAATCCCCTAATAGGGATTAACTGAGTGGTAACTAAAGTGATAGGGTGTGGCTGGAGGAGGCAGGAATTGGGGGCAAGGTTTTGGAGTATATATTTGTACCTGGCAAGTGGAGACCTCTTTCTCTGATTCCTGATTTTCACGTGAGCTGGGTCCCTCTGCCACACTCTTCCTCCATGATATCCTTCCTGCCTCACCTCAAGCCCTGAGGAATGGAGTCTGCTGTCTGTGGATTAAGAACTCTGAAACCATTAGCCCCTTAATAAACTTTCCCTCCTAAAAGTGTTCTGCTTGGGTCTTTTTAGTCACAGCAGTGAAAAAGTTGACTAAAACATTTATTTACCTGAATGTCTGTGATTCTCAGTTTTTTTCAAATTTAAAATGGAGATATAATAATTTCCTGCTCATCTCATAATCATTTGATTAATGATTCAATCAAAGTAAATGGGCCAGGTGCAGTGGTGCATGCCTGTAATCCCAGCAACTCAGGAGGATGAGGCAGGAAAATCTCAAGTTTGAGATAAACCTCAGCCCTAAGAAGTTAGTGAGACCCTGTCTCAAAATAAAACATAAAAAAGGTCTGGGAATGTGGCTCAGTGGTGAAGCACCCCGGGGTTCAATTCCCTGTACAGGAAAAAAAAAAAAAAAAAAAAAAAAAAAGGTGATAAGAATGGTGCCATATTTGGCAAACTGCAAAACAATTGCAAATTATTACATAGGGAATTTTTTTTAATTGTAGATGGACACAATATCTTTATTTATTTATCTTTATGTGGTGCTAAGGATGCAACCCAGGGCCTCACACATGCTAGCTGAACACTCTACCACTAAGCCACAAGATTAGCCCAGGGGGAAAAAAAAAAAAAATTATTAACAATTACTTTTTTTTTTTCGGGGGCGGGGGTTGTACTGGGGATTGAACCCAGGGCCTTGTGTATGCAAGGCAAGCACTTTACCAACTGAGCTATATCCCCAGCCCAACAATTACTTTTGAACACATTTAATTAAATTCTCAGTAAAATGAAAAATTAGAAAAGAGAAATAAAAGTGAGCAAATGAAAGAGATGTATGTGTGTGTGTGTGCGTGTGTGTGTGTGTGTGTGTGTGAATGTTTATGTCTATAGTAATTTTTAATTTAGGAATCACTATACTTCTAAGATTTGAAGGGCAATTAAGAAATTTTATAAAGTTTACTTTTAAATTGATAAAATCAATAATTACAGATCTTGAAATTAGGAAAGGTTCTTGGCTATAACAGTGAAATTTTTTTTTCATTTACAGCTGAGATAACTATTATTTAATAGCTGTTTCAATTTTGAAATCAAATAAAAAATGAGACAAGACAGAAGTAGAAAAGATTTAATCCTAGATAAAGAAGGGATACATTTTGATATACCCTATATTATATACATTTCTACTCATTCTACATATTCTTAATTCACACAGTTTAGATCAATAATATCAAAATTCCATCTTCCCAAGTGTTCCTCTTGACACACTATCTCCCAACTGCTATTGTATGCATTACAATATCAGTGCACACCCAACACTGGTTTAAAACAGTAATAAAAATTTTCAAAATCTAAATTAATACATCTTGATGAAGAAGGTCAAAGAGCATTGAGAAAGCTATATTCTTATTAATAATGGAGTATATGTCACTTAAGGGAATATTCTAGTGGAAAAAGGATGGTGCTAGGTAGATAAATGATATGGAGGATAAAAGGGTTTATTTTAAAACTAAGAACATTTACCATCCCATAATCCTCACTTGAAAGAACTTTATGACTACTTTATGAAATGGACTATATAAAATATAAATTAAAAGGTATTTTATAATGTTTCATCATTGAATAATAGAGAAATACACAAATTTAAATGACAAGTTCCTAAGTTCTATTATTAGTAAAAGAAATATTTAGAATTCCACCAAAATGGAATTTTAAATGGAATTCATTCTTTATATGCTAATACTGTAACCCTTACTAATCAAATATTTTTTAATGTAGAGTTATTGTTTTAATTTCATTTTTTTGAATGAATAAAGAGAACTCTTTGATCTCAGCATCTTAATTATCTTTCTGAAATGACAGTTTTAGACTCAAAGTTGGAAAAGTGATCAGTATTTAAATTTGAAAGCTATTTCATAAATGGCATTGAGTTATAAAATTCTGAGTGAATTTTTGTCTTTTTTTAATTAAATAAAAAAGCTCAATCGTATCTTACAAATTAGTTATGGACTTGTTTGTCTTTGTCATACTAGGTATTGAACCCAGGAGTGCTCTATCATTGAGTTATATCCCTAGTCCTTTTCATTCATTTATTTATTTTATTTTTCCACAGGGTCTAAGTTGCAGAGGTTGGCTATGAACTTGTGATCCTCCTGTTTCTACCACCAGAGTGGCACAGTTGTGCCCCACCCTATCCAATTTAAATAATCTACTTTAACAAATTTTGAAAAAATATTCTAACAAATTAAAATAGAACATTAGTGTTTCTCTTAAATTACAGATACCAATTCTAGATAGTTGAGAAACACTCTGCCTCGAAATGTAACACAGTAGTCTCCCTTTATTCATGTGGTTATGTTCCCAGAACCCCAACAGATGCCTAAACTCATAGATAATATTGAACTATTAATCAGGCTTCTCCTGAGACAAAGAACCAAAGGAGGTGTAATTATAAAGAGGGATTTATTAGATTGGCTTATACAACCAGAAGCTGGCTAGTCCTCAATGGCTGTCTGCAAGCCGGAAAGCTGGAGGAAACAGTAGCTGCGTAGTCCAAGATGCTGATGCCATAGAACAAGAGGGATCAATGATGTACCCCAATCCAAGACTGAAGGCTTCTGGAAACTCACTGGAGAACCATGGGTAGGATCTACTTTGGAAGGGTGAAAGATTGAGAGTCTGATGTCCTCAGTCCATCACAGAAGCTGCAATCAAGGACCCATTCAAAAACAATCAGCTTGCATCTATCTGCTGCTGCTTCCTTGTTCTTCCAAGGTTTATTACATCCAACCCTCCAACCTAAGGTGCTGCCCACACTTAGGGAGAGTCTCCAGTTCACTATTTCACATGCCAATCATTCCTCCATACACCCTCATTAACATACCCAGGAGCCTCTTATTTTTAGGCATATCTGAATCCTATCAAGTTGACAATTCAAATTAACCATCACACACACACACACACACACACACACACACACACACACACACACATTTCTGTGATAAACTTTCACCTTTTTAAAAGGAAACACTTTACAGCTTCTTCGTGGCATATCCCAAGTGCTTGCATCAACAATTTTGCAGTTTGGATCCATTACTAAGTAAGATAATGGTGATATGAACACAAACACTGTGATACCACCAGTCAATCTGTAACCAAGACAGCTACTAAGCAACTAATGAATGGGTCCAGAGCATATATAGCATAGATACACTGAACAAAGTAATTATTCACTAACTGAACAGGACAACATGAGATAGCACAAGATTTCATCATGGTACTCAGAAGAGTATATGACTTAAAAACCTATGAGTTACTTCTGTAATTAATATTTTCAGACATCAGTTCATCATGGGCAACTGAAACTGTGGGAAAAAAATCAGAGATGAGGAGAGACTCTTGTGCACAGGGTATGTAAAAGTCCTATATGTAGGAATATACTAAATTCAAGAACCTTGGAATGTGTTACTTTGATAGGAATAATGGCTTTATGACGCTAATGTGTGTGATAATGGGAACAAAATGTCTTAAAATAAGGAGTTTCCTATGATGAATGCAGTTATTCCAAAATGATTTTTTTTTTCTGCAAAACATATCCATGTGGATGATTAAAACAAAGATTTTAAGCTCTAGCCTGAGGTTTTTTTCATCAAAGTTACATTAAAGTTAGCCATGTAAAGCCACAGTTTCTTCTTTGAAATACACAGATACAGGGCAACCAAAACGTAGGCAATCAGTAGACACAGCACAATGATCACAGCCATTTTGTTCTGGCTGGGTACCTCTGACCAGTGCCATGGTCTATTCCAAGTTCCAGCGACCACTCCCTCCTATTGCTGCTGTTCCTCAAGCCTAGGGACAGCCACGAGTCCTACTATTGCTGGCCCAAGGTTCCCCTTGCAAGGTTCCCCTTTGTAAATATATATATTTTTTTCATTCAATTCTTAAGCATTGTCTGCTTATGTGCCCCTTCATTTTCTTTGTTCCTTTCCCTTTTCTTTCTTCTTTCTTTCTTTCTTTCTTTCTTTCTTTCTTTCTTTCTTTCTTTCTTTTCTTGTTTGGTCTCTAATATAAAAACAAAGTCTGCAAAGTTACAACTAAATAAATTTATGAAAAGGTTCAGATAATGATAAAATTATTGGTTAATGTGAGATGTAAGATATAAAATAAATAAATAATTTAAGGGTTCTTCCAGTAAAAGAATTATCCCTACTTAGTACTAATCAGATCTTAGATGATGATAATGGAAAATGGTTAATACTTCATTTTACTGAGTTAAAAATTGACTCCACCCTGATGGGAAGACAAACTCTGGAGAATACATTCTTTGGGTTGAAGAGAATGAAGCTCAGGAAATCTTTTATAATCTAATGGCTTGTAAAATATCTGAAATTATTTTAGACCTTCTTTATCTCCTTCATCATCTAATGTTAGTTTTTCCAGACAAGAACAAAACCCAACAAACATTAAATGAATTATATATTAACTCCATATTTTGGAAGGATATGCCCATACAAGGAAACAGGTTTTTAAAATGAGAAACAGCAAGTTAATCCTTCTAAATAAGAGTACTAAGAAAGGCAAGGATCATTTCCTAGGGTGGTCTTTTTCATCGATATGTAACTTAATATGGCAAAATACATCATTTCTCAGAATATAACACCATGGATTTTACATGTATATTTATATGAAATATATATTTTCACTAACAATAATAGTCAAAACAATGCCCAGTGAGTGATATGCTTTAAAAAGTAACATGTTTGCACAGTAATTGGTTGGAATAAAGATGTCTCCAATCTACATCCCCATTCCTGCAAAGAATTTCTGCAAATATATGAAACATACAATAAATCGTTGGGTTAATTCTGTTTAATACTTAAGGGAAAGATGACCTCAAAAAAGATTTGCTGATGATAATATAGCTAATTTATAACTTACTCAAAGATGGTGATATCTCATTCTTATCTAAAAAAAAAAAAAAAAAAAAAAACTTGAGTGAAGCCTGTCATAATAATGACAAAGGAGAAGAAGAAATTCCATATAAGTTCCAAATAATTCAAACCTTGGTCTAAAACATCCAAACTTCCTAATATGCTTGTTAAAGCATATCTTTTCTCTATTTTGTTAAAAAGGTAAGATATTAAATTGCTTATCTTTTCAATTTAATGTAGGCTTTTTATTTCAAAATACAAAATCCTTTGAATGAATAAGAATAATTCACATCACAAATTGGTATCAGAAATTGATATTGTCAAATGATTGTGACTTGTATCCCAACTGGGTAGGAGTACAAATATCAACAGGTATATTGGTATATTTCTCTGAAAATGCACAAGTTGATGAACGCTTTCCTGAATGATCAATTGTTTTATAGCTACAAACAGTTGGCTAATTTGAATCCAGCAAATGTTTCATTAAGTTTAAGAATCCAAGAATTCAATTCAACAGGGATGACAAGACCAATATTTGTTGTCATGGCAACATAGACCAGGAGATTGCCTTTATTATATCATAGACCCTCCATTTGATAATATTATAGATACACTGTCTGCTAATGCAAACATGTCTAATTTTTACATCTCAGGAAATAAAATGATTCCCACATGGAAAAAGAAAATATAATTTTAAAAATACTAATATCTTATTTATTTTGTCATTGAAAATATACAATCCCAGATGTTTGATGCCATGGTTAAACATAATATACTTTCTCTAAGGGACCAATGTTATTTTAAGTAGGTTGAGACTTATAAATACTTGAATTTAAGCAGGCATGCAATTCCTCTCAAGCTAACAAAATTGGTTAGAATGTTAATCTCAGTGCTCAAACTTAATCTTTAAGCAATGAATAAAGGGACTTCATCAAGATAAAAGGGATACTTGATGGAGGCATTTAGCTTATCTTTTTTTTTTTTTTCCTACAGAATATGAATGCATTTTTCATGCCTACTTATCACTAATTATTATCAGATACCATTGAAACAGTCTGAAACACTGAAAGTAGCATTGAGTTAGGAGTAGTGAAAAAAAAACTGGGTTAAAATCTACTTAAAGATCAGTGGTAGCCAGGTGCAGTGGCGCATGCCTGTAATCCCAGCACTTGGGAGGCTGAGGCAGGAGTATCACCAGTTCAAAGCTGGCCTCTGCAATGGCAAGGCACTTAGCAACTCAGTGAGACCCTGTCTCTAATAAAATACTAAAAAGGGCTGGTGATGTGGCCCAGTGGTTGAGTGCCCTTGAGTTCAATCACGGTACAAAAAACAAAAAAAAAAAAAAAAAAAAAAGATCAGTGGTATGTGCTATCAAATAGGACACAGTTCTTTGAGGGGTGAACTGGTGAAGTGGTATTTTCAAAATGTACTGGAAAGAGCCTCCAGTCCCAGGGACTGCCTGAGTGAGAATATTGGGAACAGGTAGGAGAAATAAGGAAGGGAGATGTAAGCTGGGAAAATTCTAGAAGCTCACTCTTAATCACACCTTAAATTTGGAGTCACTGTGAATATTAAAACTATTTGATCATAAATTTGTACATATCGAATATGCCTGCAGTAATTTAAAAATTAGTAATCTCTAAATAAGATAATTGCATGTAATTAAAAATTAATCTATCATAAAAAATGTCTGCTTAAAATTTTGAGGCATTTTAACAACTCACAGGAGATTTCATTTTAAATATTTTTTGGTCTACATTTTACCTATATGTAAAATGCTATTTTTTCCATTTCTTCTAATGAATTCTCAGTTATCTGTCAAGATCCAATACAAATGTCACTTCATTCTTCCAAGATTCTTCCAGGAAGCAAACCCCATTTCTCTATAATATTTTTTCTCTAGTACCTTTGTGTAAGAACCCTAATTGAGGATAGCTAAGATGGAGGTTAGCTGAGAGCCATAAAGGTGTTCAAGTATTTTCACCTGATATTCATGCATTTATCTAAGAATCTTTTTTATGCCCGTGAACACTGTGTGATGCACCTGTAAGCTCGAGCTGTTAGCACTTGTCCTTGTTAAGGCAAAATGTATTTAACAAGGGTGAGGTTAGTTAGAGGGGTGGTTGGAGTTGGAGAGGTTGTTGGAGCCGGAGTAAGAAGTTAGAAGAAAGAAGAATAAAAGAACTTTTTCATTTCCAGTCTGCCTCTGAGTTTTCTCCCACGGTATCATTGCTGCAAGCGTCAATTGCTGCAGATGGCGACAAGAGGTGACCCGTACGGGGAACTCGGAATCGGCAGGTAAGAACTGAGAAATCTATAAAGATGAGTGCGAAAATAACCAAGTACCGAGTACTAAAAGCTATAGAAGAGTTTTTTGATATAGCTGATAGTGTGGAGGAAAGTGATCGTGAAAGCATAGCCTCCACTGAGTCAGATAAGACCAGTAAGGATAATATTGGTGTGAACTCAAAAATAACGAAGATAAGAGCTGCAAAAGCTATCCGAGACTTGTTGGAGATAGCTGAGGAATACGTGATACCAATTGAATCTGAAACTCAGGATGTTACTATCAGTGAAAGTGATAGTAGTAAGGAGGAGCCAAATAACCATGAAAGCACAGCCTCCTCCACTGAGTCAGTTAAGACCAGAAAGGACCGTCAAGTAGAGGAACCACTTGTGCCCTCTGCTCCCTCATGGGTGGAATCCATTACAGAAACCATGAGGGGTATTTCTGAGCATATGCGTGCCCTTGAGGCAGACATTAACAGCCTTTCTGGGCGCTTACACGCCCTCGAACGCCAAAACCTGCAGGAATATTGGGACCTGCCAGTATTTGAAAATGAAAATGGGCAGAGGTACCACCAATCCCTAGACTTCAAAACAATAAAAAACTTCAAAGAGGCAATAATGACTTATGGGCCCCAAGCTCCATTCACGTTGAGTATGCTGGAGTCCCTTAACACTTTAACGCCCTCAGACTGGAAAGGCTTATGTAAGGCAGTATTGAGCGGGGGACAATACCTGATATGGAGGTCACAATTCCAGGAGCTTTGTGTAGAAACAGCTAGAAGAAATGCGACTGCAGGCTTCCCAGACCGTAATGTAGATATGCTAACAGGTGAAGGACAGTTTGCTGAATTACAAATTCAAATTCAATATGACCCTGGTGTATATGCACAAATAAACGCTGCTGCTGTTAAAGCGTGGAAGACCTTACCAGGAACAGGTGATTTACAAGGCAGCTTGTCTAAAGTAATTCAGGGGCCTAATGAACCATATGCTGATTTTGTGGACAGACTTTTAAGAATGGCAGGCAGACTATTCGGGAATATAGAGCAAGCAATGCCATTAGTCGTACAGCAGGCATATGAAAATGCCAACAACTACTGTCAAGACACTATAAGACCATGGAAAAATAAAAGGGACCTCTCAGTATACATAAGATTATGTAAAGACATTAATGACGCTTATATCACTGGAAATGTAATTGCAGCAGCAATGAGAGGTGCTTCCCCTCAAAATTTCACAAAGGCTCAACCTAAAAATTATTATAATCAATCAGAATATTCCAGGCAATATCCCCAAAGAGAAATAAGACCAAGCTCATACCGTGCCCCAGGCCTCTGCCCCAGGTATAAAAAGGGGAATCATTGGGCCAATAAATGCAGATCTAAATTTGACATCTATGGAAACATTTTGTCTAGAAATTCAAAAAATGGGGCACGGGGCCCAATGCCCCGGGGGCCACAAATGTACGAGGCATTAGAGGAGGAATATCCTCAAACATCCATCCAGATGATTCCTTGTCAAAATCCCTCCTACCCATTGACTCCCTTGTCAGAGGGACAAGAGGAAGTGTAGAATTAGACCTCTGTTCCACCACCCGAATAGCACTAACACCTGAAATGGGGGTTCAACTGATTCCCACGGGAGTCAGGGGACCTCTTCCCTCAGGGACTGTAGGACTTATCCTCAGGTAAAGTTCTAAAAGCTTATCTTATTAGGTTTTCAAGTAACACCAGGTGTTATAGACTCCAGCTACCAAGGAGAAATAAAAATAATGCTTAGTTCACCTAGAGGCATTAGCTCTGTTAACAAAGGAGATAGAATTGCTCAGCTGCTTCTCCTTCCCAGTTTACACAATTCATTCAAGAGTATGCTGCAGAATAAGAAAAATAGAGGATTTGGTTCCACTGGCTCGGGACCTATGGCTTGCTGGGTTGAGGATTGTTCACAGAAGCCTATGTGCAAAATAAAAATTCAAGGTATAGAGATGGAGGGGCTGATTGATACTGGGGCTGACTCTTCTGTCATTAATCTACATCAATGGCCTAAGCACTGGCCTCTGCAGAAGGCTTCAACCAGTTTAAGAGGCTTGGGATATACTAACACCCAACACAAAGTGCTGTAACTTTAAAATGGGAAGATAATGAAGGGCATAAAGGAACTTTCCAGCCTTATGTTTTGACCAGCTTGCCAGTTACCCGGGGAAGAGACATTTTACAACAAATGGGGATACACCTAGCAACCAAGCCTGGAGGTGTTAAAAATAAAAATCTAAATCATCATCAAAAAGGTAAAGAATATTTTTTCTAGGGGCCACTGAGAAAACAATTTTGAAAATACCATGGCTTTCTGATAAGCCAGTTTGGGTCCCTCAGTGGCCCCTATCTAGAGAGAAATTACAAGCGGCACACCTACTAATCCAAGAACAACTAGAAGCAGGACACATAGAGCCTTCCACCTCTCCCTGGAATTCCCCCATATTTGTAATCAAGAAAAAATGAGGAAAATGGAGATTGTTACATGATCTTAGAGAAATCAATAAAACCATGCAAATTATAGGCCCTACCCAACCTGGACTTCCTAATCCTGTAGCTATTCCTAAAAATTTCCATCTTATAACTCTTGATATAAAGGATTGTTCTTTTCCATTCCTCTACATCCTTGGGATGACCCCAGGTTTACTTTTTCAGTTCCTTCTATCAATAATAATGGCCCTGATAAAAGATATCAATGGAAAGCTTTACCCCAGGGAATGGCTAATAGCCCCACTATATGTCAAATCTATGTAAACAAAGTTATTCAGCCAATCAAGAACAAATACCCAAACCTTATGTGTCTCCATTATATGGATGATGTTTTACTTGCTCATCCTAATCAAGAAGTCTTATTCACCATATTCAGTGATATGTCAGAAAACTTAAAACAATATGGATGAAATATTGCTGAAGAAAATGTTCATACTAGATCTCCCATATTATATTTAGGATTCAAAATTATGGATACTTTTATTAGGCCTCAAAAAATTTTAATAAATAAAGAACATTTGACCACCCTCAATGATTTCCAAAAACTGCTGGGAGACATTAATTGGCTTCACCCTACACTAAGCCTCACTACTAGACAATTAAAACCTTTATTTGATATCCTTCAAGGGAACCCTGATCTATCTTCATCGCGAACTTTGACTCCTGATGCTAGGGAAGCTTTAAAGTTAGTAGAAAAGGCCATTGAAAGATCCCATTGTGATAGAATTGATTTTGCTTGACTGCTAATATTGATCATTATTTCTTCACAATATACACCCACAGGAGTATTTTGGCAACAGGGACCTTTATTATGGATACATTTACCCGTCTCTCCTAAAAGTACAATTGAGTCTTATACCTCCATGGTGGCTAAACTTATTCTTCAAGGACTTAAGACTTCTGCTAAAATATTTGGCATTCACCCCGCTACTATTATTACTCCCTATTCATCATCACAGGTTGAATATTTGTGCTTCAATGATAATGATTGGGCTATAGCTAGATGCTATACTTCTGCAAATTTTGATAACCATCTTCCTAAGTCTCCTATACTATCTTTTTGTAGCAATCATCCCATTATATTTCCACAGGTAATAAAAAAATCAACCTATTCCTAAGGCATTAAATGTATTTACAGATGGGTCCTCTAACGATACTGCTGTAGTAGTCACTCAAAAAAAAATATGATTCATATTACTGGTCAAAAATCAGCCCAATTAGTTGAACTTGAAGCTATTATTATAGCTCTTGAAAGTTTTAAAGAACAGCCTATAAATATTTTTTTCAGACAGCCACTATATTGTACATGCTGTCCCTAAATTGGAGCCAGCAGGGGCAATAGCACCACATACTCCAGCCTTTAAATAGTTTTTTCAAATTCAAAACCTTCTATGGGAACATAAAGAACCTTTGTTTATTGGACATATCAGAGCTCATACTAATTTGCCTGGTCCACTCCATGAAGGTAATCAAAAGGCTGATGCCCTCACTCAAACGATCTTTATATTTTCAGCAGTCCAACAAGCTACCTTGTTCCCTTCTCAATTTCATGTTAATAGTACTACTTTACAGCAAAAGTTCAAAATAACTAAAGAGCAAGCTTGAACAATTGTGAAGGATTGTCAGTCTTGTGTGACACATTTGCCCAATCCACATTATGGGGTTAACCCAAGAGGATTAATGCCCAATCATTTGTGGCAGATGAATGTCATTCATGAGTCAAGTTTTGGAAAATTGCGATTTATTCATGTGACCATAGATACATGCTCAGGCATGATTTTTGCTTCCTTACATGCTGGAGAAAAAGTTAAAGATGTTACATCTCATTGTCTACAAGCTTTTGCTGCATTGGGCATTCCCAAAATGCTTAAAACAGATAATGGCCCTGCATATACGTCTTCATCTTTCAAATAGTTTTGTGCAAAATTCAATATATTCCATAAAACAGGTTTCCTGTACAATCCTCAAGGCCAAGGTATAATTGAATGAGCTAATCACACACTCAAAATTATGCTGTTGAAGCAAAAAGAAGGAAATCGGACAAATCCTAGGGACAGATTATCCGTTGCCCTGTTTACCTTAAATTTTTAAACTTTAGATTCTAATGGATATTCGGCTGGAGACAGACACTGGAATCCACACCAACAACATAAACCTTTGGTTGACTGGAAGGATGTTCTTTCAGGTACATGGAAGGGTCCAGATTCAGTATTAATTTGGGGGAGAGGATCTGTTTGTGTTTTTCCACAGCACAAATCCTCCCCAATATGGATACCATATAGATTAATAAAACAGGTACCAAATCAAAAGGATTAAGATGAAGTTGTTGAGGAATCAAGATTAATAAAACAAGTACAAAATCAAGAGGGCCAAGATGAAGTTATGGAATGATTGCCTTAAATGAGTCCTTCAATAAATTCACAACTTAAATCTCATTCCTCCCGGCCAGGATGAGAAGATCTCTATTTAGTGTGCACACAATTGTATTTTTTTCTTTTTATATATGTCTTTATGTATGTGCACTTGTCTAGATTTCATGTAAATGTGACGTCACAAATATATGTTTGTATGTTTGTGCGTCTGTCCAGTGTGACGTCACAAATAACAAAGCACTTATGAAAATTAATATTATAAATATATATATATAAAACAATATAGATATTTGGATCCAAATAACTTTAATTCATTTAAGTTTTTAGAGTATTCTAATTAGGTAACAATTTAAGAGTATAGGTACCTTCAATTTTGATTTATAGGTGTCTCTGGGACTTCTCTTCAGCTAAAAATATGACTAATACTGTATAACCTGATATTTTGGTATTTGACATGGGATTGTTTATTTGTAATTAACTTTTATTTGTTTAATAGCTGATTAATTTGAATTATTTCAACAAGTAATTTCATAGTAGGATTGCTGTGTACGCAGAGACTCGGGGGTTCCAGCTAATAAATTATTTTTCCAAAGTGCTCTTAGTTTTTCTTTAATTTATCTTTAATGTAGTGTTTTGTCAGTTAAATACCCTCAGTCTTTCTTTGATCAGTTCTAAATGTGATATTTTGCCAGCTTATGTTTTTGGAAGCTCAAGCAGCAATATATGTGAGCAGAGATCAACTTTAATTACCTGATCTAATAATTCTATTTTTTAGTTTGACAACTCGCCTCTTGACTCAGTGCTGGAATGGCACTGCCTTTCCTCTAATAATTGATGCTTGAGTTTCTAGGTAGCGGGCCCTGAAGATTTACCGGTGGCATTGTCTAGACATAAAAAAGATGGCTGCTGCTACAGCTGCAGGGATTGCAGTCGCTACAAGCATCCCTGCTACTCAAGCATCAAGCAACCTCACCAGCAGTGTGGCCTCTGCTCTCCATGCGTGGGGCCTCCTAGATCAATGTGTTGTAACAAGTGGACATTTTGACCTTTCGTTATTTGGGACATTATGGGACAATGCCTTGCAGGTATTTGTCTAAAGAACTCAGTGCATTACTTGATGGAACTTAGGGCATCTGATTTGTTTAAAGAACTTGATACACTATGGAACTTGGCTTGTCAGCAGAAGGCTTGTCGCCTTAAAACCGCAGCATCTCCTCACGATTGGACGGCTGTTAGTCAACACACACAGTCAATCCTGAAGGGCTCGACTGGACGAGTGGTAGCCAATGACAGGTAAAATCCCCAGAGGGGGACAACCTAAGACAGGCACAGTCGATCCGGATGAGGTCGTCACCCATCCACAGGACAGACTCATGTGGCCAACATATCAACCTAAGACAGGAGTCAAGGGGCACAGCCTTGATTATCAGATGACGCGTAAGAATGTTGGTTGCACATGGGACGCCCTAGAGCATTTCCTCTTTTAAAAACAAAAGGGGGGAAATGTAAGAACCCTAATTGAGGATAGCTAAGATGGCGGTTAGCTGAGAGCCATAAAAGTGTTCAAGTATTTTCACCTGATATTCATGCATTTATCTAAGAATCTTTTTATGCCCGTGAACACTGTGTGATGCACCTGTAAGCTCGAGCTGTTAGCACTTGTCCTTGTTAAGGCAAAATGTATTTAATAAGGGTGAGGTTAGTTAGAGGGGTGGTTGGAGTTGGAGAGGTTGTTGGAGCCGGAGATAGAAGTTAAAAGAAAGAAGAATAAAAGAACTTTTTCATTTCCAGTCTGCCTCCGAGTTTTCTCCCACGGTATCATTGTTGCAAGCGGCAATTGCTTCAGGCGGCGACACCTTTGTACTTTATTTTCTTTTTGCCTCTTTTGCCTGATCACAGTCAACTCCTCAAGAACATCAACTTTGTCTTTACATGTATCTAATCCTCTCCTCCCTAACCAATATCCAATTCTGCTCAATGTATGTGCAGAGTAGACAGCTGAAAAATATAAGAGGAATCTTTTTTATAATAATTAAAGCATTTAGATTAATAAAATTAGATTTTAACAATTATTGTTCCTTAATCCATTCAGTAGGTACCTCAAGTATTAATAAAATAAATTCACCACTTTGTAAATAAAATGAGTAAGACTTCCATGGGCTAACTACATTATTCACATTTTAGCAATTAGATACACAACTGTGTTTAACTGTATTCAGTTTGAGCATATTAATGGTGATTATAAAGCTGAAGATGTTCATGCCAATACTATCATTCTAAATAAAATATCATAGGACTCAATACAAAATAGCACAGAAAATAAATCTATGATGTTTCTTCTTGTATTAATATCATAAAATATGTATGATTTGGGATATTTTGTATACCTAAAAATCTCTGACAGTCACAGATGTTATGTTTTCATTATTTCTCTGGCTTTGTTATTTGTCATCTACTCTATAGTAGATCAAACTGCTTTAGAAATACCTTCAGGAAGATGTAGCATGAGACATGTCATGCTCACAGACACTAGTAGTTAGATCCTGGTTCACAATTTTAACTAAGTTCTGTTCATGAAAAAAATTTTCTCTAAACACAGTAATTGGAACTGCCATGGTCTGATATAATACAATTTGATCACTGTAATTCACAGATGCAGACCCATTACCTTCAAGAGAGTCCTAACATGATGTCCTTATTATGAAAAACAGAAAAAGAGAGAAGAGGGTGGAACTGGAGGAAGGCAATATATCACATTATTCTCATTTATATAAATGTATGTTAAAATTGCAGTGTGTACATCTTTTCACATTACACTAAGATTATGTTTAGTAATAAAAAAATTTTCATGAGAAAAATATATTTTTTTTCCTCCTTTCTTCCTACCTGTTACATATATAACAAAAGATAATCACTCTGGACCTCAAATGCAATCCATTTCTGAAATTATAAATAAAAATTATAATTATCATAAAATATTACATTTTTACATATGTATATATAATAACATGTAATTCTTTTTCATGATTTTATAGTCTACATAATGATATGTCACTATATTGACTTGATTGTACATCAAATTTTATAACTTTCCATACTTATTTAAAAGAACCAATTATATCCATGGAATACAGTGAAATTTATAAGTATTTACTAGAAGTAATTAATTTTTGACTAGAATTTCCATATCCTAAGTAATTTTTGAGTTTGATTATTTTTTAAAGATATGTTAAATTTTTCCAAATGATGATGAAATTTATTTTTGCAGTCATATCAACATTTGTTTGATATATTTTAACTTCCATTCTGGCATGCATCCACATTAATAGTTATTTTATTTCTCTGATGGATTGTCCCTTTTATTATTGAATAGAATTTATTTATCATCCTAAATTGCTTTAATTGACTTTTTCTTATAGTAAAATAGCAAAATGTATTTTCTGTGGTTAAATTTTTCTGACATATTTTACATCTTTTTATTTTAATATTTCTCTTTGTTTTGTTCTAGAGTAGATTTTTTTACATTGCAACATAAAATCTTTAACATATACAAAAGTAATCATAAAAATGAAATTCATATAATCTCAAAGCTTATATAAATTTAAGTACATTATGTTCTTCATCCTCATTTTTCTTCCTTTAGCATTTTAGGCACATCAAATACTTACTCTATTATACCTTATGGAATGAGGCTGTTCATGTTTGCCAAAGACAACACCAGTTTGGCTGAAAAAAAATGCCTGTAATAAGTATCTCTGTATCTGGTTTCATATTGAGCACTAACACATATGCAAAGTGGCTGCTCATTCTCTCCTATTAACTGATCCAAAAAGTTATTGATAAAACCATAGAAAACTGTCAATTTGTATTACAATATATTTTTCATATTTTTTATTAGAAGTATAATTATACACAGTAGTTGGATTCATCCCCCAAAACACATACATGTATGGAAATGGATTTCAGTTCATGATTACTTTTCCCTCTCCATTTTCTCTCCCATCCTCTCTTCCCTTTCCCATTCTCCTTCCTCTATTCTAGGAGACTTCCTTTCACTCATCAATTTATTTATATTTAATTTGAACTACAATATTTTATAGGAAAGATGCTGAAGAATGAAACAATCTAGTTATTTTTCATATCACTTATAATGACTGACTACCAGTAAGAGATGCCACAATTAACAGCAGCTTAAACAAGGAGTTTGTTTAATAACTTCCTTCATAGGTTACCAGATAAAATTGGTTCCAGTTTTATTAAATTTAGTAATCTAAGAATATCATCAAGTACCCAAATACCTTCCAAGTTTTGATTTCACCATAGCTCATCATATTGACTTTGATGTGTATGTTTTTTCCCTAGCATCCACATACAACCAATCCAAAGGCAGAAAGGGCTGTCTCTTCCTGAGTGTCTCTTTATCAAAATTAAACTTTAACCAAAAGCATCAGCAAGCCTCCTGCTGTCTCCCTGATAGGGCTGAATCATAGGCTTATATGGACAGCAATCATTACTACGTAGAATGCAAGTATCCGGACAGCTTAAACCAGTGGCTCTCAGTGTGGATCAGAATTACATGGAGGGTTTGTTACAAAACAGATTGGTGGACTCTAACCCCAGAGTTTTGGTTTACTATATTTCAAATACAGTTCGTATTTTTAACAAATTTCTAAGGTAATGATGGTATAGCTGAATGAGGGATGACACACTGAGAACCAAGGGTTTATATATGAAACAGTATTCACGTTTGGAAGATCAAAAGAAGGCAAAAGATTTCAAAAAGTTTAAAAAATCAAAACCCTGAATATTTAGATACTATCAATAAGAAAAGTGAAGTGAACTTAGCTAAAGACTAACTATACAATTGGATCTCAAATTCCAGTGAAAAACATCTTGACAACATTCATATTGAAGTGCTTGCTTCCCTACACTACTTCTTCCTACCTGCATTCATTCTCTATTCTACCCCCAACTGTTCTTAAGTACAAAAGGTACCACTGTTCTCCTTCCATTACTTCCTACGGCCTCAATGGCTTTCCATATTAATTATTTATTCTCTTTGAATATTCACATTATTTTCAAAATCTCTATTATAGACATATCCAATTTTTCTTTTTTCAACTAACAACCTTCCTTTATAAGCAATCCAGGTATCCCTGAAGCTACTTTGTTCTCATTCTTCTTAACCACGAAACTCTCTGAAAAAGTAGTCTATTACTTTCATCTCTTTGCCATATACTCTTCATCCTCCACATTTTGAATCTACACTATTTTGGGAGGTTGGGATCTCAGGTTTGAACCAGTGGTGCTTTATCACTGAGCTACATCCATAACTATTTTATTATTTATTTTGAGACATGGTCTTGCTAAGTTGCTGAGGCTGGACTCAAACTTGTAATCCTCCTGCCTTAGCCTCCTAAATTACTAAGATTACGGGTATATGCCACTGCACCTAATGAATCTATTTTTTTTTTAAATTAGAGCTTTCTAATTACACATAGTAGTAGGTTCATCCTGACAAACTCATACATTATAATCAACAAAGCAATGGCTTCTGTTTTATTTTTTTATTATTTTTTTTTTATTTACAATCAATAAAAATCACTCTGTGATATGCAGACCTATGGGTTATGACCAATGCATAAATCCACTTATCTGCAGTTATAATCCTCATAAAGAACATTTTCAACAATTCAAAATTCCATCATGCTGTCCCTTTGTCTTCCATCATTATCCAGCATTCCCAGTCCCTGACAACCACCTATCTGTTCTCTATCCCAACAGATTTGCCTTTTCTATATCATCCATAAATCAACTCATGTAGCAGGCAGCTTTTGTACTCTGCAAGAGAACTTCTGAATGATGGCATAAGCACCCTTTTACTTTAAGCTCTTCTCTCTAAAATTTCCATGGTACTGTTCTGTCTAGGATCAGTTCACTTCTCTGTCCATTTCTGTACTGCATCCTCTGGATTCCTCTTCTTAATATTTAAATGTCAGTAAATCTCTTAAGGAGATCAATGTATTCTCAACAAAATCACTAACTCCTGATCCTGAACATCTACTTTCAGATTTAGGCTCAAGCTTCATATTTCCAATAATCTAAGTGGCCTTGGCATGGAAATATCCACCTAAGTACCTTCTGCACATAAACCTTAATATCCCTTTGAGATCATCTTTATGCTGCAAATGCATATACCTCCATTAGTTTCTATCATTCCTCATATCTGAGTACTGAGAGTGTCCTCTCCACTTTCATACAGACTTTACTTCCTGGTTCTCCCTTGTCATGAATTTTTTCATGAATATCTCTCTGACACTATGTTTACTGTGATAAAGAAAAAATAATAACAACAAAACCTCTGTTGTTTTGTTTACACATTATGCAAATCATCTACTTAGATGACTTATATTTTTAGTGTTTATAAATAACTGACATATTCATATTAAAATATGATATATATTTCAGTTGTTCTTCCTCCCTAACGACTTCCTTAGCCACATGAACTGAAAAACGTCTCCCCCTATTCTTACCACTTGGGCGGTTTTTTTGTTGAACCTAATTTTTAAAATATGCTTTTTCCTATTTTGTTTAATTTTTGTACACACAATTCTATAGGTATTCAATTTGAAGGGTTGAATGCTCAATCAATTTGATTCATATTTGTATTTCTGCAGTTCATAGAACAGTATAGTCCTGAAAACATTCTTATTAAATGTGTGAATGTTGAAACTAAATTGACAGACTACAACATAAATATAGCTATGCATTGACTTTATATAATTGTTGGATTCTATGACAAATTATAGCTATTTATTTATTTAAGGTTAACATTGAACCAGAATCTATTATTTGTCTATTCTTTCCAGTTACATCAGCCCTGGATAGTAATGCCTATGATAAATAATTTCTCTGAAATATTCTACGCTTACTAGCAATTACCTAGATAAGCTTGTCTCATGGTGTATTTTTCTAGAACCTTTTAAAACTCTAGTAAAGAGCTGTTCCTAACCTCTGATCTTTGGGACTCACAAGTCAACTTCATCAACCTGACTCAACTTGACCCTATTTCCCAAAGCCAGTAATGGTGAATTAAGTCAGTCATAGAGTTATGTAAATATTAAATATAGTGACCCCCTACTTCCCAAGGCAATATATATCTGCTTTAAAAATATGGGACTTTTTGTCCATGGCAGACAGTTCATTCTTTTGCAGTCTATTTAGCATCTAGAGAGTTTTTAAATACATGTAATTAAAGATCAGAAGAGAGAAATCAATTACATTTCTAGCCTTTGCCATTTCATTTTACTTATCTTCTATTAGTGACATTAATGACTGACATTGCTATAAGTAACTTCATTATGAAGTTATTTTTTTCCTAAGCAGAATGATGACAGTTTCCTCATACTATTCAGAGGCAATTAAAAGATCTAAATAAACTGAGTGTAGCATAAAATGAAAATCAAGTCCTAGCTTATAAAAATGAACCCAATCAGTAGGGAAAGATTAATGAAAATACTTGTCTTCCTTAATGACATTTTTTCCCAACAAATCAGGTACCAAAAATTAAATAATTGCATTTGACAAATAATGTAAAATACTAGCCCCAATATGCTTTAGTGCCAGCAAATAAATGTAAAGAAGATCTGATGTGTAAGGGGCGGGGGTGGGGGGGGATTTCAGGATGATGGAATGGACCAAGGGAGAAAACCCTGAATGCTTAGTCCTAAAGGAACTAAGAGAAAAATGCTGTCATGCTGCTAGTGCCTGCAAGGAATAGACCACTAGAAACCAACAGGGCATTCTTGATATTTCATCATAAGCTAGAGTAATGCTCATTTTGCAGGCATTGAAACAAACTATAAAACCGATAAGCAACATACTGGTTGACACAGTGATTTGATTTTAAATTTCTAAAATTTGAAGAAAGACAAAAGGAAGTCCTTCTTGCTGAAGGAAGGGAATAGATCTCTTCATAGTATAACAGAGCAGGGCTCTGAAGATGGGTGTTCAGGAACTGAGTGTGCCTTCACCTTAACTCCATTCATTCTTGCTACCACTTACTTGATTTCCAGGGGACAAATACACTCTACAGTAAAACCTCCTGGAGGATCACAACCAGGTTTAGACAAACCACAATGCCAACATTTCCAGTTACTTGTCTTATAAGCTATGGCAAGTGATTTTTATCCTATGATCTTCAATTTCCCATTTGAAAATATATGATAGAAATATTTATTTTTTCTACTCTGTTCAAACTGAATAAAATATGCAAAAGGTAATATGTCTAAAGGGTCTAGAATAGCATCTGATAAATAGAAAATGCTAATACAAAAGTAGGATTAGAGCATCTCTAATTCAAAATTCCGAAATTCAAAATATTCAGAAATTTGAAATCTAGAGCACCATCAGCATTCAGAGTTTTCTGAGACTAACATCTCAAACAATTCTGGTCTCACATATTTTTGATAACGGTTTTTAAAGCTACAAATATTTTCAGTGTCTGGGAATTCATTCATTTTTAATTCTGTTCTTAAAACTTACAATATCAGTATTGATACCTGGATATAAGTTCTATTTAAAAGGTATCCATCAATTTACTTTTTAAAAAATTAATGTCAGCAACATGATTAACATATGAGCTAATTTCAAGTGGTATAGTCAACACTGTGCCACCACATATTAAAATTTCTTTCACATAACAAATTAGCAGACACTGTTGACTGATTTATTCAATCACTTAATCCATTTAAGCAAAATATCTGTTTCCACAATAGTATTTTTTCCCATGAGGTCCTTAATATATTCTCAGTCATAAAGTAAATATATTTTACTATCCATTCATTTATTCAAGAAAAAATTGCTAGCTTATTGTGTGTCAAACATTGTTCTAGGCACCAAACAGACAAAAATGTCTGTGCTTATAGAATTTGTAATCCAGTTGGAGTGGCAATAAAGAAATAGCATAATTTGTGAGATACTGCCAATATTACTGAGAAAATTTTAGCAGACCAATCTGATGAATATGCAAAGTGAGAAATTTTCAATAAAGAATGTGAAATTGCCATAAGAATCTAAACAAAATAAGCAAATTAGCTATAGGATCACATCTGAAGGAAAGCAGTCCTCACAGGGGAAATAGTGCATGCAAAGCCCCTAAGGTAGTAACAAACTTGGCTTCTTAAGGAGTAAAATGTGTTCAGTGCAACATGCACTGCTTGACCAAGGAGAGAGTGGTAGAAAAAAAGAAACAAGGGAGATTGTGCAGAGACTTGTTGGTCACTAGAATGACTTCGTCTTCCATTAAGAATCGGAAGAGGAGGAGCTGGAGTTTGAATAGTAGCATGATATGATCTGATTAATATTTTAATGTAATTCCTCTGTTTGATATATTGAAAATATATTAAGAAAGCTATTAGTGAAATTAGTTAGAAAGCAATTAAAAACATCCAAGCTAGAAAGGAAGGTTTTGGAACAGGGTAAAAGTGATCAAGTTTAGACAATTTTGAAGGCAGAACTTTTAGATTTTCCTGTATGTAGGATAAATATATAGATGAATGATGGCATTGTAAGTGAAATTGAAAATACTGTAGCAAGAACAGTACGTTGCAGTGTTGGGGAGGATAGTAAAATTTTCATTTGGGGCATGTGTTGAAGAATCTTTTTAACATTCATGTACAGATGTAAAAAAAAATGAATATACATATGTCCATAACAAGAATCACACACACACACACACACACACACACACACGTAGTTGGAGTGAGAGGAGGGAGAGAAAAAGGGAGGGTGAGTTTTTTTCTTATTACCTAAGAGCACATGAAATTTGTCTAACTTGATTTTTGAAGAGAACAATCATTTTCACAACTTTACAGACAAACTCTTTCACTCTTCAGGCAACTTATTAGCTGATAACTTATCCAAATATACTAATGTTAAGATAACCTAATATCTCTTCTTCATTTTGACTATTTTAGCCTTTTTTTTTTTTTTTTTTTTTTTTTTTTTTTTGGTACCTGGGATTGAACTCAGGGGCACTTGACCACTGGGCCACATCCCCAGCCCTTTTTTTTTGTATTTTATTAGAAGCAGGGTCTCACTGAGTTACTAAGTGCCTCGCCATTGCTGAGGCTGGCTTTGAACTCACGATCCTCCTGCCTCAGCCTCCCAAAGTGCTGGATTACAGGCATGCGCCACCACGCCCGGCTTATTTTAGCCATTTTTAGACAGGTAGTTCAGGGACACTAAGAAGATTCACATTGTTGTATAGCCATCACCACCATCCGTCTCTAGAACTGTTTCATCTTCTAGAACTAAAGTCTGCACCCATTAGAAAGTTACATCTCTGGGATATCTATCACCTTTTCTCATCTCTTGGCCACTTCCACTCCATTTTATGCCTCCAGGAATTTTACTACTCTAGGTGCCTTGTGTATGTAGTATTATACAGTATTTGTCTTGGTATTGATTGGCTTATTTCATTTAGAAAAACACCTTCAAGGTTAATTCACATTAAAGCATATGTCAGAATTTTCTTCCTTTTAAGGCTAGATAATATTCTACTGTATACATCTTCCACAGTTCATTTATCCATTCTGTCAGTGGACACTTGGATTGCTTTAAGTTTGGGCTGTGGTTAATAATGCTGCTATGATCATGGGTGCATAAATATCTTTTTCATGTGTTTGGGTATATATCCAGAGGTAGACTTGCTGGATTGTGTGCCAATTCCATTTAAGCTCTTTAACAACTGCTCTATTATTCAGAAAACCTACATATTTTTTATCCAGAGAGGAAAAAAAAATGAATATGAATGAACAGAGATCCTGTGAAGTATAGGAAAATAAAGAATCGAAACAGATGTGTAATGGATTCTAAAGGAGGGAAAGAGAAAGTGAGGCTTCAAAAATATTCCAAGAATTAATGATGATTTTAAAAATAAATTTGATGAAAAATACCAACCAAAAGACCTAAACAACTCAATCCACCTTAAAAAAATATAATACCTGAATATAACATGATAAACACCTGATCATTCCCCAGTAAAAATAGCTGAAAATTAGGTATAAAAAATCTTAAAGTCAACCAGACATGAAAGGCATTATATATACACAGGAAGAAAGATGTTAGCTGAGTTATCAAACATTAATTCCAGTCAGAATTCAATCAATGAAGCAAACATTTAGGATGCCAAAAGTGAAAAAAAGAAAAAAAAGAAAAAGGAATGAAGCAATATAAAATTTTTTCTTGAATTTAATATCCAAAAAAGAACTTTCAAAAATAAATGGCATTAAAGGCAGTTCCACAGCAAATAAATCTGAGATAAGTTGTCATTCACAGATGTGCCCTGAAGGATATATTAGAGGAAGTCTTCAGACTGAGGGGAAAAGATAATCAAACACAATCAGTGACCTCTACACATGATGAAAGAATAGCTAATTCAATATATTATTAAATAGTTTTTCACCCATCTAAAAGTCAAATGGGTTGTAAAAGTAAATAAAACAATGTTTTAACATATGTAGAAGAGAATACATGTCCACAATAGCACAGAAGTATTTGAGGGTGGTAGATAGAAGTACATTACATTGTTGTAATATTTTACACTACAGGGCAGGTGGTATAATATTTGAGGAAGATAATACTTAAGGGATTAAGGATGAATTCTGTAATCTATATGTATAGTAATACAAACATTAAAATACAGATTGTATAATACATAATATAATATAATATATAATATATAATATATAAATATAATAAAAATATATATATATATATATATAATATACATGTATAATATGTCTGGTGTGTATCTCTATGTGCATATGTGTGTGTGTATATGCTACATATATATATGTATATATATACTTTTTTTAGGGAAGCACAAATTCTAAAAGAACAAAAGCAAAACACTTGATTAATTCCAAAAAAGGAGAAAAAGTTTAAAAAAATCCTAACTAAAGAAATGGAAAATAAGTGACAATATGTTACACTGAACACATCCATATCAGTAATTACATTCAATGTAAATGGACTAAATACCACAATTGTTAGAAATTGTCAAAATGAATACTAAGCGCCATTCAATTATTTGTTGCACACAATAAATTCACTCTAATAAAAGCATATGTTACTTGAAAGTAAAGTGTGGAGCAAATTAGGACATTAAAATAGTAATCATAAAATTTACTATTAGACTATTAATTATATTTTAACATTGGTTATTTAATGATATTAATAAATGATTGATATTTTAGGTATGATAATGGTATTGTGGTTAGTATTTTTTAAGAGCTCATAAGCTTAAGGAATGCATACTGAAATATTTATTGATCACAAAATATCTTGGATTAATTCCAAAATATCCTGGAGCAGGAGGAAGGATCACTCAACAAATAGATGTAGATATAGGTGAATCAAGATAGGACATGCAATGATAATTGCTGCATGTTGGTACTGAACACATGAAAATTTATTATACCATTTTCTCTCATTTGTATATGCTTAAAATTCCTCAAGATAAATTTTAAATTAAATCAATCAGAACAAGAGAATAAAACTGAATTTAGCTTTTCATGGCAGATGTACTATGGAAATGTTAAAATGATGTACATTAAATTTTTTTTCTGTGTATTTCATACTGCTGGTTGGGCCATTTTAGAATATTTAATTTTAACTTGCAATTTAAGACACTCAGTTTGAAGCAGTCAGTACGGCGAAGGTATCTACAAACCATATGATATGTCCCAGGAAAGGAAAGATTTAAGAGGGATATGACACAAAAACAGTTTTTCAAATAGCTGAGAAATGTTATGACTCATGGAAAGATATCCACACAGAAGTAAATGAAGGTAAAGAAGCACATATTATCTCCCAATCTCCACATTCTTTCTTTACTGCCCCCCTGCTTGCTTCTCATTCCTCAGGTCCTGGTGCATTTTTCTCTCATCTTCCTTGTTCTGTTCTCTATTTTCATTCAACTCTTCTATCGCCTAACTCTCTGGTTCCTTATTTCTTTTTAAAATTTTTTAAAATTTTTATTTGTTCCTTTTAGTTATACATGACAGTAGAATATATTTTGACAACTTATACATACATTGAGTACAACTTATTCTATTTAGGATCCCATTCTGTGGTTGAACATGATGAGGAGTTACTCTGGTCGGTGTCCAAATACAAAGCTAAGAAAGTTATGTGTGATTAATTCTACTGTCCTTCCTATCCCCTCTGCCTTCTCCTTTGTTCCCCTTTGTCTAATCCAATGGACTTCTATTCTTCCCCTCCCCACCTTCCCTTGTTTTGGGTTAGCATCCACATATCAGAACATTCAGTCTTTTTATTCTTTCTTGTAGCAGATTCTGTGAAAAGCTTGCAAAGAAGTGCTGTATGTTTGGAAACAGGAAGCCGGAATTTGGAATATGGTTACTATTTTCACTGCCTTATCAACATAATAATAGGAGTTTTCTTGAGGGCTGAAAATGAAAAGTCTGAATGTATTTTCCAATATAACATGATGTTTAAAATATTTAACACATTTTCAATCTAACAAGGCTTGACTGGGTACTGGCTAGTATGACTTGTAGCATGTATTATATAACAATAGGTCATATTAATATAACATGTAAAAGTTATGTTACACTATACTTTAACCTATTAAGTGTGCAATATTAAAGGTCTAAAAAATAGTCTACATACTTTGTTGCTAAAATATGCTAAAGATCATTTGAGTTGTTGGAAATATGGCACTGGCAGACTTGCTCAGGAGAAGGTTAACACAAACCTTCAGTTTGCAAAAAATACAATATCTTAAAAGTAAAATAAAATAAGGTATTCCTGCTTTTTGTTTGAGACTGCTAATAGAGAGGTCACAATATATAGTAATTAGCACTCCAAACTTTGGAGTTGAGCTATCTCAGGTTCAAAACACAAGCTGACCTTAAGTAAATCAATCACTTAATCTCCCAGTGAGCCAGGTTTCTTATTTGTAAAATAGGAAAAAAATACTATCTACTTAAAAGGATTATTATACTAAGAAAGTTGATGAATTGAGATATGCAAAGCACATAGAATAGTTCCTGGAATCAGTTAATTAGTAAACAAGTCTTACATATAAATTAGCATTTTTAAAATTAAAGTTGACTGTTTATTGAAACATAACCTAATATTTGTTTCTTGATTTCTAAGATTAACTGAACTTTCACTCTACATTTAATCCTTACTCAAAATCTCATGTGGTAGGTAGTAGCAGGTAAGCAATGTTTACATATCATTCATCAGCATATAAATGAATTTAAAATAATTAACACTTTGCCAAGTAAATACCTTTCCAAGCATTCATCAAATAGTGAAAATGAGATTGAAAAAAACATAGAGGAAATAAAAGTTGTTAGAACATAGAAGACTATAGAATCTTAGTGTTAAATTCATTTATAAAATGCTTCAACAGACAACTGTAAGCTCTAAACATGATAAGTCTGTGACCCTCATTTGCTGCTTTGATGATCAGTTTGCTAAATGCTATCTAATGACAACAGGACAGTATGCAGAACATTTAATAAATGTAAAATGAATTGTGTTTCAAATAACAATCTAATTGAAAATTCCATTAACAAAGAATATTGCCATAGTGGTAGATTATAGATTAATCAAAGACTATTAAAACTCTCTCCTGTGCTGCTAATGATTTTTGTTCTTGCTGTATACAGCCTAGTGAAGGCTTTTGTTGTTTCACAGTAGCCAGAATGAAGGGAAAACTTTCACAGGCTCTGGTGCAACCAGGCTCCCAGTAAGCTATGAAGATGTTTCCTCATCTATCCCAGACAAGGCAAAAATAATGAGAAACAGCTCAATTTCTCCACAGAACAGAAAATATGTGCAAGTTCTCTTTAGTTGAATGGAGTGCAATTAAGCATGATACTTAATTCGAGCTCAGCTATTTAACAATTAATAGGGAATAGTATCTTGGGTTAAGATTTTAGATATAAAATTGAAACAGACAATGGATAAAATCAATATTTTTCCAAATGCTATATAATTTCTCTTCCAGAAGTAAAAAAAGATTCCCTATTGCCTGGTCACCAGCTGATGGCTGCCTTCATTCATGAAAATCTAAAGGAAAGGGCACTATTAATGTCAACAGTTGGCCCCACATGGAATAGGTGTGTAATGGCTTTTGATTTGCAACCCTGGCGGCTGTTCACAAGCCTCATTTGGTTTATGGACCTATATAGTCACTCCTGAATCCAATTGTTACATGTTGGTTTGCTCTGTCAGCTGCTGTTTCCCAGCATGTCAGAGATATGTCATGCTGCTGAAGCTTTTTATCAGCAAGTTCATTTAAAAAGATATCTTCTGCCTGCAGTTACCCTGCTTCAGCTCTCCATATGATTCCTGTTCAGGTGACCTGCCATGCTGACAGTGTCTAGGTTGCTAGGGTTTCATAATATTCAGAGGTTTCCAGTTGATGTATTGGTTATATTCTAGGATCTTGGGTAGTTAACTTCCCACCCTATCTGGCAGTGACTAATATAATGCATAGAGTAACGCTTGAAAAGTACTTAATGTATTAAAGTTTCTGTGATTAATTAAACAAATTGCTATCTCAGAGTGATAATATAAAGATGAGTAGACCTTTAAAGTACATAGAGATAAACTAAAAGCATCCACTTCTTTCTTGTATATGTAGGGAAAATTTCTTTCAGTAACTTTTTTCAAAGATAAATAATAGTTAAAAGATGTCAATTTCTATAAGGAATGATTAATGAGTGCAATAAATGACATTGGAAGGGTGAAAAGGTATCCTCTTGGAATAAACTATTAATCTCCTTTTATTATACCCCAAATATTATTGAAGCTATACAATCATGGTAAAATCTGTTCCCAGTAGCAAGAAGGCCTAATATATTCCTATTGTTCACCACTGTGTCTACCTCCTAATAGACAATATTGCCAAACCTAGTGATTATTTTAATAAAAAGTACTGACGACCTGGCAAGATGACATAATATTTTTGCATAAACAAGCACAGTGGAGGCAGCCAAGATGCAAGCTACTTAACTTTCAGGACTACTAAAGCTGATTTTATATAAAGAACAATTATTTCACAATGACAAAGTAGTCAGTCACATTAAATGTGTACTGTCCCTGTCTGTGCCATGTTTCATCAGCTACATGCCAAACCTGCTGACTTGCATAAACTGCTGTTATGTGAATGAACATGAACTTAGATTGCTGAACTAAAATCTACCTAGTTGGCCCACATACATTTGTTAGGAGGATTACACTAAATTCTGAATTTAAGTATATGTGATTTAAAGAAAGCATTCATTCATTCGGGCTTCACTACATAATTACATTTCAGCTTAGAATCTTCATTATGAACCATATTTATCAGGGATAAGAGAGATACATAAAGAGACTAAAATAAAAATCCAGTCTCAGTGTGGAGTAGATAAAATGACCTCACAGGTCTTTATAAGTTTTATGAACCATTATTGTTTACAGAAATTTTTGATATCTGGGGCTGGGGTTGTGGCTCAGCAGTAGAGCGCTCGGCTTAGCACGTGCGCAGCCCGGGTTCGATGCTCAGCACCATGTAAGAATAAAGGCATTGTATACAACTAAAATAAATAAATAAATATTAAAGAAAAAGAAATTATTGATATCAAGAGAAGATTGAAAAGAAAAAAGGAAAATGATAGAAATGTTTCAACTTAAAAAAAAAAAAAAAATTAAAATAACCCTACATCAATCTCATATTTAAGAGACAGAATCATACTCAATTAATTTTAATTAAATTGCTCCATTAGCTTGATTTTTCCTTGACACTGTGGAATCTGACCTCATGAATTGTATAGAAGAGTACCAAGAGCTTCCACCATAACAAACTGCTTCACTTAAGTTTTATTACTGATCACATTTAATGATCTGGAAAGGATAAGGAGAGCACTCTGCTTTTTTAGTTTGATGATACCTGTAATACCAAATGCTAAAAGTTCTCAATTTTTAGTGGCTGGGGGAGTACATGAAGAAAAGGCCATAGTCATTGAGGAGTACTATATTAAATCTTGAGGTTTCAGAAACATATTTTAACTCTATCTTCTCTGCCTTTGAAAGACAAACATGTCCTTTAAGTCAAACATTAATCAAAATTGATTAGAAAGAAAAGAATGAGATTCTTTTTAATAAGGAATTTTAAATTTTATTCTAACCCTGCCTTGTAATTGTTTTTACTTTAGCCAAATGTTTATTCTAGTGTTGTCATCAATTAATTCTCATTCATTGGGGTGACTGTGTAATTAATAAAATATTATGAATACATGTGCTCCACTCAAAAAAAATACTGAAGAGCCTTTATGGAGGACCTCTCTAAATGGATTCCTATGGATATTTATTTATTCATGGAGTATATGTGAACAGAAAATAGTAAATAAGAGTCTTTAAATTTTAAAAAAAATGTATTCTAAGAATAAATGAAATAAAGATTTGAGAATGGATTAATCAACTTGAACTCACAATTTTATAATAAACCCTAAAAGTAATACAGTAGAGATTTTTAAAAAGAGACTTTCAATTTATAAATATCACATTTTTACTGTTCTATTACAATGATCTTACATTTTACTACCATGGGACCCATGAATGTATGTTTTCAAAGTAAATAATTTATTTTGGCCCATCTTTACTGTTGCTTAATATTGAATCTCTCCAACATTTTCTTGAAAATCTAACATTGCTAAAAACCCAAATCAGGAGAGGATTCTGGGAAGACAATTCTGTTACCTTTTCATTGTGAAACAAGAACAATTTAGAGAAGGAAAAATTTATTTTTGGCTTATGGTTTTAGAGGTTTAGTCTGTGCTTGGCTGACATCATTCCTGTGAATTTGAGGTGAGGCAGAACATCAAAGTACAAGGGTTGACAGAGGAAAGCCTCAGCTCATGGCAGCTGGGAAGCAGAGAAGGAGAGGGGTGGCAGGAGGAGAGGGAGAGAGAGGGAGACAGTGAAAAGATATGGTCCCCAAGGGCATACAGCTAGTGAACTACTTTCTCTAGTTGTACCCCATCTACCTGCAGTTAACACCCAGTAGTCCATTCAAACTATTAATTCATGAAATGAACTAAACAACTGATGAAATTACAGCTCTCATAATCTAAGCATTTCACCTCTGAGCATTGCTACATTGGAGAAGATATTTCCAATTCATGGCCTTTTCAGGGGACATTTTATATAAAAAATATAAGAACAATGGAGTAGGAAGAAACAGAAATCTGTCTTTTTACTCAGACAAAGGTCATTCAGGAAGAATCTATCTAATATAACTTCTATGGAACTCTGGACTATACTGAACTTCTGGGAGAGGGGTTGAATGATAGATTATAGTTAATTTTGGGTAATATCAGCTCTTATGGCAGCAGTGGGTATCCATTATACCACCAAGCCAATGGCAGACATTTATATTTTCCAGAAGCAGCTTGCATGTAACTTGTAGGATTTAAGGTGGGTAGGAAAAGGGCTATCTTTCAAATGTTGGGGAAATGTGTTCTGACCATTAATAGCTGCTTTTGATAAAAGACATGCAGCCACAGAGGCACAGACCCTTTGTTGCTGCATCTCCTTCAATCTGTAACTGTTGCTAGTCTCTACACCTACTGCTGAACTCCTTCTAAGGCATTTAATGTTCCAATGATCTTTCTGCTCTTCATTTTTTCTCATTTTCCCTCCTTATGAATCAGGCATTAGAACTAACACAGGCAACTGATTACATAGGGAAAATTAGTGAGTGACTTCACATGCCTCAGATTCAGAAAAGACCTGAAAAGTCCTTAAGTTAATGCCTCAGGCTGAGCCTGAGACACCCTACTGCATTTAAAAAACAAAGAAAAATAAATAAAACAAACAGAACAACAATAAACCTGGTGAAGAGGCAAAATTCCAGTTCCTGAGTTACTACTTTGTCAGATTCACATGCACAATTTTCAACAACAAAATTACAAGAAACACAATGACACAAGAAAGAATGTCCAATCCAAAGGGAAAAAATAAGTTAACAGAAACTGTCTCCTAGAAAGATCACATGATAGATAGACTAGACATTATCTTTGAAATAACTGTCATAAAAATGCTCATAGAACTCATGGAAGGTAAGAAGGAAGTTAAGATAATTATCTAGTAACAAAATGAAAATCTCAATAAATGTAAAACAAAAAGAAATCAAAATGAAATTATGGAGTTGAAAACTACAACAACTGAAATGAGAGGGTTGCAAAGGTAGTTTTGAAGTAGAAGAAAAGGAATAAATGAATTTGAAGATACAACAATGGAAATCAATATTCCTATTTGGGGAAGTAGGAATTAAAAAAAGAAAGATTTAAGAAAAATGGAAAGCAAGTAAGTTGTAATACAAAATCAAGTAGACCAATATACAAATGATGGGAGTAAAAAGAAAAATGGAATACAATACACATCGAGTACACCAATATACAAATGATGGGAGGAAAAAGAAAGGAGGAAAGAATTTTGAAGTAATAATACCTGAAATTTTCTAAAAATTAATGAAAGACATGACTATAAGCATCCAAGAAACCCAAGGAACGTCAAATATGATACAATTAATGAAACCCACAGCAAGACATATTATCAAACTGTCAAAAGTCAAAGTATGATACAGAATCTTGAAAGCAGCAATACAGAAGCAACTCCTAACATACATCCTTAATGAGACCATCAGTGGATTTCTTACCAGGAATAATGGAGGCCAGAAGGTAATGAACTGATATATTTAAAAGACTATTAAAAATTAAGGTTAACCAAAATCCTAAATGTACCACAACTGTCCTTTGAAAGTGAAAGAGAAATTAAGACATTTTCCAATCAAACCTGAGGGAGTTTATTACCTTACACTTTTTTTTTTAAGAAATTCTACAGGGAGTCTTGCAGCATGAAATGAAAAGACACTAGAAAGTAATTCAAAGTCACATAAAGAAATAAAGATTGCAGTAAAGGTGAAGACATGGAAAATTATAATGCTACTATTGATGTGACTTGGGTTTATAAAAATGTCTTTTGTTTTCTCCCTAATTTAAGAGGCTAATACATTAGAAAAAGAATTACTTTATGTTTTGGACATATAATACATAAAGGAAATTTTTGTTACAACAACAAATGAAAGGGGTAGAGACTAAGCTGTCAAGTAATCAAGAGTTTTTAATGTTATTGAAGTTAAAATGGTATAAATTCAAATTAAAGTGTTATAACTTTAGGATTGTTAAATGTAATTTCCATGGTAACCAAAAAGAAAATAGCTATAGAACATACACAAGAGGAAATGAGCAGGGAATTAAAACATTTCTCTGTAAAAATAATCACCAAATACAAAAAGAGACAGTAATGCAAGAAATGAGGGACAGAAAAGTTCTATAAGGCATATAGGCAGAAAATAGCAAAATGACAGAAGTCTCTCCTTTTCAGCAATAACTTTAAACATAAATAGATTAAAATCTTCAATTAAAAGATAGAAACTGACAGAATAGATTTTAAAACTTATCAAACAACATGTTATCTGTGAGAGACTCACATTAGATCCAAAGATACAAATAAGTTGACTGACAGTGAAGCAACGAATAAGAATATTTCATACAAATAATAACCAAAGTAGAGCAGAAAAAATACATTAAACTTGAAATATTCACAAAAAGCAAATAAAAATATTTTCTACTACTAAACATTTCAATACAGTGAGAAGATATAATAATTATATAAATATGCACAAATCTAAACAGACCATCAAAATATATGAATCAAAAACTGAAAGATCTGAAGGGAGAAATAGTTCTAAAATAATATTGACCAATACTATAGGCTCAATAATTGATAGAGCAATCAAATATAAATAAGGAAATAAAGAACTTGAACAATAAACTAGCCGGATCTAACAGATACAAGCAAACCACTCTGGTCAACCACAGAACATACACATTCTTTGGAAGGACATCTGGGAATTTTCTAGATCTCAACAGATATTTTAAAGCAGATATAATAAAAGGTATCTTCTCCAACTGCAAGAAGATGAAATTAAAAATCAATAATAGAAAAAAAAACTGGAAAATTCATGAATTAATGAAAATTTAAAAACATACTCTAAACCAATTTATCAGAGAAGAAACCACAAGGGAAATTAGAAAATTCCTAGAAACAAATGAAAACAACTATACAACAAACCAAAACTGAATCACAGTAAAAGCAGTGCTGATGAGAAAATTTATATTATCACATTGAAAAATAAGAGAGATCTCAAATCAAGAATCTCTCCCTATAACATAAGGAACTAGTGAATGAAGAACAAACTTAGTTTGAAAGTAGTAGAAGGACAGATATAATAAAGAGCAAATCAAAGATAAGTGAACTAGAAAACAGAGAAATGATAGAGAAAAATCATTGAAACCTAAATTTGGTTCCATTTCTGGGTATATACCCAAAAGAACTAGAAGTAGGATCTCAGAGAAAGATTTGTACACCCACATCCCTAGTACCATTATTCGCAATAGCCAAAAGATAGGAACCGTCCAATTGACTACTTCCAGATAAATGGATAGGTAAAATGTGGTATATACAGTCTTGTACCACACGATGACATTCTAGTCAATGACAGGCCACATATAAAAACATGGTCCCAAAAGATTAAATACAGCTGAAAAATTCCTGTTGTCTAGTGATGTCCTAGCCATCATGACACCAGGTGCAAAGCATTACTGATGGTTTTAAAGTGATGGTCGTGCAAACAAATTTACTGCACGGCCAGATGTAAAAAGTAGCAATACAATTTTACACAGTAAAAAAAAAAAAAAATTGACAATGATAATAAGCAACTATGTTACTAGTTTACATATTTAGCATATTATCATGTTAGTCATTAGAGTGCACTACTTCTACTTATTATAAAATTACTATAAACCTGTATGTCATGTTATACTGAGAGCAGCTTCACATATCTCACATTTACTGTGTTTCTTCATTGTAAGAAGAGACCATGTGCAGTAATGGAACTATGTAATCTAGGTTTGTGTAAGACACTCTATGATGTTGGTGCAGTTATGAAATTGTCAAATTATTTAGTTCTCAGAATGTACCTCTGTATGGCTGTACATATTATGAGCTATCATTAACCCTAAAACTCAAGGAAATTCTGACAAGATGCTATGCCATGGATAAAACTTGAAGATATTATGCTAAGTGAAATACATCATCAAAGACAAATATTGTTTGATTCCACTTGCATGAGGGACCTAGAGTAGTCAAAAATCATAGAGACAGAAAATAGAATGGCAGGTACCATGGGCTTGTGGGAGGGGTCATTAGATGTCAGTATTTAATAGAGGGGGTTTCAAGTTTTTAAAGATGAAAAGAGTTCTGTAGACAGTGATGGTGATCGTTGTACAAACATTTCAATGCCTTTAATAGTATTGAACTATACATTTAAAAATAGTTATGATTATACATTTTATGCTATGTGTACTTAGCACAATAAAAAGAATGTGAGGAACAGGCAAACCCCAAAACAAATAAACAAGTGACAAGAAGACCTTCCTGAAGGAAGAACTTCCTGATGCTTTGAAAAAGTAAAATGTGAGGCAACAATTTGACCTATATGCTAATATCTGCTTTAAGTAATTACACTGGCAATCAATTTATTGTACATTTATACTCCTATAGAAAAAATACCCTCAAACCCAAAAGAAGCTACTCCTTGAATTTTCATTATTTACTGACTAATATAGTTAAGTTTTACAACAATGCTATCTTTAATCTTTTATAATTTTATCTGACTTTCATCCATTGCACATTTAACTTGAACTCTGAAATCCATTTTGTCTGTCCAGTATTTATTAAAAATCTACTTCTCATTAGCTGAGATGATGACATTAGCAAATATTGTATAATAACTATTATGGCTAATTCACTTGAATCTATTTGAAATTACTCCTGTCATTTTATATTTTTGTCAATCAAGAAACATATTTTTTTCCCCTGAATCTCAAGTCACTCCTCTTGTCCTAAGGCTGAAGAGTTGGAATTTTCTATAAATATGGGCCTCAAGAGCCAAGCAAATCCTAGCAAATAAATTGTTTTATACTAATAAATCTCACTATGTTTGACTTCTTCATCGATTGTTTTTAATGAGCTCACAAGCACAGTACCACACTCTAGTGAACTTAAAATACCAAGTGAACTTTTGTCACTCAGAAGTTTTAATAAGAATGTATTTTAAAATTTCTTAATGCTACATTTCAATGCCTTGGTAGAAAGTATAATTTCATAAAATAATAGAATGTATATTCTTCTATAGGAATGAACCTAAGAAGCACTGTAGGTAATTCCAAATGTTGATCATTGATTTAAAAGTATTTTAAAAGTCATTCTTGGGAATAATTTAGCAAACCACTGATTTTAAAACATTTTCCAAATGTTCCATAAATTCATCTTTCCACTATTTGCCCAGGTTGTACATTCCTATACTTCAAGTTGTTCTGCTTGAAATAAACATGACTTTCAATTGTGCCCCACTACAGACTTTGACGTTTAATAGATATATTTTGATATCTGTCACTGACTTTTCTTGTTCTTTTTTCCTGGATTTGGAAGGCAGTTTCTGAAAAAGTTAGTACTATAATACCAGACATAGCAATGACTCAAGGTAGTCTTTTTGTTTGGATATAGTTAAAACATATTGAATTTTAAAGAATATTTTACATGTGCATAAGTTACAGACTTATTTTCTAATTTCTTTATTGATGTATTCAACCTCCTGTTACAACATAAAAGAGCTAAGTATTTAATAGTTAAAGAGATTGCTTTATAGACAATATTCTTGGTTGTTTTGGAGAATCATAATCATAAAATTAGTCTCTGCTTGAAGCAGTAACTATATCCTTCTATTTACTTGGAGAACCATTAATTTACATTCATAGGATTCAATATCTGCCACTTTGGTACAAGTTTCTTTTGAAAATATTTAATAAGAAAATTGGATGCAACTGCTTCTTTCCAATTTGGCTACCTCTTGCATTACTTAATCATAATTTACTTCTTTTCAGAGAACAGAAAATTATGTGAAGTTGAGATGGACTCCTTGGGATTTGCTTGAGAAAATAACATATTTTAAAAGCACACCCATAATCAGATAAGAAAAGACCATCCTAAGACATCCCCAACTTGGAGTGATTTGATAGACTTCAAACATTTTTCTTCCTCTTTGTAAGAATTACATGAAAAATGTGGTGCTATACTAAACAGTGTTTTAATTTTATAAAATTAAACTTTACTTACTAAAGTTTAGAGAATGAGAAGCATTTAGTTAGTTTTAGTCATGAGCTAAAGACAGGTCAATTTAACATGCATACACTGCACTTTGCCCCTTGTACTTTATAAATTAATTTTCTTGTGCAAATTCCACATTACTTAAGTTGAGAAATTTAAAATTACATCATCAATAAGACAAAAGAATCTTAATGCAGCTATAAATAACAATGGAAATTACATGACTAACAAAAGTGTTCTAAAGCTGGTTAATCAATCAAGCATTTAATCTGAAATAAAAATTCCTTTTATCAATTTCAGAATATTTATATTTTTCACTGCCATTAATAAATATATATTCAGAAATGTAGCACTTATCTCATTCTTATTGTCAAACCCACATGAAAAACGATATTGATAGAAATCACATTATTTATTTACCATAAATTTCCACACTGAAACTTATGTTAAAGCAGATGTATTTAAAGAAAATGCTTTCATTAAAAAAGGCAGATTACTTCTTGGCTCCAAAATACATAGTCCCTCCCAAAAGGTACTGAGTTGACAATTAAGAAAAAGAAATACATTAGTTGCATTTGTCTGCAAGTTCAATAAGACAAAACAAGCTGAAATGTTAAAACATTCTAATTTGTCATAATTTTAATTAGTTATAACTTCTGTCAAATTTCAGAGTTCCTTAGAATACCTCTGCTGCAATTTTTGTGTTTTAACATCATCATAAAGGAAATAGAATAGTTAAAATAGAAAAAAGACACATATTCCATTCTCCCTTTCTGCTTGTGTTGTTAGTAAAGTGAATAACGCCTCCACACTGTCATGTTAGCTGATAATGATATATAGTCTGCCCACAGTTATTTTAAAATATCATCTACTTGAAGAGCTCCTACAATAGTTGAAGTAGAAATATTATTATCTCAGAATTTATAAAGGAAAATAATTAGTAACCTCTGAAACAGCCAAAATGGTTCCAATAATAGCTATTATTTCTAATAATAAAATGGCTATTATTATTTCTAATAATAAAATGGCTAAGTTGAAGGCACAGGTTTTTCTTTTTAATAAAGAGACTATTCAAATTATTTTTCTTGATGCAAATACAATAGAATCATCCTTTGGTTTAAGTACATATACGCTCATTTAAATCTTGTCTAATGGAAGAAAATCCTGCTTTCCACAGAAAGCAAAGGACTTATTAGGTATATGCAAGGGAAATGAATATATTTCTATATCAATATAAGTTTGTATAATATTAGTTGATGATGAGAAAAATAGAATGAAGGAGATTAGACATCTATGGCAAGTAAGGAACTGCCTCATGATGTGCAAACTCAATTATAGATGCTGTTCCTCCTTTGTATCAAAATCAGGAGACTTTCTAAAGGATTATACTTTAAAAAACATGTTTGCAACTTGGTGAGGAACTAAAAAGGCAAGTAAAAGGTTTGTCTTTACTCATGTATCACTTATCTTGGCATTGCTTTTTGGTTATCTCATGCAAATCAAATCAAATGCAAAATTGAAATCCCCTTTCATCATCATCTAGTCAATTTTTTTTTAACTGGGACCAGTATTTTATAATTTAGAACTAACACTTCAGACATAGCAACTTAAAATGTCTCCTTTTATTTTCCTTAATCTTCCTATGATAATAGATGATTACTAGTTGGTAGCATTTCTTATGAACAAAATATCATATTTCTAAACTTGGTCCAATTTTGGCCTCTTTCCCTACATGGACATTTATGGTTAGCACAATAAAATTAAAAACACATATGTTACATGAATATTTAGCACACTAATATTCCCTTAGAATTTTGCATTAAAATAGGCAGAATATTTTTTCATGGATATTCTCTACCATCTGGTAGAATACCACAAGTGTTTTCATGTAAACATGGAAATACTGGAAACATAGACAAGGTGCAACCAGGGTAAAAAGTCTAATGCCAATATAAGATTTAGAATAATTTATAATTAGTGCATAAATCTAAGGATTTTTACAGCACCCTATCTAAGGGAAGACTAGTAACTGAAGAAAAATGCTCTTACAGAAATGGAAATCCAAAGATTGGGAATTCAACAGTATCAAAAAACATTTCTCAAGAGGGTCAAAAGTGGAGAGTGGGTGGCACTAGAAAGCACTGGATATAGGTCAGTATTATGATTTAGATATGTGGTGTCCCCTAAATAGCTCATGTGTGAGACAATGCAAGAAAGTTCAGAGGTGAAATAATTGGGTTATGAGAGTCCTAACCTAATTAGTTCACTAATGGTCTGATCAGGATTAACTGATTGTAACTGTAGGCTCTTAGGGTGTGGCTGGAGGAGGTGGGTCATTGGGGTATGCCTTGGGGGTACATATTTTGTCCCTGGGAAGTGATCTGTCTCTTTCTGCCTTTTGGTGCCACATTCCCAGGTGCCTTCCTCCACCATGCATTTCTGCCATGATGTTCTGCCTCATCTCAGGTCCTGAAAAGTGGAATCAGACATCTATGGACTGAGATCTCTGAAACTGTGAGCCCCCAAATAAACTTCTCCTCCTTAAAATGGTTCTTTCCAGGTCTTTGGTCACAGGAGAAGAAAAGTGATAAAAACAGGAGTGAATATATTTATTCTTTCATACCTCAACTGAATGGCTACTTTGGGATGACTTCAGTTTGTTCCTTCAATGTCAAATATTTTCTACTGCTTTTTTTTTTTTTTTTTTTTTTTTTTTTTTTTTTTTTTTTTTGCTGAAGTACTCATGATAAGGAAAATACCTTAGGTAAAATGTAGAGGTAGTCTGTTAAATGCACAGAAATAGTGTATTAGTAACAAATATGGCATGGTATTGGCATAAAAACAGACATGAAGACCAGAGGAACTGATTAGAAGGCTCAGAAGAAATCCATATAAATAGTCATCTGATCCTTGATTAAAGGTGGCAAAGGCATACAATGGGAAAAATGATAAACTTTAAACAAATGGTGCTGAGAAAACTGAATATACCTGTATCAAAGATCCCTATCCCTCACTCTGCACAATAATCAATTCAGACTGGATTAAAAACCTAGGGGTTAGATCAGAAACTGTAAAACTGCTAGAAGTAAACATAAGGGCAACACTTGAATGCATCATCATGGGCTCTGACTTCCTTATTGAAACTCACAAAGCTTGAGAAATAATACCAAAAATCAGTAAGTGGTATAGCATTAAATTAAAACATTTCTGCACAGCAAAGGAAATAACAGCATAAAGAGAAAGCCTGCAGAATGGGAGAAGATCTTTGCCAGCTATTTCTGCCAGGGGATTAGTAACAAGAATATATAAAGCACTCAAAAGCTTAATACAAAAAATACCTAATAATCCACTAAATAAATAGATGATAGATCTAAAGAGACATTTTTCAAAAGAAGAAATGCAAATGGCCAAAAATTACATGAAAAAATATTTCGTATCAAAAAGTTTTCTCAGGTTGAACTGTAGTTGTGCAAAAAGTGGGAATGTGGAGTTGGATTTTCCACAATAATCTTGTTGAAGATGTGTTTGATAATATGTATTTTTCCTAGTCCTTTAGGAAAGGAAAAAAAATGTTGAGTGGAAACAAATACAAACAAAGGACATATTGAGATCAAAATTAGTTTCTAAGGTAATACACCACAACAGTATATGTAATAAATGTTGTATATTTCTAAGGAAAAATAATTTTGAAAATGTGATTGAAATTACCTAAATACATAAATTAATGTACATGTCAATGAAGACCATTCTATGGTGCACATAATACTTCTTTATTTCCTTATTCTGTTTTGTCTTGTTGATAGTACTGGGGATTGAACTCAGGGCTTCACAAACGACCGACAAAATCTTTACCACTGAGTTATGTCCCCAGCCTTTTAAAATAATATTTTATTTTGAGGCAAGGTCTTACTAATGTGCTTAGGTTGACCTTGAACTTACAATCCTCCTGCCTCAGCTTCCCAGGTAGTTTTGATCATAGGCTATGCTACCACATACCTAACTCTAATAGGCTTCATTACCTTTATTTTATACACACTTAATGTTTCAGATCTGTTTTTACTTATGGAAATTGGATGGGAACTATTTAAGTCAAGTATCTATTCCTTCTCAATTTCCTCATGTGCAAAATGAGGACAAAGTTGACCAAATTGGAAAGACATATCAGATAAATACAATTAGAAGTATCTGATGAATACAATTAGAAGGGGGAAGGGAGGGGGCAAGGGGTTAAAAAGAAATAAAAAGGATAGTAGAATGAGATGGATATCATACCCTAAGTGCATGTATGAAGACACAAATGGTGTGATATATTTTGTGTACAACCAGAGATATGTAAAAATGTGCTCTATATGTGTATTATGAATTGTAATGTGTTCTACTGTCATACAACAATTATGAATAAAAACAATTTAAAATTTTTAAAAAAGGAAAAAAAATTTTTCATATCCTTAGCATTTGGGGAGATGCAAATCAAAAGCACACTGAGATTTCAACATCTCCCTAGTTATAATTATAATAAAAAAGAATAAAATAATGATAATTTCTGGGAAAGATGTAGGAGAAACAGGTATATCTAGTGAAAATGTAAGTGTACATTAGGGTTTTGAGGAAAAAAAAAATAAAATCATTCCTTATGGAATAATCTGGGAAGGAAAAAATAATTATTCAAACACACACACACACACACACACACACACACACCTTGCAGTTCAAAATTAAATATTCTAATGAAATATTTTTTGATGGAAGTGTAAATTACTATAACTACTTTAAAAAGCAGGATGGGGATTCCTCAAAAGACTAGGAATGGAACCACCAAATGACATAGTTATACCACTCCTTGCTGTTTATCCAAAAGAACTAAAATTAGCATACTATAGTGATACATGTATACCAATGTTTATAGCTGCATAATAACCAAGTGGAATCAGCCTAGGTGCCCTTCAAATGATGAATGGATAAAGAAAATGTGGTGTACATACACAATGGAGCTCTTTTCAGTCATAAAGAATAATAAAATTATGTTGTTTTCTGGTAAATGGATGAAATTGAAGAATATCATGCTAAGTAAACTAAGCCAGACTCAAAAGAGTCATGGGTTCAACTCTTTCTGTCATATGCATAAGTTCAATAATGAAAATTAAAAACAGGGGATCTCATGAAAATAGAAGAAAGATCAGTAGAGTAGAAGCAGGGGAGCAAGGAAGGAGGAAGAGGGGCGGTAAATAGGAAGAACTAGGGAATGATATTGAGGACATCATGCTATGTGCACATATGATTACATAATAATGCTCTGTAATTTTATATTTAGCTATAAAGAACCAGTTAAAAATAATAGAACAAAGACCAATAGAGTAGAAGAAAGAGATCAGGAGGAGGGAGGAGGGAAAGGAAAGAGGTAGTATTGGGGAATGAAATGGAGAAAACAATGTTATATGCATTTATGAATGTGTCAAAATGACCACTAGTATTATGTATAATACACTAAAAATTACAAAAGAAATAATGCATTATAATATTTGTATATGTACACAATGGAGCATTATACATTATATATGTATATATGTGTATTTATCAGTCTCATGCAAAATTATAAATGAATCAGTCTACATAAATGAACTTATCTTTGAGTAGTCTTTCTGAGTATTACAAATTCTCTATCTGTAAAGCTGAAGAACAGTTTGTGTTAATACCCCACCAAAATGTCTAAGCAATCAACTGGTTTTTCCTTTATAACATCGTCAACCAAAATTCTTTTCCCTCATTTCCTCTTCCTTCATACACATGCAATCAGTGTTACTATCAATAATTACGTTTCCTAAAAGAATGTAAATGGCAAGAGCTAAATCAAAACTACTTCCAAAGTGGTGACTTTGAAGGTAGTAATACTCATTTTTATATAAAAAGTTTTTAAATGTTATATGATTTTATTTGCAGAGCACATAATTTTGTTCTACACATAACTCTAGTTTTTAGTTCACTCCCTACACTCTTTATAACAGATTCATCTTTATTCCTGATCCACAAGACTACAATGTGTTTGCATAGAGGAAAATTAAAGAGAAAGTAGTAGAGAAACACCTAAAGTGTATAAATTAATGCCCTAAATACTCTGGGAATTTTTTTTTTTTTTTTAAGTTTTAGGCTTAATTTTTTTAAGTTTAAGTTGAGGGAAAAAAAAATCCTTCCTGATGAAATAATCTGGAAAGGAAAAAAAATACATAAAAAAAGCACATACATACATACACAAGCACATTATTTAATTCAAAATTAAACATTCTAATGAAAGAAATGGTTTAAATGACTAAACAATCCTTTTGCTTTGAGACTAAAAGAGTGATTATTTTTGCTCAGTTCCTTTGCTTCCTTTTCAGAGACCTGGGTGGGCTTGTATAATGTACAGATAAAAAGCAAAATGCCTGTCTTCTCTCTGACACTGGGCCCTTTCACCACAGAAACTTGTGAACATTAATTAATGTGATTTGCTCAGCTCCTCCAAACACAAACGCTGTCTGGGCTCGACCTAATGGGGCTTCTACTATGCCTTTACCAGCCGGGCTAAGCTAATTTCTGTGCAGTCCTGCTTCTGGCTTCGCTCCTCAGACACACTGAGCTCAGCACACACACTTCCTTTCTCAGGAGATTTCTTCTGAAGAGTATAGTGCTAAAGGTAGATATGTCATGAAGCCACATTTTAATGAGATGAATATTTAAGTAGGGACATTATAAGAATCCATCACCAAGTTCTAAAAAATCAGTCAGTCCCCAGCATAACTGGAGTAAAAGATGCCCTATTTGACACTGCAGCTCAGAAACTAATCTACCCTGAATAGGTATCATTTAATCTACTGTGTTGTTACCATGGGCACTGACCATGATATGGCATACAGATGTATGAAAATGTTTTTAACCATATGTAGTATGTTTAACTCTGATTTTGTATTTCCTGGTTATAATAACAACAGTTAAAGCTTCTTTTCATGTAAAACTGTAGGGGGGGGGGAATAAATCATTAGCCTAATAACCAAATGTCATAATCAATAGTCATAGTATATTAGCATATTCCATAGTCATTTCAAGATATAACAGAATCTGAAACCTAGTTTTCTGCCCCTTACCACTGTATTTTACGTGTCTGAACAAAGATACACATCTACAAGTTATTTCAATTTGCCACAGCATGTACAGATATTCAGATATAAATTTCAACTAATTATATTCAGAATAAAAGGAACTGCTCTGCATGACAATGAGGGAGACTCCTGTATCAACTGTTTTATGAGAAGTCAAAATACCATTTTTCCCTAATTAATTAATTAATTAATCCCACAGAACTAGACAGAAAAAAACCAGAACTCTTTAGTGGTACTTTTTTCTTTTTCTTAGATATTGATGAAGTAACTCAAGATTGAAATGAAGCATATCTAGCTTTAAATGTTTTCCTCTTCCAAACTGTAATTTAGCCAAATAAATATCACTGGTATATAAATGTATGTGAACAACAACAAAAAATCATACCCTGTTTTAACATTAAGAGGATGTTGAAGACAGGTACAGTGGTGCATGCCTGTAATCCCAGAAGTTCGAGAGGCTAAGGCAGGAGGATCAAGAGGTCAAAGCCAGACTCAGCACCTTAGTGAGGCCCTAAGCAACTCAGTGAGACCCTCTCTCTAAATAAAACACACAAAAGGAGTGGGGATGTGGCTCAGTGGTTGAGTGCCCCTGGGTTCAATCCCTGGTCTTCCCCACAAAATAGAGGATGTTGGAGGTTACCTACTGGAAAGTTTTTATGGTATGAGCATATTCATACTTTAGTAGAGCAAAAACAAAAATATAAATGTTAAGTAGGAAGAACCAGCACTAGCAAATTCAGTTTGTATTTTAGTAGCAACAAGACAAAATATTAGTGTAGAGACTTTATAAAGAAAAAAGAAGTAGAGTGACAGTCCAGATCCTAGGAAGGCACACATACACACACACACACACACACACACACACACACACACACACAAAGAAATAGAACCTAAGAATATAATCTACACAGACTGCAATGGTCTATAAATTAAATAGGTGAGTGCTGCCCTGGTCCTTCCTTTGCCACCAACTTTCTAGATGTCTCAAATGATCATTTTTCCTTTCAAAAATGTGGATTTTAATTAAAAGGAGGCCATTCGTGTTGCACAATTTGAATTTATTATTACCACAGTACAGCTCATTTCCTGACATTTTTTATTTGATAAATGGAAATTCAGTACTATGAACAGACAAATTGATGGTTTATATAAAAAAAATGCAATATGGGCATTTCAAATTTTTATCTTTTCTCTGCTCTATCTTTCCTTTGCTTCAAAATATATTTTTTAAAATATATTTATCCTTACAGAACTTGACCATACCATCTTTGGCATGTTTTCATACCTTATTTGTGTCATATAAAAATAATTAGTCTAATAAACAAAAGAAAATGTTCTTTAAAAAAAACACGAGTCCTCATGCTAATACTCTTTCAAGAAATACCAAATTTCTCAGAGTTTCAGCATGTGATTTATTGATTTTCAGTGCATAGGAGAGCTACAGGAAATTGTCTTCCATAGAGGATGACAGAGTAATTGTATGTTTAGAGTGATATGTGATATTACAACTACTTTCTAAGATTAGAGTGTGATGATTTAAAAATTTGAGTACATTTTGAAACTGTTCTATAATTGTTAACCATATGCTGTTACACACACCAATTTCACAAAGTTTCCTTGTCCTGTCATTCCATGGAATGATTCAGAAAGATTTCCCAGGGTGGCTGCATAATACAATTGCTAGCATGTACTATTTTCTGGCATTGTCAGTAATTGCATTAGTCATATCTTCTTTACACTTATGAGAAATATACAGAGAACAATGGATAGGAGTTACTCAGAAATTTTAACATCTGTTAATGACAATCAAAATTGGTGTTTATTATCTCAGAAATGCAAATTAAAACCACAGGGAGATTTTACCTCATACCTGTTAGAATGATATTATCAAAAGGACAAAAGATAACAAATTTTGGTGAGGATGTGGAGGACAGTGAACCATTATACACTGTTGCTTATGGAAAACAGTATGGAGGCTTGTCAAAAATTTAAAAGTTGAATATAAGACAGCAACTTCTCCTGGGTGTACATCCAAAAGAAATGAAATTGGTATACAATGAAATATTCATTGCAGCATTATTCACATTAGTGAAGATAGAGAAACCACCCAAGTTTCTATCAGTGGATAAATGGATAAAGAAAATGTGGAATATATAGAGAATGTGATACTATTCCTTCTCAATCAAGGAATTTCTGCCCTTCAAAAAATGACTACCTGGAGGACATTATGCTGAGTGAAGTGAGATTAGATGGGCACATAAAGACAAATACTGCAAGACATCACTTATGTGTGGAATGTAAAAAATGTGTTACTCATGGAAGTACAGAGTAGAATTGGGGTCATCAGAGATGAGGCAGAAGGGAGGGGTGAGGGGACAGGAGGAATAGAGACACGGTAGTCAAAAGGTACAAAGGTTCAGTTAGGAAGTAAAAGTACTGGAGATCTATTATACAGCATGGTTACTATATGTAATAATATTGTATTATATACTTGAAAATTGCTGAGAATAGGTGTCAAATATTCACTACAAAACAATGATGCATACATGAGGTGAGGGATATGCTGGATAGCTCGATTCAATTCTTCTCCAATGTATATAACTATCAGAGCCCCATGTTCTTTCCCAGAAATACATAAAAGTTTCTCAACTTAAATACTTTTTAAAACTAGACATTTATTTCACTTTTTACTATCTTTTTTGTATTATTTATTTTTAACATATTCATTTTTTCTAAAAATATAACACTTTGCACAGATTAAAAATACAAAGAATATCCTATTCTCTCCACTCTTGCCAAATGATTTGTTGCCCTGAAATATACATAAATAATCTGTTGTATGTGATAAAAATTCAAAGTGAGATCTCCAGAATTTCTCTTTGGGTCATCAAAGGGCATTTACATATCTTCTCTGTGTTGTCATTTAGTGGTTTGCCTCTTATAAAGGTATTCTATGTAAAGATACATGAAGTAGGATATCATTATAACAACATATATAGATAAAATATTTTTGACACATCTCACAAATTACACTAAACTTTGATGATTCTTCCTCCACATTTTCTCCAGTTCTTCAGGTAAGGTGTATTTTGCCACCTGACCACTGAATTCTGATGATAGACTCCTAAAAACTGACTCAAAGTGATCCTCTGCATAACCAATTACCACTCTTTTCAAAATCTTATACTGCTACTCAGCTACTCATGAGTTTAGAAATCTTCAGTATATGGACAATGTTATGGACTGAATGTCTATGTCTCCTCAAAATTCATGTGTTGAAACTCTAACAACAATGTGATGGTATCTGGAGGTAGGGCTTAGGGCAGGGGCATAATTAGGTACAAATACAGTCATAGGGTATAGATCTCTTGATCGGATTAAAGTCCTTCTAAAATGTGAAAGAGACATCAGAGCTTGCTCTATCTGCCATGTGATGATAGAAAATTCAGGGAAAGGCCCTCACCAAAAACTAAATCTGTAGGTACTTTGACCTCACACCTCAGCCTCTATAAATGTAGAAATGATTGTGGTTTAAGTTAAAAGTTGACAGTGTTTTATTTCAGCCCAAGCTGACTAAAGGAGGCAACATTTACCTTTAGGAATAATGATGCATCATTCATAATGTCTGCATCATCTTTTTGATAATTCTGTCCCTAAGAATGCTGCCTTTTGATACCCAGAATATATTTTAAATTCCTTAAAAAAATGAGTTCTCATGGATCTGTTTTTGACAGCTAAGTTCCAAAACATTTATTAACCATCCCAGTACCCCAAATCTGTGCTAGACTGTGTTATATAAGATGTCATAGATATATTATAAAGGGCATATATAATAATATGTTTGGGCATGAGCCACAGTGAGAATTTTAGGAATTGCAAAGCAGAAGTTGTGCCCACAGGGACCTGTTTGAAAAAATAGCAATGTTGTTCCTACCCAAATCTGGCTAACTATTTTAGAGCTATTTAGAAATAACAGCACATAATAAATCCTCATTAAAATTGAAGAAATTTTAAAATCAATTTTTAGTTCAATTCAAATACATTTAATGAAAAGGCAGGATATGTTTTAACATAATTATAAAAAAAAATCATATTTTATGGAGCCTAATAAAGTAAATGTGCTCAAGTAAATGGGGCATAACCAGACAACAAGCAAAAGTGGAGACTAGTAGTTCAGAAGCCTAGCATATTTCATGATATATTCATTGCAGCTACTTGGAATAAAAATTTGTGACTGTATTGTACATTCAAAACTTCTCCAGCTCCAGAAAAAATGCTTATGGAAATTATTATATATTTAATTTCTTATTAGCAACTATGGTGATTAATTTAATGCATCAAACTCTAATTGGCCAAAGGATAGGTTGCTCATATATCTATTAAAAACATTATTTCCACTGTGTCTGTATGGGTATTTATGAAATAGCTTAACATTTGAATTAGTAGACTCAATAAAGAAGATAAGCCCTAACCAATGTGGGTAGACCTCATTCAATTTATTGAGGGTCCAAATAGAACAAGCACACAGAAAAAAGTCAAATTATCTATTTCTGCTTGTGTTAGTACATCTATTTTCTCTTATTTATCATGAATGGATGTTTTCTGATCCACCAAACCATAAAGTTGAGTGTACCTGGCAACACTTCATCATCAAATAGAAATGGTATGTATCTGGTAAGGTATTGTAGGCCCTGAAGGCTCAAGCAAGTGATGTGAAGAAGTGACTCAAAAGTACATTCTCCCCTATACCACTATAGTGTCTTGTTCCCCCAGTGCACATCTCTGACCTTATGGGGAGCTCCCCTAAAATCATTTCACAGAGGAAATGAAGACTGTTATGGTTCAGATATGAGGGGTTCCCCAAAAGTTCATGTGTGAGACCATGCAAGAAAGTTCAGCAGTGAAATGATTGGGCTAGGGAGTCTTAACCTAATCAGTACATTAATCAACTTGAATGGATGTATCTGGGGGAGGTAGGTCACTGAGGGCTTGCTTTTAGGGTTTAGACTTTTGTCCTTCCCCTTAATGTTCTGCCTCACCTTGGACCCAGAGCAATTGGAATAGACCATATATGGACTATATTTTAAATTCCTTTAAATATTGAAACCATGAGTAAAATAAATGTTTTCTCCCCTAAAATTAATCTTGTCATGTCTTTTCAGTCACAGTGATAAGAGCATGGACTACAACAAAGACTAAGGCCTTGTTTCCAGATGGTTTTGCCTGACAGCAGGCACCACCTGAAAGTGGACAGCTGTAATGTTATAACCCCTTTTGGAGAAACCCCTGAAAGAAAATGTAAAAGGGAAATCTTCCCAGTGGGCAGAATTTTGAGTTATGCACCTGGTTTTGCACTTTGCCTGAAAGTAGAAAGAGCCAAATGTATGATTATACACTGCTTCATGGGAAGTCACCAATGGTATTGTTTGATGGTCAAGAATTTGGAAGTAATATGATCAGAAAATTGATGACATAAAATTTGAGGAAACGGTATATGGATTGACTTCTTTGAATAGGAAGAGATGTGAAGATATGAGAGTCCTATGTAAATGTTCACGTACAAAGGAGGAGCTTTATACTCAAATGGATAGAATGGTTACAAAACCATTCTATGTAAACCAGTTAGGCTCTTCCCCTAGGCTCCCCATCATCAGGCAAATTGGCCAACACTTAGCCCTTGATATGGCACCATTCCCCAGAGCGATCAACCAGCCAGCTACCAGGTGGCATGTTGATTACACTGGACTACTTCCATCATTGAAGGGGTGGTGTTTTATATTTTGTGCTGCCCCTAACTGAAACATTTCCACTGAAACTCATGCATGTACAGAATGCTTTATTCATTGTCGTAATATTCTACATACAATATTGCTTCAGATGAAGAAATTTGTTTCACAGCCAAGACATTGAAACAATAGACCCATACTCATGGACTCACTGGTATAACTATGTTTTTCACTATCCTGAAGCAGTTGGCTTGGTAGAATGGTAGAATGGCTTTTTGAAGACAGGCTCCAGTCCCAGCAAAATGGTAATACTTTGCAGGGATGGGGTGAGGTCCTTAAAAAGATTGTCTTCGCTCTTCGTCACTGTCCTATATATGACACTGTTTCTCTGCTAGTCAGGAGTCCCAGGTATAAGAACAAGGGATAAAATGAGAATGGCACATTACTCTATTGATTCACTACCACAGTTTTTGCTCCCTGCTTTCTTTCTTTCTTTCTTTCTTTCTTTCTTTCTTTCTTTCTTTCTTTCTTTCTTTCTTTCTTTCTTTCAGCAACTTAGCTCTGCTGGCCTAGAGGTATTAGTTCCAGAGGGAAGAATGCTTCCACCAAAAGACATAGCAAAGATTCCATTGAACTGGAAGACCTCCACTCAGATACTGTGGACTCATCAAGCTTCTGAACTGACAGGCAAAGAAGAGTGTAACTGTCCTGGATAGGGTGACTGATTCTGATTACTAAAGGGAAACTGGACTACTATTCCATCACAGAGGTAAGGGAGAGTATGTCTGGAATACAGAAGATCTCTTAGGATATCTGTTAGTATCACTATGCCCTAACATTAAGGTTAATGGAAGACTATGATAATCCAAACTAAGCAGGAGTACAAATGTTACATACTACACAGGAATGCAGATTTGTGTCACTTCAATAAATATAGAACTATGGCAGCTGTAGTGTTTGCTTAAGGCAAAGGGAATACAGAATGTGGAACAGAAGAAAGTAGTTGTAAATATCAACTACAATCACACTACCAGTTATATAAATGAGGATTATTATTTTCATGGGTGTTTCCTACTTATTTTGTTATGAAAATGTTTTTGCATATATATACATGTTATGTTTCAGCTATTAGGTGTATCCCAAAAGTTCATGTGTGAGATAGTGCAAGAAAGACTATAAGCAAAGTGATTGGGTTATGACAGCCTTAAACTAATCAGAGTGTTAATTTTCTGATAGTGATTAACTGCACAGTAACTGTAGGCAGGCAGGGTAAGGCTGGAGAAGATGGGTCCTGGGATCTTTTGGGGTATTTATTTTGTCCTTGTTGAGAGGAGCTCTCTCTCTCTCTCTCTGCTTCTTAGTGGTCATGGTTTCCTGTGCCACACTTTTCTGCCATGATGTTCTGCCTCAACTCGATCCCTGAGGAATGTAATGCCTATTTATGAACTGAGACCTCTGAAACTGTGAGCCCAAGAATAAATTTTTCCCTCTTCTAATTGTTCTTGTCAGGTCTTCTGGCCACAGCAGCAAAAAAGCTGACTAAAACAATATACATATTAGCAAATATTTTTTTTCTTCTCTATCATTGTCTTATGTAACATAAGATATACAGATATATCAGAATTTAAACATTGATAATGTTCCATAATACTATTTAAGTTTTGGGATATCAGAAGAAAAGTAAATACTAAAGTAAATGTAAATACTGAAACATGTCACCTCCAATTCTGAGAGATTAGAACATTTTGGGTTGTAGACAGGATAGTTTTATAATGTTTGGAATAATTATAACTAATAATTATCACTATTTTGAGGTTAAGTATGATTTAATGAAATGTCTATGGATGTGAAGTTTGCAAGAGATGAACTTAAGATGTTTGATTTCATATATCAGCTTGACTGGAGTTAAATGCTCAGCTGGTACAACACAATTTCTAGGTGAGGATGATTCTAGAAAAGAGTAAGATCTTAATCAGTAAACTGAGCAAAGAGGCTCTGCCCTCATTTCTGTGAGTGGGAATCATCCAGTCAGTGGAAGGTCCAAAGAAAACAAAAAGGCATCACAAGAACAAATTCTCTTTTTCTTCTTATGCTGGGACTTTCATTTTCTCTTGCCCTCAGACATCAGAGATCCCAGTTCTTGGGCCTTCAGACTTAGACTGGGAATCGCACAATTGCCTCACCTGGTTTTCAGGCATTCAGACTGAATTTAACGAATAGTTTTTCAGGTTTTCTAGCCTGTAGATGGTATACGGCAGGACTTCTCTGCATCCATAACCATGTGGGAGACCTTGTAGTTAAACACTTATTGCATGTATATTTTGGCAAAAATTGTTTATTTTAAAAGGGTGGTTTATGTTTCTAGATCATATGTTTCTAGATTATCTACCTTACATTATTTAAACCAGAAAAAGATGGATATTTCACACATCTGAGGACAGATCTCCAGGTCTCTGCTCACCTCCTATAGTGAGTATCCTCTTCTCTCTACATCATGTCCTTTCCCAGATGTCCATCTCAGTACTTCACTCTCCCAACACTTCACCACTTAAGATTTTCCTGCCACTTCTTTCTATCGGATCCTTAATACTCTGTTTCTTTAAAATCAGAAATTACACCAACCATCCCATCACCTAAATAGCTTCAATATATAACCAATTTTTGGCTCAGCTGAAACTGAAATTTCAAGAAGGGAGTACAGCAGATGCACCAAAATATCCTCTGTGTGTGTGTAACTCTGAAATGGAAGCTGCCACATTTAACCAATACCATAAAGTCAACATAATACACTTCTACATATGGGTGCTCCATGTCATCAGTGCTTTCACAGTCATATAAAGATAAAATCTTAATGCCTACACAATTCTATTTAAATCTATTTTTATTATCATCTAATGCAATATAAATCCATAGAGTACTTTGGTGCATGGAGCAGTTTTCACTTTCCATGTGGAAGCCACTAGTGAAAACACCTAGCAAAATCATTCAATATTGTTGTACACACCTTATTAAAAAATAAAAAAATTCTAACAGATCCATAAAATCATCAAATATATTTGCAATGCCATTCTGTACTTATAGTCAAACCCAGATCCCTGGCAAGAATCAGAATTATGGTAACTGAGCTTATTAGTTATTAGATAGTAGAATAAGAATCCAAGTACAGGATTGCTATACCATAGGTTGCCAGCCCATAATTTCAGACATAAAATGCCATAAGGAACCTCCCTTCTTTTCCCTTAATCCATATCTAATATGTATATAAAATCATGATATTAGACAAAAATTCTTCTAACTTCTGCTGTTTGTGATATATTTTAATAATTTATCTGAGTCTTATGTGCTTCAACCAAGTCAATCCAACAAGCCCATCACTTGCAAATTCCCATAACAGTATGTCAGTATAATTTTTATTCTACATTGTAATTATTTTTAAGCTATTTATTTTATTAGAAAACTGTATTCCTCCAAGACATTTTTGGGTCTCCAGCATTTATCAGTCTCTGACTGGTATCAATGTTCAATTAATGTTAACTAAATAAATTATTTAATAAATCGTAAGTGCTAAGGGTTGCTGGTAAAAGAGAAAGCTTGCAATAGTATACATAATGCTAGGTTCATCAGTTTTATTTGTATTAATTAAGCATGGCTAATGAACTAATTCTTATTTATTCACATTGAGGCAATATTCTTTGCCAGATCAGTGAACAGTTTGTAAAGACAGAAAATCACTAAGCTGCAACATGAAATCTGTGAGGGCAACAGGAATCATACTTTTGTAAATTTGTTCTTCAGAAATAACAGATACCACTATTGTTTGTTTAATAAAGCACTAAAAATTTCAAAGTATTGTTGGATGGGGGTACATAGGAGGATTAGAGGAACACTAGAATGGTCAAGGGAAGGGAGGGTAAGGGAGGGAGCAAGAGGGGAGGGAGGGGGAGGAAAAAAAAAAAAAGGTGGTTGAATGAGACGGATATCATTTTCCTTAATGCATGATTGAAGACCTGAATTGTACGAATATACTTTGTATACAAACAGTTGTATGTAAAAAGATACTAAATATATGCACTATGAGTTGTACATATTAAAAATTATAAAAATAAAATTATATAAAAATAAAAATAAAAAAAAACATACTGTGTACCAAAACAACTGCTAATGATGATTAAATAAACTATTTTCATCTCTAGTTGGTCTTTCATCTTTCTAACAGGTATTTAGAAGGTGATGCCAAGAGATGGTTTTTCAAAATCACACACATGAAAATGGGCAGATAGTTAGAATCCATACTACAAAATTTCTGAGCAAAGGGTTTCAAATTAAGCTGTTTTTTGACACATAGGCAAAATATCAAGACTGTTCACAAAAACCTTCTACCTTAATGAACACTGGACAAAATCAGGGAGATATATACATTGTTACCCACATACGACTAATTCATCCCAGAAATAAAATATGAATTCTTAAACTAAATGAAAATTTAAAAAAAATTAAAATGTTTTTGTTTATTTCTTTCATTCCCTACATTTTATATTACTTGTACTTTGGCACCAATGATAGAACAGAATCATATGAAATAAATCAGCTAAATTGAACCCATTCAAGTGTTGACCTATGAACCTCAAAATAATTCCAATCATTTTAAAACCCCAACATAAATGATACATGTTTTCAAAAGAAAACAAGAGATACATTTCTTATTTCTCTCATAATATATATTTTATTTTTAAATATCTATTTGCCCACTTGACTTAATTTTTTTTTTTTTTTTTTTTTTTTTAATAGTAAAGGGGCCTGAACCCCGGGCCTCCACATGCTTGGTCAAGTAAATGTTCTACCACTGAACTTCAGCCTCAACCCTCCACACATTTTAAATTTTATTTTGAAGTAGGTTCTTGCTAAATTGTAAACAAAGGTGTGATCTTCCTTCCTCAGCCTTCCGAGTAGCCAGGATTTCAGGTATGGACTATTGCTCCAAGCCTCCACTTGACTTTAATCTCTATAATCAGTTATCATCCTTTCTTAGAAAGAAAAAAAATATGTGAATTGATATCAATTAATCAAGTGCAGAATTCAATTGGAAACTCTAACTTTAACTGTATATAACTCCATTCTGGTTGTGATACATTTTAATAACGTCTCTTTAGCAAAGTCTCTGCCTTATTGAGTAGCACACTTACTTGTTGATTGCTCTCTTTGCCCACAGGACTTTATATTTATCCTTATCAATTATTGTTATCATTGCATTTTTATTAATTTTAATTTTTCTAACCTGATATAATATAATTTTATTAATAAGAGATAGTCCTTTTTGACTCTTAGCACGAATAGCATACATTTTAAGTGCTAGAAAAAATGTTAGTTAATAAATTAAACTGTGAACAATAATATTAATCCATTTGTAAAGTAATGCAGGAGGTGACAAAATATTCAAATACACAATGTTTTACTTAAGAAGATGTTGAGCTGAATAGTATAATGAAAACAAAGAGGATTACATTGCTGAAAGATTTTTGATCATTTACAATTTTTATGCATACAACCATATGCATACTAATAATGAGCCACCTCATTTCTTTACATACATTCTAAATCAAATCAAAGTAACAGAGATTTATGGCCCTTTTATCAAGATCAAAGTACTATATATTGTTTTCCCTTTTATTGCTGATACTATTAAATTAAGGTATTATATGCTATACAACCTCAAAAAGAGAACTCTATTAACTGTGAAGTTATACTAAGTAAAAACCAAATATTTCAGCAAAAAAAAAATCAGGATAAAAAAATCTTTCCACAGGAGACAATTCATTTCTGTAATAATTTTAACAGCAGTGTATCAATTTTATGGAAATATTTTATTACATTTCATTGAGAAAATCATTCTATTTCCAAGACACATACTATGTCGTCACACAAAAATGAGCAGAATATTATACCTGAAAGCAAACACACAAAAGAATTCTCACATAAAGGAAAGTAGGCCATTCTAATTTGACTAATCTAATTTCCATTTATATATGAGAAGTGTTTCATATTAGAAGCTCCAGGGAGAATTAGGTAAGGATACAAATGTTAAATGTATCAAATAAAATGGATTTCCATATTTGTATATGGTCATGAACGTAACCTATTTATTTTAAAGAAATTAATTTTTATTTTAATTTTCCTATTAATACATTTTTTCTCTTAAAGTTGAATTCACTGAAGGGAATTTCATAATACATTCATATAGTGTTTGCAAATAGTTTGTATATTCTAGATACGTTTAAGAAGCTGTTCTATGGAAAGTATGCATTCTGTATCTTTAGTGTCATTTTACCTAAATAATAAAAAATTATTATGTTGCCATAGCTTTTCCTAAATTTCCCTTGTAAAGGGTGAATTTAGAATTTTCTTTAGTTTCATATAACAGAAAAAAATAAACATAAAGAAAACCACAATTTAAGCCAAAATGGTTTTACAACAATTCATTGTTTTATTAAATAAGTTTTTTCTTTTATATCTAATTAGACTGATCTTCAGGAATGTATTCTTTTATAATTAGTATTTTTGTTTAATTTTTTTTCGACAAATAAAATTGTCCTAGGGGAACATACAAAGATATCATGCAATAACAACAGTAAACCAATTAAATAATGTGCTTGGCGTGATTCCAAGCACTTCAAAATTTGAACAATAATTTAACCCTTATTTCAACCAAAAGAGCAGATTCCATCATGATTCCATTATATAGCTAAGCCAGGAGATGCACAAAGAGATAAAGTGTCTTATCACATCATTTTTAATTGCTTCTGAGTCCCACCTTTTATTCACTGAGCAATATTTTATCTCAGGCCCATTCTGGGAAGTTATACCACATTTGCTAGTTATTATACTTTTTAGGAAAAGAAGTTATGTTGCTAATGTCAAAATTACAAGAAAAACTGCACACTTTTCAAAATACATAAATCTAAGCAAAACAATTGATATGTGATAAGTTTAGGAAAGCAATAAATTTCTAAAATAGATTGTGAGTTTTACATATTTGTTTACTAATAGTGAGTATACAATAAATTGAGTAATAAAAATAGGGATAAAAATATAAATATAATGTAAAATCATTTCAGGAAAATACAATATTTTGATTCATTTAAGTATACCACAATCATGAAGATATTCTTTACTTTAACAACTCATTTGTCATGTCTGTTCATATTTGCATAATCATGATAAACAATCAAATGGACTAAAAACAGCTATACCACTTATCACACAATTAATTAATGCTGAGTGGTCGATCTAAATTTAAAAGCTAATGCTACAAAAACTAAAACTACAATACTTCTAGTTGAACATAGAAAAATATTTAATATTTCAGTGTGAGCAAAATATGTGTTTGAATATATATATATATATATATATATATATATATATATATATATACACACACACATATATATATATGTGGGGATTTTCTTTGGATCATTCAAGCAAATGCTTCAAGTTTATATATAGTTTTTTACATATATGCATTATAAAATATAACACAAAAGCATGAAAAGATTAAGTACTAACTGAATATTTGATTCTACTTAGAATGTATTCTTAATTTTTAAGGTTGTGATATTATTATAATTATATTTTAATAGAGATTGCAATTTTCAGAGATATATACTCAAATGTTTACATAAATATTTTTTTAATTCCTTACTAAACTTGGAGTAAATTCACCAAAATGTATGGATGCAAATTACTCTATAATAAGGAAAGGAAAAGGAATGAAGAAAATAATTATGTAACATATCTTTTGCACATGAATCATAAACATGTTCCTGTGTAAACTCTGGTGACTCTTTGACTCATGTAAATATAGATAGTCCAAGTAAACTTTTAAATTCATGAGAAGGCAACATGAAAGGTTCTATCAAAATATTGTACTATTTTTAGGATAACCTTGAAAAAAAAGGAACATGTCATTTATTTCCTAGTTATAAATATTATTTGAAATCTTCTTGTTCTTAAAAAAAAGCTAATCATAAATTGCTAACAGAATAAGAAACCTTTTAAAGATCTTGAAGGCATGTGGTAATTTACTTATGCCCTGTTGAGGGAACATGAATCTAGCTCTGCACCAAACCCAAGGCTGAACCATTACCATAAAAAGGTATTACATCTATAAAAGTTAATAGCCATATTGCCAAAAGCTGGCAAATATAATAGTAGATACAAATGAAAGCTATTGCCTCCCAACTATGTGCTTCATAATCTAGAAATAATTTTTCTAGAAGCTTTGAGGTTTTTGTTCCAAATATTTCATACTGTTTATTTTAGTGACAGTTTATATATTGCTTTGGGGAAGCATATTGATTGCAATTAGGAATATTTATGTGAGTGTATACATAGATACAAATATAAATTAAATGCATATTTTGTGTATTCATTATTTTCACTGGAACCAGCAGAATCATGCTGTTTATTTGTATGTCTTATCCACTTGGTTGCAAAACTTATAGAATATTAAATCTCTTTTCAGTGATATAGTTACATAATATCCAGCATCTCTTCCATGACAATACAACCCTTTTATATAAACAACATATACTATTATCTCTTAATTATGGTAAAATATTGATCAAGATATCCTGGTCTAGCTTTGTTTTTTCTCAGGATAACAAAAAACCTCTTTGCTTGAAATATAAAATATTAAGGTGTTTTCAAGTCAGTGAATTAAATAAATATATATATGCATATATATACACATATATATATGAATTCATAAATATCTATGACATAATATATGACCCTTAAGAAAAATGTACTGTATCATCAATCTCTCATTAATGACTTTCTCATTATATATGCTTAATTTGTTCATTTCACCAAATTTGAAATATTTTTCAAAATCAAGTCATATTCCAGTACAAAAAGTTAAATCTTTTCTTAAAATCAAGAATACAATAAAGGAATTCAATCCTTTATTCTAATAACACAAAATTTTTATCTTATATAATATTACATATTTAAGACATCTATATAGAACATAAAAAATGAAATGTCATTAAAATGAAAGAGCTTCAGATATGTTCCTATTCTTCATACCAAGCACTCTCTAAACATATTTGATCCATCCAAGAAACTGATGGAAATATATATGGTCCAGAAGGACAGACATGGAATTCAAGCTCAGTTCACTATCTTCCAGATTTGAAATTGTACACAAGATTTTACCTCTGTCCCTCTTTCTCTCCCTTCCTCCATCACATGTTCCTTTCCTCTTTCCATACTTGTTTTGCTACATACATATATATTTCATTTTCAAGATAGAATCTAGTAACATTTATTATGCTAAAATTTAATAGCATTATAAACATCATTAATATATAGAAAAACTGTCATGCAATATGTAAGTATGGATAAAATACTAGGAAAATCCTTTCATTCTCTTATTTCATATTAAAAATACAAATTTAAGCCTTTGTAGATTTATAAGAAGAAGACTGGTTCAAAAATCAAGATTTACCAATAAAATCCTAACTCTTTTTATTCTATATGCAGTATTTGCTTTGTTTCATTTTTTTTTTTTTTTTTATACCAGGGATTGAACTCAGGGGCACTCGACCACTGGGCCACATCCACAGCCCTTTTTTTTTAATTTTATTAGAGACAGGGTCTCACTGAGTTGCTAAGAGCCTCGCCATTGCTGAGGCTGGTTTTGAACTCATGATCCTCCTGCCTCAGCCTCCCAGGTGCTGGGATTACAGGCGTGCGCCACTGTGCCCGGCTGTTTCATTTTTATACTTTCTACATTTTCAATTGTCTTTACCCAATTGCCAGATTCAATTACTTGAATATCAGACCTTATTTTATTATGTTTTGTAATTAAGCAGGGATTCCTTCTTTTTAGTCATAACTGGGGTTTTGACCACTATGTAATTCATTTCCAACCTGAATCTCTAGTGTCTCAGTTTTACATATCATTTATTATTTATTTTCATTGCTACTAAATTGCACTGTTTTTTATAATTAACTTAGTGGAGCATTGCTTTAGCAAAATGTTGACACAAACATCTGAAAAAATGTTTAATTAAAAAATAATATTTTTTGTGCAGTGGCTATAGCTCAGTGGCAGGGCACTTGCCTAGCATGTGTGAGGCCCTGGGTTCAATCCTTAGCACCACATAAAAACAAACAAATAAAATAAAGGCATTCTGTCCATCAACAACTAGAAAAAAATTTTAAAAAATAATTTTGGTGCTCTAGTGTTTGAAGTAAATGTTTAAAGGTTTCTTTACAACAGGAACTCTTAGGGCCTTTTATAAGAGATTTTGCATCTCGAAACATGGCATACCAAACCTTCCCAGACTTCCTTCCTTCCTTTCTTTCATCCTTCCAGTGGTAACTTCTTTAGTTTTTTTTTTTTTTTTTTCAATCATTTGTATTAATCTTTAAGATGATATCAAATATTCTTTTTTTAATTTATTTTTTATTCCAAGTTGTTATAAATGACAGCAGAATGCATTCGTGTGAATTTCTTTAGTTTTTAAAACAAAGCATATGACTAATGTAGCACAGTTTGGAGTACACAATATTAAAAGGAAAACAATTTTCTAGAAGTAACTAATATTATTGAGGATTAGACACATCATTCACATATACATTTCATCTGCTATTGGCAGATACTTATACAAACATCTACTTCAAAGTGTGTTTTATATGCCATGTCAACAGAAATGTTTGCTAGAAACCACAGGATTCAGAAGACTAACATTTATATACACATACAAACTCACAGCTATTTTAGTAATTAATAATTGCCAGGCAATAATACAATTATTATTATAAAACCTCAAACATCAGACACTGTTCTAGGTGCTTAACATACATGATCTCATTTTATAATATCTTTAAGTGTTAATTGTTATAACAATTGTAAATGATAATCTCACTTTCTACAGGAGGAAACAGAGCTTCACAGATACTAAATTTCTTATTAAAAATCCTCTTAAGTTACAACTGGCAGAACAGAACTTAAAGCTAGACATCTCTAACTTCAAGGTTCATAGCATTTTCATTGAAGTATTCCAGTAATATATAAAAGTAATTAAAGTACTTTGAAGCAAAGATAGAGAAAATTTAAACTAATTTTATGAATCTTTGTTTTATATAAAAAGTAGAGCAAAACTTTGAGTACATAAATTCTAAGATATATATTTGATATATAATGCATATATCAGATATATATGATATATATTGAGATATTAAGAGACTTATTCAAGTATATTGTCTGAGAAGTAATAAATTTGTCTATTCATATTTTAGATATGCTCATTTGGTTATGCAATGAAAATAAAAATAATTACATTTTTATAGTATGACATACGAAATCTCTTGAGTAGATACCAGTATTGACACATTCTAAAATTGATTCCTAGAAAGTTATGAAGGACAAGTTTCATTATGGTCTGGTTTACAAATTGAAGATATAATCATAAAACACTTTCATTGGAGCCATAAAAATTTAACTGGGCTGAGAAAGTGGAATAAATTATACATAGTTATCAAATATGACTGCAAAAATCTGTTTATGATGATCTTAAACAAATCTAATGATAAAGATATATTGGGAATCAGGAAACTCTCTTGTAATAAATTATTTTATGGAAAACTGAAAGAACAGGAGTAAAACGTATCATTTAAAATATTGAGGATTTGCAGTTTCTTCAGGTTGCATGCTCCCAAGACAAATAGTAAACTTCTCTGCGTCCAATCATGGTTTAAGAGTAACAAATAGCCGGGCGTGGTGGCGCACACCTGTAATCCCAGCACTTGGGAGGCTGAGGCAGGAGGATCAAGAGTTCAAAGCCAGCCTCAGCAATGGCGAGGCACTTAGCAACTCAGTGAGACCCTGTCTCTAATAAAATACAAAAAAAAAAAAAAAAAAAAAAAGGGCTGGGGATGTGGCCCAGTGGTCGAGAGCCCCCGAGTTCAATCCCCAGTACCAAAAAAAAAAAAAAAAAAAAGAGTAACAAATAGGGGCTGGGGTTGTGGCTCAGCGGCACGTGCGCGGCCCGGGTTCGATCCTCAGCACCATGTAAACATAAATGCATTGCATTGTGTACAACTAAAGTAAATAAATAAATAAATATTAAAAAAAAGAGTAACAAATATCCCTTTTAGATATTCTAATTTTGCTACATATCCTTGTTATATATATAATTTGTTATATATACCTTTATTATTTTTACGCTTGTGTAGTCCTTTTCCCCATTCACTAGCCCTGTGTAAATGCAAATATTTCACTTAATACTCTTGAATTCAATTTCCCCTTTTAATATCCTTGTAATTCAATGAGGAATTATTTGAAAACATCAGAGGTATTGGACAAAAAGCTAAAACTTAATGTTGGGTAAGTGCTTTGCATATTTTAATTATTTTATTCCTTGTAAGGACTAGTTGTAGTCTTATTTTACAAAAGAGGAAAACAAAATGTTGATGGTCAATAAGCACAAGGCCAAGTGGTCAGTGTGAGTGGAGAGCACCATCAAACCTCAGCTTCCTAGTTCCTGAAGTTTTTCTCTGACTCATCCATACTAAGGCAGAACAGTAAATACTGAAAGGTGAGCAAGAGTCTCAGGCTTCCATCTAAAATATTTATTTTAAACCCATCACCCATACAGTCTATAAATTTTAACATAGTGAAAATAAATATTGTTTTAGTCAGCTTTTTTGCTGCTGTGACTAAAGGATTTGACCTGAACAACTGTAAGAAGGCAAAGTTTATTCAAAGGCTCAAGGTTTCAGAGGTCTTAGTCCACAGGTCAGCTCCATTCCTCAGGGCTTGAGGTGAGGCAGAACATCACGTGGGATTGTGTAGCAGAGGGAAGCAGAGCTCACATCATGGTGATCAAGAAACAGAGAGAGTCTCCAGCTCCAGATACAAAATGTATACCCCATAGCTCTGCCTCCAATTAACCAGTTCCTCCAGCCATACCCCACCTGCCTCTAGTTACCACTTAGTTAATCCCGTCATGGGATTAATTCACTGATAGGGTTAAGAATCTCATAATACAATCATTTCTCCTCTGAAACTTCTTGCATTGTCTCATACGTGGGGTCACCTCATATCCAAATAACAAATACGAAATTAGAAAAATTGTAACAAATTTTAAAATGATATAATTCTAGTTATTAGAGTAGAATTCTATATGAGGTACACATGGTAAGAGATCATAACAAAAATTGAAATTTGGTTATTTTGATCAAAGGTATCAGAAATTGCTTTGAAATGAAGAGCTGTGATGGGTGCCATGAGATTCCTAAATTGCCAATTTGCATTCACACTTTTCTAACAATTTCTATTCCCCACTTTACACTGCCTGGAATTAGTATGATGATATTAATACTTATTAGTCTCTTTTGTAAAGAGGGACTCTTGGTTAAGCTTCAAAATAATTTTATTATGTGTTAGGTAGGGAAAATCTGAGCCAGTATCATTACACAACTCTTTCTACTCATGTTAGGAAAAAAAGCTGGTATTTTGATGGAAGCCACCTGTAGGGCTGATTACAATCCAAAGAAGCAAATAAATTAAAGGATCAAAGTCTTAAAGATCTACAGGAGTTCAATATCCTTGATCTCTCTACCTAGTTTTCCTTTAGTTACTTAAGTAATCAATTTATTACAATGTTTCAGACTAGATGTACAGACAAATTCTCCTCCTAAAAATATAAATATTAAATACTGGGTAAAATATTAGTTTAAAATTTGGGGTCTATACATGAGCTGGAAAGAAAGTAATCAGGCTTAAGGCTAGGGAATGACCATAGTATGAGTCACAAACATACATGAAGCCAGGAAAGTGATCTGAGTATCGTTTTTTGTGGAACCCTTAACTCTGGGACATCAAAAGTTTGCACTCTTGATGTATGGGTGAGCTAGAAATACATGACCCATCTCCCCTTCTCTAATACTAGCTTATGGAAGAAGAAAAGACAATCTTTTAGAAAACGAACCTACAAGGCAGAACACACTTGGATGTATAAGGGTCAAAGTTCTACACTCTCTGCATTCTGGGATGGGGGTGGGGGAGTCCCAATGAAAGAATTTAGTTGAAAGAGGTCAATTTTCTTTAGCACTTTCAGATGTCTGACAGAAGCAAAGTTTTAAGAAAACTTAAGAAAAAGAAGCATTTCCCATTTAAAGAAAAATAAATCACCACTTAATGGAAGAAAGGCACCAGGAGTGAAGGCCAGCCGAAATAAAACAAGAGGAATACTCTGAAAATTTCAGAAATTAAAATATATGAAATGGAATAGAAAATATAACACAGGTTATAAAACTATGAAAGTGGTTATATAATCAGGTTTTTCAAAATCACATATCTACACTGAGCTCTAGAAGTAGAAAGGAATAAGAGTGGAGCATGGGTAAGATTCAACAGTATTTCCAGAAGTGGCAAAAATAACCTATTTCAAAGATTTTAAAAATCTAACTGAATTAACCCCTTTAATATTAGTTATTCATTCCCTTAAAGCAATAGTTCTACAAAATGTTCTCAATCACAAGTTACTTCATCCTTTGTAATCACATAAATATATTCACAACACAACCCTCAAAATTTAGTAAAAAATATTGAAAGCAACAGAACAAGTATTATGTTAATTCAAACAGAAACAGACATTCTGTTTTAAGCTAACAATTCATATGTTTACCTAATGCATTGTAGATATTATTATCATTTCTTCCCATGGTGTTATTAATTTATCTGCTTGAATATGTTAAAAGTCACAGCATGATTCTTAGATGAAAGTAAAAGTTAAAAAAAACTATTCAAAAAGAAACAGGCAGCAAATGTAAAATAAAAACTAGGAAGGTTTTAGATATCTGCCTCTTCTCTGCTAATTACGCATTTTGAAAATGAGTTATTTAAAATATTATAGGTAAAACGTGTAAATTTATATTTATGTATATTAAAGGATATGACTTTGAAATTGATGCTTCATTTTAAAATTTAAATGTATCTCAAATTCAAATAAACATTTTTGTGAGATTAAAAATATTAAGTTGGTTATGATCATGATGATATTTTTCAGAACATGTGCTTGACTTTGAAGAATTAGAAAAAGTTTTGGAACTAATTTAGAAACTTTTCCAAAATTTCCTTGTCTAAAAAAGTTAACAACAACAACAACAAAAAACCCAAGAAGGGATAAGAAAGCAGATGCCAAAAGAAATGAAAACTTAAGCACAGTCAGGTAATATTCAGGTGTGGTTTACCCAATTGTGATGTGTGAAGTCAAATTTACACCTGTCCTGGGATCTGTCAGGGTTGGCAGTGAAGATTGGAAGCTAAGCTTACACACTTTTTACAGAGCACTTTATCAACCAATAATGCAACCTTTGACATGTCACCATTTCACTGCATGCTGAAGTGTGATGAAATGAAAACCACAGAATATACAACTGATTAATTTAAGGATTCAAAGGCCACAGTCTTTCTCTTTCCCCCACCATCCCCTACCACCATGTGACCCTGTGGAATAGAACAATGGGTATTATATGGGGGAAAGGGAGAGCAAAGGAGTTTGAAGTGCAAAGAACCTGGAGGCTTTGCTTTATTTTGTTTTCATTTTCGGGATCCTTGACTTCTAATAAACAGCATAACTACTTAGTTAAACCCAGGTGAAATACCTGAGGATTTGGGATTTTTTTTCTGAACATTCTCTGATTTTAAACATGGTGATAACATACACATTTTATGGACAATTAGGTTTTTTGCAGAGAAGCCAAGAAGGCTTCTACACTATGTGTCACCCTGGGACAGAGGAATGAACAGTGCAATCCTCAGAGTGCTGAATTGGAACCCTGCCACTGTGTGATGGCAGCTGGTGATTAATAATCTTCAACGAAATAGTAATTCAAGCAGGCTTCAGCAGGCTCACGAACTCTAGGGTGCTAACAGTCAAAATTAGTATAAACTCATTTTAAATAGTCTTTAAAATATGCAATCATCCTACAATCCGTTTCTTTTATAGTCTAGGATAAAAGAGCTGTGCAATGCACACATCACATCCCATCCATGATTTTTCAGGCACCACGTTTCTGTGTCATCCTCAAATCATTAATTCATTCTTATCAACCCATTTTGTTTTTCAGAAAACAAAAGGCACTCATCAACAGCTCTAATATGGTGTCCTCATAAAGTTCATATGCAAATGCAATATTGATAAACTGATGTTCACATGACAGAATCAGATGCAATAAATTGTTGGTTAGTAAAGAAAATGATTTTCTATGGATTAATTTATATACTTGAAATTACTGTTATTGAAGATCATTTTCAATGATTGAAAATATATTTTAAAAATGGTACTTGTGTCGATGTTGAAATGTTCCATAGAAAAATGTTAAAATGTTGTATAATTTATGTAAGAATGTTTTACAAGTGAGATTATTTTGAACTTTTTCAGGGCATTTTCTTTCCTAAGAATATACTGTAAATTTATATAAGCATTTTTAACAAAAATTTGATAATGTTCCATAGTTTAATTAAAATAAAGACAATACAATATAAACCCACAAACTCCGAATTCTTAAACAAATTAAAACTCTATAGAATAACTAATTCTAAGAAGCTCGTGGCAAATAACAAGCAAAAATGTTACTTATTTGATAGAGTGGTGAGGATAAAACAAGTACATCTAACTTACAATACCTGGTATCGAAAGGCAACTGAGAAGAGATCTTTCCTCTCAAGGTACATATTATAAAGCTATGCTACCTTTCTTTTGTCATCATAATTAGAAAACAAAGGCCTGAAGTCAACTTCAAAGTGCTGCTTACTCAAATCCTGCTTACCTTTAGGCAATAAATGCAAAGAATGTTTGTGCCTAAAGATTTTTACCACCATTTTTTTTTTATGTCTGGAAATTTGGCTCATATATCAACTAAACCTAGTAGTTCAAAACAATTAAGGATTCTCACCCAGATTCCATTTCTATGCATCACAAAATCACCATGCACTTGGCATTCCTGGCAGCTCTTGGCACAGTGACTGTGGGTCAGAACTGAGATCTGGCAATGTAGTGTGGGGAAAGCTTCTTTACTGCAGCTGCCAACACTTCTGCCTGACTCAGTGAATCAATTTAAATCTCTCAATCTGTCTGTCTGCAGGCATGCACATGAATTAAAATTCAATTTTAGATATTACTTAAATGGAAATATAAGACCAAAGATGTTTGAGTACAGTATTAAATGTCTGAAAAATACAAAGCTGTTTGATGAGCTTATCTTCTTTGGTTTTAAGTATTCTCCAAGATATATTCCCTGCCATGTAGGTTCTTCCATCTTACTATGAGGCATAAATGTACGTGGCCCAAACACTGCTTTGGCAATCTTCATTTGCTATATCCTTATCTCCATAAAATGATATTTATCCAAGCAATGATTTAGAATTTTAATCAGTATTATCTGCTTCTCACTATCACTTCCTGGACTGTGTGTTTCTACACCTTCCTTCACATCTTTGCAACATCATAAAGAGACATGTTGGTTGAACTTGAATAAAACATGGATTTTTCAAGTACAAAAGGGCACATGAGCCAATAACCTGGAATGTTAAGTAAATTCAGTATTCTGTGGCAGTTATATCTCTGAGAGTTCTAAGAGTACCCTAGGAACAATAAAATTTTGATGTTCAATTCTTCCATGATTCTGTTATCCCTCACCTTGGAAAACATTAAAAATGCAAATTAAAAAATTTGTAGTGAATTAATTAAATATAAGAGTCTCTTGTCCTTAAACATATGACTCCCTTGTTATATTGTAGATGGTGGAAAAACCAGAGAGATGAGACATGGACTTCTGTTCATCTATTTAGTTCACCAGACTTTATCTTTGTGAAAGTGTTTATGGTGAATTCTCATAATGATTATGCCAAATTCCCCAGCATCAGAAAAAGAAATTAGTAGAATGAAATTGGCATGGCAAAAATATTAGGATAATTTCTGTGTGTTTAGAATTTCTTCAGCTTGGTTTAGGATAAACTGGTAGCCTTGTTTGAGCTTCGTGATAAATATAGCTGTTATTCCCTAAATTCTAATCTACGGATATTCTAATCTTTTTGAAAATGTAAATACATTAGATATACACTGCATCCAACAATAATGATTCAATCTTTCCAAAAACATCAAACTTCCAGATAACATAGACTTTGCTCCTGATAATTGAGTCATTTTCTGGGTCACAAATTTTAATCTCTTTTATTTACTCTCTATTGTATCATAAATAGTGGTTGGCTCAAGAATAATGTAAAACAGAAAAGAGAAAGTACAAACATATAAACATGACTATTAGAGTTTAGAAATTCGTTATATATAGTTTAACCCAAAATTTTCTGATATACACCACAATGCAAAATCATCCTAATGCCCAACTTCCCCTCCCTCACTTTGTTTGCTTTTTTCCTTGTGTTTCCAACATGTGCCAACAGGCACCACTTGGTCTTTTAGAGGACCATTTCCCAAATTTCATTTGCATTTTCATAAAGCTAATAAAGACAAAGTTTTAAGTGACTTAGCTTATGGGGCAGGCATTTCGTTTGTCACCAGTTCAGGTGTGCTTCTTAGTTCCTGTTCATTCTTCCTGTTCCATCTTGGCAGTGCATGCTTTTACTTTTCTATAGATACTAGGTGATGAGTCAAGTTGTGTTAAGGAATCCTCTTACCATGCTAGGGAAGAACAACAACTTTGAAAACTGTAAATTAACTAAATCTACTTATTACGTATGTCAATTATTTCAATTCTTGAATCCCTAAAGAAAGAAGAGGCTAAAGAAAGGGTCAAAATACAATTAGAAATTGTCTAAAATAAAAAAAATAAATAAATAGGTGAGTGGTTCCCTCTCTAAGAATAATTTCTTTAAAAAATTATACCTGGGGCTGGGGTTGTGGCTCAGTGGTAGAGCGCTTGCCTAGCACGTGCACGGCCCGGGTTCGATCCTCAGCGCCACATACAAATAAACGAATTGTGTACAACTATTTAAAAAAAATTATAGCTGAAGAAAGTATTATTTTGTTATATGTGACTAATAGCCTAATTCAAAAGCAACTAAATGCATTAATAAGGATGATAAAAGGTAGGGATTGTAAGGTCATGTTTATGTTAAAGATGTTTATGTTAAACATGTCTATGTTTATGTTAAAGTGCAAGGTCTTAAAACTTAAAATGATTTCACCAATAATGAATACATGGAAAGAATTTGAAATGTTGGACATCAAGGAAATAAATTTTAGAACAAAGCATTTGTTATTTTTAATAATTATTAAAATCTAGAAATACTTCAGCCTTTTAAATGTGAAGACATTATTTGTGAATTATTAGAGTTACAAAAAGTGGTCTGGGGACCAAAAAAAAGAGAAAAAGAAAACCAAACAAGCATATCCTAGACCTTTGAAAAACTATTAAAATATTCATTTTTTAAAGAGTTGGTTTTTAAACATCTTTTTAACTAAAAGAAATTCACATATATAAAATCTGTGTGTGTGAGGTGTGTGTGGTGTGTGTGTGTGTGTGTGTGTGTTTAAATTTCATAGTAGATTATTTTTGGACTTCTCATAAGATCTGACCAAATATATTTATTATCCATTTTACCATGAAGAGTTGAAAATACGTATATAGACTTCAAGTAACACTACTTAATATTAAAAACATTTTCTTTTCAGGTATAGCTTACGTTAGACGGAAACTCTACTTGGAACAAAAATTTAAAATACACAGCACACAGCACACAGATAATTCTGTGTTACAATCACAGAAATTCTAATAAAACAAATAATGTAAAAACCATAACGCAGGGGCAGGAGTCATTGCTCAGTGGTAGAGTGCTTGCCTGGCATGTGTGAGGCCCTGGGTTTGATCCTCAGCACTGCATAAATAAAAGATCCATTGACAACTAAAAAAAAAAAAAAAATTAAAAAAAAAAAACATAATGCCCAATATCCAATTTACTGATGAAGTAATTCAAGTTTGTCATTCAATCCAGACTAAGAACGAAAATTGTAGAGCCCGATAAACCAAAACTAAACCCTAGAACTTTGCATTTTATCACATTCTAAATTGTAAAGGTTTAAGCCTTAATCATCACAACCTTGAATATATTTTCTACTCTTCCTCCTGGTGGTACAATGACTCATTTAGATTTGTTTGGTATATTTTCTCTGTGAAAAGTATGATTTTCATTACATTAACTACTAGAGACTATACCAGATACTTAAAATCTTATAGACTTTAGAAAACATTACAGAAGTCATAACTTCAGAGAGAAAGAGGAGAGGGAAAAGAGAAAAAAGAATTAGAACGTTCTTTTGTTTTCTCTGAATACTCCTCACTCTATATATCAAAGATATATTTCCTTCATGGAATATGATAACCACTTCATATAGGAGATTTGCTACTTATTTCAGTTTATAATTATGATATATAGAATGCCTAATTTCTCAAAAGGAAGCAGTCTCTAATTGTATTAGAGTAAACATAAATTAGATCAATAAGTGCATATATTACAATAACTTACTAATTTTGCTAGCATGTGTAACATGTTCGCTCCATCTCATTCTTACCTAATTCTATCAGAATAAAATATCTCATTAGAGGAAACTGCCTAAATATTCATGCTATAGTTAATTTTGGTTAAGAGGACAGATAAATCCTTGCTCTAAAAACGTGAAGGCTTAGTAGGTTAAAAGAGGAGGAGGAGGAGGAGGAGGAGGAGGAGGAGGAGGAGGAGGAGGAGGAGGAGGAGGAGAAGAAGAAAAGTACTGATTACAATACAGGGAAATAGTCCCAGCATTAAGCATGGATGCTATGGAAGAATGGAAGACAACTTATCAGGTTAAGGAATATTTTATATATAGGAAAGGCATTCTACAGAAAATGACACTTGAGTGATCATTCCAGTGAGAAGGTTTTAGTGGAAACAAAAAGTGGGTGACGAGATTATTCTTACAGAGAGATCTGAAGTTTATTTGCAAGTGAAAAAAAATTAAGGTAGGAGATGATTCCAGGGATGCTAAGTAATTCATTATCTGAGCAATGTGGAATGCAAACTGAGATGTAATGAAGCATAAGGACAGAAAAATGCGCTAAGCAAACATCAGGGTAGCCATTTTTTTAAAAATGTTCTGTTCACTAAAAACATAAAAACAGAGCAGTAAAAAATGGCTAAATACTGCTCAATAGTGATTTCCTTATAGCCCTACTCTGTAAAATGACAGATATATAGACCCAAGATTTCACAGTGTGAACTTGCACAACTTTACAAGTTTGGAAATGTTTCCGATACCAGTGAAACACCATTTTATCACAGCATTATAATCATCTGAGCTCAGAAATATTTCTAACACGACTTTCCAAATGGATTCCTACAAGCATTTCATTCAAATTTAAGAAATGTTGAAGGAAGAACAGTATAATTACTTTCTTTGTGGTGTCGTGTATAAGTATCCACACTCTTCTTTATCCTCAATGTTCTTCCAGAAAATGAAGAAACAATAGAAAATATATTTTAACATAAAATTCAGTTGTTTTAGTGATCTGAAACTCAGTTATTATAATTACAAAAAAAAAGTCTAATTTTTACACATGCCTAGAACATATTTCTCCAAAGCATATCACCAGGCATATGCCTTTTTCCATTCATCACCTTCTTTATATATTGTTACACACCTGTAACAGGTTTTCTGGCTATTTGAAGAGACAAAATTGTGTCTGACAGCAAGAGGCATGTTATATCCAATTCCATTTTCTACCTCCTTCTCTTTTACTTTTGACACCTTTTTGAAAATGCCAGTGCTTAATTGAATACCTAGGGCTGTTGCATGTGAAACATTTTGAAGGAGTTCAATGGGGATGGTTTACAGCAATATATAATATGACAGACATATGAGAAGGCTTGAAATGGTCTTATGTGGTGTACATACTAAGAGGGAGCATACCACACTGCTTTACTAGTAACATACCAACAGATTAGACATTATTAAGAGACTCAGACTCTGATACCCATAGATTTTGCATATTTGAGGGTATAGGATTGGCCTTTTAGCATGCTGAAGAGAAATTTGTTTTTCTAATGGTGGATGGAGTATGCTTTAAAAGCAACACATTATTCTTCTACTCTTAGTTTCATATGAATCAATATGTACAAAGGCATTATAGAATATTTACTATTTCATTGTACATCTTTAGTAGTAGTTATATTTGGTAAGCCTGGGATTATACGAAACTCTAAGAAATATCCATTGATATCTCTGATTAAATATGGAAGAAATGACACCAGAAATTTATTGTTTTTACTTTTCCCAATGAGCGCCTTCTACCACACAACTAATGAGAGAGAATGAAGAGGAAAGAGAAAGAGAAATAATTTTTAATGAATAAAAGATTTCAAGTAATTTGAGGAACACTGGATTCATATTTTTCACCTGAGCAGATTGAAAGCAGTTAGAACTCAGATGCGTTCAAACGGAGGACCAATCAGAATTGCAGCTTGTCCTTGGAGAATCACTGCTTGGTGTCCTAAGTCTCCATGGGAGTTATGGATGAGGGTACAGATGAAAATAAAGATATTTACTGAAAGTTACTAAACAGAGGGGTGAGAACTTTCCTGTTCACTCTCAGCCCTTCACTCTTGGCATCTTTCTTCCCTTCCCATCCTTCATAGGAGAATTCTATCTCAATAAAATAAATGGGAAATGCCCAGTGATCACAAACAGGGTAAGGAAGCTGACACCCTTTTCTCCTGGCTGGTAGGGTTTTTAGGATTGCATTTTTAGGATTTCTGAGTGATTTTTAAAACATGGCAATCATTGAAAAATTAAATTTTATAAACTTTCAATTCAATAAACTAAAGACAAATAAAAGAAAAACTCTCATGTTCCCAAATGTCTTAAGATAGATATATACTTAGGAGGATATTTTGTCTGTCCCTATATGGTGTAAATACTATTGAATACTATATAAATACTATAGAATGGTGTGCTGTTGCACATCTTTTTTCTGAACACTAGGCTCAGTGATAACACACTGAGAGCTTAAAATTGACCATGATGGGAGTGCATACACACTTATGGTAATTGCCAAACTCTACAAATAAGAGCTGGACTTATTCTTTTGTTGTTTGTCTAGATTTTAAGAAAGTGATGGGGAAAATATGAATAATGCAAAGCAGACCTAAAATAATGTTGTATCTATTGTAGAAGTGTAAAGATGTTTCAATTTAAGAAATATAATTTTTATGAGAAGGAGAAATAATTTAACAATGTATCACCATACCAAAATATATCACAATAAATAAATAGTTAGTGGGCTGAGATGCATCACCATTTGCAAATTATTGTTGAACTGTACCCATAGTTGGCTATGAAAAAACAAGGTTGACAGAAGTCACTACATTCTCTTTGTTCTTAGATGTAACATATATTGCCTCTAAAAAATACTGTTTGTTTGTTTGTTTGTTTTGGTTTTGATTATTCTATACACACATACTTTCAGGCCCCTGGTAATTTCTCATATCTTTTAATATCTATCCAATAATTAAAGTACATTTGCTCTTTACAACTAATTCTGAAAATTTCTTCTGTCTTCTGGTCACTAAGTTTCTCTTCATATATGCTCATTATGCTACCTTCCAGTGAATTTTGATACCAATTTTGTATTTCCTACTTCTAGAATTTCTGTTTCTACAGTATGTTGTTGTTGTTGTTGTTGTTGTTTTCCTGTTTTTCTTTTCTCCTAATTCTGGGCTGTTATTTTTGAGGGTCTTATACTTTTATTAATATTTTTTACCCTGTCTTGAACACATTAATTATATTTATATTATTTGCTTTTAATTTTTGTCTGCTGTTTCTTGCCACCGGTACCTTGTTTCCTTGTGTATTTTGCAATTGTACTTTGTAATTGTACTTACGCTACTTGATGTCTTCTTTGTGGGAATTAAGAGCCTGGGATGAATGTATTAACATTCTAAAAAGAATTTGGTTCCCATCAAAGTACCATACCCAAAATTAACCCATATAAACCCAGAATGTACAAGACCTAAACCCCCCACCAATACACACCAAATACCCAAACCAGACATCCGCCACACATTACGATTTATTACCAACCCCAACCCTAAATGACAAAAAATAATTAAATAATATTTCACCAATCCATAATCTCCATAATATTTCAATAATAACATTTCATATTTCATCCAATAAAAAATAAAGAATTCATTCCACAAACAAAAACAATCCATTATCCATATACTATCATTACAAATTCAACACAAACTATCCATTCAACCAAACAATCCATCAAATTGCAATACATCCCCATCATCTCACCATCCATATACCATCCATATTCCAAATAACAATTCCAATGAATATTCATTACCCAACACATACATAATCCATATCAATACAAATAAATAAACAACTTATTGATAACCACCCCCATTCCTAACATATACCATATAATTCACCATAAACCCACATCAGCCCGAACACAGATAAAAACCCCCATCATTTACCACAAATCAATATCATTTAACAAAATATATTTCAAAAAAATCCATACCCCCATTCCCATATAAATATACCCCTCCACACATCCATAGAAATACCCATCAGCCCAATAAATTCATCCAATCATCAATAAATTACGAATTCCTACCATTAAAATGATCAATAACCAATCAATATCACAACCACATACTCCCATTTATCAACACACCCATACCCATACATCCCATATTTATACACATAAAAACCCAATTAATAGAATCCACGCCAACAACCAAAAATCATGTCCATTGCCATTAGCATACCCAATATTAATTTTATACACATTCTAAAATTTACCCATCCAAACATTTAATTATAATAAAATTAAATATATTATAAAGTAAAATTATATAATATAATTACTCCATTGTCACTCCACCCCTCTCAACCATAAATTCCCCTACAACAACCAAAACAAATAAGATACTATAATATTACATATAAAAAACAAATATCGCCCAACATCATATAAACCGCCCATAACCCCATAATAATAGACAAATCATTCATTAAACCATCCCCAATTACACCGTAGCATAATACTCATACATTACCTTGAAATCATTCATCCCATATAGAAACATAAGCCACAAAGTTAAAATTATACCACCATTTTATCCAATAACCAACAAACTCCCCAAATGAATATAATTTTTACAACCACACCAATAATCACAAAAATACAAAGATATCATAACCAACCCTAGATCAAAGTTACATATTTAATAATCGATCATGCACAACCGATAGACCCCCTCATACTCACATCCCAACCATTTAACACATCCTACACCCCCAACAATACGCCAGATATTATCGATCCCCCATTCCCATTATCCACATATTATGCAGACCAATTATCCAATAATACTAGACCACAATCCCCTGCAACCAGCCACCCGACCCCTCCCCCGCCCCAAACCCTACCCCCCCACATACAATATCCCAAATATCCAAAAACACACACAACAAATCCCCTAACAATAATCACAAACCCCACAAACAATACCTAAAACAAACATCCACCACAATTCATGAATCAACATCCCCCATGATACAACAAAGAATACCACCCCCAACACACAGCAACCAACCATCATCAAAATCAAATCATTACACATTTAAACAAATACCCCCATTAGATATTCCCAATGCAAACCAATTCCAATACACCAATAACGAAAGTATTATGCAATTCATCCCAATATGACAGACACATTTAGACAACATACCCTCCCCCATACTCAAGATACAAATTACCCAGCACACAAAAACCCCACCAATCCATAATAACAATTATCGACAATCGACCATATGACACGCCGCACCCAATACTAAAAACATCCATATCACACCAATTTAACCCCACCACCGGGCACGCCCACCTCCCCCCCCAACCACCCCAAAATATACCCAACCCCGAATTATATAATAAATTTAAATCACCACCATCCCAAAATTTTAGATTTTTACCAAACATAACCGAGCATACACCCAACCAATTTACCCACATATAAAATTACACATTATCAATTCCTACCCCACCATTAATGCAACCCGCAAAAAAATCAACAAACATTCCCAAACCCATAAATAAATAATACCCCATTCAAAATAACATCTCCAAACCTACATCATATCAAATCCCCATAGAAATTGCAATTACACCACACCATACCAAACCCAACCAGAATGAAAACAAAAGTCATTCATCATCATACAAAACAAAAACCCCCATATAATCACATTCAAGACAATTATATTGGGCAGAACAAAAAGCTGGACAACACGCAAATTACTTCCAAAAGAAAAACCCGCAGACTAGCACCCCAACCAAATCTAACTAAACAAATCAAAACCAATAATGTCTGCATAAAACTAGCCCCCTTACCCAAGAAACCTTTAGTAAAAGCACATGATCCAAAAGACCTATACCAACCTCACCATAGTCTTGACTACTAAGTGGAATTCAGAGCCTGTGGATTATTAATCCCAATCAGAACCAAAATATGTTTCATAATGTGTGTGGGAAGAACTAATAACCCCGAGTCCATGTTAAGTTTAATGCTGACATATTTCTCTGCTTCTTGCCAACAGCATGAATTGAGGCTATTTCAACAAGAAAGTCTTCTCATGACAATGAATTATCAGAGGAATTTGTTTTTGTTTTTTGTCTAGTTTTGGGGGTGCTGTTAATCAAATCTCAGGCCTCATGCATGCTAGGCAAGCTCTCTACCCCTGAGCAAATCTCCCAGTCCCTGGTGAGATTCTTTCCATACCCTACTTAAAAGTCAAGGCTGAGACAGACCCTCCCCCTCCCTTTTGTGTTCTTTAATTGCTGTGTTTATTTGTTTTGGATTTCTTATGTTTATTATTTTCCCTTGGTTATAGCTCTTTGTGCACTGAATCATATATAGCCTGAGAACAGATCCTTAAACTCCTGAGTGTCCCACTCATTGTTAAATGCCAAAGGGCAATTAAAAACTCCTAACAATATCGTATAGTACATTTAAAATTTTTTTTTTTTTTTAGTCTAACATTGAGAAAACACTGCCACATTTATTGTTATTTTACTTTTTTTTTTTTTTTAATTTTTTTATTATTTATTTACTTATTCATCATGCACAAGTATAGTATCTTTTTACATACAACTGCTTGTATACAAAGTATATAAGTACCATTCAGATCTTCAATCATGCATTTAGGATAATGATATCCATCTCATTCAACCACCAATTTTTTTCCAACCCCCCCCTTACTCCCTCCCTCCCCTCCCTTTCCGTTGACCATTCTAGTGTTCCTCTGATCCTATGTACCCCCTTCCAACAACTCTGTGAACCAGCCTCCTTATATCAGAGAAAACATTCGGTACTTGGATTTTTGAGATTGACTAATTTCACTTAGCATTATATTCTCCAACTTCATCCATTTACCTGCAAATGCCATTATTTTATTCTCTCTTATTGCTGAGTAAAATTCCATTTTGTATATATACCATATTTTCTTTATCCACTCATCTACTGAGGGGCATCTAGGTTGGTTCCATAACCTAGCTATTGTGAATTGTGCTGCTATAAACATTGAAGTGGCTGTGTCACTGTAATATGCTGTTTTTAAGTCTTTTGGGAATAGACCCAGGAGTGGGATGGCTGGGTCATAGGGTGGTTCCATTCCCATTTTCCCAAGAAATCTCCATACTGCTTTCCATAGCGGTTGCACCATTTTGCAGTCCCACCAGCAATGTATGAGTGTGCCTTTGTCCCCACATCCTCTCCAACATTTATTGTTGTTTGTGTTCTTGATAGCTGCCATTCTGACTGGAGTGAAATGAAATCTTAGAGTAGTTTTGATTTGCATTTCTCTAATTGCCAGTGATGTTGAGCATTTTTTCATGTATTTGTTGATTAATCGTGTATCTTCTTCTGAGAAGTGTCTTTTCAATTCCTTAGCCCATTTATTGATTGGGTTATTTGCTTTTTTGGTGTTAAGTTTTTTTAGTTCTATATACATTCTAGAAATTAGTGCTCTATCTGATGTGCATGTATTAAATATTAGTTCCCAATTAGTTGGCTCTCTATTCACCTCACTGATTGTTTCTTTTGCTGAGAAGAAGCTTTTCAGTTTAAATCTATCCCATTCATTAATTCTTGGTAATAGTTCTTGTGCTACAGGATTCTTATTAAGGAACTTGGGGCCTAATCCGACATGTTGGAAATTGGAGCTTACTTTTTTTCTTCTATTAGGCGTATTGTCTCTGGTCTAATTCCTAGGTCCTTGATCCACTTTGAATTGAATTTTGTGCATGGTGAGAGACAAGGGTTTAATTTCATTTTGTTGCATATGGATTTCCAGTTTTCCCAGCACCATTTGTTGAAGAGGCTATCCTTTCTCCACTGTACATTTTTGGCACCTTTGTCTAATATAAGATAGCTGAAATTATATGTATTAGTCTCTGTGTCCTCAATTCTGTACCATTGGTCCACCAGTCTGTTTTGGTGCCAATACCATGCTGTTTTTGTTACTATTGCTCTATAGTATAATTTAAAGTCCGGTATGGTGATGCCACCTGCTTCACTTTTCCTGCTCAGGATTGCTTTGGCTATTCTGGGTCTCTTATTTCTCCAGATGAATTTCATGACTGCTTTTTCTATTTCTTTGAAGAATGACATTGGGATTTTGATTGGAATTGCATTAAATCTGTATAATGTTTTTGGTAGTATGGACATTTTGACAATATTGATTCTACCTATCCAAGAGCAAGGTAGGTCTTTCCATCTTCTGAGTTCTTCTATGATTTCTTTCTTTAGTGTTCTATAATTTTCCTTATAGAGCTCTTTCACCTCTTTCGTTAAGTTGATTCCCAGGTATTTTATTTTTTTTGATGCTATTGTAAATGGCGTAGTTTTCATCATTTCCCTTTCAGAGGCTTTGTCACTGATGTACAAAAATGCCTTTGACTTATGGGTATTGATTTTGTATCCTGCTACTTTGCCAAATTCATTTACTAGTTGTAAAAGTTTTCTGGTAGAGTTTTTTGGGTCTTCTAGGTAGATTATCATGTCATCAGCAAATAGTGCTAATTTGAGCTCTTCTTTTCCTATCTGGATCCCTTTAATTTCTTTCGTCTGTCTAATTGCTCTTGCCAGAGTTTCCAGTACTATGTTAAATAGCAGTGGTGAGAGGGGCATCCCTGTCTTGTTCCAGTTTTTAGAGGGAATGCTTTCAATTTTTCTCCATTTAAGATAATGTTAGCTCTGGGCCTTGCATAAATAGCTTTTATAATGTTGAGATATGTCCCTGATATTCCTAGTTTTTCCAGTGTTTTGAACATAAAGGGGTGCTGTATTTTGTCAAATGCTTTTTCTGCATCTATTGAGATAATCATATGATTTTTATCTTTAAGTCTATTGATGTGATGTATTATGTTTATTGATTTCCGAATGTTGAACCAGCCTTGCATCCCTGGAATAAACCCCACTTGATCATGGTGCACTATCTTTTTGATATGTTTTTGTATCCGATTTGCCAGAATTTTGTTGAGGATTTTTGCATCTATGTTCATTAAGGATATTGGCCTAAAGTTTTCTTTTTTGGATGTGTCTTTGCCTGGCTTTGGAATTAATGTAATATTGGCCTCATAAAAAGAGTCTGGAAGAGCTCCCTCTTTTTCTATTTCTTGAAATAGTTTGAAGAGCATTGGTATTAGTTCTTCTTTGAAAGTCTTGTAGAACTCTGCTGTAAACCCATCAGGTCCTGGACTTTTCCTTGTTGGTAGCTTTTTGATGACATCTTCTATTTCTTTGCTTGTAATCGATCTGTTTAAATTGTGTATAGCCTCCAGATCCAGTTTAGGCAAATCATATGACTCTAGAAATCTTTCAATGCATTCAGCATTTTCTGTTTTATTAGAGTACAAGTTTTCAAAGTAATTTCTAATTATCTTCTGTATATCTGAGGTGTTTGTTGTGATATTCCCTTTTTCATCACAAATGTTAGTGATTTGAGTTTTTTCTCTTCTTCTTTTCGTTAGCATTGCTAAGGGTCTGTCAATTTTGTTTATTTTTTCAAAGAACCAACTTTTAGTTTTGTCAATTCTTTGAATTGTTTCCTTAGTCTCAATTTCATTAATTTCTGCTCTGATTTTAATTATTTCCTGTCTTCTGCTGCTCTTGGTGTTGATCTGTTCTTCTTTTTCTAGTGCTTGGAGGTGTGATGTTAAGTCGTTTATTTGTTGTTTTTTCTTCCTTTTAAAGAATGAACTCAGTGCAATGAATTTTCCTCTTATTACTGCCTTCATAGTGTCCCAGAGATTTCTATATGATGTATCTGTGTTCTCATTTACCTCTAGAAATTTTTTAATCTCCTCTTTGATGTCTTCTTCAACCCCTTGTTCATTCAGTAGCATGTTGCTTAGCTTCCAGTTGTTGGAGTAGTTTTTCTTATTCCTTGTTTTGTCATTGATTTCCAATTTCATCCCTTTATGGTCTGATAGCATGCAGGGTAGTATTTCTATTTTTTTTATATTTGCTGAGATTTGCCTTGTGACATAATATATGATCTATTTTGGAGAAGGAGCCATGTGCTGCTGAGAAAAAAGTGTATTCATTTACTGAGGGATGAAATATTCTATATATGTCCGTTAGATCTAAGTTATTAATTGTTTTAAGGAGGCCTAAGGTTTCTTTGTTTAGTTTTTGTTTGGATGATCTATCCATTGGTGAGAGAGGTGTGTTGAAATCCCCTAGAATAACTGTGTTGTGGTCAATTTTACTCTTGAACTTGAGAAGCGTTTGTTTGATGAATGTAGGTGCTCCATTATTTGGGGCATATAGATTTATGATTGTTATATCCTCTTGATGAATGGTTCCCTTAAGTAGTAAGAAATATCCATCTTTGTCCCTTTTGATTAACTTTGGCTTGAAGTCTACCTTATTTGAAATGAGAATGGAAACCCCTGCTTGCTTCCGCAGGCCATGTGAGTGATAAGTTTTTCCCAGCCTTTTACCTTCAGTCTATTGATGTCTTTTTCTATGAGGTGTGTTTCTTGGAGACAGCAGATTGTTGGGTCATTTCTTTTAATCCATTCAGATAATCTGTGTCTTTTGAATGGCGAGTTTAGGCCGTTAACATTCAGGGTTATTATTGAGATGTGATTTTTATTCCCATCCATTTTTATTTGTATGATGATCTTTAGCTTGATTTGGTTTCTCTTCTGGTTGGTATTTCCCTTAGTTTAATATCTCCCTTTGTTGATTTTCATTGTTATTTTTCTCTTCTTCTTCATGGAAAATTTTGCCCAGGATGTTCAGAAGTGCTGGCTTTCGAGATGTGAAATCTTTTAACTTTTGCTTGTCGTGGAAGGTTTTTATTTCATCTTCAAATCTAAAGCTCAATTTTGCTGGATATAAGATTCTTGGTTGACATCCCTTTTCCTTCAGAGCTTGAAATATGCTATTCCAGGATCTTCTTGCTTTTAAGGTCTGGGTAGAAAAATCTGAACAAAGTCTGATTGGTTTCCCCCTATATGTAATCTGCTTCCTTTCTCTTGTGGCTTTTAATATTCTCTCCTTGCTCAGTATATTAGGCATTTTCATTATAATGTGTCTTGGTGTGGATCTGTTGTGATTTTGTATGTTTGGTGTTCGGTAGGCCTCTTGAACTTGGTTTTCCCCTTCATTCCTCAAGTTTGGAAAATTTTCTGTAATTATTTCATTAAATAAATTACTCATTCCTTTGGCTTGAAACTCTGCCCCCTCCTCTACCCCAATCACTCTTATGTTTGGTCTTTTTATGTTGTCCCATAATTCTTGAATGTTCTGTTCTTGGTTTCTTACCATTTTTGCTGTGTAATCTAGATTTTTCTCTAGGATATATATTTTGTCTTCATTGTCTGAGGTTCTTTCTTCCAAGTGATCTACTCTGTTGGTGATACTTTCGATTGAGCTTTTATTTTGATTTATTGCTTCTTTCATTTCTGGAATTTCTGTTTGGTTTCTCTTTAGAGCTTCTATCTCCCTATTGAAGTAATCTTTTACTTCCTGTATTTGTTTATGGAGTTCTTTGTCAAAATGATCTTTCACCTCCTGTATTTGCTCCCTCATCTCATTTTTGAGTTCATTCTTAAGTTCCACTAACATTTGGAATATGTAATTTCTGAATTCCATCTCTGGCATTGCACCAACTGTGCATGGCATGGAATCTACTGAGGAGGTATATTGATTTGTTTGTGTCACTTTCTTCCCTTGTTTCTTCATATTGCTTGTGCGTCTATTCTACCTGCACTGTGGGACCTTGTCTACTTTGATTTTACCTTAAAACCTTATGTTGCTCCTGTAGTACAATGCTATCAGATCCCCTTATATTTCCTTTACACTTTAAAATCAAACACTTTCTATTCAGAGAATCCCAGTTTGATCACAATGTACAGATTTAGTTAACCCAGATGTTGTTTCCAATTTACTCTGTATGCTTCTGATGGGGTTTTAAAGTTTCAAGTAATGGACAGAGAGGTAATATGTTTAGGAAGAAGGAAGTGAGTGTATTGATTTGTTCTTTCTTAGAAAGTATGAAAAGAGAGTTCTATGGAAGTGGTTTAGTATCAGCCGATGAGAGAGGAAAGAGAATGGAGTGAATGAATAGATGGAAAGACCGATTTACATATAAACCTAACTTATGCTGCGGTTGAGAGGAGAAATAAAGAAAGATGGAAAAAAAAAAAAAAAAAAAAGAAGAGAAAAAAATAATAACCAAGGAGTAGTAATTAGTGTAAGAGAGAGGGAGAGAGAGAATAAGTCTAGAAAATAGAGAATAAACCATATATAACACCACTTTGCTATATATTTCAATTGTACACGTTCTAGAAATCTCAATTTGTGCGTATAACTTGTTTTTGCCTCTGTTGAGAATGCAATGGCAGGGTGTAAATAGGGAAGATGAAGGAAGAAGAAAAAAATATAAAAGTGAGAAGGAAGAAAAGAAAGAAAAGAGGAGCAGAAGCACACAAATACACTGTCAATCAAAACAAAAACAAACAAAAAACTCCCAAGAAACAACAAAACAAACAAACAAGCAAATAAAAACAAAAACGTTGAACCCAAGAACAAGTCTCAAACAAAATGGACCCTTGGAAGCCCTTCTTTTTTCCCTTCCAGTTTAAGCCACCTGACCCAGATCATGTACAGTCAGCAACCCTGTTAGTGGAGTCAAGGCTGCACCTTTGGTCCGTTGCAGAGTGGCACAGTGGAATAGTGGAAGGGACTTATCCTCAGGCTGGGCCCTGCTTACAGCAGTAGGGAGATGCTACTATGGGCCTTGGAGGCCAGGCAAACTGGCGGAGGGTTCTCTCCTTCCAGCGGGCAGGTGCCTACCTCTTGCTCTGGTTGCAGCTGGGCAGGTCGCACTCCCCCAGGGAGTGGAGGAAGCACTTCACCAGGTCTGGCCCTGCGTGCAGCAGCCGGGAGATGCTACTCTGGGCCCCGAAGACCAGGCAAACTGGTGGCTGGGTCTCTCCTTCCAGCGGGCGGGAGTCTACCTCTTGCTCTGGTTGCAAATGGGCAGGTCACACTCTTCCCGATAATGGAGGAAGCCCTTCCCCAGGTCTGGCCCTGCGTGCAGCAGCAGGGAGCTGCTACTCTGGGCCCAGGCGGCCAGGCAAACTGGTGGCTGGGTCTCTCCTTCCAGCGGGCGGGAGTCTACCTCTTGCTCTGGTTGCAAATGGGCAGGTCGCACTCTTCCCGATAATGGAGGAAGCCCTTCCCCGGGTCTGGCCCTGCGTGCAGCAGCAGGGAGCTGCTACTCTGGGCCCAGGCGGCCAGGCAAACTGGTGGCTGGGTCTCTCCTTCCAGCGGGCGGGAGTCTACCTCTTGCTCTGGTCGCAAATGGGCAGGTCGCACTCTTCCCGATAATGGAGGAAGCCCTTCCCCGGGTCTGGCCCTGCGTGCAGCAGCCGGGAGCTGCTACTCTGGGCCCAGGCGGCCAGGCAAACTGGTGGCTGGGTCTCTCCTTCCAGCGGGCGGGAGTCTACCTCTTGCTCTGGTCGCAAATGGGCAGGTCGCACTCTTCCCGATAATGGAGGAAGCCCTTCCCCGGGTCTGGCCCTGCGTGCAGCAGCCGGGAGCTGCTACTCTGGGCCCAGGCGGCCAGGCAAACTGGTGGCTGGGTCTCTCCTTCCAGCGGGCGGGAGTCTACCTCTTGCTCTGGTTGCAAATGGGCAGCTACATTTAAAATTTTGTTAGGAGGGTAAACTACATGCTACCTGATCTTAACACACACACACACACACACATACATACACACACACATATGCACACACAATTTTTATAGACCACTCACGCTCCAAATATAGATGTCTCTAGGCGAACTGATGTCTTCTACACTACCAATATATCCTCATTTGTCAAATGTTTTGGTCCCCAAACAGAACTGAATTCTTGAATTTCTTACTTTCTTTGAAAACTAATACTTGCTTTAAATTTTTATTTTTTACACTTTACACAGTATGTTTTAGGTGTATTATAACAAGTTAGATTTTTGATATATAGATTCCACGTTGTCAGTAATCAGATTTCTAAGCATAATTATGTAAAGTAGAATTTTAAACTATAAATAAAAATCAAACTGTTAATGAAATGAAAGATTAAAGTTAAAAATTAAATTTATGGTAATAGCTAATAGTTTTAAGCATTAGGGTTATCAATTATTCTTTTTATTTTTTTATTTTTTTGTATTTTCTAAAAGTTCCTCTAATAAATATAGCATACACTGGAAAAGAAAAACAGTTGCTATTTTAATGTAACAGAGCATGGGATAAGGCTCACTTTTCCCCAGACACTGTATTAGCTTTAACTAATCCGTGAAACAGACATCTGAGATAAGCAATAGTGTTAATTCCATTTTTTTTTTTTTTTTTTTTTTTTTTTTTTTTTAGAGGGGATGGGGTACTGGGGATTTGACTCAGGGGCAGTCAAACACTGAGCCACATCCCCAGCCCTATTTTGTATTTTATTTAAAGATAGGGTCTCACTGAGTTGCTTAGCACCTTGCCTTTTTTGCTGAGGCTGGCTTTGAACTCATATCCTCCTGTTCAGCCTCCTGAGCCACTGGGATTACAGGCATGAGCCACCACACCCAGCTGTTAATTCCATTTTTGAGATGAGAAATTCATGTCTAAAAAACTTTGTCAAGTTCATGAAGTTAGTGAAGTTAGTGATGTGGGATTTTAGCACAGGCTTTCTTGCTGTAAAGCCTGTGTCTTAACCACTGTTTGTTATTAACTCAGTTAAATTGGAACACTATGTCATTGGTTCCAATTCAAACATTCTTTATTTAGGGGCAACAGTCTGAAGATCCCCATTCCAGTCCCTAGTTATTCCTCTAATTACTTACTTGATCTCAATGACTCACTTGCTCTACCAGACTTCATTTTCCACAAGCATAAAATCAGCAATTTAAACTAGATTAATCTCTGAGGATCTTTCATCTCTAAAACTTTGTGATAGCATAATCCTGTCACATAATTATTTCTCAGGTATTATGAAATTAGAAATTAACCATTTAATTGAAAGATTAGCAGAAAAACTCTTAAGGGAAAATTAAAATACTCAAGCATTCTATTATTTAGTAATCTAAGATTTTAGGAATCAAGATAATTGATTAATACACACTTACAGGTTACTTAAAATACAAAGAAATTATCACTAAGAGAAAATAAATAATTCCACAAAGGCACCCTACCAAAAATCTAAGTTACCTTGAAAAATCCAATGACTTTGGTAATCTAGTTACTAGAGACACCATTGTTACCATTGTTTACTCTAAAATTGCAAAGTGAAAATATTCTCTATTGTTGAAATAAAGGAAAGTCAAATAACAATACATTAATTTTGTATGTAGAGGATTTAAAATGAGATTGTTTTCAATGATTAAATAATACAATGACCTTATTTCCAAATGACATTATTTCAAAATTTACTGAGAAAACCATACAAGAAAAAAAGAATGAAAAATCATCTTATATTGACTTTATGATAGCTAATCTATGTCTCAAAAACAAATTCTTAAAAATATTGTGACAAGACATGCAATAATGAGCATTCCATGATAATATACTTGTTTGCCCTAAACAGTCCAATTCAAAGGAAAATTATGCCAATAAAATCCCTTACAGATAATGGTCACAAAAGAATCTTACATGTACTACAACTTTTTTGATTGACAAACCAACATGGACTAATAGCTGTTAGTATGAACTTAAAAGTAAATAGTAAAGCAATGGAAGGTCATTCACAGTACGTTGTTATGACTAGGGCACTGGAACCAGACAGCCAGAGTTCAAATCCACTGAAACCCATTCTTGTGTACTTTGTTTCCTGTGTGAAATGTGGATAATTACAATAATAACTTGTAGAACTGTCAAGATTGAATGAATTAATAGGTGGAAACAATGTAGAATAAGACATAGGTCACAATAAACCTTAATTAGTGTTGAATATTGTGCTTCTGCTGTTGTCTTGTTGCGGCTGCTGCCACCTTAATAAATTTGGAAATAGAAAAAAAAAATACCTAAAATATAGTCTGTGGTTTATAACACCATGACTGATCACGCTAAGGTAGTTAATTATAGTAAGTAGCTTCACTGGGTAATTTTAATATACATGTGTTTTTGGGGTACGGATTGTAGATTGACACTCTCTGAACATTAAAGTCAATATAAAACAATCTAGGTGCCAGGATACCTTGGCAAAAGGCCACAAGGTATTGTGAATATTAATATTGTATCTCAATAGATGTAAAGCCTCCTATTAAGAGAAACTCAAAATGTCTGAAACATTGTTGTATTAATGAGAAGGAAAAATTATTATTACTTTATGGTCGTTTGTGCGTCTGTTTATTTTCAGTAGTTGATGTCAGAATTATGATGATGGATGATTATCTTTTATAGTTTTTGATAACTAGGTACCCATTATATGCCATTTGCTTTAAATATATATTTAATTTTTATTTAAAAGTTTATATAAGTGTTAATACCAAAGACTAAATTCTAAGTGTTCATGCCTATGTTCACTACATTCATTTTAAATAAGGAAATATTGAGGGTCATAGAGTTAACCCATATATGCATGGTTCAAAAATATCTTGAATTTCAAATGCAGGCCACAAATTTAAGTCATATTATTTGGCTCTATTTTTTAAATATTATGGTGAATTTCATAGATGATGAAATATATGAGGGCTTCTTATATATAAACAAATAAAATATATTAAGAATGATAATCAAAATATGTACAAACATTAGGTTTTATAATTCTGATGAAGACTTTATTAAATATTGATTCCCCTTTATACTTTTACATAGATGTTTTGAAACAATTGTCAAAATTATAATATTCAAGAATGTGACCAAAATTTTCAGTTATATTCACAGATAACATATTTTTAAATAATACATTCATGGGAAAAATTGAATTCCAACTTGATGGTGCCACCTCTCACATAAACCAGAGGAATATGACTATGTGGGTGTTAGAAGTGCCACAGCTTTTACTATGGTAATTTCTCAAGGATAATCATAGCAGAAGTAAAAAAAAATTGTGCTTACATAAGCAGAATCAAGTTCTTCTAGCTATTTTCATATGAACGCTAACAACTCTGACTACAAAATATACACAACTTCCACTGAAATAAAATCTACTTAGGGCAGGGTGCAAAGCTTCATATTTCTGGACTTAGTCCCATGTCTATATAGTTATTTAAATTCATATGTGAGTAAATAATATGGCTATTTTATATAAGTTAAAGGAATTGCTTTTATTAGCCAGACCAGAGAGTGAATGTTTGGAATGTAGGAGTCTATTTCTTCTATATACCAGTTTATCCTTGTTTTGCATGGTGCACATTGAGGATAAGCAAACAGGGTATGAATATATATATATATATATATATATATATATATATATATAACACACACACACACACACACACACACATATATATATATATATATATAGAGAGAGAGAGAGAGAGAGAGAGAGAGATCTACAGACCCTGTTTGCTTATCTCATATATATACATGAATATATGTATGTATATATATATATACGTGTGTGTATATATATATGTGTATATATATGTGTATATATGTGTATATATATATAGAGAGAGAGAGAGAGAGAGAGAAAGAGAGAGAGAGATACACACACACACACACACACACACCGCTATCCCTTGGAATAATCTCAAAAAATATACCCTGTAAAAATCTCAAGGAAAAAGAGAACTTTACTGAAAAAATTTTAAACATGATTTTTCTCATTGTTAATGTTGTCTTTTACAGATACATTATCAAATCCTCTAATGTGTGTGTATGTACACACACACACACATATACATGAATTATTTGTATATATGATTTATTTATTTATAGTTCAGAATCTATTATAGCAATTTTAATCATATGGAAAAATATTTTATTCAATGAAATATTAAACACATTGCTTAGATTTATATCAAATAATGCATGCACAAATTAGTATCTATAAAATAATTATTTCAAAATGGCTTTTTTCTTTTGAAAGAAAGCCTTACATCTTCAGAATTGTATTCATTTTTCATAGACTAATTTAAAGTTTATTTAAATATTAACTCAGATAACACATTTTTCATCTTCAGAAGCTTCCCAATAGGGCTGAACCTTATTTATTCAAACAAATACGATCATTTTAGAAGACACAGAAGCTTTGGTGGCAGGCTAGCATGGGCTTGCATCCTGATGAATAGAGTATGCAACACCAAATGCCATCCCTTGATAGAGCACATGGGCTTTCTAATCCATCACCCACTGGACCTCACAATAAACCATGAAGTCAATTATATATTTCTGAACACTGTTATATAGCTCAGGAACATTTACTAGGAAAAATTGCTAAGTGCCAGAGTCAGGAAGAAAGCTAATGCTTTGGACTCTAAATTTGATGTGCTTTCCACTTCACCATTTTAGTTGATGAGGACAATTGCTCCAGAACCAAGAGCTACATAATGCACTCTATTAATCACCACAGGATAAACAAAACTTCCTAAGCATCCCAGGAAATCTTCTCTTTTGAAGAAAAGATTAGCGTTCACTCTGAAAGAGGTATCCTAGAAAAATCCCAAGGTGGGGGAGAGCTTTACTGCGAAAATTTTAAGCCTTTTTGGTCTTTCTTCCTTTGTTTCTTTCTTAGTTCTAATCAGTTATACATGACAGTAGAAAGCTCTCAGACTCGTTGTGCACAAATGTAGCAGAATTTTTCACTTCTCTGGTTGTGTATGAAGTAGAGTCACAACATTCATGCAATCACAGAAGTACCTAGGATAATGATGTCTATTTCATTCCACTGTCTTTCCTACCCTGTTGCCCCCTCCCCACTGCCCTTTGCCCCATTCAAATCTTAAGATTCTATTTTACAGAATCATTATCAAACCTCCTAAAATATTCACATATGAACTTAACATATACTGAAATTATGTGGAAATAGCATCCTTTCCAAAAGAATTTATTTTCCTTTCAAATGGCTCATTCACTCAAAAAACTTCTGAAAATTTTAATAAACATTAGAAAATAATGCTTACACATGAACACAGATAAAACAATATTCATACAAAAATCTGTGACCTTTAAGATGTTAATTCCTAATACTACTAGAGGATATTAAAAACTAGACTTACAAAATCTTTCCAGATTCTTGCTATGAAATCTTTGGTTAATTCTCACTATGACTCAGAGATATTTTCAATCATTTCTAATTCTCTCCAGATTCATTTCTAAATTTTTTCACTCTCTACTGTACTTTCCCAATTCCAAATTGCTTCAAGTATTACAGAGATCGTTATAATCACTCCACATGAATTTCTACAATTTTCCTCCCTGTATCAATGTACATGATTATTTCAGCAGCCCAATAGTTGAGTGTTTACCAAATTTCTCCTCTTTAACTCTCTTCTAAAAAATATATGCCATCATAATCTTTATGCCCTCCCTCTAGATTTTTTTCCACATAATTCAGAAATATCCCCATGTGTTCCATGTTATACTAAAATCTAACCATTTTTGAACATATAACTTGTATTCTGCAAAATTTAAAGAAAGACTCTACTTAACTGTATTCAATCCTTCCCATCAACTCACTCCTTAATTTTTGTACTGGTCTTCCATTAATACCACTACCACCATAATAAAACTTTATGCTATAATTTAATCATGTATTCCTTATCTGTAAAACTCAGGAAATTTTATTGACCACATCCAAACAACATTCCATGACAGGAAGAGGATTTTTTATCACAGAGGTAATGCTCACCAACAGTACATCTTTCAATTTTGAGCTTGCTCTTTCTTTTTATCCTTTTCCCACTGGATACAAGTATTTGAAAGTAATAACATGCATGCATTCCACACCTCCCTCATATTAATCTTTGACAATTTATTCAAGACCATAGTGTTAACTTTTACCTCCAGTCTAATCTTTAGCTATCACTACATCTTCTTTTGTCCAGTTCCAATTCCACTTTTCATGGGTATCCCTATACTTATATTCAGGTGGAAGTAAAAATCTCAGCTCTGACTTGATACTGCATGGATTACAATTCCAATACTGCAAAATACTTTCCTAAGTTTGGCTAAATTGAGCAACCCTAAGTGTCTAATATATGTAAAAGTGTTTTTGAGGCATTACTAAATAATTTATGTCAAACTAAAGTAACAACACCTGAAAATTGCAAGAACTCAAGATATGTGAGCTACTATTGACAATAATTTCCACATACCTGCCTATGCTCTTGTGTTCTTTATATACTTCTTTATGCATTTGTATGTACTACAGGCCAAATACTGTTCTTTGAACCTCCCATTAACCAGCTCCAAAATAGAATATCAAGCCCTGCCAAGTCTTTCTGCACTGTATTTTCATAACACTTTTTCCTCCTCCCTACTACTCTCCTAGTCTGAGACTTATTATCTTCCATCTGCTCTGCTTCAACATAATCCCTGAGTTCCTTGATCTCAGTATCTTGGCTTTTATCTACTGCTTATACTGTGGGCACTTTTTTTTTTTTTTTTTTTTTTTTGCCTAAAGCAAATATATAAATCATGTCATTGCACAAATCAAACTCAAACCTTTCTATTCTTTGTTTGATATTAAATTCAGGAATCCTAGGTTGACCCTCAAAACCTCTAATTAGCTCTTCCAATTACAACTTTACTAATTCTTTACAGTATATAATGTTTTAAGCAATGTAAACTATTGAGGGTTTCCTGCATACAGTCCTCAAGCTAAAACTCTTCTCTCTAAAGGAATTGCCTGGATAAGTGAAATTCATGTCTCCCTATATTTCATAATGTAAATTAATTTATATTTCCTCAACAAAATCTTAATCTTGAGGTCTAAAGTTCTCTATACCTCTGATAAATCATAAAAAATTGGAAGGATATAAAATGTTGTAAATGGCAAAATGTGAATCTCAGCAAATCTCCTCCAAAATCAATGATTAAGAAAATAATATTGAGTTAAAAAACCATTATAGAATTCTGAAAGATAAAGGTGAACAACAAATTGAAAACCACTTATTCAAGAAATACTATGAACATCATATAAGAAGTTGGGTAAGCTGAATATTCACATGCCAAAATATTACCTCATACTACATTAAAACACTTGCACAAAATTGTTCATAGACCTTAAAATAAGAATTAAATGTATAAGATTTTTAGAAGAAAATAAAAATATTAATGAACTTAGATTATTCAGGAAGTTCTTTGACACAATGCCAAAGCTAGATCATTTAAAGAAAAACAATATACTGCATTTTAAAATACATTATTAAGAAAATGGAAACGAAAAAAAAAAAAAAAAAACACAATCTCAGAAAATACTTCAAATTATATACCTGAAAAAAACTTTTGTCCAGACTATTTAAGTAATATAGAAAGATAATAATAAGATGAAAAAAAAACTTTTAAAATGAACATAATTTTCATACTTCATCAAAGAAATTATTCAGATATTAAGGAGAACAGGAGGAGAAATCAAACATTTTTAATCATCAGGGAAATAGAAATTAAAATGGTGATCAAATAAAAGTTCACACATTTCACAAAATGGCAAGGATATGAAGAAAATAACTTATGTATTATTATGTATTATATGACACAGTAAACCCACTTTGGGAAAACTACTGTGCAATTACTTTAGAAGGTAATCATTAATTTCCATAAAAATAAGCAATTTCCTCCTAAAAGGTACCTAGAAAAATGTCATAAATAAACATTTTTGCCCCCATTTAAAAAAAAAAAAAAAAAAAAAAAAAGCTCATCTGTTGAAGCACTCTCCCTGTCGGTTGCTGCATTTGAAGATGGGGGTCTCTAGGATGGTAAATAAGGTTCAATAAAGTATTAAACATGGCGCCTTCATCCAGTAGGGTTAGTATCTCTAAAACAAAAGAGGTCACAGAGCCTGAGCACACTATTGTTATGCTCCCAAAGAAGAAATTGCATCCACATAGGCTGAGAAGGTAATCATCTCTAACCCAAAAAGAACAGCTCTCACCAGGTTCTTCACCCTATTGGCGCCTTGATGTTGGACTTACCAGCATTCAGAACTATGAGAAAATAGATTCCTGTTGTCTAAGATATCCAGTCTCTGGTCTTTCATTACAGCAGCTCAATCAGACTAAGACAGAAAATTATATATGTATGTCTACACAAAGGCTTTTACATAAATATCCATCGCATTATTACTCCTAATAGCAAAAATAAATAAATAAATAAAAATAAACAAATAACATATCCCTACAATGGAACAGTATATATGATTAAAGAAAAACAAAATTCTTGACATATGCTATGAAATGAATGAACATAAAAAATAAATTCTAAGCAAAAGACACCTAATGCAGAAGACAACATATTATCAAATTTCATTTAAATGAAATGGCCAGAAGGGATAAATCTATGAAAACTATTTGTAGTTGGCTGGAAGTGGTATGTGACCAAAACCTGATGGATTATAAACAGGCTTGAGTGATGAAAATTTTTCTAAAATTGGATGGTTACAAAATGCTATAAATTTACTCCAATAATTGATTATGTACTTGTATAATATGAATTTTATGGTGTATAAATTATACCTAAATATTGATGTGAAGAGGAGCAGGAGGAGAAGATGAAGGAGAAAGTTAAAACAGAAGAGAAAGAAAATGGGCAAATATAAAAGGGCAATGTCTAGGCCCTCAAAACTGGAAATCTTCACTAGGGTAGGCAGGAGTGGTGGGAGGCCTTTGCTTCTTATACTGAGATGTTTAGAGAGGTAAACATAATTGTTTTGAGTTGCAAAAGCTCAGTTACTGGAACACAGACAACCCAAAAGATATTAGTGAACATGTACTGGTCAGAAAATATATATACGTATTCTCAAAGGTATGATGATTACATAATTAATCAGCATGCCCAAAGGTGTGAGTAGTTACCAGTAAATAATTCATAAGGTAAAAATGTGGTCATGAAGAAGAACTACAGTGACATCAATGCCAGAACTCATTGTATGAATTCCTTCCCACAGATGTCTATCAGCACTCGCTACCTTTCATCTTTCAGGTCTCTGTTCAAAAGGCATTTTCTCAGCTATTTTCCTGACCATTCTATTTGAAATGGCACCCCATCTTCATTATCTGTATCACCAGTAAGCTGTTTCCATTTGTACACCAATTCTTCAACCTGAAATTTCATTTATTATTTGTTGTTCCCTCATCCTGCACATGACAGAAGGATATTTTTTTTTTTTTTGTGGGGGGTTCCAGAGATTGGACTCAGGGGTACTGGACCACTGAGCCACATCCCCAGCCCTATTTTGTATCTTTTATAGAGACAGGGTCTCATCAAGTTGCTTAGAGCCTCACTGTTGCTGAGGCTGGGTTTGAAATCCCGCTCCTCCTGACTCAGCCTCCTGAGCCACAAGGATCACAGGCATGCGCCACTGCACCAGGCAGGATATTGATTTTTTGCTGGTAAAACATGAGTTCCCAGATTAATTTGTGGCACATAAAACACAACAAATATTTGTTTAATTAATTGGATGAATGAACATAGACATGACAGCTAAAAAGCAAAGTTACCAACAAGACTGAGATGGTATTGATTTCAAGTGAATTGTTATGCTCAGTACCAAAGAGTAGGGATTCACTGAATAGGCAGGTAAGAAAAAATTCCTTCTGTTTGTGTGAAGGAAGGAGAGCAGCAGTATAGACACATTGTCAGTACCTTCAAAACCCTGTAACACTTTGTTTTATACACATAAAAGAGAAAGCATGAGAGTAGTATGCCCTTTGAAGACTTTATAACTTACTGTATTTTATATCATGGCCATTTATGTTCTGCATTAATGTTATTGATGTCTGTCACATGCTAAACATAAGATTCTTAAAGCTAGTAACCACACTGATGCATCTTAGCATTTCTTTTCACATTCATAGTATTTTTCAAATTACAAGCTCTCAATAACATCTATGTAGATGAAAGAATAAATGAATCAGTGATTAACAAACAGTGGCTGATTTTCAGGTTACAGAGAAATTTGTATTCAGAGACAACAAGCCTATATGGTCTCTTGCCATAATCAGACCAACAAAAATACTTTTATGTTAAAATGTTAATTAAAAAATAGATATCATAGACAGTGCATTTAAAGGAACCATAAGATTATATACATGTATATATGTATACACACACACACACACACACACACACATATATAAAATCATTTTTTTTGCCAAGTCATCTAGGAAACAATCCATGTATTCATGTAAGAGCTTAGAGCCATGACAATAAGTTATAGCACACAATGCCAAATGTGTAGTAATAACTCTTTCAGAGCATTAGTTAATGTGTATGTATAACACTTTTTATGTTATAAAAACTTGGGAACCTATCTCTTTCTTTAATGTTAAAAGCAATTGCTCTGCTGAAGATGTGGGATAGTTATTTTTAAAATATCACTTGCTCTTAAAACACAGTGAAAGCATTGAACCTTTGAAGTGGTATCTTTTAGTTCAAATCATTTTCATTACTTTGGCCACATTTTCAAAGAAATACTGAGTTTTTATGATATGAAGGACAATGTCTTAATCAATATCTTTACTAGTGTTTAATTTTATTTGCTCTACCATGATTCTCTCCATGCTGAAATCACAATAGTTCTGTTGGTCTTGGAAAGAGGGTCCAGTGAAGTTGAGAACAGGATACATACTATGAGAGAAAAGTTAAGTTTGTGTTCTTGTGGCAAGAAGTTTCCATCCTCAGTCCACTCCAGCCCCAGCTGCATATATATAAAAAAGGATGTATACACACACACACAAACACACACACACACACACACACACACACACACACACACACACACTATATATATATATATATATTATATATATAGAGTCTCATAATTATTTTGTTTATAGGCATAGACATATATTTCACTTCATTAGTTTTTGAAAGTTCCTTGAAGATGCAGTGATTCTATATGCTTCCTTAATTGTACATCAGTGTCTCATATTGAGACAGTGAACAAAGTTGGATGTGTGAAGTAATCACCTTATAATGCTGGTCATGCTTTCCAAGAACTTTTCTATTCTTCCTCTTGCTCTGTAGCCTGGGGTTTTGTCTATTTGCTGTTCATTATCACCTATAAAACTATGGGTCTGGGAAATAAAAAGATAAAACATGCAAATAGTTCTTTTGCAACATATCAGTTTCTCTTTACTATTCTGGGCATAGGTAACAAAAAACTACGAGGTAACAAGAAACCTTTCTGTGCAATTTTTTTTTTTAATAGTTACTTGTGCCTTTTTCCCCCTCAGTGACTTAGGAAGAAGTCTAGCTTTATTTGTTTGTTTTTAAATAAAGCACTCTACAAAGAATGGAATAAAGTAAGATATAGAAAAATTTTACCCTGTAGAAAATGGAGTAATACATTTAAGAATTTGTGAACAACTGATCCATCAACTTCTTTAATTAAAGTAGAGGGTTTTTTAAAAGAGACATTTTAAATATATAACTGGAGCATTAACATTCATAAAGTTCTTTCCACTAGTCTTATTAAAGTAACTAAAAATAATTATGCCCCCTTAATGAAGAGCCATTCAACTATGCTATGGGGTGGCTATTCAGAAATCAGCTGTGTCTGGTCAGACCCAGTGCCTTTTTAAAGGGATTCTGACTCTCAGCATTTCTCACATCAAATTAACCATTGCATCAGTGAGGAAAAAAAAAAAAAAAAGATTTCAGCTTATTAGAGACAGAAGGTAAAAGAGGTAAATGATTTTATATCAGTTAAGGAATCAAATCAGTTAAAATATCTATAGGGAATAATCACAATCCAAACAAGCATATTTTGAAAAGTGCTTTCTTCTACAAAGGGATGGGTTGTGCAGGTATGAGACAGGTACAGAAGAAAAATGAGGGATAGTACCAGAGTCCAGAGCTAGTCCTAGGTCAGATCAGTCCTAGTCCCAAAGGATAGAGAGGACAGGAATTAGTAAAGTACAAAACCAGAGAGTGATGTGGACAACACTGCAGTGGCCTGGGAAAAGCATCCCTTTTGTTTGAGGTACATAGAAAAGGGAGAAAATAAATACCTTTACCTCCTTCTCCTTCCCATTGACTTGCCAATGACTTCCAAGCAGCAGACCTAGAGAGAAACCAGTGTTCCCAGCACCTTTCCAAAGGTTCCTGGTATGACAAGTTAGCCTAACCAAGCTGCTCCTTAGCTTTCTTGTCTGTGAAAAGCATCATAACTACCTTACAAGTCATAAGGTAGTATAAAGATAATGTACACAAAATCCAAAGCACTTTTAATAGCTCACAGGATATAGTACGTTATAAATAAGTAAATGTTACTTCACATTATTGGGTTTTTCAAACGAGGCCTTCTGTTAGAGCGTACAGCAAATTGCAAATATAAAATCCACAAAATGAGGTTTCTGTCGCAGGGTTCAATATTAATATATCTCTGTGCATTACTCTGTATTAAAAGACCAAGAAAATGGAGGAAAATTCATTCTTTAATTTGTTCTATTTTTGTTTCTCTCTCCTGGGCAAAAATAACCCTTACATGAACAGCTGATGTTTCCAAAACTATATTCAAAATTAGAGTTACAGAGGTGAATTTAAAATACAAATAGTTTTCAATAATGAAACACCCATGCCCCAGAAGCCCCACATGCAAGACCATTAGGTTTCCCTTTGGAATATCTTCTGTTTCCAAAGGGAGCATGAGAGACTGAAGCTGATTTAGGGCACACATTCTTGAGTAATACTGTTACCCAGCAAAAAATGACTTTGATGTGGAAATAAACATTTTTTTTGCAACAAAATAAAAACTCTGGTGCTCAAAAGATAATCTTGTCCCTCAAACACAGCAATGCTGTCTCCAAACAATTTTCCCATAAACAATACCCTGGAATGCCACTCCCTCTTTCCTTGTCATGACTGGCTGCTATAAAACCTGACATCTTGGCTGAAATTTTTTTTTTGTATCTTTCATGATCATCCCATCAAATATTAGCCCCTACACGTATCCTTCCTGTTAAGTCACATAATATTTCTCCTGTTATTTTCAAATATAATATGATTTTATTGTTTCATTCATCTGTATAAACCAATATAGTATATTTCAGTGCATCAAAAAGCATCTTACAAATAAGCAAACAATTAAAATTTTAAATTTTGGTAATTCCTAGTTTTTGTTTCATTTGGCCTACCATTTCCATAGTTAAGTTTTAAGTGATTTCCAAAAAAGAAAATATAAACTAGTGATATATTCTTTCTGTGCTTACTCAGGACTCTGTCATGAATTAGCTAATGGGTGGTGATTTGACATATAACCTGCCCTTTTCTCTTTTGACAGAAATAATAAATAAGGTTTTTACATTGCTCCTTGAAAAGCTTGAATCAATATTGAAAGAAAGACCAAAAGTATATTTGGTTGACTAATTTTTATATGCATTCACACAAACACAAGTATATACACACCATGAACATTTATATACTTATGCATATATGGCATATACACATGATATATGCATAGAAATATGGCATGTGTACATATGGCATGTAAAATAGAAATATGCATGTATGCATATATATTAATTGTAATAAATGATAAATATATAGACAAAACTCCTTTGAAATTGGCAAAATCAAAAGAATTCAAAACTGGATAAAATATGGAACTAATAACTCTAAACACTGAAGCTATTTGAATAAACAATTACAACACAATAAGAAAAAGATTTGGGAGCAGGCGGAATGGGCTGATGAGTCAGTTTTATATTCTTTGACATGTTAAGAATGTGCCCTTTGCTACTTCTTTTTTAACCCCTTTTGACTCCATCTCACCTGTGCCTTCCTTTTAATAATATGAATGAATATGGAGGTCTACCTTGAAGTATTCTGTTTGACATTATATAAATGTATATTCAAGAGTAAACAATATTTTTAAATTCATACTAAAACTATTAAATAATAATCCCTTTTTAGGATTGTTTCTCACTTTGATTTGAACAGCAGCTTTATACCCTCAATGCATTCTGAGAAATGATGTTTATTTTCCACCTTAGAACATATTTTTCATACATATGAAAAAACAGACACTTTTTAGTCTTTTATATTTGATAATACAGCTTAAGGAATGACTGTAGGCAATCTTAACATCATTTTGTTAGTCTACAACACAAAAAAAGCAAATATATTTTGAAATGGGACATGAATTCTTCAGAAAAAAACATAATATAATGTTATTGAAAAAGACAGTACTAGAAATTCATGGAAACCAGTGACCAAGTTTTTAGAGTTAATATTTGACTATGTGTAGTTGGAATGAAAATGTGCAAAACATAGAATTATAACCTTTTAAACAATCATGTCAGAAATAAGCTCAAATACCAGAGATAATGCATCTCTCAAAGCATAAAGCTTTCCTTGAATTCATTTCTATATTTGACCTTCATATATATCACTCTTCCACAACATTATGCTTCTCTACAACTGAATCCCATTTAGTTATGACTCAGTGCCTTATTTACTTCACTGATTTGTGTTAAGCCTACACAAATCATCAGAAAGCTTTAATTTGGTCTCCACAGGCTTTCTCTACTTCCCAGAAATTGTAACAAGGTATTTTAAATCCTCCCAAAACTAAGTACATATGTTACAACATCACTATTATTTGCAAAATAAATTACACTACAAATATAATTCTCATCTTCCTGTGCTGACTAGCAGAACTAGCTCAGGAAAAGAGAAAAAAAAAAAAAAAAACAGCAAAAGTACTGCATTCTATAATAATTTTACAACCACAGCATTCAGAATCTTGATGAGGAAAGATCCAGCTGAGCAAAACTATGATGGTAACTAGGTAGATAATAAGGTTAGACTAAGAAGTATTCATGGGGACCACCAATACAAGAAGTAGAGGATATCTGAGAAGGAAATATCAGAGTGGGATGGAAATTTATTGATGGATGCATGAAATGGTACTAAATCATTATGTATTCCACTATTACTAAGATGTGTTCAGATTAGTAAGGGAACATACCTACCGTAAGTATGACCCTCTCATATAGTCATAATGCAATAAACCCATGGAGTGTGTATTCATCCCTGTCTTCCATATGAAGAAGCTAAGGCTCAGAGAAATTAGGTTTGATCAAGGGATCAAAAAAATTATATAGAGAACAGATTCAAATACAGGCAGCTATTTAATCCCATGGCCCACAAACTTAATTTCTATGTTTTCTGAGAAAGGTAAATGATACCAATTTGATGTATAATAAATCAAATATAGACATCTTTTGTGCTTATAGTACAATATGGAGAGCAAGGATTAAAGGGGGATGGAATACAATGCAAGAAGAGCACTACATTGTACAAAAGGAGGAGGAAAACACAGATCAGGACCACACATAGGATAAAATAATAAAGGTCAAGATAACCATGAAAGACTGTGGAGTGGCCAATGGGAGCACAGCATTGCACAGAGAAAACAGCTTAAGGATGAACAGTATAGACCATGGAAAAGTGCTTGGTGATTCACTGTTTCTCCCAGATTATGCAATTTCCTATTGCACATTGGTATTTTATGTGCTCATTTCTAAAGTGAGTGTTCCAATGATTATTCTTTTGAAAACTACAAGATAATCCAATATTATTTAAGAGTACAGAAAACCATAAATAGCATGAATCCCACAAACTCAACAAAACTTACCAAGTTTGCACCAAATTAGGTGTTCAATGTGAAAATAAAATTCAGATTATTTTTTTTTGTTTTCAAACTAAGCAAATAAACTTGATGATTAGAGATTTGGAATTCAATAATACTGATAATAGTCAGAAACAGTAAAGTCATTTGTCCACATGAACTTAAACTACTTTCATGACAACCCAATGGACTCTCATTACAATGCAGAGGGTAGGTAAATGTGATTTTTAATCTAATAAACCACATATTCAGAGTTACTTGAAGACATACAGGTGCTTTTTTTTACTGAGTCAGTATCATGAAAAACCAATTAAAAATTGAATTATGTTACCATAGTCATGCTCCCTATCTACAGAGGTAAAAGAGAATAGAAAAAAGTGTTTGTTTTTATTGTTATTATTATAAAGTAATTGATAGGAAAAAGAACACTTTAGGATTAACAAAAGAACAAATCTTTACTTCCTTTAAAAAGAATTTCCAAAGAAAGCTGCTAAGGATTCTTCTAAGTAAAACAAGATCCAGGGTGGCACATATTGCTAAAATATATATTTGATGATTGAACTTACAGTACACAATTGTAGATAGTGAAATAAAAGGCTTCAAAAAAGGCTATAAAATTATGATATAGAGATCTATAAACATCTGAATTTCAATGTATTCATGGTATTAGAGACTTATTACTTAAGAGTGTGGTATTAAATGAGACAAGAGAAAGGCTTACAAATACAGGAGAACAGCAATAAAACATAAGAAAAAATTAATCTATGCAATTTGTATCTATGTTTGTATTTTCTTAATGAGAAAAATAATGAATTTAAGAGAAAAAAATTACCCTTCTCTTTTCAAAAGAAAATTTTAAAAAGCTAGAACAACCTGTGCCTTTCTAGTATGAACATATTTAAAAATTCAAGTTATATATTGAAGGCAACAGCATGTCTTCTTAAACTAAAAATCTACAGCTTTCCTTGGGCACATTTTAATGCTTGCTGCATCATACACTGTGTCCTTTATTTCTTTTGTTGTCCCTCATTGAGGCTAAACCAACCTAGGAACAGTAGAAGGCATTTACGAAGTTCTTAGATACAGGGATTTGAATGAGTATGATCAAAATTAGATTCCAAATATATATTATCTTAATTCCTCTAAGGGGCAAATTTTCAATGGGAAGGGCTCATGTGAGATGTTTAAAGGAATGCATGTTGGTTTTGTCTCTAACAGATGTAGAGTTATTTATACTTTAATACTACATTGATAATGAGTACTAATGTTTACACTTTAGGCAGATGTGGATTCCAGACTTTATGGGTCAGTCATGGAAATGTGGCTGACAGCGAGAAAAAGTGATAATAAAGGACATGTAATGAGATTTCTGGGGAAATGACCAAGCTAAATATCCTAGACCCATGGGGGAAAACAGGTAGTCCAGTTGCCAAATAGATATTTCATATCCCTCCTTATGTGCAGGTAGTTGGAGAAGGCAAGTTAATTGCGTAGTTCATTCCTTCTACCACTACATATGTGTATATGAGGAGGATTTAGAAGAACATTGGGGCTAGACACTGAGGTTCAAATCTTAACTAACTACTTTGATGTTGGAAAAGAAAGAGGAATTTTAAAAAAAGTGAATAGAGAAGCAAATAATTGAATTAGTAAAATTGAACCTACATGATCTTCTTGTTTGGTTTTTTGGTGTCACCAAATTCTCCAATTTTGTTTATTATCAGATAATTCAGAGAAGAAAATAGAATTTGCATTATTAAAATTGGCCCAGAAACACAGAGGAGGCATAAACAGTGTAGTCCTAAGCTAGGAAAATGCAGACATCAATAAGAATTTTAGAATTAGCAGACTTGTACCACAGTAAAATGTCCTACTAAAGCAGAGAGGAATATAAATTATGAGACTAAGCCCTGCAATAAAGTATCAAGTAGTGCAGACACATAAATCATTCTTTTACATTTATTTCCTCTTTGAATGACACTATTCAAATTTAGCCAGTGGCACCAGAAATACTCACAATGGATGGTGATGAGTTTTGGAGAAGTGCTTTTTCCTAGCTAGATTTTCTTACACTGTTTCTAGCTCTGCTATTTGCCTGTCATCCCACATTCACATATAAAATGGATATATGTATCTTTTAAATATGACTATAAACAATTGAGAGTGGTATCATAAATAAAAAATGGAAACAATTTCATTGTTGTACAAGTGTACTTCATAAAATTACAATCATTTCATTTTGGAAGAAATCTGAGGCAAATCCAATTGATAATGCTCATCCTCCCTGGACTTCAGAACAGAGTTTGTTTCACTGCCTTATATTTCAATATACTGATTCAAATTTTAATATTTTAAAAGCACTGAACAATTTTCAGATGTCTGTCATGGCTAATTATACCAATATTGTTTATAAAGCATAAAGAAATATAATTATAATAGTTCTACATTTTCTTTCAAATAATATCATTTGTGACTGTAGTATAATTCTGCCCTCATACACATTATGCATTGCAATTTTAGGTGTTTTTCTAATATGAGCAATTATTCCAAAATGTTCAGCTGAATTTTATCATTAAATATCAATGTATGACATTTTATATTCTCCTTGATGAATTTAGTGCATGTAAGTTTATACTGAAATCATATTTCTGCCTTCAACTTTCAACCTGACACTATTACAAATGCACTCTCCTTACTTTTCTGGATTTTGCTTTCTTGTAAATCCTCACCTTCTATGGGCCATGGTATGTTAGTTTCAGCAAAGCACTAACAATATAACCAATTGCTACTGCTCAGTAGAGTCCACAGTGTCTTTTACACCAAACATTTGTATATCCATGTTTTATATACAGAGGAAATATTTATATTTCCTCTGTGGTATATGGATACCACAGAGGAAACAATCTATAAGAGAGGAATAAAAAGGGAAATGTAGCAATAACTAAGTTGGTCTAGGTCCACTGAACTAGTAAAAGGCCTTTTCTTTATTCTGGTGATACTAATGAGTTCTTTTCATTGTGGTGACTAGGCTGATGAAGTAGCAAAACAAAGGATAGGCATCATACATCTTTTTAATTTATTTTAGTCAGTCACAGAAGAACTATGAGCAATTTCAGCAATGTGAAACCTTCCCTAATGATAAACTAAATAATAGGCATTTCTATATGTTTCTAATTCAGCAAATGCATTCTAAAGAGTCACAAAACCACAGAGATGAAAGTGCCTTAAAAATGTACTTATGTTCTGAATTCATCTTTTACAGATGAGAAAATCCAAGGCTGAGAGAACAAAAATGATTTATATAATGTGATTAGTGGTGTTTGTCACCCAGATTGGAATTTTTCTACTGTTCTATGCCATGAACATAAAAATGTCTGCATCAAATACATATCAACACATATAAACTATCCATTCCATTCCTCAAAGCACTCAAATCCTAGAACACGCTGTTATCTCATGAACATGTATGTGTGTGTACTCAAGTTTGAGAACACATTATCATGGCGGGGGGAGGGCAGTGGATACTAAATGTAGGAAGAAAAATATTGGACCAGTGGTCTGACACTCTTGCTTTAGTTCTTTTTCTGCAACACACTTCCCTGGTGACCATAAAAATACTTGTGAGTATTACTTAACTTCTCTGATTCTCAATTACTTCACCCATAGGTGAGAGTATTCAAATAATTTTCCACCCTTACAATTACTACCCTTATACTTTGAAAATAACCTGAATTATTCTTTTTTCTATCTTTCATATATGTTTTAGAGGGAGAAAGAAACCTCCAGATCATGGAACATTAGCACTGTGTTTTAACAGAGACAACTTTCTAGATACTCCCCTGCAAGAACTATCATTTTCCAAAATATACCCTAAGAAAGCTACAAAAGATTTCCATAATGTCAATCCTGTCCCTGGGTTAAGTAGGCTGTTAACTGGTAAATACCTCTCTTTTATTTAATGATAACTATAGAAAATGATTTTTTAAAATTCGTTTAAAAAGTCACCAAAAGTTAGCTTTTAAATAAGGATGGTCAGAAGAAATTATAACTATAAACTGAATCCAGTATTTCAGATGACTAAGTTTTACTTATCTTTCTTTTCAGTGATCTTTATTATTCATTATTATCACCAAATATCTATATGTTTGATCATGCTGTTTGTTCAAGTACCAGTCTTTCAAGTTCAAATAAATAGAAAAACCGAAACCTTGAATTTTCTATAAGTTCATTAGACATACTTTGTGTGTAAACAATTATTTATAATTGTATCATTGAATCTTTTGTTTCTCCTTAGAATTAAAAGAAAATAAAAGAAGCTGATTTTTTACACCATTTCCTTTGTAGATTTTAATAGTGTTATAGTAAAGAAGAGATCTTAGGCAAATTGAGCATCTTTAATGATTAAAGTTATCTCCTAAATTACTTATTCATAACATTTAAGAAAATAGTAATTTTCAATTGTTTCTTGTTCCATTTTAAACTGAATATTTTCTTTCCAAACCAGTGTGTTACCAAAAAAGCTCTAAATTTTTTTTTTAACTTTACAATAAACAAAATCCTTCTTGCTACTTAATGGGGAAACAAATGATCTCCACAGAACTTATTTCAGGTTCATTAATCAGAGCAGACCACCAAAACAACTCTTCCAGAACATCTTGTTAGTACCAGAATCCATCAGGCAAGCCGTCACTCTTCCTTTTTGACAAGTACCTAGTGGTCTCTATCTGGAAAACATTTCCTATCTCAATCTACTTTCAGTGCTCCAACTTCTTTCCAACCCACATCTTTCTTTGGAGAGATATTTTTGTTTCTAGAATGTAACTGGCAGTAGGATGGTTACATGAAACAACATGTAAAAGAAAATAATTGTTTTAATTTAAAGATAATCTGCACTTTTAAAATCATAGTCTTTAAAAAAAGGTGTGAGGTACAAATTTATTTAGATTTTATAATTCCCTTCTACCAGTTGTGCTGCCTTCACTTTTTTACCTCCTACTACTTTTTCAGTCAAGGTGGATTTTTTTAAATTTAATTATTTATTTACTTATTCATAATGCACAAGTATAGCATCTTTTTACATAGAACTGCTTGTATACAAAGTATATAAGTACCATTCAGATCTTCAATCATGTATTTAGGATAATGATATCCATCTCATTCAACCACCAATTTTTTTCCTTCCCCCCTCCCTACCCCCTTGCTCTCTCCCTTCCCCTCCCTTTCCTTTGATCAATCTAGTGTTCCTCTAATCCTATGTACCCCCATCCAACAACACTGTGAACTAGCCTCCTTATGTCAGAGAAAACATTTGGTATTTGTATTTTTGAGATTGAATAATTTCACTTAGCATTATATTCTCCAACTTCATCCATTTTTTTTTTAAACATGGATGTTTTAGCCATTTGAAGAAATGGTAAAATTGACATGTAATCAGAAAATATATCAATGAGTCCTTATGAATTTCCTGCTCTCATTTTGTTCATTAAAACTGTGGTTAAGAATGAAATCATAGGGATGACTTAAAAATGACATCACACTTCCCAGAAAATACATATATCTTAAATTATTGTTTGTCTTCTTTAAATTCTACTTTAATAATTTATTTGCAGATCCCATTATGAATTGTAGCAGTAATGTGGACAACTTCTAAATGTTTCCATAGAAAATTTCTCAACATATTCATTATTTGAATCCCCAAATTCCCAGGATAATTTTGATTTTAAAATACAAATTACTGCATATTTACTTAATGTATTTTTTGCTCTGATATTACTCACTAAAAATTAAAATCTCATCATATTATGTAAGCTATATTTTCCTATTGGTTTTAAAGAGGCTTTTTAAAAACAACACTGTTAACTTCACAAAATAATATTTGTTTCACTGTACACAATTAATAAGAGAAATTCTTTAGACCACAAACCATTGTATTTATTCTCTGACAGAAGTAAACATAAATTTTAAGAGTAGCCAGTGCTACTGATCAAAATGTATGCTAAGGAAAGTTATCTGCATATCAAACAGATATAATTGAAGATGACAAGGACACATTTTTAAGACAATTAGGTTTAATTTTCATACCCCTTCAATGTTTGACTTAAAAAAAAAAAAAAAAAAAAAAAAAAAACTCCCTGCCAAATTTTACCATAGCAAATGTGGTATTTTCCTTCTCTTCTGCCAAATCATATTTAAGTTTTTAATGAAACTAATTGATTAAATGAATTTGCATCCATTATCCTTAATCTAACCATATTATCACAATAAAATATAAAACAGATTAGTGACTTATTCTGTATTGCTATAACAAAACACCTTATACTGGGTAATTTGTAATAAGAGAAAGTATTGCTTACAGTTTTGGAGGTTGAGAGTCCGGGATCATGGGATCAGCAAGTTCGATATCTGTTGAGGTATATTTCTTACTCATAAATAGTACCTTCTTGCAGTATCCTCTAATGGCAGAAGGGACAAAAATCTCCCTTGGGCCTCTTTTGTGAAGGCAGTAATACCACTCATGAGGACAGTACCCTCATGACTTAACCACCATCCAGAGAACCCACCTCTTAATATCACCACATAGGAACTAGGTGTCCATATAAAATTTTGAGCAAGAACACATTCAGACCACAGCAATTAGCAACAAATAGTTTCATATACAATAAGCACTTTACTGAAGAGTTAGCTAAACAATTAATTATATTCTTAACAGTATCAAACATAGAATTCCACTAGTCTAAGATTTTTCAGTCAAAATTTTTTATTAATAGGAATGATCATTCCAATAAAACAAAAACAGTTTGTGTTACCATTGAAAACTTTTAAATCATTTATGTACAGAGAAAATGGAGGAAAATCCTTTAATGTTTGAAATTTGTAGAGAAAAAAGAAAGTATAGCCTAGGTCAGTATGTTAGGAACCCAGTATAAAGTCTTTGATTTGTATGCAGTGTCTAAAGGTTTTCCTTGTAGCAATGCATTTGTCATGAGCACACTGGAAATGTCATTGCAAGTTGTAACAATACTCAAGGCAGTAGTTATCTCAGAGAAGACCAAAGTAAAAATACTGAGAGTCATATTTTAAAAGTATATTTCATTTACATCAAAGTCATAAAAATGCCACAAAACTTTGTAAATAATTATGCCCATTTTCATATTATAGTTCAAGTAAAAAAAAAAAAAAAAAAACAACTTTCTACATTCTGCTGAAAGTGGAATGCAGCCTTAACATTTACAAAACAGCACTCTAGGAGGAAAGCAACACCCAGTTGTTAGCAAAGATTCAAAACTGATGTTCATTTTGGATGGCCTTTTGTGAGTCTCATTTCATTGCTATTTACGTTAAACAACAAAACCAAACAATGGAACTTACCTTCTTGAACTGCTTGAAAAGGGTTGTTGCCATCAACAAATGTCACTGAAAATGTGATTTTCTCAGTCTGTAAGATTTCCTCATTCTGGTTGAGGTCACCAACTGCTGTTCGAAACACCTCATCATCCTTTTTGGCAGATTCGTCAAAAATTGCTCCTAGAAAGAAGTGAGTGTTACCATTAAACAATAACATAAATACTCTGCCATGCCCTCTGGAAATATGCCAAAGAGACTTATGTATTTGAATAACGTACACTTTCACGTAAAGCACGCACTTTATTTATTACTGGAACACACTGTATGGAAGCAGCATGATAACTGAGCAGGAACACAGTCACTTCTCCCACATGGAAATGATGAATAGTACATCACAGTGTTATTGCAGGGACATCCAGGGAAGAACAATATAAAAGGTACAAAAGCATTTTGCAGGACAGAGGCTAATGCACGGAATGTCTTATATCCTAAGATCTTTAGGCATTCATAGTTTGAAGAATGCATTTCTGAATAATAGGAGATAAAATCAAGAAAAACTTTGAGGGCCCATTTACAGAGCCTACAGGAATCAACACTATAATCTGAACTCCTTTTTCTCTTCATTTTATTTCTTTCTTCCCCTGCTGCCCCCTCTGCTCCACTTCTTGAACAGGGGTTTCATTACCTTGTATAGTAATAAACTCATTGATATTTATAGGACATTTAGGAACACAAATCTCTGGACTGAGGAAAAGGAGAAATGTTTCCTGAAGAACTAATGTTAAGTCCTAGGGGATAGCAAGGACATTTTCCATACATGTACAACAGTGATACTGATGAGCATTGTAGCTAACCTTTATTGAGTGCTTGGTTGATTTTCCATACACATACAACAATGATACTGATGAGCATTGTGGCTAATCTTTATTGAGTGCTAGGTTGTCCACACCATGTTGGTTAAACACAGTGGTTCTCAGTAGAGATGGACTGATTTCAAATTCTGATTCTGCCACTTGTTAAGTATATGACCTTGTGTGAGGTATTCAAATTCTAAGTCCCATATTCATCATCTGTAAAAAAACTAAGACAACTAATAGCTATCTGTAAAGATCATTACAGGTTTTAAGTGCAAACTGTAAATAACTCATTAAAATGAAATATGTAAGTTCTCAATAAATTTTATCTTTGTCTTCTTTTTAATAAGATACTGAATCTGGAGCACATGATACCAAATGAAATAGGCCAGACACAGGAAGAAAAATACTTACAAAATCCTACTTGTGGATGGAATCTAAAACATCAAACTCATAGATGCAAACAGAACAACTGTGGCTAGAGAGGAAATGGGGAGATGTCAGTCAATGGGAACAAACTTGCAGTTATGTAGGATGAGTAAGTCTATAGCTATAATGTGCAGCATGAGTACAATAATTCATGTTTTATTGTACACTGAAAAACTGCTTAGAGGGTATATTTTAGGTGCTCTTACACATATACACACATAAAATTTAAATGTAAAAAGTGTGAATATATTAATTTGCTTCACTCTATGTATATGAATATAAAAATATCAAGACCTATAACTGAAAAATACACAATAAAATAAGAAAATGCACAGCATAATTCAAAGTGCTTAAAATTTTCCATTAATTTTTAATAATATGGCATCTCATTTAATCCTTAAAATAATTATGTGATATCAATGTCAATATACTACTTACTATAGTCATGGAAATTTTCATTGCAAAAAATGCCACATACCAAATGGAAGAAATGTCCCAAAACAAGGACCAGAGCATTAGCTCCCTTCACTCCAATGTCCTTGCTGTAAATCACTTTGGGACACAGTCTTTCAGGATTGTACCTATAGGAAATTTTATTTTTAATGTGAAGCTTGAACTTATTGCAAACCTGGGGAACTCTTTACCACCTAACCATGCATGGTTTCCTTGTATTATTTACTTCCAGTTCTAAGCAAGCACATGTTTTTAAATTATTCATCTTTTACTTATAAACATCTGACCAATGAGTAAAAGGTATATATCTGGGGTAAAGAACATGACAAAAGAAATGACTGTGTATAACTATCCACATTTATATCCATATATACAAAATATGTTTCTTGACTATTATATTCATTTTATTGAACAATTGTAAAAAAGTGTATATAAAATAGCATATTTTGTATGTATAAATATGATGCAGCTATTATATGCATACATACATAGGGACACACTGTATAGGTATGCACAAATATATACATAATATATATTTATAATTTACATACATACATATGTACCTATCAATGCAGACACTTCACATCAACAATTTTGTTGATATTACACATTGAGAAGCTCCAAGCTTTCCAGTGAAATGCAGATCAAGATAACATATTATTAAATGCATGAATTAATGCATGATAAAGCTAAGCTCAAGTTCTCAGACTCAATGAGAATAGCAGGTTACACTTAACTTCTCCATCCTGATATGAACCTACCATGCAAAGGTGATTTCTAAGACACATACTATTTGAAACCAACTTTCTCTTATCACCACTCTTTTATATTTACATGGCATATAATAATACTTTGGTTTTCCCTCTCTCACTACTGCCTTCCATTTTCTATATATTTGAATAAATTGTCCTTGGCTGAGCCTATGAGAGAACAGAATAAATAATTTCTTAATTGACATATGGAGCACTTCCTAATTATGTTATATGTTTACTAGCCAGAATATTAATACTTTAGTATTATAATCAGATGGATAAATTGACAGGTTTTGTGTGTAACCTGTCATTTCTGGTACAGATAGGATTACAGGTTTGAGACTAAGATTTTATAAAAATATTTAGACAATAAATGTTAAATTTTCTATCATGCTGAGTTAAATAATTTTTGTGTAGACTCATTTTAATACGTGATAATCGTTACACAAATAGAGTTCAATCATTACATTGAAATTTAATAGTATCTGAGTTAGATACACAAATTCCTTTAGCAATTTGTTAGGAAGTATGATATACATTTCCTATAATTGGAGCTGAAGTAACCAATTCATTTTAAATCAGATAACCAAAATGTCTATTCACAGAGAAGTGATGTGTTTATATAGATGTTTCAGCTTGTCCTGGATGCTAAATGGGTCTTTTAAAAGAGAGTCTCTAATCAACCTTGTTTTATAGCGGGAGGTGTTGGGGACTTCTGGCTGAATATTGGTGATACATTTTTAATGGAAGTATTTTTACTATTGCCTGACAGAACACTTACTATTCCCTTAAACATTAAAACCTGGCTTAATAAATGGCAGGAACCTGCAGAAATGATAGCAAATTAGTCAATTCAGCACTGAATTAAGATATACTGAAAAAATGCACAAAAGAAACAGTTCATCTTTCTGCAAACAGCAAGGAAGCACACAGAAGAAACAGTTCATCTTAGTGCAAACAGCAGAACCAAAGGACAAGAAATCTGAGCCAACATTTCCAATCCCAGTATTTATTTACTTTTTCTCTTCAGCTCTGAAATATCATCTTAAATTTGGCTTTGTCCCAAAAGAGGGCCAGCACTCTGAAAACAACCTGGTGTGTTTCACAGGAAGCACTTTGGAAATGAAGGGTCTTTCATATTTCATGCACTTCAGCAAGCACAGAAATGTTCTCTCTTTACCCTTTGAGTTAACACACACATATTGTCAGTGTAATCCAACATCAGACATCCTAGATTTACTTTTTTTTTTTTTTTTTTTTTTTTTTTTTTTTTTGTGGTACCGGGGATTGAACTCAGGGGCACTTGACCACTGGGTCACATTCCCAGCCCTTTTTTGTATTTTATTTAGAGACAGGGTCTCACTGAGTTGCTAAGTGCCTCGCCATTGCTGAGGCTGGCTTTGAACTCGTGATCCTCCTGCCTCAGCCTCCCAAAGTATTGGGATTACAGGTGTGCGCCACCGCGCCCGGCTTCTAGATTTATTTATTTTTTTAATATTTCTTTAGTTGCCAATAGACCTTTATTTTATTTTATTTATTTATTTATATGCAGTGCTAAGGATGGAATCCAAGGCCTCACATGTGCCAGATAAATGCACTACCACTGAGCCCCACCAACTCAAGCCCCTAGATTTACTTTTTTAACTCTATAATTTCTCAAATGGAATATTCATAACTAGATAACTAACATGACAACACAACAGACAGTTCCTTCCAAGGCATTTTTATTAACATACTTTACTGTCACTTTTATTTTATAACACTGAGGGAAACATCAGGTTAGACTTGTCCAGATGAAATTGTTTTTCATACATGTATTCCATCAACAGATTCTATCCTTCCCTATACATGCTTTCTACTGGCCAAACTGCAGGGAAGAATAATCAAGCAATAAAACAGAAGAAAAATAGTTCCCAAATATCACTATTATTATACCATTTTGTAACTACTTATCTCCCTTATTAGAGGTTGATATTCTGTTTCTTCCATGGGAGGAGAATAAAGTTGTTATCTAACTCTTACAACAAAAATGGTGACACACAGGTGGGTGTATACATATAAATATATATGTGTATATATATATGTACACATATGTATACATATATATATGTGTGTATATATATGTTTTTAAATGCAAGCTATCATGTTTACTTATCTTCTTATATGTTACAAAGGTCATTAACTATGGGTTTGTGTGTGTGAGTTTGAACATTTCAATATATTCAATACTCAAACATGTTCATTGAGGGTTGGGGTTGTGGCTTACTGGCAGAGTGCTTGCCTAGCATGTCTTGTAAGGCACTGGGTTCAATCCTCAGCACCACATAAAAATAAATAAAATAAAGGTATTGTGTTCATCTATAACTAAAAATATATTTTAAAAAATATTCATTGATTAACCTTTGCTTATATTAATGTAGGCATAATTTATAAAATTGGATTCCTATATTCAGATACAAGCAAATTCCAACTAAAATTAAAACAAAAGTAGACTTGCAAATGTACTTGAATGTGAATTTATCACAGGCATTATGATGACTCTAGAAGACCCCACTTATTCAGCAAGGTATTAATCATACACTTTATTTTTAGTTTGAACATTTATTTAATTATTTTATGTCTTATACATATAATAGGCAATTGGAGGAAACATTGTTTAGCTGGAAAGATAGTAGAGAAAAGAAAATGTCTTCATTGAACTCAGAATTCCCCTTAAAAATATTGAGATTTTGATATTTCTTGAAGAAATTTTATCACATTTTAATAGATTTTTTGAAACTCTGCTTACATCATTTTATGCAATTAACATGTCAGATAATTTAAATAAATCATTCTAAAAATTGAAAGCGAACAAGTATCAACAAATCTACATTTTCCTTGCACAATTAATTTGTACTGAAAGTCACACTATCTAGAAAGACACATATAAAACCATTGCTCAAAACAATTTTGGTCAGAATTTTTCGTTAAAAATAAAATAAAAAAATAGCTAACTGTTTTTTAAGGCACAAAGTTCACTTCTTTACTCATTTAATTAAGTCTAAATACATAAATTCTTTATGGCAGTTAATCTAAAATGAAAAATAAAATCAGAATGCTTTTATTTAAAAGTAGAATAGTTGCTACATATCTTGAATCTTTATTCTTCAAAATTAATGGAGTTGATTCATTATATGTTTGCTTTCTCTTTCAGGTTTTCTGCTTCACATTTTCTGTCTCTATGTATTCACATGCATTTCATGCAACAACCCATTCATCTATCCATCTAATCAGTCTTTCCTCAGCACATAGAAAAATCATCAGTCAAGCTACTTTGTTCATTAACAAATGATTTGATGGCAAAAGAGTTGAAATTTATTGCATGTTGATATGACTTAGAATTCAAATGTCCCCCAAAAGCTCATGGGCTGAAGACCTGATACCCAATGTAGCAGTATAGAGAGGCAGAACCTCTTGGAAATTATTTCATCACAAGGACTATTGCCTCATGAAAGGATTAATCAATTGGTATGTTAAGAGCTAAATGTGCTATTGGGAGTTTGGGGAAACTTCAGGAGTTAGTGCCTACTTTGAAGAAGTAGTTCAGTGGAGGCACACTTTTGAAGGGTTTATTTTTCCACCTGTCCCTTCCTTTCTCTTTTGCTGTCTGCTTCCTGGCCATCAGTAGGTGACATGTTTGCTCCATCACATGCTCCCTGCCGTGATGTTTTGCTCACTACAGGTTCAGATATATTGGAGTCAAGTGACTATGAACTAACTTTTCTGAAAAGGTGAGCCAAAATAATCCTTTCCTACTTTAAGTTGATTTTCTTGGGTATTCTGTCACAGTTATATGTCTAACACACATGTTGAAGCAGATGATAGCAGAATTAGGATGCTTTGATAATATAATGAAAATAGGCAGTCATATGGTTTTCACAAGCCCATAGTTCAAATGAATTATAGAGATAATATATAAAAATTTTCTATTTCTCAAAAATTATGAGAAGATTTTTAATCATTTTGTCTAAAATTACACAGCCAAACATTACAATGGGTAGTAGTGTAGTAGTAGTGAAGATTAAGTTTTCTAGTTTCAAATTTGGAGCTATTACTTCCATATTATATTTTTTTCATTTCTTCCATGTTATGTTTCCTTTATATCATGTCATATATATATGTATGTGGTGTGTGTGTGTATACATTATATATATATACACATATACACATGATTACACATATATTTACATATGTGCACACATGTATTTACATATATATCTATATATACACATAAATATATTTTATATATACATATGCATTTTATATATACACAAACATCTATTTAATACCTGTTATTACTCTGGTGATTAACATATCATATTAATTAATTATAAACCTTAAAAGAGTTAAAATTAGGATTCATTGTAAAAACCTGAGCACAACTTCCTTTGATTTAGAAGCTTCAAGAATTTTAAAGTAGAAGGTTAAAAGAAAGAAAAAAAAGTACAACTCTTTGCCTTGGGGCAATTTATTGGTCACAGTAGGATTTACAATTCTGCAGAGCTATTCAGAATTGTTAAATCATCATATATCCTTACATTTTAGATACTATTAACCTCAAGTTGGTTTTTATTTAATTCTAACAATGTACTATGCATATACATTAATCTCATTGTTTATAGATATCTAAATTGAGAGATTTATAACTTTTTTCATCTACACAGGGTATTCCCAATACTGCCATTGGAAATTATGCATGCACTTCAAAATAAATACAAATAATCACAGATATTATAAATACTGTAAAAAATCAAATTTTGCTTTATTTCATCCCCACATTACTTTCAGTTAATATAAAAAGATTAAATAGGTTCAATATTCCTAGAAATTAGGAAAAAAACAGTTGTAACAAAATGAGATTAGCATTTTCTACATTTAGCATCTTTCCTTAAGCATACAGACAAGCTACTATTTCTGTGTAATATTATCAACAATGGTGGTCAAGAAATTGTGGGCCAGTGTCCCTGGCTGCCAGGGCCCAGAGTAGCAGCTCCCTGCTGCTGCACGCAGGGCCAGACCTGGGGAAGGGCTTCCTCCATTATCGGGAAGAGTGCGACCTGCCCATTTGCGACCAGAGCAAGAGGTAGGCACCTGCCCGCTGGAAGGAGAGAACCCTCCACCAGTTTGCCTGGCCTCCAAGGCCCATAGTAGCATCTCCCTGCTGCTGTAAGCAGGGCCCAGCCTGAGGATAAGCCCCTTCCACTATTCCACTGTGCCACTCTGCAACAGACCAAAGGTGCAGCCTTGACTCCACTAACAGGGTTGCTGACTGTACATGATCTGGGTCAGGTGGCTTAAACTGGAAGGGAAAAAAGAAGGGCTTCCAAGGGTCCCTTTTGTTTGAGACTTGTTCTTGGGTTCAACTTTTTTTTTTTTTTTATTTGCTTGTTTGTTTGTTTTGTTGTTTCTTGGGGGATTTTTGTTTGTTTTTGTTTTGATTGACAGTGTGTTTGTGTGCTTCTGCTCTTCTTTTCTTTCTTTTCTTCCTTCTCACTTTTATATTTTTTCTTCTTCCTTCATCTTCCCTATTTACACCCTGCCATTGCATTCTCAACAGAGGCAAAAACAAGTTATACGCACAAATTGAGATTTCTAGAACGTGTACAATTGAAATATATAGCAAAGTGGTGTTATATATGGTTTATTCTCTATTTTCTAGACTTACTCTCTCTCTCTCCTCTCTCTTACACTAATTACTACTCCTTGGTTATTTTTTTTTCTCTTCTTTTTTTTTTTTTTCTTTTCCATCTTTCTTTATTTCTCCTCTCAACCGCTGCATAAGTTAGGTTTATATGTAAATCGGTCTTTCCATGTATTCATTCACTCCATTCTCTTTCCTCTCTCGTCGGCTGATACTAAACCACTTCCATAGAACTCTGTTTTCATACTTTCTAAGAAAGAACAAGTCAATACACTCACTGCCTTCTTCCTAAACATATCACCTCTCTGTCCATTACTTGAAACTTTAAAACCCCATCAGAAGCATACAGAGTAAATTGGAAACAACATCTGGGTTAACTAAATCTGTACATTGTGATCAAACTGGGATTCTCTGAATAGAAAGTGTTTGATTTTAAAGTGTAAAGGAAATATAAGGGGATCTGATAGCATTGTACTACAGGAGCAACATAAGGTTTTAAGGTAAAATCAAAGTAGACAAGGTCCCACAGTGCAGGTAGAATAGACGCACAAGCAATATGAAGAAACAAGGGAAGAAAGTGACACAAACAAATCAATATACCTCCTCAGTAGATTCCATGCCATGCACAGTTGGTGCAATGCCAGAGATGGAATTCAGAAATTACATATTCCAAATGTTAGTGGAACTTAAGAATGAACTCAAAAATGAGATGAGGGAGCAAATACAGGACGTGAAAGATCATTTTGACAAAGAACTCCATAAACAAATACAGGAAGTAAAAGATTACTTCAATAGGGAGATAGAAGCTCTAAAGAGAAACCAAACAGAAATGAAAGAAGCAATAAACCAAAATAAAAGCTCAATCGAAAGTATCACCAACAGAGTAGATCACTTGGAAGAAAGAACCTCAGACAATGAAGACAAAATATATATCCTAGAGAAAAATCTAGATTACACAGCAAAAATGGTAAGAAACCAAGAACAGAACATTCAAGAATTATGGGACAACATAAAAAGACCAAACATAAGAGTGATTGGGGTAGAGGAGGGGGCAGAGTTTCAAGCCAAAGGAATGAGTAATTTATTTAATGAAATAATTACAGAAAATTTTCCAAACTTGAGAAATGAAGGGGAAAACCAAGTTCAAGAGGCCTACCGAACACCAAACATACAAAATCACAACAGATCCACACCAAGACACATTATAATGAAAATGCCTAATATACTGAGCAAGGAGAGAATATTAAAAGCCACAAGAGAAAGGAAGCAGATTACATATAGGGGGAAACCAATCAGACTTTGTTCAGATTTTTCTACCCAGACCTTAAAAGCAAGAAGATCCTGGAATAGCATATTTCAAGCTCTGAAAAGGGATGTCAACCAAAAATTTGAGCTTTAGATTTGAAGAAATAAAAACCTTCCACGACAAGCAAAAGTTAAAAGATTTCGCATCTCGAAAGCCAGCACTTCTGAACATCCTGGGCAAAATTTTTCATGAAGAAGAAGAGAAAAATGACAATGAAAATCAACAAAGGGAGATATTAAACTAAGGGAAATACCAACCAGAAGAGAAACCAAATCAAGCTAAAGATCATAATACAAATAAAAATGGATGGGATTAAAAATCACATCTCAATAATAACCCTGAAAGTTAATGGCCTAAACTCGCCATTCAAAAGACACAGATTATCTGAATGGATTAAAAGAAATGACCCAACAATCTGCTGTCTCCAAGAAACACACCTCATAGAAAAAGACATCAATAGACTGAAGGTAAAAGGCTGGGAAAAGTCTTATCACTCACATGGCCTGTGGAAGCAAGCAGGGGTTTCCATTCTCATTTCAAATAAGGTAGACTTCAAGCCAAAGTTAATCAAAAGTGACAAAGATGGATATTTCTTACTACGTAAGGGAACCATTCATCAAGAGGATATAACAATCATAAATCTATATGCCCCAAATAATGGAGCACCTACATTCATCAAACAAACGCTTCTCAAGTTCAAGAGTAAAATTGACCACAACACAGTTATTCTAGGGGATTTCAACACACCTCTCTCACCAATGGATAGATCATCCAAACAAAAAGCTAAACAAAGAAAACTTAGGCCTCCTTAAAACAATTAATAACTTAGATCTAACGGACATATATAGAATATTTCATCCCGCAGTAAATGAATACATTTTTTTCTCAGCAGCACATGGCTCCTTCTCCAAAATAGATCATATATTATGTCACAAGGCAAATCTCAGCAAATATAAAAAAATAGAAATACTACCCTGCATGCTATCAGACCATAAAGGGATGAAATTGGAAATCAATGACAAAACAAGGAATAAGAAAAACTACTCCAACAACTGGAAGCTAAGCAACATGCTACTGAATGAACAAGGGGTTGAAGAAGACATCAAAGAGGAGATTAAAAAATTCCTAGAGGTAAATGAGAACACAGATACATCGTATAGAAATCTTTGGGACACTATGAAAGCAGTAGTAAGAGGAAAATTCATTGCACAGAGTTCATTCTTTAAAAGGAAAAAAAAAAAAAACAACAAATAAACGACTTAACATCACACCTCCAAGCACTAGAAAAAGAAGAACAGATCAACACCAAGAGCAGCAGAAGACAGGAAATAATTAAAATCAGAGCAGAAATTAATGAAATTGAGACTAAGGAAACAATTCAAAGAATTGACAAAACTAAAAGTTGGTTCTTTGAAAAAATAAACAAAATTGACAGACCCTTAGCAATGCTAACGAAAAGAAGAAGAGAAAAAACTCAAAACACTAATATTGTGATGAAAAAGGGAATATCACAACGAACACCTTAGATATACAGAAAATAATTAGAAATTACTTTGAAAACGTGTACTCTAATAAAACAGAAAATACTGAATGCATTGACAGATTTCTAGAGTCATATGATTTGCCTAAACTGGATCTGGAGGCTATACACAATTTAAACAGATCGATTACAAGCAAAGAAATAGAAGATGTCATCAAAAAGCTACGAACAAGGAAAAGTCCAGGACCTGATGGGTTTACAGCAGAGTTCTACAAGACTTTCAAAGAAGAACTAATACCAATGCTCTTCAAACTATTTCAAGAAATAGAAAAAGTGGGAGCTCTTCCAGACTCTTTCTATGAGGCCAATATTACATTAATTCCAAAGCCAGGCAAAGACACATCCCAAAAAGAAACACTTTAGGCAAATATCTTTAATGAACATAGATGCAAAAATCCTCAACAAAATTCTGGCAAATCGGATACAAAAACATATCAAAAAGATAGTGCACCATGATCAAGTGGGGGTTTATTCCAGGGATGCAAGGCTGGTTCAACATTCGGAAATCAATAAACATAATACATCACATCAATAGACTTAAAGATAAAAATCATATGATTATCTCAATAGATGCAGAAAAAGCATTTGACAAAATACAGCACCACTTTATGTTCAAAACACTGGAAAAACTAAGAATATCAGGGACATATCTCAACATTATAAAAGCTATTTATGCAAGGCCCAGAGCTAACATTATCTTAAATGGAGAAAAATTGAAAGCATTCCCTCTAAAAACTGGAACAAGACAGGGATGCCCCCTTTCACCACTGCTATTTAACATAGTACTGGAAACTCTGGCAAGAGCAATTAGACAGACGAAAGAAATTAAAGGGATCCAGATAGGAAAAGAAGAGCTCAAATTAGCACTATTTGCTGATGACATGATAATATACCTAGAAGACCCAAAAAACTCTACCAGAAAACTTTTACAACTAGTAAATGAATTTGGCAAAGTAGCAGGATACAAAATCAATGCCCATAAGTCAAAGGCATTTTTGTACATCAGTGACAAAGCCTCTGAAAGGGAAATGATGAAAACTACCCCATTTACAATAGCATCAAAAAAAAAATAAAATACCTGGGAATCAACTTAACGAAAGAGGTGAAAGAGCTCTATAAGGAAAATTATAGAACACTAAAGAAAGAAATCATAGAAGAACTCAGAAGAAGGAAAGACCTACCTTGCTCTTGGATAGGTAGAATCAATATTGTCAAAATGTCCATACTACCAAAAACATTATACAGATTTAATGCAATTCCAATCAAAATCCCAATGTCATTCTTCAAAGAAATAGAAAAAGCAGTCATGAAATTCATCTGGAGAAATAAGATACCCAGAAGAGCCAAAGCGATCCTGAGCAAGAAAAGTGAAGCAGGGGGCATCACCATACCGGACTTTAAATTATACTATAGAGCAATAGTAACAAAAAAAGCATGGTATTGGCACCAAAACAGACTGGTGGACCAATGGTACAGAATTGAGGACACAGAGACTAATACATATAATTTCAGCTATCTTATATTAGACAAAGGCGCCAAAAATGTACGGTGGAGAAAAGATAGCCTCTTCAACAAATAGTGCTGGGAAAACTGGAAATCCATATGCAACACAATGAAATTAAACCCTTGTCTCTCACCATGCACAAAATTCAATTCAAAGTGGATCAAGGACCTAGGAATTAGACCAGAGACAATATGCCTAATAGAAGAAAAAGTAAGCTCCAATTTCCAACATGTCGGATTAGGCCCCAAGTTCCTTAATAAGAATCCTGTAGCACAAGAACTATTACCAAGAATTAATGAATGGGATAGATTTAAACTGAAAAGCTTCTTCTCAGCAAAAGAAACAATCAGTGAGGTGAATAGAGAGCCAACTAATTGGGAACAAATATTTAATACATGCACATCAGATAGAGCACTAATTTCTAGAATGTATATAGAACTAAAAAAACTTAACACCAAAAAAGCAAATAACCCAATCAATAAATGGGCTAAGGAATTGAAACGACACTTCTCAGAAGAAGATACACGATTAATCAACAAATACATGAAAAAATGCTCAACATCACTGGCAATTAGAGAAATGCAAATCAAAACTACTCTAAGATTTCATTTCACTCCAGTCAGAATGGCAGCTATCAAGAACACAAACAACAATAAATGTTGGAGAGGATGTGGAGAAAAAGGCACACTCATACATTGCTGGTGGGACTGCAAAATGGTGCAACCGCTATGGAAAGCAGTATGGAGATTTCATGGGAAAATGGGAATGGAACCATCCTATGACCCAGCCATCCCACTCCTGGGTCTATTCCCAAAAGACTTAAAAACAGCATATTACAGTGACACAGCCACTTCAATGTTTATAGCAGCACAATTCACAATAGCTAGGTTATGGAACCAACCTAGATGTCCCTCAGTAGATGAGTGGATAAAGAAAATATGGTATATATACAAAATGGAATTTTACTCAGCAATAAGAGAGAATAAAATAATGGCATTTGCAGGTAAATGGATGAAGTTGGAGAATATAATGCTAAGTGAAATTAGTCAATCTCAAAAATCCAAATACCAAATGTTTTCTCTGATATAAGGAAGCTGGTTCACAGTGTTGTTGGAAGGGGGTACATAGGATCAGAGAAACACTAGAATGGTCAACGGAAAGGGATGGGAGGGAGGGAGTAAGGGGGGGGGTTGGAAAAAAATTGGTGGTTGAATGAGATGGATATCATTATCCTAAATGCATGATTGAAGATCTGAATGGTACTTATATACTTTGTATACAAGCAGTTGTATGTAAAAAGATACTAGTGCATGATGAATAAGTAAATAAATAATAAAAAAAAAAGAAAAGAAATTGTGGACATGTTGCTGTATCTGATTATGCATGCATATGTGCTTGTATCTATGTGTTTATATGTGTATGTATGTATATATATACATACATATATATATTTATATATATACATACATATATATGTGTATATATATATATTTATATATATACATACATGTATATATTTATATGTGTATATATATTTATATAAAAATATATGTATGTAATTCTCTGGTCAGGCAACATTTAATTACATTAAAATAAGTTCCAAGGATTGCTTCCATATTTCAAACATTTTCAGCAATCTTTTCTCAGTCCACAGAAAAGTTTATAATATGTTCTATGCTAATATTCTTGCAGGCATTAAATAGGGTTTTCAGAATTCAGTTTTGTTTTATCAAGACACATGTTTTTGTCAATTCAACTTATCTAACCCTTCACTACCACTGTGCCTAGTGAAATAAATTAAAATAATAACAAACCCTGGGAAAGGAAGAGTTGGATACACATTAAATGCATGGCAATTATCAAATATTATTCCAAATTAGAGAATATTGTGTTCTGTTGTATTTCCCTCCAGTTAATAATAAATGAAATAATAACAATTGCAATTAACATTTATTAGTACAGAGCACTGTATTAAGTGGTGCACAGTCATTATTTCATTCAGTTTTGCTGATAACTCTTAGAGAAAAATGAAGCTCAGTTTCAGTAACCTTCTCAAGGCCTAAGCCAGTAAGAACTGCAACAAAATTTACAGTTATTTCTAAGTAAACTTCCTAAAATCTTTGAGGTTAAATTAGGCATTATATTCTTTTTAACAAATTTCCTACAATCAAATGATATATATATATACATATTTTATTTTCATGATTATTATGAACTTTTGTACATTAAAATTATAAATAGGTTTTAATCTTTTTGTTTGATAAAATTTTCCTAGCTAGAATTCATAAAAGTTTCTCAGGTTTTTTTTTTTTTATGTTTATGTTTTTGTAGATGTAGGTACCACAATGACTTAAGTTATACTAGACTAAAAATAATAGTAAGTAATTTATCCAATATATTTATGTTTTTAGCCGGGCGCGGTGGTGCACGCCTGTAATCCCAGCACTTTGGGAGGCTGAGGCAGGAGGATTGCGTGTTCAAAGCCAGCCTCAGCAATGGCGAGGCACTTAGCAGTTCAGTGAGACCCTGTCTCTAAATAAAATACAAAAAAGCACTGGGGATGTGGCCCAGTGGTCGAGTGCCCCTGAGTTCAATCCCTGGTATTACCAAAAAAAAAAAAAAAAAAAATTTATATTTTGTCTCAGATTTTATGTTTAAATCTTTATAATTATCTAATATAAAAAAGAACTTAACTGAAACAAATTTATAAACATCAGTTTAAATGAGAAATTTTTGTATTTATTTCAAAGTCATTTTACCAATTCCAATTATATATATATATATCACCTGACATATATATATGTGTATATATATATATATACACATATATAAACACACATATATATATCTCACCTGAAATATCTGAGTCTGCAAATAATTTATATATATATATATATAAATATTATATATATATATAATATATATATATAAATTATATATATATATACATATATATATGTGGTATTGCTATAAATACACACACACACACACTTAGCCTTTCAATTTTTCAGGAGTTCTGTTTTGTTCCCCTTTGGTGATTAATGATCTTGACAGAGTGACAATGCCATCATCATGGATTTTACATATTTAAGGTTTTTGATTATTTACTTAAGTCCATAATATTCAAATGTGACCAGGTACAGAAACTAAACCATTCATTATCTCCCAAAGTCTCATGCTTACTTAGCACTTTGTTCTCAGAGTTCAAAGTACATTAAAATATTAACTCCCACTCAACCCACCATAATTATCTTATTTACAGGCAAGCATCGTTCTTGTTTTAATGATAGATAATCAGGTTCAAAGAGGATATTGCCGAGATCACCAAGGGAATTAGTAATTATATAGTGTGTAGAAAAATCTAACAGGAGAAAATTCCACACAGATATCTAAAATGATTATATATAAGTAATTGAAGGTATATTGTAAATATATTTTAAGTAATTTATATTTGGCTCAAGTCAGAAACTAACATTTTTAGTATAGCAGACTCCTTTCAATCATCAGTTTTTCTCAATATATTAAAATAAACTCTCATAAAAAAAGATGGGCATATCATGGACCAACAAGAAAATTTTCAATGACTGTCTCCAGAGGTTTCAAGGGAGGGGATTTATGTTTTAATGGGACATTTCCTTACACCATGAACTAAGTCAAATTCATAAAGTGATTTCATTTTAAACAGGCCTTTTTCTCAGCCCTACTGTCCAATAACACTAAAATCACATTTCATTTGGAATTCCTGCATAATTATTCAGTACCCCAAGGCACATTTAAACTGATAATACTGTCACCTGAAATATCTGACTCTGCCAAATAATTTCTACAAATCTGTGGAGAAAAGGAAATGCAGGCAGCTTAAGAAACAATAAGCCAAGTCCTCCACATATAATGTAAAAGGAGGCTCATCTTTAAAATTGTCATTGCATGTGTGAACATAGACCCTCTTAGAACAGCTTATGTATTGTCATGTTAGTTGGTGAGTAAACATTTCAAAGATCATTTCTTTAAATAATAATAATTTGTTATTTATTAGAGGACTAGATACTGAAAGTCCAGTAATCTAGATTTTTCTCTTATAGAAGTGGCAGTGTTTCGTTCTTTTAAATTCTTTTCTTTTTCTTCTGAATCCGTGAAGAAATGAGAGCTTTGCATTCTGTGCTCAGTCTCTTTCACTACATCACATACCTAATTGAAGCAACATCCCAGCAGTGCAAACTTAACTGCTAGGACAAGAAAAAAAAGAAGTGGTCTGAGAATAGACACTTTAAACACTGCACAATTCAAACTCTTCTCAAATTGATAGGCTGCATTAAAAAATAAAGCAATAAGGTTGATACTTGAAAAGTATGTTCACCAAGAAGAGCTGCAGATATTTTTAGAACTAGAACAGATTTAACATTTTCCTCCTGTAACAATTTACTATATCTTTTTAATACCACCTGAAACTTTCATAAAAAAAAGTGTGAGAACTGGTATATATCACTAAAGGTGAAGCTGTATATCAAAAATATGCCTGTATAAAAACGTAGCATGAAAGCTAAGCTCTTAGAAGACTCAAACACAATGAACACACAAATAACGCAGTTCAGCTTGTCTTCTACATATGTAATTTTATGCTTAATATCAAATTTAACTCTTTTTCTAGGTTATCTATCTGAACTTTATCTATCTGAATTGACTAAATTTGTAAATTGCTTGAAATTAAGCACTTTAAATCTTCTGCAAACTGGGTACACGGTTGGCACACCTCTGTAATCCAATGACTCCAGAAACTGAGGCAGAAGGATTGTAGCAAATTTGAGACTAACTGGGGCAATTGAGCAGATGCTGTCTCAAAATAAACAATACACAGGGCTAGAGTTAGAGCTCAGTGATAGCGCATGCTTGAGTTCATTCTCCAGTACTGAAACACACACACACACACACACACACACATACCACAGTTTCATTTCTAAAGAAAACCAATACATCATATGGAAAATTTCAAACAGGAAAAAGGTACCTGATATAAATCACAAACCCATGGTTTCTTTAATTGCAATCATTTGAAATTGTGTTGCTCTTTATATCATGTGCACATTATCAAGCAAAACTGAAAATCTTATTATATATCTGCTAAAGGTTTTCCCACATATTATTCTATTATGTGCTAACTGTTCTATATACTGAATAAAGAATTATAATAGGGAGCAGCATACAAGTATTGCTAGGGAGTTGATCTACAAAATAGGTCATAAGAAGTGACAAAAGAGGTATTCTATTATAACTGTAGAATCAACAACCATAAATAAGACATGTGTTTCCTTAGAAATATGGGAATTGGGAGTATTTATTAGCTGCAAGGGATTATAAAATGAACTCTATTCTTTCATCTTTCAAGATGTGTGTTATGGTTTACATATGAGACATCTCCAATGACCATCCTCAAGCCACACCCTACCTGCCTACAGTTACCACCAAGTTAATCCCTATCAGAGATGATCCTGCACTGATTAGGTTAAGGCTTTCCTGGCCCAATCATTTCACTTCTAAACTTTCTCTTTTTTTATTTTTTAATTTATTTATTTTTTATTCTAAATGCATTACATTTCATATTACACATATAGAGAACTTTTTTACAAATCTCTGGTTGTATGCAAAGTAACTTTCTTGAATTGTCTTACACATGAGCTTTGGGGGGATGCCACTTTTGGGTATATGTTCTGACAGTGCTGAGTGAAACTTTCCCTATATGTCCTCTTGCCATGTCCTGAGCTGCATGCATTCCTTTACCACACCCTTCTCCATGTTGTTCTGCCTCTTCTTGGGTCCAGAGCAATGGAACTGGCCATGCACAGATTGATACCTCTGGAACTGTAAGCCTCGAGTAAACTTTTCCTCCTCTGAAATTGTTCTTGTCAGGCCTTTTGGTCACAGAAATGAAAATGCTGACTAAAACAATGTGTACTGTAAACACAGCCTAACTATATATAAATCAAATACTTACGGACAATAAATTTTAAGTATAATTTTAGTAATATCTCTTAGACAAAAACAGTTTGCAAACATGACTGACCGAAGTTGTGTGTGTGTGTGTGTGTGTGTGTGTGTGTGTGTTTGCCTTATAAGTTTTATTCTTAAGAAATGAGCAATGATATTTTTAGACTTTAAAATTCATTATCCACCTTGTACAGATGCAGAGACTGCAATCAGAAAAGTAATACCTGGTCACATTTTTAGAAAGTAAAGGAGATAGAACTTAAATCCAGAACTGTATGGATTCAAAAACCTGTTGACTTTATCATAGTAAACTGATTCTACATGAAATGTTTAGTCTATTTCTGAGACAAAAGATTCTGCTTTGGGAATAACATGCAATAAAGGGGGTAGGGAGAGAGAGAGAGAGAGAGAGAGAGAGAGAGAGAGAGAGAGAAGGATAGAGAAAGAGAGAGAAAAGCCACCGAATGCCTTCATACTGTGTCATTCCCTAACACAGTTTCACAAAATGCATGGTACATAGTTTTCCCCTTTGGAAGAAAAAAAAATATCATAGGGAAGAGCTCATAATTTACATGATTTGTGGGCCATATTATAAGAGAAGACAGAGAAAACACTGTGGCCTTTTATCAAACTGGTGAAAAATATGTAATAAGAAATATGTAATAAGTTAAAATATGTCCAGTAAGAATGCTCTTTTCCCATAAAAAAGTAAACAAGTTTTCCTTCCTTAAAAAAAAAAAACACATAAAACAAATCAAAAAAATATATTGTTAAAATTTTGTTTTATTGGTATAAAGATAGGTATTCATTAAATTGATCTCATTTATCCTTTTTGGTGTTGACAGCATTCATGATTTACATCAAATTATAATCACAAAATTGAAAGATCCACATACTTTTGAAGATGTTACTTGTATTTAAAAATATTATTCTTATATCTTTTACTTTTTTAAAGAATTGACACAAAAGCCGGGCGCGGTGGCGCACGCCTGTAATCCCAGCACTTTGGGAGGCTGAGGCAGGAGGATCGCCAGTTCAAAGCCAGCCTCAGCAATGGCGAGGTACTTAGCAACTCAGGGAGACCCTGTCTCTAATAAAAATACAAAAAATGGCTGGGGATGTGGCCCAGTGGTCGAGTGCCCCTGAGTTCAATCCCTGGTACCACAACAACAACAACAAAAAAAAGAATTGATGCAAAGCTTCAGGAAACCAAACCTAAGAGGCTGTATCTTTGTATGATCACATTTTTAATAAAAATTAAGAAGCTCAGTTTCAAAAAATTTCAGGAATTTATCCCAAGATTCTACTTGGAGCTTAGTAAAACAATATAAGAAACCCTGTGAGATTCTCAATGTGATTTTAAGGGAAGCTAATCCCATCATGATTCACTTCTAGTATGTTTGCTTACTGCCCAAAATGATGTATGCCTCAAGTACCATATCTTTGTTTTCTGTTTTGTTCTTTTTTCTTCTACTTTTCTGTGACGAATGCCTAATATACTTGCACATGTTCTTGTTTTCTACTCTGTGCACATCACTTCCAAGTAAGCACACTGCATTAATATTTTCAACTCCTTTAGAGAGGGCACCTGCCTTTTCATAAACCCTAACTTTCTCTAGGGGATCCTGTTCTCCTTTCAGTTCTTTCAATTAGAGATTTATTTTTCCACAAAACAGGCTCTCCTACAATGAAAAAAAAATGGGAATTAACATTTCTTTGCTCCTTTAGACAATTATAAACCATTACTTATCCATTACAAAGTAACATAATCTATTCTGAAACCCTTGAGATTTGACTATCCTGCCTTCTAATCTTATTATTGTCCTGATTATAACTTGGTTAACTGACCAAATTTATTTAATAACATGGAACCTTGTTTAGAATCTTTCTTTCAGTCCTGAGTCCTACCATCTTCTTGGGTTATAGAGTTGATAAATGTTGATGATCAATCTGTGATACTATGACTCGCTCTTAGCTTTCTTACCCAATATCAACTACATTCATTTAACTTACAGTCATGAATTGGTCCCTGACATAACCTATAGTCACTGTGTATGAGAAATCTTGAAATCCAATATCTCACTCCCTACAGTCTTTCCAGAATCCTAAGGACTCATGCCATTGTGTCTTTTCTTCAGCTACACAGAGATTCCCAGTTCCCAGATCACAGAGTTGATGGAGGTTCCATTTTACAAAATGGTGATAACTGGCAGTCACAGAAGTGAATGAAAAGTTCCCTTTTGTCCATGCATGGTGGCGCATGCCTGTAATCCCAGTGATTCAAGAGGCTGAGGCAGGAGGATCACAAGTTCAAAGCCAGCCTCAGCAACTTAGAAAAATCCTAGGCAACTTAGTGAGACCCTGTCTCAAAATAAAAAATACAATGGGCTGTGCATGTGGCTTAGTGATTAAGTGCCCCTCTGATAAATCCCTGGTACCAAAAAAAAAAAAAAAAAAAAAAAAGTTCCCTTTAGGATATATTATATTTCAGAAGTCTGTTTACAGTACAAGTAAAGAAGTTAGATAGGCAATTAACTATGTGGATGTGGAGTTTAAGAGAAAGATATGTGAGTCCCAGGCACATATTGGAGAATTATCCGATATATAGCAGTCCCAATGTGGCTTATTATCACAGTAGGAAATGATGCAAGTGAAGAGAACAGCAGGAAAAAAAAAAAAAAAAAAAAAAGATCCCAGAGCCAATACCATTTTAGTTTAGAAGAGGAACAATCAAGGATGGAGTACAAGGTACCCCGTTGATGTTGGAGGAAAACCAAGTAAGAATAGCACCCCCAAAAAAAATTGTCTTTAAACTTTAGTTGTAGATGAACACAATACCTTTACTTTGTTTATTAATTTTTATGTGGTCCTGAGGATCAAACCCAGTACCTCACATATGCTAGGTAATCACTCAATCACTGAGCTACAACCCAGCCTCAAGAGTTCCTTTTTCAAAAATAGGAATGATCAGTTCCGTGAAATGCTTGATAGAAAATGAGTCATATGAGAACAGACAAGTATCTTTATCCTGTGTTTGGTAACTTGCAATTGATTATTTTAATAAAATCAGTCTCAGTGGAACTGGTGTGAGTAGAAGCCAGATTGAAATGAACTAAAGAGGGAATGAGAGAGTGAGGATAGTTTCAACACATTTTAAAAATAATTAGCTTAGCGTGATGGTCCTATGTTTATCTCCTCCCTCTTTAGGCTACAAGTCCAAAAAGATGGTGTTAATGTTGGAGTTTTCATTATCGTTGACATTCCCCAGTGTCCAACACATTATCTCTATCTTTTATATAACAGGCATTCAATACATGTTTGTTAAACTATAGTGGTAGAACCAGTGTTCTGAATCTTAGCTGTATAATATGGTCAGTGATAGAGCTTTTGAAAAACACATCTCCCTAGATGTACTGAATTAGAACCTCAGGTATGAGGAGATGGAATTAATAACATTCCATAGCTTTCTTGCAATTAGGTTTGGCTAAAGGAGTATAAGTAGCAGTGGAATATATGCCATTTCCAACATAAGAGGTAAGAGTCATGTGAGTCTCTGCTGCATAGTGTTTATCTCCTTCTGCCATCTGAATTCACATGTCACCTGTGGGACAATAAATCCAATAGTTGTAAGAATTATGGATCCCAATGTGAAGAAATTTCGATAACCACCTGAGAGTATATTAACTTAAGGTATGTACTTTCCAAGGTAGAGGTGCTTTTTTAAATGCAAGACTGCTGGTATAACTTAGTAAAATGAGGTTTAAAATAATAGCCCCTGGAAACATGGCACCATCATTACTTATGAACTAGAGTAGAGTATAGCGACTTTTGTATAATAAGCTCTCCAGGTGATTCCAATGCATGCTAAAGTTTAAAAACCACTGGTATAAAAGGCTACACTTTGTTGAGGCTTTACACCTATATTTTTGCCCCGTGTGCTTTATAAAAGGAGGATATATGAACCACAGACTGTTTCACTTGGTCTGTATTCTGGTTTTTAATTCCTTGAATCGTATTGATGTTTCTTAAAGCTTTTTATCCAGTTATTGTACACTTAGGTTTCAAAGAGAGAGCTATTAAAGGAGAAGTTAAAGATCTAACACCCCTGAGAGTGATCATCTATTGATGGATTTAGCATTCATTAAAATCTGATCTGAGATAGGTCTCTGCTCATATTTAAAGAAACTTGAGTTTCCATTCTCCCCATTTTTTTTTCCTCACCTGTTTTTCCATGGTGCTGCCTCCCTCCCTGAAAGGCTTCTTGTAACCATGTTCCCCTCTCACTTAGTGAGGAATACCTGTTTCCCCATCATTCTCAGATGGCACCTGGCCTCTTTACAAAGTCATAATTACATAATTATTATTTATCAAGTTATTTGTCAAAGATTTAAAGCCTGAAGTTCTGGTTTTTAATGTATCCTCCAGGTAATAATTTTGTAATGGGATTGTCTGTGAATCTATAGATGTGTACAGTTGTATAAAAGGTTAAAACCTAACATGAGGAATATTTTTACTTGTAATGAAACTGTTCAAAAATATCATGTGCTTCCTCTTATAGTTTGACAATATTTATAGAAGTTGGAAATCATAAGAATCCAAGTATCATGAAAAAAATAGGGTAGATTCATTAATGTCACCTCCCAGTCTGAAATAGTTGCCATTCAAATTGTATTTTGAAACTATCATTTTATACTTTGAGGTTCTGGAAAAATAACAAATTAGCATAGGCTCCTCATTCCCTCTGCCAAAATCAAATATTCAGAAACATCTGAAGAGTAAAGGTAGCATATATCTGAGGAAGTAACAAAAATTCTGAGACAATATGGGGAAGCCAGATATTATTGCAAAAGGTAGCTGGTATGACCAGGCAACCTGGAAGGAAATCTGAACACATCTGTGGAATCTATCTAAATCTTCCTAGGGACATGTAGATCTTCCACGATCAGATCCTCTGTTAAATTTCAGACCTCATTTTGCAGTCCCACCAGTAAACCATCATGCTAAGTGAAATAGCTAATCCACAAAAACCAAAGGTCAAATGTTTTCACTGATATGTGGAACTTAGATCACAATAAGGGGAGGGTGATTGGAGAGAAGAGAAGTTCAGTATATTAGGCAAAGGGGAATGAAAGGAAGGGAAAGGAAGGGGAATGAGAACAGGAAAGAGAGGAAAATGAATCTAACATAATTTTCCTATGTACATATATGAAAATACCTAGGTGGATCTCACCATCATGCTCACCCAGAAGAATGGGGTCCTAATTGGAATAAGATATATTCCATGCTTATATGACATTTTTCAAAATGGATTCTACTGTCATGTATAAATAAAAAGAACCAATAACATTTTTTTTTCAGACCTCATATCCTAGTACTTGACCCTTGCTCACTGACATCTAAGCTCTGTGCTTCCCCTCCTGCAGTGCAGAAGGAGGGCTCCCATCTTTTGGTCTTGATCCAACTCTTCTGCCTGGGTTGCTCTTTCCCACAGACTAACATCGGTCTCACTTCCTCCATTGCTTTAAGTCTTTGTTCACCTTCTTGGTGAAGTCCTCCTGGGTCACCTATTTAAAATTATGATCTCTGTCTCAATTACTTTTCTTCCTCGCTGATTTAGTTTTCTTCATAGTACAACCTCACCATCTCATAGATTCCATATGCTATTTATTTATTATTTCCTTTCCCTCTCTAGCATGAACTTCCATGAGGAAAGGGATATTTTTACTTTATTTCCCCTGAATTGCCAGTGAAAAGAAAAGTGCTTGATGAATATTAGGAAATGCATAGTTATTGAATGAAGAGATAAAATGTGATTTTATGATTAAATATTTTAAAAGCTACCACCAATCATAGTGTTAATAATTTAATAAGATATGTAAAATGTTTTCATGTATAATAAGATATTGAATCAAAATTGTTGCCCACAGATCAACATTTCAACTTTATTTACCTTTGACTCCACCTCATAGATGGCTTTTATAAAACACTAAAAAGTTGAAAAGAATGTTCTCAGAAGCTTCACGCTCTAACAGTGTTCCATACCCCCAATAAAATTTGGTTTTATTTCTCTAAATTCATTTAGAAATGTATTTGAGCTAATACTTAACAAATTTCAGAGGTCCTTCTCAAATTAAGACATAAAGCAGGATAAATAATTATAGCTCACTAATGCTAAATAGGTTTCCAGTTATGCTCTGAAACAAGGAGGTTTTCTGTAGAAGATACTAAGCATCTTATCTAGAGATGCATAAACCTGGAAACCTATCAGATCTAAAGAGCTAAAGTCAGGAGCTCCTGAAGTTCATCTAATCCCAAATTAAGAAAAGCTAGTGCACACATTTATTATTTATATCTAGTAGAAAACCAGTCATATTCTATAATTTGAAATATATAGTTTATATATTTATAAAAAAATTAGATGGATTTATGAAGAAATGAAAAAGAAAAGAAGCATCATCAGAGAGCTTGCTAAATGCTAGTTGGAAGCTATTTGATCCAATAGCTTTTTAGTGTGATTTCTAGGCACTTCATAAACAAATATCAACATATTACTTTTGTTTAGTACATTGTTTTGAATGGAGCTGAACAATTAAATACATATGTGATTATTTTTAATTCTGAAGGGATAACTACTTACAAAAAAGACATTTAATCAATAAAAGACCCTGACAGAGAACTAAATGGGAGTCACCATGTTAATGACAATGAAATAATTCTGTAGACTGGACAGCACTTCAGAGACAGAGTTGTAAGATTGAACCTCTTTAAAAGCAAGTTTATCTACCCAACCACTGCTTGAGAATCACTTACAACTCTGCACCCATATTCCATACACTGGCTATACTCTGAGTGAAGCTATGTAACATGTGCCAAAAATAATGTATCATTTGGCACATTTTTTGCATCATCTATTATTTTGCTCTTCTAATTACACAAAATGTCCTCCAATTATTTGTCTGCAGTGTGAAGTATCTGTATTACTCCTTCACATCATTTACCATGGTAATAATTCTATGATAAGGTAATTTCTTCATCTCACTCACTCTGGGATAATATCTTGATGTTCAATAAAGAGCATGAAGAATCAAGGAAATTACTCAACATGTTGTTCACAAAACAGACACTTGCTGTAGCTTTTCCACCACTGTGAAGGAGGCATAGCCGCTGTTGATGGGAGAATGAACAGATTCAGTCAAACCTAACACGCATCCTGTTGTCTTAAACTGTGTTCACTGTATATGCTATCATCTGATTTTCTGGTCCCCATCTTTCATTGTTGGCAAACTTTGTTTTATTTATCTTTCCTCTAAATATAGTGTTAGTGCTATGTAGAATAATGACTGTGGCATCACTTTCCATCTTACAAAACAGAAACATTTCCATATTGAATTGAATGGTAATGTCAAGGTTCTGGCTTTTCTTTTTTTCTGAGAATGAAAATCATGACATTTTGATATGCCACACCTTGAATTGAATATGTTTTTATGTTTATTTGAAACTCAATTATACATACCTCCTGAAATTAAATAAATGCTTCACTGTATATATGTATATATATATATATGTGTGTGTGTGTGTATATATGTGTATATATGTGTGTGTATGTATATATGCATATACATAGAACTGCATATGCAAAGACATAGCATCTGCAAAGAACATATACACCTCTACTGCTTCTAAAGATTCCTAAGTTTAATACAGAGATTGCTTAGGTAAAAAGAGTCCAGAATATGCATTTCCTTTTTGTGGTATCCTGATGAGAGAACCTTGTCACACAATGCCGATTGTTAACATACAGAATCTTGAATAGATAAATATGCTCTGAATCTAAACAAGGAGGTTTATTGTGGAAGTTATCAATGTGTATTGTTTTAAACAGCAAAGCTTGTGGGAATTCATTACACAGCAGTAGCAAATTATTATACTAAATTATCTCTGTTTAAAAAATATGATCCATAATATTTAATTCATTAGTATCTGAGAGCAACTAGCACTGGGTCCATAGCAAACATCATTTTGTATGCACATGTGCTAAACAACATACCACTTTACTAGGCCCTAAAAGCACTCAAATTCCAGTCTTGAAAAACGTATAATCTAATTAAAGAAATGAACGCATACAGCGATAGGCAGGTATGTAAGCAGGTATGAGAGTGATAATAATGTAATAGCATAAATGTTGTTACTAAGAAATGAAATATATTAAAGATAAAATTTGCATTTGGGAAATCTTTAAAATGTTTCTCTGTGAGATAAAAGTTGTGTTTTCTTAAATTATCATATACATTAGGAAAAATATATAAATTTTTTGCCTCCTAGAAGGCATGTGAATTGTACAAATAAATAATCTACTGAAAAATTATTTGGGGTGAAAAAATAATAACAATGAATATCCCTGATTCACTTTTATAGCCCTGATTCACTAATTTTATATTTTCTACTTTTTCTAGTCTGCGGGTATTTCTTAAAAAGAAACCTTATTTTCAGAATCTCCCCTAGCCAATTATCACCATAAAATCAATAATTTCATAAAACATTATCAAAGTACTAATATGAAAGCAACAAGTAACATAATTATATATTCAAAAATAAAAAAAATTAAGGGCTGGGTACGGTGGTGCACACTTGTAATTCCAGAGGCTCTGCTAAGGCAGGAGGATTGAGAGTTCAAAGGCAGCCTCACCAACTTTGTGAGGCCCTAAACAACTCAGTAAGACTCTGTCTCTAAATTAAATACAAAAAATAACTGGGGATGTGGCTCAGAGAGTAAGCCCCCCTGAGTTCAATCCCTGTGCCAAAGAAGGAAGGAAGGAAGGAAGGAAGGAAGGAAGGAAGGAAGGAAGGAAGGAAAGAAAGAAAGAATTACATAACTCGTTTAAACCACATTCCTTCTCAAAATCATCTTTACATCTGTAGTTAAAAGTTAAGGTAAAAAAAAAAATCAAGGTACAAAAACTAATCACTCCAAGGATAATATTGTAATGGCCATCATTTGCTCTGAGATATTCATGAACTACCATTGCTGCTTTTAATGATAAGTATACTTTTAATGACAAGTATACAAGTTACTCAGGATATATTTGAACTAATAAGAAATAATATATGTATCCTTGTAATAGAAAAATGCATACTTTATAAATATGGAGTTCCAAACTGTTTGACTTTAGTACCTTATCTACAGCATATATTACAATCAAGTATTTGCATTTCAAATGTGTGCTTTTACCCCATTTTTTTAAGTTTCTTTGACTTGAGAATATTTGAGATTCTTCTGTATCTTAAATTTATGTTATTCTCAGCTATTGGTCAGGAATAGAGTCCTTTCCACTCTTTAAATAGATGACCCTCCTCAACTTCTTTCAGAAAGATTGCTTAATACTTTCTTATATTTTAGAGTCCACCAGTATATGTGAACTACAGAAGATATGTTTCAGAACTCTAGAGCTGAACTACATTCTAATACTGAGCTTGTATGTACAGTTCTAAGTATCATTCAATATGGAGTGTACTACCACCTCAACTGACCTCACATCCATCTAATCAAAGTTCCCTCCTTTCTCTTCTCTAAAAAAGTGTTCCAACTGTACTTAAGTGTCTAAAAACATATTATTATGTCTCTTCATGTACTAAAGTAGTGGTTACATGGATTTTTTAGACATTACAAGTCTGTCCCTTAAGGACAATAGATTGCATTTTCATGAATATAATGTGTTAAAAGTTAGCCTTACTTGAAATTAATCTAATTTTGTTTCACTATTAAAAAGTTTTTTTTTTCCCTATATTGAAGAAAACACAAATATTAGATGACATAGGCATAGTTATTGGCTTTATGGAGTGTATAGACTAGTGAAAAGAAAAAAAAAAGACCTATATATTCTCAAATACACAAGAAAATGTGATATGTTCCATATAAAATATTTGAATCAAAAGTCATAAATTCAAAGGGGTTCAGGGTTTGAAGATAAATTAAAGAATATTGTGTGGAAGAAAAGCCTATTAGCTGGATATTTAGAAATAGGTAAAATTAAGACATGTTAAAAGCAGCAGAAGAAGAAGTTTGAGAAAAAAATCAAAGTAAGAAATAATAAATGTTTGAAAAGCCAAATATTCTTACCCTGATGCAAATACAATGCAGTGTACAAATGTATTAAATCATCCCAGGGTATCCCATAAATACCAACAAATATTATTTGTCAATTTAAGAAAAGGCATAGATATAGAAAATGTTTGAGTTTGCTGATAGGACATTATTTCATTTAGCTGAGAATGAGGGTTCACTTAAGGTGTAGAGAGACATAAGGGTAATTGGGTATGTTGGAGCCACAGAGAAGATAACAAAAAAGATGTGATTAATTTGACATAATTTTGTTTATAATCTAATTTATTTGAAATACATTTCTGAAACAAAAATTAATATGAGTTGACTGACATGACCCTTTAATTACATATTGAAAATCAGATAAAGAAAGAGACTTCATAATGTCAAGATGGAATTTTAGACAGTAAAAAATGAAAAGAAGCATGCAAGTGTATGTGTCCCTGCATATGAATATCCACATGTTTCAGTATCAGTGGAATTATATTGTGAGGGTGAACAGAAAAATTAGAACTATACATAATTCTCTCCTGCTATGTTTTGTAAAGGAAAATCATAGCTTTTACAGAAAAATTACTCCTGCTATTATTAGGCTTGGTAGAAATTTCACCCCTTGTAAGCCTAAAATCAATTTTCCAACCCAAAGATTGTTTAGTTTGTTTATTATTCAATCTCACGGAGGCAAAAGTGAATGAGCCAACCAGCTATCAAAGGATACCACAAACCGTACTGAAGGAAAAGTCCCTCTAGCTGATGATGTGGAGAACTCATGCTGTTTCTCAATAGCATCCCACTTTTGAAACTTTCCAAAAGCTTAACTGAGGCATGTAATCCTTACAACCTAACTTTCTCAAAGTATTAAACTGGGAAGGGGGAGCACAGTAGAGAAATTACGATTTAATCCTTCATAAAATCACTATCATATTGATTGCTGTACAAAGATTACTGCTGTTCTTGATGTAGTCTCCAAATTATAAGAAAGGATTGTACCAATTTACAATTTTCTGTGCTAGAGAAAAGGAGAGTAGGCCTAAGTAATTTGGAACTATAAATAACATACCCGCATTGCCTGCAATTGATAAATGTATGACTATAAACTGATCACAAAGCAGAAGTTTATGAGAGAAGGAGGACTATATATACTTGAGCAGCTGTTTCCATTATGATATTCTTTTAGGCATTACATAGATACAAATATACTAGATATAACATATCTTATTTATACATATATATCATACGTGTGTGTGTATATATGTGTGTGTATGTGTGTGTGTGTGTATGTCTTATTTAAAGCTTGGCTAAAATTTTGTGAAATAGATATTATGGGTAAGGAAATTGTGATTTGGAGAGCCAAGATTCAAATCTAGGTCAGACTCCAAAACCCAAGTTCTTCATTATTTCCATGCTTGTCTCCATTCATGAACATGAATGAAGTTAGGTCTGGCCTAAGTGAACAAGAAAATGAAACAGATAAGACAGAAAAATAAGAATTGAACATAAGCCTTGTTTAGGACATAACTTGAAAAAAATATTTATAGTTAAACTCAATGGTTGCCGAAACTTCAGTAAAATACCTATAATTAGATTACTTGCAAAGTTATGGTAGTCACCCTCAAATAGAGAGAAAGTTTTTAATTATGTGCACTACTGGTTTGAGATTGTATTAATTAGCAATGGAAACTATTAGAGTATCACAATATCATTCAAATGTCACCCTGTGCCCATTAACCTAAGGGAAATCTGAGTAATTTCATCTATAGCCTGGAGTAGAGAGCACAGAACTGAATCTTCCCTGTTCTTTATTGCTATGGCCTTAGTCTAAATAAACTCAACTTGTACTTGCCAAGATTTCATGTTGCTACAAAGGAGAGAACTCATAAATGAGGCCCTCCAGGCAGGAATGGATCATTAGACTAATTGTGAGAAATGGATTCAGAAGCAAAATAAATCGTTTTTGAAAATACAATCCAAAGTTTGTCAGAGGAAAAAGAAAAGTATATATCTGCATAAAGCAAAGTTACCCATGTGTAGATTTTTGGATGCCTATTTAAAAGAACTCACTCTTTCTGTTAAAGTTTACCTCAGGCCTGACTACATACTTTCCTAGAGAACAAAATCTTCTCTCAGTATGGTTTTATAAATATCTTGAATTATTAATCTGCCATAGTCATGGCACTGCTAGAATATCATGACCTTCTCATATGCATTGAAAGTGACTGAAGTAGAATATATCTGTGACAGTATATAGATAATCTCCAAAACCCCTAATCACAATTGTGTGGTTAATGTAAAAGAATAGTGAATGGAAATTTCAAAATTGGGACTACTAAAAACATTAATTATATTCAATAGATCATGTTTTTATATTTATATAAACACACAATGACATACACCATATGCACAAACACATACATCTCCTGCATCATAAATGCTGAACATAAACTAAACAATGTACTCTGTAATGAGTCTTTGCACCTACAGTGTGGAAGACTGTACTGAATATTTAAAAGGTGTTAACAACATATTTTCTGCCTTCAAAAAGAAAATACACTATGCTGTATGAAGCAATCAATTTCAGGACCTCTGGGAACATAGAATATAGAAGGAGCATATTAACCTATGTGGGTTACCTATTCAGTATGAGATATTTCCCATTTTGCCAAATGTAAAAACAGAAGCTTAAAAGGTTTAGGTGTAAATATCATGAGATCAGTTATTAAACCACCAAATTATAGTAGTTGAAACACATATCTGTCTGGTCCTCAAGTCTGTTTGTATTTCTATTTCTCCATTTCTTCTCAAAGTGTATTCTGCAGGAAGGTAATGGTTATTATATGGAATAAGGATACAAGTGGTGTAGAAATTTTAAGAAATATATAAAGAAAATGGAATAAGCTTATTTAAATTAGGACTTTTCAAATGCCAGTGTATTTTATAGGTCTACAACAATGAGATAGAATGGGTGATAATTCCCCAAATCATCTGACTGCAGAAATCCCCTTCCAAATGAGGATTTAGAAAGACATGTTAGGGAATACTGATTCTGCTATTCTTCTACAAGGCACAGGAAATATTCAATTGCCTGAAGTAGAGTAAGAATTTTAGAAAGCTTCATGAAGAAGGTGACCTTGAACAAGACCTGGAAAAATGTATATATAGGTGTGTGTGTATGTATGTGAGTGTGTGCGTGTGCGTGTGTGTGTGTGTGTGTGTGTGTGTGTGTGTGTTTGTACGAGCTCCTCTCATTTAAGTCTATAAATGAGAATAAAGAGGATATTCCTGGCAGGTAAACAAAGGTGCCACAGTGGCAATGAACAATGCATCTTTGTGAAATACTGATCAAGAGGACTAAAGCCTATCACCATTATGCAGTTTATCTACAAACCTCCTTTTGCTTAAAATTTAGTGTGCAGGCTAAGGGAAAAATAAATATGATTGCTTAGAATGGTTTTGAAATTATAATAGGCTCCAAATGAGAGAGGAACAGAACTGTTGGTCATTAATCTTATCAAACCCACCTGGCATCTTCCTACCCTCTGCGATGCTGAATATGTAGGAAGTGAGTAAAGGTGCAAACCTGATGTCAGCTGTCTCCAGAGTATGTGAGTAAAGATTGAGTTTGGGACTTAGCATCAGTCCACAGGCTGGGTCCAAACACATACATCTCATCAAGCAGGCTCTCCCCTCTCCTTCTATCTCCAACTTTGTTATTCAGCAGAGCTGAGTCTTTTTTATTACTCATTTTGGAGAAGACTTGTCCCACATTTAGAGCTCCCAAAGTCAATTCCCTTCAATATTTATTTTGTTTAGCACTGATATAAAACCAAAGATATTCTACTAATATAGACATTAAGAAAACGCTTTTCAGAGTAAATTAAGGATGATAGCGATATGATTCTAACCTTTTGACAGTTTTTGTTTGTTTTATGTATGTGTGGTGCAGGATTTTCAGCATGCTAGGCAAGCTCTCTACCACTGAGCTATAATCCCAGCCTTTACTCTTTGACTTTTAATGAAATTATAAGAAGCTTAATTTCGGTAAAGATTTAAAATTAATTATTAGGCAATGGTGATGTGTCTACAATCTCAATAGCACTTTGCAATCCCCTTGTGAATTTCAACTGGGCCTTAGGGGTTCAGTAACTGTGAACAGCTTCTCTTCTACTTTGTACACAAATCTGTTACTTGAGTAGGAAAATTATGGTCAATTTAGAAGATGGGAGTATGTTCCTGTTTTAATATGTGAATTTTTGTAATTATGTGAAAAAAATTTGACCTTTCCTTTGGTATATACATACCCAGTAATCTTTATAGGATTATCTTCCTTATAATTTTGATATTTTTGCCTCATTCCCTTTTTGAATTATTGAAGACAATGAAGTATTTGGTAGAATTAATAATACTATAATAATGAGAACAAGAATGCCTTTCTCAGACACTGAATATTCTATCAATAATCAGTCTACTGTCATAGATTGTATGATATTTACATTTCAACTCTGCAAATATATATGCTTTACTAGTATTAAGTAAATACTACACACATAATATTAGTATGGAAGTATGTATTTATGAAATCTACCAAGCTATTGGTATATAATACTACTACTAAACAAAGCAAAATATAAAAACATTTAGGTTGTAGAAGGTGGCATAAATAATGAAAGAGGCAAAATGTTCCTAGGAGGCATCATAAAGAAAGGTGCATATAAGTTATGTTGAAAGTGGAAGAGTTCAAGCTGAAAAGAATATGGAACATGTTTCTAGCAACAACAAATTTATTAAAGGTTTGACTCAACTCTTAAGAGATACACCAGCCATTGTCTCATCTTTTGTTGACCTCTGCCCCCAAATATCTGAGATTAGATGCTCCAAGGGCAAGATGGAGTTATTGTAATAGATTAATTATTTCCATCTATCTTACAACAAATATTTATTAAATGTGCCCTTTTATACAAAGCTCAGTGCTAGACACTGGAAACATAAATGCATCATGAGAATTATGATCCAGCGCCTCACAGATAGAGAACTCCCTGCAATAAAAGGTGGTATCTGATAGTGCCTTTGATAAACAATACAACAAAACAAAACCAAAGACACACTGGAGTGATTAGAGGCAGGGTGAGAAACCTTCTGGGTTCACTAGGAAAGTCTTGTTGGATAAGGTGGAATTTGAGCAGGGTCTTGAAGAATGAATGAAATTTTAAAAGAATGAGAAATTGGTAAAGTAAAGTGCAGGTGGAGCAAATATTTCTTGCATTTACTATAAAATAGTACTTCTTACATTTATTAAAAGAAAAATATGCAAATTATACAACACTCATGAAATTTCAAATAAGAAATTTGGCCCTTTTAAGAATATGGAATGAGATGCTATTTAAGGTTTTTGATTAAGAGAAAGACATCTATAAACTATGTCCTTTTGATCCTCAGGGGTTATAACTTCTATCAGGGTAACCATCATCTCTTACATGGATGTAGGCATAACTTTCTAATTGGTGTATCTTTCTTCCACTCAAACTCCCACCCCACTGTGTATGTATAAATCATGGCATTATAAAAATAAAGGGATTTTACAGGATGATCTCTATGATGTTCCACTTCATTTCATGGGAACAATGCAACAAAATGTCAAGTATTTGAAAGAGGGCTGCTTAAATACAAGAAAATTTGTTGGTTCCAATAAGAGAATGAAGAAATCTTACAGGCTGGGATTTTAGCTTAATTCAGAGTGGTGATAACACAGCATAGACTGACTGAAAAAATACAATACAAATTTATTCTCGTCCTGTGACTCTATGCACAATATCTGTAGTATCTTTTCAATGATAATACATCAAGACTTCTTAGAGTGTAATACATCCATATTTACTTAGAGTAAATATTTACAATTTGATTTTATTTCAGCCACCTATGTGTAACTTTCATCATTCTCCTTGATCCCTCTGTGCTTCAGTTCACTTAGATACATAGTGTAAAGCTGGAACTAGAAGGTGTCAGAAGCTACTCTAAGATTTTCACATGTGATATCTAAATATACATTTTCTATTCACTATAAACACAGCAAACTGATTTTTTTGGTTCCTAAGATATACATTTTCTGCAATACTCATAGAAATAAAAATATGTACCACACAAATGTAATTTAATTTTAGAAGGAAAAGGGTGAGTGTATATTGAAGAATTAAATGTATACATTGTGTTTGTAGATCTGTCCATAAGTATCCTTATCATTAACTTCTATCTTCTATTTCCTTATTTGAAAAAGTAGACATCATTACTTGCCTAAGAATAGGATACCAAATCATCATAAAATTAAAATTTTAAAATCTAATATATATTATTTATTATATTTTAGATGTGATTTTTTTTGTTTTCTAGTGTCTAAAATAGAATTTATTTTAATCTAGTTGTAAGTAAAGTCTTTCACTTAAAAAGTACTAAGCTACATATAATTTTATCAATATTTTATTTTTGATAACTTCTATGAATTTCTCATTAATTTTAGCAAACAAAAAACATAAACGGGGGTAAGAACTTCTACAATTCCTATTATTTTTCTATGGTTTCTCCTTATAAAATTAAAATTGTGCAGCCTTTCCTATAGACAACATATGCTTTATGAATTATACCTAAAAGGTAAAATGTTGGGATTACAATGAACTGATGACTATACTAGAGAAGGCAGCCTGTGAAATGGCTCCCCAAGGCCCCACCTTCTAGTATTTATGCCCTGTATAATCCCTTCAGCTTGAGTGTGGACTGGACTAAGTGAATTGCATCCAATAACCTAATGGTAAGGTGAGGGATCTTGGAATCAGAGCCTACCTAGAGTCTTGGTGTGACTGTAACTCTGGTTGATACCTGATTGCAACCTTGTGAGGGGCCCTGAGTTAGAATCATCCAAATAAGCAGCACCCAGATTCCTGACACACAAAAACTGTAAGATAGTAAATGTTTGTTGTTATAAGCCATTAAGCTTCAGGGTATTTCATAATAGTAGACAAGAAAAAATATAATCTAATGTAAATAAGCTTAAATTTTCTTTCATTTCAAGTAAAATAATTATTTTAAATATATAGCATGATTGGGTAAAATATTGCAGGACAGACATATTTACATATAGTCTGTGTCATATAAAACATAATTTTCATTTTTAAATAAAGTCTTTCTTGTATTTGAGAAAGAAGAAGGAAATCAACCTTTGATTATAGACAAAGAACATTAGAAAAATGGGCAATACACTTTGGAAACTCCTTAGCTTCTACAGGAGACTTTGCCTTGTTCCCCTTGTAATTGCAATTTGATGACTTTTCAAGGATATACTGCTCAGAGTGGCTTTATGAGACTGACCCTCTTTCTCACCTTAGGACACAAGAATTGTCCATAACTAAGCCTTTCTTGCTCAGCCAGTTTTCATTGGAGATCACATCTCCTTCAGTTTCCACTGCCACAGAACAGAGAGGGCAAATGTTTTTAAGTTACTAGAAAGAGGTAGAGAAAAGGAATATATCCTTGTCCTTCCTCAGGACCCATTGGTTAAAGAATTGTGAGCTCACTGTGGCACCCTCTAGCTACTGATGGGAAAATAAGATGAGTGAAATGCAAACTTTTGTAAGAAAAAAAAAAAAAAATGAAAATGCTTCACAGAAATGAGGAGCATCTGTAGTCCAATATGCAACATCACACCCCTGAAATTTGCAGATAACTCCATCCTCAACATGGCTTAGAAGCCAAATCTGGGAAGACAGGAAATGTGGAAAGCTGTCTTTACTTCTTCACAGATGAGAAGATAAAATGCCTCCAGAACCTGCCAAAATGTAATTAAGTAATTTTCATCCCAATATTTTAGGAAGTTTTTCTCTATTTTTCTTCATTGCCAAACTCCCAGAAGACACGGTGTATGCCAGATGCCTTCATTTTTCTCACCATTACTTCCCTCCATTTCTTTTGCAATCTGGTAGCAGCATTAACACTACTGAAATGGGCTTTCACTAACCTCAATGAAAATGAAGTTAAAGTTTTTTCTACTTCAAATATTGCTCAAAATTTCATAGCTTTTAATCTGAAATTAATCTCTCCCATTATATTATGTTCTTCTCCCTTAACTTTACAGTTTAGCATGACCTAATTTATGAACCTATATTTCTGGGCAAATTATATCTTACTGCTACTTTAGATCAACCCTAACCTTATTTGTATATCTGTCATGAATTAATATGATCTTTTATACCCTTGTCACATTCACTCTCTCAGACTCCATTTCCTAAAGATATTAAAGATATCAACACTCCTCAATTTAGCATTCAAAACCCTCTCTTATTATCTGAAGGTACTTCTACCTCCAAATTTCTCCTCATTCAACTTATAACTGGATCCCACCCTCAAAATTATCCTTCTCTTTCTGCTCTTGAAAAATAGTTCCTGGTTTTTAGACACTTAATTTTATTAAATACTAACAATCTAACTTTTATTGGTTTTATTTCATAAATATCTTTATTAACTTTTGATTGCACAATAGATTCAACCAATCATGAATTCACATCTGGTTGGTTCATGGCAAAAGATGTGAGTTTAAAAACCTTGAGAACAAGCAGTATGAAATGATACCCAATAAGACTCAAATATGTAATGAAAGAGCTAGAAGTGTATTTGATTATCAGCCTCTTGATTGGGATTCTATTCAGAATGGGAAAAAATGCCTACTGTCATTTATCTGAGTAGTTACCACCACTTTTATTACAACTTGTTTTTGAAAGTAGTGCACTATAATAAATGAAATGCTTTGCATAAGGTGAAGGGAAAATGTCCAATGTATAGTTTTTATTCCATCAAAATTATGGTACCTCTAAACAGGTTTACACTACCCAGAAGTCACAATGACAGGCAAATAACTTGATGAAAGTATTTCTGCACTTATTGATGTGATTTTATATCATTGCACACTTTCCTGAATGATAACTTCCAAAATTATCTCATTTTGCCTATAAATTTGAGAGAATTTTCTTTAGCAACTGTTCATACTTGGGAAGAATTTTATTCTTTTCAAAGTGCTTGAGAAAATGTGGAAGTTAGATTACTATGATAATTATTGTTTAATAATTTATTATTTTTTACTTTCTAAATCATGTCATCATTTCTTATTCTCTATATCATCTTCCTTGAAAAGTCTGTTCCTACAGGTTTCTCCCTCACATCAATGGACACATCACTTACACAAAGGTTGAGAATGTTTCTAGCACCAATGTTTCTGCTAATTGGGCCTCTCCTATACCATCAGTCTTTTCCACATAAAAGACAACCATTATCAACGCATTGCTTTTCTCTAAGGAGTTTGTTTATGCATGAGTACTTGTGTAATTTTCACATTTTTCATGTTTAACATAATTCTGTTGAACATGTTGTTATTGAAATAGATTGGGTAAAGCATGCGCTTCAAGATACCCTGACGCTATATTTCCAGGATAGAGTTTTTTTTTTAAAGGCAAAGGTAAAGATTTTGGAGGTTAGGAATGTGTATCCTTAATAATAGGTGTACAGGAAAAAAACATTGTTTATTCAATTCATAAATACGTGAGAAGCATGAAAACATGCTTTGTATGATTTATAGATGCTTTTCACTGATAATTACAAATTAAAATTTTACAATGATGATAATAATGAATGCACACAAATGCAAGCATATTCAAATGTGAAGTTCTCCAAAGAAACAAGGTAGATAGAGTTCTTTCCAAGTCATAAAGCCTTTGCTTGCAATATCATCCATTCCAGAATTTAAACATCACTTTTCAGTTAAGTCTACCTTGAAGTATCCTTTCCTGTCAAAGATAGCTTATACAAACAGAAAACTAAAATACAAACATATTATAAAATTTGTAACAAAGAAAAATATATTTGTATGCATGGTTCATATATATACTACACACATATATATGTGTGTGTATATATATATGCATATATATATATATACACATACATACACATATATATATATGTATACACACATATGTATATGAATGAGATGTGTTTTACCCAGGTTGTCAGATACAGACACATTCCTAGAAAAAAATTTATGTCCTTCCTAGATATTAAGCTACAAGTGGTTGTATGCTGCCTGTCATGGCCAGCCACAAACCGCCGCAGGAGAAAAACTCGGAGGCAGAGTAAAGCTATTACTACTTTTACTTCTACTTTCTTAGAGAGAGCTTAGAGAGGGAAAGAAAGATTTTTAGAGAGAAAGATTAGAGAGAGCTTTTCTTCTTGTCTTCTTCTTGTAGAGCTTCTTTCTTCTTTCTTCTTTCTTCCTCGGGAGCCTCGGCCTAACTCTGACCAGCCATTACTTCTTCTATCTGGTTTCTCTTCTGTAACTGCTCTGCCTACGTTCTGGCCGCTCTGATTCTTTTCTTCTCCGACCCGAACTCTTCTTCTGACCGACCGAGCGACTGCACGACTGACTGAATGAATTCTCCGTTCTCCTAACTCGGACCGCTTTCACCCGGTTATATACCTTTAGCTTTGCGGGTGCCTACAGGTGCGTCACATACATATCAGGTGGAACTTATGGCTTCCAGCTAGCTGCAATAACCCTTCCTAATTGGGGCTCCTTCAAGTGGTCTCTTATTCTTAGATTCATAAAGTAGAAGCTAATTTTGAAGGAAGGAAAAGTATGGTCACTTAGCATTATATTCTTTCTCCCTGCCCCCTAAAAGGAAGAGTGACTTATGTCATAGGTGATTTCAAAGAGGTAAGTTGATGTGACGTAACTTGCCTCTCCTTGCACTTCCTCCCCCTCCACTGTTCCAATTGTTTAATGCAAATATTTCCACAGAAAACCCACACTCTGATCTTCCTTGGAAAAACTCAATGGAACAAAGCCAACATGGTGGAAAGAAAAACTAGAGGTCATCAGCTGTACCTTGAGATCAGTAAACAAGTCTACATAATTCCAGGTGAGGATTCAGAAAGTTTACTTTGCTGGCCATTCTAAGTAATAGATCCTTCAGTCCAACTTTTGCCAGTAATAAAGCTAAACCATCTGGACACTCCAAGCCTCTGTTTGTCTGGACATTCTTTCTCACTCCCTAAATCTTTGGTTCCCTATTTGCTGTGGTAGAACTGCTCATCCTTTCCCTCAGACTCAAACTACCCACTCTCGTTGAGTTATAGAAGCTATTCATCCTGTCTTATGAGAATGTCCTCCCTTGGCACAACTCCTATGATCTCCCCTGGTTTCAAGCTCCTCTCCTCACCCATCATTTATTTCATTAGTTCCTCATCTGAATCTCTATTATTTATAGGGTCTTACCCTCCATTTTGTTGTCAATTTTGTGCAGACTCAAGCTCCTCTCAAATCCCTCCTTCTGTAACCCATTTTATGCACTAGTTGACACAAGTTTACTCCAGCAAATGTCACAAATTATCTGCATATTATTAAAAAAATTTGTTTTCTTTAATACACACTGCTCTTGGATTCTGTACTAACTTTAATGTTCACAAACATTCTTTTCTTTCCTTCATAGGTGTCTTTGATACTGACACTTTTTGTCTTTTCCCTTTTGCCAATTCAACATCTTAGTGTAGACATTCTTTCAATTTAAATCTTTGGTTTTTTAAAATATTTCATCATATACCTAATTCTTCCTCATGTCAAAGTGCTGCTAATTCCATGTTTATGAAGCATCATTTTAACTAAGCTCCAATTCTGAATCTTTTTTAAAAAAATCACCTTGAAATTAACTTGAGCAGATAAAAACTGAAATTGTCACTACTTCCTCCAAACTACATATATCTTAATGCTCTTATTAGCAGCTTGTCACTGTCTCAGATTTTAAATCACAGCTGGTTTAACTCAATTCTGTTCTTTTCTACATGAAAGACATCAAATCTTACCACTCCTATGTAAAATGTGTTACTCATGAATATGAAGTTGTCTCCATTCTTAGCAGCATCCTTCTAGTATAAGTCCTGCTCATTTCATGATTGGGCTACTCAGCAGTTTTCAGACTTCACTCCCAATAATGCTATGTTTATTGTTGCCTGGTATTATTAATGATGGTGTTATCTGTGTTGCACTAGTGTCTTATGATTTATTAAATTATTTTTCATACAATATAAGTCCATTAATTTATCTCCAGTATCTAAACCTAATGTCTGTACATTATGTGACTTAATAAATTCTTGTTTCATGAATTAATGAATAAATGAATGAATAGATAAAACTAATTTCAGCCTCTCAGGTACTGACATATACAATTTATCTTTCATTGACTTAGGGCAGGTATTAGAGTCTCATTTTACATATGATCAAGTTAGTTTAAAAAATAAATAATGCTATAGGTTACTAAGACTCAGGTTTTATAATAGATTCCATAATGTGTGACAATAGTTTGTATATCTTTAGACATAATACTTCCCATACTACATTGCAATATTTTAAACAAAGTTACATCATATTTTGCTATGATACATAAAATCATGTGTCTAGCACTCTATGCCGCAATTTGTGTGTCTATATCTGTGTACATATTCCTTCATGGGACTACTGAGTTTTTATTTCTAGGTCTCTCTGTCATTTGGGAACATTAAGGTTTGATTCTAAGGCTCTCTACCATTTGTTGGGTTTGCAGCAAATCAATTAATCTCTCTGAACATCATCTTTCATAAAATAAAAATACCATCATTTCCAGTTCCCAGGGAGATGGTGATGTGCACTATGAAACCTTATTTCCAATGATCATCATTTAATCCATAATTCAATGAAAACTAAACAAATAACAGAATCATAATGTTATTTTTTAAATTGCTTATAGAACATTGACTGATTTTTCAATGAAGTTTAAAATTTTGAGAGTACTCTTTGTAATTCGTAACATTAAACTGCGAGTATTCTTATACCTTTTTTTACGTACACTTTTTAAAATTCAAAGTTGTTGTATTTACAATAGCAGTATGTATTACAATTCATAATGCACACCTCGATTTCCATATGACTATTGATTATATTACCATAATGAATTCCAGTTCAAATATTAAGAGTTTCAGTGTGGACAGAACAGAAAGATATAAAGTGGGACCAAGAGCACTGGACTATTCAAGTCTCTATACTTCCAGCCTGTCCTGATATTGGCACTTTGCAGTGTAATTGGTTCTTCTTTTTATTTTATTATAGTTATGACATATGAAAAGTCTTTCCATCAGGTTCCTTTCAGTGCTATAAAGTTCCCTGAGAGTGTGAAGGTGCCCTCAATTAGAAAGGCTGAGAAAACAAGTATCCCAGAGCAAGCTCTTCACAGCCTCAGACAGAAAGCCCTACTAAATTGGTCTGAATATTTTTAGAATAAGCAATCATAAATAAATATGAGTTACATTTATACTCATAGGAAATCCAGATCATATTCTAGATTTTAAAAAGTATTGCCTCTAAATCTATTCAATTATCTAATGAAGATTTTGTTAACATTTAATTGTAGGTGTCTAATGAACATCTGTGGAATATTGACTTAAAAGAATGAGTTGACAGCTTTTAACATAAGATCATAAAAACTAAATATATTACAAAGTCTTCTTTTTGTAAATGGGAATTATTCTATACTTCACAGATGGTGGTTACATATTTCATAAATACCCTAGATACAAAAAATGTAATCTATGTGTTTATATTTAGAGTTGCCTGAACTCTGTCAAAATTTAGAAGATACTAGGAGTATAAGTCGTGATTATGAACATAAAGTTCTGATTCTAACTAACCATTTTTATATGCCACTACCTTTTGGCATAGTAAAATAAGTTTCTCTCTTTACTATATGTGTGTATATCAATGCTTATTCTAGCAGTTCATATAAAATGTAACATGTTTAACCCTCTCACTAAAAAACATGGTGGTTCCACCAGAAGATAATCATTTTCAAAATGTTGCATTTTCATGAATTCTTCTTAATTTTATACATAGTCTTAGTTTTGCCTACTAAAAAGCTAAAGAACAATGAAATTAAATATCTTGTTAAAAATAAATAGTTATGAGATTTTTTTTTTTTCTTAAGTTCATAAAATTCATGTACTTTTCACAGGACATTGAACCTCATGTAAGGTTATGGACATAACCACTAGGTTTCTAATAAACATTAAATGCATCATATTTAAACCACAAAATAAATTACATGTTTATTTACTTAACAATCAACTTAACTTGTAAACTAACTGAATTATACCCCTTTGGAAGTACAAATCATACAGAGTAAAATGGAAAAATACCTAGGCTTTTTTTCCTCTTTCAAAGGTGTCAGGATATTTCTTAGAATCCTTAAAATGTGAATAGTCTTCAGTCCTATTATCATTTAATGACATTAGATTCTGCAACACTTGGAAATCACAGTTCTCAGAATTGTCTGATTAAAAATTGTCAGAGTGTTGAAAGTGTGTATAATGTGTATGACTATGTCACCATTCAAAGAATGAAGTGATTTGTTTCCTGGGAGAGAAGACTAAATATGAAGAGAACATGGCGATATGGTTTAGTAGAAACTTCCTAGCTTTGACCAAATCCCAGACCACAATAATGGCTGACACTTAGCCTTATTTAGACTCAGTTTTCTTGTCTTTTGAAAAGGTGAAAATATGTGTTAAAATTCATAAGATGTAATTTATATCCAATAATCATTTAAATGCCTGTTGTAAGCCAGATTTTTTTTTTTTACATGAAGAAGATGCATTACTGACAAAAATAAGCATAGCTTCTCACTTTTGACACCTAAAATTCTAATGGTAAACTATAGCTGTCATTACGGTGCAGAATGTAATTTTTACAATGAGGGAAGGGGACTGTACAGTGGGTGAACAAAGTAAGAACACTCTGGGGAGAATGGAAGTCCTCCTGTAGGTAATACAAAGTTTAGAATCAACAGGTAGTGCTTGGGAAAGTTCAGCATAGATGAGAGAAGTAAGGTGACTCCATGGGCAAATTCCACAGAATTGGATGATTAGTCAAGTTGGGGGATTAGGGACAAGGCACAGCTGAGTAGGATGTCAATATCCAGACATAATAGCCACATAGAACATGGAAATGATGATGAATATGAAGGTGTGATAACAGTCCAAAAGAAAGTTCGATATATGGATCTAAAACAACAGGAATCACACACACAAAAAAAATGAATCTGAACTAGTGGTGTCATTTTCAGGAGACTTCAGCAAATCAGTGCTAAAGAAATTCATAATTGCATAGATATATCTGTAATGAAAAAAATCTATATCAGAAACTGAAGGACAATGAAAAGTTGGAGATGTCTAAAAGCAAAGTTGGAGTAGTCTGCAAGCACACAGACACAGCAACCAGGTGTGGCTAAGGAAGAAAACATAAGAAGGTAGTGCTGTATATCGAGTATGAGACAGGGAACAAAAAGCACATCTGAGAATTGCTGCATAAAAGACGATGAATGAGGATCCATTAATGACTGAGATGAGAGTACAGAAACACAAGAACATAGACAGTACTTGCCTCAAGTTTGGTTATGAAAGGTAAAAAGAAGGGTTAAACTTGGTAACATGGGAAAAGTGTAAGTTTTGAACAGTATAAAGTAGGTACTTGACAGGAGTTAGCCCTCTTCCCTACCCTATAGGATATGAGATTCTATTTGAATAAGTCTTTGTCACTTCTCTATGAAGTCTTAAAAATACTTTTTTATGATTGAAAATTGTAACAAAGGAATTTGCCAACAGTGGTTATCACTATGTGATGCAATAAACCACTTAAGGAGTTCATAAATGCCCTAGAGCTAGAAAAGATGTCAGTGTCTAGTTCTTTTCTCCAAAACTTAGTACACAACTTCCCATACCAATACATTTGATGAAGAGGCTGAGTCTTTCTCCCCCTGTCCCTTCATTCAATCATTAATATAAATATTATTGTTTCAGCACCAATTCTGTCAAGATAAAAAAGCTTATTACCAACTAATCAAGCTATACCTCTCAAATATAAAGAAATTTTTATTTAAATGAACATATATTTATTAATATATTACCGGCCTTTCAAAACTTTCTCTCTTGAGTAAATTTAAAACATTATAACCAAATGTGATGGCTACAAAGCAGGAAACTGAATAATTGTTACCAAAGCTAATTTCTTCCAATTATCTAGTCAACTCAAATTATCACATTATCAAAATTAGGTTTGATACTTTAAGTTTATTCTTTTAAAATTTTGTTTTGATTAGTTATACATGACAGTAGAATGTATTTTGATACATCATACATAAATGGAGTAAAACTTCTCATTTGTCTGGTCGTACATGATGTAGAATCACACCAGTCCTGTAATCATATGTGCACATAGGGTAATAATGTCTGACTCATTCTGTCAGCTTTCCTACACCAGACCACCTCACCTCCCCTCCCTTAACTCCCCTCTACTTAATGCAAAGCACCTCTCTGCCTAATGCAAATCACCTTTATTTTCCCTCTAGCCCCACTCCTTTTCATGAATTAGCATCTGCATATCAGAGAAAATTTTTGGCCTTTGGTTTTTGGGGATTGGCTTATTCCACTTAGCATGATATTCTCCAATTCCATCCATTTACCTGCAAATGTCATAATTTCATTCTTCCTTAAGGCTGAGTAATATTCCATCGGTATATATATACAACATTTTCTTTATCCATTCATCTGTTGAAGGGCATCAAATTTGGTTCCATAGTTTGGTTATCTTGAATTAAGCTGCTATAAACATTGATGTGGCTTTATCACTGTAGTATGCTGATTTTAAGTCTGCTGGGTATAAATCAAGAGTTCGGTAGCTGGGAGTTCTTATCTTTTTCTAATCTTCAAATTCTTTCACATGATAATTGTGATTTCTAAATTAACAGTGCCAAATAAATAAATAAATCTTATCATTCAGTGTATTATCCCATGTGGTTGGAAAGGCATTGGATCACACGGACTCTAAATATATATTGACACATGTTATAGTTTGGGTGTGGCTTGAGTTTCTCTCAAGGGTTCATTGTGAGGAGAGGCTTTGTTCCCTAGAGTGGCAGTATTGAGAGGTTGGTTATGTGTGAACTTAAGAGGTGGGGCCTAATGGCAGGTCCTCTGGTCAATGGGGGCAAGTGCTTAGAAGGAATTCTGAGACACCAGTCTCTCTTTCTCTCTGTCTCTGTCTGTCTGTCTCTCTCATTTTGTTTGGTGTTTCAAGCCTTTTCACATACATATACCTCTTCCAGAAATTGATTCATCCAAGAGGAGGGCCAGTGCCATGCCCTTGCACCTCCAAAACTCAAAATAAATTTCTCCTTCATGAGTAGCCTGCATCATATATTTTGTTATAATGCTGAAAATCTAACTAATGCACCATATAAAATTGTACATACATATGGGGAAACCATGAGTTGTTTCAGTACACATATGAATTATATACTGTCCATATTGGGTATGTGTATCTGACTCCTCAAACAAACATTTCTTTCTTTGTGTGTGTGTGTGTGTGTGTGTGTGTGTGTGTGTGTGTAGAAAACACTCAAAATCTTTCTTCTAGCTCTTTTTTGAAATATGTAGTAGGTTATTATCTACAGTCAACTTACTGTGCAGTAGAACACCAGAACTTAGTTTTCCTACATAACTGTAACTTAGTATTGAATAACCTTTCTATGTTTCTCCCTTCCCACCACTCTTCCCGGTCTGTGGATTATTTGATAAGAGACACCATTCATTTATTAGGGGAGAGGGGAGAGGGAAACCTAACTACCTGTAGCTCCTATTACCATCTATTATTGTTTATTTCATGCATTCTCACAATATGAGCTTCATGCATTACCTAATTTGATTCAATCAAGGATACTGCCTGCTACATGGGGAGCATAGTGCTGAACCTAAAAGGACGAGAGGAGCAAGTATAAGGAAGTTATGGACCTTGCCTCTACTGTGGAGTCACTCAATTCAGCTTGCTTCATATTCATTTTAATTGGGAGGTTCTAATGCTTCCCCCTCTATATTTTTCTATTTATAAATACTTCCCAGAGACCAGGTTATATTTCACAGTATTATATCATTCCAATTTTCTTATCATATATATTTCTCTGTATTTATCCATTTTATTTTTGTTGGGAATTCAAGAAGAATTGCAACTTTGTAAGTTCTTTTTCTATTTTTATTTTCCTTGTGCTTTTTAAAATTGTCCATTTCACAGCAGTAGACTAAACCTGTTGACATCCACTTTCTTGAAATTCATTTTCTTTAACACTTTCTGGTTAATTCATCCTTTGCTTTTTTGTTTGTTTGTTTGTTTGTTTTTTAGAATTCTAAATTATAACATCATGCAGTTGCTTCCATTGAGGTTTTTGTTCATTTTTAAATCGTCAACGAATTTCTCAATACTTATGGGACCAAATTATGTGTGAGCATAAAAGAATCTACAAGCTGTGAATGCATGGAGTATATTGACATATAATGAAAGGAAAGGAAACCAGTTCCCCTTTAGAGTCTGTGACTATTATAAGGAAAGGAAACCAGTTCCCCTTTAGAGTCTGTGACTATTACTCCAAATAATATAATATGACTTAAGTGCTGCAGTCTCCATTTTTGGTAAAACAAAAATTTAAATATTTGCCATTATTTTTTATCTGTCACTTTGTAAGCATATAAACTGAAAGTGCTATAAAATCATTTGGTTCCCAAGTAAACTGTTCTTTGTTTGCTAGAGAATTAGAATTCTAAAACATTTTTAAATCTCACTGTTAGAGTTATTGTGACAATTGTTTAAAATGTTTTGAATAACTGATGCTTAAAGACAAAATATATTAAAAAATACATTGAGAATATATTTTCAGTAGGGTACTTGATCTCTACATGTAAATATTAGTTATAGAACTACTATAATTCTTTCTGGATGTATATGTTTAGTAAAACAGATTGTTATTCTTAGTAATTATTACACAGTTTTTAAAATAGCAGCCTTACATAGGCACTAATTTCTCTATTTTATACATGGAAACTGAAGCTTATAGCTCAGCAAAAACAATAACCCAAAAAGAGATGGAATATGAGAGAGATACAATGTTTAGAAACCATAAAAGATGATTCTAAGTTACAGAATCCTGTAATTTCCTGAAAAGCAAATCTCAAATGAAACTAGAATAAGATATAAAAGATCTTCCTTCAGATTCTGACTTGGCTACTCAGTTTCCAGTCACTCTGAACCTCACAGCTGAGAAGCCCAGAGATAATCCCAACGTCAAGTAGCAGGGATGGAAGGAGCTCTAGACCAACGTTGTGGTGTTTAGCACCATGCACTCTTACTGAAGCCTTTCCCATTGTGCTCCAGTTCTGAAAACCTGTTACATAATCTGTTCTCAAGGTCAAGTCTGCACTGAACATGTTGATTTACATTATAGATTATTTTGCCCTTTAGGCAAAATACCCCATAATAGTAAGGACAAGAATCAAAAAGCCAATATTTTTAGACTCATATTTTTAACTATGGGGTAGTTTAAATTCTACTTCAGCTTAGGAAATTCGCCAAAGGACATCTCAGTTTATTTGTGTGCTTTTCAAAATTTTAATCCCTGTTTTAACATTTGATTAAGAAAAAAAAAAAAAAAACAAGTATATGCACGTGCACAGTGCATATATATCATTAACCAATGATTCCAAACTTAAGAGGAACTTCCTTTTACTTTACCCAAAGTAAAGTCACATGGAAAAAAAAATAAAATCTTTTTTGATGGAAAAACATGGTAATATAATAGTGTCAGTCTTAAATAAACCCCTTTTATCCATCCTTGTCTTTGACACTGTAAAGGTGTTTCTGAAGGGAAATTATGATAATGGAAGGCCATCTAAATGAAGACATTCATGAAGCAGAAAGGGTCCTTCCTTTCCTTCACATATCTGTTAGTACTGCTTTTTAAAAATATCATCTACAATAATTATAATTTACATTGACATATGAATCAAAGAGAAAGGCATCTTCAAATCAACCAGGTTCAACAGTTTGCAATGAAATCTGTCAGACAAAGGAAAAGAGGAGAAGTAATTAGGTCCTTTCCAAAAGCAGCAAGTTATGATGGGGAGCTAGGACTTTGTATATTTGAAACTAAGAAAAGAAAAAGAAAAAAAAAAAAGCAAAATGTAAATCGTGGAAAAGCAAATATTTTAAAAGTTTGCTCAATGGAAGAACATCTTGAGAGTCTCCTAAAATAAAAGGATATCAAGGACAAATAAATTTTGGTAACAATGCTATTAATATTTCCTATTAGGACAACCATTTGTACATGAGAAGTCCTTCAGGGAGGACTCTAAAGGAGAAAGAATTTGAGCTGGCCTTGGTACACATAGAACTACAATTACCTAAATAGATTAAATGAGTACTAATCAATTAAATAAAAAAAAAAAAACTTTTATATTACCTAAAAGGAAAATAAAAGCATCATGTGGAGAATAAGATATATAGTATATTATGAAGATCCTCAAAATTACACAGATAGAAGAAAAACATTAAAATTTCAAACTCTCAAATTCTGAAACTCAAACTCCTCAGTTTCCCATTAGCAAATTAAATGTATGCTGACTCGAGCATAGGAAAATATGCAGGCAACTATTTCTTACTACATGTGCTAAAATCCAGAAGCAAGATTTTTAAAATGAACCTGAAGTTTTAGAATTTAACCTGAATTCACTGGACCTACATTCTAAACCTGATGCAAATTTCATTTTACTCTTAGATATGACCTTGAACAAAAGAAAAGTGATATAAGAATTGCCTTGCTGAGGACAGCATTGCTGTGGTATTCATATGCAGAATCCATGGGGACCTAGCATACAAAGGCACTTTTTTTTTTCTTTACTATACACAGCCCAAGTTCCAGCAATAGTCCTTATTTTCTCTGCCGTATGTAACAGCAACATATTTTTTCTCCTTGCATTAGTTGACATAGCAGCTTGAAAAAATATTTTCATTCCATTTTTTTCAGATTGACCACATTCGTAAAGGTTGAAGAAAAAGTCAGCTTAATATGCAACAATTACATAAGGTCCTGTATTCAGGTAAATGACTTGTGTCTAGGTGGTGCCATGAGTCATCCATTTCAAATCAAAGCAACTGGCTTCCCAAATGCATTAAGCTTATAGTTAATCTGAAGTGTGAAATGCAAGATATATTTCTGAGGTGCCATAAATGTAATAAAAGTCTAAATGTAGCAGCGTAATTTCCGCATTCTGCAACCTGATAAACAAATCCTACATCATTGAACATGAGAATGTGGCCAGATTTAAGTGAAGTTATTGCTGCTAAAATCCTGTAAAATAGTCACTTAAGATTTCTGTCAGAGTTAGAAAAAACTACTTCTAGTGGTATTTTCACACTAGTGTACATTTATTATTATATATTAAGCTAACACAAAAAGTGTTTTCTTAGGGAAAATGAACAGAAAATTGAGCTGTTAACATAAGCTGCAATGTCAGTGTGTTGTTTGATGTTGGTCAGGTCATTTTACCTCTTTGGATTATATTTTCTCCTCTAAAACAAACAGGTTGAACCCCATGGATGCTCTTTTAACATGGGAAAACATAGTTCTAGGATATAGCTGCCTATATCCTTGACTACAGAAACATCAATATAATGCATTGACTATAATGCAAAGGAGAAACAAACAGTATTTTATGATAAAATGATATATATGTGAATATATAAAAGCCATGCCACAATTATTCAGAAAACAAAGCTGAAGTTTTCAAGTAACTTCCCCTACAAAGAATCACCCTGACTCACAGCACACTAAGTGAACACTGATACAGGGTGTTGTGAGACTTAAATAGCACAAATGTCCCTTCAGTACAGAGGTATTCTAAAATGATAATTAAAGAAAATTTAGTATCTTCATCAGTTTGAATTGTAATTACTCTTTTGGAAAATTCATTATATTTCAAAACTATACAAAAATTAAATTTCTTCAATGGTAAATTAAGATAGATCCAAGCTTGGATAATTCTAAAAACAGAGCAAGACTTTGTTGTGAAAACTATCCCCAAAATTGCAGATATTTATCATCCCTTAATTCCACCCACTGAGCATGAGTAGAAGTCAGTGGTGTGATATAAAACTATACTCAAAATAAATGAACAAACTCCTGATTTGTATTGCTCCATTTTCCATGGTGTAAACACTACCACCATGAAGGAGCTCAACCTTCCAACACAATGCTACTGCATACAGAGTTGGAATCAGCCCTTGTGATAAATGCTGATTATCACATGATCTAAAGTCACTAAATTTTTATGTTAAACAAAAATGTTATAAATTTCCCTTAGAAAACAACTGACCAAATGATCTCTTGATTTCTACTATCATTCTTTATGATAAAATTCACATAGAATTTCATTATTGTCTTTAATATTTATACTATTCATTTTTTCCAACTTCTCTTTTATGTACAAGTATGAAATGTCTCCTGCATTAAGAATATTAGAAAAATAATTACTTTATGGTGCTAATTTGTTTAATAAGAATGCTCCATTCCCAAGGTAATTCATTCATAAGTTCCTTCAGCATTTATTGAGCATGCAATGTTCTAGTCTTAGATTTGGCATAACAAACTTAATCATCCTCATGAATTTCATAAATCAGTACAAACATAAAAATGCTTCTTGAAAAATAAATTATTTGACATAATAGATAAAACAAATGCATGATGATTACAAAAGTAAGCTTTTTTAAGGCTAACATAATAGGTATATTCTATGAATAAATATGTATAAACTAGTGCATAAAATATGTGGATTTGACTTTTTATTCTACAATTTTTATATAAATTAGTGCTCTCTATATGAAATTGGTTATTTGTATTAAGGAATATCATGTGCTATAGTTAAACAAACAATGAAAAAATGGACCTTCTCATTCTCTTTAGGCTATTCACTTACCACTGCTACCTTATTAGCAGCATGACCTTGGGAAATTTCCTGACCTGAAAGATTGTGATTATACTGTTTTCCTTGTTGGGTTTTGAGAGGATTAAAGATAACATAGCATTGTGTTTCGCATACAGGAGCAGTATTAGCAATACTGTATTACACGTCTCATTCTACCTCCTTGCCTCTAGAGAAGAGGTATATTTCCTTCACTTACAATGCCTGGCATAACGCCTTGTACATTATCATCTTCAGTGAATACAGTGAATGACTTCTACACAATGAGTATACCATGGGTTGTTTATTTATTTTATTATAGCATAATACATATGCATAGTCACAATGCTGATAAGATAATCAAAGGAAAAACACACAAAAAATAAAAGTTCAATAGATATGCAAAAATGATTATTGGAAAAACAGGGCCCACTGGAATCTACATAAACTATTATTACCTTTAAACATTGATAGTTGATATACTAATAATTATGTATTTGTCATCTTAGCAATTCAATGTATTCTTAATTTTAAAATTTCTTAATAATTATTTTCCTTTGTCTTTTTTTAAAGTACACAAATCTGTCCTTTTTGAGCACTTTGAAGAAAGGCCCATGCAGGACAACTTCATATTCTTTCAGGCTACATATACCAAAGTAATGGGAAAATAAAGCATATACATGGTTATACTTTTAATCCCTCTATAATCATTATACCATGCCACCTTTTTAAGCATATAGTAAGGATATTCAAAAAAATTTGGGAATAACACTTTCACATATTCTATTTTTAATATTTATTTTTTAGTTGTAGTTGGACACAATACCTTTATTTTATTTATTTTTTTTTTTTTTTTAATGTGGTACTTAGGATCGAACCCAGGTCTTCACATGTGCTAGGTGAGCACTCTGCCACTGAGCCATAACCCCAGCACAACACTTTCACATATTCTTGACCTTAGAACTGCTGTCATTAAATTGCTATCTCTTCCTTAACCATAATGCAAAAGGTATGTTCTCAGATTAAGATGAAAAAGAACAACAATACATTTCGGTTAGCACAACTATATGTTAAAAATGTTAATTTAGAGGAAAGAGACACAAAAATGTTTCTATCTTCCTGTTCTACTTTTATCTTAATTTGCCAATGAGAAAATTTTTGTTGAGGGCTGGGGTTGTGGCTCAGCAGTAGAGCGCTCGCTTAGCACATTCGCTGCCCGAAAGATAAAAGGCATTGTGTACAACTAAAAACAAATAAATAAATGTAAAAAAAAAGAAAAGAAAAGAAAATTTTTGTTGAGATAGTGTTAGTTGTTCTAAGTGAATTCAGAAAACCAAATTTATGGGATTATTTTATACAGAGTGTTCAGACACATATAATGTATTTTTTTGTTTTGTTTGTTTTGTTTTCCACACCTATCTGTCTAGAACATTCTTCAAGCCCATCCTATACATTAGTGCAAATACAGATTTATCATTTATTTATAATTTTACTATTCCTTCACTTACATTTTAAAGTTTTTTTTTCTTTCCTACTACTCATTAATTATACATCTCTTAAAATGTTACAGCTTATTAAACAATGCATCCTGATGTATTATTCCTCATTTTGATAAATATAATTGCTTTCATATGAATATGGATTGCTGTGGACTCACCTATGGGAACAAAATTTAATGAACTGGATACTATCCATCATCTCAATGGCAAATTTAATAAGAATAATATGTACTTCCTTACATTCCTAAAGCTTTCAAAGATAAAGACCACAGTTTTCACAGAACTTACATTTCACCATAACTAAAACATTTCTTGATATCTTGGACCACAATTTTTTTTCTTAAAAGATCAAAATTTTTATTTAGACCATTTCCCTAATTGTTTTTTACAATACTTATTACTTCATCCCTTCATTTTCTACTTATGAAACAATCCTGTTTGAACATGAAGACCAGTTCATAGAAAGCTGTGTTGTACCTCCAACTCATGATTAACGTTTTTGGCTGTTGTTGTTTTATTTTAAATATCAATTTGTGATTGATTACATAAAAATAAGAATGAGAAAAAATAAAGAATGAGATAAAAGTATTATTTTATAGAATACTCAACTATTCCTCCATTTTGACAAGATAAAGAAAAACTTTCTTAGTCACAAAAATTGAGTAAAATTTAAAAATCTATCATGGCAGGGGATAAATATCTCTTTGCACAGAACTATATTATGGGTTGTGAAACAGCATTGTATTCCTATTTCCTATTTATGATTTTGATGTAGAATTATAGATGTTTTTCTTTTTCTACTATCTGAATTAAATTTTTAAAAATTTCACTTTAATCGAATACTAGGAATTCTCACTGAACAAAAATTTAGCTAGCCATCAATAAAAATGAAGTAGAGATTCAAATGAAATTGATTTTTGTCTTCTACTTTTACATAGCAATACTCTGATCAACCAAACATATTATTAAAGGAGGTAGGCTAATTTTAAGAATTTATTAAAAAAAAAAAAAAAAAAAAAAAAAACCTTACAGACATAACAAAAACTGCTTTCTAATGCAGCCATCCATCATCATCTTTCTAATGCAGTCTGCACCACAGAACTAGCAACCCTTTAGTTTTAAATTTCAAACTTTCATTTTTTTTTCAGTACTTAAAATTTGTCTCAAGTCAAGGCATTCATAAAGCCCCAAAGGGACATAAATGAAAGGAGAACACAGTAGAAAGCAAACAACAGGAATCAATTCGATCCTCAGCACCACGTAAACATAAATGCATTGCATTGTGTACAACTAAAGTAAATAAATAAATATTTACAAAAAAAAAAAGCTTAAAATTCATCAGAAATTATTTGGAATTTGAGATGTATTTTCTTAATTAATTCTTACCTCTACCCTCAGAGGTAAGGAACTGTAGTTCTGTTATAAAGATGAGAAAATAGAGGCCTAGGAGACATTATGTTGCTCAATGTCACTAGGGATTGAATTTGGACTTAGATTTGACAGATCTGAGAGCATAATTTAACAAAGCAAAATTTACAGATTATAATGTATTGAGAGAGGAGATTACATGATATAAATTCAAATAAAAGAGCAAGTAAAGTGAAAAAAAACTTGATTTGACAATAAAATTTAACAAAATCTTGGTCAAGCCCAGCTCTCTTCCAATTCTTCCTCTCTGAAAGGTCACATATTCTAAAAAATACAGAGCTAAATCTTTATAATAAGGTTTTTAAAGAAAGAGAAAGGAGCCTATTAGAAATTAGTTAAATTCACTCCTCAATAAAACAGTAAAAAAAAATCATTTTATTTTAATGCCAGAAAATTATTATAATTTGCAAAATAAAAATTTTAATACATACACATTTTCTTAATTTTATCACATCTATTATGCCTTAATGTGTAAGTAGCGAGTGTTTTATATACTCAAGTACATAATAAATATTCCTTTTCCTTTATGTGACCAAATACTTCAATGATTCATTATAGACCAACATTCTAAAACTATCCAATTAAACAGGGTTTTTTTTGTTTTGTTTTGTTTTTTTTTTTTTTTTTTGTTTTTGGTACCAGGGATTGAACTCAGGGGCACTCCACCACTGGGCCACATCCCCAGCCCTTTTTTTGTATTTTATTAGAGACAGGGTCTCATTGAGTTGCTAAGTGCCTCGCCATTGCTGAGGCTGGCTTTGAACTCCTGAACCTCCTGCATTACAGCCTCCCAAGTGCTGGGATTACAGGCATGTGCCACTGTGCCTGGCCTACAATATACTTTTGAGTGGTTCATCTTGTCCATGTTTGAATGTCTTTGAATTCCCAAAATGGTCCCGCTATGGCTTTAGTAAGTATTCCTAATATGTTTTCCTATAGTACCATAGCTAACAATACTGATGTTTTTTAAATAATTGAATGCATGCTATACTTAATATTTTGCTTTAGAAGAAGATACTTCTTATGGATATGTCATTATTGGTTATAAAGTATCTAGCTCTTATGATTTTACATTGAAATAAATAGTTTTATAGTATTTTTCTGAGGAAAAATACCACCATCATCTGAATATTTATGCAAATAAGAAACATTATTGGTTCAAAAAATTTATCAAAGTTAACAAATGTGTATTTGAAAAAGAATAGGAAGGTATTTTGATGACAGCTTAAAATATTAGAGTTATAGTAATTTAGTTTCAAAGCTAGGACAGTAAATGAATATGAACCTTACTAGGCATGATATTCTAAATTCAAGTTAAAGAGTGAGACTTAGAAAGATGTGATGGCATCAAAAGCAGTTAATATTACCAGAAAAACTGGCCAGTTATGTCTAATTAACTTCAATGACTTTGTATACAAATCATTCATATTTTTGTATTCTAATTATATCACACTAAGCTACAGTCCAGAGCAGATCTATTTTGAAAAACATAAAGAATTTTCTATTCTTAAAGCTATATTTTGTGGAACAGATTCTGACCACAATTATTATACAAATATTTATTCTCAAGGCAAATTGGCTAAATTATTTAAAATAAGTCAGGTACCCTAATAATTATTAAATCGTTAGCAATGCCAATCATTATAATGTTAGTAAATGACAAGACTCTTTAAATTTAATACCACTGAATTAGAAGTTTATTTTTTATCTGTAATGGAAATAATCAATAGGGAAACTAAAATCATGGATTGTCTTGACTATAATTAAGAAACACCAGCCTGGAAGCAATTAAAATCTAAATGAGCACGTGAAATGAATTGCCTAAGAAACGTAAGATCAATGTTGTCAGAAAAAGATTATACCCATTTTGAAAAATGTATAATTTATATGAATAAATATTGTTTCACTACTTACCATTTTTAATTCATCATTAACATATAAAACAATAGCACTATTTTATACTAGTGACTGTAGGAACATAACAATTATAGAATCTAAATTTAAGAAAGGTAAACACTTATTTGCTTCCAGTCTGTAGGAAAACTGAGTAAATACTATATTGAACTATACTGAACCTCAAACAGGACACAATGATATCTATCTTAAACAATAAGCTCTTGGGGCTGGGGTTTTGGCTCAGCCGTAGAGCACTAGACTAGCACGTGTGTGGCCCAGGTTCAATCCACAGCGCCACATACAAATTAAATCTATTATGTAGAACCAAAGCAAATAAACAAATATTTTAAAAAAGTAAGCTCTTTTCCGCTTGGGTATAGATAAAAGATAGTCCTCTGTTTTGGAATGTATTTCTCAGCTCACATCACTCACATTCCTTAAGGCTCTGCTAAAAACTTATACTTTCTGAATAGTCATAGTCTGACTTTCCTTTATCACAACACCTTACATTCATTAATGTATTCATTTAACACGTAATTTTGTGAACCTTCATATAGCAGGATCCATCTAGAGGCTAGGGATGCAAGTGTGATGTCTATAAATTCACAGTGTGTAGAGTATCAGTTATTTATAGAGCATTCAGTATGCCAAGTAGTTGGCCTACATTAAACTTCAAAACAACTTTCTGGGTAGAACTTTTACCTTTTAGTTATTTACTTTTTTCTTTGTGTAGCTCCAAGTCATGCTTTCTTGTGAAAAGTAATAATTAAAGGAATTTCCTATATTTTTCTTCTTCCCAAAAACTAATAAGAATACTGAGCACATGGTTCATCCATACACATTTGAAACATCATCTGAATTACAATATCATGAATAGGATGAAAAAGAATCAACCCAGTGCACTGAATTTAAATTCAATGTTCATCAGATAGTGATGAGTTAGGGAAACCTAAAAAGTTGAGAAATATTTGAACACTGAAAAGAGTTTGGGAGAACGAAAACAATTGTTAAGATTTTTGAATGTGAAGATATACATATTTTGACTCAATTTACAATCTGTTTCTCAAGAGCTATTTTAAAGAATAATGAGAAAAGACACAAGGTGCTATGTACAAAGTTAGCACTTAAATGCTGACATGTAGTTATTAAAATTAAAGTATTAGAAGAGATATAATGTTAAGTAATAAATTAATAAACCAATAAAATTCAGAATGGTAAAGTAACTTAATTATAGTAATATACAAGAATATTTGCAGCTGGGCACAGTGGCACACACCTGTAATCCCAGTGGCTCAGGAGACTGAGGCAATAGGATCTTGAGTTCAAAGCCAGCCTCAGCAAAAGCAAAAGTGAGAGCCTGTCTCTGAATAAAATACAAACTAGGACTGGGGATGTGGCTCAGTGGTCAAGTGCCTCTGTGTTCAATCCCTGGTACTGTCCCCCACCCCCCAAAAAAAGAATTTTTGTAACTATTTCTGAGAAAATAATAAAAAAAAAAATAGGGTTAAACTATAATCTGAAGGATGTAGTTTATGCAGAAAGTAGAATTTTCTAAATTTTCTAATAAACATAGAGAGAGGGTTGCTAATCTATTTAGTAAACTGTCAAGATAGGGCGCCTATTTATGAGAGTCAATTTCTGAGTGGCCTTGCTTACATTTAAAAAACACACACACACACACACACACACACTCCCCAAGTTCATCTGAAAGCAGGTTGTTTGCTAAGTTGTTTGTATCCCAGGAAGGTCTTTGAAAAGGCTAGTAGATTGTTTGCAAACACAAACCATGCTCATTGCTCACTAGACAAGTATTATTTAGAGTTACTTTTAGAATGAGCATATAAAGTATAATTACTCATATAATACAACATATTTGTTCTGGGCAGATTGTAGCAGGAAGAAATATGAAGAAATATATTTGCATAAAAACCTTGAAATCTAGATAACTCATCCTTTCACTTATTACGAAAACCCATGCTTTACACAAAATCATCAAGGACTTGGTATTATAAATCCATTTTACCATTGGAAATAAAGGAATTCATTCATAAAAGTTCACTTGTGACATAATACTGTGTCTACCAAAATGTTTCATTGGTTGTAATGCATACCAAAAAATTCAGTGATTTCTTCTGTGAAACATTTATGTGTTCAGAGGTCAAAAATAGGCTTATTTAATAAATAATGGTAGGGATACAATTTACTAAACTTCCTAAAATAGCTAAGGATAAAATTTCTTGCTCATAACTAAGGTGAATCCAAAATATAATGAATGAACAATGGTAAATTTTTCAAAATAAAAACTGTGAAATATTTTAAAGTGGAACATTATTGTTATGTAATGAAACATATTTAGTGCACAGTGACAAGAGGAGGAGTATAGAGTCATGTTTGATTGAGCCTCTTGGATATGAAGCTCAAGTGAGCCTTTGTATAGAAGGAAGACAGTGAATGTCTTTTTAACTGAGTATTCACAAAACTACTGTTCTTTTGGTAACTATATCCTGAATGTGTTATGTTATGTAAAGCAATGGCTGATAAAGATTGATCAAGAACTCATTTAATGTATTCATATAGAAACAAACAGAAAAGAAGCAATTTTTAGGGTCTAATTTTGAAAATGGCATTTTAACAGCTGTTTATCATGCTTAGTCATTCTTGGGGGCATTTACTCACAACATGTGAATTTGGAAAAGAAAAACTGGTGAGCAAAAGGAGTATGAGAGAAAATAGGCAGAAAATCATTTTTAAAAGAAAAGAACTAAACTGACAAAAATCTTAAATACATTTCCATATTTACATTACATATTCATACTTCCATAACATTTGAAGAAATAACATAGTAAAGTAAGCAAAGTACAGAGAGCTTTATGTAAATCCAAGTTTCTACTTCATCTTATTTCTCCTAATAGTTGCTCTGTAAGTTGGGAGTAAAAAATATACGAGTTATAAATATTTATATGATATTTTAATTCTGCTGGGCAGTTTTAGTACTACAGAATGTATATTTAGATTTTTAGGGTGATCTCATTTACCACTTGCTCTAATAATAATGGAGTTTAATTGATGCACCTAACAGCCTAAAGCTCTTTTTCCATTTATCTTTTGGTCATTTTCATGTGACCATAATTGTATAATTGCTATAGCTCTGGCATTGATGATTCTTTCTTCTATCCAAGTGAATAAGTTGTTTTGAGTATTATGTTCATACATTAACTCATAACTGAAGCTATAGAGCATTTATTATGTATGGTTTCAAATTTGGAACTGTGGAATTCTCTCCCAGCAATCTCCACAATTATCAGTAAAAAAGTTCTTCTAATGTTGTAAACATTTTATTAATCACAGCATTTGGTGGAAGAAGAGTGTTGGAGTACAAAAACATGTTTATATGAAAGTTTGAATCTATTTGAGTGACCATATTGCCTTGGATTCTAATATTACTTTAAAAATTATGTGTTTATTTAACTACATTAATGTTAAAATCATATATTTTAACACATGTAATATGAATTTTGGTAGTATATAAGCATCTGAGTAAATCACAATAATTACAGATAGGTTTCAGAGTAAAAAAAAATGATAAAGGTTTAAAGAATTTTGGAATTATTCTCCACTACCAACATGGTGAATTTTCAATATAACATACAGAATTCACTATAATATTGAGGCTTGAATGAGAATATTGGTCTTTAAAAGAAGAGAGAATATTCTTTCTCTATTTCATCTCCTAAAAAATAATTTAACTGAAGTTCAAGCCTGCAGCTTATATATGATTAAATATTTTCATAATTATGGGATGAAGATATGAAGTAGGATCTGCCATTGTATCACTTTATTGTGAAATAATTTACTCTTTCCAAAGTTCAAGTAAGCTTCTTTCATTGAAATTTACTCAGTTATAAAATCAATATATTTTAATAAAATATGTGTAAATATTAAAATAATACTGAAAAATTAAAGCCAATGATAAATAATACTTTGGCCCTCACCAGTGATGCAGGTTTCCAGCCACACCATTCCTAATCACAGTTGTGACAGAAAGTCTTAAGATTCATGGGGAACAATGCAATTTATTACATTGCTATTCTGATAGTGAGGTGAAAGGACAAGCATTTGAATATCTATTGATATACCTATCTAAAGATAGGCATGTAAATACCTATGCTTCTTTATAATTGCAGTTATTTCACTCAAGTCCTGAGAAGTAGTTAACTTATTAAGCATTTAAACTCGGGATTACAACAAATCTTCCCTTTCAAATTTCCCCAATTCTATTGCCATCTATGATTCCATATATGTTATAAAGCCCCAAATTCAAAGCTTAGAATATATTCAACTTATCTTCCTCTTTCTCAGCCACATGCAATGATGGACAGGTTTTGTCTATCTCTAAAGCTTTTCAACACTGCTTCGCCACTGCCAATGACTTAAGAAGGATCTACTCTGCAATTTTTATCAATGGCCACCAGATCAGCTTCTAGAACTGTGGCCTTTACCCTCTACCCAACTGCTGAAGTGATGCTACAAAGTGCAGAATAAGGCAGAATATTTGACAGTTGAAAGTCTGAAGTCCTTCTACAGCTCCCCATTACCTCAAAGTGAAAGGCAAGCAAGTCCTTTCACAAACTAATCCCTGAATCCCTGACTACTGTGGCAACCTCATTTTCTAATGTTCCTCAGGGAGCTTCCTGAGCTGCAGCTCCATTTAGCTAGGCAGGGTCATTTCCAAGTAACTTTGTGTTTTCGCCTATCTTTGTACCTACTATTCCCTAGGTCTGGAATCACAGTCCCATGTGTGTGGGCTTTTGAAGTCACATCCTTCCCTTCACATTGAAGTCAACAGTCAACTCCTCATTGAGGTCTATCCTCATCCTCCCTGAGAGGTGGCAGTTTGATCTGTGTGTTTCCTGCTGCTCAGCCTTGAGGCTGACTGATTGCACCTATTATGTAGCTATATGACTTGTGTATCAGTCTCTCTCTCACTAGATAGCAAGCTCTTCAAAAGCAAGGACATCTTCACCCTTGCGAAACCTCCAGTGCCTAGGGCAGTCCTTTCTCTGTAAGATATGTATATGGTAACGATGAATTATGATTGACCCTAAGACATAGCTTATGCTTGCTATCCTTACCTGCCTCCTAAAAGGTTGCCTTTGGGTTCACCTCCTGTTTTTGACCTCATTCTTTTAACTCACCCACCCAAAAAATTTCATCTACTGTGGACCTTTTATGAAGTTTTCTATCTTCTGTTGCCTACAGCACAGATTCACTTAGATGTTCTACCAACTAAGGTGATTACTCTGCTGTACATGGAAAGATACTTAGCAGTCCCACTTGGGTTTTGCTCATCCCTACTTTTTTACAATCATTATTTCTCTTGGTGACAGGCCCCCTCTTTTCTGGAACAGTTTAATGAGATTTTCTTTGAGATATAACAAAGCAGCAGCTAGAGTCAAGCATGTTCAGGGGCTACCAAAATGATATTGAATTCCTTCCTTCATTTAGTCTGTAAATGCTGTTTAAATTATTTTGCCATGTACTTCTTTAGTTGCCTCCCACCACCCCATGTAGTGTATGTACACTTTGTCTGCTTAAAGATTTTATAATCTTTTAAAACTAGAATCAAATACTTCTTCCTTAAATATAATGAATGCTGCTATACATAATTAGTGCTTTAAATGCTTATATAAATAAAAAGTTCATATTAAAATGAATGGATATTAATTTATAGTTCTTATTATCTTGAAAGTTATATGCTATGTCACATATCAATTTGTGATATTACTGTTCTTATTTTAAAAGGGAAAATTTTAAATAGTGGAATAAAGAATACAAAGATAAATGTTCAAACAATGATACTTAGAATGACACAACCCAAACACATAATTATATATACACATTCTCATAGCCCAACTAATTAGTCAGGTGAAGGCTGCCTGTGCATTCATTTATTTTATTAACTTTTCCAGTTTTGAACAGTTTCTTTATTGTCTAAAGGAAACCATGAACCACCCCTAGCTGTGTTTAAAGTAATCTTGATAATGTCATTCCAGTTTTTCCTTCTTCTGTGTGTCATACAAAATAAAGAGAAGGTCAATTCAACCAACCCCTCAACATATTTTGTAAGCTGTAAAACTTAATGATTCAAATTATAGAACAAAAATGTCCTTTGTTTTATCTTTAGCATTATAAATATCTCTATTTACAATAAGATACAGGGAAGAAAATAAAAATGGACCACTGTAAGTAGGCCTCTGTACTGAAAAACTATGATCAATAACTATCTTGTTAGAAGCCAATAATACCATGTTCACATAAAATGGAAAAAAAAAATGCTTTCTGAATAATATCACTTAGTGAAGGCCTGCATGGTATACTGTCTTTTGAATTGCTCAAGAATTGCTAAAGAAATGCACCTAAAGTTATATATTAAAAAAAAGTAGCTTTGTTATATGCTATTAAGTCAGGAAAATTCAGAGACTTGACTTTTTTCTATCTTATTACCTTAGGCATAATGGTGCTGATACAGAATAGGTAATCATAAACGTTCTGCCCCATAGGAGTATTTGGAAATATTTATTCAAAGTATCAGAGTTTTGGAAATATTTATTCAAAGTCTCAGAGGTGACTATATCTTCCATTGTAATTTGTAGTACTCTATTTCCTACTTCTTATTTATTCCTCTTGGGTTAAAAAATATTTTTGTATTTCCAAACCCTCTTGAGTTACATACACATACCATACTGTAAATACTATGTAATATTGAGTTATATACACATACCATACTGTAAATACTATATAATAATCTTTTAAAATGCCCCCTGGATCAATAAATTTATTAAATAATAACCTTGATCATCCCAAATACACTTTCCAAATCTGATATAAATCATTTTTTCAGTTATTTTCTTGTCCAGTTCACTTTTGTGGTAGCTTTAGTGTGATCAAAAGCATTAATAATTCACTAATTCACATTTTAAGGGGTTTTGAAGGTTGACTGCCTCTCATTGTACTAAATGCATAGGTAATCCATTAGCAATGATAGACTGTGGCTATGAAAGTAGATACATATGCCACTGCTTCATGACATTCTTTTTTTTGTTTCTGGTACAGGTGATTGAAGCTAGAGACACTTTTCCACTGAGCTATATTCCTAGCCCTCCCCTCCATTTTTTTTTCTTTTTTTTTTTGAGACAGGGTCTCATTTAGTTGCTGAGGGACTCAGTTAATTGCTGAAGGTCAGCTCAAAATTGTAATTCTTCTGCCTCTGCCTCCTTAGTCACTGGGATTATGGCAAGCACTACCATGCCCAGATTCATGACATTCTTAAAAGCAGTTCATCAACTGGTACTATGTCATTATTTTCCATGCAAAAACCCATCTTTATCACACAATTTGAACAAATATTAATGTTAAAACGTATAGACAAATATAAATGGGATGTATCTAAAGATGAAACCATTTCTATCTCTACACATTAACTAAACACACATACACACACACACACTCTCTCTCTCTCTCTCTCTCTCACACACACACACACACACGCACACACAAACATGGGTGCTTCGTTGAATTTAATGCAGGACTGACCTGGCCAAAAAACTTGTAGTTATAGTTGATCTATTTTACTAATGTAAAAACAGAACTGTAAAATATTTTGGTTTTTAATGTCCTGTACGGAAGAATAATATCAGAGGTTGTGTTGAAAGCACTCTAAGACAGAACCTATAGAATGAAAGAAAATTTTTGCTAGCTACGGTTTGTTTGCACAGAGGATAAATATATAAAATCTATAAAGAGCTCAATAAACTTCACAACAAAAAATCAAATAGCCCAATTATCAAATGGGCAAATGAATTAAACAGACACTTCTCTAAAGAAGAAATACAACAGATACATGAAAAAAATTTTTTTCTACATCATTATCAATTAGGGAAATACAAATGAATATTATACTGAGATTTCATCTCATACCAGTACAATTAGCAGTCATCAGAAATACAAATAATAAATGCTGGAAAGGATTTAGAATAAAAGAAATATTTAGACTGTTGGTGGGAATGTAAATTAGTACAAACATTATAGAAATCAGTATCAGGATCCTTTAAAGACTAGCCATGAAACCATCTTATGACTCCTCATTATTTATCCTGTGGAATTAAAGTCATCTTATTACAGCGATACCTGCAAACCCATGTTTATAGCTGCACTATTCATAATAGCCATAGTATGGAACCAGCATGGTTGTTCATCAATGGATGAATAGATAAAGAAAATCTGGAGCCGGGCGCAGTGGCGCATGCCTGTAATCCCAGCACTTTGGGAGGCTGAGGCAGGAGGATCGCGAGTTCAAAGCCAGCCTCAGCAATGGCGAGGCACTTAGCAACTCAGTGAGACCCTGTCTCTAATAAAATACAAAAAAGGGCTGAGGATGTGGCCCAGTGGTCCAGTGCCCCTGAGTTCAATCCCCGGTACCAAAAAAAAAAAAAAAAAAAAAAAAGAAAGAAAAAGAAAATCTGGTATATGTACACAATGGAATTTTATTCTGCCATAAAGAAAAACGAACCTATGCCATTTGTAGGAAAATGGATAGAACTAGTGACCATCATGTTAAGTGAAATAAGTCAAACTCAGGAGGTCAATGGTCATAAGTTCTCTCTCACTTGTGGAATAGAGAGGAAAAATAAAAAAGAAAATGGTGGGGTGGATCTCCTAAAAATGAAAGGTAGAACAGTAGAGCCAAGGGACTAAGACGTGGGAGGCGAGGAGGAAGGGGAGAAGTGCTGAGGAGTGATATTGGCCAATCTATAATGTTATATTTTGTGCATGTATGAATATGTAACAATAAATTCCATCATTATGTACAACTATAATGCACCAATTAAGATTGTGGAAAGTTTAAAAACAACACTGTCATAATAGAACTGGAAAATATTGTTTTGTATTTTCCTCTTTATTCTTGATTTAGGGTAATAGCAATAAGTCAATCAATTTTAAAAACTAAGTCCTCCCTTTCTTTTGATCATAATAATGTGATTATTTTTACCTTTAAAATATTTCTCAAACCATTCTGCTTTTCTCCATTTTTACTGCCACTCATTGTTCATTTCCTCAAGATCTCTTTTTGGATGTTTGCTACCAACTGCTGTCTCTTCTTGCTAAGTTCAGTCTTTTATTCTTAAGATCTATTTTCTTCCTAACCACAAGAAAGCACTAAAACAGGATATTGACCATAATCCTCCTACCTTAGAATTTCCCAGGGACTCTTTGTTGCTTAGAGGTATGACTAAGAATCTTTCTAAGAATCTTATCACTAGTTTTCTATTTGGTTACACAGTGAACATTACAAAGTGCTATGTGAAAAACTAAGTTTCTGACTTTTATTCTGCAAATCTGTCAAATCTGTCCCAATATGCCTTTTTTGTCTTATTTAATAGACATTCCTCTCCCCGAAGTCCCCTGACTAAAAGTATGGAGTTAGGATCGATTGACCCTCTTGGGCTCTACCTAAATGTGATATAATCAACTTGGCTACTTACCACATCCACTGCTAAGACCCTTGCTGGAGCCACTGTCAGGGACAGATAATCAAGTCAATAGTGACACTAAGGAGCCTTCCAACTTTCACCCTTGCTCCTTACTTGGAGTCACATCTCAGTAGCAGGAATCACATTTTAAAAACCTATGTCAGACCTCAGATTTAGTCTCTTCTGCCTAAAACCCTTCAATGATTTCCTGTTTGACTCTGAGCACAAGTGAAAATCCTTACAATGGCCTAGAAAGACCAAATGACCTCACTATTAACTATGTATAATATTTTCCTGTTATTCTCTTTTCTGTTTAAAACATCCCTGCCCCACTACTGTTCCTTGAACTTGCTCTTAAGAGGCATAATTCAACTTCAAAATGTGTGCTTAATCTCATCTGTGCATCTGGAACACTGGACTCTTAAATGCCAGCTTGGCCACCTCTCTCACCTTCATCAAGATTTTTTTTTCATATGCCACCTTCTCAAGAAAGTTTGCTCTTAAGACACTATTGAATTCTGCCTCTAACCTACACCCTATCTGCTACACAGCTGGTCATTTTAGGGCTTCTCATGCCTTTGAATTCACAGATAATGAATTAACAGGTAAAGTCATCATTCTGGCTGGTGTAATTGATCCTAACTCCCAAGAAGAAATTGGACTGCTTCTCTACAGTGGAGGTAAGGAAGCATTGTGCAATACAAGAGAACTTTAATGCATCCCTAGGTGTGACTATGCCTTGTGATTATAAGCAATGAAAAACTAAAACAATTTAATCCAGGCAGGACTACTAATGGCCAATATGTGTGAGAAACAAAGGTTTCAGTCACTCTACCAGGTACAAAATCACAACCAGATGAAATGCTTGCAAAAGGCATAATAATACTACTAATAATAAATAGCTAATAAAAGAAGGTAGTTATATATGCCATTTCTGTTCATGCATACAGTCACAGAAATCACAACTGTAATTGTTATGTTAATTCCTCTGTATTTTGTTATGGATATGTTTAATTGTATTTGGCTAGCATGATTGTTTTCTCACCACTCTATTCCTTTATTATGTAGCACATGATGTATTGACTTGATACCATAGTATTTAAGCCTTATTAAATTTACACTATACTATGTAAGTAATGCCATATCAAGAAAAAATAGTTCACTCATGAACTTTATCTCCTCTTGGTAAGTGGTTAGTACATTTTTAATTATACACAGAATAGGCATATATGTTAGAAGTAATTATGGTATTGTGGTTTTCTTCATTTGAAGATTAAACATGATTTAAGAAGTGGCATATGGATGTCATGTTGGCAAAAGAAGTAGATTCGTGATGTCTAATTTTATGTATCAAAATGACTGGGCCGTGGCATGCCTAGATATTTAGCTTAAAACTCTTTATGGAGTGTCTATGAGAATGTTTCTGGATGAGATTAGCATTTGACACTGTAGACTAAATCAGATTGCTTTCCATAATATGGGTGAACCTCATTGAATACATTGAAGGCCTGGGAGTGAGAAAGAATTCACTTTCTCTGCATGACTCTGAGATGAGCTGGGTCAATGGTTTTCTGCTACATACAGATTTGAGCTCAGACAGGAATTTACATCATTGACTCTCTTAGTTTATAGGCATTTGGATTCTGAATGAAACAACTATGTCATTGGTTGTCCTAGGTCTCCACCTTGCTAAGAAAAGAGCTTTCTTAGACTCTATAACTTTGTGAACAGATTTTTATAAGCAATTTATCTCCTATGTATGTGTATGAGAGATTAACTTATATATCACTAGCACATATATGCATTAGTATACACAGGAACCTGTGAATATACTATATATACAATATATACTGTTTTGTTTCTCTGGAGAACCCAGACTAATACAGTACAGTTTAAGTTCATGGAATTAGTAACACAGCCTTTGTGAGTACATGTGCATATATGTGCAGAAGTTTTGGTTTTCTAGATAAATTATTATTGTTATTTAAGTTCTTAAATATTTATTTTTTTATTTGAGGCTGTTGTATATGACAGTAGAATGCATTACAGTTCATAATACATATATAGAGCACATTTTTAGATATTTCTGGTTGTATACAAAATATATTCACACCATTCTTGTCTTCATACATGCACTTAGGGTAATGATATCCATCTCATTCTACCATTTTTTTTTTTACCCTTTTTTCCCCCTCCCTTCCCCTCCCTCCCCACTGACCTTTCTAGTGTTCCTCTATTCCTCCTATGTTCCCTGTCCCAACCTCACTATAAATCAGCCTCCTTATATCAGGGGCTGGGGAAATAGCTCAGTTGGTAGAGTATTTGCCTTGTATGCACAAGGCCCTGGGTCCAATTCGCAGCACTACAAAAAAGAGACTTAAATCTTTTAAATAGAAAATGCTTCGAAGTACTTCCAGGGTAGACTAATTTTTATCTCATTTGTTCCTCACAGTAATTCTTGGATAGAATTTCTCCCTGGATACAGCTACAAATTCTCTTTGTTGCCTTTTAGTCAAATGCCTCTCAAGTTGAAGTTGGATCATTTTTAAATCCATAGGATTTCATGTTACTATGGTATATTATTTAAATTTTCAAAAAGTAATTACAATTAAACTGCACTACAAAGAAGGTTAAATTTAATGCTACTGCTCCAATATACATTTATTTCTCTTCTCCCCTATTGTAGCTATGTAGCACTGTCATGGTTTCACTTATTGGGTTCTGGGATTCTGTTTCTTCTGTATTGTTCAAAGACCATGTCAGAAAATCATTAAGTGTCAGTCATTTCATTTGGATTTAAGCAAATGTGATACTTTATCCTAAGGGGCTTTTTCTGGGGTCTGCTTTCAGGGAACACATATATAAAACAATAACAACAAAGGCTGGCTGATTTTCAGAAAAAAATAAGGGTAGTTGAGAGTTCTTGTAGGATTCTTATAAATGTGCTCTCTAAGTTTAATATGAAATGTAATATATTCTGCTGTCATTTCTAAAAACTTAGAATAAAAAATTAAAAATTAAAAAAAAGACAGTGGTAGTAAGCAAGTGTATATGAACAAAGCATGATATATACATGTATGGAAATATCACAGTGAAACTCATTAATTTATATAATTAATATGAATCAATAATTATAATTATAATAAAAATTTAAAAGCAATAAGAATTTTGCCAAAGAAATATTATAAACAGCATTAACCCATAAATTTTCATGGAGCATACAGGAGATATTGGAACCACATCAGAAATTAAATACTATAAGTATCATATAAATGCTGTAAAAAATAAATAAATGACTACATTTTGAAAAGATAATAAATTTAACAATTTATTAAAGGTAAATGATTCTCCTGTATTTATTTATCTATTTACTCATTTATTTAATTTTACTTTATTTTAAATTTTGGTAACACTTAATAAAACACCATATTAACCATTTTAAAGTGGACAGTTTAATAGTGTTATGTTTATTCACAATGCACAAACAATCCCCAAAACTTTCCTGTCTTACAAAACTGAAACTTTGAACCTATTAAACAACTCCCTACATCCCTTTCCCCCAACCAATGGGCACCAAAATTTTACTCTCTGCTTCTATTATTCCACTTATATGAGGTGACTATTGTAGACACCTCAGATAGGTAGAACAATGTAATCTTTGTCTTTTTATTTCTTATATTAAAACTTCCTTATACTTTCATTGATTACTGGCTTTGTTGCTCACCAACTACACTATTTTGTTGTTTTTCCTTACAAAGTTTTAATCTGTGCACAGCAAATAGGTTCTTGGTGCAGAGATAAGCTATGCTTTAGGATCTTGGCAGAGCTAGGATTGGAATTTACAGTATAGCTAAGCCTACCAAGTTAAACTTTACCCTAACTTCTAACTTGAAAAATTATCCAGCAAAGAATCCACTAAAGAACCCAAATCTGTTCTGGAAAAGTAGCATAGAAAGAAAAAGAAAGAGAGTAGGAAAGTGGAGGAGAAAGGGAGAGAGAGAGAGAAGAGGGTGGAAAAATAGATATACTACTTATGAGACTGTAAAATTGGAGGTAACAGCATAAGGAAAATATTAATTGCCTACTTGATAATAGAGTTTATTTCTCAGTTTGGTCAGTAAACTGTAACCCTATATAAATCACTTTTAAAATCTTGACACTGATACATTTCATCTATCTGGAAATGTTCATTTTAATCATACCTCGAAGTTAGATAGCATGATTTATAGACAGAGACACAAAATTTTGGACTCCACATACTGGCACTAAATGATGCAAAACAAAGTGAGATTTATTTGGAATATTTCCCTGAAACATTTTTCATGTATACCCAGAAATTTTAAAAAGTCTTGTGCTGTAGCTCTGGAAAATTTGAGGTTGAGAACTACTATTTTATGGAGCAAACTGATCGCAGAGGTCCTTGAATATAAACCCAAATGCAATTCATTTTTAACTTTAATTGTTCATGACTTTTTTCATATGTTACCAGGAAACAAAAAATGTGAGGCCAACATGGTTGAAAGACAATTTTCTCTGATACCTCTCCCTATCACTCACACACACACACACACACACACACACACACACACACACACATAGACACGATACACATACATAGACACAAGGGTATCTAAAATATAAAAAGCTATCCAATGCTTTAATTACAAACATACAATATTCTTTGTGATTAACCAGCCCTCAATAAATACAATAAAAGAAAATAAATAAAAATCCTGTCCTGAGTCAAAAATAAATGAGTGATTAAATGAATAAAGCAAATAGCACTCCCACCCCAAAATAAATAACTGAAGGTACTAATTCCCTTCCTGCAGTTTCATTCTAAATTTGCTTTCAGGACAACTGTGCTGTACAGAGGAAGACAAGACCCATTTTTCTGAGGGATTCTACTGGAGCTGGGGATTTCAAACCATACTGTACTACACTAAATCCTGACTTTAGGAGGAAAAGATGCATAATCCTGACAATGCATTCTATAGGTAGCAAACAATTCTTTATTAGTATAGTACTAGGGAAGTACTATAAAATGTGAAAAGTATCTTTAAAATATGCAATCTAGGAATGTTTATAATCTAAGTTTTTTTTCTCTCTCTAAAGAACTTCTTATTCCTCTATAAAGGTACTTGTTAGTCACATACTTAAAGTGAAAGAAGAGCTATGATTCTATTTTTATGAATAGTAAAACTATTCATAAAAATAAAGGGGTGATTAATCGGTCATAACCTGACAAAATAAGAGCAGACTAAATCCCCAAGAAGGGTAGAGAGAAGAAAGGGGAATACTGTAGGCAGCTGCTGGGAGTTAAGAAGGGACACAGAATTTCATCTGTAGGAAGGCTGCACAGGAACAGACATGTGGCAGTCCTCATCCAGGTGCCTGTCGGCATGCCTCTCCTCTTAGAGAGGGATATGCTTTCTGCCACCATGATTGATGCACAGAAAAACAGACATGTCACAGCATTAAGGAGCTTCATGATTAAAAAGACATGCTGCTTTAAAGTGAGCTTTAACTGAGCTTAAATATAGAGCACAGCTGTCAAACAACACAGGCTCACTTCCAATCCAAAGTCATTAAAATAATTTTTTGAACCGATTGTAATTTGAAATGATAGGAATGTTGTTACTAGAGGAGATGGGTCAACTCTGGGTCAAAGCTGAAAATCAATGATTTCCTACTATTAAAATGTTTTAATGGCTATACTAACAATGTTGTTGGTTATTGTAAGTATCTGATGAACTGCCTAGGTTATTACTAACATTCTAAGAATTGTTCTATAATAAATAAGAATATATAATACAACATAAGTGGTAGCATAAACTAAAAGGGTAAAAGTTATATGTAAAACGGAATCCTATTATCAAGTGTAATTACACCAAACAAAGTGTACTGACTAGTCCTTCCCTGTAGGACTAGTTGATTTTCTATAGCATATATTAAGCATTTTATCTGCCCAATTTTCAAATAGAATATTTGAGCTGTAAGGACAGAAAGATGACAGCTACAAGACTTCTGTGACTTTTCTATTTGCATACACCTGATATAACCATAATTTTCTGGCAAAAACATCATGGACCATTCTTTAAAAAAGGCAGAATTAAGGGTTAGTGGTTTGCACTACTCTTGCGTATGACCCTGACTAAAGATCAATTCAAACAAAAAAAATCTTTCCACATAAAAAATTAATCATCCTGACAAATGTAGTGAAAAATTGATAACAAGTGTCAGAAAAATTTGCTTTCCTGAAAGTCACAAATGTAAATATCATCAACAAATAAAAGGACAGGTCTCTTTTGTGTGTGTGTGTGTGTTAATCATAGGACATACAAAAGCACTTAAAATAATTCTTGACACATAGTAAGCACTCAATAAATAGGTGCTGCATAAACGATGAGACTGTAATAGCTGCACCATTTGTGTAATTGTGCTTCTAAAGTACTAAAGGTAGACTTTATGTAGAACTAATATAAAACACTTCAAGCAATTAGCTGAAGGACACTGGTAATAAAGGCTCAACTTATTATTAGTAAAATTACTGGAATCCTTGATTCATTAGGATCCACTTTTATTACAATCACCAGGATCTAACTTATAGTTAATAAGTGGAACAATAGATACTAAAGGTAAGAAAAACAGTTATTAAATGTAACATTTCTATAACTTTAATGCACGCAACCCATTGTATCTTATTTATATATTTCAGTTGATTGTTTACTTGGAAGATTGGTTTTAAAGGAAAAAAGTGGTGTTATAGCAATCACAAAGCATTAGTGATTGATACTATTTGCTTTTAAAGGGTAAATTCCATGTGAAAAGAAGAATGAAAATCATTAAATCATACAAAAGTTCAGCAAGTTTTCCTCTCACAGTGGAATTAGAACTGAAATTATAAGTTATAAATAAATTATAAATTGTGATGCATAATCTTATCAACACACACATAATGCGACAATACTATATATAATGAGTATAAGAAGGAACTTTGTTGCCCACAACTGGATATTTCTGCATATTCAGGGATGTTGTGGAGAATCACTTATCTAAACTATTCATGGATGGAGAGCTAATGTGGGGCAGTTGCTAACAGCACAAGAAGAAATATTTTACATACCTACTGAACCACAACTCATAATACCACAGCTCAGAAGAGAAGCCAGTAGACCAACTTAGAGCACAGCTGTACACATAGGGTGGCTTTGTGATCAAAGGAATCTGGTGGGCTTTGAGACTAAGAGGCAGAGATGCAAGCAGAGCTGGGTTTTGCAAGCAACAGCAGCAGCCACAGAGCAGAGCATAGTTTAAACTCGTGCACAATGTGGACATGACCACCGGCCACTTTTGCCCTTTTTATCACACAGTCTATGTGAACAGTGATTGCTGCAGAAGTGTCGTTTTTCCTAGAAAGATCTGAGGTTTTAACATCTGAGGTTTTGTCACTGGAAAAACATGTGGGGTCAGCCAGGCCATATCAGCTAGCAGCAGTACTAATGGTAAATCTTGACTGAATATAGTAGAGCTATATTTTTCATGGATTACGAAAATAGTAGGCTGTTTATTAATTTAAAGGAAATACAAAGTATCTTAAAATTAAATTATATATGTAAATTACCTAGGTTCTTACCTGGGGAGTATGAAATTATGTAATTGCTTTAGCATACTGCTAATAATAAATAAACTCTCATTAAGTCCAGATGATCATGAAGAAAGTTGTACTCTCAAATTACAGTTACATATAGGAATTAAATATGGCAGAATTAGAATACAACATGTGTAAAACATGAAATGAAAACAAAAGAAGATAAGGTAAAAACTGTGACTGTGTGAACTTTAGGCTGTTGTGGGTGGAGATCATCAATCAGTACACCTAAGCACCTCAGTGAGGAAAGAGTAATCCTGCTTATGTGCTTTTGGTTTCTAGCCTTCCCCTGGGAATTGCCTGCCCATCATTGGTCCCTCCATGTCCTGCAGTTCCAAGTTACAATACAGAGTGATGAAACAGACAGAAAGTTTGATAACCTGATATTAGCTCTGACATTATTATTATTCAATTCTGCTTCAAATTCCTGATGGAATTAACATTCATGTCTTTAATCATTGTTATACTTATAATTAGAGGACCACATAAAACAATAACTCCATATAAAACACACATTTCAAAAAAAATATTTCCTTCCATAGGTTTCAATCAATCATTCATCCACTTATTCATCCACTGATACACTTGAGTATTTCCTGAGTATCTGTTATAGACTGGCATACCACACAAGGAAGCAGGGACATAACAGTGAGATCAGGTAGTACTCATACCCACAGTGTGCTGATAGTTGTGTGGAAGAGAGATCTTCATCAAATAAGAACACAAAAATATGAAATTGCAATAATAGTAAGTACTAAGAAAGATGGTTCATGGTGCTATAACATATGATAAGAGTGAGCTGACAGAGGGCATATTTTTTGTTTGTTTGTTTTTTTAATGAAGCTAGTGAGAAACCTAGAGACAAAGAGGAAGAGTTCTTTCTAAGATAAGGTGGACCTGTGTGTAGGAACAGAAGCAAGATCAATGTGCCAGGAACTCAAACTTTGTCCCATCAAAGTAAATGGAGTTGTCAGAATCAAGCACAACATAGTATGTAGCAGAAAAAAATATGTCCAAAATTTTTCTCTAGTCAAAGTCTTTTTCTTGAACAATTTCTAGATGCCAGAATTCTATGATAAACTATGTTTCTGTATACTGAACTATAATGTTATAGAATCTAACTGATGACATTGGTAGGGAAGGAGCAATTGGGTGCGGTGGCGCATGCCTGTAATCCAGCACTTGGGAGGCTGAGGCAGGAGGATCACGAGTTCAAAGCCAGCCTCAGCAATGGCGAGGCACTTAGCAACTCAGTGAGACCCTGTCTCTAAATAAAATACAATAAAGAGCTGGGGATGTGACCCAGTGGTGGAGTGCCCCTGAGTCCAATCCCCAGTACCAGAAAAAAAAAAAGAAGAAGAAGAATGAGCCAGCTTTTAGTGACTGACAAATATCACAGCAATTAGCAATGGAACATATTTACATATACATATACACACCAATTTAAGGAAATTTTCATTGCTATAAATATGCTACAAATGTTCTCTTTACACTATTTGCTAAAGTTTGATTGAGGGCTGAATCTATATATTAATCTGCTATTCGTGACTTACAATATATTCACAAATTTGTATTTAGTCAGAGTCATGACTCAAAGTAAGTTAAAATTTTAAAACTCAAATATAATATACATTATCAGACTTGAGAAAATATTTTTTTCAAAACTATTACAGACAACTCAGAAAAGAGGCAAAGAAACAATGACAAAATAATTTGATATTAATGCCAAGGTCAATCTTCATTGATTTGTTGCCATTCAAATGATTCCCATTCTTATTTCTAATAGGATATGATTTGCAAACTGAGCTATAACTAAGCGGTTTTCAGATAGTTTCTGGAGAAACAGAAAATTAAGGTCTAGGTATAACTTTGAAGACATATGAGGACACTTTATCAAAAGGAAATTAGACCTCCCTCTACCTAGGGACTCTATGTACATTTTAAACTAAAGCACTTAAAGCACATATTAAGTTTCATTGCTACTCCCTAAACAATATCTGAAGATATTTGTTGGACATCAAAATTAATCATTCATCTCTTCTTCATTTTCTGTACTAGCTAGCGGACATAAAGAAAGTATACAAAACATGTTAGCATGCCATCTGTCTTAAGAAATTTAACATATACCCCAAAGAACTGAAAGCAGGGACTTAAACAAATATGTGAAAAACTATGTCCATAGTGGCATTAATCATCTTAGCCAAAAGGTAGAAGCAAACTCTCTACAGACAGATGAAAGGCAAACAAAATACATACAATAAAACAGTTCAGACTTAGAAGGGAAGGGAAATCTAACACATGCCTCAACATAGATGAATTTTTAAGGTATCATACTAAATGAAAATCCAATCACAAAGAGACAAATATCATATGATTCCACTTATATGAGGTACCTAGACTAGTCAAATCCATAAAAGTAGAATGGAAACTATTGGGAACTGGTGAAGGGGAGAAGGGGGTGTTATATTTAATGGGTATAGAGTTTACATTTTGGAAAATCTAAATACTCTGGAGATGGAGCTAGAAATGGACACACAAAATATGTAAATATGCTTAAAGGCCACTCAACAGTACATTTAAAAATGGTTAATATATTAAATCTGGATCCGGTCATACATATTCAGTCATAATTTAGAAGTATAAATTGACTCCATATCTTTTTTTAGCTCCTCCTTTTTTTTTTACTGTGTGTGTGTGTGTGTGTGTGTGTGTGTGTGTGTGTGTGTTAATGGTGATTCAACAACATAGGGACTCACACACACACCAGGCAAGAACTCTACCACTGAACTACTGAGCTATGCTTCCAGACCAGACTGCTGACTGACTTTAATTCTTTTCGGACAGTATCTCTCTATATTGCCCAAACTGACCTTGAACTTGAGATCCTCCTGTCTAAGCCTCCCATTTAGCTGGGAATTCAGGTATATTTTACCATGCCCAACTATTTTTGGTTGGTTTGTTTTATTTTATTTTTTTCTTTATAGCTATTCTTACCAATGATTTACTTGTTTTTACTATCTCTGATTTCCTCCTAGTCATTCTCACTCGAAACTACACAGCTGGATTTTAATAGTAACACTTTATTAATAAACTTTTATTTTCAACATTGTCAAGACCTCAATATTGCTAAATGCAAGGAACACTTGTGTCTTTGTCAAACTTGAGACATCACTTGATGACTACGTATTCCAGTTTGATTTGTGTCTGTTGTTCATTTGTAACTAATGGTATTTCTTTCCCTCTCAGGACTTTATCAGATTGGATACAAATGTTATGGTGAACAAAACTATCAATATTCCATATCATTACCCACTTCCTCCTCCTTAAACATTGTATTATTTGACTTCCAAGACACCACACCCTTCATTTTTTTAGAAACAGCACATCCTTTGGGAAGTTCAACCTTAATCCCACTATTTCTTAATTTGGAATTACTCTATCAAAACCAAGATTTTGTTTGCATCAAATCCTTGATTTCAGTTGCTTCCATCTAACCCAGTCTTTGGACTGAAAAAACAGCTGAATTTTAATTACTCTATCCTGGAAAGCTCAGAGCCAGCAACAAGTACTGAAGATTCAACTCCTCCCTGCTGTCTATAATTATATATCTAGTAGATCTCAAGTTCAATACATCCAAATGTGAGCTACTCATCTCCCCCACTGCCTTCTCAGTCTGTAATAAATCCATTCTTGTAAATATTTAGGCCTCAAACCTCATCTGCTTTCCTTTTTTCTCATGTCCCACATTTAAAATATCAGTACATTTTGTAGATTCTAATTTGAAAATCTATTCACAGTCCCACCATGGTTCCTGACATTCATCACTAGACCGGGAGTACAGATTAGTATAGTAGCTATTATGCATAATTCTGTCTTGCCAATCCTGTCCACCCAAAAGTCTATTTTAACACAGGTGCCCAAGGATCTTGATAAAGTACTTGTCATAGTACACCATAACCCCACTGTAAACCTCTTGCTGCCCTCCCCTTTTTCTCAGAGCAAAAGTTAAAATCCTTACACTGTATGACAAAGTACCACATAGTCTGACTTTCCCTTTCCTCTTAGAATTCATCTGCTACCCTGCCTCTTCCAGTGTGATCTGGCCACACTGGATTTTGCTCTCCCCAGAACACTTGGAGCAGGTTCCCCTCAGGGTTTCTGTGCATATTGTCTGTAGGCCCAGAATGTTCTTTATTTAAATACTTACAGGAACCAACCCCTCATTTTGTTCAGCTCTTAACCAACAAATACCATTTTCAATCACTTTATATGAGTTTTCAATGCCCACCTCTTTACCTTAGTTATCTTTTTCTACTTAGTTTTTCTGTAGTGCTTATGGTAATTTAACATCATGTTGTAGGTGTTTTTCTTATCAATCATCCCACTATTCTATAAGCTCTTAGTTTCCATGGGAGCAAGCATTTACAGCTTTGCTATTAATAATATATATTCATTGCCTCAATGCATTTAGCAGTCGCTCAATAACATCTGTTGAATGAACACAGAATGGAGAATCATAGGAATGAGAATAATGCCAGTGGTTATTTGTGAATTAAAATCCATGGGTAATCATTTTTTTTTAATTGAAAGATAACTTTTACTAAAAACTATACCATAGATGCAAACAGTTAAATGAAGGCAATACCCTCATTGAATTCATATTATCTTGGAGATAAACACATTAAAACGAATGGTAATTTCTTTCCAAAAATTCTGTTTTTAAACGACATCATCACTTATACTCTTGCTTGTATCAAAAATTTAGTAATAATTCTTGCTTGCTTTTTTATGATCAATCTCAAATAAAACCCATCAGTCATTTCTGGTTAATATACTTTCAATATACATGCTGAATCTAACCACTTCTTATTACTTTCACAGCTATTGCCATGATACAAACTAGTTAGTTCAAATGAGGATTTCAGTTACACTATTTCTACACTCATACAGTGAGAGCAAGCTTTAAAAGTTGAAAGGCTGTCACTTCTTGCTCAAAACCTGCAAAAGTTTTCCCATCACACTTGCAAAGAAACCCAATCTCTTTTTTAGACCTACTATATGCAAATATCTCATATCATCTTGTACTGTTTTTCTCTTCCTTCCTTTTCTCTAGGAACTCTGGTATTCCTACAGTTCCTACTTTATGGTGAACTCATGACTCTCTTGGGATGTTCTTGCTTACTCTTTCTCACCCTCTTCCCCAATACCTCTTCTCACATTTTGTGGGTCTCAATTGAATGCTACTTCACGGTGAGGCCTCCACTACCTCCCTTCCTAAGCCATCCTTAGCTCTATCAGTCTTCAGCATATACTAACCCTTGGTTTACTTGATAAACCTTATCATATGTGAAATTGGATTATTCATGTATTCCTTTATACCCCACTAGAATTAATGATATTAGGACTTCAAGTATTTACTGCTACACCTTAAGAACTGGAATCATCAGTGGCATGTAAAAGGCATTCAATAAATATTTGTTGATTGAACAAATAAATGCAATAAGTGCAATAATAGAAGCACTTATTCTATAACTGCTACTGAATTCCTCTTATATATGAGGCACTTTTCCAGAGACTGCATTTACAAAAGGAATAAAACATAAACACTATCCTTAGAAAAAGTAGTCTATTTTGAGTGTTAGACACATAAGCTACTGCCAATAAAATATGATGCTGTAAAAAAGTAAAAATGCTATTCAAAATGAATAAAAGGGAATAATTCTGCCTGAATCAGGAATGATTTCCAAGAGAAGTGGACTTTTGTTTTTGTACTTTGAAGGAATTTGCAATGCAGGAATCCTGGGGAAGGGAACTTGAATAATAGCAGTTACCACAGGCCAAGGCATGGACTCATGAAAGAGTTGGTCAGAGCATGGCATTAATCCTGTGTGAAGAGAGTACACACTGTGACAACTTGAAGAGAGGGATTTCAGATGACATTGGATCTGTGTGAGTCCCATTCTAAAAGTTTATATGCCACTTACTAGAAAGTAACTGAGGCAAGAAGCACTGCTAAGAAGCAATTGCATCAAGCAAAAGAAAAGGAGAAAAAAACAAAAAAAAAAAAGACTCTCCTAGCTTAACTCATCATTAACATACACAAAAATAGAGACGATATTGAGAGCTCATGCAGAAGCAGATCATAAAAATCAGGATGACATGACAAACCACATATCTATTAGTGTTATGTTGGTAACAGGAATATTTAGAGGTGAGTTAATTAGATTATTAGAGTTGAAATCTAGTCACTAAGTTAATCCATTTGATAGATTAATAATTTAAATGAACTACTGGGTGGTTACTGTAGGCAGGTGAGGCATGGATGAAGGAAGCAGGTCACTGGGGGCATGTCCTTGGGCATTTTATTTTGTTTCCAGCTCCTCCTGCCTCTCCCCTCCCTTCCTGGCTGCCATGATCTAACAGCTTTCTTTCACTACTATCAACCTTGTGCCACTATGTTCTGCCTCACCTCTTGCCCACAGCAATGGAGTTGGCCAACCTTGGACTAAAACTCTGAAACCATGAGTTTAATAAACTTTTCTTCCTCTGAGTTGTTCCTGTCAACATATTTTGGTCACAGCAATGAAAAGCTAATACATGGGGTATGAGAAATAGAGAAAGAAAGACGATTCTCATTTTTCCATATCCAGGACCAAGTAAAGAGTGATGCCCTTCATTCACAAAATATCCATAACAGGTGGATAGGTGAATAAGAACCTGTTGTGACTGGAGTAGCCAAGGAAAAGTAAAATATTTTTTAAAAAAATTAATGTCTTCAGTTTAAGAAGCTTTAGGATGTACAGGTGGTATATCTGAGAAGGATTTCGGGATAGGCTGTGTAGTTTCAGAGAAAAATCTGTGTGGCAAATATCTGATACTCTTCAAAGAAGGTTCAAATAAAACATAAAACATAAAAGATATCCAAAACTCCACCTTCACATAACTCTGAAAGGACAGAATCCTACAAATAGTGAGGAGACAAAGGAACCCATATTATAACAGACTAACACATGAATCAATAGTAAAGAAATAGTGAAAGTACACTACTCTTTCAAGGAAGTTTGCAATGAAATGATGGTCAAATGGGTACACAGGCAGGGATGAGAAAATTCTGGGGCTCAGGGGAATCCATTCACCAGATAGCATGGGAAGCTGTCAGAGAAACAGAGCAACATAATAAAAAGAGGAAGAAGAAAGGCTCCTAAGAAAAGTTTACAATTATTTTCCCTGAAAACCAGTTGTCTTACTTTTTTTTTTTTCCTGCTACAACAAAATAAATTCACAGATTGAATCATTTATAATGAAAAGAATTTAATTTTGGTTCACTCTGCTGGAGGCTGGGAAGTACATGAGCACTGCACCCCTATCCCTTTCACTTTCCGGGCGGGTTTCCTGCTGCTTCATAACATGGCGGTGAGCAAGAGAGCCCAGAGGAAGCTGAACTTGTCTTTGTAACTCAGTCCTACTAGAACAGCATTAATTCTTTCATGTGGGCACAACCCTCATTTTCCCAAAAGATTTGAATGCATATTATATGGGTATATTTTAAGGTTCTATTCTCTCCAATTCCAAATAACTCCCTGAACAAAGCAGGAAGAAAAGGACAGAAATATTTCATATAGGTGTGGGCACAGTAATGTTCACATGCTAGAAAATAATTTTCTCCTAATTAGAAAATATAATTTTCAGTCAGTCATGTACCCCAACATTAAACAAGACTCAATTCTCTTCATAGTCATGACAAATTTTTCTCAATTATTAATTGCATGTCAATGTTTCTTTTGATTATTCTACTCATTCAAATGAATTTTTATGGATATTTACTTTGAAAAATAGCTGACTTGTTTCATATTTTTCAGTTAAATTTTTACTTACCACAGTCTATTTTGAACATCCATGATACTTTTGAATGGCCACACAGATCTTGTGCTATGTTGTTCTAATGTCTGATTTCCTAGGAAATAACTCAACTGTCTTCTCATAGAATCCTTTAGAATTCCACCACCATGTGCTGGCATAAAGCCAGTTGTCTAAAATTGATTTTCCATTTTTATACTGCCTTCCATATTTCTTCATATTCCTTGAAACTTGGCTACATATATTTCTAGAAACTCAGTTAATACTATTCTACATTGCCCAAATTATCCCAAGATAGAGATCAAAATGTCTCCTTAATTCTAAAACAGCCTATGAATTTAATATATACATTTTCATTTCCTTAGAAAATATGCAAATACAGAAGAGTTATCTTTCTTATTCTTTACCCACTTTCATTTAATATTGATTGAAGTATCTTTATTGATATAATTAATACCAATTCCTATAATTCTTTGCCCCTGAAAGGTAAAAAGAGATTTCAGGAAATGCATGTGACATATTTAATTTACTGACACTCCCCTTCTGTGAACAATACCCATTTAGAAGTATGTTGCAATATAAAGCCAAGGATTAAAGATCTATGCATTGTACTAGAAGATATTTTCAGCCACTATATAGTATGTGACTGACAGCCTCCTCTTTTATCCCTCCTCTTTTCTCTGATCTCTGATCTGCAAAGAAAGATTTGTGTAACATCTTCCTTGTAAGCTTTCCTTGTAACCTCAGACTCTCCCTTCCCTTTCCTTCTCACCTAACATCCTGTTTTCCAGACATAACAAAGATCATCTGCAGCAAGCAATGCAAAGAACTCACTGGTGCCATGATCGATCGTTGCCTGTGCACAATTTTATCACTGAGCCATGAACTCTTATGGAAAGAATTTCTATATGTTTTAAGGAAATACATTTTTAAGGAAGTAAGGAAATTTTAAGACTTATCTTAAAATTTAAGGCTTCAGCTGGGAGTGCTGGTACTCACCTGCAAACCCAGCAACTCAGGAGGCTGAGGCAAAAAGATTCCAAGTCCAAGGCCATGTTGGGCAAAGCAAGGAGAAATTGTCTCAAAAAAATCTAAAAATAAAAATGACTGGGGATGTAGCTTGGTACTAGGGTATCCTGGGCTCACAGGCCCTAGTACTAAAAAAGGAAAAAGAAAAAGGCTCCTGATAAATGCTGACATCTTTGTAGGAATTTGCCTTTATTCAGCAGTAGTTCTGAAGTTGTCATCTATATGGGCCCTTTAAAAGCAAAAGTCATGTATAGACCTAAAGTCTAAAACTGAATGCGTCATTTCAGTGAGCTCACATTACTTAAGTGCTCCCAGAGTTATAATGATGTATTTTCAGAAGAGAAAAATCCACATGTTGTGAGCAGAATGGCAATGCCAGCACATTTCATGAAGCTATTCAAAAAGCAATTCTGGTTTACATAGTATAAAAATTCTAAAATTTTCTAGATGCACCATACTACTTCAGGCCATCTAATCAACAGCTTAGGTTATATTTTCTCTTTTTATGATTCAACAATTAATAAAATATTGCTTGTAATATCAGAAGCTGTTATAAGTTTCTGTAGTTTTTAGTACAAAACTAGTAAAATTTGCCCCTGGTATCCTACAAAATTAATATCCATATTAAAAAAAAAAATCCTGAATATAATTGGCTCATGTAGATACATCAATATTTTTGCTATTGGAACATAAAAATTTTAGTTTTTTCCACTTTGAATACAAAATAATTCATCAATGGAATGAAAAGATGGAAAAGTTCAATTTTAATAAACTATTGGATACCAGCCAGCATTGTTTCAAAAACCTATTTGTTTTTCTTCTAAGATTTTGTCAAACCTCCTGCCAAATACTCACAAGCAACCACTAACCACATCAGGAAGAGCCATGTGTTTCAAGTTCAAGAGGCTGAAACTTATTAGAGACAAACATTATCTCAACAAGTGCTACCAAAACCCTACCAAAAAAAATTCTCCTTTCTTTTGACATGGGAAAATTCTGTTATTTATTAGGTTGAGAAAGTCCAAATGCAATTGGACTATTCTCTACTTGAAATTGAAATCAACATAGTACACAGAGTCCACAGTTTTTACCTTTTTTCTGTATGCGGTGTCCTCACTGCTCTACACTGTGTTCTATTCACAAACAGCATATAGTTCTGACACGTAACTTCCCTATCACAGAGGCCCCAGAAATTGAGGTTTTTTTTCTTCATTTTTTGGTATCTATTAGAAATCCCTGGACATGTTATTAAGTATTTATTACTTCCCTTCAGGCTTATCCTATCTTTATAATGTATGAAAAATAATTCTAAATATTAACTCATAGCTGTAACTGTTATAAGAAAAGTAAAAATATACAGCGCTATGTAAGTTCAAAGGAAAGGAAATCATCTGCCTACTATGAGACTGGGCATCTGACACAATTTCATGAAGGCATTGGCATTTTAGCAGACTTTGAAGAATGCATTGAGAGATATAGTCTAACAATCTTAGAAGTAAGTTTGGGATATATTGTCAGAAACTTCAAATGACATTGGGAATTCTTTTTAAGAAGCTTTATAAAACTTAGCAGTGAGATCAGGGCATCTGGGTGGAACCCTAAATCGTAACCTAACTTGAGTCACTTAGTCTGTCTCTCTTTCATCTGAGGTAGTTTACAATACCAAGATCCTATAACCTTAATTGTTCAATAACTTCAGATGGTCTTGGTATTTTACCTAAGTCTCAGAAAGCAGAAAGAAAGTACACCTTACTTAAAATCACAATCACAGAAATTCAAGTTGAAACTTTTTAGAATTTAGTCTTGCTAACTGTAATAGGAATAGGTAATGTTATCTCTTGTCATATTCTCAGCTGCTACGTAGCTTGTGCATAACTAATATGAGGACTTTGGGATTTCTAGAGGAGAAAGTGTTTAGATAAAATTGTGATTAAGTTTTCCACATTTCAAAAGACTTATTTAAAGATACCTGTAATAGGAAGCTTCATTTCTTTGCCTTTGCTCTTGAAAATCATATGTCATTAGATCCATGCTAATAATTGCAAAACAGTTCTACTATTCTTGCTTAGTGAATTACCAAGAAGTCTAGGTGAACATTCTATATCTTTATGCAAAATTTAACTTTCCTTAAAATATTCACTTGAGCACTGTACCTTTAATGTTCCAAACCAGTAATCTTAATTAAAACATTTCTTTTTGATATATCACATAAGTAAATGTGTATATGTTATGTTTAATAAGACTATATTGAAATAAAAAATATTTTGTTTGGTGTTAACTCTTTCTATATTTACCTAGTCTATTTTTTTTTTTTTTTTTTTTGTACCAGGGATTAAACCCAGGGGCACTCGACCACTGGGCCACATCCCCAGCCCTTTGTTTTTTTTTTTTTTTTTTTTTTTTTTGTATTTTATTAGAGACAGGGTCTCACTTTGTTGCTAACTGCCTCACCATTGCTGAGGCTGGCTTTGAACTCGTGATCCTCCTGCCTCAGCCTCCCAAGTGCTGGGATTACAGGCGTGCACCACCACGCCTGGCTACCTATTCTATTTTTATATGCTAATCTTTATTTAGAGAAAAAATTCATTGGCAGTTTTAAAGAAAGTTTGCTTTTTATCCTCTAATTGTAGATACTTGATGTTAACTTTAGTGAAAACTAGATTTTAACATAGACTTTAGTTTACATGTAATTTCTTAATGAATATAAGCTGACTGGGTCATTCTTCATAGCATTAGCTGAATTTATTAGGTAGAAATGGAAAAAAAATAATTAATGTAATAGAAATACATTTCTATAAAATTTTGCTCACTTTGTGGTAATAACATTATAACTGTTTCATAACTAGGTTTTTGTGTTGTTCTTGCTAACAATATTTATTATCTCAACAACAGACATTTTCCAAAGGAATTATGAATATACCAGATACATATTAGTTTAGCTATTCTGCTTAGAAGTCAATAAAGAAGAGAGATAAATAATTGTACCATTGTTCAAGGATAAAAGTAAGTTCTAAAATTTAAGCCATAAAAATATTTTATGCCTATATCTTAAAACAAAATCATCAGATTGCTGCATGTTTTCTGGTTATTTTATTCAACTTCACTGACACACTAATCAGAATCTCCAATAAACATAAGCAATCATATTTGCTTAGGGTGAAATTTCTAAAGTATAGGAAGAAACTTTAAATAATGCTGAGAGAATGGATCCATAATAATCACAGTTCTATTGTGACTAATTCGTGGACTCCTTCAACACAGTACATGCTGCAGAGCTTGGCATCCAGTACATGGTGAGGGTGGAGGCCACTGATCTGATCAATTCATGGATACTTGAAATGACACCTGCTTCATAGAGGACTGTAAAGAGCCTGCATACTTTTGGTTCTAGAGAGAGAGAAAGCATAGTGAGCTGGTGCTGGTGTGATGCTGTTGTAGTATCTTATAATCACTTCTTTTGGAGAAGACTGCACAGATGGAATTCACCATAAGTCGACTGCTCAACATTGCCGGCATGTCTCTTATGCCAAACCTACTTTTTAATACATTGAAAGCAGAATCCTTGTATTATTTATAATGTCATCTAATACATTAGCTTGACAGAATGCCTAGAACATACTTTTTAAGTGTTCAACAAATGTAGAATTGAATTGCTGGTAGACTGAGCCTATTGGCACCACTTCCTAATTCCCAATTGCTCTGGCCAGCACTCTCTTCATTCCTTGCTACACAATAGTTGGCTACCCCTGTTTCCATCAATTACTGACAGTGGCAGTAATTACTGTCAACTAAAATATAGTTCTGAAAACAAATCAATGGGAATTCCTGAATGCATTCCTGCTGTCCGTCCCTCCTAAACTAATTCACTTTGCAAATATTCCTCCCCAGAAAAGAATCTTCAGAGGCTGGAGAAACTCACACTATCCTAAGGTTTCTACTGTTATTCAAAAAAATTATATTCTGTAACTTTTTGCCATAATGGAAGAATGAAAACCAAAATCATAAAGATTAGGGACATAGATTAAAAGATGAATGAATCCTGTAAAAGAAAGGGAGTTCTGATAGCCAGAATAATACTGGAAGGCTTTGAAGGATTAAAAATAATTCTCATATAAAAAGTATTCACCCAAAAGACCTGGTGGTTTTGATGGCCCAAGAGTAACTGCCAGATCAGTATGCATCATTGTTTCCCTATATTCCTAAGCTGGAGAGCCCTAGTTTGGTACATGGGAAAATCAATGATCAGACAGGATTCCTCCTGGTTCTCGGAGAAATCTCATGCTTGCAGGTACCCCTTCAAAGCTGATAGAGCTGCTCAGAAATTTGGGGATATTTGCTGCTTTCAGTATCCCAATAAAATTAGATTATAGATACGAAAAATAGTGTCGTCCAAAAACAGGAATAAAAATGAGTAAGAAATGCACAAAGATTAGACCCAAATGAAACAAGAGTTGCTAGATAAATCAGAAGCCTGAATTAAAATGAAGAGAATTTAGACATATTTTATTTAAGTCCATTTAAACAGAACAAATTCTAAAATTTAATGTTCAAGGAATATGCATGTGTGCACACACACAATATTTTGTGGGGAAAAAATTGTCAAATTTGGTTGATGAACAAAAAAAAGTATCACCATTGTCACCCTAGTTACTGAAGTGGAAGAACAAGTGGTAGAAATATCTCAATATACAGAACAAAGCACAAAAATAGCTACTATGAAGGAAAAAATAAGAAATTTGGAAAATAATGCTGGCATTGGATACTTAGTAAGTAGAAAAGGATCTCAAAAGTTACAGGTTGAAGAATATTAATAAAAGAAACAGGTAAACAAATGTCAGTTAAATGCCTGAAATTCACAAAGATAATATTACAGTCTTTAAGACTGATGGATTAGACTTAAAAAGGACAGAATAAATTGCCATCTGCCTTTTCATCTACAATAATTTAGGTGGAAAGGAATACCATTATTTAAAAAATAGGAATATAATCCCACAATCCTGAATCAAAGATATCAATCACTTAGAAATAAGAAAGAAAATTAGACATATAAAAACATTGATAAATTTTATTGCCTACATGCCTTTCTAAAAAAAAAATAGTGTTCAAGAAAGGGTTCCTCCAGTTGGAACTTCTTGAAAAATAATCATTCTTGAAATGGAAGAGACATTCTATGCACTAAACCCACTAATAGTCTTAAAGAAAAGGTATTAAATTATTTTAAGAAACCATAGGAGGAAGCAGAAAAGGGGACCTGAAAAGACTTAGATACATCTATGGAGAGAAAATGGACCATAGAGAAAAAGGTAAAGATATTCTAAAGGAATCTTACCAAACAAAGGATGAGGAATGTTATAGAATTAAACACTTTGGACAAGAAGAGAATAGTTTCTAACTTCCTTTCAAATACTATGGGACATGCATATTTGATCATGAATGTCAGAAAATGAACAATGAAGACAAAGTCCCAAAAGGTAATGAATAGTAACTTGATCAAATAAAATAATTAAAAGGAATATTGTAAAGGAACTCTGTGGTACAAATATCCATAATATATCTTAGCTTTTCAAAGTAGGCATTTGTATAACATCAAAAAATAAATAAATAAACATATGTAAACCCTAGATTTGATTTTAATAAACTTATTTTTTTTTCAATTACATCACAAAATAGGACAATGCACATCTTTCTTTTAACTTTTTTTTTTTTTTTTTTTTTTGTACCAAGGATTGAACTCAGGGGCACTTGACCACTGAGCCACATCCCCAGCCCTATTTTGTATTTTATTTAGAGACAGGGTCTCACTAAGTTCCTTAGCGCCTCCCAGTTGCTGAGATTGACTTTGAACTTGCCATCCTCCTGCCTCAGCCTGGGGAACCACTTGGATTACAGGACTGCACCACCACACCTGGCTAACTTTATTTTTCAAGCTGAGTAAGTTCTTGCTTTATTTCCTCATTAGCATATTTGTAAATATTAATTTTCATAACTCATGGTACACACTATAAGAATTATTATTCAAGCATGATAATAATGGAATATATTGATTTTTATTTTTTGTATCATTTACAAAATTGATACAGGCTGTTATCAGTTACATCAATAGGACAATGCATTCCTATCAGTTTGTGCAGTACTTTCACTCTTTGATCTGATAGTCACAATTTAAAACTGCTTTTGATTTGTGTCATGTTTATTTATTTGTCCCTAGTCTATCCACTAAGGAGTTAATTTTTTAAATCAATTAAATCCATTAGAGAAACTTTTTAACAAAACACTCAAGAAATTGTTTTGAAAAGCAAGACTTCTTCCAATATTATTTATTCTATTCTATCTGCATATTTAGTAAATTCTTCTTCTGTATGATCAGTTTTTAGCTTTTGATTTTTAAACATAATTGGTACATAGATGGTATCTCCATGGCTTTACGGGCCCAAAGTTCTTCACCATTTTAATTAAATGGTGCTTTCTTCTGAATAGGATTACAAATTTGCCCTGCTTTGCAAACTCAGTAATGAATCGACTTTGGACATCTTTAATAATGATAGGTCTTTATTTCTAATTCCATTTTCTTCCTTGTACTACAGTATAAAATTACTCAACATGTATAAGAACTAAAACATTCATGCAAATGTGGAATTTCTTCCTCCTCATAAAATCTCTCCTTTCTCTGTCTTCTTACTGCCTTCCTTAATCTTCTTCTATATATGTCATTTTATTTTAAAGCATTGATGTTTCTGCCTTTTTAATCTTTGATGCTCATTGAGTTCATGATATCCTAAATGCTTTTTAAATTCAAGTATGTAGTAAATGTTTACAATTGTATTTAATACTTAAGCAACATAAGATTTAGAAGTGACTTAGAAGAAATAAAGAGAATTTTCACTTCCTGAAATATAAACCAGTGTCACATATGTCATAATACTTTTTCGTAATTTTTAAATATGGAAAGCTTATAAATTAAATTTAAATGCTGCCAGGAAGGTAAAAAAAAAAATCACTTAAATTTTTCAAGTAGTGGAATAGAAGTTAAAGGGATGTTCCAATGTATACCAGAAATAAGCAAAGCAAAGATTGTGTAAGGAAGTAATCAGTGATAATATGAAGGAGTTGGAAAGGTTAAAAAGTGTAAAATGTTTTTAATTCTCTGTGTCTTAAAACATGCTGTTAGCATTTTTCCTCTGGAATAATTATCAGCTAGAATTTAAGATGTCTTACATTAAAACATTCCCTAAGTAATGCTCTAAAAGGTCATCCAACATGAATTCCAAAGATATAATTTAGATAAAAGTTTAGGCTAGTACATTACAAATTGTAATACACACACACACACACACACACACACACACACACACATATATATATATATATATATATATATTTTTTTTTTTTTTTTTTTTAAGTTAAAAGTGCTTTCAGGTAGTTAAGACTGTTGTTGAACAACATCTAGCTTTTTGTTTCATGAACCTTCTTTTAGATTTTTCCAACCTGGATAAACTAAATAGGATACACACAGATGGCAAAACCTTATGTTATCCTAGTCTGAAAAGATTAGCTTCATTAAAATGAAAATTAGCTACCACCTGCTAAATATGTTTTGGCACCTACTAAGTGGCATTCCCCAGGAGAAAAAAAAATCACAAAACATTTTCTAAGCCTTCAAATTATTTTGAAGAATTAAGGTGGACAGCAGTGACTCAGAAAAAAAAAATCACTTTTTCTCTACTATGACAAAATTATTCTATTTCCTCAAATTACTACTTATATTTGTAAATGAAGACTATAATTATTCTGTGAACTAAGGTTTAAAAATGGATTTATGAAGACCAAGGAGAAAATTGTAATGTTAACTATTTGTTTCTTTTCCTTTGAGCTAGTTTTAGGGAACTAAAGACAAATGTCTTAAAAGCTGAAAGTTAAACACTTAAAATTTATAAAAGTGAATTTTAAAAAGATAACTGAAGCATCTGTTGACATACATGTATGTCATATTTTAGTGTGATGGCCATCTGTCCATCCAAGTTAACCATGAACAATCTCACTTAATCTGTTTCCCCAGCATAATTATTAAAAAGCATCTCATTTCATTCTCATAATAAGCCTGTTTAAATGCCAAATGTGTATAACACTTAGAATCATATACTCTATGAACTCTAATAAGAATTTACCTAACTCCAATTATTTTACTTGGCATAAATTAACATAATTGGTAAATCTGGAAGAGTGAAAACAGACTTGTGTGAAATCTCTCTGGAAAGAATAGCAGAAATAACCTAAATTCAAATTTCTCTTCTTTCAATTTTGTGCTTGAATTTCCTTTACACTTTTCAGAATGACTTTCCGTTTTTTGAAGTCAGATGCATGAAGCCTGTTAGTTTAAGGCAAAGTCTGCTAAGTCTTCACTCAGACCTTTCTTTAACTGTTTATTTACACAATATCTAAGAAGTTTGACTTTTGTTTTTTTCAGATTCCAGCAGATTGAAATCTTCAAAGTTAGAATATAATTAAAAGGAGGGTAAAGATGTACCCAAAGCAATGACTTCTGATATCCAGAAACAAGAAATAAAAGGCCAATGAATATGTGTATCAATTCAGTATGTGTCAGTTATTCTGAAATTAATAGTAATATCCTCTGTTGAAAGATAAGAAAAAATGAGGAATGCATTTGTAAATGTTTTTTTCAAAATATTTAAAATTAAATTATTTGGCACTTAAGATAAATGTCAGTTATCTGAACTCTCTCTCTCTCTCTGTGTGTGTGTGTGTATGTAGAATAATTTTTGTGGAAGGAATTGTAGAGTTTTACATCAGTCTTTTGATTCTTGTATTCATATACATTTTCTTAAAAAAACTCTCTCGAATCAATTTCATCCTGATGATGTATCATAGTTGCACAAAAAGTTAGCATGTCTAGCCAGGTGCAGTGGTGCACACCTGTAATCCCAGTGGCTGGGGAGGCTGAGGCAGAAGGATCACAAGTTCAAAGCCAGCCTCAGCAATAAGGAGGTGCTAAACAACTCACTGAGACCCTGACTCTAAATAGAAGACAATATAGGCCTGGTGATATGGCTCAGTGGCCAAGTTTCTCTGAGTTCAATCCCTAGTACACCCACCCACCAAAAAATTTAGCATGTCTAAATATAGTTACATATGACATAGAGCCAAGTCCTATCTAAGAATTTTTCAGACATTACCAGAGAAACTAAGAACATATTCTGATGTTGCTTTCTTCTGACAACTACCCCACCTATCAGAAGATTCGCAGGTGAGATAATAATTCCACAAAATTACTTGATACTATCTCAACTGCATATGAGTTAGTACATTGTATGATATCATATTCATATTATATATTATATTATATCATATAATATCATAGCTAGCAATCAAACATTTTAACTAATAGGATGTCTTAATGCAATCTCTCATTCACATTTTATAAGTCTTATGAGCCTATATTGCATTCAATCCTGCATACATTTCAATAAGCACACTCAGTTGTGTATAATTTCCAACATTCTATTCTTAAGCCTGAAAAGTTTGATCATACCAATCCTAATTGTCTTTGTGGCTGTGTAAAATTATTATCCTCTCTGCATGCTATCCCACTGGCCACCTAAAATTCTTTCATTCCATCTAATTACATACAAGAGGTCCCCTATCCTATTTCTTTATTGTATAACTGGGAAGATATGTAATTATTATTCATGTTGAATATTCCCTCCTAACAACCAACTGTATATTCTAAGAAGGATTTTCCTACCAATGACCAATATAACCAGATGCTCAGAGTTAAAATAAACCTACTGGGAATGTTATATAGACATGGGGAGTTTGAAATGTATTCCAAATATTTTTGTGGTTTAAGAAACTGAAGTAAAAGCAGTTGCTTTGATCTAGACATTCTCTCATGGGGAGAATTCTGGTTTTGCTTCACTAGGAAGACATTCTAAAATGAAATAGATTTCACATGAATGATCTCATTGCTCTACCAACACAAGAATGATTTTTAAATACTCTTCACACTTTCTGTATATGTGATGTTTGTTACTTATTTTTTAACATTTGGAGGTTTTGTTTGTTTCATGCAAAATACATAAATTTTAATTACAAAAATCACTGCATTGTTTTCAGCTAACTCAGGTCATACTGCTACAGAAAATGTAAGGTTGAATTATTTTTAAAATAAAAATTTATTTTTATTTTAAATGTTTAAAGTGCCTGCTATAAGGAGAGTCCTTTCTAGTAAATTTTATAATATGTTGGAAAATTAAATGCATAGACAAAGAAGTGTTAAAATACACATCTTGCAATTTCTATCTAAGGAAGCCCTAGTTTAGTCCAGTGATTATGAGTGCCAGCAATTACACCAGCTGACCCAGACCTGACTCTGGCACTTGAAGACTTTGTATCTTGCTAGCCTTCAGCAAATCCTCTCATAGAATATCTATTTGAATATTAAGTGACATAATATAGTACCCAAACACATTACTCATGTTTTTTTTTTTTTTTTTTGTTATCAATATTATCCAAAATGACTTTGTTTTTCTCATTTGTTAGACAAATACAACCTATTAAAGTCTTGGTCTATATTCTGTGAGTTAATACCAATTCTAATGAAAATGCCTGCCTATCTATGAAGAAAACTCCCTCTTTCAAACATAAAACCAGTATGTAACCATTAACATTTTTCATAAGCAGTATTGGTCAAATTATTGAAGAAAGAAAAATCTATTTAAGATAAACATTTTTAGAAGCCTCTCCCCTGAAAAACAAACACAATCCAAGATCCACAGACATTAATATAGGTTCATATCAACAAAGCTGTTTTTTTTTTTTCTGAAATACAAATATGAATGTCAAGCTAAGATGATCACATTTTCCCCCATGTTCAACTGGGAGTCAGTGGGAGACAAATAAGGGAAGTAATATAATTTGATTTGGAATTCAACTTGATGAATGGATTATCAACTGTTTGTAGGACAGAGAAGTGAAGGATACATAGAATGTAGGTAGCTCCTCCAGGCACCTGAGCTTGAATTTGGAGCAGCTGATATATTCACTTATTAACTAAAAGTCTAATCTAATGGAAAGGAGGTAGAGTATATAAAAAGGCATTTATATGGTTTCAATGAATTTGTAGAAGCTGGAACTCTGCTTTTTAGAGACTTGTTAAAATCGTTTCAGAATGCCCTATTTTCAAGGATTTATTATGATACAAACCATTTTCCCCACCTCTGCAAAAATAGTGACATCAATACTTAAAAGTAAATTGAATTTGGCCCCAATCACTATTTACTCAGTTTTTAAGGCAACCTGTTATACTTTTTGACAATGATGTTCATGTCAGAGGATTTAAGGCATGACTCTGGAATATGTGTTAAGCCATACATCATTCAAGAACATCTTGGTTCCTAGGAGCCTCTAGGCTTCATACTCTGGTTCACAAAGGTATTATTTATGTTGCTAGAGAAACATGAAGAATTTGTGCTTCAGATCACATATGGAAATTGACTAACACTAGTCAGAAGCTTTTTAGATATAAAAATGTAGTCCTGTTCTCTAACCACACATATCTGAACTGATAGTCAGAGGGAAGGGCGGGAGCAAGGGGGGAAGGGGGAAAAAAGTGGTTGAATAAGATGGATATCATTATTCTGAATGCATGATTGAAGACTTGAATGCTGCGAATATACTTTGTATACAAACTGTTTTATGTAAAAAGATGCTATATATGTATAGTATGAACTGTAATACATACTACTATAAATAAAATTTTTTTTAAAAGTTTGTATAAAAAGAAAAAAATATGGGAATGCTAAACAGTGATCATTTGGAAGCAATTCTTATTTTTATTCTTTCCACAAACTCAGGGAATACTACTACAGGAAATGTAAGATTGAATTATTTTTTAATTTGGAGCAGCTGATATATTCACTTATTAACTAAAAGTCTAATCTAATGGAAAGGAGGTAGAGTATATTAAAAGGCATTTATTTGGTTTCAATGAATTTGTAGAAGCTGGAACTCTGCTTCTTTAGAGTTTTAAAGTGCCTGTTATAAGGAGTATCCTTTTCTAGTATAATTTATAATGTTACTGAAATGTTGAAAAAATGAAATGCATAAACATAAAAGTGTTAAAAAACACATCTTGCAATTCCTATCTAAGGAAACCCTGTAAGCTCTTTCAGTCCAGTGTTTATGAGTGCTAGTAATTACACCAGCTGACCCAATAATACTTAAACTCTCAATAATACATGCTATCTATGCAAATTCATGTCTGATTATAGGGAAAAAAAACTTACTATGTATTTACACACCTAACAAATATCATTTTTCTATGAACATTTGGCCCCTCTTTTCTAGTAGCACACCGCTGAGGAGGATTAACTTGTTGAGAGTATTTTATCATGAGATAATCCTCTAACTTCAGTGATTTGACCAAATTAATAATCAGGAAAAAAAGTGGTACTGATGTTCATTAAAGTCTTCCTGGGATATGCTTATTGGAAGCTAACAATAAAGCATCTTTCTATATTCAAATTCTATGCAAGATTTGTTATAAAAAATCTATCTCTTAAAATGTACCTGATCCTAGTTAATATATACAAGAATATTTTAAAGCACTTAGATGATGAATGACAAAGGATTCAGATCCTTGGAATCAGTTGAACTCCAGGAAAGCTCAATCTCAAAGAAAATCTCTTGTACAAAATTTAGGAAAATGTACAATGTCTAGTTTGGAAAATATATTACTAAAGTGGTCGAAAATGATTCTGATCCAACTATAAATGAACATTTCTTAACAGTGCTCTATAAAATGGCATGAGAAAAGGTTACAAATGGAACTGTCTTTATCGTCCACTGAAAAAACCTAGAATAATCAATAGTCATCTAGTTGATTCATATGGAAACTATAAAATGTTGAAAATGAATGATTTCTTCTCTTGACATCTTGTATACACACAAACATAGACAGAGAGAAACCTAATAAAAGGGACCAGGTTTCTATTTTCTAGCCAAATGTTTAAAGAATTGGCATATTTATGTCAGCAAACATTAGAAATGGAAATATTGCTTGGTTCAGTAACACATTCCTGCAATTCAGCAATTTGGGATGCTGAGGCAAAAGCATTGAAAGATCTAGGCTAGCCTAGGAAGGGTAACTCAGAGAAACATTATGTCAAGTTTAAAAAAAAAAAATGAAAAGGGTTGGGGATGTAGGTCAGTGGTAGAAAGCTTCTGAGTATATTCCATAGTGTCACACACACACACACACACACACACACACACAAAAAAAAAAAAGGAATTCTTGCTAACACTGCTTTCTATAAAAGAGAAAAAAATTATCAATATAAGAAAGAGTACAAAAAAGAATGAAATAAGTTGATAGATGGGGATAAAATAGGACACAACTTTTATTTAACATATTCCAACTTTGTGGCATTTATAAGATAAATGAAAATGCATGATAATGAAATCAGTAAGAATAAGAAAGGGCACAAGTCATAGCGCCATTAATTACAAAATACAAGAGTCAAAGACTGAAGTAAAAGAGCAATGTATTGACATGGAGATCAGTTCTTTAGTGCTATCAACTAATTTTTTTGTGATAAAGAATTGAGATATGCTGATAGTGATGAGAAAAGGACACAAGGACTGTGTAGTAATAGAAGAACACAAAAGCATCAGTGTATAGAATGGAAACAGGACTAGAGCTCTTAGAGCTATGGGAATGGAAACAGTTTATATTACCTACCCCATTTAACCAAGAAGCTACTAAGACAGGATACTCAGATAAACACGTAGTTCACCTTTCCCTCAAAAAGTCCCTTAAAAGAAGTTAACAAATGAATGTTTCAGTAATAGTGATTTAGCAAGTATTTATTGAGCTAATATGTCAGAAGACAAAAAGCCAGGTACCTTGAATGCAATCATGTACAAGAACTAGAAACTGCCTCCAAGTTGTTTATTGTCTATGGGGAAAGAGAGATAACTAAATAGGAAGAGATAAAATACTACAGGACAATACTAGCTGAACAATTCCTATTGGCCCTCTTTTTCATTCCATTATAATCTATTTTGTTTTTATTGTTAGAAAGGATATTGGATTTTACGATTCAATTGCATAGATTCATTTTTCATTGAGAGCACTTAGGGTTAATGATGCAAAAGACATCATTCACTGGCATTTTGAGTATTCTTTTTTTCATTTTCCCTTAAATATTAGACTGATAGAGTCAGGAAATGATGAGAAGTTCCCCAAAACACTTTTCTTTTTTTTTTTTTTTTTTTTTTTTTTTTTTTAGGAACTTTCCTAGGGATTACCCCCTATAAAATTTCCCATCAAACTCATGCTGAGTTTGGAACTGTACCAAAAAGGGATTTCATGTTGGCAATCCAAAATCAGCTTTTCACTTTTTCCCATGTAAATGAATATACTACAATAATTATTCCATATGCTTTTCAATATGATAGAGTCATAGTCTCTGCTGGAAGAGAACACAATAAACCAATGTAAAATAACAATCCAGAGCCTAAATTTTTCTTAGAAACAAATTTGTTTCAGTATGCTGTCCACCTCAATATAAAATTTGTCCCTGTCATTTTCAGGTTAATAAAGCCTTATGATAAATATACAGAACTGATCAGATCAGAATGTTGTGTAATGGTTCATAAAAAGAACAGAAATTACAAGCACATAAGAAAACCAGCATTCCATTTTTTACAAGGCAGCAATGAACATACCTATAATTTGTTATTCTAACTGTACGCATATGTGTGATTCATAATTAATTCTCAACACTACCATCCTTGCCAGCTCAGGCCAACCAAATACATTTTTTCTAACTATGAACATGATGAAGGCTACAAACAGGGAGAATATTTTTTCTATATTTGCTATCTCATCAACATCACTGGAAAGAGAATATCAAGTCAAAAAAATTTAATGGTATGATATATTTCTGTTCCAACTGAATAGCAGAAATCTTAGTTCCAAGATGAAATTATTCCTCTGAAAAACCTTAGCCAAATAAATTATATATTAAAAAGCAACCCTGATGACTAATTCTAAGGAAGTATTCTTTAGTTATATTGTTTGGCGACACCTCTTCAAACAAATAAGAAGCTCCTAAAACACATTCAATTTTACAACTTTAATAATTTTAATAGAGGAACATTCATCTTTTACATTCACAGAAATCACTTAGTTTCAATGATGAACAAATTACATGCATCATTTCCTCAGTGTTTAATCAAAGACAAGTCCATTCTTCCACTAATATGGTTTTATTTGCTTAGGTTATTATATGAAAATATTGCTGTGTGCCCATCAAAATTGTCCAAAAAGTTTGGAAAGGCTTACAAAACTGAGACTTAGACAAAGAGTAGTATGTCTGAGGAGGTTTTTGATGTACCTAATATGATCTTGAAGTATTTTGATGTATTAAATAACATTTAGCATATACACATTTTTAAAACTAAATGGAAATATTTATCTTGAGCTTTTAAGTTTTAAAAACTTGTATTGTTTTTTAAAGCTATATGCTTATTGCCCTAGAGTGCAATATAGTCCTCCTTAAGTCTTCAGTTTTATTATTACTGTTTGTAGTAATAGAAGTAGTAACCATATTTTTCATAATTCCCATTTGTATTGTTTTTAATGGTGATAATATTCTCTGAGGCTTAGCCCACCCAAGGCACTGTCTTTCAATTGGTTAATATAATCATCATAACAACACTTTAAGAAAGGTAGTGCTATCATTAGGCAGGCTTATGGTATAAATCAGGTAGTTTCTCTGTTGTCCTACTCCGACCTTGGGCTTAGACAAGCACAGAAGGGTTTCTGAATACTCTTGGGTCCTGTTTTCTAAGTACTTCTACTTCCCGCCCATGACAAACCTTGACCTGTATCTATGATTATTCTGGAATGGAGAATAGTTCCCTGTCCTTTTGCTAGGACTACCCCGGTTCACAAATAGTGAACAATCTTGTCCCCAATGTGATTTATTACTATTACTCCAGAGGGAATGTTCTTTTACCCTTCCTCTGCATTACTGGTTCTTTGATTTAATCCTTGAGGCAAGAGGACTTTATCTCTTCCCCAGGGATGGAAGGGTTTTGCTTATATTTCATCCCTAGAAACCACAGAGTTTGCCTTGCTTCTAAGAGTTAGTTTATACCTTATCTCCTATGAACTTAAGGAGTTGGCTTCATTTGAGAGTCTGGACAGGTAACTGCAGCTTTGCAGTCATTCCTCGGCAGCAGCCAATGATCTCCTTCAGGACTGCACTGCAGAAGACTCCCTCTGATGTCCTGCCATACCTTTGTCCCTCAAAACACCAGTGGAGATCTGTAGAAATGAATGGTGGGTACTGAGGTCTGAGCTACTGAGGGTACTGAGGTCTCCTGGGCCTTGGTGCTATTTCAGTTGGACAACACAGAGAACTTGGTTTACTTGTCTGCATTGTGACCTCAGCTTTTTGATGAGTTTCAGAAAAGCTGTGACTTTGGAGGTTATTCAACTTGCTCTTTATTGATGGTTGGGACCTATGCTCTCTTTAATTTTGTATCTCAAGTAGAAATTAAGAACTTAAGCAAACTTTGACAAGAATTAGTTATCACAAACTGACAATTCTACATAGGTACAGTCATCTGATCCTTGACAAAGGTGCCAAAAGCATATGTTGGAGAAAAGATAGCCTTTTTAACAAACAGTGTTTGTTAAAATATCCCTCATCCCTTGCACAAAACTTGATCATACAAAAAGTGGATGATCCATGAAAAGTAGATCAAAGTCTTAGGGATTAGATCAGAAGCACTGCAACTGCTAGAAGAAAACAGGGTCAATACCACAATACATCTGCACAGAGTTCCTTAATAAGACTCCTAAAGTTCAAGAACCAAAACCAAGAATCACAATGTGATATGGCTTCAAATTAAAAAGCTTCTGCACAGCAAAGGAAATAATGAAGAGCATGAATAGACAGCCTACAGAATGGGAGAAAATCTTTGCTAACTACTCACTCTTCTGACAGATGGTTTAATCCACAGAATGTATAAATAACGCAAAAAACCGAACACCAAAAAACCAAATAACCCAATTAATAAATGTGCAAATGAACAAAACAGACACTTCTGAAAAGAATAAATGCAAATGAATACAAGAAAAATGTTCAGCATCTTTAGCATCTTTAGCAATCAGAGAAATGCAAATCAAAACTGTACTGAAATTCCATCTCACTCCACTTAGAATGGCAATCATTAAGAATGATGTGGGGTACAAAGTACACTCATATATTGTTTATAGAACTGCAAATTAGTACAACCATTTTAGAAAGTAATATGGAGATTCCTCAAAAGACTAGTAATGGAATCATTTTATGACTCAGCTATCCCACTCCTAGGTATTTATAAGCATATAAACTGTTTGTCAAGAAGACTATATTTTCTCCATTTTATAAGACTCAGCTATCTCATTCCTAGGTATTTATCAGTGTATCATAGTGATACATACATACCAATATTTATAGCAGCACAATTCACAATAACCAAGTTATAGAACCAGCCCAGGTTCCCTTCAGCACATGAATGGATAAAGAAAATGCAACATATATACATAATGGAGTTTTACTTAGTTATAAAGAATGAAATTGCGTCATTTGTTGGTAAATATTTGGAAATGGAGAATATCATGCTAAGTGAAATAAGCCAGACTCAGAAAGTTAAGAGTTAATGTTTTCTCTCATATGTAGAAGCTAGAGAGGATGAGGAATTTTTAAAAAAATGATCTCACGAAAACAGAAAGAATAGTGGAATAGAGGAAAGCAATCAAGGGGTAGAAAGGAACAATGGGAAAGGCAAACTTCAGAATGAAATTGACCAAAGTATGCTATGGGCAGATATGAATATATCACAATGAATTGCATTTTATTTATACCAATAATGTTTTAATTTAAAACTCAAAAAATAAATAGAAGGATGACCAACAGAGAAAAGAAAAGAGTTGTGGGGAGAGTAGGCGATGGAAAGGGGAAGTATCGGAGATCGAAATGGAGCAAATTGTTATATGCATTTATGAATATAAAAAAAGAACTTCGTGTCATAGATAACTACAAGGCATTAATACAAACATTTAGAAAATAAATTTCTAAAATGTTGAAAGGAACTGTGTTTCAGATTATTTCACACTGTAACATTATAGAAAGGATACCATTCAATCAAAAACTACATTAAAATTATAGTACCAGACAGTAAAAATTCTATCAATAAACTGATAAATACAATAGATACGGTTGAGGCAATGAAACAGAAGCTGAAGTCTAAAGAAGTTATACAAACTGAAACAGAAAGAGAAAGAGATGAAGATGAGTAAGACAGACCAGAATATCTAAGTGCTCTGGAACAGTAACAAATGGTAGGTATAACATGTACAAAATTGGGTGCTAAGAGAAGAGCAATAGTTAGAAGAAACATTTTAACAGATGATTAGGAATTTTACAAAATTAATGTAAGCCAAAAATCTATCACGTGAACGCCATTGCAGGGAACTAACATAATATCATGTATTGGGAGAAAAGTAAATAAAAAATGAAAATGAAATTATAATGTACAAAATCATCTATAGAAAAATATTGAACAAAATCTTCTAGAGAAAATATGAATTAGCTGCTGAAAATAAAGGGTAAAAAGAAAGTCCTAAAGTCAGAAAAGGTGAGTAAGAAGGGGAGAGGAGAACAGAGTATACAAAAGAACAAACTAAGTATTATACAGCATACTTTAAAAAATGTTTTTAGTAGTGTATTATACATGTTAGTGGGGTTCATTTTGACATAATCATATATGCATGGAATATAATTTGCCCAATTTCAATCCCTAGTACTTCTTCTTCCACTCCTTTTATCCCTTCTCCTTTCCCCATTCCTCTGTTCTACTAGTCTTCCTTCTATTTATTTGCATATTTTTAAAGTTAGTGCTTTATAGATATACATAAAGGTGAAATTCATTGTTGTATATTTACACATGTAGAAACCATGATTTAGTCAATTTCATTTCACCCTTCTCCCTTTTATTATTAGAAACGCTGCAAGACAAAGCTAACATTATAAATATGCTGAAATACTGAAGAAAATTTGCTTGCATCCCATAGCTCTACATTTAATAGATGTATCTTTCAAAAATGAGGGATAAACAAAGATATATTAAGACAAAATCTGAGACTTGATTATCAGAAGACCTGCATTAATTGAAATGTTAAGAAAAATTCTCATGGCAAGGAGTGTATCAGATAGGAATTCTCAGCAGAAATGGCACAACATCAGATAGAAATTTGAATCTACACAAAGAAATAAAATTATTAAAAATAAAGGAATGCAGGTAGGAAAGATGGTGAAATGCAATGGTCATCATTACCCTAAGTACATGTATGAAGACATGAATGATGTGACTCTACTTTGTGTACAATAAGAGATATGAAAAATTGTGCTCTATATGTGTAATATGAATTGTAATGCATTCTGCTGTCATATACAACAAATTAAAATTAGAAATAAATAAATTTTAAAAATAAATAAATAAAGGTAACAAATATAAAATGTATGTATCATGTTTCAATTTAAAAATAAGAAGAAATTAAGCTATCATTTTAAAAAACTAGAAAAATAAAAATAAATTTGGATCTAACAAATTAAGAATCAAATGAAATAAATTAAATAAAATGAGAAATAAATCAAAGAAGTAGAAATAAAAAAGAAAATCTATGAAATAAAATTGTTGTTTGGAAATATTAGTAAAAATTACAAACATCTAGCCAGATGGATTAAAAAATAGATGTTACAAATTATTAAATATCACTAAGAAAAATGGAAATATCACTACAGATCATAAAGACATTTAAAAATATAAGAGTAGAAACAACTTTATGTCAATAAATGCAATGTTAGATAAGAATGAACACAAAAAGAACCTAGGAAAAGAAAACAATCATCAATATTTTTTTTTAATTTCTTATTTTGTGGCAATTCCTGTTCCCTATATTCTCACATCATAACAGTAAAAGTCCATTGGAGATGTTGACATCTTTTTGCATGGCTGTTGGCCATTTGTATGTCATCTTTGCATAAATATCTATTCAAGTCCTTTGTCCATTTTTAGTCAGGATTTTTTTCTGTTTATATGCTATTCAGTTGAAGGAGTTCTTTACATAATTTGGATATTAACCACTTATACTATACATGCTTTGCAAACATTTGCTTCCATGTCATACGCTTCCTTTCCACTCTTATGATTATTTCTTATGTTCTCTTTTATGAGCTATATATTTTCAGGTCATATCTAGATAAGCCTGTAATCCCTTTGAAGTGATCTTTGTATATGGTATAAAATAAAGGTTCAATTCCATTGTTTTCTATGAGCATAATGAGTTTTCACAGAACCATTTTCTGAAGAAACTATCTACCATGGTGTATTATTGGCAATCTTTGTAAAGATCAATTAACCATATGCATGGGTTTATATTTGGGATTTCTCTGCCATTTCATGAGTTTATGCATGGTTTTACACATACCATGCTGTTTTGGTTATGCAGCTATATATGTATATATAGGAAGAGGTAAGCCTGTGTTTTGTTCTTCTTTCTATTTGTTTGCTGTTCAAAGTTGTCTGTACTTCCATATAAACTTTAGTATTATTTTTTCTTCTTATGTAAAAAAGCCTTAGAGATTTTTATACCAATATAATTAACAGGGAAACACAAAAGAAAACTACAATGAGATATCACTTCATAAACCTTATAACTATTATAAAAAACATAAAATAACAAATGTTGAGGATGTGGAAAATTAGAACACATTTCACTCATGGTAGGAAAGCAGGTTGACAGATGGTATGGGAGACAGTATGGAATTTCTCAAAAAATTAAAAATCAAACTAATCTATGATCTAGTAATTGCATTTCTGGGTATATATTCAAAAGAACTGAAATCAGAATCTTAAAGAGATATTTTTCACTCCTGTGTTTACTGCATCATTACTCCCATTTACCAAGAGGTAAAAAAAAAAAAAAAAAAAAAAAAAAAAAAAAAAAAAAAAAAAAAAAAAACTTAAATTTTCATGCACAAATGAATGAATAAAGAAAAATGCAGTATTGACATACAATGGAATACTATGCAACAATAAAAAGACAGAAATTCTACCATACAATTCAACCTGGGAGAAATCCTGCCATACCTTACAACCTGGGTAAACCTGGAGGACATTATGCTAAGTGAAATAATCCAGTCACAGAAGAATACATTCTACATGATTCTCCTTATATGAGACATCTAAAATAGTCTAATTCAACAGAGCAAATAGTCAAATTTGACAGAGCATAAATTAAAACAGTGGTTGCCAGAATCTGAGAAAAGAAAGAAATAGGGAGCTGCAATTAAAGAAGTATAAAATTTAAGTCATATAAGATGAACAAGTTCTTGAGATTTGCTGCATGAAATTTTCGTTAATAGTTTACAATATTATACTCTATGGTATTCTGTTGAAAGGGTAGACATAATATATTTCTAATTAATTTTTTAAAAATCTATTACAGCATAAGAATTTAGCTATAATTTTTTATAACCTGATCCAGTAAAGACCAAATGTACATATTTGAGTATGAATTCTTCTGTGTTGACTACTATACTTGTAGTCAATCACATCATTCTACATATGTCTTATATTTCCATGTGAGGTTTTATAACTTAAGATTTAAAATAGCAAGAAAAGTTAAATTATTTCTAATATATGCAATTGTTTTTTACTTTTTTCTTTTGTTGACCTGGTTGAAATGAAATTCATAGTGATATACCATCATCAATCACAGATTATGTTAATTCATAAAGTCACCACATTTTATTTTTTCTTATTGTCAAAGACTATTGTTACCTTCATTATATTTTATATTAACCTCTCTCTCTCTCTGTGTGTGTGAGAGAGAGAGAGAGAGAGAGAGAGAGAAAGAGAAAGAGACAGAAAGGCACTTTATATCATTTTTTGAAAGAGCAGAATATAAACAAATCTCAACAAGTATAAATATTAATCTGATTTTATGTCAACTGAAAATAATGTTATTTTAAATCTCTAAGCTTAATTATAATCCCTAATATGGCAAGTATATCAGAGGAACAATGTAAAAAATTAAATTGATATAAAATATAAGGCTTATAAGGGATGTACCCTGTTTTTCTTTTTGTATTGTACACCCAACAACACGATATTATTTTTTTACTAAGAGTTTATAATGGAATGATAAAGATTATTTGATTCTGTTCACAGAGTATATTTCACTTTTAAATGGTTAAAAATTAATAATTTTTAAAGTTGGGTTTTCTATTATAACCACTATATAATGTCTGGACTGGTGGATTGGTTAGTTTATCTCTTGGAGAGTCAAGTTGATACGTATAGATCAGAGGTGAATCACTCCAGTCTGGGTGTTAATGAGATCACATCAGCACAGTTTTCCTGGTTGTTTTTGCAGCTTTCTTCATTCTACACTAGAGAGACTAAGTTTCATGTTAAAAATTCCATTTAACTTGAAACTTAGTCTACTACCTTAGTCTAGTGTAGTTTTCCAACTTTATTCCTTACTATACCATACTCAACCAGTTTTGTTCTCTTCCAAATCTGATTAAAATATTGAAATTATCTATCTTCCAAAACCCTCACCATTTGGGATCTATTTGGAACCTTTAATCTTTATAGAAGCCTTCTCTTCTCTGGACACTCTATATAGTTGTGATCCTTCGTATTTAGAATCCCTCTTATTTGCAGTGAGTAATAAAAGTTATTATTATTGGGATTTCTGGAGGTCAAAAATGTTTTATCTATACTTTTTTTTTTTTCTAATCACAGTGTCTGAAGGTGAAAGATTGAACCATGAAGCAGCTTATAGCAGGCATCTCCATGGCTTGACTGTGGTACTGTCCCTTTAGTATGTGCCTCTAGATCATTTGGGGGTGTCTTCAAGGACAAATTATGACAGTTACTATCTTTGCAACTTTGGGTAAGTTGCTAAAACCCACTGCATCTCAGATTCACTTCTAAATAATGGAACAAATAACACCTTTATCTTGCCAGGTAGCTATGTGGATTGAACAAAGAAAAAAGCATTTAGAAACTTATCTGGCACCTACTAAGTACTAACAAATATCAAACACATTTATTATAAATGAATACAAATATCAGGTTTAGCAATTATTGTTAGTCAAAATGTTCTCTATCGGTTTGAATATTTTATCTTTTCCTTTCATGGGTCTTGCTTGTTCTATTACAACATGAATAAAAACAATAAAAAAAATTGGGGGAGATCAGTTTTTTGTAAGTTAGTTCAAATGGGGAGAATCTTGATTTGTCATTTACATAATGAATCTTTCACATAGCAAATCTTAAAAGTTTACTTATGCAGGATTTAGCAATTATCCTTCTTACTATGCTTCTTCCATTTTTACAGAATTCTTCAAAAATTACCTGAGCTAATCTGCAGCAGTATTGGGTGTGAAAGGAAACGCCAATAGGGCTATCTTCTACTTCGCAACCTACAATTTATCTTTTCTGTTGCCAGTTTACCTTCCTATCCCAGTAGTAGCCTGGAAAGATCCCCCAAACACCTTGAATATGACTTCCATCATTCTGACTGTAGTTTGGCAAACTAATTCACGTTTTATATCTGCTTGACCAAACATATGACCTAGCCTGTTAACCTCATTCAGAAATCTGATTGTTCCCTATGTTTTGTGGTTGGTATCCCTGACCCAGGAGTTTACTCTAGCTTTGATCAGCCCAGTGATACTTGTTCAGCAAGGACAGCATTAGTGCCTCCTCCAACATAAATATTGACTTAGTCTCCATAAAATAAACTGATTTTAACAAGACTGCATCACTGGAAAAGGGGAAATCTGATTCAAGATATTCAACTGGCTTCTTAGATAAAATCCAAATTTCTTGTCCAGTTATAAGCTCTGATTTCTGACTGGCTATGTCAGTTAAGCATATGTACATATGTCTTCTATTCTGTGAAAGCATTTCATGTACAGATACAAGCCCTCGTAGCAGCACATTACCATAATTTTTTATTTCATAGGTTTTTCTATTAAAAATGAAAAATTAATTTCAAAAATAATGATATAACATTGGATTTAGGAAATATTATGAATAATAAAAATAAAGTTGAGAAACAAGATATTAATTCATGAGTATTGGATATAAGAAGGTAATTTATAAACAAATCATTATCTTCCATTTGGATTCTTATGTTATGCATCTATAGATTCTCTTATCCAGAGACAGGTTCATGATAAGAGACAACTGGGTAACAACATGCCCTGAAATACGATTTTAAAAGAGGCTGTAAAAACAAATTAACAAATAAACCTCTTATTGTGGCCTGAATTCATCTCTTAAGGAATGTGCATTTTAAATGGGAAGTTATTGTGCTCTCTGGAAGAGTGAACATAACTACATTTAGAGTCAAATCATCTTCTTATTGTTCTCTGACCAATTCGACAATATCTTTCTAGGTAGGCAAGAACGTATAAAAGCAGGAAAATAATTCAGCACTTACAATTCACATACAAACTATTACCATTCCATTAAGTGAGCACTCATCCAGAGTAAATACAGAGATAAGATACCTGTATCTGTTCTTTCCATCATTGGCCCAAATTAAAACAGTATTACTTCTCTGCTCTAGAAAGTTTAGGAATACAATACAGGATGAGAGAGAAAAAAAAGATTGTAAAGGTGTTTGAAATGAAAAATGGTTAACAATTTTCTCCACACATAGAGTTAATTACTCTTTAAAATTTGTGTAGTTGTCAGTGCCAGCTGTACTAATTCTGGCTTTCCATGTGTGTGTATTCAAGCCTACCCTGATGACTTTAGAACTTTAACCCTGTATTGCAAAGTGATTCCACCACTGTACTGAGATTACAATTGCAGTTCCTGTCAGAATGTAAAGCGTGAGAGGCTAGAGAACTATATGCCAAAAGGAATAGTTAAATTAGGAGTTTTGAAAGTTAGGGAAGATTTGGAATGGAAAGAGCTGACAATTCCTTAAAGGCTACTCTGGGGTAGGAAGGGAGCTCACTTAGCAAGGGAGCTGCAAGTACAGGTAGTGGAGGAAATACTGTAAGGGTTTTGAGAAAAGTTCAAAGCCAGGAAAAGGGGATTGTAATGGGTTGAGTGGTGGCCCCCAAAAGACATGTCTACGTCCTAATTTCTCTTTTGAATGTTATGTTACATAAAAACAGTCCTTGACATACTTAAGCATTGTCATCTCATCAGATCATCATCCATGATGATCTCATCAGATCACCCATCATGATGTCATCAGATCATCCATGATGACACAAGTTGCTTAAATCCAGGGACAAATATCCTTCCAAGAAAAAGAGATTTGAGATTTAAAAAAATAATAAAATAAAATAAAAAGGTGGCAATTTGAAGACAAAGGCTGAGATCAGATTGACATAGGCCACCAGTCAAGAATGACATCTTAGCTATCAGAGGCTAGAAGGGCTAATGATGGATATTCCCCCAATGCCCTGTGAGAAAGGCAAACCTGACAGATTTAGATTTTGGACTTCTACTCTGAAGACATGTCAGAGAACATATTTCTGTTGTTTTAACCAACAAATCTGTGGTACTTTTTTTAAGGTACCTCAGGAAACACTCAAGCAGTATGGCCAGAATGGGTACTTATCAATTTTCCCGTGTTCTTAATGATGAACTTAGCCCATAGTTAGAGAACACATTTCCTCCTAATGTGAGAAATATAAAAATGATTTCATATATAAACATTGTATTAACTCAACAAAACTATTATCTTATGTCAAATAAAGTTATGAAAACTAAAATTTGAGTAGTGAATTTTTTGATTGTCATAAACAATGACATTCACTTCAAGCAAACATGCAAGTTATATAGGAAGCCTACTATTTCACTCCCTTTTCACCTTATTTATTTACAGACCCTCATCATTTCTGTTTCTTTTACTCTAAAAAATTAATGATATTAAATCTCTGCTTTGTGGAACTTAAAGAATATATGAATTTTTTGACAAAAATCATTATCATATTCCTATGGAAAACTAAACTTAGAATTTAATGTTCAAATTTTAATAATATTTTATATTTATCTAAATACAACATTAATTCACCCCAATAAATTATACCTTCCCATTCCCTCTCTAGTGTCTCCAAAGTCTCACTTATTTTCAAATACATTTCTAGTCAGTTGCAGTTCACAGAAGTCTCCCCTCTCCAAATTGATTAATTTTTATTACTTATTTGTCACTTAGTTTATTTTGCTCCTATTGATTAGTTTGCCTACATCCTGATGCTGCAATAAAACTGAAGATCTAAAGAGCTCCCTTGTAAAAGCAGCACATCAGCCATATCATTTTTCAAAATCTGGCTCAGCTTTTCCATATGAATTTAGGATAAGTTAATGAACTTATCTGTGTCTCAGAGCTCCACATGCAAATTGGGATTATCATTGCATACATTTTAAACTGTTTAATGTATTCATTTAAAAAAAGAAAGAAAGAAAGAAAGAAAGAAAGAAAGAAAGAAAGAAAGAAAGAAAAAAAAAAAAGAAAGAAAGAAAGAAAGAAATCAGTAGTAGATCCCAGATCTCAGTCTTTTCAGAGGAATCCAAGGTGGGCCGGATGGGTGCTATGGTTTGAATATGACTTATCTTTCCAAGATGCATGGTGAGACCTGGTCCCCAGTTCAGTAGTTTGAAAGGTGGCAGGGCTGTTAAGAGGTGTTGAGAGCCATGAGGGGTTCTCCCTCAGGTGTGGATTCATGTAGTTCTGGAGGGAGTGAATTTGTTCTTACAAGAATGGGTTGTCACAAACCTCATCAGTTCCTTTGTCCCCTCCATCCCTTCTGCACACTCTCACTTCTTAAGCTTTCCCAACATGCATGGAGCAATATGTGGCCCTCATCAGGAGCCAAGCATATGTTGGCACCATGCTCTTGCATTTCCAAAACTATGAGCCAAAATAAACCTCTTTATAAAATTTTAAAAAATGGTACCACACCTGGGATTGTATAAATGCTCAGTACATATTTTTTGATTGATTCATATAGTTTTGAAAAACTACAAATAAAAATATTTTGAAAAATTTATTTAGGTAACTCATACATTTTTCCATCCATATAATTATAGTTGCTAACAGAAGTTCAAATATAATTAATAATTACATGGGAATATGGAACACTAAATCCATTTTAGCAGAGAAGAGACTAGCAGGGCCTTTTTAACTTCCTAACTTCTTAATAACCCTACACCATTTTTGTAATACATTTTGACATCGTGATGATTCTCACATCACACTGAGATGAGAAAAGCAGCTACACTCTAAAGCAAACCAACTCAACAAAGGAAATTGGTAGATCTTGTGCAGGCATAGAGATGACCTTAGAAGATTAGAATTTATCCATCCGAAGCACTCCTGTGAATGCTTCCATCTAGAGTTACTATTATCAGTTAGGGAAAGTAAACAGAATATTAATCTCAAAATTCGAACCCTAAAATGGAGAACAGATGGAGGAAAATGTTTTCATAGACAAAATGGAAAATTATAGGAGGAAAAATGATAAGATAGATTTGTTAGAAATGTGTCCAAGTCAAACCATCTATACAAGACTGTAGAAGCATAATCGGAGCATGCTGATTAAAACTACTTCCTACCTTCCCCATGGCAACCCAGGTGGTAAAGAACTTTTTCTCAATGGCCATCAAGAAAGCATGCAAAATCTGATCAAATGAAGGGATTTCAAACTAAATGTGAACATGCAGTTCCACAGTGTTAGAAAAAACATTAGATAAAATGCATGATCAATTTTATGGTGATGTTTTAAACACAAGGTTAATTTATCAATGAATTGTATAAGTTATATATTAAGAATTTCAAGTCATACCTGAATTAAATGTATAATTAAAATTTAATCTTATGGGAATCAAGCAATAGATGTCTTTTCAGGAATAAGTTTAGAAAATTAAAATTCATTTGATGAATTTATAAAGATACTGGCTGCTTCTAAATACTCAGACTAAAAATTTTTCATGATGCTATAATCCACAATAAACTTAGGTTTTTAAAATTTTAATTTTAAATTTTATATGTTAAGTTTAATATGTTAAGTTATATGTTAAGCTTGAGCAGCAAAGACAAAACATTATAGAAAACAGGGACTACACAACTATTTGGTGTTAAAAAAGCAAAGTTAGTGTAACTGTAACATTATAGAGAATGTGATGGTATACTATTAAATGGAACACAAGTTTTTTTAAAATTATTAAGATTAATTTTATAAGGCAGTTTCTTCATTTACTTTTGCAGTCTATTATATTAACATATATATTTTTTAGCATGTACTATTTCCAGGCATGCTATTCTTTAAAATTAAACTCATACAAAGAACACATTTTTTGACATATGTGTATGTGTGGTTGTATATTGTATGTGTATATTCCATCTACGTCTGTATAGTTCATGTGTACTAGTATATGAACTTTAATGAATTTAAAAATAATAAGTATCTTTAGAATTTCAGAATTTACAGAATTTTCTTAAAGTATATACTATAGCCAAAACATAGTCCAAGGTATTTATGACACTTAAGGAACAGCCAAAATAGACATGTGTGTTTGTATTCATCTGCCCTAGAGGGTTACAGTGATAAATGGTAAGTGAGATGCATGGATTCACATATTAAGGGTACTCAACTATAAACTGACACAATCAAGCATACTGTAGCTGGCTCAGTAAGCACAGAAATAGTATTTGGAAAACTTAGAGTGAACCATGACAGTATTCCAAAAACTGGGTCACTGAAAACTGTATCTTTAAACTTCAAAGACGTGTCGGTCCATTTATTCAAAACTAAATGACTCAATTTTAGATTCAGATTACAACTCTAGGCAGTGATACTAAGAAAAAGTTAGACAACATGAACTTAAGTATCATAATTTATGGAAAAACACTACTTTAGCAAAGCAAAACAATTAGATTTTTTTTTTAAATACTGTGCTAGATCTTTTCCAAGTCTCTGAACTACTGTACTTCTATGCCTAAAGGATTAAAGTATATGTTTATTCATATAATGATACTGTCTCTTGTAGGAGTTTTGTTTGGGGATTGACTTGATTTGTGGTTGACTATGAGTCGTGGAGATTTGGGCTTTGTTGCCTTTCGTAGTTTTACGGGACTTGGTGTGGGATCTCGAGTGACTTGGCCGAAATTGTTGATCGGGTCAGTGCCATTTTAGTGGTGTGTTTGTCGTGTGTTAGTCGTTGTTAGAACCAGAGAGAAAAGTTATCAGAATAAAAAGCTGTTTGTCTCCAGTTCGCCTCTGAAGTTTTTCCCGCGGCTCCGTTGCTCCAAGCGCTTCAGGCGGCAACAGTCTCTCTCTCCCTCTCCCTGGCCCTCTCTCTCTCTCTGTGTAATAAATCAAATAGCTGAGCAATCTCTGTTTTTGCAGGGGTTCCCTACACATAGAATGAGAAAGTTTTAATTGGTTTAATTGGTCACCTTTCATTCATGCTTTGGACCACCCATTTCTCAAAAATCATATATTATTTCAACTTTGTTAGGCTTATATGAGCTTTAAAAAGCACAGATTCATTCATCGATGGTTTTTTAAACTTCATCATTGTTCATCACATTTTAAATATCCACATTTCACTACAAATTGTGATACTAATTATATATAATCTCCATGCAATATACATATGTATATATATGCCTTTTAAGATAGTTTTAAATGCTATATTACTTAGAAGTTTATTGAATGTTTTCATAATAAACAACAGTTTTAATATAAGATTCTGAAATTTACAAAAATTTTCATTTGTTCTTAACAAAATATTTTATTATTCTAATTATTTTAGCCAGTGAAACAGATTAGATAAGAAAAACAATATGATATTAAATAGCTAATCATATACAGCTTTATTTCAAAATACCATAAAAATTTAATAGCTGTGTGGTCTTAGACATACAACACTTGTGTGCCACAGTTTCATCCTTTACAGATAGCTAATAACCCACTACTTTGAGATGTTCCAATGTTTAACAAAATACTTGTATAACTTTTGGAATAACATCCTATGTATAACACAAATAAGCACTGAATTTCTTTTTACTTATTTTTTAATGTATACTCTGTTTCAGTGCAGTTTTATTTGTCATGTTTTGGGGAATAGCTATCTATGATTTTTCAAAATTGGTTCTTTTTAGTTATATATGGAGGTAGAATCTGTTTTAATATATTTATACAAGTGTGGAATATATCTTATTCCAATTAGGATCCCAGTCTTGTGGATGTACATGATGCTGAGAGTCACTGTGGTGTATTCATATATGTACACAGGAAAATTATGTCAGATTCATTCTACTGTCTTTCCTATGCCTATCCCTCCTCCCTTCCCTTTATTGTCCTTTGCCTAATCCACTGAATTTCTATTCTTCCCCAACCTTATTGTTTATTAGTGTCCACATATCAGAGAGACCATTTGATCTTTGTTTTGGGGGGCTTATTTCACTCAGCATGATAGTCTCCAGATCCTTCCATTTACTGCCGAATGTCCTAAAGTCATTTTTCTTTATGGCTGAATAATATTCCACTGTTTATATACACCACATTTTCTTTATCCATTCTTCTGTGGAAGGGCATATAGAATGGTTCCATACCTAAGCTATTGTGAATTTAGCTGCTATACGCATTGATTTGTCTGTGTCACTGTAGTGTGCTGATTTTAAGACCTTTGGATATATGCCAAAGAGTGGGATAACTGGATCAAATGATGGTTCCATTCCTAGTTTTTTGAGCAATCTCCATACTGCTTTCCAGAATTGTTGCAATAATTGGCAGTCAGTCAGTCTCACCAGCAATGTATAAGTCTACCCTTTTCCTCACATCCTTGCCAACATTTATTGTTACTTGTATTCTTCATAATTGCTGTTCTGGTTGGAGTGAGATGAAATCTCATTGTGGTTTTAATTAACATTTCTCTAAGCTGTAGAGGTTGAACATTTTTTCATATATTTGTTGACCATTCATATTTCTTCTTTTGAGAAGTATCTCTTTAATCCCTTTGTCCATTTATTATGTGTGTTTTTTTTGTTTGTTTGTTTGTTTGCTTTTGGTGTTAAGCTTTTTGATTCTTTGTATATCCTGGAAATTAACGCCCTATCTGAGATGCATATGGCAAAGATTTTCTCCCATTCTGTAGGCTCTCTATTCACAATCTTGATTGTTTCCTTTGCTGTGAAGAAGCTTTTTAATTTTTATATTACTCCATTCCCATTTATTGATTTTTGATTTTAATTCTTACATTTTAGGAGTCTTATTAAGGAAGTGATTTCTTAATCTGACATGTTGGAGTGTTGGGCCTACATTTTCTTCTAGTAGATACAGGGCTTCTAATCTAATACTAGGTCTCAAAGAAGTAGCAAATTTGAAATTTGCTGAGAATATACCTTAGATGTTGTCACACACAGAAGGGTAACTATGTGAGAAAAGAATATAGTAATTACCCTGTTATGGTAATATTTTGACAATGCATAAATATATGAAAACATCATGTTGTATATTTTGAATGTATATAATTTTTATTTGTCTATGATACTTTAATAAATCTCAAAAAAGTTAAAAATTATCATCAGAAACAAAATTATAGAAGGAAAATTCAACCATCTCTCTTAAAATTTGGTAGAACAAGTATATTAAAACTCCATAAGAATATAAAATATGGGAACACTATCATCCAACCTGAAAGTATTGACAATTATACAGCAAAATAACTATTAGTGCAGAACACATTCCAGAATGATAGAACATATATGCCAACATATTTACCACATTCAGAGTGATAAAATGATAGGAACACAGAAACTGAAAAGGACATCTAATAAGAAACCAACAGCAAACTTTATACTTAAAGGTGAAGACTGAATACCTTACCATTAAAATTAGGAATAGGTCAAGATTTTCCAGTGTCACCACACTTCTATTCAACCATGGCCTAGAAGTATTACCTACTATATTAAGTAAGGAAAAAAATATATATGTATATATCATCCAAAATTTAAGAAATTAAGTACATTTATTGTTAGGCAAATACACTATGAAAACAATCCACAAAATGATCCACAAAAATACCTCTAGAGGATAGAAGTACTGATTAATGGTAGACCATTAGCCTAGTGTGAGTGAGGCTCTGGGATCAATCCCTTGCACTGCAGGGAAAAAAAAAAAAAAAGCAATAGAACTAAAAACTGCATTTCAACTTTTTCAGACACAAAATCAAATACATGAAATATACAAAGAAGTTAATGAAAAAGAATAGATAATCAAAATATAGTCCTGAAAATACATACCCAATTGTTATTTGATAAAAGTGCAAAGGCAATGTGAAGAAAACACAGTCTTTCAACAAACAGCCCTGGATATCCATTTGTTAAAAAAAAAAAAAAAAAAAAAAAAAAAAAAACTGCATTTTGAAGCATACCTCACACTATATGAAAAGTAATTCAAATTGTTCAGACCTAAATGTGAAACTTAAAAGTATAAAATTCCTCCAAGAAAATCTTTGTGACTTCAAGAGAGTCAAAATTTCATAAACATCAAGGCAAATTAAAAACCCATTAAAGTCTTAGTGGGCTTCATCATAATTAAAATTTCTACTTCTCCAAAGACACTGTTAAGATAAGATGCAAATTGGGGAGAAAATACTTGTGAATTATATATCCCATAACAGGATTGTTTCCAGAAGAAAAAAAAAGAAAGAAAGAAAGAAGGAAATGCTCAACTCTCAATAAGAAAACAACCTAATTTTCATATGCAAAACCTTGAAAAGGCATTTCAACAGTGGATAAATATACATGACACATACATGAGAAGATGTTCAACATCCTTATTTATTAAGGATATTCAAAATGATACCACCATGACATACCACAATGCACCTATTATAATGTCTAAAATGTAAAGACTGACCACATCAAGTACTGTAAAGCAATTGGATCTCTCATATATCCCAAATGTGAAAGTAAAATTGTAAAACCAACTTGGAAAACAATTTGGCACTTTATTTTTTTTTCAAATTTATTTATTTTTTAATTCTAAGTTGTTAGAAATAACAGCAGAATGTATTACATTTCATATTATACTTATAGAGCACATTTTTACATATCTCTGGTTGTATACAAAGTATATTCACACCATTCGTGACTTCATACATGCACTTCGGGTAATGATATCCATCTCATTCTACCATCTTTTTTTTTTTCCTTCACCCTTTTGCCCCCTCCCTTCCCCTCCCTCCTCATTGGCCATTCTAGTGTTCCTCTAATCCTCCTATGCTCCCCATCCCAGCCCCACTGTGAATCAGCCTCCTTATATCAGAGAAAACATTTGGCATTTGGCTTTTGGGGATTGGCTAACTTCACTTAGCATTATATTCTCTAACTTCATCCATTTACCTGTGAATGTCAGCAATAAGAGACAATTTGGCACTTTCTTAATGAGTTAAACATATACCTTCAAAATGAACCAGCTATATTCCACCCCTTATTACAATAGTACATATCCATACAAAAACCTGAAAACAAATTTTCATAGCAGCTTTATTTGTAACAGTCCAAAACAGGAAATAACATAAATACTCAATGGAATAAAACTTAGCAATTAAAAGCAACAAATTACCAATACACCCCAAAATATGGATGAATTCCAAAATAATTACTCTGAGTTAAAGAGGCAAGACAAACAACCAAGTATATATTCTATGATTTCACTTGTATAAGTCTCCATAAAACAAACTAACAGTTATAAAAATCATGTTCACCTGGGAATGGAGTTATAGTGAGGAAGTATGGGAGACTGGAATTACAAAAACACACAAGGAAATTTGATGGGGGTAAGAGTGTGATCATTACCTTTAATTGTGTTTATGAGTTTGTGACTTAGATATATGCCAACATTTATCAAAATGTACCATTTAAATGTGTAGTTTATTGTATCTTAATTGTACCTCAATAAATCTGTTAAAATGCATGAATAAATTATTTGCCTTGTCTCAATTGGTCATTATCCACTATTATAAATAATGTTTCCATTTAGAGGCTGAGGCTGTAGCTCACTAGTAGATCACTTGCCTAGCACTGGTGAGGCACTAGGTTCGATCCCCAGCACCACAATAAAAAAATAAATAGATACTTAGACAAATAAATAAATAAATATATTATGTCCATCAACAACTAAAAGAACATTTTTTAAAAAAAATTAAAAATAATGCTTCCATTTATAGTTGAATAGCAAGAACTGGGCTACCATCTTTATATCAGGCAGCATGGTATGGGAGACAACATAATGGGAAAAAGAATTAGGAGATTTGGTTTTAGTTTATATTTTGTAATGACTGGCTCACCAACAGCCTAACCACTCAGGCCTTCAGTGTACTTAATTATAATGGAAAGCACTGTAGAAGGTCACTGGTCCTCAACCATGTTTTGAGCCATGTAATAATTAGGGGTATTAATATTTGAGGCTGGGTGACTGATATAACTGAAGAATGCCCAACAGAATGCTTTGCAGAGCAACAATAATTACAACAATGATCTTTCCTGCAGACCAATACCTCAGAACATTTTTTAAATGACCATACTTAACTTGCCATTTCCTTGGCTTCCCTACATCCCCATTTGCCCTTACTTTGCTCTCTCTTATACATAAGAGGTAAAGTTCTCCTATGTTCCAGAAAATATGAGACCTTTCCTTGAAACTGGCTTGACCTTACCATTATATTTAGCACTTACTGTCAGTATTTGTACCTAAACTTAAAACATACCACAAAGTCTACTTAAGTCATTCCAGTAATACAGTCTATAGAGGGTGTTAGCAAAATTAAAACATGAATTACTCAAAACTGAACAGCATTCCTGTGAAAGGGTTAATGCAAATATATTAACCAATTTCTAGGATCTGTGTGGGAGTACTATTTTTTAATCTGTGAAATGGGAAACATCATATGTATCATTCTGGATTACTCTGTGCAGGACAGTAATGTGTACGTTACCTGAACCATGGCTAATGGTATACAGTAAATATAAATTCTGCTCACCTGTGAGACACCTGTAATTTCATGTCCCCAGACATGACTCAAATAGAGAGATAATTTTGAAATGATTTTGTGAATTTTTGCTTAGAGCACTTTTCCTGTTTCCAGTGCATTTCAGATTGGGAAAACACTTTAGCTCTTGATTAAGCTGCTACAAATGTTTCTAAGCCAACTCTTTATTCTAGGAAGATTTTGCTAAAGCATAGTCCATATCAAAAATCACAAGACTTCCTCTGACATTACTGAAATAAACTTTTTTTCAGAGACAAAAGATACTATCCTTTTGAGTGGTGTTTTTTTTTTTTTTTTTTTAAATCAAAACTTTAAATTTTAGGCCCAAATTCTATTCTCTTTTATTATTGCCTAAAATTAAAGTGAAAAATGTTTGCCTCGCTGTGCCAATCTAAAGTATTTTAAGTACTTTTGAATGTTTTATTTGAGGTCTTTATTTTTTAGCTGGTAAGATAAAAGAGAACTTTAACATACTGGAAAAATCCTCTAACTCAGAGTTTCATATCCAATTATAGCTTAAGTTCCTTAGTATAAAACTTTTAAAATTCCAGTGAGAATGCATCTTCTTCTATTCTCTTATTTAGGTTAAAAATAATGATACCTGATTTTAGGAATGCATCTTAAGCAAGATTTTAGTATGAGATATGTATGCATTCAGGATGATTTGGAATATAATTAAGACAAAAGATTTTATATCCATATAGTAAGTAGTATCTAGACAATAAGGAAACTAATGCCTCTTTTATTTATGTAATTACAATTTTCAACATATTATTAAGCTCATTTACACCTTTAATATTATGAAAGTATGACAAAATTAATTTTCACTTTGATTAAACTTCCTCAGGTTCTTTTTTTTTTTTTTTTTTTTTTTTGGTACCGGGGATTGACCTCAGTGGCACTAGACCACTGGGCCACATCCCCAGCCCTTTTTTGTATTTTATTAGAGACAGGGTATCACTGAGTTGCTAAGTGCCTCGCCATTGCTGAGGTTGGCTTTGAACTCGCGATCCTCCTGCCTCAGCCTCCCAAAGTGCTGGGATTACAGGCGTGCGCCACCGCGCCTGGCTAGGTTCATTTTATTATCTACAAATATCTTTCATCAATTTTTTTTTAAATTTTTTTTATTTGCTTTAGTTGTACACAATGTGTTTATTTTTTTATTTATTTTTTTTTTTATTTTTATTTTTTTTGTGGTACCGGGGATTGAACTCAGGGGCACTCGACCACTGGGCCACATCCCCGGCCCTTTTTTTTTGTATTTTTTATTTAGAGACAGGGTCTCACTGAGTTGCTAAGTGCTTCGCCATTGCCGAGGCTGGCTTTGAACTCGCGATCCTCCTGCCTCAGCCTCCCAAAGTGCTGTGATTACAGGCGTGCGCCACCGAGCCCGGCTAATGTGTTTATTTTTATGTGGTGCTAAAGATCGAACCCAGGCCGCGCACGAGCTAGACGAGCGCTCTACTGCTGAGCCACAACCCCAGCCCTCTCATCAACTCTTAATCATGTCTTTAGGTAAATTAAAATTTATGACCGAGAAGCTAATTGGGGTTACTCTCCAATATATTTTTGTTGTGATCATGTTTTTTCTTTGTTTAACTTATTTAGCTTTCCTGTTTGTTTATGCATTTTTCCTACTGCTCTCCTCCATATCCAATATCTATCACTCTAACTCTTTCTATGTATTCGTTCAACTCAGGAAGTGTAAGTTTTCATTAATGAAAAAACAATCTTTCAATCCTCCACAATTATTTTTAAAAATACAACAAAGAATTCAAAGGGAAAAGTTTATCTCATGATGAGTTTTCCTAATGTGCTAATGTACCTTAATAATCATCAAAGGTTTTTGGATGGTGAAGTTTCTAAGGATCTTAGATAGTATGTTTAATAATAACATGAATCAGTTTTTTTTTTTTTTTTTTAATTGAAAACAGGAAAGAAACAATTGTTTGCAAATGAAGACATAAGATTGAGCCAATCAGCTTCCACTCAAAAAAGTGTGTGGCCCATAATTCGTTGTTTCTAAATAGCTAAAACCCCAGTCCATAGTCTCTTGTCCATCCATAAAACATCCTCTCTGGAAGCCTTCATGTGCTCCCACTTTGACTACTTCAACAACCTTGTAATTGAGTTCACTTCTCCCAATTAAATCTCACTACATCATTCACGTTAGTGTTGTCTTCCTATAGCAGGCATGTCTTCATGTTATTATGCAACCTAGAGTTATGTTACTAGCTTCCATCCAGTAACTGAATACCTACTAACTTCTCACAGCTTAGCTCAGGCATGTCACACCTATGAAGACTTTCCCAATATTCCTCAAGAGTAAAACTCCAGGAAGAAACTAATTGCTCTGTCAAAAGGCACAGACTCGCAGTTCATTTGTTTATGTCTGTGTCCCTCTATCTTACTGCAACTTCCTCAAGGACAAAAACTGTATCTTATCTAAACTCGTGTTTGGTTCCATATCAAGGATGACATGAAGTAGGTGATTTGAAATTGTTATTTATAAAAGATAATGAACACCACAATGGTTTAAAAAGTGGGGGCTTTCTTAGGACTAGAATCCTATTTTAGTTTTGTCACTTTCTACTTGCAGGTGACCTTGGAAAAGTTATTCAATTTCTCTAAGTTTCAATTTCCTTACCTGAAAAATTCAGCTAGCACTATTACCTATTCAAGGTAGGTATTGAAGGATAATATTAGCCAATGACATAAAGCATTTAACATGATAACTACTCTGTAAGTAAGAACTCAGTGAATGACAAATAATATTTTAATTCATATGTTCACATCTAGTACAATGTTTGTATATAATTACATTTAACTCATATTGGATGGATGCATTAACCATTCCACCCAGTATGGAAAAAATGTGACGGAGCCACCAGTATGATAGTACAACATGTACAACCAGAAGAATGAGAAGTTATACTCTATGTATGTATGATATGTCAAAATGCATTCTACTGTCATGTATAACTAATTAGAACAACAACAAAAAAAGTGATGGAGCCTGGGTTTATTACAAACTGTCATATATACATACTTTTCATAATCCAGCTTCTCTTTGGAGAAAATTTTCATATACTTGTAGTTATTTTACCTTTCATATGATTAAACCAGTTTAATGTGAATATTCCTCACTGCTCATTTCCAAAGTATATACTATGCTTAAAGGATCTCCAAGATATCATTTATTCAAGATAATAACTTTGGGTAAATTTTTAAGCCTAGTTTCAATTTCCTCTATTCTCTCTGTGTATTAATTCCCAATCTGGTAATTGGGTAATTTGCAATTCCTCCCTGTCTGTTCTCCCCTTTCTCCAAACATACAAACACGCCCACTCATATTTTGTCATAGAAAGCAAAGCAAAAAACAAAAAAAGAATAGGGAATATTTCGAATATATTTTCATATATACATTAATTAAAATGAAATTCAAATCAATAAGTTAAGTTCATATCTGGCTGTGATCTCTCTTTACATACTATTATATACCATCTCAGTCTTTCAGAATAGACTGCAATTTTTGAGTGGAAAATTTAGTCTAGTTGCTTCCTAGTGAAGTTTCATATTTTAAAAAATATGTAAGCTCTGAAAATTATAATACATGCATTTAGAAACACATGTATACACCTCTACATGATCTAGTTGTTTTTAACATTTTAAAAAATCAAAGTTATAAACAATATGATTAAGAAAATAGTTAATATTTAATAGCTGTGTTCACTTTTCAAAGAGACAGAATAAAGTACTAGTTTCCTTTTTAGGATATATACCTTTCAATGTTAAGTAAGATTGGTGTTTTACATAAAGGTGAAATACTAAAATTTGGATATCATCACCAAATTATATTTAATAGTAGTAATCTTAAATGAGTATACTTATTTTAATAATTATTGATATTAAGGTTAAAAAACAAGTTTATTCTCTTTTTGCATAGTAAATTCAAAGAATAATGTGGTATCTACTGTCCGTTTATATAAAATAAGAAATTCCTCATTAGATAGTATGTTTATGTACATTCATTTATCTGGAGAGCATTTTTATATCACCTTCCAACTGAGCCATGCTATTATGGTTTGGATATGAGGTGTCTCTCAAGATTTCTTTTTAAAGCAGGAATACTCAGAGGAAAAACAATGGGACTATGAGAGTTGTAACCAATAAGTCCATCCTACTTCAAATGGACTGACAAGGTGAATGGTAACTGTAAAAAGGTGGGGCATGCCTCAGTAGGTGGGCTTTGAGGGCCAGCACTGAAATGGTGCATGTTCCATTGACCTTTCCATCTTCCCTTGTTCTCTGCTTCCTGACCCCACCATGATCTAAGCAGATTTTCATTGCTGCGTCTTCCTTCCTCCATGATGTGCTGCCTCACCTTGGGCCCAGACCAATGGAGTCCACCATTTGTGTATTGAAACCTCTGAATCCATGAGCTCCAAATAAACTTTTCCTCCTCTAACTTGTTCTTGAGTGGTGTTTTGGTCACAGAGACAAAAAAAGCTAACAAAAATATATGTCAATACATTCTGAAAGTTAAATTAATTAATTAAATAGCTCATTTATATACATAATTGGGAAAGTTGAGAATGAATTAAAGAAGCAAAAGAACTTAACTAGCCTAAAAGGAAAAACATGTTTAAAAAGAAAAAAGGAATGGAAGATGGGAGGAGAAAATAGAAAACAATACCAGAGGCAGAAATCTGGAAAATAATTGTAAAATAGAAAGAAAAGCCGGGCGCGGTGGCGCACGCCTGTAATCCCAGCACTTGGGAGGCTGAGGCAGGAGGATCGCGAGTTCAAAGCCACCCTCAGCAATGGCGGAGGCACTTAGCAACTCAGTGAGACCCTGTCTCTAATAAAAAATACAAAAAAGGTCTGGGGATGTGGCCCAATGGTCGAGTGCCCCTGAGTTCAATCCCCGGTACCACAAAAAAAAAAAAAAAAAAAAAAAAAAAAAAAAAAAGAAAGAAAATATGGACTAATTATAAAAAATTCAAAATAGTTTTAAATTCATGCAAAACTGACAGGAAGTGAAAATCTAAATTATGAAATTAATATATAATGTATACATGTGTCAAAACATCACATGGAACCTCATTAACATTTATGATTTCATGTTTTTATATATCAGTTTAAATAATTTTAATTTTAATTAAAAAAAAATAATGTCACAGTTTGGATACACAGTGTCCCCCATAAGGTCCTATGTTAATGCATGCATTGAAATGATTAGATTATGGGATCTGAAAAAGCGAATAGACTAATTGAGTGATATCTGTAGACAGGAGTAGCATAGCTAGAGGAAACAGTTCACAAGGGGTATGTCTTTGGGGTTTATATTTTGTTCCTTTCTCTCTCTCCCTCTCTCTCTGCTTCTGGCTGCCATGACATATACAGTGTTCCTCTCTCATGTCCTTCCACCATGATGTTCTGCCTCCTTTTAGGCCCAGAGCAATGGGGTCAAGGGACTATGGACTGAACCTCAGGAACTATGAGCCCAAAATAATTTATTCCTTCTCTAAGTTGTTCTTACTGAATATTTTGGTCACAGTGATGAAAAGCTAATTGATACATAATCTAAAGGAATTTTGTGAGACTCTCAAAATCCATACAGGATCTTTCTTTTTTGTCTATGTTGTCTATTGTCCAATAGATATAAATGAAAAAAAAAAAATTAAAAATAATATTGTTTTTAAAAATACATTTATAAGTCAGGATTTATGCAAATATGAAATCAGATGCTTTTTGCATTACTGAAGAAAAATGAGCAGACTGGTCAAAATTGAACTAACCCTGTCTTTCTCTAATCTTATAACCTTATTATTTATTCTATTGGCATTGAATTTCATACCAATTCTATAAAGACAGGCAACATATCAAGGAGGATTTTTTCATACAAATAAGAGATCATGATACTTTAGGAACTTCAAATAAACATTTAATATAATAATTTTAGAAGAAAAGATCCAATTAGAGAAAAGTAAGATTTTTTAAAATGAAGGTTTCAATAAAACTACTAAAAAGAGTCAACATCATCTACCATATTACTAGTTTTTCTGTTGTTACTGCTGTTGCTATGTAACTATGAAATGTACCTCCAGGTAAATAATTTTGATGGGTTCCATAATGAGTGGAAAAATAAGTAACCTGGTGAGATGATGATTTATATTAGTTATCAGTTTTTTCCCCTGTTTTGCCATATTGTGAACCCATGTCAAAATAATCTCTATATTAATGAAATAATCTTGCATTTGTAAGTGTTTTCTATATTAATGAAATAATCTTGCATTTGTAAGTGTTTTCTCAACCTAAAAATATCCTTTATCAAACACTAAACTCCTTTCCCAGCACATGTTCCCACTTACCTCACTAAACTCTGCCAACTCTCTGAAGCTCTCCCCTTAATATCCTATGAGAAACATTCTTCTATAAAATTGCCATTTTGTACATCATTCTGTTTTTAAATAAATCAAACTTCTAATTCCTATGCTTTGTTTCTAGCTACTCTACTGGATCACAAGCTGCTTGAGATCAATGAAACTGTCTTTTTTGTGTTTGTCTTTGAGACCCTAGAGATTAGCACCTGCTATTGAATGGCATTAAACTGAAATGATATATTGCCTTATTTAGAGGAATTAAAAATTCTTAAAAGTCACATGCAATATTAGTAGACATTACATTGTTAGGCCACCAGAAGAAAGAGTTAAATATTTGGTCCTAATTCATCTAGACTAAGCTTAAGTGGATATAGCAAAAATGAATCCACTGATTTAAAACCCTTCTGTGTAGAAGGTGACAACTTATGCTGAAAATTAAATAGAAGAGTATTTCCCTTAAATTAACTGAGGTGGTTTGAAGACTTTATTTGACCTGGGGTTAGGATAAGGACAGGAAGGCAGTATCAGATCCTCTTATCACACTGTGGGCAAGATGGAAGAAATTTCAACCAGAACTCTGCTTTTTCTTTCTTTTGTTTCTTGTAATGATATCCTCAGTTATTTACCATATTAACAAGAAGAAAGAAACCACTTAAATGCAGCAGAAGTAGAGGAAAGGAGCCATTGAATTTTAAGACTGTAAAATAAAAAAGAGGAAAACAAGTAGAGATGAAAGTAAGGCTATTGTGGGAAGTGGTAACAGCAGAATCCTTAGACATCAAAGAATAACTTCTAGTATCACACTTCATACTATGGAAGAAACCTAGACAATGGGGAGTTAAATACCTCTTAAATTAGTAGCAATATGGGGCTTAAATTCCAATAATCCTCACTTTTAATAAAGAAGATTCTTTGCAAATAACTGCTGATAATTTCAGTGAACAAGATTTATTATTTCAGGTTTGAATATATAGATTTGTTTGACTCTCTTGATTTTATTCTTAATCTCAGAATTAAGATTGATTGTTGTTAAATTCAGACTTAGGTTTTGTGGGGAGGTTGATTGTTTGTTTTTCCAAAAGGTATCTGATTCATGAAAAATAGGAACAAAGATTAATTATTCTACAAATGCAGTGATTCAAAATCTCAGGCAAAATCAGTTGGTTATTAGATAATGGATTTTATTCTGTGTACTTAAGCTCAATGCTAATAGATATGTGTATGGACTTAATTATACATTAATACTCCCAGGGAGGGCTCCTATTGAAGTGTGGTTTATAATTAACAGCACATAATAGGTATAAGATTTACAGGCAAAAGTCTTAGGGAAACCCCTAAGAAGTTAAGAGTCAAAACTCTCCTTTGAGATAATTTAGAACTTCAAGATTGATGGTACTGAGAATGAGAAAATCAAAACACTATTTGTTTTCAATGAAAAATTTACACTAACTAGTTCCTATATTTTAGGACCATAATTCCAGTATAAAAGCATCACACAGTCTTGAACCATGTAATAATATTTTAAAGTGCTATAAATATTTATCTCTTACATAAATAGAAATTAAAATTAAAATCCACTCAAATTTGAGCCAGAGAAAATTGTGTCCTCATAATAAGAATAGATCTATATCTTCTGGTCATTATGGCCTTTGATAGAAAGGAGCACTTTATCAAACATCACAAGAAACTTACTGGAGTAGCCACCTATACCTGCACATAGGTCTCCCTGTTTTCTTTTTTATTTGTTTGTGTGTTTATTTATTTTTAAGCCTAAGTAATACATTGAGATTGATTTAAGGGTCCCCTATGGGGAGGCATTTACATATTTTTAAACTTTTTTATGTGAGATAATTTAATGACTTAACTCATAAATGAAAACTATTTATAAATAGATTTTGGTAAGGGATTATTAAATGTAGAATATAATCTCTATAAATAGCAAGCATTTTTCTTTATCCTTAGACAATCCTGTTAGTTGTCAAAAATAAGAACAATAGATATTTTTGAGTGGGGTTCTTTAGAACAAATTGAAAACCTTAATTTGTTCTCAAGCCAAAGTCTAGATTTTGTTCCCTCAAAGTGATAGTGGGAAAAAATCCAAAGCCACAAATGAACACTTTCTAATTTTCTATATTTTAAACCAGTGACACAGAGTGAAATTAAGTTGATTTTCTCCTACTAACTATCCCCAGTACAAGACTCTGTGGTAAGAAAAAAAAATGGTCAGGAATCCTGCTTAAGTAAAATTAATAGCACATAATAGATACACATAAGGTTAAAGGTCAAGCTTGATCTTTGACAGACTATGATGGGTACGCAATTACAGTCTTTGACATAAGCATTAAGCATACCTCTATTTTAGTGATGTGAGAATTGTGAATTGTAATTGCATCTTGCTCTTTGCTGAGCTTTCCAGAGGGAAAACCAAAATAGGATTTTTCTATGTTTTAAAACCTCTGTTCAGGAACCCTAAAGGAATTGTATGTCTGTAAAATAAAGTAACATGTTTGGGAATGGTGTCTATTGCTATCTAAATACATAACAGTTTTAAATATTTCATTATGCTCCAAACATAGTGCATTCTGTATGTACAGATATTGTCACAACACAAAAAAAACTTTCAGGAATATGTGTAACACGGAATCTCAGGAGTAACAGGTAATATGGTTTAATAAAAGCTTAGAGAGTTGGATTAGCCAGTTCTAAGATGAAGGAAACCTTAGGAGGGAAAAATACTTGTATATTCTCCCTAACACAGCATTAGAGTACTCTGAGGGAGCAAGGGAAAATCCATTCTAATGTATTGAGGAAGATGAAACGATTATCAACTACAAGTCTATACTTGAGAACATATGCCAAATTTAAACACATTATACAAAAAGCACAATCCACCATGATTTCAGAGATCAGGAAGAAAATTACAGTAGGAAAGTGTAAGTTTAGGTTTTATGTCTTTCTTGGGGAAAAATGAATGCTATAACTATTATTTATGTAGAATCCCAGGATTATAGGAAATAAATATAGGATCACATATACTCAGAGAGTATGTGACTTCTCACAAAAAGGACATGTGGAAGGCACATATTTCTGGTTTTCTGAAGTTTTGTCTAGAAAGTGCTATACTGGATGTATTATATTTATGAATATTTTATTTAGAAAAGATTTTTTTATAACACTGTTACAAAACATGTGAACTAGTTTTGTTTAGTTCTGCAGAAAAGTCCCACAGATTAAAGCTTTACCCCAACACTATAAGTAAAATTGATAAATGTACTTAGGGTAATGTAGTAAATTACAACATCTATTAAGACTATTTATATTAGTATAGTCTTAAGATTCATTCCATGAGATTTCACTAAAATATTTAAGAAATATTATCTATTTTTTTTTATTTTTTGCTCACTTGAAAACTGATTAAAATTTTTAAAAAAAAATCTTTCTATAAAATGAGATATACAAAGAACATTTCATAAAATATTAGCTTTAAGAGTATGCATTGAAAATATTCCATAAAGCTCCATAAACTATTTGTACTAGAACAAATTTGAAATGAATAAAATACATACCCTCAATAGAATAAGTAAAATTTTTATTATATTTTTATAAACCGAAATGCTTGACCACAATGAAACTGTATAAACTAGATCTATTATATAATTATGCCAAACTTCAAAAAAATTAACTGTGAAAAGAAAGTTGCCTATCTATATAGTTATATATATTATTTATACAAAAATTTAATAATATGTATTTTCCATATATAAATAAATGCATGGCTAACAAGAAGAATGTAGCAAATTATTATTATTTTCTAATGAGTGCTACAAATATAAAAAGTTAATAACTTGAAAACTGTCTCAGTTTGCACCTTTTTCCTATAGTGCAAGAATTTAAACCAAGAATTAATACACGGGAAGGATTCAAACTAAAAACCTTCTTCTCAGCAAAAGAAACAATCAGTGAGGTGAACAGAGAACCTACAGAATGTGAGCCAATTTTTACCACAAGCACATCAGACAAAACATTAACTTCAAGGATATATAAAGCTCTCAAAAACCTTTACACCAAAAAAACAAACAACCCAATCGATAAATGGGCCGAGGAACTGAACAGACACTTCTTAGAAGATGATATATAATCAATCAAGAAATATATGAAAAAATATTCAACATCTCTACCAATTTGATTATTCTCTATCCCTTTTTAGAAGATATGGTTTTGGAAAAAAGAGAAAGAATGAAGTTAGTGTCCCATTTTATTAAATCCAGAAATTGTTTTCTGTAAATTTATTTCTAATTCAAGGAATCCAGAATTTCAAAATGAGCCCTGCTTAATTATAGATGTTTTGTAGTTTCTTATAGTGCTATTTCCAATAAAAGTCTGAAATGACAGAAGGGAAGATAGCAGTAAACATTAAAATGTTTTGATAACTAAAATGGAGAACTTATCAATGATCATGATTTATGATTATTAGAGTTACATATCTTCAAAGTAATTTCTTCTCCATTACAGATGGATACTGTTTATTTGACCGCCTGCCAAACATGACTGGATCTTTTACATAAATATCCAGGATAGCCTCCAAGATATTCAGGAAGGGGAAAGACAGGAGTCTTTCTTGATAACTGAAGCACTGTAGGATTTATTGATTTACTTCTACAAATAAAATAAATGAGTATTTAACTAGCATGTATATTCACACAAGTGCTTCTTGACTCTGGAAGTGTATCTGCTAACTCCATCATCTTAGTTGTACTGTATCTGTTTTCAATATCTACAGCATTATGTCACATAAATATTGAGCAATGTTTCTGGCTTGGACTAAATGTTTTTCTCTCAATTATTGTAAACTGTCACAACCTACCAACCCTAAAATATATATATATATATATATATATATATATATATATATATATATATATGTATATACACACACACACACACACACACACATATATATATATATATATATATATATATATATATATATATATATATTAGAGTTTACCAGAAGCAGAACCATTAGGATGTATTTTAAAAACACAAAAGATTTATTTTAAGGAAGAGGGTCATGTAATCATAGAGGCTTGGTATCATCAAAATCTGCAGGGGAGGTCAGCATGCTGGAGCCTCACAGAAGAGCTGCAGTTGGAGACCAAAGACAGTCTGCTGGAAGAATTCCCTATTCTTCCTCGGAAGTCATTCATCTATTCAGTCCTTAAATTATAAGACCCATTCATATAATGGATGTTCACTTAGTTTACCTAAAATCTATTGATAAGTGCTAGTCTCATCTAAACATATGTATTCAAAAAAATATCTGGAATAATGCCTTACCAAATATCTGAGTTTTGTTTCCCAGATAGTTGATATATAATTTAACTGTCACAAACACATTTCAGTTATAGCACAAAAATTCAGGGATAGGCAAAGTATATGTGTAGACATTTTTAGCAGAATAAAACTCAAAATTTGAAGAAAAAATAATAGAGAAAAGAAAAGAGTATGCTATTTGATGTAAGTAACTAACCAAAACCTGAAAATATGGGAAACACATAATGAGATTTTTATATTTCTTTTTCAGGTAGGAGTACTTTGCATTTTGAGTTAGTCCAATTAAATGTGGAAAGTAGCTTGTAAGCAAAGTAATTATGGATGGTTTGAAAGTTGCCATTTGGAACTATATTAATGAATTTATGGTGCATATATATATATATATGTATGTATGTATAAAATATATATATATATATACATGTATATATATATATATATATATATATATATATATATATATATATATATATACAGGTGTTCCTATCTTTGACATACATATTTATATATTAATTTATTTGTAGCAAGTGTAAATTTTTACATTTTCCCATTTGAATCTCAATGATCTCCACAGTTCTTAAAACTGTGGAATTAAAATTATATGCTTTGACTCCTTTTCTATAAGGGTTAAAGAATGTTGTGTTCTATTAAAGTAAGTAATGTATGAATGATGATGTTTTCCACACCAGAAAGTATTTTCAGAGATAATTTTTCCTCAGGCATCTGCTTTTAAATAAATGATACTGAAATAAAAAGTGCTTCAGCTCCAAAACAGGACCTGAAATCATAGGAATTAAACTTGCCTCTGCTGCTGTTATGGGCTCCTCAACTGCCCACTGTATGGAAGAATAAAGCCCCTGCCAAGATGTTTTAAGGCCATTTTATTCATTCTTCTGACATATCCCTTACTATGCATTTTGAGGGCCATTTTGTTTGTTTTAGATATTTGCATGCCTATCTGATTGTGAACTCTGTCACCTTTGAATTTCCACAACATTGGCCACAGTACTTGAAACTTAATAACTTCTCAGAAAATGTTTAGTGAATGAATAAATTACTGAACAAAATTGAACATATATTTACATGTTATATTCCCATGTTTCGAAGAGGAGTAAAAACTAAGATTATTGAGGTGTGGAAGCTAGAAACTATGCAATCCAGGCAATTTTCAATGAGGTGCTGTTGTTTCTGTCACAAAACCTATCATTAAGGAAATTTTAATACATGATTATGACAGAAAATAAAACAAATACTGAAAATGCCACATGGTGTGTGGCACCAAGGCCCCTCCTTGCCAGGTAATTCTTCAAGAGACTCCACAAACATGTCTAGAAATAACTATTGAAGACTAAATTTTGTAGAAAACATTTCTGAGTTAAATAAATATTTGTATGAATTGACCAAAATTACAGATTTAATTGAGTGGCTACCTCAGGCTTAGAAAAGGGATCCCATGATTCACAGTCTTATTCTGCCTTCACTAGTTGTAACACAGAGCAATTGCTTTGCAAAATTTTACTTCCCAAGATGTTTATTTTGAGAAAAAAAATAATACAATGTTGGGGTATAGCTCAGTGATAAGAGAGCTGGCCTAGCATATGCAAGGGTCCTGATCTCCATTCCTAGCACCACAAAAGAAAAAATTATGGTCATTTTTCAGGCAGAGTGTTGAACTATAGCTCAAATATACCAATTGTGTTGAAATGAATGCCCTTCAGGTTATTCTATCCGCACAGTTTATGACTGGTTTTATCACTTTCCTTTATGTTATAACCTCATATTGAAAAATAACCTCATTTATTTAGGTATTGAAATTATATACACATACACATAAATATATCCATCTATCTTATAATGGCAGAAGTTATTGTTTTTCATTTTAAAGCAACAAAACTTTTTAGTAGAGAAATTTCTTTAAGGGGGAAAGTACAAAAGAATTATCACAAACTCTGCATATAGAATGATACAGGTTAACCACAATTTTTAAAAAATATTTTCTTATGATTATTGCTTGTTATGTTCTTATGCCTTCTCTCTTTAAATCAAATACCATATTTCTTGAAACAACTGAGTAGGGGATTCATATCAATCTTGAATTCATAAGCTCCTAATAACTTGTTCCTAATCCTATAGCTGAGACTTGATAAAATATTTATGGAACAAAATTTTCAATGTTAGTAAATGAATGCTAATTATATGCTGCCCCATGTTGAGACATTTCTTGTTCAAATCAGCTAAAAACCCAACCTGACTTGTGTATAGGGAGGAAGCCTGCATTCTCTTGATGAATATAAAAGTAATATTATTCTAATTTATTCATTAAGTCTATTTGTATATTTACTATGAAATGCATTGAGCTAAATGACTAACACATAAGCCCTACCTTCAAGTTCCTTACAATCTAGCAGATAAATGTAAATTAGGCAATGAAAATATACAAGGGCTATAAAAGCAGCATTGCTAAGTTATCATAGAGAATTCTTGGATAAGGACAGTTATACTATGTGAAGTTCAAGCCATTTAAACATGGCTTTAGAGAACAGCAGAAATTGAGGTAATACAGGAAAGTAGAGGGAAGAGCAAAGAAGCACAAAAATAAAGAAATCAAATATCTGAAGGTGAAAAAATCATAGAGTATATATAGATTATAATAGAAGTTTCATGTCAGTTAAAAGATGTGGAAAATAAGTCCAGAAAGACAGTTTAAGACAGAAGTGTGTGTGTGTGTGTGTGTGTGTGTGTGTGTGTGTGAATGTATATATATAGAGAGAGACAAACATACACACAAATACTGATATGTGTATACATACATATAGATGAGAATTTTGAAGAAAAGGCACAAATCTTGCCTAAAATATTTGTGATTTAAAAAGAATAATTCATGTGAGTCTAACTTAGGTAAGAAGGAGACACATGAAGAAAGTTGACTAGTTAAGTAGTTATTACAAGTCAGGATAGAAGTAATGAGAAGTAAGCCCTGTAGCCTATATTTCTTACTAAGACAGAATAGTTTATATATTGCTGCAATTTACATATTGTTTGTTATTCCACAGGCATAACTGTTAGCACATACTATGGATCCTGGAAGTAATACACAAATTCGATCTTCCACTTTACAGCCACACCTCTCATATTTCTTTCTCATTATGTAAAATGTCATTGAAAGTTTTAATTTTTTTTCCTTTGAGTCCTGAATCCTCTTTCCCACACAACATATTCAGGAAATGTGAGTTTGAATCTAGTAGAAAGAAGATAAGATTTTCTATCATCAAACTCTACTTCTTTCTCACTTATCAGTCTTACCTTTAAAATAGATTTCAATGGTTATATAAGACTATTCAAAATCTTTTCAATGCAGAATTGGACGTTAATGCCCAATTTCCCATGGGAATGCATTTTCCCATTCTTATAGAGCTACGAAATCTTAAAGGTATTATGGAAGAAAATGTGGTTCCAAATGCACACTGTATAATATTTCATATAAACCTCTAATATAAATTTTTTATAGATTATTTATAAATTTTCCCTATTCATTTCCAAAAATGCCAGAAGGAATTTTTTTTTTCTGGGAAAGCTGCCAAAAAAGTTCATTTTATTGCTTCCATTGAGAAATACCTTTATCACTTTAGAAAGAAAAGTTTTTACTGCAATATAATTTAGGAACTTGGAAAGATAGGAGAAAATTCTGAACTTTGTTCTATCATGTACCAAATCATGCAACCCATTTGCAAATAAATTAAATAAGTAATCTATATAAAAGATGAAGTCTTGACAAAATTCCTCATTAATATTTTTTTAAATGTACCAGATGTTAATAAATTATTTGGTGGTCAGAAGAAAAATCTATTTTAATCAGCAAATTCAAAAAGGTCATACAGTTTACTATTGTATTTTAGAAAATCATGACCTAAACTTTAGTAAGACCCACCCTACCCTGCAAGTATAACAAAATCCATCTAATGTCCACTTTTTTTTTTTTTTTTTTTTTCGTACCAGGGATTGAACTCAGGGGCACTGGACCACTGAGTCACATCCCCAGCCCTATTTTGTATTTTATTTAGAGACAGGGTCTCACTGAGTTGCTTAGCAGCCTCACTTTTGTTGAGGCTGGTTTTGAATTTGTGATCCTCCTGCTTCAGCCTACCAAACCACTGCATTGGGCTTGAAGTCCACCCTTAATGAGTGACATGAGTACCCATTTAGGGATCTCTTCCTTCTCTCCAGCCTCACTCCCCACCTCCTTAATACTGCTTTCAGAGTCCTACTTAATAACAATTTCTTTCCATTTCCTTGAGCATCCTCTAACATACTTTTCAGGGTGTGTTTAAATTACTTCTATTTCTTGGCATAGGAACTCTCTTGTTCCACTATTCCCTCTCTGCTGTCTCTTTATTCTTTAGAATCTTGTCCAAATCACTCCCCCAATGACATTTTTCCAGGCCCAACACTAAATCTAGATGAGACACTCTCCTGATATCATACTTCTTCCCCTTAAATTCTTAAAAGTCACCATCAAATAATTGATTCCATGGTGGGTTGTTTGAAAAAATATTAAAGTTTATTACAAAATAAGTTTCTCTATGAATAGAAGAATACTGGAACATAAGTTTCACCAGAGCAGGGAAATAACTCTGTTGTTCACCTAACACTCAGTAGTTGAGTAGTATTTTGTCCATAAGCCTTAATAAATCTTTGTTGAATATATCAATTAAAACATTGATTCAAATGATAAAAATAAAATTAAAGATTTTTTTTTAATTTCACATGAATTAAAGAGCACTTCAAAAAGATGGGCTCTACTGGGAATTTTCTAGTTGTACTGTTGAGTATAATTGGGAAATAATTTCTTAAAATTGTTTTAATTAATACATACTTAAAGTACTACCCTGAAAAAGTTTCATGTATTTTCATTTCTTAATCATGAAGTTGCAAAATATTAATGGCTAGCAGCATAGTAGAATCTCAATTACGGAAAAATATACTAAATGACATTAATATATACAATCCTTAGAAATGATTTATTTTTAACACTCCAGGACTGTTCTGTTTGTTTTTATTTTGTAATTTCTTGGGTAACACATCAAAAAAATTTTGAATAATTTCAGACTGATCTAGATACAAGGCAGAGGTACAGAGCTGATGTGCCTGTCATCCATGCTATGTGAAATAACAGCATTTTGTAAGTAAACATTTGATGAGTATTTTTCAGAGATTATTAAATTTAATAGAATTTTTTTAGTTTTGCTTTATGTTTCACTTTACCAATAAGTGTATTTATATAAAAGTCAAACATAAAGTTTGTAAACTTAAAAAAATAATACCAAGAAACTTGTTAAGATACTGGCTCCCAGGTGCTTGAGGCCCACTTTCACTTACCATAGTTGCTACTGTATTCTTTGCTGACCAAGTAGTGAATAATGGAATTCAAATCCTGGTGACTAAGTAGGAAAAATATAGAAATGCCATTAATTTTTCATTTTTTTTAGTGTATGGAAAAAAAATTTTTCATGGTTTGTCAAAGTCTCTTAAATTTCATAGATCTTAGGAAGGTAATCATTCATATTTCTCTATATGTGTTCAATTATGATATAGTACTGGGTTTTCTTAAACACTATGAGGCATTTCTGAGAAATCTATGCATGTGAGTTAGTGCACATATATTTGTAATTATGTCCAGTTTTGTAATATTGTAGTAAACCATAATCATTATTTTTCTTTCATTAAGTAAGAAACAATGGTCCTAATTTTAAAGGTAATATAATTTAGGTTTTCTAAGTTATACACTATATTAGAAAGGTCTTATACATATTTTAAATACTTTCTACTTGTAATAAACAAAGTTTTGGAAAAATGTGGGAATTAGCATAAAATTTTCACTCTGGATACTAAAAGTCTTCCACAAAGACTAGGAAATTATCTCCAACAGTGCCCACGTGTGCATAGTTACTTGTGTCTTTTTAAACTTGTGTGTAATATAAGAGACAGTACTACATTGAAATTTTAACAAAGGGTAAAGGAAATAAAAATGTCTTTGCTAATAACATCCATGATGATAATGTAACATAATGAATATGTTATACAATATGTATTAGTAATTCATTTGGGGGCAATAAATATAGATCATTTTATTTATTTATTTATTTTTGAGACAGGGTATCACTGATTTGCTGAGGGCCTCACTATATTTTTGAGGTTGGCCTTGAACTTGCAGTCCTAATGCCTCAGCTATCCAAATCACTGGGGTTGTGGGCATGTGCTACCTATCACACCTGACTTTTCATTTTTAATATTTATGCCCACTTACGGACATATATACATGCATACATATGCACATCTGACATTTCCTGATGCAGGGACTATATCTGATATGCAGACCCAGCTGCCACACTCTAGATTCCTTCATTTGTCTTGCTGAGGCTATCCCATTCCTGTATTAGTCTCATGTCATGGCTAAGCAGGACAAAATTAATCGGATGATTCCATTCCAGAAAATGCAGGGGCACTCTGAAAGGCAACATTGGTACAAGCATTTTTTGGTGACCTAAACAAAATTTTTTAAAACTATGCCTCATCTAAAATTCTGCCAATCCAACCTCCCTCCTTTTCTCCTTCCTTCCTTTCCAGGGATCATGCCTGCATCATTGTCTGATGACTCTCCTTAACTCCTTTGGTTCCCAATCCTTCTTGCTTCATAAGCATCACCCCAATAAATCTTTAGCATGACCAATTTTGGCAAAGCATTTGCTTTGCAGAGGATATGACCTAATGTATATAGGCACACATACATATGTATACCACATATACATTAAGTAGAAAAATCATCAGTTCATCAGTGACAGAGATGGATGGATAGATAGTTAGAAAGACAGAAACAGACTATAGACTGATAGATGAATATGTGTATGTATGTGTAGATTTTCAATCTACTCATGAATGGGAAAGTGCCAATTCACAAAATATAAGTATTTCCATATATAATTTTTCTCACATTTTTAATTTTTTTTTAATTTTCATGCTTTAAACAACACAGAACACTTTATAAGCACTTCTTTTAGCAACCAGAAGATACAGAGGTTAAACTTACCCTTGCTGAAATTTGCTAACCAAAGCATGATAGAAAGGTAATGCTGATACTGGCAATAGAGAGCATTTCTGTAACGGAAATTACGTAACAAAATCGTTATTACTTCTACTAAAATTTTAACTTTTAGAGTAACTGTTTGGTAACCAAAGATCTAAAGGTCACTTTCCACTATTAACTCTATGAGAGAATACTATACCTGAGGTTCATATTGAGGTGATCTTAGATGTTTAAACTTCTGAATGGAAAATAAATTGACAAATGGATAATGATTAGAGGAATATGTAAAAATTCCATCAGTGACAATCAGAAAGTTCACATTCATAGAAAAATATAGATTATACCAGAGAAAGAAGAATCACAAACTAGCCTAATCCTGGTTTACCTCAGCACTTTATCTATGGCCATAATAAAATCCAAACACCTTTGACTCTTTGTGTATGCCTTCCCAAAGCCAAACTGTCCAGGTTATATTTAGGACAAATACCTTCGCTATTCTTATGATTATTCTGTGAAAATATTCTCTGTACCCTAAATTCCAAGAAATAACTATCAATATTTTCTTGGTCTGGTTCATTATAAATTGTCAATAAGAGTCATCATTTAAACCTGAGATCAAAGCTGAACTTCAGTTTGAATCACTCATTCATATATTTGTTCAAATAGATTTCTATTCTTCATAATACTCATTTTATTTGCTTCTTCTATTGTTTATCAAATTCTGTATTTTAAAATATTTAATGTGGGACTGGGATGTGGCTCAGTGGTAGAGCACTTGCCTAGCATGTGTGAGGCACAAGGTTCGATTCTCAGCACCACATATAAATAGATAAAATAAAGGTCCATTGATAAGTAAAAAATATTTTTTTAAATTTTAAAAATAAAATAATTTAATGTTTCTACCATAAGTCCATCCATCAAAAATTGGGAAATGTCTATACCTTACCATAATTAATTACATGTGTATCTGGGTAGTTACTGCAAATTATCTACTATAAAGGTATAAATGCCTAGAAGTCAATTTTCTTACTCAATTTCATTTTTCCAAATACTTTCATTAGCCTTCCCCACCTTCAAACATTTACATGAACACTTTCTAAGTCCAGAATGAATACAGATGAATGATGATGATTCAATGAATATCACTGATGTATAAATGCATCTGCTTTTCATTTTTTACCCAGAATTCATCTGTTGAACTCAAACACTTAGTCTCCCATTACCTATGGGTGCTGTGATTGGGGTCATTGTCCATTGTTTTTTTGCCAACTCTATGATCAGTTCAGTTTTCCCAGTTTGAGGTCATTTCTCTTAATTCTCATCGATTAGGACTTATAACTACAGAATGCCTTGCCTGGATCTATATGAATTACCTACAGTACTGGCAATTGCAAAAGTGCACTGCATATATGAGTGCTGAATATGTGTTTATTAAATTATGTGTCTTTATGTGTGGATTGAATAGAAGCATACTTCTCTTATATGATCTTAATAATAATTTAGATTTTACCATTAATTTTCTCACTTTCAATTTTATAGCAACATTTTTACACATAAATATTAGATTGAAAGACCAAAGGAAATAAAAATGATATTTATGGGATTTTTCAGAAAAGTAGCATTATATTGAAAAGATAATGCTGCCCATCTGAACAGAAAAGTGAAGAAGCAAAAATGATCTCATTGAGCTAAAAACTCTACCATCAAACCCAACCTCCAAACAAGCACAGTTTAAAATAAAACACAAAAATGAAACTGAGAAGATGGAGAATAGAGCACAGAGCACAATTCAACGAGCACTGAAAATCAATGAAGTAAAACTGGTCTGTCTTGGAAAATGAACAAGGTGAAAATGGGCCATTTTTGCCTCCATTGATTTTCACTGTTCATTGAGTTGTGTTCATCTGTTCCTCCAAGGTGGTATCATTTTCTATTTCTTTTTCAACTCCTAAACAATCCTTTGGCAGTCCTAAAAGGATTATGACATGCCTAATGACTTTCCATAATCTATTGCAAGAAATTCTCCCCGTTGATTTATCCTATAATTATAAATTCTGCACCAAGATAGGCACAGCAGAAGATCCAAATGTAAGGCATTATTAGAAGATGACACTATCAATGATAAAGTCTTTTTTTTAAATGACTCTGAAACCCACTTTTGCAATCATGAGCAGAGTTTAACTTTTGCTTCTATGGAACAGTGTCCAAACTCAGCAAAGTTGAAAACAAAGCTAAAATCACTTTTCATATGTGACATATTTGATACCCAGTGATGGAAGATTAAAAACTTTGAATCAGAATGAATTATGTTTTACATGTTCTTACTTTGAGCCAAGATTCTAATTTTCTTTTAATCTAATTGCTTTCTCTGAGACTCAAAGCCAGCTTTGATCCAATTGCTTTGATAAAGGTGTGTTCCCACAAGGAACCTGCTTTTCTCACTGACTAAATTACTTGCACTAGCCTTTGGAGTTCTGAAGCTATGTCTTATAAAATTAAATATAATGACAGGAAAGAGTTAATGAAGCTTCTAGAGACTCCTTAATGTGACTTAAGTTACATATACCAACAAGAAATGATGGAGATATTTGATCATATTATACATAAAAATGTAAGAGTAATACATTAGTAAAAATAAGAATATGTAGGCAGGCATATTTCTCAGTTATAACAAATAAATGGTTATAATTTTTAAAGAGCATATATAAATGATCAAAAAATATATATCCTCCTGTCAAATTAGAAAACACAACCACAAATAATTTACAAAAGAAATATAAGTGGTTTTTCCACATATGGAAAAGTTCAGCTCTACTAATCTTGACTAATATACTAATTGTATTTTATAGAAATCTGAGAATTAATGAAATAACATTTTTACCTATCATGTTTTATAAGCTTAAAAAGGATGAGACCGAAATGTTAAAATATTTGTGAACTGAGTTTTCCTTTACATCTTGTTAACAGCACTGATGTAAAGCAATTTCATATTATTAAACAATAAACTTACAAATTTCAACCTTATTGACCCTCATAATTAACTTTTCAAAATAAATACTAAGTAATTAATATAAAATATGGTCAAATATTATATGTATGAATGTCTAAATCAATCCTACATGTAACAGGAAAGCTGGAGAGTAACCCATACATGATCATGAAATAAAAATTCTAATCTAGCAAAATAGTACAAAACACTATATAATTATGTTTATGATAAACAGGTATTAATATGGGAAAGGTTTTAATAAGATACCAATTTATGGATAGGGGTCATATATGAGCTATATATATTGCTACTATATATATATATATATATATATATATAATATATATTGTTACAATAATCTTTACATATAAATATCAGAGTAAAGAGATAGTATCCAAATATATAGACTGCTGGCAGTGGTTGTGATTAAATAATGAGAGTGAAAATGATTTTCAATTATTATTATACTTAAAAATGCTTCCCAGAGTTAATTTAAATGTTTTAAAACTTATGTGTGTTTATGCTGGTTTTCACCAAAAATATATTATATAATTTTTAATAAATATATTAATTTTAGCATTTCTATTTCTTCAACTCCTGTAATGTTTTTGAGATACTAGTTTTCATACTGGATTGCTTACTAACGTACCATTTTCCTATACTGTAAGACAAACCTCCTTAAAATCAATTATTTTATTAAAAACTAAAATCAATATTTCTATTTCTCCAAGAGCCTTGTTCAGATACATCTTTGAACTGGTTGCTTAAGGTTACTTAGACATGAGGTCTCAAATATAAGCAACTTCTTATTATCTGATTATTTTGCAACAAAAAGTGTTGTAGTCTGAATGATTGTGTTCCCTGATTTCCCAGTTCCTATGTTGAAATCCTGACTCCCATGGTGGAGCCTTTGGGAGGTGACCACATCATTAGGGTTGAGCCTTCATGAATGGAATTATATGCACTATAAAAGAAACCATAGGAAGTTAGTTTGCTCCTTTCATGGTGTGGGGACACAGGAACAAGGAGCTGCTTTCCATCCAAGATGGCCTGCTTCCAATCACTAGACACTAAATCTGCATGTGTCTTGTTCTTGGACTTCCCAGACTTCAGAAAAGTGAGAGATAAATTTCTGATGTTTATTAGCCAACTGGTTTGTGGTATTTTGTTATAGCATCTCAAATGGACTCAGACAAAAGTTTAAGTGCTCTGGGAGTTGCTTATTCATGAAACAAAGATGGGAAAATAATAGGATTGTGTGGGCTGGTAGAAATGGCAACTACCACTTGGTTTGGGAAATAAATATAAGGGGACTGGACTCTAGCATGACTCAGAAGAGCACTATACACCCTATAGCTGATTTTCACATAAAGCTACACAATTTGCCCTTAGATGGTTTGCCAACAGTTTGCTTTGGGAGGTGTTATCATAGCTTTTTCTAAAGATAACTTACTTTCTTTTTTTTACTATAACGGGTCTTAATCCTTTTTTTTCATTGGGCTAGCTTCCTTCACTAACAGAAGAAGTTACCTCAACAAAGCAAATCTATTTTTGAGGCCTTGAAGAAACATATTTTCATATAAATACAAACAGGAATATTTTGTGTAGTTATTTTTGCAAATGATATATTAGTAGCCACATTTTTTATTTACAGTTGCTTTAAAAATATTAAATATAATATCACAATGATAAGTGTATTTTAAAGAAAGTAAGTAATACACAAGATCTCAGTAAGATATTAAATAAGATAATATAATTAGTGTTCCTAAGCCAGCTCAAAAACAAATAAAAAGCATTCTTAGGCTTTACACTACTTATATGTGCTGCTGTACTTTAAACCGTAAAGGCAAAGACATCTATGGATGTCTCACTTCCTCTCTACTGAGTAGAAGTACAACACTGTGATTAAGAACAGACACTTCACAGAAAAAGAAATACAATCAATCAACAAATATATGAAAAAAATGTTCACCATCTCTAGCAATTAGAGAAATGCAAATCAAAACTACTCTAAGATTTTATCTCTAGTCAGAATGGCAATTATCAAGAATACAAGCAACAATAAATGTTGGCAAGGATGTGGGGAAAAGGGTAGAGTCATACATACATTGTTGGTGAAACTGTCAATTGGTGCAACAACTCTGGAAAACAGTATGGAGATTCCTCAGAAAACTTGGAATGGAACCAACATTTGACCCAGCTATCTCACTCGTTGGTTTATTCCCCAAAAGACTTAAAATAATCATACTATAGTGACACAGCCACATTAATGTTTATAGCAGCTCAATTCACAATAGCCAATCTATGGAACCAACTTAGGTGCCCTTCAAAAAAGAATCAAAGCAAAAGACCTCTTTCTTCATTAACTAATGATATATATGACACCTGTACTTGAGAAGAGGCAGAATGTACTGTGATACCATCTTAAGTCACTAGAAACAAAACAGAAAAACATTTTACTACACATTGGTGTTGTTTATTGGGATACTGTCTGAGTAACTGCATGGGAAACACTGTTAAAAGATCAAGATTGCCTGTGTATAAAGATTTTCTTCTTGACAGTTCCATCAGGGCAAATAAGAGAATTCAGAAAAATGACATACCACTAGAAGCACAGGTTTTTTCCAATTAAAGGAAGACATTGGTTAAAAAAATGCCATGATAGCCAAAGTTGAGCTGAGACAAACATATATATTTAGCCTGAAGCTAAAATATAAACATAAAAACACACAGAATGTGATATAACACATAACACTAATTAGTAATTTCATAATTTATTTATGAAATTATGTAACACCAGAATACAACTAGTAAACCCCCCAAATTAACTGTAAATGGCCCACCATATACAAATTATGAAATAAAAACAAAAAGACAATAAATGACAATCACCAGACACTGTGTTTAGAAGCCAGATTTTTTTTAAAGATAAATACTTCATACCCCTATTAATCCTGAACTTTTATTTATTTATTTGTAAACCAAGGATAAATCAACTCTATAACATCATTGTTCTAGAGTTTTAACAATTGAAATACACAAGCCTACTAATTGATTTGATTATGATAATTTTTACAAATTGAATCCTGATTTTAAAATGAAAAATAAATCACATGGAAACATCTCCATGGCATTTATTGGCATAAAATTTTTCATTATTTATAAAATATTTGCATATAAAATGATTATGATTTTGAAGATGAAAAGATTGATTAGCCTAGCCTATTAATAACTAGGCAATTATTGAAATGCTATTGCTCTAAAATCCAACCAAAGTCTAATAAGCATGTGAAACCAGTTAAAGAAAAACTAGTAAAAGTTCAAAGATCCCAAGGCATTGAAATTAATATGAAGGTGCAAGTCATTTTAATAAGCAATAAAACATCTAAGCTATTTTGTTTTCTTTATGTAATAGTCTGAAAGAAAAAATGATGCTTTGCCTTCAGCCCAAGCAATTCAATTTAATGGAGCCTCAATTTTCAGGAGATGACAAGGCCAGTACATATAATATGCAGAAGGGAGGAAAGAACAAATTATTAAGTTTTTTTTTTATGTCTGACTAATACAGTCTGTAGTTTGATTCTGTTAAGAAATGTTTAAGATGAACGAGAAAAGAAAATATGAATAATCAAACACAAAGACTTTTCAATTCTAAAACCATTCAAACATCTATTAGCAATACATTAAGGATTTCTGGAGAAATATTATTGTATATCTTTTCCAAATCATTTAGCAGTAAAGTGTTACTTTTGGTCATTGTTGTACAGTCTTAATGTGCCAATGTTTTTACATATTTTGAATTTAAAACCTCTAACCTCTTAAAGAAAAATTTATCTTTTAAAAGTAGAAATCCCATGGGCTGGGGCTATGGCTCAGTGGTAGAGCACTCATCTTGCATGTGTGAGGCCCTGGGTTTGATCCTCAGCACCACATAAAAAAAAAAAAAAAAAAAAAAAAAAGGTATTGTGTCCACCACCTACAACTAAAAACAGCAAAAAAGGTAGAAATTCCTGCCGGCCATTGTGGTGCACACCTGTAATCTCAGCAGCTCAGGAGGCTGAGGCAGGAAGATAGTGAGTTCAAAGCCAGCCTCAGCAAAAAGTGAGGCACTAAGCAATTCAGTGAGACCCTGTCTTTAAATAAAATACAAAAAAGAGGCTGAGCATGTGGCTCTGTGTTTGAATGTCCCTGAGTTCAATCCCTGGTACACCCTGCAAAAGTAGAAATCCCACATGATTTTAATACAGGGAGAGGTTATAGATCATAAATCAAATCAGAATATTTTCCTCAAATTTAAATCACTTTTTAAGAAGTTATATATTTGGATATAAGTTGTTTACAATTAAAGCTATAGCTAGATAAAACTAGTTAACATATGTGAACTATGAAATAATATAAAATTGGCATTTAGCATGTAAATTTTTTCATGCGTATTATTTTACATGAGGAATATAATACATGTGATTTTAAAGAATCTTTCTACATTTCGACCAATGTAAATTATTCGTACATAATACATTTTCCATAATAAAATATCAAAATATAAAGTCTTTAGAAGATTCTTTTCCTTTGTCTTGAATAAGAAGTAGATGTACAAATATGTCTACTATATCTAATATTACAAATGCATAATATATATACGTATGTACATACACATGCAAACACAAGGAACCTATAGAGAGATGCCATAATTGGTTATTATGCAGTATACCATGCTCCAATGCATTGCAGTCATTATAAACAAACCAAATACAGCCAGGAAAGTGTCAAATACTAGTGGTGCTTCATAAATAAAGTAATATAAAGGCATAGGGAATGTGCACTGAATTCTGAAGCCCTATAATATTGATTTGATTAGAATTTCATCTTGAAAATGGGAACATTACAAGATTGTTTCTTATTGCCACCCATTCAGTATGCTGAGAAACTTTGATTCATTCGCTATGTGTTTCCCTGAATTTTAAGTCAGGTCAAAATTTAATAGCTTTTTTGACTGTTATTATTGTTATTGTTGCTGTTTTATTTTTTATTTGTTCTTTTTAGTTATATGACAGCAGAATCTATTTTGGTATATTTATACAAGCATTGATTTAGTGGTTTTATATTTGCTTATTTATTAAAATATTTATACTCCAGCTTAAGGCCCTGGGTTTGATTCTCAGCACTGATAGATAAATAGATAGATAGATAGATAGATAGATAGATAGATAGATAGATAGACAAACAGATAAATCATCTCCACAGCAAAGAAAAATCAATTTTATGGTGATGATTATGTATATATATTTTCATTATTTATCTTTCAAGACTGGGACTGAAATGGAGCAAATTTATTATGTATAACTATAATTCACTAATAAAAACATTTTTAAAAAAGAATTATTCATTTAAAAGCAACTGTAACTTTAATAGAATGTCTACCACTTTGTGGTACACGTTCAAAGCAAGTAGGATCTACTATTATGTTAACGTTCCATTCACCATGAAGATCCTCATTGCATGACAAAACTTTCCTGTGAAGTTGCATACGATTACTACTTCTCACATGACACAATGATGCCCAAATGTCTTACAACTATACCAAACATCAAAACTTTAAGTTCCAAAGGAACCTTGGAGATGAGAAGAATTTAGTCTTTTAGGCTCTTAACATACAACCTATCTTTGCAAATATCTTGGGCATATGCATCCTGTGCCTAGATCCCTCTAGTGGTAGCAAACTCCCTGGTTTTTGAGGAAGCCTTTTCTAGAATTAACTGTGGTTAAGTTTACCTCATTATAATTTCCTTCATGAATACTACTTCACTGCTCTGAAATGGCATGGAAAACTTAGAGTCAGAAGCTTTTATCTCCTAGGCAATACATCCTTGCATCTAAGGAAAGTCTTTGGATGTTGTTATTCACATTTGTATAACCTCAGTATCTAGTTTATTCTCTCGGGGTTCAACTTATCAAATACTTATCACGAAGTATTATGTGACAGAAAAGAAATATAAGGGAATTGCTCAGGGTGATCAGGGCATGGCCAGGATGCAGAAAGACTCCACTGATCAGATACAAAATATATACCCCAAAGGCACCCCCCCCAAATTACCCTTCTTCTCCAAACACACCCCACCGGCCTTCAGTTACCACTCAATTAATTCCTATCAGGGGACTAATTCACTGATTAGATTAAGACTGTCATAACCCAGTCATTTCACCTCTAAGTTTTCTTGCATTGTCTCACACATGAGCTTTTGGGGTATACCTAATCTAAACCAAAACATATCCCAAGGTTCTCAATCCTGTTACTAATGAAAATATTAAATTGACTCAATGGCCCAAGAAACTAAAAGAACCTTGCAGGAAAACTGTAGGTGAGGTGCAAATTTTCACAGGCCTCCAAAAATATAATAAATACAGAGATATAAGACACTTTTAAACAAAGCACAGAAGATATACTTCTATCATAATTATATTTGATAAACTTAGATATGATTATAACTTTCCAAATTCAGGCATTATAGAATGAAAGTAAGAATGTTGACATTTATATTCCTGTGTGATCAACAATAGCAAATACTTTCTTCTTTTAAACATTTGAGCTTTCTATAGTACTATATGGATTTAAAATTACTGCAGGTTGAGTATATCTTATTAGAAGCGATTTGGTCCTGAAGCATTTCTGATTTTGGAGTTTTTCCAAAACTATTTTGCAACATTTCATTAGCTTAGTTGGTTGAATTAAGAACCCAAAAACCAAAATTTTTGAGCATCATAAGGATCCTCACTCAACCTGTAGTAATATCTGAAATATCCACTTCATTTCACAGAAACTTAACGCACTCTGTCTCTCTCTCTCCAATTCATTCATATATATATATATATATATATATATATATACACACACACACATATATATATACACACACACACACATATATATAAACACACATATATGAAACATCATATTAATTCTCTCATTAGAAAAATTCATATTATTAGGGATATGTTGTTTCGTTTGATATCCCTTTTCAAATATATATAATTTGAACATAAATAGCTGTTGAGAGTGAAAACTAACACCAAATTATCCTGTGTGTATGGTATTTACTTATCAGCCTCTGAGTGGAGTTAGGATGTCTGACATTAAAACTTTGTCCTTCCTTAGTTGTTAATACCTATCCGTCACATTTTGATAGCCTCTTGATCCAATCAGTCAGTGCACCTCTACGTAACTCTACAAACTCCATACAACTGCTTTTGTTGAACTATGTATATTAGCTATGATGACATCAGAGGTTATATAAGAAAAACACCAGTGAAATTTACTGTGAAGTCTCCTGAAAAAATGGTGTTGAGAATGCTTGTTTGGGAGAGCCCCTCCGCTTTTTTTTAATTTCTAGTCTGCAGTTACTACTGAGAACAATTATTTTAGCTCAAAGAATAATTGCTTTTCTTTAACTTATGAGCACCATGAATTTGGTAACAAACTCAATTTTTCTTTTAAATTTGGCTGTTGGAAACTGATAGTTGAATCCATAAACCATACCCTACTAACCATACCACCAGTATGGCTTGCATTATTGAAGTCATTCTAGGTCCCACATATGGATCCATTCCATTTCTTTCTTGCTTGCTCTCTCTTTTGACTTCTTTAAATACTTGTAAGTCACCTTATAAAAAAAAGTGAATAGACTAATTACTGATCTGATGAATTAAAATACTATTTTAACCATTATGGTAGCAGTATAGTAAATGGAACTTTATAAAGGCCATGGTTTTAGCTTCACAAAGTATCTTTGACATTCATATCTTTCACCTTTAAAACATGGCAATTAAATCTTTAGTTTCCTTATGTATTCTTGCCAGCAAATAAATTAGAAGATATAACAAAACAAAGCAAAAATGCTCAACAAAAGGAAATGATAAATATTATATTTTCTTCATATTATGGGGAACTAATATAGAATAATATACTAGTGGTTTAAAAGAAAAAAAAAAAAACAAGTTGATATTACTTGAGCTCTCCTCCTTAGTTTTCCCTGCTAAAATTAAAAAACTGTAATAAACAAGATTCTTAAGGGAAATGTCAAAAGTTAAGAGAATGAAAACTATACAATAAGAATTAAAGATAAATTTTCTTACAATGCCTCCAGTAAATTGCTTAGAAACTTGGAAAATAAATGCCATTCAAAATGTCAAAACTATTCTCTCTTATTAGCATTAACCAAGTATTTAAAAATAATAATCCTAATCTCCAAGGAAACACAAAGCACAGAGATTTCCCAGCAATAGCTTGATTTTTGATAAGCCATGAAAATATTTCCTTTTTTTTTTTAGTCAGAGCAAAAAACAAACAAGAAATTTGCATTCATTATGATAAGATAATCTGAAACACTAAATTATATACTATAAAACTCTTTAATTCTTCGTTGGCCCCTTTATGTTCATTTAATTAAAATCAATAATCAAATATAAAATAAGTTGGTCTATTCATTGTTTCTCTTTTTGATTTTGATAAAATACTTTGCTACCTTTGCAAAATATGTCTCCCTATGATATTCTCTTGATTTACATTTTCTTAAAAATTGAAGTGTTCATCATGCAATTATTTCATTGGTAAAATGGAGAGTTCAAGGACCATTCATCATGCTGGCATCTCTTTCTTGGGACAACTGAGATGGATTATTAAAAGAGAACATTTAGCAACAAGAAGAATATGTTTCCATCCACAAAATGTGTTGTGATTTAATCAGTAATTTAATAAACGTGTATAGTATGTACGTAGTCCTTTACAGTGTTATGCTGTTCTTTCTCCCAATCCCTTCACTCTTCATTCATTTATCAAAATATATTTCCTATATGTTGTGGAGAACAAAATTGATCAATATAATATGGTTTTAAATACTATGAGATGATCCCATAATTTGGATAATACTAAGAACTGATATTAGAAAAACAAAAACTGAATGTAAGGATGAAAATGTAAGCCTTATTTGTGACTTTTTAAAAATATTTTTGAACCAGAACAGAGATAAAGTAATTAGTATGTAAGTAAGTCAATAATAGGGGAAACACACAAAAAAATATCTAATTCAAGACAAGTTATTAGGAATTTGTTATGAACTGAGTTCTTAGTAGGTGAGTTCTTTAGTAGGTGAGTTGAAGGGGAACATAACAAACCCAATGTGTCAAGATATAATTACTCATACATTTGTGAGCTGACAGTAACACAGGTACTTATGCCCACCCTCCTGCATTTTAAAACACAGGAGCCACTAGATAGCTTACCTGGTATATATTATTTCCATGTTATATAATTTCAGAAGGATTTTCCTAGGGTTTTTATAATCTTAGGCTCCGCAGCCTACAAAATATGAATTTACGTAGGGATAAAAGAGAATATATAGAATTTATTTAATGATAAAAGACAGGGAAACCTCTTTATTTTTCATCAATAAGGGACTACATCAGTGAAAAGACAAGATGAGAAAACTTAGGCAGCAATCATGCACAATGTATAATCAAAGTTTTCCTAACCCTGTCTATTAGGGTATTGCATGCCATTCAAGAATCAAAGAAAAGATATTTATTTTTACTCTTGTTTTCCTGTTTCAAAGAGGAAATATTCCATATTATTACTCTCCAAATACTTGTCTACAGATTCTCACCTAACAAACACTACATTCTGCTTTTATAGGAAGCTACCACTTGCGTATATCTCAAAGCTTCACTCTGTTCATAATTCTACCTTTCAGCCTTAGCACCTGATGGCTGCTTTCCTTTAAAAATGAACACAATGTAAAGACATCTCCAAGTCTTCCTTATTCTCAAATATGTCACACTGTTTTATCATTTCCTTAATTCAACTAAGCACACACTTTGTCCACTCTGATTCTCATTTTCCTGCTTCAGCTCATCATTTAAAGTTCTTTGTACCCATGTTGTCACACACTTCTTACACATAAAAATCCTAGGAATTTGTGTCACTCTATTTCAATGCTGGTTGTCTATGAATGTTTCAGTAGTAATTATAATTACCTATTCATAATTATAATTTCATTAAATCTGACATCAATCTTGAATCTGTGAAATGGATCAAATATCTGAAGAATGTACAGGCAAGAGAGATGTATCAGGTACAAGTTCCTTAGAAATGCTGAATTCTTTGTTTGAAACATAAGGTATTAATTGCACTACACTCTGGGTGCAGCAGTTGCTTAGGTGTTAAAGTGACAAGCTGAAGATAAAGTGGGTGGGAGTGGGTTACAGCTCAGAGGCTGAGGAGGATAAAGCAATGGAGAGGGAGAGAAAGAAGAATATAACACCCCTGGTCAAGATAATACAAATTAAAATACAGCTACTATTTATTAGACAATTAGAGATAATTCAACACTTTAAGTGTATTAATTTACTTCTCATAAGTACCCTATAAATTAGGTGACATTTTAGTCCCTTTTTGTAATTATAAAGGGGACATGCAGACAAGATGATTAACTTGTCTTAAATCACACAACTGGGATATGATGGAGCCAGGATTTAAACTAGGTGACCTAATGCCAGTCTATCTGTCATTCAGTCATTCTTGCTCTCCATGTGGGAAAATAGGCAGCTGCCTACCCAGAATAAGCTAAGCAGACACAGGAAAAGAGGATTAGCCAGAACTAAAGCAACACATAGTATGGATCATTTTATTATTTTGCTACTAGGTATCTTAAAAGGTACCCATTTCAAACCTGTGAAGAAATTGATTTACGAAATATCCTGGGAAAGTATAAAAGTTCAAGCAGGTCAAAGAGTTGGGAGGCAAGTTAAAATTTCATTTTGTGATTATCACTCCCTAGCTAATACTTCTTTTTTTACATAATTGTGGTGTTGTGCTTATGTTTGACATTTTTTGGCAATCTTGTTAATTAAGCAGAAGTTATCCCTGATTAATGTAGTATGAGTTATTCCCACACTATAAATAATACAGTGATTAATTGCCATATCTAAGCCAGCCACCCTTTAACACACTTCAAAGATGGATTTTCTCTGTTGAATTTGCTGTCATCTACTTAATAATCATACTCATGTGGAAAATGTCATCTTATTTACTTCTTTTCCACAGAAAATTATGTTTAAACTATTTGATATGATACTTCTTTTGCTTCATAGTCAAGAAAATTCATCTCATAATTATTATAATAACCTCAGAGATTCTGCTGAATTCAGCACAATTGAAAATTTAACTGCCTTACTAAAATGTTTAATAACAATTTAGGACAATTTTACCATTGAAATATAATTTAGTCATGGGGATTGTGTTTTATTTTCATTTATTACTTTATTCTTAGTAAATAATAGTTCTTATTAGCTTCTCTCTGTTCAAGCAACTTTTCAGCCTTTAGTTACTAATAGGATTATAAAGAAGAATCTTTTGTGGCTAAAACTACTGCTATTATTGAGTAATTTGGGTTGAAATATGAGAAGGAGGTAGAGTGTGTCTTCATATATTATTTCAGTTCCAAAGATTATATCATTACCCTGTAGAAATAGTAAAGAAGAAGATTGTTAAATTGACTCACATGTTGGTGCTGAGAATTTTCTTTCTCATATTCATTAAGTTGTGTGGATTGTTAAAATTCTTTAGTCTTTTTAGAGGTGTTTTAATGATATTCCAACTACTACATTCAGGAGGAAATTTCTTTCAGTTGATACAGAATTACTTCCACTTTATCACTCTGATTTTCATCATGAGCATTTCTTAACTACCAAACATTCTCTACTATCAAAAGTTTAGAACTTAACTTAAAAAGCCAATTCACTTCATCAAAGGGAGTTGGTCATCCTGCTATGTCAAGCTAGGGTCACAGGGAATTTGGAGTATTGTTCAGTCCTAAATAAAACATCTCAAAGAATACAGAAAAATGTGCAGTATATCCTATGATATGCAAGCTGTTGGTGAACAAGAAGAGATATAGGTATAGGTCCTTTGAAGAGAGAATCTGAGCTATTTTTTCTCCAATCATTACCAATTCCTGGCTGACAGAATTTTATGGAACATTATCTGGAATAAATGAAGTTAATCTTGGCTCAAGACAGATTTCCAGAGAAGTACAAACTTTTATTAAACTGCTTAAACCCCTGCAAAAAAATGTTTTTATTGAATTTGTTTCAGCAATGGGATATCAGGAAATCAAAATGGTACCTGCTTTTTTAAATCATAGGTAATATCATCCTGGGCAACTGAAACAACCAGTTTAACAGGTCTTCAGGTGTGTGGAAGACCCTCGGCCTTCTAAAATATTTAATAGTAGTATTTCCTTTCCATCTGTATTTTTCTCTTCTGCAATTTATGAACACTATAATATTTCCAGTTTGATTAATTGTGCGCTTCTGGTTTTGCAAACTTGAATCTTGTCTTTAACAATATTGGATACATGTGGAATAACATACTTCTTGCTGAATAATTTAATGCCCTAGTTCACTCTTACAACCAACTACACTATAGTTGAATTTCATTCTAGAATGCTGTTGTATTATTAAAATTAATTCAGATCTTTTAAAAGGAAAATAGGATATAAATAAGATTATATATAAGAAATATTACTCCCTGCATTTAAGCATATGTCACTGGCACAAAACACCTTTTCCCCTTTTTAAATTATACAGTATTCCCACTCATCTTTTCTAGTACCATGTCTGTAAGTGCAGTAAGAGCTTAGAAACTCCAAATGTACAACAAATACCATTTGAAATTCAATTATTTGCCAAGAATTATTACTGTCATCCTTAACTCCATTTTCTTCTGTGACAACTAGTAGTCTTATCAGCAAATCCTGTTATGCAGCTCTACCAATAAAATGGATTCATGGAAAGACCATTTCTCCCCACCAAGTCAGGGACATTCCCGGTATGAAATATCATCACTTTTTCCATATACACAGCAACTATCTGAGTTTCCATGTTGCTGCTATTGCCTCACAATAGCCCACTCTCTGTACGAATGCCAGTGTTATTTTTTCTTAAAATGTAAACTTAACAAATTTTCAGCTCTGCTTAAAACCTGCTAGTGGATTCCTATCAAATAATGTCTAAAAGCATTTTATGCCTATCATGTTCTTTATGAACTGATTCTTGGCAAGGTCTTTAATGTCTGCGCTCCTAAAACTCACCACCTCACTGATCCACTTGAGGCACACTACTTGGCTATTTCAAGAACCCACAAGTTCTTCTAAGAACCTGCTAACATGTTCCCACATGCTCTTTCTCTCTGCCTATAATGTGATAGTTAACAAACACTCACAAAAATACGTCACTGAACTCTCTGAGGCTTATTTACATCTCTTCATATGGGCATTTCTCATCTGCCTTATTCAAAAAGTGAACCTCCACTCCAGTCATGCTGCTTCAAAGCATCACTCCCTATTCCTATTCTGCTTAATTATTTTTATTGCACTTTCCACTGCTTGACATTAAATTAAATACTCTGTCATCCTAGTTTAGAAAATGCTAATAACTTTTCTTCAGGGATAGGCACACTACTGTATGTGCTTGTAGCTAGAGTGGTATGAGCACAAAATTATCATCAAATTCTTTGATTCTATGCACTTTTAAATAGATGCTATGTGCATAATATAGCCCTGGATTAGGACTTAAACTTGGTTGTTTAAATGATTATAGTTATAATCTCCAGACAAATATATAAATGAATCAATCCAATTAAGTTGTATTATAGTTTTTATGGTATATGCTTCCTATAAAGGCTATAGCAGGAAATTATAAAGAGTGGGTTTGTCATCACTGCAGAATTCTCCAAAGGAAATGAATTTTCCAGTTGGATGCTTTTTGTGCAACTGTTTTTTTTTTTTTTTTTTTTTTTTTTTTTGTGTGTGTGTGTGTGTGTGTATGTGTGTGTGTTTTAACAGAGAAGTTAAAGCCTCTTCAATGCAGACATTACTATAAACCTCAAGAATAAGGTATGTCCTTAAAATGTACATTTGACTCAATTAACACTTAAAATTTCATGATGCTGTATAATAAAGACTAGGAAACACAGATGAAACTCCCTTTTTAATGTTTTCAGAGAACAACATTATATTTGAATTATTTAAGTAATTAAAAGAAGTATAATTTCTTTTAAATTTTCTGAGCATCTTTTTTGATAATTACTACTATTGACCATGTAAATAGCCTTTATAATTGATATCCTAAAATGGTTCTGGGAAAGTTTTTCTTCTTCAATTGGAAGCAGCTACAAATAAGTACTGACTCTTTAAGATATATTTTTAAGTAAAAAAGGAAATAGGAAAGCAATTTTAAAATTTCATGCTATCTTCTTCCTCCCAAACTTTGCTCATTCCATTTCCTTTTCTAACTTTAACTCAATTTTAAGAAAGAGCTGAAGAACTATTCCAAAAAGTTATTCCTTCTTGAACCTGCCACCATCACCAAACAAGACCAGGTATACCACATAATACTTCAATCTCTTACTGCCTTAAATACAATGTTCCTCAAATACAGTATGTCTTAAATTTTTTAAAAAACTGCCTTAAATACAAGTCATAAATACAATGTTGCTCTGTTTTGTATATGGCATGTTCCAAGAAACTCATTTATTCAAAGCATAATCTTCTCCGTACCAATGTCCAAAGGTGGGGTTTTTAGTACATGATTGGATCATGAATACTATAACCTCATCAGTAGATTAATCCACTTGATGGATTTATAATTTGAATGGACTTCTAGGTGGCAACTGTAGGCAAGTGGGGCATGGCTTGAATAAGTAGGTTACTGCTGGCATGGCTTTATGGATTATATTTTTCCTGGACCTCTTCCCTCCACCTAACTCTCTACTTCCCAGACATTATGAGATGCACAACTTTCCTTCACTACCCTTTCCTACCATGATGTTCTGCTTTACCTCAAACCCCTGAGAAACAGAATGAACCAAACATGGACTGAGACCCCTGAAGCCATGAGTTAAAAATCAATCTTTGCTTTTTTGGTTACTTCTTTAAGTTGTTTTTGTCCGTTTTTTTTTTTTTTTTTTTTTTTTCCCTAACATAAATGCCCGTGTTGTTTAAATTATTATATTTCCCCCTCACCTTAATTAAGGAGGATTGACATTAGATAATAGTCATAGTTATTCACCTATTTCCTGATTCTCTCTCAAGGCATTCTCCTCTATGTCCATAACGTCAGTTACACCTCAAGGCAGATTACTCATCTTCTGAGCTATGGATAAGAGTTCTAGGTGGTCTAAATCACATTCTGTTCCCCTTATCTATTAAAAGGTAATTAAGAATCAAATGGATCTAATAGACATCTATGGGATATTTCACCCCTGAACAGCTGAATTTCCCTTCTTCTCAGCAGCTCATGAAAACTTTTCCAAAAACAGCATATCCTAGGTCACAATATAAGTCTCAGAAAATGTAAAAATAAAATCAACATAATCCATGATTCCTATTGGATCATAATGGAATGAAACCAGAAATCAAGAGAAATATTAGAAACCACATGAATACATGGAGAATGAACAATACCCTTTTAAATGAAGAACTGATTAAAGAAGGAATAAGAGTAGAAATTAATACATTTGTAGAAATAAATGAGAGGAGAATATAACATATCAAAATCTTAGGGACAGTATGAAAGCAGTTCTAAGAGAAAAATTTATAACATTGAGTTCCTATGTTAAAAAAGTAGAGAGATTCCAAATAAATAAGCTTATGCTTCACCTCTAGGCCTAAGAAAAGGACAAGTAAAATAATTTTCAAATCAGTAAAAGACAGGAAACAATTAAAATCAGAAGAAAAATTAATGAAATTGAAAATAAAAAGCAGCAATATACAGGATCAATACAACAAAGAATTGGTTATTCAAAAAGATAAATAAGATTAATAGACCCTTAGCCAAACTAACCAAAATAAAGATAAGATCCAAATAAAGTTAAAGATAAAATGGGAAATATCACCACAGACAGGAATGAAATTCAGAGGATCATTGAAAATTGTTTTGAAAATTTATATTTCAATAAATTTGAAAATTTAGAAGACTGATAAATTTCTAGACACTTATGACCACCCAAGTTGAACCAAGAAGACATAGAAGACCTAAACAGGTTAATATCAGGCAATGAAATTGAAACAACAATTCAAAGCCTTTCAGTAAAGAACAGCCCAGGACCAGAGGAGTTCTTTGCTGCATTCTACCACACCTTTATAGAAAAGTTAACACCAGTCTATCTCAAATTATTCCATGAAAATGAAAGGGAAGTACTTTCATATACATTTTATGAAGCCTGTATTACCCTAATACCAAAACCAGAGAGAGACATATCAAGGAAAGAAAACTACATACCAATATTCATGATAAACATAGATATAAAAATCATTAATAAAATATAAACAAACCACATTCAAAAACACATCAAGAAGATAATATATCATGATCAAGTGGATTTTATCCCAGGGATGCATGGTTGGTTCAAAATATGGAAATAACTATAATTCATAACTTAAATAGAATTAGTGACAATAAAAACATGATCATCTCAGTAGATGCAGAAAATGCCTTTGATAAATGCCAGTACCCACTTATGTGAAAAATGAAGGAGAGCTAAGAATGAAAGCAACTTACCTTAACATTATAAAGGTTATTTCTCAAAAACCTAAAGCAAACATCATATTGAGATGGAGAAAAAAAATGAAAGCATTCCTTCAAAAATCAGGAATAAGAAAAGGATGAGAACTCACACCACTTCTATTCAATAATTTTTGAAATGCCAACCAGAGCAATCAGGCAAGAAAAGGAAATTAAAGGGATACAAATGGAAAAGAACAAGTCAGACTATGTCTGTTTGCTGATGATATCATTCTATAATCAACAAAAAAATCTCCATCAGAAGACTTCTAGAGCAGATCATTTGTTGAAACCTGGGTCTAACAACAAAGTTTATAATTCTATTTATGATATAAAACCAATAAATAAAATACAGCAACAGTAATGTAACAAAATAAGTATTATGAATAATAATGTATACTAGTTCTTGACTATTAATGAGGATATTTATATTCATCCCCTGTCTGACTACACAATTTGTGACTTATACACAAAACAAAAATAAATAACAGGGGAGGGGACAAGATAGCAGAGGAGACAAAGGAAGTAGTTCCTCAGTACCAGACTGATAAAACTTGAAGTCTGCTCCTCAGTCAGGTGAGTAACAAAGAAATGTCACGGAAACATAGTAGTGAACTGTGAAAGACAAATTCATTGAGCTACAGAAAGTTGGTAACTTGAGCATAAGAAATAATATCTTACAAACTTGCCAGCTCCAGGTGCCAGCAGTGGGGAGCAGTGAGCTCAGACAAAAGAGACACATGGCTGGAAGATAAAGAAATTTGAATTTTTATTTTTAAATCAACTTGGGGGAACTTGAGGCTTATAGAGGAAGTCTCAATTTAACATACACAGAGTTAGTAGGGGAAGCATCTTGGAGAAAACAAATCGAAGGAGGTCCACTGGGGTGAAAGTGCTCCATGGAAGCGATAAGCCCTCCATGAGCCTGGTGTAGAAAGCCCTCTCTGAAAGCAGTGGCAGGTAAGGAAAGCATTCCCAGACACTGAAAGCTATCCTCATGCAGCTTGTGCATCTGTGAACAGGAAAAGGGATTATATACTCATAGAGGAAGTATCAGTAGCCAATGACAACATTGCCTAAGGGTCCTTGATTAAGAGAGACTGAAACAAGAACAAAGACCATTGTACCTGGACCATTCAGCCTCTGATATCCTAAGGCAGAAAATTCCAATGATAGCTGATACCCCATAAAGACTGTTGCAAAGAGCTCACTGTGGCCACACAAGCACATCTGTACTCCAGGGCAGATACCTGGTATTCACATCCATAGTGACAAAGGTGAAGTCAGTGCAGGGTTAGTCCCTAGAACCTAAAAGTCGAAATTTCTGGAAGCCCCAGAGATCCAGAAGCCCAGGGAAATAGGAAGCTCCACATCAATAGGGGGAGTGGACCAATTTCAAATATTCAGCATCGGAGATCTAAAATCCACCAAAGTCCAAACCCCAACACCTGGAAATTCCAGTCTAGAACTCTTCATCCCCCCTGTTACAGATTAAACAATTCACCAGCAATCCCAAGTCTATCACATGCAATACTGGGAGATTGGAGGCGTGAAGCTACTAGACCTGGCTGGTAGCTAAGTGAGGAACACAAAAATAGTGGCCAAAAATACAGAGCCAGAAATAAATATAAAGACTAAAAATCCACTGGCCAAAGGATTTGACCACTACAGGGGAAGCAACCCCTGTATTTCTCACTAATGCTTTTTTGTTTTTTCCTTTTTTTCCCTCTTACATTTTTGTCCCCATATTTCCATTTTTTATTCTTTAAATTTTAACTTGTTTTTCAATCTTTTTCAAACATCATTGTATGACATTGTATTATTCATTTTTAAAATTATGCATGATTTTGCTGTATGTGAGTGTGTGTGTGTATGTTCTCACTGAACAAGTGAGTATATATATATATATGTATGTATATATATACACTTATATGCATTATAGATTATATAATTATATATAAATATACTTATTTTTATACTTCATATATATTTCATATAACTTTACTTTAGAGTTATTAAACTCTTACATGCACCTGTTCAATATTTAACTTAGACAAGAATTAGGTGAAATACAGTACAAGGGTTTGAGTTGTTTTGATCTTCCATTTTCTTGTTTGTTTATGCCTAGGTTCTGGGTACTCCTATCTCCCCTTCTTCACTTTCCTTCCCCAGTAACAGGAAAAAAAAATCTCCTGTTTCATCTTCTCTTTCTCTTTTTTTTTAATTACTTTAACATATTATTCTTCCTTAAAGTTGACACTTGCTCCCTTTCTATTGCCTCTTATCTGATCAGTTTTTCAAATACTTCAAAATTTCTCAGGGCTGGGGTTATGGCTCAGTGGTAGAGCACTCACCTAGCACATGTGTAGCCCTAGGTTCAATCCTCAGCACCATGCAAAAATAAATAAATAAAATAAAGGTATAAAAAATCTATTAAAAATTTCTCTAGCTTTTCTACCCTATTTTCTCTTACATAAGAAACTGTAATTCCACTAAATAACAGATTATATAGATTATGAATTCCTACTCCATTCAAGTTATTGTGATTATTGGTATAGTGGACAACATAGTAGACACTTGCTGTCAAATGTGTGATATAGTTCACATTTTTTATTATTGGTACTGCTAAATGCTGACACCACCATTCCTACATAGTTGACACAGATGTCAAAGTAGACAATGGACATTTATCTTAAGTCTGTACATTTGTTCCTGACATTAGTGCCATTTCTGGCTTTCCTATCCCTCAAAGATGGGCTAGAAAGAGATTAAGACACTTCAAGATTACAGATAGCTGGGCTTGGTGGCACATGCCTATAATCCCATCAACTAGGTAGGATGAGGCAGGATTGCAAATTCAAGTCCAGCCTCAACAATTCAACAAGACCCTGACTTAAAATAAAAAATGAAAAAGGACTGAGGAGTCAACTCAGTGGTAAAGCAACTCTGGTTTCAATCCCCTGTACAAGAAAAAAAGAAAAACAAAACTATACAGAACAGACATCCTGCTGCTGAGAAATACTTGCATCTCATGCAAGCAACAGGGAATCTCAGCACCCCACACAATCTAGGGCCATCTCAGCTTCAACATTAGTCCCACTCAAAGAATTGAGGAGTCACAGTGGTGTTAGGTTCAGGGTACACAGGAGGATTAGAGGAACACTAGAATGGTCAAAGGGGAGGGAAGGGAAGGGAGGGAGCAAGGGGGTAAGGGGGGGGAAGAAAAGGTGGTAGAATAAGATGGATATCATTATCCTAAATGCAAGATTGAAGACTTGAATAGTACGAATATACTTTGTATACAAACAGTGTTATATAAAAAGATGCTCTATATGTGTATTATGATTTGTAATGCATACTATTATAAACACAACAACTTTGAATTTAAAAAAATGTGTTAACTGAGAACAAAGCTAAAAAAAAAAAAAAAAAAAAGAATTGGGGAGACAAAAAACCAAAACCAGCAAGCAAGACCCAAGACCCAAGGAGGAACATCAGAGAGGGTCTTCAAATCCCATCCCTTGACTACTACTCATGTGTCAAAAACAAATAGAAGTCACAGGGCAAATAAGCTAATTAGATACAAAAGGATATGCATAAAAAAGAGGAAGATGAAAACATCTCAAGTCTGATGCACAAGTTTAAAACCTCTGAAAACATAAGGAAACAGGCAAACAAATCCTCCCACAAAATTCACAATCCCCCAACAAAGAATCCCACATGAAGTGGATAGAATCCCAGAGAAAGATTATAAAAAATCTGATTAGCAAAATATTCAATAAACTAAAAGAAGATCTATGAAATGAAGTAGGACAGCAAATACAGGAGATGAGAGACCACTTTAATAAAGAAATAGAAATAGTAAAAATAAAAAATCAGAACTCCTGGAAATGAAAGATAAAATCAATCAAGTTAAAATTCACTTAAAGTGTTGCTTATAGATTAGATTGCATAGAAATAGAACTTCAACCCAGGAAGACAGAAATTCAGTTCTTGAAGCGAGGGTATGTGAACTTGAGTACACAGAATGCAATAAAGGGGAAAAATCACAGAACATGATCAGAATATACAACAACATCAAGAGACCAAACCTGAAGAATATTGGGATAGAAGAAAACATGGAGGTACAAGCTAAAGGAATTAAGAATATTTCAATAAGATAGTTACACAAAAATTTTCCCATATCAGAAATTACATACATATCCACATTCAAAAAACATATAGGACCTCAAATAGACATAATCAAATGAGAAGCACTCCAGGATACACCATAATCAAAATGCCTCACATAGAAAATAAGGAAAGACTATTAAAATCTGCAGAAGAGAAATGTCATGTCACACATTTAGAGGCAAACAAATAAGGTCCACGTCTGATTTCTCAATTCAGACCATAAAATCAAGGAGGGCATGGAATGTGATATTCAAAGTTCTAAAAGAAAACAATAGCTGTGGTATTTCTCATCCAGGGATTTGAGCTCGACCTCCAACCCATTAGTTCGGGGCTGTGAGTCTGAGATCTCCCCAACTTGGAATTGAGCTGGATCTCCACCTGTTGATTCAGGGCTGTGTGGGTCTAAGTTCTTCCAAACCAGGAATCAAGCCGGATCTCTGCCTGCTAATCCAGGACTGTGAATCTGGGTTCTTCCTCGGTTATGCAAATGAGTTTGAGCCCAAGCTCCTTCCAAATGCCTGGAAGTCCGAGCTTGGCTCCTCTTTGCTGATGAGATGCCACTTTTATGCGACCATTAGGAATTAACTTTGTCTGTGCTTTTGTCTGTGCTCTTGATGTATTTCTGCTGTATGACCACCAGGTTCTAATACATTTAATTATCAAAAGTAAAACCAGTTCTATGGCCCTGTGGAATCTAGCCAGAAACTAGCTAAACCGGCAAGATAGGCCCAGTTGAAGTTTAAAGAAGATACTAGGGCAATATAACTTTATGAGCAGGCATACCTAGAGTTGAGGAATTTTTAACATTAGCTTTAAGATTTTTAGAATACTTTCCTCTGCCTATAGATAAGATTAATCAGTAGTATGTACTTAGGATGATATTTGATTTTCCCCTGGAAATTCCTGAAATTCTCTATTGTAAACTCTTATAGGTAATTACTGGAAACCTTTATTATAACCCTCTATAGTTAATTACTGGAAACCTTTATTGTAACCCCCTATAGTTAATTACTGGAAACCTTTATTGTAACCTCCTATAGTTTATTCCTGTATTCCTTTATTGTAATCCTTTATTGTAACCTTCTTTACTGGAATTCTTTTATGTAACCTCCTATAGTTGAAAATGTGAATTACTGTGCTTGTTGGGATATATAAAAAAACATGCTGAGAAAAGTAAAATCAGAAGAGTAGAAGGATTTCTACAACCTGTCTCGTGTGGGGATTATTTCCTTTTGGTCTATGTTCCCCTCCAGCATCGGTCGGGCTGACCTTGACATCTTTGCTGAAACAGGCCTTCAGCAAATAGCCAGGTCAAGTTATTAAACCCAGCAAAGTAAGTTTCAAATTGAGGGGAAAATAAAAACTTTCTATGACAAGAATAAACTAAAACAGTTCATGACCACCAAGCCAGCACTATAGAGAGTATTCAAAGGTATACTGTACACAGGGGAACTCAAAAAGAAACCCCAAACTCTCAAAGAAACAAAGATTAATAGAAGAGGAATCTACTAAACAAGAATCAAGACTGTATTAAATACAGCAAAAAATCAAAGGCCTGGAAACCACACATGCATATCCATACCAACACTATATGTTAATTGTCTTAGCTCCCCCAATTAAAAGACACAGATTAGTAGAATCGATCAAAAAACAAGATCCAACTACATATTGTTTACAAGAGACTCATCTTACAGGCAAAGACACCCACAGACTGAAGGTAAAAGGATGAAAAAATTATTCCATGTGAACAGACTCTCAAAAGATGCCAGAGAAACTATTCTTGTACCTGACAAAACAGATTTTAAGCAAAAATTAATCAAAAGAGATAAAGGCCACTACATCCTGATAAAGGAAAATTCCTATAGGATTATACAATATGAAATACATATGCCCCAAAAGTCAACACACCCAACCAATTCATTTAAAAGAAATACTCCATCACATTAAATCTCAGATAGAATCCAATACAAAAATACTAGGTAATTTCAATATACCCTTATCACCAATAGACAGGTCATTCTAACATAAAACATAAAATTAACAAAGATAATTCTAAGCTAAATAAAATTATAAGTCAAATGGGCCTAATAGACCTCTACAGAATATTTCACCCCAAAATAGCTGAATTTACCTTCTTCTCAGCAGCTTCTACAACTTTTTTTCTGAAATAGAACAAATTCAAGATCACAATATAAATCTTAGCAAATACAAAAAAAAATTCCCTATAATCTCATACATCCTATACACTCATACAGTTATGAAACTAGAAATAAACAGAAAAATAATAGAAACCATAAAAACACATGGAATTTAAATAATATTCTCTTAAATGAGGAATGGATCAAAGAAGAAATGAAAACAGAAATTAAGAAATCCTTAGAAGTGAATGACAACAGAGATATAACATAAAAATCAAGATATCTGGGGACAGTATGAAAGCAATTCTATGAGGAAAATTTATAGCACTGAGTACCTCCATTAAAAAGAAAAAAGAAAAAACAAGTAGAGACATCCCAAATAAATAATCTAATGTTCCACCTGAAGGCTTTGGAAAAGAAGAACAAACAAATTGAAAATCAGTAGAAGACAGGAAGTTATTGAGATTCAAGCTGAAATTAATGAAATACAGGATAAAAGATAATACATAAAATCAATGCAACAGAGTTGGTTCTTCCAAAAGATAAATAAGATTGATAAACTCTTAGCCAAAGTAACCAAAAGAAAGAAGGAGAAAACTGAAATCAATAAAATCAGAAATGAAAAAGGAAATATCACCACAGACCCTTCTGAAATCCAGAGGATAATCAGAAACTATTTTGAGAATTTATGTCCAATAAACTGGAAAATCTAGAAGTCACATGATCTGTCCAAACCAAAGATCTGTCCAAACCAAACCAAGACAATACAGACAACCTAAAAAAAAAAAAAAAAAAAAAAAAAAAAAAAAAAAACAAACAAAAAAAAAAAACAATATTGAGTAATTTGCAATTTGCAATTGAAACAGCAATTAAAAGTCTTCTAAAAAAGAAAAGCCAAGGACCAAATGGATTCTCAGCTGAGTTCTATCAGACCTTTAAAGAAGATCTAATGCCAGTCTTTCTTAACTTAATTCATGAAATTGAATAGGAAATGCAAATCAAAATTACACTAAGATTTCATCTTACTTTAGTCAGAATGGCAATTACCAAGAACACAAACAATAATAAATGTTGGCAAGGATGTGGGGAAAAAGATACACTTTATTGTTGGTGAAACTGCAGACTGCTGCAACTACTCTGGAAAACAATATTAAGATTCCTTATAAAACCAAGAATGGAAACACCATATGATCCAGCTATTCCACTCCTTGGTATTTATTCCAAAGAACTCAAATCAGCTTACCAGAGCAAAACAGTCACCTCAATGTTTCCAGAGGCCCAATTCACAATTGCCAAATTATGGAATCAAACCAGATTACCATCAGTAGACGAATGGATTAAGAAATTGTGTTAGCTATACACAATGGAGTTTTTCTCAGCCATAAAGAAAAATAAAATTATGGCATTTTCTGGTAAATGAATGGAAATGGAGAATATCATGCTATGTGAAATAAGTCAGTCTGGGAAAATTAAGGGTTGAACGTTCACTCTCATATGTGGAATCTAGAGTTAAATAAAAGAAAAAAGGAAGTGAGGATCAGATCAGGTATCATAAAGATATCTGGAAGTTCAGTAGGGTAGAAGAAAGAGAGCTAGAGTGAGAGAGGACAGATTGCAAAGGGGAGGAAATGCAGAATAAATTTTTAAATATCATCCTATATACATATATAAATACCCCCAGAAAATTCACCTTCATGTGTAAGTAGAAAGAACCAATTAAAAATAAATAGGTGAGAGCTGGGGCTGTGGCTCAGAGGTAGAGTGCTCCTCTCACATGTGTGAAGCCCTAGGTTCTATCCTCAGCACTACATAAATAAAATAAAGGCATTGTGTCCACCTACAACTAAAAAATATATTTTAAATAAATAAATAAATAGGTGAGCAAAAAGAAGATCAGTTGAACAGAGGAAAGAGAAAGTGAGGGAGGGGAGGGAAAGGAAGTGAACATGAATGGAAATCGAATTCCATGCAAGCATAATTTTGTAGGAATGAACCCATCTATTATGTATAACTATAATGCTCTAATTTTAAAAAGGTAATTAAGAGAGAGTTACAGAAGAAAGAAAAGTGGAATATTAAAATCTTAGCTTCACCACTGGTAGTTTGAGTAGAGTACAGGTTTTATCTGTGACCAAAATGGGCTTGCAACATGCCAAACCAAAAAAATATCAGCTTCCTCTACATTGTCACAATCAGGAAGGACAATTCTGAGCCTATCCCAGTGTCATGGAGATTAAGCTCTTCAGCTGTCTGGAAACTCCCTTACCTTGTGAAAGAAAGAAGGAAGACAGCAGAGCAGGGGGTGGTGCGCATGTTTATATCAGATTTTTCCTCCAAAATTATTAACCCAAAAATATTTCTGGTTATACCTAAGAGGAAAGGCTCAGCATGTTATTTTTTAGAAGCTCTTCAAAGAATTGTGAGAAGAGTGAAATGGAGGTTTCCCAATGGAAGGATCTAGTTAGCATTTAGGTTGTCCCAACAAAAAATAACCCAGTGTCCTTTTTTGAAAGAATAGATTCTAGCCCAGTAAATGGTGCTGTTATCATCTAAATAAAGCAAAAGAGAAAGACAGATGCTGCCTTGGACATCTTTCTTCCTTGTTGTGTTTACTCAGTCACTAGAAATTCATTTCTACCTCGTCTCATATTTAAATTTTGAATCTGCTTCTACTGTTTTCTATCCAAGCTGCCATCATCTTCCTTCCTTTTCGCTCAGGCACTTATATAATAATTAGCCCTCTCCAATCTTTCCTCTATAGTGGAGCCAGATTAACATCTCAAATTCCCAAATACAATCAAGTATTCCCACTACTCCCTGTCTGTCCTCTGGCCTTCCACATCCTTTAAAGGTTTTAAGGGTCTGTTCCACACATGCCATTTAGCATATTGTTGTACCATACTTCATGTTATTTGGTCCACTAGCGTTTCTAGCCTTCCCTCAGCTTACTGCATTCACCAACCCCATTCTGTCCCAGGGTCTCTGAACATGCTTGGTATTATTACTTATTTTTCAGATTCCAGCCCAGTCATTGCTTCTTCAAAGACGCACACCTACCACCAAGTCTACCTCAGAATCTTCTAATATACAATGTATATTGGTCCATTCATTGACCCTTTCACCATGTACAACTAAAATTTTATAGTTTTGTTAGTTATTTGATTAACACTCACATCCTCATTTAAGATGATAGGACCCACAATGGTTTATGACACGACAATATTTGAAAACTATAATTTCTAGTGCTAAATACAAACCTGGCATTCAAAACTATTGTTGAATGAGTGGACAACAGAAGATTATAGTACCTTTACCTTTCTGTTATAGTTATAAAATCTACTATCATGTGTTTTTGACAGTAGATGGTTTATATTTTTCCTATCTGAATCCACATTATTTATAAAGTAAATTTCATTCTTTATTTACTTGCTACTTACCAGATTTAATAATATCAGTAATTTTTATATGAAATACAATAAGTACAAATAAATCCAAATCAAAGATAACAAAGCCACTTGTCTCAGATATCCCAGCGTATTGTCTTTGGTATTGCGTTTCAAAGTATGTTGCTCTCAAGTCATTTGTATAAGGCTTCTAAATTTTCTAATACATGTATTTATACTTAGGATTTTTAAAGCTACACTGTAAATGTTAGTTACAAAGGCATAATTATCATGTGTTATTTTCCTCTTATCAAAAGGAAAATTTTTATGAACTAACACATTACCAACATAAACTTGAAGACAATTATTTTTGCCACTTCAAGCATTATATCTTTGCTATGGGTTTTATGCAATTTAATATACATGAGATAACTATAAATAAAAGTAATGTGCTAACTATAAAATGCTGTAGGAATGTGAGTTATTATTAATAGGTATTTCTGTTAGGATATACCACTAATGGTTCATGTAAATAAAATATATTCAATGAAAAAGTTTATATTCAGAATCTGCTTTTTATGTTTAAGAAGTCATAGAAGAACTTAATATTGTGGACTTAGAATGGCTCAATTACATTGTTGTTTCCTTCTCAATGTAAAATAAGGCAGGGTGGCCCAAAGAATTGGGAGGCTGAGGCAGGAGGGTTGCAAGTTCAAAGCTAGCCTCAGCAACTTAGTGAGGGCCTAAGCAACTTAGGGAGACCTTGCCTCAAAATAAAAATAAATACATAAAAGGGCTTGGTCTGTATCTCAGTGGTTAAACACACCTGGGTTTAATTTCTGGTACCAAAACTAAAAATTAAATAAAAATAAGGCAGGGTAAGAAGCATGTTCTGACTATACTAACAAACCTTTCATCTAGGATACCCAAATACATTCAAATGAAAAGCTCTACGAATCTGTAAATGCTAGGAGAACGGAGACACATTTCTATGTACAAAACAATAAACAGAAGAGAAACCAGATAGAAGAAGTTTGAGAGTTTTTAAGCTCTAATCTTACTCTTAATATTTTAAAAATCTTTCTTTTTTCATTGTAGAATTAATTTAGTGAGGCTTTCTGTTATACAAATAGCAGTCTTTTGGACATAACCCTATCAACATTTAACAATGAAAATCAAGACTAGACAAACAAGTTACTAACAGAAAATACATCCCAAAAAAACATTATTTCCAAGAAGCTTCTATACATCATACTATAGAGTAATGCTCAAGGTAAACCCTAGAAAACACTGAGGTATTTCCAAAGATAGGCTCCTTGTAGACTAAACGTCCACAACCAATACTTGCCTTTGTGCCAGCTTCTAGAATAGCTCAGAATTGCCTTGGGTGCAATCAGTCAAATGTAGACACAACATTAACCCTCCCTTGCCTTCTGTCTCTGCCTGAGATTTAACCTACTGCTCCATCCCACAACTATTATCTAAAGAAAATCTCTCTTTTGTTCATCTTTTGGTTTTATTTATGTAGTAGTTACTCCAGAAAACTTCAAAATTGCATTAATACAGCATACATTTGCCTTGCTTTCATATCCACATTACTGAGGGCCACTGGAGATTATCACAAAAGCTTTGCAGATTTGTGCCCCACAGATTCATTATATGCAGCACAACTGTTGGATCTTCAGGGCTATCTGACAATCCATCTGTCTAGTCAGCCTACTCTTCTTACCTGAAGAGCAGTTGCTCTTAACTTTTATCGTTCTGATAAAGGCTTACCTTCGCACGAGCTATTATCTCAGACAGTAAATTACATTATACTTCATTGAGAAAATAGATAGCCTGATGCACCACATTCTCAAACGAATAATGTTCTCCAGTTGGCGAGTTTACTTATTTATGATGCCAAGACTGTTATTACTGGTCTCAGAGCAAAGCTATTTTTTCTACTAAACAAATGATCCATTATTACCATATTCTGATATATTTTCCATCTCTATGGTAGCCTTATTCTCATCCATTTTATATAAATTTAATATTCTTTAATTTATTCCTATACATAAAATGTCCTCTGACAAACTGACAACCTCCTCTAGCATGCTCTTCACATTCTGTCAATACCATCTATCCTTTCTTAAAATGCATTTATCCTTTAAAACATTAAAATATGTTTCTTCAACATCTTTGCAATGGAACAACTATCACTAACATCACCAGTGTCTCCCAGATGTATTTATTTACCAAAATAAACAATCACTTTTCGGACTCTTCACCTTTTGGTTTCCAGGATAAGAATCCCTCCCACCTTTCCTGCTACATTTTTCAGCCAATCCTGTTAGTGTTGTGGTGTGAATTAATCAATAAAATCAATAAGAGTGTAAGTTATAGATTGTAGATGTAAGTGAGATAAGACAATTACAAAGAAAGAACTGTTATACACAGGCCTAAGACTCCATTTTACTACCTTCTATAAAAAAAACTGTTACAAGAGCGGTTTCTGAGAAACTGAAATGAATGCTGTTTTGTTATATTATATTTCTGTACTTTTTACCCCACAAATTGTACTCCATCCAAGAGATGGTGGTCTTGGTGACCTATATGACTTTGAAATAGATTCTTGCCCCCGCTAACCACCGGCTCAAGCCCAGGATATGGTTGTCTAACACCTGCTTGGACTCAATATGCAGTTGTCTGAGTTGCCCTAAGATTTTTTTTAGCTTCTGTAATCTGCTTGCTTCCTAACTACACCCACCAAATGCTGGTTTAGCTTCTGTGATGCTTCTGTGATTTGCTTGCTTGCATGACAGTGAAAAAGTTGTGGTTTTCATTCTTAAATTCCCAAACAAAGCCAGGAAAGGCTGCTGTCCTCCCATAGAGCTTCAGTCTCTGGCCAGGTAATAAAGCTCTCTAATTTGTTTTAAATTCAGATTTGCAGTATTTTCTGAAGCGGCTTCTCTTAATAGTTAGAATCCTTTGTAATTATTTTCCACATGCAAAATTTATAAAGTAGCATTCCCAAGATACAGTTATTATTGTTGTAATATGTTGTTATTGCTATTGTTTTATGACTTTGGCCACTTTTTCTTACTTTAATTCATGTTTCATCTTTCTGAGCCATAGAGTATATTGGCATGAGAAATTCAAGTTCTAAATTTGAATTTAGGATTCAGCTTCTACCTCCTTTACCACTCAGATTATCAATAAGTGTCAGCCTAGCCTTGAAGTCCTATGAACTGGATCACGCTTTACCCTAACATACAGTTTATTTTAAACCCACTTACAAACAACAGAAACATAAGGGATACTATGTTAAAGGCACAAAAACCACATGCCCCCTATCAAGAAACTCACAAGTAGTTAGTACAATGGAGTGCACTAAATGCAAAAATATACATGTATATAACACAAAGATAAAATATAGAACATCAGAAGCAACACAAAGAAATGTTCTTTTGGACTGTCAACAGTAAATTTCTGAAAGTAATGACCTCTGATTTGGGTGTGAAGGTCACATAAGATTTGTTTCACTTAACAAAGGAGAAGAGGAAATTTATTATAGTCAAAGGGAGTACAAGTGCAATGAGATAAAAGTCTGAAATGCCAGGGTGTATTTGGTGACCTATAAGCAATTCAGTGTTTCTGCCTTGTAAAGTGCAACAGGATGTGTGTATGGGCTAATAATGATGCTAAAGAGGATGGCAGAGCTGAAAAGTCGTTATTGTTACATATTCTCAGTTAATAAGCATAATAAATTAATATGACAGTAGAGAATAATGAAATTTGATTAACTCATAAAATAATTTCTTTCTAAATTTATAATTATTTTAATTGTAAATGAAAATATTTAAGGATAAAGAAGTAGAAATATAAAAATTTCAGATCAACATTATTGAAAACATAACTACTTAGGCCAAAAAAAAAAAAAAAAAAAAGAATGTTGTCCATTTCTTTTCATTCTTTTGCTTCTATTTTTTTCCAAGATTAGGATATTCAGAAAAACAACTATCAGAATTTTTGCAATTTATATTGCAAGGGAACAATTTTTTTTTTTTTATGGGAGAGACACAAATACTTGTTTAAATATCCAATAAGTCAGCTGGCACATTGCTTCTCTCCAATTTAGAAATATTCTTATTACAATATTGAACTCTAAGATTTCTAACTTATTTCCTTATAGAAATCAAGTATAACTACTGATAACTTTTATAATTATCTGAGGCTATACTCAAATTCAAATTCTACCTCAAACACATTTTAAATATGTGATCTTTGGCCTCTCCTACATAATTTGTAAAATGTACATATCAATACAAATTAAATATTATTTATCAGAAAATTCTGGGGCGGACAAGTTTCTGAATTCAGAAATACTGGATTTTTAGAAAGGTAGTTAATAGAGATCTGAAAATACAGGAGCCCTGTTTGGGGATTGGCTTGAATTGCAGTTGACTATGAGCCGTGGAGATTTGGCCTTTGTCGCCACCCGTAGTCTCACGGGATTGTTGCGGGATCTCGAATGACTTGGCCGAGATTGCTGATCGGGTCAGCGCCATTTTAGGGTGTGTTTTTGGCGTGTGTTAGTCGTTATTAGAACCAGAGAGAAAAGTTATCAGAATAAAAAGCTGTTTGTCTCCAGTTTGCTTCTGAAGTTTTTCCCGCGGCTCCGTTGCTCCAAGCGCTTCAGCCAGCAACATGAAAAATCTGTAACAACTTCAGCAGGTCACAGAAACACCCTACAACTCTTGCAAAGAAACACATTAAGAGTCACTCCCCATGGAATAAGTGAAGTCTATAAATAGCCTCATCTCAGTTCATTTCAGTATTTGCCACCAAAAGGGTTTATCTGTCAAACTATGAATAAAGAAACAAGAAGAATAAAAACAGCTTTTAGTTTTTGCTGTGTGTTCAGATTTTGGAATTATAGCTAAAAATTTATGGATCTGTTTATCTCCTTCTCCAGACTATTATGAGGACTGAGGGAGGCAACTCATGTCTTCTCAGCACAGATTCTGGTATGAGATGAGTACCTATCTATTATCAATATCAGAATTGCCTGGCTATTACTTTAGAAAGTAAAATAATTATTATTGACTCAGACATTCCCGGAGAAAATTATGTATTTAACTCCTTTCATTTGACACCACACTTCACTTCAAGTTATTCTTACCAAATAAGCCTTGAGGGCTTTTCTGTGCAGATATTATGAATCATGGGCTCATGAAACTTGCTACATTATTTACATTTACATTCATGATAAGATTTTGTGGCTCTTTGCATTGACTGGTAGAAAGCTTGGAAAATAGAGGACAATCTCCACCAAAGTAAGACTATTTCACCATCTATGGATGTCCCTTTATTCTTAGCATTATTTTTTATTATTTCCTACCACAATTTTCTTTATTTTTATAAATTCTCTGTTTTGAATTTTCACCTGTTCCATCATAAATATTTTTGTATGCTCTCCCAAGCTTCTCTTTACCAAGACATTTTATATACTTATACACATTTTTGTTTGTACCTGTGTTTATGTAGTGTATTTGTTCTCTTTGATTTTTATGCCACATTTTAAGATCTAAGACTATTCAAATAACTATCATTTATTCACTAAAAGGAATTTTTATATTTTCATTGCAAACATCTCACATCTTAATTTTGTGTGTGTGTTAAATTGGCTACTGAGAGCTTAGAGAAGTAACATTACTAGAGGTTAGGTTATTAAATGTTAGAATATTTAACTTGCATTTTGATGTGCATTTTACAAATGATGTAAGAGGGACTCAATATCACACATCTAAAATGTGTTTGAAATAGGATTTAAATTTGAATATAACCTCCACTAGGTGAGCACTCAACCATGTCAGAATCTGTGCTGAGAAAACATAACTTAGTTATTGTCTTAACCATTATACATATTGCCTTTATATAAAAATTATGTCTCTAGTAGAATAACAGCTCTGTGAAACCAAACAGAGACCTTATCTCTTGCTCAATTTTGGGTTGCTAATGCCTAGAATAGTTTCTGGGATATCTATCTGCTCCATACAAAATATACATGCTATAAGTGTTCATGGATGCATGGACTGTATTTTACAGTTGAGCTTTTGGTAGATATGGGTATACACTCAGTTCAAAATACAGTCCTTAACATGCATAGCTATCTGCATTAATAGTATATTGCCATGTTTTAACAGTCAACAACATTCATAACACCAAATAGTTCTTGTGAAGAAAAAATGCCTAGTGAGAGGAAGTCCAATTCACCCCCTTCTACAAATAAAGTAGAAAATGTTCAAGATCAAATAAGAAATGCTTTCTAGAAAGTCATGTTGGGTCTCCTTCCAATATAAAATTTAACAGCATTTTTTTGATGCTATTGTAAATGGGGTCATTTTCATCATTTCCCTTTCAGAGGCTTTGTCACTGATGTATAAAAATGACTTTGACTTATGGGTATTGATTCTGTATCCTGCTACTTTGCCGAATTCGTTTACTAGTTGTAAAAGTTTTCTGGTAGAGTTTTTTGGGTCTTCTAGGTATATTATCATGTCATCAGCAAATAGTGCTAATTTGAGCTCTTCTTTTCCTATCTGGATCCCTTTAATTTCTTTCGTCTGTCTAATTACTCTGGCCAGAGTTTCCAGTACTATGTTAAATACCAGTGGTGAAAGGGGGCATCCCTGTCTTGTTCCAGTTTTTAGAGGAAATGCTTTCAATTTTTCTCCATTTAAGATAATGTTAGCTCTGGGCCTTGCATAAATAGCTTTTATAATGTTGAGATATGTTCTGATATTCCTAGTTTTTCTAGTGTTTTGAACATAAAGGGGTGCTATATTTTGTCAAATGCTTTTTCTGCATCTATTGAGAAAATCATATGATTTTTATCTTTAAGTCTATTGATGTGATGTATTATGTTTATTGATTTCCAAATATTGAACCAGCCTTGCATCCCTGGAATAAACCCCACTTGATCGTGGTACAATATCTTTTTGATATGTTTTTGCATCTGATTTGCCAGAATTTTGTTGAGGATTTTTGCATCTATGTTCATTAAAAATATTGGCCTGAAGTTTTCTTTTTTGGATGCGTCTTTGCCTGGCTTTGGAATTAATGTAATATTGGCCTCATAACAAAAGAGGTGAAAGACCTCTACAAAGAAAATTATAGAACACTAAAGAAAGAAATCATAGAAGAACTCATAAGATGGAAAGACCTACCTTGCTCTTGGATAGGTAGAGTCAATATTGTCAAAATGTCCATACTACCAAAGGCATTATACAGATTTAATGCAATTCCAATCAAAATTCCAATGTCATTTTTCAAAGAAATAGAAAAAGCAATCATGAAATTCATCTGGAAAAATAAGAGACCCAGAATAACCAAAGCAATCCTGAGCAAGAAAAGTGAAGCAGGGGGCATCACCATACTGGACTTTAAATTATACTATAGAGCAATAGTAACTAAAACAGCATGGTATTGGCACTAAAACAGACGGGTGGACCAATGGTACAGAATTGAGGACACAGAGACTAATACATATAATTTCAGTTATCTTATATTAGACAAAGTTGCCAAAAATGTACAGTGGAGAAAGGATAGCCTCTTCAACAAATGGTGCTGGGAAAACTGGAAATCCATATGCAACAAAATGAAATTAAACTTGTATCTCTCACCATGCACAAAATTCAATTCAAAGTGGATCAAGGACCTAGGAATTAGATCTGAGACAATACGCCTAATAGAAAAAGTAAGCTCCAATTTCCAACATGTCAGATTAGGCCCCAAGTTCCTTAATAAGAATCCTGTAGCGCAAGAACTATTACCAAGAATTAATGAATGGGATAGATTTAAGCTAAAAAGCTTCTTCTCAGCAAAAGAAACAATCAGTGAGGTGAATAGAGAGCCAACTAATTGGGAACAAATATTTAATACATGCACATCAGATAGAGCACTAATTTCTAGAATATATAAAGAACTCAAAAAACTTAACACCAAAAAAAAGAAAATAACCCAATCAATAAATTGGCTAAGGAACTGAAAAGACATTTCTCAGAAGAAGATACACAATCAATCAACAAATACATGAAAAAATGCTCAACCTCTCTGGCAATTAGAGAAATGCAAATAAAAACTACTCTAAGATTTCATTTCACTTCAGTCAGAATGGCAGCTATCAAGAACACAAACAACAATAAATGTTGGAGAGGATGTGGTGAAAAAGGCACACTCATACATTGCTGGTGGGACTGCAAAATGGTGCAACCGTTATGGAAAGCAGTATGGAGATTTCTTGGGATAATGGGAATGGAACCACCCTATGACCCAGCCATCCCACTCCTGGGTCTGTTCCCAAAAGACTTAAAAACAGCATATTACAGTGACACAGCCACTTCAATGTTTATAGCTGCACAATTCATAATAGCTAGGTTGTGGAACCAACCTAGATGTCCCTCAGTAGATGAGTGGATAAAAAAAATGTGGTATATATACAAAATGGAATTTTACTCAGCAATAAGAGAGAATAAAATAATGGCATTTGCAGGTAAATGGATGAAGTTGGAGAATATAATGCTAAGTGAAATTAGTCAATCTCAAAAATCCAAATACCAAATGTTTTCTCTGATATAAGGAGGTTAGTTCACAGTGTGATAGGATGGGGGTACATAGGATTAGAGGAACACTAGAATGGTCAAAGGGAGGGCAAAGGAGGGAGCAAGGGGGGAGAAGGGGGGAAAATGGTGGTTGAATGAGATGGATATCACTATCCTAAATGCATCATTAAAGATCTGAATGGTACTTATATACTTTGTATACAAGCAGTTGTATGTAAAAAGATGATATACTTGTGCATTATGAATAAGTAAATAAATAATCTAAAAAAAATTTTAACAGCATTGTGAAGGATGTGGCCACAACTAGTGCAGTTTGACAATAGGCTACAGAGCTACATCAGACTTAGACATAACATTTAGTTTTTAATAAAATTATTCTGAGGTGTCTTATGACTGTAGATCATACTGTAGCTCTCTGAGTTAGCCTTCAGGTCATAAAAGATTGACTCCCAACTATGTGACATTCCCTTCTTTAGTAGTAGAATCTCCCTAACTGAAAGTCCAAGAGGGTGGAGAGGATTAAGATGCCATTAAATTCTCAACCCCACCCCAACCATTCCCACCTCCCTTTGACAAAGCTCCTAAATGGTATTTATATACAATTTTATCTGTACCTACTCTGGACCAGCACCATTAACACAGGTGCCTCTTTATTTCCCCAGCACAAGCTATGGCTTGCCCAGCCTGTCAAACTTTACTAGATAAGTTTAATTTGGAAACCAAACTGATGAATCCCTTGTCCCTATCCCTATATTCCCATATATTTTTCTGACCTCTTCTGCTATTTACATGACCTCCTTATTCCTCAACCTTAAGGCAACAAAGCAAAACAGATAGCACTTGGGAGTATGGAACTGATGAGAGATGAGTTAGTGAGACCAACCCCACAAACAGATCTAACTTTCTCCCCAAGATGAAGAGATCATATCAGAAGCTACATTTTGATAAATATTTTTCTGAGTTACTTGCCTTAAACCCTAGCCTGTAATCTGAAAGTCCTTTTTTTCTAGTCAAAACTTGGCCAGTGAACTGCCTGCATTTAAGATTCCTATTGTTCTTTATTTTAGGACTAGCAAAACCTCAGATGAGCATACTGGTAGTGGAGTTGGGTGGGAGCAAACAAAGAAAAGAATACCCTCTACATTATACATAAGAGATAAAAGTTTAAAATTAATTTGGCAAAACTTCTACCTCTCCTTGCAAAACATTCTTAATATTCTCCTTCTATGTGTATGTCAGGTGATTATTTAGGTCCTCTAAATAGAATGGCACCCTGAACATGTGTCCAACTATTTTTCAGACATTGTTTATCTTCAAAATATATATAAGCAAATGCAATCAACTTAGAGTCATCATTCATACCCACTGGAATATTTCCCTTTACACCCCCCTACACACCTTGTGTTACTATCATCAACTTCTAGAAATGTGTTTTACCAAATCAGAGAATAAATAAATCTTGTTCAAGTGAGTTATAAAGGAATCTGTGGCTTTGCTTATCTCTCAGTCTGTCTGCTTATGACATTTCTTTCCAAATTACTAGGGCCCTTTGAACTAGAAAGCTGCTCTTGTCATGATTAACACCAGTTCAGTGTGTGCTTGGCTATGCAAAAGAGAGAAAACAGCTGTCATACCAGAAAAAATTACAAATAACAGTTTTACAAATAAAACATAACAATATGCAAATGTGATATAGGAATTGTGCTGATGCTAATTTACACTATTCTTAATAATTTACACGAAAAACTACTCAATTTTGGAATATTGGTGTTGTCTTCATTTGTTTCCCAAAAAGAAAATTTAAATCCAGTACCATTTGGTTGGAAAGAGATCACACAGTCTTCACACTCTTGAGGAAAGAAAGCTCTAGCCCTTTGCCATGACACAATGTCCCCAATCATTTGCACATAATGTTCTCATGTCCTCTGTTATATACCAGAGTACTGTGTACATTTAAATCAGTCATTAAGCTTACATCACTGAGTGTTTGACAGTAACAATATGATGCTGGTTACTTGTGTAACTTTCATTTTTGAGCTCTTTTAAGACTAAAGGACTGAAATTTATAGGGCTAAGTGGGCAATTATTATATTGAAATTACTTGCTATTTTTATAAGATATAGATTTATACTCCACCTACCTGTACAGAGAATCTGAAGCAGCAATACTGCATTTAGTGTACATAAGACCTCATGAAATATTTTTATATGCAGAGTTTTTTCATATTTCTGAATATAGGCTTTGACCTACTTTTTAGTTGAGTCAAGACATTTTTATCCTAAATCAATGTGTTTCTCCTTATATATTGTTATGTGGAGATTCCACATACATTAAAACATAAGTTAATGTTCACTATCATATCTGAGATACCATATATTAAAAAAGGTCTTATCCCTTACAGCACAAAACAGAAAAAGAAATACTTAAATATCTTGAACTACCTAATCACTTTCATAGTTGTTTATTTTATTCTTTTCCTTTTCTATATAGCACTTACCAAGATTTGTGTTTACACAATTGCTTTTATAGTTATTAGTTCAATATCTGTCTCTTCTAATCAAATGTCAGTTCCATGAAAACACAGATCATCTATAAGAAATTACACAAATATTATTTATATTGGTTGGGCATTAATAATGAGTTAGGAATAGTCTTAAGTACTTTAACTGCATTAACTTGTTTAATCCTCCTAACAGTCCTAAATAGGGATTATCATTCTTATTTGCACTTAGCATATGAGGAAATACAAAGAAGTTAATTACCTAGCCCAAAGACCAATTGCTGGGAAGTTTGGAGGCCTCTCTTCATGCTCAGGCAGTTCCCCAGCTCTGGCTTTCATGCTTTCTATCCCTGTGTCCTTTGGCTCCATTTAAGAGCAGGCTTAGAATCAGGCTGCTTTCTGTAAAAGCTAGCAACACTCCTTATCAACATAGTGGCTTTGCAAAAATTACTTAATTCTCTGTTTTTTTTTTTTTTTTTTTTTTGGGGGGGGGGACATATAGTAACTATTACAGAGAATTAGTGATAAAATCAAATGAGTCATGATACAAAAACATCCAGTTTCTAATACTATGTTTGCTTAATGGTATTAGAATAAATGAAGGTAAAATTAGTATTAAAAAGAATGTAGTATATTCTTTCTCATTCTTTTGTTGTTTCTTTGCTTATTTTTTTAAACTATTGCCAAATTGCATATAATCAGACCCTTCAAGTAAAGGTATTAAAAATGTAAAGGAGTGCTAGGGTTGTAGCTCTGTGGTAAAGCACTTGCCTAGCACATATGAGACACTGGGTTGGATCCTCAGCACTACATATAAAATATACATACGTCAATCAATAAACAAAATAAAGAAATGTGTCCATCTACAAATAAAAAAAAGTATTTTAAATGTAAAGCAACTCCTAGATGTAAACACAGGAGTTTGACTTTATGACCTACAATTATGCAAATAGCTTCTTAGATGTGACAATAAAAATGTAACAAGAGGAAAACCAGATAAACTAGATTTCATGAAATTACAAAACATTATGCAGTAGAGAATATCATCAATAAAGTGAAAAGAACACAGAATGAAAGAAATTTTTGCAAAATACACATCTGTTTAGGAATTTATATTAAGAACGTATAAAGAGCTCTTTAACAACAAAAAGACAACCAAATTTTTTAAAATGTTGCAAAGGATTTCAATAGCTCTTTCTCCAAGGAAAATATACAAATGGCCAATTAAGTACACAAAAGGAAGCTCAATATAATGTCTTTAGAGAAAAGCAAATCAAAACTTCAATGAGATACCACATCACACTCAGATGGAGTGTTATATTAAGAAAAATAGAGAGGTAATAATAAGTATAAGTGAAGACATGGAAAAGGAGGAACCTTCACACATTACTCGTGGGAATGCAAAATGGTGCAGATATTTTGAAAAGCAATTTGGTAGTTTCTCAAATTGTTAAACACAAGTTTAGTACAGTACTGATGAAAGGATAGACAAAATGTGATATGTCTATGGTAAACCATTATTTGGCAATAAAAAAGAATAAAAGTACTGATCCATGCTTTGACGTGAAGGGTCCTTGAAAATAATAACTGGAAAAATTGTCACAAATGACCACATATTGTATGATTCTATTGGTACTAACTGTCAAAACCAGGACAGTCCCTGGAAATTATAAGTAGTACATGGTTTCCAGGGACAGAAAATGAGATGAATGGAAAATGACTGCTAATAGATATTAGTTTGCTTCGGGGAATGATTAAAATGTTCTAAAATAAGATGGCTGTGATAGTCACACAATCTCATTAATATAATAAAAAATCACTGAACTTTACACTTAATTTTATGGTGTATATATTATATATGAATATATCTGTTATTAAAATACAAATTAGACCAGTTCTAGCTGCAGTACTTACAGTAACTACATTCATTCTTGTTTTCAGTTTCTACTATTACAAAATAAATATTTCAGACATATTAAAAATTTCTTCTAGCTCTGAAATTCTAATCACAATAATATAATGTGGTTTGCCTAACTGAAAAGTAATAGTTATGTACTTATGTACAAATACAAGCATGGATGCAGCCTTATATATGCACATATTCATATACATGGCATATATTATGTATACCATATGTATGATTAGTTGCCATTTTTCTATCTAACCATCTTATAAATATGAAAAATATAATTATAAATTCCTTAATTTTATATTTTATAAAGTTTCTCAACAGAATTAATTAACACATCAAAAAAGTCTTTGTTCGAGAATGAGAATACAATTTAATATTTAACCCCATGTATTGGATTTGACCATATAATCATCTTTTCAATATGACTCCAGGTTGCAAAGGGGACAGAATGGTTCATGTGATAAAAGGCTCAATAACTGTCAGTGGATAAAAGGTTGCAATTAAGGGTTTGCCTGGGAGAAGCTAGGAGCCGATTGAGGGGCCTGGGCTTATGGGTTCAATATGGGAAAAGCAAAGGCAATTAAGAGGACACAAACACTAACTTGGCTCATTTCACAATTCTGGATAGTTCTGCATGTGCTCAGGGTTATTATTAAGAGACAGTGGTCTGTGTTAATATAGGATGTAGAAGCTTGAGCTAAATCACGGAATTGTCAACAACATATCCAAGAGTCTTTTGTTTAGCTGTGTGTTTACTTTTTTCTCGTGAAAATAAAACTTTATAGCTCACTGAAACTGGATGAGTAGTAGTTTGTTTTCAAGCTAAACAAGATGTAATTACTCTAATTTTAAATGCCCAAAATACAAATGAACAGTATCAATACAATAAAGTTTTGAGTTTTAATGGAATTTATGAGAATATCTGATTCTTTTACTATATTCAAGTAGTTATCCTTTAAGGATGTGAGGCAGTTACTGCTAGTAACGTGACTATTAAAAGAAGTCTATATATTTTAATTTCACTGCTTAATAATACAAATGAAAATCTAGAAAACCTTATGCTATGTTTTAGATTTTACATGTCCTCCAAAATCTATGTGCTGAATCCTTGGTCACCAGTTTGTGGTGCTCTTAGAGGTGCTTCCTGTTTGACAAGACAAGCAGCCACCTCAGCCACATACTCCCTACCATCATGCTCAGTCTCATCACAGCCCTCAAAGCAACAAAGCTGGCTGACCAGGGACTGAAACTCCTGAAACTATGAGCCAACTCCCTTAAGTTTATTTTCTCCAGCAATTTATCACAGTGACAGAAAGATGATTAGCACACATTCATTATAAAATTATGAGCTTCCATCTCTCCTCTATCCTTTTCCCTCATCTGCGTAATTCCTACTCCTAGCTCCACCATGAATAATAACCATTCTTACTTCTATCTTAATTCCACAACTTTATGCATGCATCAGTAAACATAAATATAGGTTATCCTCTTCCTCATGTTTTAATTAAAAGTTTGCAGATACTGATCTGCATCTTGCTTTATTCACATTACAGTGTTTTTCACAGATGTATCTACATGAGTACATAGAGAGATATTCCACCTTCTTAATAATTACATATTATTTCATATTTTATATATGACTTAATATATTTAACCTTTTAGATACCCTACGCCTATTGCTATTTCAAAAAGTTCTACAACTGAGTGTTTTGGCGTATATTATTCTGTGTGTATTCCAGCAGATCAGTAGAACCAATTTCCCAAGCATCTAGAGCATTGTTTACATTTAAATGCATGCCTGACATTCTAAATCATTCTGGGATGATATCAACGTGAAACTCCTTTTTCCCCAGGCCATGTCAGCTTGGAGGAGGCAAGGCAATGGTAATCAATATCTCTCTGATTCAACCCTCACTCACAGGTGTGAAGGAAATCTTTTCTGGTTTCAGTAATTACTGATGTGTTCTCCTAATTAACTATGCTCTCTCTGCTGCTTTCACAGACAGGATTGTCTCAGGTGCTCTTGTGACATCTTGTCTCCTGCATATCAGAATGTGAGTCCTGGCGCCATGCCTGTGCCCTTCTCTATAACTGATACTACTTCATGGATGTTCATGCCACCATGCAGAACTGTTAGCCTAGTAATTTCACCCTATGATGGGGAGCACTTCCTTTCACCCTCAGTATATTCCACATAGATGATACAAATAACTTATTTTCCTTACTTGTTTCTAGGACTCTTGATTAATGTCAGTGTGGGACTTGGGTACAGCCTAAACATCCCTACTATTTCTTCTGGATGGAGAACCTAAAGATGCACATAGTACACATTCTGTTTCATTCTAGTAATTACCTTTGTAGCCATATTTTTTTCCATATAGCTAATGAGAGCTATTACTTGGAAATTGTGACTTAAATATTTTTAAATATTTTGCCTCATAACAGCCAATAGCAATTTATAGGTAGTATTTGTAAAAAAATTAAACCTGTCATATTATCCATAATGTAACTAATACTGTCTTGAATTTTGTAAATTTTATAGAGATATTTCAAAGGGCTTCAAGAATGTAATAATTCATCTTTTTGTAGTTCTGCCTTATGTTGGAATTTTAGAGTCTTTTCAGTGGAAGAAGTAAAAAATGGTGTACTTTCCAACCTTTGTTTTACAGTGTGATTCATTTCAGTTGATTTTCTTATCCTATTTTAAATAACTTTACAAAAATTAGTAGTGGTTTGTTAATAGTTTGCTCATAGTTTAGAAAAACAAATAAAAAAGCAAAATCTTTTTATTTGAGTTGCTGAAAGGTCAAAAGTACAGCACTGAAGGGCCTTATTCAGAATTTACCAAGAATTAGATGTACTTGATATGCTAACCTTTTCTTACCTTTTTTGCTCTTCAAAATTATGTTTTATATGCTAGCTTCTAGATGATCACAAAGAGTAATAAGTTATAATAATTTGATAACACTTATTTCTTACTTTGATCATCAATAACAATTACGATTTATGTGCTTCTTTTTGCTTTTGCATGCACTGTTTATTGTTAACTAAAGTATTTCTACATCTTATATCCATAATTAGGCACTTTCATTTGGGATCAAGAATGACACACCCCTCATTGTATATGTCACAACTCCTAGTGAAGTGTCTCCCATGATAGATGCTTAAAAACTGCTTGTTGAAGATGACTGTGTATGGAGATAATTTAAGGCATAAATTATGAATAAGATCATTACACTATGTATATAAATCATCACATACATTGGCACATAAAATGGCAATTATCAAAGTTTGTTTCACCACATTTATCTTTTTTTTTTCCCCCCCAAATATAGCAGATAAGAAATTCTGGGCCTCATATTTCTTAAAACGTGATGAAGTACAAGTTCTCTACTATGCTGGGTGATTTAGTTCTACTTTCTAATAATCAAATGAAACAATACCTTGCAATGAATGTAAATTTCCCTGTTCTTTTGCATAAGATAATAATTTATGTTAAAATGCCAATCTCCCCAAAATATTTCACCAATAATGAGTCTAAATGCTTTAAGAAATATGTAAAGGCACTTAAGGAGTCATTTTTTTTTTAAAGCCAGTTTGGCTTCAATGAGTGAAATCAATAATATATTTTGTCATATTATTCTACTGCCTTATAAAAATTGTTCTTTCTCTTAGTTATATGTGTATAATAAAAACAACTCTACTAAGACTTTAGTATATGTTTTAAAAATATAGTTTTCTGTAATGCCAAGTATACCCTTCCCCCACACCCAAGGACTGAACCCAGAAGCACTCAGCCCTTGAACCCCATCCTCAGCCCATTTCTTAATTTTTTTTTTTTTTTTTATTTTGAGACAGAGTCATGCTAAGTTGCTAAGGCCTGGCTTTGAAACTGGTAATCCTTCTGCTTTAGCCTCCTGAGCCACTGGGATTACAGGCATGTGCCAAAACACCCAACAAATATACTTTAATTTTATAAAATATACACAATGAAATATTATTCCGCATTAAAAGAGAATAAAATCATGACATTTGCAGGTAAATAGATGGAGTTGGAGAATATAATGATAAGTGAAGTTAGCCAATCCCCAAAAACCAAATGTCAAATGTTTTCGCTGATTTAAGGATGTTGATTCATAATGAGGTGGGGGGCGTGTATGGAAGGATTAGATAAACACTAGATAGGGTAAAGGGGAAAACGGGAGGAAGGGGAAGGAAGGGGGCATAGGGGTAGGAAGACTGTAGAATGAGATGGACATCATTACCCTAAGTACACGTATGAAGACATAAATGGTGTGACTCTACTTTGTGTACAACCAGAGATTATGAAAAACTGCACTCTATATGTGTAATATGAATTGTAATTTATTCTGCTGTCATATATAACAGATTCAAATAAAAAATTTAACAAAGAAAAAAATAGAATTTTCTATAAATATAAAAAAGATGGGGTGTTTTACTCTCAGTACTAGACCATAATTTGAAAATAACAAAAGTTTTATTTACAAAATTTCACTGTTTAGCCTGTTGCAAGAAATGAAAATAATGTATTTTTAAATAGGCATAATTAGTACATTGTATTGATCAGCTTTTCTTTACTGTGACCAAAATAATACCCAACTAAAACAATTTAAAGGAAGAAAGATTTATTTAAGCTCAAGGTTTCAGAGGTTTCAATCCATCATCACTTGGAACTATTGTTTCCAGGTCTCTGGTGAGGGAATATATCATAGCAGAAGAGTGAGCTGAAGAAAAAGCTTTTCAGCTCATGGTAGCTGAGAATCAGAGAGAAAGAGTAAGGAAGGTGTGGGAGACAGGAGACATGCTTTCAAGACATCCCCACCCCCATTGACCTACTTCCTCCTACTAAGCCCCACCTCTAACACTTTCCAGCACCTGCCAATAATGCCATCAAATTATTAATCCATCACTGCATTAGCCCAGTAATAAAGTCAGGGCCAACATGATCCAATCACTTCCTAAGAGCCCATCGCTGCCTTGGGGTCCAAGTCTTCAACACATAAGCCTTTGTGGGGCATTCCAGATGCACACTACTAGTTACTTATACTATTACAAGTATATCTTGTATCTTATAGATAATGTTCTGATCTAATACTTGTATCTTATGAATATTATGCTGATCTAGCTATGAAACACATTTCTAGTGCCAACAAGTGAATGGAATGAATATTAAGGGAAAGAAAGATTGGCATTGGTAAAAATCAAATTTTTGAGTTAGAAGTCCCAAGTTTAAGCACTGGTTCTGCTTCTTTAACATTTTGTAGATCTTGAACAAATCATTTCAGTTAAATATTTTTAAAGGACTTTAAAAATATTAAAATACCTTAGTTTTATCAAATATGAAAAATTACTTTCTCAATGTCTGTCTTCTATATTAATTTGTGAGAGACAAAGCATAGGATAATACTACTTCCCTATCTTTTCACAATTTCTCCAAAATATTTCAATTCTATTTTTCTTGTAAAAAATCTCTGCTTTTAGTAAGTATATCAACAAAATATATAGATATATTCTGAGTAATTATAGAAACACTGTACACAAATATATCTTCTATAAAATATTTTCCTTGATCCTTATTCATTTGATTTAAACTTCAAATTACCCTATAATTTTAATATCAGTAATTTTGTTCATTCTGTTAGAACATGTCACTGATAGAATCAGGTATAGATTACTTTATAATACCTCTGAGAATGGTGATGAACATTAACAACAGATTACTTTTTATTACTGTTTAATCATGAAAAGTAAACTATGAGGAAGAAGTCTAAGTGTAATATTAGACAAGTGCAAAATTATACTATAAGAGGAAACTAAATTTATACAATAACATGGCTGTTAAGAGGAACTTTTGAGGAATGAAGTACACTGATTTACATAAACAAACTTATTTCAATTAAGAATTGCAAATGGTAATTATTTTCAAGTCAAAATAAATGTTTATTGACAGTACATATAATTATAGAAAACAGTAATAATCTTTTCAAGTTGGACTTCAGAGAAACTGAATAAATTTTAAGAATAAGAATTCTTATTATTCAGTGCAGAGATTTGAAACTTTATGTTTAATCAGGCTTCATCTATAATTATTTTACTGTTTTATAAGATGTCTTTTTTTTTTCCAGAGTGTTTCTAAAGTCTTTATAGTCTTCCAGATGAAATATCAGTAGGGAGCTTTATGCACATTATAATCAGTGAGCTACAGATGCCCAAAACTGCCACAGTTATATCAGGAAGCTTAGGCCCTGGGAAAAAAAGTTGTCTAGGATTCACACATAATGAATGATATTAGTTCTTAAAATTAGTAAATCTTACATTGATCAGTATATTTTTCTACTAAAATCATAGTGCCCTCTTAACACATCTGCACCATACCACTGGTCAAATAAAAATAGTAAAATGAATCATTTCTTAGCTTTTTTATCTAAAATCTAGTGCAGATAAGAATAACTGAAAATACTTAAGAAATTACAAAATTATGAAAAACTAAGAAGGCACTGATGTGTTACAAAAAACCTAGCAGATGACAGAAAATATGGGTGGTATTTCTGGTAACTTGGTAAACATCCTTGTTCAATGCAAATCATCTTTTGTGTCCTAGCTTCCTAATTGAAAATGAGTTGACTGAAGCACAAACACTTAAGTTTCTTTTAGATAGAAAGGGTAACCACTAACTAGCACTTCTGTGGCACTATCCAGCAAAGTGACAATTAATTCAAAATGACTGACATGAATATGAGAGAAATACATCTAACTAGGAAAGCATTTCAACAGATCACTAGGTCTTAACATGCAAATTCTATAAGAATGAATATTCAACTAGTTTTAGTCTCAATCATATTTACCCAGAAATCTTGCAATATTTTTTTCCCTTTCTGACTAGATATATATATATATATATATATATATATATATATATATATATATACACACACACACACACACACACATATGTATATAATGTTTCCCTGATTATTTCTTCTCCTTTAGGTTTATATATATATATATATATTTCTAATTATTACTTTAATTATGAATTCAATTATACTTTCCCATCAAATATCCTGAGAATCTAGCATTCATTGTCAAGTGGCAAATGTCCTCTGAAACAATAAAAATTGAGTAACAATGAAATTCTGAAGATGCAGACTATACAAAACTTTCAAAAAATGTGGCAGTTGATGGCATCCAAACCTCTACTATCATCTACTACATAATATAAATAGGTATAGATATACATATATATTTATCCATTTCTGAAGCACTCCCTATGAGGAAAATCAATAAAAAATATTTTCCTTTTTAACAAAAATAGAGCAGCACAAAACAGAAGTGGTTTCATATTTGCCATTAAATTCCTCAAATTTAAACTGCATGTTGCTTACAGGAATTGATCACAAAAATAAAGAACAACTTGAGATAACCTGTGTGTATCCAGCAATTATTTAAATAAAACAATGAAAATTGTTCAGTGAAAGGAATTAAAACATGGAGTAAATTGAAAATAAAGCATAAAATTATACATAGCAAATATTTCCCTATGTAATTAACTAAATGCCATACATAATTATGCAAAATATTATTCTAGATTTCTAAATTCAACACTATTCAGATTTGAGTACATATTGCTCAAATAATGTGAGATTAGGAAATAAAAATACAATCAAAGGAACTTATCATTAATGTGATCATGACAGTTTCAAAACCAGTTGCTGATCTATTCCACTTTTTAATCCATTTTCAATACTTGTACTTATATGGTTATGTTTTATTGTCTATACATTTGTCATCACTCCTTGTTTTTCCTCAGATAAACTTTTTATTTCTTCCATATTCTTGTTCGCTTCTTCACATCAGTCATTATCTAATTATTCATTTTCCATGTGTTTTTTTCTTTTGCTCACCTGTTGAGGCATTAGGCTTTGCCTCCATTTGTTTTTTTCTCCTTCATATAGCATTTTTTTAACCTAAGACCCTTTCCCTACTATTTTGTGTGCATGTGTGTGTAGTGTGTGTGTGTGTATTTGCAGATATGAAGTGGTGATGTAGAGTAAGGGGCAGAATATAATTAGTAGACAGAAGAAGAAGGAATGATGGCATATGAGATACATGATCAAGATCTAGATGTAGAGAAGTTAGATTTTAATTTCTAAAACAAAATTTATAGAAAAAAATATTTGGGATACGATTTTATTGGTGCTTTCCCTACCATTAGTTTAATTAGCTTACTGTCAGTCTTTCAAACCTTAGTCTTAAATGCAAAGAATATTCCTATATATAATCATGTGTTTGTTTATCCTATTCATAAAGATTCTTCTTTATATCCAAAACAAACTAATTCACTTAATTAAATTAATAAGTACTATTTTAAAGAAGAAATCTATTTACAATTTCTAGTTCATAGAACAACTGTATTTATATAATGATTTTAAAGGAAAATAATACCTCAGTTGATTTTTCTGTCTTATAGCTGAGCTGTATCTCAAGAATTTAGATGTAATTACACACTGCATTTCAAGCCAATGGGGCCTGAAAGGAGATGTGTACAGTTGCATTAAAAGGAATAAGAATTATGGCATTACGGGTTTGTCACAAAACTATGTAAATAGAACCATCAATCAAAAGAACTAAAGTATCAGGCTACATAAGGACAGCAGTTTTAATTTTTGTTGATGTTTACTGAGAAGCAGTTTCTCTAAGACTATTTGCAAGGAAACATTTTCATCAGTAATAAAATTCAATAAAAAATACATCATTTTTAAAACATGATTTTGAAACTCTTCAAGGCTATCAGTAAATTTCTTGAAAATACATATCTAAAAGATTTTTTTGAAGTTAAATTTATTAAGATCTAGGCTTTGACACCTGTAATTTTATATCCCATTTTAAGGTTTTTACCTAGGTATTTTAAATGTGATTACAACAGCTTATTATCTAACAATGTCCTGTTTTTAAAAGACAGACTTATTTTAAACACAAACATGCTTTCAAAGGAGGTTTTCTTGATATAATACTAAGTTCATTATTCAAGTCTTTAATAATATCGATTAATTCAGACTAAAAGTCACCTTTTAAATTATTTAAAAATATAACAAAATTACAAGATAATATGCTCATATTACATTGTTTTAACTCCACATAAAAGTTATCAACATTGGGTTGGGGTTGTGGCTCAGCGGTAGAGCGTTTGTCTAGCATGCAGGAGGCCCTGGGTTCGATCCTCAACACCACATATAAAAAATAAATATAAAATAAATAAAGGTGTTGTGTCCAACTACAATTAAAAAAAAGTTATCAACATTTTACTTTAATTTCACTTAGTGTTCTTGCCTCCCTAATGATTAATTTTTAAACAGGAAGTATAAATCTACACGGGTATGCAATTTGCTCTATCCCTAGAAAAACTATTGTTCAAATTTAACAGAGAAATTTTGGATATATTATATTGCATGAATATACAAAGGACCTATGTAAATGAAGGGGAAAAGATTATGGATGAATATGATTGACACTATAGGTTCAAAGTGAATATGACCCAAAACACAGCACTTTTAATAGAAGATGAGGGAAACTACAGGTGAATAAGAACAGGCAAAATATTAATATTTTCAAACATGTATATTTTCCATCAATAAAGAACATTATTGGTACAATGTTAATATCAGAATGTCTATAAATAGTAATATTATATCAGTGTTGATTTTCTAATTTCAAAACTACTGTAGTTATATAAGAGAATATTATCTTTGTTTCTATAAAAATGTATACTGAAGAACCTAGAATTAAAAGGTATGTGTACAATTACTCTTCAATGGTTCAGAGCAATGAACCATTTTGCTTTATAAAGAAAAAAATTTTCAAATGATATAGGTTCATGCTAGATAATGGAAACATGCCTTAGGTCAACCAATGTAAATCTTCAGTGACCAAAGTCACACTGAGTCCTATTTTTGGTTATCAGTGATATATTTTCATAAAGCAGAATAAAGTTTCTGGGGAAAAAAAAAAAAAAAAAAAAACACTGTGGATTTTTCAAAAACAGAGTGAAGACAAAGACACCAAGACAAATCTGTCATGGCCTGAGGGAGGGTCATTTTTTTAAAATAGTTCTTCCAGAATCAATTTTAGCAGCAGATACCAATGCAGGAGTCCTCACAAAAGCAAGGAAAATACTGCAAAGGAAGAGAGAGCTGGTCTTTTATATCAAAGCTGCCTGTGGCCACTCAACTTGCTATTATGTGTGAACCTTTAAGAGAAATAAGGAAAAGCTCAGCAAAGAGGCTGCACCTAAAAGACTAAGTCAGTGAGAGGATCAAATGGTGAGAGAGGTATTCAGTTCCCGAGGACAAAATTTACACTTATGAAAATTTACATAGTCCCCTCTCATTCCATACTCTAACAGTTTGCTTTGCTCTCTGAAAGGCAGAAGAATTAAGATATTTGGGGCACTGGAAGCACTTCTAAATGTTAAATGATCTTCATTACACACCACAATATTTTCAAGGCAAAAAGTATGGGTAGTGAGTAGCTATAATAAGAGCAATATCACAATTTACTAATACTGATAGTGTTATTATACATATATTTATATTTATTTTATATTTACATTTTTCACTCTGAATCTGAGGCAGTGTTAAGCACTTAAATACTTCATGGCTTTTAATCCTCAAGAGAACATCATTAGGTAGGTGCTGATATTTTCCACTGAAGAAATTGTACCCAACAGAAGAAATTTCTTCAAACTTCAGTTGTAGAAATTTTTCATCACTACACAGATAGCAAGTACAGAAGCGTGGAAGATTTACTATTACTACAAAGCTCCCACCTCCATAAAACACAGTTTGATGACAATTTGTAGCATCACAATGAATAGATATTCCAAAGTATATTCTAAATAGAAACTGATAGATTAATCAATAACTATGGGCTTCTGTTCAGTGCTCTTTTGACTTTATATGTTTTTTTATAATTTATGAATTTACAAATTATAGTAATATTTTTGGCTAATAGTAAGGAACAAACAATAGTAAGAAAAATACTATTTACTAGAAGGAAAATATGATTTGCTAGGATCAAAAGTGAGTAGAAATATTTCTTGTTTCATTTAATTCATTTGGCAAATATTTATTAGACACTTATTTTATCCTAGGTCTTGGTACCAGGAAGGCCATAATTAAACAGGTACAAATCCTGATTCTAAGAAACTGATATCTTAGTGGGAAAACAGAAAATAAAGAAGATAAAAATAAATTATACCATAAGGTAATAAGAGTTAAGACTAAAAGTCAAGTGGAAATACATAAATTCTTTCTTGTGTTAAGTAAAACCTGCAGTCCTCTATATTCTCTTCATTCATCGTAGGCCTTTTTTTGTTATTGTTGTTGTTTTGTTTGTTTGTTTGTTTCTTGTATAGGCAAATAGGAAGGAAGAAATCTAGCTTTTATTTAGACAACTTTCAGTTATATTAAATCACCTACTACACTCCACTATTTTTTTAACTTATGCAAAGTACACAGATCCAAACTTTAAAATGTATACAAGATGAAAAATCATTGCATCTGTTTTCTCCTTGATTAATTCTATTAATGTCTCTCTGTAACCAAAGCCAGAACTAAATGCAGCTTCCAAAGGCTGGAACAAAGCATAGTCACCTTTGTATGCTTTCTTTCCAAATCCTGTAGTTCTATAATCTATTGATAACAGTGTGAATTCTAATTGATTAATTCAGAAGTGAAAGTCATTTCTGATACTTACTAAATGATCTTGAGCAGCTTATTTATCTTCTTTCAATTAATTTTTGGTGTATATTTTAGTAAGTCCTATCTTATTGGTTTGCTCTTGAAGAAGGTAAGTGTATAAAAGTCAGGAGTCCTATTGGGCACGTAGTACATGCCCAGTTAATATTAATTTCTCTCTCCAATCCATACTGAGTTCAGAGTCAAATTAAACATTTACCTTGTAGTCACATCAAGTGTATTATCATGTGTAACTATGCTTTTGTGTTTACTGATGCTACTTTAAGCTGATAAAAATAAAACATTCACAAGTTGACTATTGAACACTGTTTTGATAACTTTCATGTAGGCTTTCAATTTTTTCCAAATTCCTGGAACTTTTATTTTGAATTCAACATATGCAGTATATTTATTTCAGTTTCATAGTATCTGTAATTCTGAAAGATTGTTTCCTACATTTTTCTTAAGTTAATGATAAAACTTCAGACAAAGTTTGATTTTAAGGTTTAAGACCAATGAGAAATCACTAGAAATCTGTCTTCTAATGAATACTGTTCCACAACTCAGGGTTATATGAGTATTATATTTCAATTCATTCTAATCCTGCTTGGCTACATAACACCAGTCAGTATTTTATTCAACAATCCAACAGGAACTTTAAGAGATCTTCACAAATTTCTTTTAGAAATTCAGATACAATAACTCTGTATCTTTTACTTTATAGTATATTTGAGGGAAATTGCAGTGATAGAGATTCATAGCATCTACTTGAGAAACAACCAGAATATTAGGAGATTCTTAGGAGATTCTATTATATCTTAATGTGGGTCCTTACAACTTGAAGCTGAGGGTGGTAAGTATTAATGGTTAGTTTTCAAAGGATTCTTCCTCTTCATAGAATATGGTCACATGAATATTCATGAAATAGATTCATGGCATATCAGAGTCCTGAGTTCAAATCACAGAAGAGAATATCCTTTAAGGAGAATATTTAATTTTTTTTTTTTAATTTGCAGACCCATACTACCCTTTTCCTGCACCTCTATCATGCATGATTGATATAGTAAGATCAACTAAATGTCCACTTTAAATAAGTCATAATTTCAAAGTAAGGATTTTAAATACTGGTGGCCATAACATACTATTATGGAAAATAGCAGAAAAACATTTCATTAAACATAATTCAGAGTTTCTCTCCAAAATACCAAGCTTTTTAAAGTATTAACATAATGTTATTAATTAGTATGCTATAAAATTGTTATAAGTCTATTTGAAAAAATGTTGAATTAAACAATAAAGTTTCATTTTCTACTTCTGTGATATCACTTAAGAATATATGCTGACATGCATTCTAAAACGTCAGAAAGACATGGAGTACGCAACATTTCCCATTTTTTTACCACAAAATTTTTGTCTTATAGCCCTTATTAACACTTCGAACTTTTAAATTTATAATAGTCACTAATATTATAATATTATTCTAACAAAAATGTAACAATAATTCAGCTCTGATGTTGGAGCTAATGGGCAGGTCTACTACACACATAAACACACACACACACACACACACTCAACACAAGATGAGGGAAGAAAGATCAGGAATTGAATTAAATCTGTATGTAAAATGAGCTTAATAGAAGTAGGGGGTTCTCAATATTTTGTGCTCATTGCTGGAGTATCATATTGTCAGACTGCTAAGCAGAAACAAGACTTAACAATACAGGGTCCCAGCAATGAGAACTAAGAGTCTTGGAGCAAGGGTGGTGAATGTGAAATCTATCCATTATGTGACAAGATGACTGAGATTGAATTTTCACCCTTCCCCAGGTTGAAGAATGATATTGACCTTCAAACGATCTAATTATGAGAAGGTGGGGAGAGTAGAAGCAAGGTAAATGAACCAATGGCTGACTAGAAGAAAAATCAAGGGATACTATTGTGACAATAGTATTAGGGATACTCTTGTGATTTCAAGAATACTAACCTGCATAGAAACTATTATGAGTGCATAGCTTGAGGCAAAGAACCTGAAGCTTTCTTCTGTTGCTCAAAACAGCCAATCTCCTAAAAGGGTTAATACTTTCCAACTACATAAGGCTGTCTTTCACTTTTTTTTTTTTTTTTTTTTTCCTGACAGTCATATCAACAATTGCCCTTAGCAAAACCATTTGGAAGAAAATTGATCTCTTGGAGTTCTCTGGCAGAAGATGAGCAAACAACCTTTTAAAGCAGCAGATAGTACTGGTAGGAAATGCATAATATCAGTTCCAACAACAAATTTAAAATCAAACAAACTGTTGGAGGATTTGTTGTAATTTATTCTTTTTAAAAATTTTATGATTTAGCTTTTGCTTCATAATCACAAACTTAACTGCCACTGTACCAGACTTAGAATATAATAAAGATAATATGGATCTCATATTCTTTGGATGTTTAAACAGTAGTTAATTAGGTTGACAAGGGAATAAGGATGCTGAATTTTTGAATCAGTAAAGAGAAATATTATTTATACTACAGACTTTATAATATCTAATAGATGTTGTAAGAAAGGCCTCTTTCATGTAGAGAAAGTCCTTAAAGTTGGTAATCTTTCATATCTATACTCTAGTTACTATTTCTGTATTAGGCAAATATACATTGAGATGAATATTTTTCAAAGATTTTGCATTACTATTAAGATAGTACCCAACAGAGTCAGCTTTTCAAGGTCACTTAAGGTTTCCTTTCTCCTTTCCCTCAAGTACACCCTTACTTTTCTGACTCTGGGTGTAGCTATCACAATGTGGCTTACTATCCCATCTATCCAGTTCAAAAGCAGTATTCAACCTGATTAGGTCAAAGTAAGTCATCCTTAATAAATATTCCTCTCTGATGTTCATGAAGAGCCATACTGGCAGGCTAGATCAGGAGAACCTACTTGACAGAGTATGTCTTTCTCCACACAATTTGCTTGTTCTTCTTTTATGCTCAAATGCTTTTATTATTTTGGCTTTCATAACATCTATACAAGATATACAAGTACACAGAAGGATAGACGAGTAAGGAAACAAACATCAGAATTTAACACTAGGGGGTTTTTATAATTATTATTCCTCAATTTCTATAATATCTACATTCCTGAGTTGTCTTAGAACAGTGAGAAACATCTTATTTTTTGAGCATCAAAAGTTGTATGTGGTTTATAGGTATAAACAACTGAAATCAGATTAAATAAAGAGATAATTCTTTTAACAGTATAAGCATAGTCTACTTTGAAGGTGATATAGTCAACCAAAATCATCTGTTATGTTAGGTTTTATTGAGCACTTTTTGTATATATAATCATAAAACAGGCTAAACATAGATATGTATTATCTAATTCACTTTATTGTCAGTACCAAATTAATGATCAGTTTAATTATTTTTATAATGAATTTCTAATGTGAGATTATATATCTCAAGTTTAAGTACATTTCATAATCCCCCATATCGTTCTGGTTTTCTTCCCATGTTCCTAGAAAATTAACCATACAATTTTGTTAAATTCATAATTATTCATTAATATTATTAATACAGCAGTATGTTTTAATACATATTATTGTTTGAGTGATTTTTATTATATATCTCATTCATTATGGTAGAGAAATACAGAGTTCACTGTCAATTATTCCTATATAGAAGATTTAGTGTCTAAAAATGTCTTAATTTAACATATTCAAATATCTTTTGCTTCTTCATTGCTTTCATGCCACTGATATTACCCCCAAAGATTTTTTCCTTTTCCTGATTGTAAAGTTCTAAGCACACAGATACCCAGTGAGATTAATGGATTTATTTTCATAATATATCTATGTCATTATTTTTTCACTACTAGATGGAGTATGTTGACAGCTCAATTTTTAATGGTCATATATTAGGACTTGAAAATTAATATTAAAGCTCCTGGTTTTCCTTAAGGAATATGCTGTAGCAAACATGGTACACATCACATTGATGATCAAACTAGAATGGCCTCAGCACCAATAAACTAAATGTTAATATAGAATATGTATCCACAACAAAATCTAGCTCACAGTTCTTAAGTGAATCATGGCAAAGAAGCAAAACCAATAGATGTTTCATAATCAGGTTGAAACAGTTTAAAAATAACACAAACAAAAAAAAGATGCAAAGATTACTATGCTGAATGCAGGACTATCTCCTTGTAGAGTCTTACCTGTAGGGTGTCATTGAACGAAGTGACATACAAAATACTACCACATAAAAGTGAACTTTAATTGTCAGATCACAAGCAAGCCCTTCATTATCGGTGATGAGAGGATGAAGTTTCACAGAGGGCATGTTTTATCTATCGAAGGACTTATTCAAGGATAAATTTGCTGTATATTTCATATATATGTATATACATATATATACACATATATATATTCACAACACAAATTAAATATTTTATAAAGTAGGAATATATTTACACAAAGTTTGGAGCATCCTGATCTATTTACTCTTAATCTAATTTAGAAAAATTGATCATTCAAGGCTCTAAATAATGGTCAAATATGTAGATTTTAAAATTAAAAATAAATGATATTAATTTTGTTTTTAACATGCAGCTGAAAAACTTTCCAGCTAAGTGCTATTTTTTATGAATCTCATTCCTGTTTCAGGGATTGCACATCTTGGCTTTAGAGTATTGATATCATTGACATAGTTGCAGAAAAAAAAGCTTTTTACTTATATCTTTTATTTCCTAACTTTAGACTATATAACTTTATAACTCCAGATAAAATTCAATGTTGCCAAAAGTAAATTATCTAATGCCAAAATTGACTAAATATTTTTTTAAAATAATCAAATGGCAAATAATAATGATAACTAAACACCAACAATTTATAGATAACTGCTCAAATAGCTATTCAGTCTTATAGCCAGAAATAGGCAACATTTGACCTATATCTAAAAAGATATGTTATATTAAAAGGTAGCCTAAACATGTGCATCCTAAATCTGTTTGAAAAAAATCATAAAAATCAACATTTATGGTAGAAAAGTGAACATAGTATTTTTATAACACTAGACACTCAGAAATACATTTGACCTGACCCTATTTTATTTCAGCAGATATATTTTCATAATATTGAAAAGGAAATTACATGTGAGTCACCAAACATTTCCCAGAATGTAAGGTACATCAGTAAATGTTGATGAGCCCATGGAGTGACATGGTGATGCAAGCCTTCCTCTGCTCCATACACATATTCCTTTGGACTATAGGCCATTGTAGAATACCAGAGTGCACCATGAATCCCTACAAACAGTGTGATCAGAATACTCAAGAGTCTTTCACATTTCACACAATGAAAACAACTTAAGACATTTACTAGCTTAAAGCACCTTCCTAGCAAGAGTTTATAAATGTACCAGTTCAAATATTAAATGAATCCCAAATATTTCTGTTATGCAAATATATATTCACACACACACACACACAGAGAGAGAGAGAGAGAGAGAGAGAGAGAGAGAGAGAGAGAGAAAGGAACACTTCTCCCTCTGTTAATGCACTGCATATGACATTAGCTGCCTGAGAAAGAAAGAAATCTTGGATTGCAGACCAACAGTAAAACCTTGTTTTTAAAAGCCATACTCCCTATAGATTCTTCAAGGGCTACTGTGGCTGGGGGAATAATGAGCCTAATTTGTCTTAGGTACTCTTCTATGAACTGGGGAAAGAGGAGTAAACAAAAACTAAAATTTGCCAAACTCCTCAAAGAATGGCATTCTCACTGAAGGACTTAATCACTTCACATACACATCATTCTTCCAAATACAGTATTTGTCCTATTTTGTTTTAATGTTTAGGACATTTTCATTAAAGAAAGGTTTCAATAGATAAAGACAACCTCACACACTACTGTACTTTCTAAGATACCATTGAGAGATAAGATTATGTTACATTTGAGCAAAACAAGCTGAATAAATTTTGTGAACATTAATGACTCCTAGGAACAACGTGTAGGCTTAAAGCTTAATACCATGAAGTGCTTCTGATTTTAAGAAGATACATTAAAATAGCCAAATGACAGTTTTATAGTTTGATTTTTACATTCATTTTAGAATGAGGCTTCAAAAAATTCAAATAGCATGTCAATTATCATTAGGAAAAGGCCTAGGTAGAAGGGAGGAGGGTGAGATAGAGAAGAAAGAAGAGGAAAATACACAAAAAGAAAAAACCACGGAGTAAATACAGTATAATGAAAAGGGCAAAAAAGATACCTTGTTATGGATTTCTGGAAAATTAGTGAAGCTTTTTTTAAAGGACTTTCTATACATGACTTCTTGGGATAAATTGTGAAATCCAGTAGGAATAAATGAAACTCAAAGGGCTGGATTGTTACGTTTCTCATGTTAAAGGTAAGGAAGAACTGGGGTTCAAAGTTACATTTCAACAACTTTTATCTTGTGTCTCTGTAGCTCAGATATGATACTTAATCACTTAGATTTGTGAAGGAGTTGCAATACTTACAAACTAAGATATAAAAAATACCATTTTCATGAATTTAAATTTGATTGTTATATTAGGCAGTAATTGCTACCTAACACTGCTTTTATCTACCTTCAACAATATCCAAAATACATGACTGGCTGAAAAAAATGACTTCCAAAAAGTATCTAGCAGTGAAATATATTACATATATGCATATTTGCATGCACTTGTTGGAAACAAAGATAATTATAAAATATGGATCATCCTTTCTAAATGTAAAGCTAATTTCCTCTAGCATCCATATTCCAGTTCCTCACAAATGTATACAATCAATGAATCACAACTGTATTTCCAATAGGATCTACCCATATTGTGCAAACCCCAAGAAAAAATTTACTGATTTTATAAAATGCCTAAATTTTTTAAACTATTCTTTTAAATTAAGACAAAAATGTTATGATGTGCAAGAGAAAATGGAAAAGGTTAAGAAGACATTAATCAGGTCTATTGATGGCTAAATGTAATACACTGAAAAAGCTGATTATAGTCTTGGTTCAAAACTTTCTTTCCTCCTCCCATACTGGATTCTGCTATTGCTCTGCAACTATCCATCCAGGGACACAGCTCCCATTTGTATGGGTACTATGCTGTTGCCATGGAGATAGGTATCTCTACATTTTTTTCAGCTACTATTTAAAAATATGGTATTATCTCCTAACTCAGGAGAACCTGTAATGTCATGGTCACTATATAGTCACTCCAGAGAATAAAATATTATACCAAATTCTGAATTTCTAACATTATTTCATTCTCAAAATGTTCAGAACTCTAATATGCAGAAACATCTACTACATTTTTAATAATAATGGAATGATCATTATAGAGAGCTCAGTCCATTTTTAGAAAATTTAATTTCAGATTAGGAGGAAAAATCATGATGTGCTCAAAGAAATAATAATAAAACAAATTCTTTTCTGTAAACACCTGATCTTGTCTTTATCATTTTCTCAGGTTGTTTTAAGAATTAAATTCATTGAGATACTAAAGAGCCAATGCCAAATTTAAAACCACAAGGTAGACTTAATACTAAATGTGTAAGAGACAATGAATCTTTACACTAACTGACAAAGGAGCCAGAGTTCAATTCAGATTTTAGAATCAATCAATTCATTGATACTCACCATTGAAATTAAGCTTTACAGCAGTTCCTTATGGTTGTGGTTAATTCACTGAAAAGAATACATTATAACAGAGAAACATCAGCACTGGGTTAAAAATGTGCATTGCCCAGATGCACATTTTTGATGTGATGACAGAACTGAGCAAGTGACATTCTCATGGTGGGGTCCAGCACTTTCTAGATTATTGGCATTTCAGAAACAAACACCTATTTTATATGACATAGAATTCACACACCAAAATCTATTCTCAAGGGATCAGATAAAGAAATTTGTCATCATTATGGATAATGCATTAAACTATAAGAAAGAACATTCAAAACACAGAGGCAGCCCATTTGCCTCCGCAAATAAAGTACACACTAGAACCAATAGAAGTGAGACAGAATATTAGCTAGGGATATAGATTCTGGAGCCAGCCTGCCATCTTCAGATCTTGGCTCAGTTACTCAGTCACTGCATAACCATAACCATAGATGAATTTTTATTTGTGCCTCATTTTTCTCATCTGAATATAGGCTAATAATAGTCCCCAATTTCATTAGGTTATAGGTAGGATTAAATGACATTATAATTAAATAATTAGAATAGTGCCCTGCATCTACTAAATCTCAAAGAGTCTCATACTGCATGACACAATGAAGGAACTAAGAAATCAATACTGGAGGAAAAAGGGAGCTTTCTGGTTAACATTTAATGATACCAAAAACTTCCCATTTTGATGTTGCAAAGTATATCATGTAGCAATTATTTAGGGTATATGAATGAAATGCAGTGCTATATCAACCTTTTTCATTAGATAATCTTCCTTCCTTATACTGTCATCAAGGAATGGCTCCAGGACTTACTACAGATACCAAAAATCAGAGGATTTTACATATCCACTTTATGTATTTTTATATAAAATCAGTACTTTATATAAAACGGTGTACTATTTGCATATAACCTAAACACTTCCTCCCATGAGTAGATCACTGACAATACCTAGTTAAATATAAACACTATGTAAACAGTTGTACTGTCTTTGTATAGGAAATGATAACCAAAAAAACTGTACATGTTCGGTACAGACACAACCATCATAGTCCTAACCACATTTTTAATGCAAGGTTGGTTGAATAGATGAAGAACCCACAGACACAGAACCCATAGAGAGCTGGCTATATAATTTAATTAGTCAAAATGGGAATTGAAAACACTGATTTTAGGAAAACAAAATTCATTCCCTGAGAAGTGAATTTTGTGATAGACCAGAAATACACACAACACATGACTCCACATTTTGACCCACTTTACAAATTTTACATTCTGAAAAAATAAACACAAATAAAAGTATTTACATCAAAAATAATATTTATTCAATTCTAAGTATATTACTTTTTCCAGAAATACTTAGAGCAGCTAGCAAATATACATACAACATAAGCCAACAAATTATACTTCAACCTATGAGCAAGTGGTACAAAGATGTAGGCAAATCAAATATCCAGAGATGAAGCTGGGGGAGTAAAGACACGCTGCAGTATGAATCACAATTTTATTTCCAAAATGTCTGTTACAAATCCCACAGTTATGAACATGAAGCTGACAAACGATAAGAAACTTTTCCATTTGGCCAATGAGTAAACAATTTTCTCAAAAAATAATTAAGCTAAGAGAAAACAGGATTATTTTCAATTAGAGCATGAATTTTATGTTTAGAAGAGATATACTCTTTCTCCTACACTGTATAATCTTTTGATTATGTTCTTACATAGAAAAAAATCAATACATACTTACAAAAACCTACTGTGTTTAAAATAAGGGGCTAAGTAACACAAAAATAAATTAATGTGTACTCCAAAACTCATCACTAGGCCCACTTTGCTCATACTAACAGATCAAGGGCATATTATACCACATCAAAGATCAGTACTTCAGAATCTATACCCTTCATTAATCATTTTTTTTCACATAATTAGATTATTTTAGCCTATTTGACAAATTTGATTATCACAAACAATATTTCCTTCTCCAAAGCAATAAGAATAGGAATATTATCTGTGCAATGTAGCACCTCTGTAGCCATACCTTGGGGACGGCTTCAAAGGCAATTTAAGACTTGTATATAATTTAAAACACTGAATAAATAAACTTTTATTAGGTGCTTTTAAGGCTATTAAAATAAACTCTAGCCATCCTTCCAATCTTCTCCAGAAGTGATTATAGGTTTTCCGTGGTGAAAGGAGAGAAAATAACATCACAGGAGCTTCATATTGTCCCAAAGTCTGGTTAACTGCCCTGTATCTTCACTAAGGCCTTGCATGTTTACTCCTTTTTTTGTAGTCAGAGCCAAAAATGACTATAAGTTGTAAGTGATCATAGTTTTCTTTCTGCAAAATGATGAATTATTATACTGCCTAAATAATTTCTTTCCATTTGTACAGAACTTATTTATTATAATTTAATTTGCATACCATGGGTAATTCATTTTTAAAAACTAACGTTTTAATAAATGGTAATATTTAACATCTTTAAACAAAAGTTCAAAACATGGAATGTTTTTATTTATCTTCTAGTATTATTAGAGACTATCAAGCAGTTATGCCCTGTCCATGTTTGCATATACTTTGCAAAGTTACGCAAAGTTCAACTTATAACAACAAACACATCAAAACACCTGTTGTTATCATCCTGGGCTCCCTATACCCTTAAACAAGACCCCAAACAAAGGGAGAGAACTGTGAATTAAATTTAAGGAAAAGTATTGGACAAAAAAATTCACCTTTTGGTATGGTATAATCCGATAAATAATCATGCTAAAATCATATAAATACATGTCTATTTGATTTGAATATTAAATTGATTTGATAGTTTTCATGCCTTTCATTCTGATACCAAATATCTTCTTAAAAATATAGAAAATATAATTTTAGCTTAAACAGTGAAATAAATTGGTCTTGGTTAAATTTCTTTTAGAAAAATAAATTGATATTTAATTCTTAAATTACAGGTAAATTAAGACATTAAATGACTTTTTTTTTTTTTTTTACATTTATCCAAGTTTAGGTAAATGAAAACAAAATAGTTGAAAACATGTTGGTTGTGGATTAAAGAATATATTTTTATAAATGAAATTAGGAGACAAGAGTTAAATCATAGGCAAATTACTATGAAGCAAATGATTTTTCAATATGCATGTATGATTTTAATTAGGCATAAGGCACCCTATTCCCCATATCTTGATATTAAATTAAAATGCCTAAATAATTGACCATCTTGATAAAAATTTAATAAGCATCTTTAAATTTTTCAACTTTGAAGAGAATAAAAGATCTAAGATTCCTCTGCATGTTAAATTATGTAATTCAATGTGTGTGTGTGTGTGTGTGTGTGTGTGTGTGTAAGATAATAGTATTGTTTTCCCACATTTATGCTAGGCAAGTGCCCAATCACGGAGCTACACTCCAGCCCAATACAGTTTATTCTAAAGATAAATTCTAGGGGCATATTTTTTAATCAATTAATATAGTAAATATAGACATTTTGATATCTGGAAATAATTTGAAAAAGAAAAATAATATGAAAAATAAAATCTAAATGATGACTTAAATTTTATGATATCAAGTAAATAAATTGATTGAATTTAATTTAAAAAATGCTAAAATAGTAATACCCACAACAAGTCAATATTTTTTCACATACAGAGTGTCAAGCCAAATCATATATACAGTGCACAAATATTAAACTATAACTAGTCTAATAATAGTTTGAATCAGTGCTTAATCTTAATAGTCTGTTTCATTTTTAAATAAAATTTAACTTGATCTACAAGTTTGGGATGATTGCTTAAAATCTTTTTAAATTTTCAGTTTTCCTTACTAAGTATATTACTTTGGACAGGTCATCCAACTCCTCTATATCTAATTTTTCTAATAACTAAGGAAAGTTTTTTAATGAACTTTAAAGTCTCTTCAAACTCTAAAATTTTATGATCTAAGACATTAAAAGATAGTAATTATTACATGCACTTAGATATCTGAAAAAAGGACTAATGATCACAAAACATTATTCTAACATTCTAATAACCACACATGTAAAAGTTAGTGTTCTAAAATATTATTGCTATATGGCTTCTTAAAAAGCTGTCTTAGTGCATTTAAAATTTTATTTAATTTATAGCACTTTAATGTAAATTCAATTTTTTAGGATCACAAATCTGTTTCTTTTAAGCTTGAGGGAAACAGAGATCAAGAAATGTTGAAAAAGGTGGCCTAAAGGCAGAAAAGCACAGTGGAGCTAGAAGATTCTAGATTCATTTAATTTCTGGGTTCAAGACTGTCTGTAACTGGCCTCCAGCAAAATACTTCACTGCTTTGCAAATTATGTTCACTATGTTTGTCCTCTTTGTTGATAATGGGTTAAACACAATTGAGTTTTGTTAAATGAGAAAGCCTATAGTGGTTACTGTGTTAAATTCAAGTTAGCTTTGTTGCATGAGAAAATTCAACAGTGAGTCTATTGATTTTCTCATTAGTTGTTTGCAATTATAATAGAAAAAAAAAAAGAAAAAAAATGTTTCACTAGTAGAAATTCAGCAAAGGAATATGAAAGCTAACATTTTCTCTTAATAATTCCCACATATAAAAAAGCACAGCTAAAATTATGGAACAACATAGCACCTAAGTTACTTTAAAACTATTTTAAAGTGAGCATTTTAAAAGAGATAGTAAATGCTAGAACTCATTTGGAAGGTTAACTATCTTAAATAATCAGAATATACTAATGAAATAAAAATATTTCACTAGTCCACTTGAAGTTATCCAGTCAAAACAAAATATTCCTTAAGGAAAAATGTATAATCCTTTTGAAGTATTCACATGTGAATAATATTAAAAATTTTGTGGGGATATTAAATGATCATATATAGGAAATATAATCTCTTGAGTTAAGAAAATAAATTTTGAGCTGAAGCTGATCAGGAAGTAACTCTTCCAGGGATTTAAAACATTTGTTTCATAAACCAGTAGTCAAAAAGACATGATCCTGCCAAAGACAGTTCAGATGACAATAGAACACTGGGAGTACACCAATGGATGTGGAGAAGAGTTAACATCACACACATTTATTTTGCAGGTGTTTTTCTTACATGAAACATGACAACTATTACAAAAATCAACTGATGAAATACTTCTACTAAAAGGCAATACTTTGAGCAAATGCACAATCCAATTTTTACTATTATTAAGTGGCAGTAAGTTACCTTATCCAATTTAGCATGTCATACACAGAAGTAGATGCACATAAAACAGAAACCAGTCCTTTTTACAAGTATTTAAAATTACTACAAATTCCACAGACTACAAAGGATTCTTTTTTTTTCTCTTTGAGAAATTATTAATTGATTTTTTTATTCTAATGTGTTAATAAATGACAGCAGAATGCATAACATTTCATATTATACTTATAGAGCACATTTTTACATATCTCTGGTTGTATACAAAGTATATTCACAGCATTTGTGACTTCATACATGCACTTAGGGTAATGATATCTATCTCATTCTACCATCTTTCTTTTTTTCTTTGCCCTTTTGCCCCCTCCCTTCCCCTCCTTCCCCATTGGCCATTCTAGTGTTCCTCTAATCCTCCTATGCTCCCCGTCCCAACCCCACTGTGAATCAGCCTTCTTATATCAGAGAAAACATTGAGAAATTGGCTTTTGGGGATTGGCTAACTTCACTTAGCATTGTATTCTCTAACTTCATCCATCTACCTGCTAATGCCATTATTTTATTCTCTTTAATTGCTGAGTAATATTCCATTGTGTATATATACCATATTTTCTTTATCCATTATTCATCTACTGAAGGGCATCTAGGTTGATTCCACAGTTTAGCTATTGTGAGTTGTGCTGCTATAAACATTGATGTGGCTGTGTCTCTGTAGTATGCTGTTTTTAAGTCCTTTGGGTACAGACAGAGGAGGGGGATAGCTGGGTCATAAGGTGGTTCTATTATCAGTTTTCCAAGGTATCTTCATACTGCTTTCTATATTGGTTGTACCATTTTGCAGTCCCACCAGCAATGTATGAGTGTGCCTTTTTCCCCACATCCTCTCCAACATTTATTGTTGTTTGTGTTCTTAATAGCTGCCATTCTGACTGGTGTGAAATCTTAGAGTGGTTTTGATTTGCATTTCTCTAATTGCCAGAGATGTTGAACATTTTTTCATGTATTTGTTGATTGATTGTATATCTTCTTCCGAGAAGTATCTTTTCAGTTCCTTGGCCCATTCATTGATTGGGCTATTTGTTTTTTTGGTGTTAAGATTTTTGAGTTCTTTATATATTCTAGAGATTAGTGCTCTATCTGATGTGCATGTGGTTAAAATTTGTTCCCAATTAGTAAGCTAACTGTTTACCTTACTGAGTGTTTCTTTTGCTGAGAAGAAGCTTTGTAGTTTGAATCTATCCCATTTATTGATACTTGATATTAATTCTTATGCTACAGGATTCTTATTAAGAAACTTAGGGTCTAATCTGAGGTGTTGGAGATTAGAGCTTACTTTTTCTTCTATTAGGCATAGTGTCTCTGGTCTAATTCCTAGATCTTTGATCCACTTTGAGTTAAGTTTACAAAGGAATCTTATAATAACCCAAAAAATCTCCTTTTCAGTATCTCATAATATTTTGTTTATTGTTCTAACTATAGGATATGAGTTCAATGGCTTTCTCAATAAGCCCTTTACCTTAATAAAAATGTTTAGGTAGCATTATATATGCCTTTTATCTTAATAAAGTTTAGAATTAATAAAAACCTTTAGGTAGCATTACATATTCCTGGATATACACCACACACACACACACACACACACACACACACACACATTCATTCCAGACACACAAGAATTCTGTATTCTGTTACTAATGTGTATGTGTATATAATACTTGTATTGACAAATGTATTTGTATCATATTTTAATCATACAAAAATCAAACATATGTAATATTTTATCAATATTTTTCCAAATCCTAGTATTTTTGTGAAAGACATATCCAATAATACTTATTTACAATTTAATTAAATAGTTTTTTTTAATTATGGAGAAACATACTATATGTGCTCTAAACTGCTATTAAGAATTATTCAATTGACATTTTTAAAAAATCACAGTAAGCAAACACATCCTTATAATAATGTTCTAACATAATCCTTTTGTATTTTCTTACTTAAAACAATTACATAATTATTTGCACATTCTCCAGACAGAGAAAGGTCACTGTGCAACTTCCTCATACTTTTGAATCACAAAAGGTGTCCAGCCCATTTTACAATGGATAGCAGGTGTGTATGATGATAGGACAGGAAGGAAATGATTGAGCATTCATTAATCTGTGATATCTTCAACCTCTCCACTAGTTTTTTTTTTTTTTTTTTTTTTTTTTTTTTTTTTTTGGTACCGGGGATTGAACTCAGGGGCACTCGACCACTGGGCCACATCCCCAGCCCTTTTTTGTATTTTATTTAGAGACAGGGTCTCACTGAGTTGCTAAGTGCCTCGCCATTGCTGAGGCTGGCTTTGAACTCGCGATCCTCCTGCCTCAGCCTCCCAAAGTGCTGGGATTACAGGCGTGCGCCACCGCGCCCGGCTTCTCCACTAGTTTTGATATATTAACACTTTCCATTGTTTCCACCCCTTCAGTTTTGTAACCACATTTCTGAACCTATGGAATTTTAGCTCAACTTTATATTGACTATTTATGGAGATGTAGATCTTGGCTGCAGCCTAGCCTTGAACTTCTCCCCTTCAAGAGACCCTACTAAAAATGTGCTTGTAGAATAGCTCCAACAATAGTCTCAAAAATCACCTGTTTTCATAAAAAATGTTCACAATTTTGTACCACCTTATTTCCCACTCATTTCTCAAGCATTGAATAAATATGTACTAAACACATCATAATTATAAAGACCTGGGAATCTACAACCAGACTTATGAGTTACAATCCTGAATGCACCACTTACTAGCTGTGTGATCTTGGTATGTTGCCTAATTTCTCTCCTTCTCCATCTTCTCATTTATACAATGGAGATATTAATAGTATTGTTCACCTCAGAGTGTTTCTGTGTACACTGGGGGGGGGGGGGGGGAGTTAATAATATAAAATCCTCAAACACATAACCGGCACATAAGAGTTTGATAAATATTGGTTATAATCAATAGGATAGACTTGTATTAGGAATTGAGATGGATGAAGCTATTTTTAAAAAAATGTCAAAGTGGCTGAGGTTGTGGCTCAGCAGTAGAGCACTTGCCTCACATGTGTGAGACACTGGGTTCGATTCTCAGCACCATATATAAATAAATGAAAAAGATAAAGGTCCATCAACAACTAAAATACACACACACACACACACACACACACACACACACATATATATATATAAATGACAAGGTCTTTGTCTTTGTAGAGCTTACTATCTAGTGATGGGGAAAGAATTAATGAATCATGGAAGAAGATACGCAGCTAGAAAATAATATCACCTATGAAGTAAATGTCATGTGTTATGGTTTCAATATGAAGCGTCCTCCCAAAGCTCCTGTGTTAAGGGAGGAATGTTCAGAGATAAAATGATTCAGTTATAAGAGATGTGACCTAATCCATCTGAGTTTGAATGATTGACTGGATAATAACTGTAAGAAGATGGGACATGGCTGGAGGAAATGAACACTAGGGGCATGTCCCAGAAAGGTGAATCTTCCCTGTGGCCCCTTCCCCATTCCCTTCTGCTTCCTTGCTGCCAAGAAGTGAGCAGCTTTCCTTCAGTGGGTCCTTCCCTCTTAATGTACTGCCTTGCCTTGGACATAGAATAATGGAGACGAACATCTGTGCAAAATCTCTGAGACCAGGAACCAAAATTCATTTTTCCACCTCTAAGTTGTCCTTATGGGGTATTTTGGTCACAGTAATGTATATTCTGACTAACATAAAATAAAATATATAATTAGAAGTATAGATAGACTATTATGTGTAAGAAAGAGATAATGCTGGTGGCTGGCCTAGCACTACCAGTGAGGTTCAGAAGTGAGGCGGACACTCATGGCTAGACCAGCATGTTCCTTTTTGAACATAAACAACTTCATAGAACACTGTATCAGATAAAGTTACCCTCTGACCATGATGATAAAGACAAAATAAAACACTATATAAAAGTGTTTGAGAACAGAAAAAAGAATGTTGCCCAAAGAATAGGAAAGACCCAAGATCCCCTTCTGACTATTATCAGTGACTACTGATTAGTTACCAATAACAGTTTCTGCATTAACAAGATTGTACAGATATCCAGACACAGAATTGCCTGCCTTCCTGACCATATCCAGTGCAAACAATGTCCCATTGCTTTGAACCTACCCACAGTTACCTTACATAAGCCGTAAGTCTTTTCAAACACTCTCTGAATGAGGCATGCATGATTCCTCATTTGTGTAGATGCCCTAGATGCAATGTGCCAGTAAACTCAACTTCTTTGAATAAAAGGTGTTTTTTGGTAACAGTTGGCAGAAGGACAATGACTTTTTTTTTTTTTTTCTTACTGAAAAGAGTAATTATTGGAATAAAAATCCTCATTTATGAATATATATTTTCTGCAGTATCTATTGTATTGTATCAATCTATTAATTCCTAAATTAATAAAGTCCTCTGAACTGCTCTCCCATACAGAGGCAAAGTAGCAATCATATAAAAATACAAAGTTACTTTTACATATATTTGTTAAGTGATTCAATAAAATGTTTTTTAAAGCCTGGTCTTTGCTACATAATTATAATTCAATACTTGATATCTAAAATGAATTCACTTATAAATATTTCATATTATCATAAATGATCAAAACTTATTCATTAGTGAACATTTTGAATCTTGAAAGTTTTCTTTGTTGGAAGAGAAAATGGCATCCCCTGCCTTTTATAATGAGAATATTTTCCCTTATCTGTGAAATGAGATTGTTGGATTACTTTCCCCAAGACCCTTCAACTGTATATGGTAAGAAGATAGAACTTCCTAGGATACTAAACATATTACAGTGTCTGAAAATGCACTTAACATTTGTTAGAACATATGCTCAGAATAGATTATTTTTGCACCATATTAACTAAATAGATAATGTGATTTATGATTGTAAAATACAAGGAATTCTAAATATGGCCCTGCGGCTGAGGCATGTTACAGGTACATGGTTCATTCCACAGTGTTTAAAGTAATTAAGTCAGTCTTGTAAACAAGCAGCTGTCCTTTGGCCCAGAGCATCTGATTGAAAATTCTTGAAAAAATGTTACATTAGAGTAGGTGGTTTATATTTGTTTTAATATAATATTTAACAATTGCATTGGTTGTGATCTCAGATAAATCATCTTTGCAAGGCTTTTTCTACAGCTACAGACTGTTTGAAAATTAAAGATGTCAGTCAATCATTAGAGGTATCTCTGTAAAGAGAATACTTAGGAGGTGAAAAATTCTTTACAATAATGGAAAATCTATTATTAGTTCTTTGAGTCAAAAAAGGTAACGCTGCACCCAGAGAACATCATATCTTTATTATCATTTGCTATATTTTTATAAGGTATATCATGGGTTCATTATTTCAATTACTAAAACCTATTAAAATTACTGGCAATTCAGTCAAATTTTTAGGGCAATTATATAAGGTATTTAATCAGTAGAAGTAAAAGACCTCACATGGTCCTTTGAATCCCTGACATGTAATATTTTATTTTATTTTTTTACAATTTACTCACTCAATTGAAACATGCCCTTAAAACCACCATAAATCTAAACTACATAAGTGTCAGTTCCACTGAATGATCAAAAGCCTAAGAATTGTTCACATTATATGTGTCTTTACTGGAGCTCTTGATGTTTCCTTTAGGTTACATTTAATACTCTTTACTTTTCTGACTTACTTGTTGACACCAAATAATGTTAGAATCATTAAATCAAGGACTCTGAGTAGAACAGGACCTTAGAAGTCATCTAATACAACCTCCAACCAAATGCAATAATCTCTCACACAATGCCTCTTCTCGGGCTTATAATTAGATTATAAACTCTTCACATGAGGTTAGGTTTCCCATAAATCAAAGAACTTTAAAAAGTTAATCCATAGTGAATATAAAACTAAGCTGTAGGCAAGTAATAAATAAAATAAAAGCAAATAATATGATTCAGAGTGCAGTGCATTTATTAAAACTTTAAATATATTGTTATTTTGTTGTTGGATCTTTAAGTGCCAATATTACAGCATGAGTCACCACAGGAAGTCACCAGTAAAAGTCCCCTTTTATTTAAAAGGAAAAGGTCCATAATGTTTGGAAAGTTTCAGTCATAAATCTCTTCAACCCCTTGCCTCTTTCACCCACTACGTCTTAATCCTTCTCAAGCCCAACTGTATGCCCCAGTCCATAATGGACAGCCTTTAGGCCCACAGGCCCCAACCGCTGGGTACCCTTTTGGAGGAAACAATCACAACTCTTTCTATCGTGCTGTACAACACAGAAGCTAAAAATGTGGCTTCCTGAATATGTGGCATTATCCAGACCATGGGGCCCACACTGCCCGATGCAGCCCAAAGCTACCAGGACTCCACCCCTCCTCATGTTCCCACCCTTCCCACTGCTGAGTACTCCTTATTCACCACTGCTGCTTCCAGGCTACCACTCCTCTGCCCTTTTACCAAACCCAGTAGAAATTTGAGCTCACATCTGATACTATCCCTCTTTTTTGCCTCTGACTGCAACTACCACTCCTGGTCAGTAGAGACCTTGACAATGTGTTTTTCATTTTAAGCAATCATTTGGAAGTGTGAAGAAGTTTACAAGGAGACAAGTTAGATAACTACTGCAGATCTTAAGAAATCAAAGTAGTTTAAATAATGGTGCTAAAATGAAGATAACTCAAGCAGACAGATTTGTCACTTGTTCCCTTATAACCTATTCTCTTCAAAGAAGAAAAAATTTTAAATCACATATCATGTCATTTATATGCTTAAATCCTTAAATGACTTCCAGATAAGCTTAGAGAGAAAAAATAAGCCTTTACCATATCTTATATTCCTAACTTATCAGAGCTACATATCTCTTTTTAAACACATCTGGTATTCCTGCCCAGTTGCCCACTATATGCTGGCATACCTGTGTTTTAGTTGCTCCTTTATATAGCATGTAAGCTCTTTCTCACAGAAGGAGATTCTGTTTCTCTTTGCTTGTTCTTTCCCATCCTGTTATTTGTTAAGGACAATCTTTTTAAATTCTCAGATTAAATATGACTTCCTTCACTGACTAGTCCATCAAAAGCGGGCCATCCTGGGCTGGGGTTGTGGCTTAGTGGTAGACCACTTGTCCAGCATCTGTGAGCCACTTGGTTCTATCCTTAGCACCACATAAAAATAAATAAATAAAATAAAGGTACTGTGTCCATCTACAACTAAAAAAACAACAACAAAAACAACAACAAAAAGACCATCTGTAAATCATTCTCAACCTCAGACCATTGATTGTTTCCTTACTGGTAGTTAGCATTTTCTAATTTTATTTGTGTACATGCAAATTATGTCATCATTGTTCTCTCCCCTGCTACAAAAAAAGAATCAGCTAACAGGTACAGCAGAAATGATGGGATTAGAAAAGCACCATTTGCCAACCAGCTTACTATCAACCAGTTAAAGCAAAATTCATCAGTGGACACTAAAACTAATTGATGAAAGTTTGAAGTGTAATAGGAAATTTACATAGTACCAACAGTGCATAACGAAAATCTAATCATGGGCTATAGACACATTCAAATTAAAGGTCATTCTACATAATTAGTAGCAAAAACATCAATACCTTGAAATGTGTTTACAAATTAAGAATGTTTCCAAAATAAAAGACTACTGAAGTTTCACAACTGAATGCAACCCAGGATCTAGGATTTTAGTTTGCTATAAAAAAAACTATAGGTATTTTGCAAATATTTTTCTCAATTCATAGGATACCATTTCATTTTGTTGATTGCTTACTTTGCTGTAGAGAAGTCTTTTAATTTGATGCAGTCCCACTTATTTACTTTTGCTTTTGTATCCTGAGTTGTTCATGTGATACCCAAGAAATCATTGCCACAGCCAATATTCATAGGTTTGTCCCTTAAAATTTCAGAGATTTTAATGTGTCAGGTCTCATATTTAGGTCTTTTTCCCATAAGGAGTTGATTATTATATAGGATGTAAGATAGGTACCCACTATCATTCTTTTGCATGTTTAAATACAATTTTCCTAGTCCCATTTTGTAAGAGACAATTATTTGTCCAATGAGTCTTCCTGTTGCCTGCGTCAAAAATTTCATTTACCCTACATGTTTGGACATATTTATGGGCTATTCTGTTACAATAGTCTATGTTATGTATTTCTGTGCCAGAACCACACTGTTTTGATTACTATATCTTTGTAATATAATTTCAATAAAACAGTATGATGCCCTCAACTTTGTTTTTCTTTCTTAAGACTGTTTTGTATCTTAGAGTCTGAGTTATACAGAAATTTTAGAATTTTTTTTTTCTATTTCAGTGAAGAATGCCATGGGCAGCTTCATAGGAGTTATACTGAATCTCCACATTGCTTTGATTGGTATGAATATTTCAGCAATATTAATTCTTCTGACCAATGAAAAAAGAATATATTTCTATTTCTTTTTGTCTTTTATTTTTTTAGCAATCTGATAAAAGTGTTAATATCTAAACTTTATGAAATTTACCAGCCTTTGGTAACAATTACTTTACTTTTAAAAATTCAACAGTTTTTTTAAGATTACACATATAAGGGAGATCATGTAGTAGTCATAATTCCTCTGTGCTTGGCTTATTTCACTTCATACAATGTCCCATACATTCATACATATTGTCTCAAACGGCAGAATCTTGTTCTTCATTATGGCTCAATAGCATGCCATTGTGCATGTATTACACATTTTCTTTATCTATTCATCTATTAAGAGACACTTAGGTTGGTTCCACCCCTTAGTTATTGTGAATCAGCTGCAATGGACATGGGAGTGCAGAAATCCCTTTGACAAATCAATCTCAACTTCTTTGGATACATTCCCAGAAGTGAAATGGTGCTGGATGATAATATTTTGAGGTTTTTGAGAAATCTCCCTACCATTTTCCATAATGTCTATAATGATTTACATTCCCACCAAGTATATAATAGTTCCCTTATCTCCACATCCTCTATGCTGCTTATTTCTGATGGGAAATTTACCTTACAAACAACTACTTTTAAAAAGTTTATGAAGTGATGTGATAGTAAACAGGATGGTAGGTCATCAACAGTCTGGACATACTCTTGAGTATCAGTTTAAAAATATATTCTATATGTCAGTGATTTGTACAGGGTTCAGGAGGAGGTGTCTGACTCACAGGGCTGATGCATATGTAGGACAGAATGGAAAATCCTGATAGACAGGTGAATAGACCAAGCCTACTGCAGAAATCCATAAGAAAGCTGTAAAGATTTTCCCATTGATTTTGAAGCTGTTCTATTCCTTCTGTTACTATCAGTAGAGAACTACTCTCTACTGTTTTCCAAATATAAAACACACCAACCCTAATGCTTTTTAACCATGGAGACATGACCAACAATGTTCTACCCTTTACAAACCTTACCATGCCTCTGCTTCTCAATGATTTTTTTTTTTTTCTTTTCATCCAATCGTATAATAATTGCCATCCCTCCTGACATACCATAATATCCATTTTTGTTATTTATAATACTATTTATATTGGTTCTAATTATTCCACATAAATAAATTTGAAAGGAGATAATTTAAATTATACTAAAAAGAATTCTATACTTCAAAACTGTTAATTTTTAATATAAGCAGTGATAGAACCAGTACATTATAGACATTTTGATCAGGTGTCAAAATAGCTATAATTAATTGATGAACTACTGATTAATACAAAAATATTGTATTGACCCACTTGGCACAATAAAAACCTGCCCTCCTCTCTTTAGTCTTTATATTTTTAAAAATATATTAATCTTCTCTGAATTTTGCAGAGCCACAAGCAGAGATTTTAATACTTAAGTATAAACATAAGGAAAATGAGGAAGGTAGTACCTTGAATATGGAAATAGAGTTTGATGATAGCAAGTCTTTTATACATACCCATAATTTAACATTTCCATTTGTTATCATCAAAAATTATATCAATTGTATGTATTACTTTAGTGAATACAGAACTACATGTTATGGTTTGGATATGTGGTATCCCTCGAAAGTTCATGTATGAGACAATGTAAGAAGTTCAGAAGTAAAATGATTAGGTTATGAAAGGTACAATCTAATCAATGACTTAATCCACTGATATCAATTTACTAGGTGGTAACTATAGGCCGATATGGTGTGGTTGAAGGTGGTAGGTCACTGGGGGCATGACTTTGGGTTTTATATTTTGTCCTCGGTGTGCAGAGTACTCTGTTTCTGAATTGCCATGTCCAGAGCTGCTTTCCTCTCCCAAACTCTTCTATCATGATATTCTACCTCACCTTTGGCCCAGAGCTATGGAGTTAGCCATCCGTGAACTGAGATCTCTGAAATGATGAGCTAAATAAACTTTTCATCCTCTAATTGTTCTTGTCAGTTCCCTGGTCACAGCAACAAAAAAACTGACTAAAACATGCATATATATACACATACCACACTTGGAGAGTTAACTTTGTATTATCCTTTACAGTCTAAAAATGACAAATTTTAGTCTTTTCAAAATCATGATAAAATGTTAGTTTTGTATATGTAATTGAATACAATTATAAAATGCTAAACCTTGGGGCAAGTTAAACAAACTTTGTGCCTCAGTCCACACATCTATAAAATGGCAATAATAAGAGTACTTACTTCATAGGTTTGTAGGATTAAATCAAATAATACATAGAAAGTCTTGAATGCTTCTATGCCTTCAGAGTGGTCCGTGTGATATATATATTTTCTTTTTCCAGTGTCCATTCAGTGACACAGGCTATCTTCACTAAATGCCTCAGTAGAGGAGGCACATGGAATATTTTAGTACATTCAGGAGAGTAAGACAAGGAGCAGCAAGTTGAGAATGAAATTAAATACCTAGCGATTATTTTCCTTCTCTTACACTAGCCCAAATAAGACCTTAAGAGTCCTATAGGTTTAACAACATGTATGAGAGAACAACATTTGACATTAAGCATCTCTGTATTTCTCTATACACCATTATAGAACAAAAGATTGCTAAAGGTACACAACAGAATAGAAAATAAAATATAGATGTAATTCAGAGAGGTTTTGGTCATGGATAAAAGACCTTGGGTAATTTCTCAGATACAGAATGATGATTAGTAAGTATAGGAAGAGAAACCCTCTGTAATCCATGTTCAAGTGCCTGGACAGAGACCAAAGATTCCATACCCCAAGTATGGCTGGGAGTATCAGAGAATGCTGCTAAACTTGAGGGGATCAGAGACAAAAGCAGGACAGCACAACAGTAGGTGAGCAGAAGTGAGAGTTGACAGAAGATGAGATAGGATCAGAGACATCTCCACAGACATCTATGAGGCTGGAAGACACTGAGAACTAGCTGAATATCCACACACTATGTTGGTTCTAGTAAGTTCTCTGGAAATAGGAATCATTCCCAGGTCAGACAGTTGGTGGAGACTTAGTTGACTGAGATTACATACCATTTCCATGGATACAATTGGAAAATAGAAGGTATACTTTTGTATGATTCCTTTGCTACTAAATTTTTGTCTAGGATTTCATTGGTCAAATAAGAGTTAAAACATTTTGAGATTACCTGATTATTTCTCTGATAATCTGATAGAAGATGAGTCTTCTTTGTACCAACCACACCCACCTCTTTGCCAACCCATATTCTCTGGCTTCAGGGCATTGCAGTTGCTTCTCTATCATCTGTAGCACTCTTGCAACAGATATCCACACAGACATGTTAATTTCTGAACATTTTTACTCATAAGCCGGTGTTCTGTAAGCTTCTATGTGGTTTTCATAATTTAAAAGTATCAACAATCACATCATTTCTTATCATCTAGATTATCATCATCTAACATACTAGTACTTTCTTTGTTCACTTCTTTATATTGTACCTGTCTTTACAAATGAATAATGATAGGAATTTGTGTCATCTTTTTTCTACTGCTAGGTACTCAGATTCCTAGAAAAACACCAAATACATATGAGCATTCAATATGCATTTCTGAAATCTATCCTTTAATAAATATAAACTATAACATAAACTTACTTGTATGGAATAATAAATATTTAATATCCAACTATATTTGTTTTGTAAGTCTGATGCTTTTATATATAACTTTTTCTCTTTTTGCTGTTCTAGTAACCTGATTTTTTTCTCCTTTTCTGGATAAGATGAATAAAATCTATTCATCACTCAGGCCTAAGTCAGGAGTACATAATCTTGGTAAAAGAAATGGAAAAAAACATAGTAACACAGACCAACTCAGGCTATTTTGGGGTCCCCCTGGGGAAAACCATATTCAACTTCACTAAACATATACTTCTATTATAAATTAATCATATCTTCAAATATTCTTTTGAAGTGATTTGGGGTATAAATGGTATTGAATATCAACATTATTTTAATTTAAATACGTATTTTGATTTAAAACACATTTTGGAATAAGAAAATTGATATACAAGTGGGAAATATCTTCTTAGAAAGTAAACACTAGTTAAATATAATTTCCCAGATAAAAAATAATAAAAATATATTAAAAATGTCTGATTACAGGATTTCAAAAGCACTCTTTGTTAAAAAAATAGCATAACTAGTGAAAATTCACCTAAATACCTTTCACAATATTATATTTTAGAAATGTAGTATAGTATATTCAATTCAGAATAAAATAATCTAACTGATCCATTAATTATATAAACAATGGCAGATCCAAACATAGATATCCAAGAAAATGAATAGATGGCCCCAGTATAACAAATAATCTTTTTTGAGAGGTTGTGAGTCAATTTTGGCTACTTAGGCTTTTGTTGGTTGTCACTCTACTTGGAAAACATACATCTGTCAAAAGATATAATCTGTCTATGTCCACGAGTATCACTAGGAATGAAGTGCACCTAATACCTAACCTACATAACCAGTCTGGTGAGGCTGCTGCTGCTGGCCTATGAACCACACTTTGAATCATAAAATTTTAGAAGCCAAGTCCTCTTAGTTATGCTCAGTTAACAACATGAAAGTGTAAAAATCAAGAATAGTTGTCAACGTTTTCTTTTCCTCCTCCTATTCTGTCTTTTGAAGAGGGAATATTAGAAATATTATGTTAGAGTTGAACAAAAGCTCTCTACATTCAGACAGAAACATGTGAATGCCAACTGCGAACTTGGATAGTGTACCAAAAATTAAAATAATAATAATTCCTGCACAAACTGTGATGAGCATTAGACAATAAGAGATGGCACAAATAGCACTAAGAAAATATTAGTCTGACTCCTCACTTCACAACTAACTCAACTGATTTTTTTCTAAATGAGTAAAACATGCTTTTAAATTCTTGTTTTATTTGAGTTAAATTTATTAGGTCTCAAAAAATTATATTCTTTACTTTTCAAAATATTTAACTCTGGGCATAGATAGGGTTTTTATTTATTTATTTTATTCTTTAAAAATTTTTTTTTGGTTAAAACATTTCCAATGAGAACATTTCAAATATATGTAAAGTTGCTCAACCACAAAAATGTAAAATATTAAGTTTTAAAAGGCAACTTGAGATTTACATAACTGAATCAATGCATACAATTAAGCAATTGAGAAATACAAAGTACAACTACACTATGGTATTTCAAAATAAGTTTAGAAATATTGATATAAAAACCAGTCTTCTCATAAGCCATATTAAGAAAAACATTTCCAGTTTCCATTATTTTGTAATCCACTATTTTTTTTTTTTTTGGAAAGACATCATATTTTCCAATTTGATTGCCCACTTTATTCACCAAATTTGGCATAATCTAACTTTTTTTAATGGTAAAAACAGAACTGACTCTTTTTGTTTGAAGACATAACACGGTTGAAGATTATTCAGTATAACGATATGTCCAAGGGCAACAGAGAAGCCCAAACAGTGTGAGCAATGGCAACATTATTGTATTGTTTGGCTCCTAGAATAACTACTATGAAGGAGCCATCATTCATGCCAATAAACCAGTTCAAATTTGTTGTTCATCAATCTCATTTTCTAAGTGTCTCACCTCATATATTTTTATGTGGGGTTTATAATAAGAAATGGAAAGACTTGGATTTTTCTCTTCTCATTCTATTTCCAGAGTACTCTGAACCAATAACATAACTCTGCAGCACTTGTTAGCATTTTAACACTTGCCACTCCTGTATGAACTGAACTGATGATGCTAAAAGGAAAAGGAAGGGCTGCATTAAAAGGCAATGCTTACTATATAGCACATTACTATTGCAGATTGACTGGCATATATAAGAGCTGGAAGAGCACATCATAAGGATTATGAATTGTGAAAGTGTTTCTACTCAAACTAAGACTCCGGCAATAAAAGAGTTTGGAAACATGAAAACACTTACAAGGGATTGGCCAACTACTTCTTCAAACTAGCTTTTCCAACCTTCACCAACACACATACTTTCCCTGGGAATGTCCAGGAAGACATAGTCATAACAACACTTTTTTTCTAGAAATTATTATGCCAGATGCCAGAATATGTACTTAATTCTAAAATTACATAATAGATATGGCAATACAAGGTTAAATTGTCTTCAATTATATTTTAATGTTTCAATTACACACAAATTTTCAAGAAATTTTTTCTTAATTCACAAATTAAATCTTCACACTTTTATCATTGTATATAATTATACATTGATACATTAATCACCTAATTTCATTAATTTTAGTATTTATTTCAAGAATTGATTTGCTACTTAGAATTCAACAAATCCATGTGGAATTACTTCTCTGTGAAGTTAATGTATTTATTTTAAGTATAGTTCTGAAATCATGTCTTTTAAGCTAAACTTGCCTCTTAGTAAAGTCATTTGAGCCAACTAAGAATTTTTTATTTAAGTAAACATAATAAAAGCATTTAGCCTCAAAAAGTTATGTTGGAGTTAAAGAAATATGGCTGTACATTTTTTAGTATAGTATTTGGCACATAGTAAACAACAAATAAATGAACATAATTGTGAGATGTGGTTATACGTGTTTTTTTGTTTGTTTGTTTGTTTGTTTTTTGCTGTTGTTGTTGTTGTTTGGTACCGGGAATTGAACTCAGAGGCACTCGATCACTGGGCCACATCCCCAGCCCTATTTTGTATTTTATTAGAGACAGGGTCTCACTGAGATGCTAAGTGCCTTGCCATTGCTAAGGCTGGCTTTGAACTCGCAATCCTCCTGCCTCAGCCTCCCAAGTGCTGGGATTACAGGTGTGTACCACCGCACCCAGCAGTTATACTTTTTTTATAAAGCAAAAAATGCAGGGAGGACCCAATCCTTCAGGACAAAAACTTACCACCAAATGGGACAATTAAAAATGGAACACACACATCTAATCTAGCTAAATATCTATAGTTTCCCTGAAAAATAGGACACCAGTAATATGAAAAGCAGGGTGACCCACAAACGTTTTCTAGTAGAGATCACTTTCAGGTGATACTAGGATTTTTTTTTTTTTTTTTTTTTTTTTTTTTTTTTTTTTTTTTTAACCTAGGCTCTTTCCTAAACCTATTGCGGTCCTCCATACCTACCTCTGGCCACATCCCCTTCCACTCTTTTTACGTAGCAAATTCCTCCCATCTTTCAAGAATCCATTCAAACATCTAGCTGTTAAATATGTTAAATATAACTCTCTTCTCACACTTCTATGATTGAATTATATTTGTTTATGTGCACACAGGTGTTCCCATCAGATTGTGAACTTTTAAAAAGAATTACGTTTTATTTATTATTCAATGCCCACCATCTGACATATAATGCACTTCGTAGTAGTTAGGTTTTGTTTTTCTGTTTTTGTATTTGAACTTAAGAATATATAAATGAGTAAAGACAACATATTGACTAAGACCTAGAAGGATGAGAACAATTTTATAGAAAGAATATGATGAGGCAGAGGTATATCCCAGCTGAAGGACAAAGGATAGAGAAGGGTAAGGTGTGTTTACCTACAAGAACTCTTGGAATGGTACAAGATTAGAAAGGGAAACTGGAGTCAGAATAAAAATTGTGGTACTGTATAGGTGTAAATGTAGAGGCAATTTATTGCTTATAAATAACAGTGAGAAAAGTCAGTAAAGCTCTCTGCTTAATTAAATTTTTTTTTTTTCCCCCTTCCTGTCTTAAAATAGTTGCAGTGTACATAGAATTTCTTATCTCCAGAGGGAGATTAGGCTGCCCACACCAAACCATTAAAGATAGTTTACAAAGAAATTCAGATGGATGAGAATTCTCTGCTCAGTAAGGGATTTAGAATCACAAGGCTGCTGCCTCTGGTATCCTTCTATAAAGATTTTTCCAGAAATAGTCAATATCAAAGGTCACACACTTTTAAAAGTCACTTGCAATTAGAAGCCTAAGGGAAAACGCCTAGGAGAAAATGTTTTGGCAAGCTTTTAAAGCTTTTCATTGAGTTGGCAACTAGACAGACCATGCCAGCTTCCCAAGCAAGCAGAGCAGGTGTGTGTCTTTTCAGAGAGGGCAGAGAGGCTTCCACTCCCTGAACATCACTCCAACTTGCATTTCGGTAGTGTCTCTGATTTTTCAGGAGCAGAGATGCATTTCATAGCGTTGAATGACTAATCTCTACTGCAGTGCACAAACCTCTGAAACATAAAGGGGAAAGAGTTAACACTAAAACATGATGAGTGACTACAAACTGCCAGGCACTCTGCTAGGCTCCTCATGGCTATTTGTTATTACATCCTTCCCACCATCCCTATAAAGTAACTCTGATTTACAGAAGAAAAGATATAGCTCAGAGAAGCTAAGTAACCTGACAAAAGTTCTGCAATCATTAAGTGCAGATCTAGATTTCACCTTCAATCTCCCTGATTCAAAACCCCTTTTGTGTAATTAATTTATCATTTCTCATTCTTTGAGATCTTAGTACATGTGCCTTAAACTTTCCAGCTGATCACTGGATGTAAAGATACTTTGGTTAGGGAAAGAACAAAAAGTTTAAGAGAGTACTGCCTGTTGATGAAAACTGAAGGAAGAGGGACCATGAAATGCTCAGAGTAAAAGTGAGAAGGCAAAGAAAAAAAAGCTCACAATTTAAATTTCTGGTAGTTAATTAAAGTCAGTATGTTAGGAAAACAGCTTTTCTCCACTACAAAGAGTTTAGAACATTTGCCTATACATTTTTTAAAAACTTACTTATGTTTCAATATGGAAAAATATCATGTCTCTCTTTTTATTTGTGCTGGCTCCTCTGTTTTTCTATCTACATTAAATTTCTTACTTTAAGTCTTCTCTCAAGTGTCACTTCTATCATGAAACAAGCAGAAGCTTTTTCAATCATATAAGATTTTTACTTGTTGAATACTTTGTCTATAAGTATATAATGGAGTTTGTCAAGTATGTCTTAAAATTACATATGATAGTTATATCCCTAGACTGTCTTAACAAATATTCCATAGATGCAGAAAGAACTATATTCTCAAAAATTGTTCAATATAGATGTATTGAATAAAATTCATTTTTGAGATATGCTGAAATTATCATACTTAAAAATACTATGTCCCAAAGACTTAAAACTAAAGAACAAGAGTCAATTATTTAAGATAATTGTATTATAGATATGTCTCTGATGAATCTTGCTTTTATTTTAGGAAATAATCTTAACATTTTATCATTTTACAGAAAGAGGTAGTATCATGTATTTATTTAACTAAGAATGGGAAAAATACATGACAAGCAAATTCAACTTTTTTTTTTTTTTTTTTTTTTTTTTTTTGTGGTACCGGGGATTGAACTCAGGGGCACTCAACCACTGGGTCACATCCCCAGACCTTTTTTTGTATTTTATTTAGAGACAGGGTCTCACTGAGTTGCCAAGTGCCTCGCCATTGCTGAGGCTGGCTTTGAACTCGCGATCCTCCTGCCTCAGCCTCCCAAAGTGCTGGGATTACAGACGTGCGCCACCGCGCCCGGCTCAACTTTTTTAATGACTGATGATCATTGCAACCAAATGATATGTATGAATGACAGTTAACAAAACAACAGTATATCCTCTTCCTTGCCAATAAAGTATAAAAGTCCTTTGAAATACAGGTAAGCTTGCTGAGAAAGTTAAGACCAGCAAATTTCAAATTATTTTAAAAATTTCAGAATTATTTTCTGTTTCTGATTAATTCACATTGCATGGCCATATGCAGTCTGGTATTGATATACACCAACTCTATGTCTTTAACATAAAAGATTTAAAATATTCATGTTCTAGCTTTTCTTAAATGTTAAATTTTAGAATCATAGCAAAATGACTGCAGATTGACATTGTCCCATGCCACTTAGCACCTTTGTGAGGCATAATTCACATAGAATTTTAAATTTTTAAATAGAAGTGCCATTTTTTCAATATTTTTAAATAGATACTTGATCAAACTGTGGAAACACTTTCTCAGCCTGGCAGCATTGCCCTAATTCATTTCTATACACTGTACCTAATGTAGACAGATGCTGTGCTGTGTACTGTACAGGTTTTGTGGGTCAGAGTGTGTGTGTGTATTGCTGAAAGCCATTATGATTTGGAAATCTACTGGTTAAAGATAAGCATATGGTGTTCTAGGCTTAGATCACATTTTGTTACACAGTAATGATTTCGTTTTTGCTTTAGCCACTTCCAAAATGTCTGACCCCAGACAAATACTTCCACCTGCTCATCATTTAAGCATGTGCTTTGGTTGGCTTTTTGTACAATTCTAAGCCTTTCAGCTTTGATTTTACCAGTGCATTAGTTACTATAGAAACAATGTCACCGGAATATGAAAAGCACAGTGACATAGCAAACTGCTGTAGACAATGCATTTTATATATATATGTATGTATAAATAAGTAGGTTTATACATGCAATTGTCCTTCAGTATCCATGGGTGAATGCTTCAAACCACCCCCCCATACCAAAATTTGCAGAGGCTCCAGTTTCTTATATATAGTTTATACACATCCTTCCATATACTTTAAATGATCTCTAGATTACTTATTATAATGCCTAGTAAAATGTACATGCTAGATAAATAGTTGCTATAGTGTATTGTTCATAGAATAATAACATGAAAAAATATCTGCATATGCTTACTAAATAACCAACCATACTAGTCCTAACTAAATTTTTCCTCCACAGTTGGTCAAATTTACTAATATGTATCTCATGGATACAGAGTTCCAACTATAATTTTACTGTATATATAAATATATATATATATACATATACATGTGTAAACATTTATACATGAAATAGACATGATATATACTCATAGGTACAGCGAACTTTATCTATATATGGTTTCTTAATATATATAGCATATGCAAGTACATATAAATATTTTAAGTTGAGAATTCATAGAAAAAAAGAAGGCATGAATGGATTTAACATATGGAGAGTACATAGTTAAGAAAAATAGAAAACCTTAAAATGTTTTCCCAACAGTTTGATTAAAAACAATACATAATGAAAAGTAAAGAAAATTTTATTGTACATTTAAGATTTTGCACTCAATGTGTCAAAACCACAAAATGCACATATAATGTGAATTTAAAATTTGTGTCAAATATATGAAATTGTCATTTCAGAAGACCAAAAGAAAATGGCAAGTTTTAGGGCATATCCTTTATTCAGGTGTTTAATATGAAATTTTACTACTCAAAGATGCAGATTTTCGTAAATATAAAAGGTAATAAATGAATTAATGCATCTAAAATAATGAAATATCCTCAGTGGAAAAACAAAATATCATGACCAAGTATAAATACAAGATATATATTTCCAAATACTATATATGGAACAATTTTATTTGGCATCTTATCAACAAAATCATTCTTTGTTTTAAAATGCAATTTCATAAAAGGCAAAGTTTGGCTTATTTATGTAACAAAGTTAAAGAATATATTAGAATGAGTCAGCAGTTACCACACATTGCCCTTATTTCTTTTTTTTTTTTCCTCTTAATAACATGAAATACACTCTAAAAGCAATTTAAAATTCAATCGCTATCCAATGGCAGTTACAGTAACTTTTTTTTTTTTTTCTTTTAACTTCATGGAAACATATACTTTAACTCCTAAATGTCACTCCAGCATAGAAGAAATCTCTAATTTACTATTTCATTGGCATAGTTGTACATGCCTATGTAAATAGCTATAAGAAAATTAAAAACTGATTGGCCCCAAAATACAATAGAAGCAAAAGAATACACCATTTTAGAGAAATGAATATCAACAAAGCAGCTAAATATTTTTTTATAAACTAGATACCTAATGGTGGTCATGGTTGAAAGACTCTGGATTTAAAGGAGCTGATATTCCAGAGAGAAAAGGCATTCCATAAACATGTAACCTAGTATATTTTAAATGAAAGAACATCATGTGGTAGGATGGTTAGGAGGACAGTTTGAGCTAGGATAATCAAGCCAGGTCACCCAGTGAACTTTCAATTGATTCTTGAATGATAAGAATAAGGGACCATGTAAAGATCTTAGAATTCCAAGCAGAAGACACTGGAAAATCTTAAGAAATAAATATTGCACAGGAGAACTTTTTTAAAAAATTCTATAAAATCTTAGCATTAATAAAAGAGTTGGGGGCAATAAGTGCAGCAGAAATGTTTCACTGACCTATCTTTCCCCTTGTGATTTCCCATCTCTCTGTATTATGTTAGACAATCATCACAGCAGTATTTGTCCATTCTGACTAGTCTAGGCATGTCCAGAGCAACATTAATCATAAATATTGAACCAAATTCACCTTATTCTAAGCTATATATACATAGTGGGTATATATATAGTTGTGATTCACTTGCTGAAATAATTTGCATAATGTATAATATCTATCAAATAGAACTAGCTCACATTTATTACTCAGAAAGAAATAAAACACTGAGACAAACAACATATTGTTTAAAACTTAGCTAAAACATGAAGAAATGATGCAAGGAATGAAAGAACAATATGAATCCTAATTGGAATAACAGAAAATAGTATAATAATACTGAGGAAAAAAAAAGATATCAAATGAAAATATTATTTCAAAGTGAAGGAGAATATATTGATATTAAAATGACAAGAAGGAAGCTCCAAGTTCAAGTTCCCCACAGACACATCAAAATAAACAGGAAAGAACTATCAGAACCAACTTAGAACTCTGGAAGACAGTCAAAGATTGGTTGTAACCAAGTGAATACTGAAGGAAGAGAAAATAAGCTTAAAATCAGTAGGAAAGCTCTAATTTGCCCTTCCCTCACCACTTCTCTGGTTCCAGAGCATTCTTTTTTTTTTTTTTTTTTTTTTGGTACCAGGGATTGAACTCAGGGGCACTCGACCACTGGGCCACATCCCCAGCCCTTTTTTTTGTATTTTTTTTTATTAGAGACAGGGTCTCACTGAGTTGCTAAGTGCCTCGCCATGGCTGAGGTTGGCTTTGAACTCGCGATCCTCCTGCATCAGCCTCCCAAGTGCTCGGATTACAGGCGTGCGCCACCGTGCCCGGCTCAGAGCATTCTTAAAGACAGTAGCCTATGTTATCAGTCTGGGACCCTGGTCCCTGATTTTGCATATTATAGAATAGACTTTGTTCATAAATAATTAGGTAGATCTGCACTAACCTGTCTGAGAGGTACCTGAAGAACTATCATGTGGTGTTTGTCTATTTTTCCTGACTTGGAACTCAGCCAAGCCGGAAAAGTGGTGGACATTGCTTAAAAACAATACCAAGGCAAAGGACAATCTGCAGGTGTCATGGCAAAAGTTTACAGTTGAGAAATACAGTAGAGAGGCTAAGAACTTGGAAGAAAAGCTGGGAGAAAGTTTTCTTGGAATGTTAGGACCATCAACATGGGGTTAGGGAAAAAAGTAATGCAGAAGCCACATACATGATTAGGATGAGATGCATGAGCAGAAAGGACTAGAAAATATCTTAAGCTTTTCTTTTGGGCTGATACAGTGCAATTTTGACTACATACTGAAGGAGGATTCCAGCACAGCACTAATCTGCCAAGACTGGGAGAGATGGTTATTTGTTTGTTTGTTTATTTGTTTTAGTTTTTTTTAGCTCCTATACCTCAAGGAAATACTAGCCCAACACAAGCTCAGGAACAAAAACTTCATTCAGTAAGACACACACAAAAAAGAAAACAGTCTCAGAAAAAATAGTTGGGGAAAGTCATTAGACAAATGGACTATTATGGCCTTCAACAATCAAAACAACAAACCCTGGGGAATGGCAGAATTTGATCTCCAGAATTAGCACATTCTAATGTTCAAATGTCCAGTTTTCAATGATGACAGTATACAAAAATAGGAAAGTATTGCCCATTTAAAGAAGTGAAATATATTGACAGAAAGAATCCTAAAGTACAGACAATGACGGACAATGGAACAATTAGCATAAGACTGTAAAACAACTGTCTTAGCCATGATCAAAGATCTAAAGAAAAACATGGGTGAAGAATTAAAGGAACATCTGGGGTTGTGGCTCAGAGGTAGAGCACTCGCCTAACATATGTGAGGCACTGGGTTCAATCCTCAGCACCACATAAAAATAAAGATATTGTGTCTACCTATCACTAAAAATGTTTTTTAAAAAGAATTAAAGGAAATCAGGCAAATCATGTGTGAACAAAATGAGACTATCAATAGAGAAATTATAAAAAGGAAACAAAGCTGAGTGTGATGGTGAGTGCCTGTAATCCCAACTACTAGGGAGGCTGCAGAGGCAGGAAGTTCAGGGCTAGCCTGGGCAACATAGTGAGAAAAAAGAAAATAAAATGTTTTGGAACTATGGGTATAGCTCAGAAGTAAATCACTTGCCTAGCATATATGAGACCCCCAGGTTTGATTCCTGGTATAAGAAGTAAAAAAAGGAAATAAATTCTGGAAATGATGTAAAAGAATTCAAAAACATATTTGAGTAGGCAGAGGAGAGAATCTATGAACATGAAGATGGAGAAACCTAAATGAGCAAGTCTAAAGGCATAAAGAGAAAGCAATAATGAAAAGTGAACTAAGAGCCTCACAATACCATAGGATACTGTCATGCTGAACAACACGTGCATTATTGGATGTCTCAGAAGAAGAAATAGAGAGAAAGGGGAAGAAAGACTTTTTGAGGAAATAAAAATCCAAAATTTCTCAACTTTGATAGTGGACACAAAACCATCCAAGAACCTTGGTGATAGTAGGATAAACACTATGAGCTCAATACCAAAAAAAAAAAAAAAAAAAAAAAAAAAAAAAAAAAAAAATTACACTCAATCTTTAAAACTGAAATGGTTTAATATCCAGAATATGTAAATAACTCATAGTTCTACAACAAAAAAGACAAACAACCCAATTTTAAAATAGGAGAAGAACTTGGATAGTTCTACTACTATTATAGAGGATTAATAAAATGAAAAAAAAAAAAAAAGCTAAAAACAAAAACTAACAAGTGTTAATGAGGATATGAAAAATTTGGAAACTGTATTTGCTGGTAAGAACGTCAACTGGTACAGCTACTGTTGAAAATGGTTTATTGGTTTCTTGAAATGTTGAAAAGAAAATTATCATATGACCCAGCAATTTCATTTCTAGCTATGTACCCAAAACAAGTGGGGGGGGGGGATTTAAATAAATAATTGCATGCCAATTGTTCACTGTAGCAAATTTTACAAAAGATGAAAAGAAGAAACATCTCTAGGCCCATCAACAGATGAACAGATGAACAAAATGCAATATATATATATACAATGGAAATATTCAGTCATAAAAACAAATGAAGTTCTGAAGGGAAATAGTATACATGCTACAACATGGATGAACCTTGTAAACATTATGCAAAATGAAATAAACCAGACATGAAAGGTCAAATATTGTATGATTCCACTTATAATAAATATTTAAATAGACAAATTTCTTGAAACAAAAGTTCATTAGAGGATTCCAGGAGTTAGAGGGAAGGACACTGACAAACTCTCACTAAATGAATATAAAGTTTCTTTTTGGGGTGATGGGAAAAGTTTGGGATATGAACAGTAATGAATAGATGACACTGTGAATGTACTTAATATCACTGAATTTTACATGCAAAAATGGATAAAATGGGATACTTTATATATTTTCCACACTAAAATAAAAATAATTTTAAAAATGATGATTTTACTAGAAACAACATAAGACCAAATAAACCAATAATGCTTTATGCTTTAAGCAAAATAGAAGAAAGAGAAGGCAACTTTAAACAAAAGAATAATAAGTAAAAGGGATTTAAGATAAATTTATAAATACTGAAAAAAGACAAACAAGATTTTACAAACGTGTATTATGTGATCCACGAAACTAAAACAAAAGTGCATAACCAGAACAAATTTTTAAAAGTATAATTTAAGAAAACTTTCCTGAAATGAAGAAAAAGAGAAATTACATATTGAAGAACAACATGTACCTGAAATAAATATGAAAATGACCAGTATCAAGTTAGATTTTTAAAAATATATATTAAGAGATTACTGGATATTACAAAATAAAATTTATGGGATAAAAAGATAGTCCATAAGAGAAAGAAAATCAGATTTTATATAGACTTTTCTGCCAAGTAAAAATGAAGTAATACATGTATGATACTAAAAAAATCAAATGAATTATACATCCAACAAAACTGACTTTTGGACAATCAAAATCAATAGCAAGACAGGAAAAAAAAAAAAAGGATAGGTGGTATGCACTTGTTGTTGTCTGAAGCGCTTGGAGCAACGGAGCCGCGGGAAAAACTTTAGAAGCAAACTGGAGACAAACAGCTTTTTATTTTGATAACTTTTTTCTCTGGTTCTAATAACGACTAACACACGCCAAAAACACACCCTAAAATGGCGCTGACCCGATCAGCAATCTCGGCCAAGTCACTCGAGATCCCGCAACAAATCCCGTGAGACTACGGGTGGCGACAATGACCAAATCTCCACGGCTCATAGTCAACTACAATTAAAGTCAATCTCTAAACAGGGCTCCTACATGCACTGACTATATATATATATATATAGCCACTTAGATAAGAAAAAATGGGAATTATAATGGATTGTAGTATGTAATGATGATGTGCCCTCACAAAAATAGATGTAACAACCCCTCAGAAAATATAGGGTAAATGTTACTTTTGGGGACAGGGAGCAATTTGTGATTGGGATGGGAGCAGATGGATGGACTTTTTAGATTACAGAAATTTCTGTTTCTTAACATTGATATGGTTACAAAAGTGTCTGTCCTACAGTAAATTTTTAAGTAATACATTTTTAGTTATTTCCTTTTCATAATCAATGTTTGCTTTATCACAAAAAGATTGAAAATATTTCCCCATGCACACTATAACAAATAACCCTAATTATATACTTTTTGCAATAAAAAATAAATACTAAATAACACTATATTGTTAGAAAAAGCATTTCCCTAATTAAAATGTTTAAACAAATGTAACAAAAATTTTCCAAAATAGTCTTAAAATTTTTCTTTATGTTTTCTTATTAGATATTTGTTACAAAAATATTTCCATTTTTACAAATTCAATTTTGATATGTAAAATATAAATAGTCTCTTTAGAAACATTTATATCCTACTTTAGGTCATTTCTCCTTTTGTATAGCTATTAATTTAAAAATAATTATTTATAGGTATGTGTAGCTACCCATCAGTCACAGTTTAATAATAGATGGCACCTATGAGATACTGGAATTTTCTATTTAGCAACCAGTCCTATTTATACTCTAAAAAATTGCAAGTTAACTATTTTGTGATATTAATGACTCCCTTCTAAACAGTAATTTTGGTCTCTTTTGCTTGGAAATTACTGAAACTGCCTTATCCTTTATAAATAGGCCACTATAAATTATTTTCCATTGTCCAGATTTTGGAATTATTGTTTTACAGTACTTTTTCTGACATTTACTTTCAATTAAAGCTTGACTTACAGTTAGGAAAGTTAAGGATAATCACAGTCCTATATCAGGAAACTAATTATAATATAGCTAGCCACTGACAGGTATTCATAAAACTTCTCCATCTTTCATAACAATTCATGTTGGACACACACACACAAAGTACTATACAAATGCTCAATTAATACATATTGCATTTGAGAGTGCCCTCCTTTCCCCACCAATTTAAGGCCAACAAAGTTCTGAATTAATATTGTGATTACTATCTTCATTTTCTGCTTTGGGAGTTATGTTAATAAATTTCTCTCTAATTACAGAATTTGCTTACTTAATTTCAATTGAATAACATTTAGTTGTATCTCTGCCTTACTCAGTGTCTTGAAGAGTTTAGAGGTAATATTTTATAAACCATTTCTTAATCCCTAAAACTTTCTTAAAATATGCTAATATAACTAGAATTCTTAAAATGCATATGGATGAACTGACATTATCAATCTTTGTATTCCTTTGACCTCACTTTTGTTCACCTGGTCCATTAAGGGTAAAGCAATAATTTAGTTGTAATAAAGTGAAAATTAACTCATGATCTTCTGCAAGAAAGATAACTTGAATGAAAAAATTCAATATTATGCTTCAGAAACATTGTCCTAATAGTAAATATCTGTTATTACATTGCTTTTCTTCCTTTAAAATGAATAGTAACTCTGCACGTATGTTAAGGACATGTGTAAATAATTACAGTTTATAAACAATTTATATAGGATATTTAGAGAAATTAAAATGGTGTACGGTTGAAAATTTAAGAAGTACTTGCCTAAAAGACTAAAGTCTACTATCTTTAGTTGTTATAAAACTATTGGTGTTTTCAAAGAAAATTAGTTTATTTTGTAAAAAGCAATTTATTATTTCATCTGGACAAATATATGAAAAGTATTTCAAAAGAGAGAAAACTTGATAAGCTTCAACATCCTATCTGTAACCCCTGCCCCTCAATGCTGCCATTCTACAGGTTATAATACAAAGTTTTATTTACTATGATTTCTAAGCACATAGTATAGTACAAATGTTTCAAAATTTCAGTGTTTTTCTAAAACTTACATTGTTGGCAAGAAGGAATATAATCCTCTTCCTAAAATAAAGGCCTGTGTTTATTTAAAATTAATGGCTATCAGTCTATTCCAAGTAAAATGCCATCTTCAAACCAAATATTTTTTTTCCATATACTTCCTGTATTTTATGGAATCAAGCAGAAAAGAAAACAAGCCTATTTTAAGAATAATGTGACTTCCCTACCACAGTATGGAAGCATACCTACATACACAGAAAACACATGTGCATACACATCTGTGTACCCATCCTCACACACTTTCAATTTTCAGGGGATAATCATGTTCTCTCCACGCTTATTCACTCCACCATTTTTATCTTAGGTCTAGACACATATCTATGTAATGTAAACTTATTCCTTGGTCACAGTTTTGTGGTTCAGAGCTGAAAAACTGATACCAGCTTGCCAAATCAGTCCTTACTCAGAAAGTTAAAATTGGATGTGAATGATTCTAATCTCAAACTACCAGCTCTCTAGAATGAAAGAGAAGTAGTAAACTTGAAGCTCTTGGCAGTGGACATTTTCTCCATATAAGCTGGAAAGAAGAAAAACTTTTATGGAATCTTATATATTGTATACATATAAAAAAGTGAAGCTTTCGGGCTAGAAGTCCCAAAAGATGATAAAATGGTACACAGACTGACAGACATATCATTTGCAACTAAAATAATTTGAATTAAAACACATAGAATCATTAATTGATTCTCTAAGAAAACATTTGGGAAAAAAAGGGTAACTCCATTAATATCACAAGAATTTTTTAACTTTTAGAATTTTTTTTAGCTATATAGGAAATTTCTTAAGTTCTCCTTGCTAAACTACTCCAACAGAATGGAAAAATGGTCCAAATCATTAGTTGAATATTGAATTTTTTCCTGTAAAGTATTGTTATTTTCCTGATAATGTGTTTAAAGTTAAGAAAATAAATATGAGCATAAACTGTACCATGGACTACATATAATGTTGTAAGTTTTGTTAATAACAAAATAATTTAATTTCTCAGACTTCTATCCCTTCACATGATAAAGGGGAGAAACCAATAGAAATTACACCTTTACTCCTTTGACTTCATCTCAGAAGGATTTAAATCTAAAGCTAGGTCCCCTGATGAAGGTGTTATTCGGAGAGGAAAACCTGGTGAACCGCTGTTGTGGCTCTTCCAACTGAGAGCAGCACAGGACTTCAGCAGCACCCCCATCAGTAGTGGTGCTTCTCTAATGAATTTCTCCCTTCCAATGATGCTTTTGGACCCAAATTCTGATGTCCTCAGTAGGCAAAGCCCAGTATATGAAAATATAAATTTACTTTGGGCAAGCTAATAACAATTATTTCTACAATTAAATGGTTTTTGTATATAAAAAGATTGATGATTAAATGTTCTGGAAAGGGGGCTGTTTTTAAGGCAGTAAAAGTAAAATGCTGAATATAGCCTTTTAAGAGTTTTCTGTTTTAGTTTACAAAAGAAGATACTTTTCTATAAGGTCAAAAATATCTGTAAAGAAAAATTAGTCTTTGGGACTTTTTTTCCCTCTTAAAATCACCAAGATATTCTAAATTAAGAATAACATAAATTGATTGAAAATAAATAATAAAAATTCTTTCTCTGTGAAATTTCAAAATTGTCATTATCATAATACTATTAAGAGTTTAAAAAGATGTGATTTTCTGCAATATGTTTGATCCCTTTACTATAAAATGTGATATCCAATTTCCACATTGCAAAGAGCTAGTTTTAGTAAAATGTTTCCAGTATACTAAAGGTGGCAGCAGTTAGACTGTGTGACATATGAGGTAATGTAGCTTTGCTCTGAATCTCTGGGGTCCACTCACCTGGGAGCTCAGACAATGCACTATGTGGAAGTTGCACAGCCACATGGAAAAGCTACAGGTAGGTATTCCAGTCCCAGCCCTGTTTAGTTCCTAGCTGGACCCAGCATACACTATGAATGAGCAAGCTTTAAGCAGAGTCTATCTGTTAAAACTGAGTGGGATAGTTGTTCCTCCTAAGTAGTGTCTAAATCATGGATGGACAAGAAAAATAAGTATTGTCGTTGTCATCATTGTCGTCTCCTCCTCCTCCTTCTCCTCCTCCTCCTCCTCCTCCTTCTTCAAGTTACTAAGTTTATAGGGAGGAAGATGGCTTGCAGGAAAAAAAAGCAACTTGAACAGAGGCCAAAAATCTTAAAATTATGTTAATTAAGGGAAAATATAACAATGAAATATATGTAAAAGCAAAAGGAAAGAAAGAATTGCAAACTTGTAATTCCTTTTACAGTAGTCCAAATTCTAAATATTTTTCTTTACATGCTGGGCACAGAACATGTCTTTATATCAAAGTGAGGCAAAAGGATGGGTGTCCTTAAAGAACTCAGATGGCATTCCTATAGAATATATAGTCTCAAATAAGTGAACTAGGGTAAATTGACAGAACTAGAGAACATCATGCTAATAAGCCAGACCCAGAAACTCAAAGATTGAATATATTTTTTCTCATTTATGGAAGCTAGAGTAAAATAAAGGAAAGAAGGAAAAATGACAGTATATCATAAAGATATAGGCACTATCAGTAATATAAAATAAGGAGTTTGAGAGGCAAAGGGGAGGAAAGGAAAATGGGAAGAAATGCATAATGAATTTTTTAAAAAAAATAATGTTTCAAAAAATATACTATAGGAAATTTCACCTTTATGTATAAGTAAAAACAACTAATCAAAAATAAGCAGATGAGCCGGGCGCGGTGGCGCATGCCTGTAATCCCAGCACTTGGGAGGCTGAGGCAGGAGGATTGCGAGTTCAAAGCCAGCCTCAGCAATGGCGAGGCACTTAGCAACTCAGTGAGACCCTGTCTCTGATAAAATACAAAAAAGGGCTGGGGATGTGGCCCAGTGGTCGAGTGCCCCTGAGTTCAATCCCCGGTACCAAAAAAATAAATAAATAAATAAATAAGCAGATGAGCTGGGCACAGTGGTGCTTGTCTATAATCCCAGTGGCTTGGGAGGCTGAGAAAGGAGGGTAATGGTTCAAAGCCAGTCTCAGCAAAGGTGAGGTGCTAAGCAACTCAGTGAGCAACTCTAAAAAATACAAAATGGGGCTGGGGATATGGCTCAGTGGTCGAGTACCCCTGAGTTCAATCCCTAGTAACCCCCCCCCAAAATAAATAAAATAATAAACAGATAAGCAAAAGGAAGTCTAAGAGAATTGAGGAAGGAGAATTGGGGTGAGGGGAGGACAGACTGGAGGGAAGAGAAAGGATCATGAACTGAAATTGAATTCCATGCATATATGATTTTGTCAAGATGAACGTAACTACTATGTATAACTATAATGCTCTAATAAAATAAATAAAATAAAAAAGAAACATGATTAAAGTAAAAAAAATAAATAAAATAAACCAGCTAATGGCTTGGCTTCATTTGGAACATTATTTTTATAATCTGTAACTGTGTCTATGATTATCATATACATATGTATATATATATATATATATATACATATATGTATCATATATCTGATATCTGTGTGGTATATTATTCATAGTGTGTATTTATAATACATATTGTGTGTATGTATCATATGTACAAATATACAAATTTGTTTTGAGCTTTTCTTTCCAGTTGGCAAGTTTATCTGTCATACTGAAAATTAGAAGAAAATCAAAGTTTTATCAACAATTTAAATACATATACTGAGAATTATGGTAACAAGCAGAGGAAAGATAAACCAGAGAATATGATAAGTGAAAATAAGCAATGATGATGAAATTATTTTTTCAATACTATAGGGAAATGCACCAAATTTCTCTACAAAACATTAGAGAGAATATCCAGTTCATATTATAACTTTCAGTTTATGCTCCATTTTTCAGTGGTTTAATAAGGATATGGAATGGTGGCTATTATACCAGGTTTGCCCATTTCTTTGCCCATGATACACAGTGATACAAGGGACAAAGATCTCTGTCTTTCTACAGTTGGTTGCCGCATTCCCAGAGTATAGAACAGAACATAGCACAATAAGTGGCATTAAGATATTGGTAAGCAGCTGCCAATTTTCAAGCATTTTAAAATATCTATCAATGAACAGATTTGAACAGATTGCCCGAAAATCTGTATGCTTTTCTTTTACAGTAATCAATATAATTTATTTGTGTTACTGAAAAATCCTTACACCAAAATTGGTATTTGGGAAAAATCTATAAATGAACACTCACACTTGAATCTTAGTTGATTTGTCAGGTTTTATTTAATGAATTTCCTTTCAAAAGTACCCTTCTATTGATGCTTATTGATCACAAGTAAATCCCCTTGAAAATTCTAGTGTGCTAATTTAAGAGTGTTGCATCTAAATGCTTGAACTCCAATCAGCCATTGATGAGATCACTGACCTCTCTACATATGTGGCTTTTTCAGGCACCAGTCTCATTTCCTTCAATAACCCTTTCAAGTTAGAGTGATCACATCCTCTGAATTCACGGTGTCACTTTTTAAACTTGTATGCCATTTAAATCCATGGTTTCTTGGAATTTTTATTTGTTTTAATATTTTATGTATTATTTAGCTCTTACAATTTAATATATCTTAAGTTTTTTTTCCTTAGCTTGATTTTACGTCTCTTGATAATATTACTTCAACACACACATATAAAGATATACATGTGTATGTAAATATACATAAACATATTTTATTGTACTTTTTGTCTCTTTAAGTGGAAAACAAGCTCCCTGAAGTGAGTTAGACTTTTCTGTTCATTTCTAAATTCTCACTGTCCAGAGTAGTACAAACGCACATTAAACATTTGTTCAATGAATAAATAAATACTCAATAAGTATTTGTTATTGCTTAATTTGAAAAATCACCTGGCAAGGTATGATTTAAAACATACTCCAAATATCCACTCACCTATAGAAGTCTAATAGATTAACCTTGATTCTTAAGTGTTCATTTCTTATAACAGGTGTAAGTTTGTATGACTCCTATTTGGTACTCATCAATAACCAAATTACTTCTTAGAAATAGATCTTTACACTTGTATTCCAGCACATGCAACATCAGACACTATTTGCACAACACTTAAGTTAAAAATATACTTCTAAATATTGTCTGTGAGTTTGGCATGACAGTTTTTTCTTCGTTCTTAAATCAAGTGTTTACTAATGGGCTGTAACTCAAAATGTTTTTATGAAGAAGCTCTCAAATGCTTGTAACCTCAGGTGAACCTGAAAAATCACCATGGAGTAACACTTTTCCTGTCACTGTATAAACACAAATGACAGTGCAGTGGCAGAGAGTTTAATGTGACCTCTAGCTGCCCTAGAAGATTGACCATTCCACAAACTTTTGATATAAAAAAATGATCTCAAGCAAAAGGTGGGAAATTTTTACAGGGCCAGAGTTTCTCCTCGGAGGCAAAAATGAAAATGTAAACCATTCCCGAAAGACTCCCCGCCACCCCTGGGTACAAGGGATTGAGCCCAGGGGCACTCTACCACTGAGCTATATACCCCTTTAAATTTTTGAGACAGGGTCTGGCTAAATTGCCCAGGTAGCCTCAAACTTGCAATTCTCCTCCCTCAGTCTCTCTAGTAGCTGGGATTACAGATGTGAGCCACTGAATCCAGCCCCAAAGGTCTTTTAAATTCAGTGTTATGAGTATTTATGCAATTGGGTTTTACAATGTTCATAAACAATGCAGTCCAGATTGAGGTCCAGCCATTGACAAGAGCTCCGAAGTCCCTGAAAGAAAGATGAGTCTGAATGAGGTTGTGGGTGGCTTTGGGAAGCTGGGTGGCAGCACAGGCTCTGGATGGGTATGGAAGCATTTCTAGATTTATCAGTGGTACCATTTTTTCAGAGACATACCCAAGCATATGAATATAAACTGGAAAAATGACTGAAACCTTAGAAAGTCAACTGTGAACTGCCATCTCTTCCCCATGCAGGAATCTGAAGTAGCAAGTAAGCTACAGTAGACAGAACACATTGGAACATATGGGATCAGTCTCAATAGTGACATAATGTGGCAGTGACAGAAGTAATGGGAGCTAGGAAGGGAAACATACTAGGGGACTGGTGAGCCTTTCCAATCTGATTTGAAAGAATCAATCTAACAAATGTGTAAACCATATATATTAACAAGAGAAAAGGAAAGTGGCAGGAGTTACAGTGAAGCAATGTAACTACTGGAATGAACTACTAGAAGTTGTATACTTACTTACTTCCTGACTTATCATATATGTATCACATTATGTACAGAAACCAATTTTAAGAATCTCCTTTGCAGGCTCATATAAAAGTTTAAAATGTAGAAATGCTCAACTCACATTATGCTCTGTTTTGTGGACTCAGACAAAATCCTGAAACAGATGTGTTCCCATTTTAACTTTCTATACATCATCCTGCACTGGCGGTCACAGTAAACAAGGCAAGCCACAAACACAGGTTTTAAGGCCATAACAATACAATGGCAAATAAGTAACTGCAGTAAAATATACTAATTAAAGTTACAATGCAAAACAGTGAACAGTGTTATACAAACAATTAGAAAGGAAGAACAAATTTTCTCTTTGGAGTAAGTCAGAAACACTTACAATATGAGTAAGTGTTCATCATCCATAAAATTCCAGGGGAAACAACATGGTCAAAGGCCTCAAAACATTAACAAGCAGGTATCAATTCTGCAAGGAGAGTCAAAGATCAGGTGCACACATTTGACAGAGGCAGAACATGAAGTTGAAATTAAGTAGATGCCAGATTAAGAAGTGTTTTGTGTGCGCAGATGTGCATGCACATGCGCACACAAACACACACACACATACAAAGTTTGGATGTTGTTCTGATTCTGCTTAATAATGCCCTACAAATTGGTTTAGGGTGTTCCTTTGGTGAACAGAGTAGAGGAAGTAAGCATAAGAAAACCTCATTTTTTCAGTTTAGAAATTTGATTTATGAGTGGTGATTGTGAATATGTATGAAAGAAGTGTGTGTATGGAGAGAGGGGGAGGGGAGAAATGATATTCTTAATAATTACTCCAAACTTTTGCAAGGAATATTCTTTCTTTTAACTGTCCATTTAAAACCTTCCTTTCTACTTTTTTTTCCTTGTCTATTTTGTGGAGAATGCATACAAAGAACTTTGTTTCTAAGTGTCAAGAAAATGCCAGAGACTGCCATTTTTAAACCAAGTTTACATGTGCTGAGTTCTTAGTTATGTGTTTTCAACATGAGCCTAACAAAAATGAGCGTTGTGTCTTGGATCCTTTTCTTTGCAATTTCAGTGTTTATGTTTATTGATTTGGCAAGAAACCAGGAAAAGCAGCTCATGTAGAAAACCTTGGCACAGAAGAACACTGCTTCTATTGAGAATTCCTGCAACTTTCATTTTGTTATTAAAATTATTTTGTGCAGTCTACATTCAGTAGGATCCGTGACAGTGAGATACGCTAAATATTGAAAAGGTAGCATTTTGGAGAATTAGTATCATAGGTTTAAAGAGTTTTCTCATAAGTCTCACTGCCTGAGTTTAAATCCTCTCTGTCCTTGAACTAGTTATATACTTGCCTTTACCTCCTTTCCTCATGCTTGAATTCTAGAATTCCATCTTCATTTTACAGTTCTTTTGTGAGGATTATAATAACCTATGAAATATGATCAGCTCCATGTCTGGTAAATATATTTAGTCCATAAATGGTACCATTATAATTTCATAAATATAAGACTATTGCTACAATGACTAGTGTCTTCCTTTGCTATCATAGGGTGCTAATGAATATCTAATTAGTCCATTGTTAAGACCGTGATGTTGAAGGTAGTTTTGATTCTTCTTTCAAGCTCTTTGAAAACTTCCCATTTTCTTCCTAGTCATATATATATATATATATATATATATATATATATATATATATATAAAAGCAACATAGATAGAACATCATAATAAATCAGTTGTTCAAATCATCTCATTTTTTCTTACACCAATAAATGAATAATGGGAAATAGTAAAATTCCAAATATGTAAATGTAACACATATACTTAAACTACTCTTTTTGACACATGGTAATGACCACAGAACTATAATCGTTCACCTAAAATTATGCTGTCTCATATAACAATTGTGCCAGGTATTTCAGAGGAAGGTATAAATCTTCAAGTAATGTCCCTATGGCAATGAGAAGTAATTAGAGTATTTCACACTTAAAGATTAATATTTTGGATTTATATTGTACCTTTCATGTAAAGGCACAAAAGCCTCTATAAACATTAACTCATTAACTTTTCAACTGCCTCACCTCCCATAAGGTAGGGATGTATCCAAATGCCTTTCACAAATGAGGGAAATTAAAGAGATAGTAACTAAATATTACATTATGATTTATAAATCATAGTATACTCCAAGATATTGAGATTTTAAATAACATTTATGAACTCTTAGACTTTCTACATGTGCCCCAACTTCTTACATAGTTTTCATTATATTATTTCATGATACTCTTTCTCTTGACATTTCTTTTAAAAATACTACTCTATTATTTTTTATGACATCTGAAATCATAAGATTATGATTTCCTACATACAATGTTTTAGATGTTTAGACATACACACTTTAGACAAATTTTTCCTTGAACCAGGCATTTAATATAAAGCTCAGAGAAATAAATACATGGAGATGTGTGATTGTGTTCCTATATATTGTTAAGCTCCTCAACACCAGGGACAATCTCATATAATTTTGTGCTTATCATAATTAATAAATCAATTGATAATATGGAGAATAGTAAGGTGTTATGCCTCAAGAGTAAAGATCTTTCAGTTTACAGATATTCAGACCTTTACAATTAAATCAAGATTATATAAATACGATCTATCTGTGAAATAGATCTTCATTTTTTGTTGTTGTTGTTGTTTTGTTTTGTTTTGTTTTATTCTTTGGGGGTTTTCTGTGATTTATTGTTGTTATTAGGGGACTTCCTGCCTTCCTTTATTTCTGTTGTGCATTGAACCCAGGGAATCTAACATTAGGAGAGTGCTCTACCAACTGACCTATATGGCCAGCTCAAAAACTCTTCATTTAATGATGTAGATTTTAATAACTTAGAATTGAAGTTATTTATGGTATATGTCTATTCCATTTTTATATGCTTATTTCCAAACACTCCTCGCTTGGCCTTTATTATATTTATTACATATCATTCATTTTTCCCAAAAAACTCTGATTAACTAACTCTTTCGTTATCGTGCTTTTTTCTTGCTTCTCTTGACAATATGCTTCCCCTATGGATCATGTATCAAAATTCTACCATGTTCTGAGGCCTTATACTTAAGTAAAAACCCTTCCATGCAGGCTCCTTGGATTTACTACGCCAAGTGCTGTTGGTGCTTCCATGGTTGCCCTTCACGGGCCAGGTACTCACATTTGTGCACTACACACACACACACACACACACACACACACACACACACACACACACACACCAGCAGGCAGTTTGTGATTGGACAAATGGATATAACAGCCCCAGGTAGCTTGCTAATGCATATAACAAATGATGAAGTACTTTCTCCTTAATGGATTACTTGCACAAGAATCCCCATCCCTGGGGCTGGGGCTTTAGCTCAGTGAACCCAGTGAGGCACTGGGTTTGACCCTTAGCACCACATAAAACTAAATAAATAAAGATATTGTGTCCATCTACAACTAAAAAAATATTTCAAAAAAAAAAAAAAAAAGGAATCCCCATCCTAGGCTCATCTTCTAGAGAACCTGAACTGCAACTCCCTCAATTCAATGAATTTCTGAATTCACTGTAACATGATTTACAATAGCAGACAATAAAAATAATTTACAAGTCCAATAATAGGGGTTTTGTTAAATAAATTGCTTCCTATCTTTACAGTAGACTAATAAGCAGACATTAAAAACATTAGTTTAGAAAACAATTGAAAGAGTTTATGATATAAAAAAGGTCGTAAACATTGTTTATAGCCTTCTGAGCAAGGTCCATGCTACATAATGGAGATACAGCTCTGACAAGATGAGATACAGTCCCTGACCTTGTGAAGTGTACTGTAGCCTGAGACAAATATATGAAGTATTATACAATAACCATCTTCTAGTTTCATCTGGCTAAAAGCACAGTTCACAGAAAGATGAGAGATTTAACTTGGTCTGTAAAGCCAAAAAGACTTCAGTGAGGAAACAGCATTTGATTAGAGCAGTGAGGCATGATGAGGTGAGAGCCTTCAAGAGTCATCCTGATAAAGGAAGCAACAGATTTATTATTCCTGAGAAAGAAGGAACATGGTACCTTTGAATAACTGAAAAAGCCAACATGGCCAGAGAATCAAAGGTTGATGATGAGGCAAGATCTAAAAATCTAGAGCTTTCTAGTCACAGTAAGATTTTATGTTTTATCTTGAGACCTGTGGAAGTCAAACAGTAATATGATTTTAAGCACAATAGGGACATGGTATTATTTCTATTTTTTAAATGTTAAATTATGTTGAGGAGAATATATTAGTGGGAGTAGAGGACACAAGTATTCAAATTATGAGGTTATTAAAGTAAGAGATGATGGGCACCCAAGTTGGGGAGGAGTATAGAGATAGAGATAAATGGATAGATTTGAGATTTGGGAGAAGTAGAATCAATGGGATTCACGACTGATTGGTTATGGAGTTGGAGAGTGACTGTAGGGGTCTGGCTTTCCTGGCTGATACTGATGTCTCTCACCAAAATAGACTTCATGATGAAGCAGTGGTACATAGGACAATAAAAAAATTTTAGCTGTAAACACACTAAAGTTAAGGTGACTTTATGACATCCAAGAAGACTTAAGTTATACATAAGTCCAGAACTTCAAATTGCTCAGAAATGTGTTCGCATGTGCACATGTGTATGTACATGCAGATATAGACATTACCATAAATACAGTGTTTGTGTGTGTGTACATGCATAATGAAAACAAAGGCAAGACATTATAATGTTAAAGGTACTTATCATGGAAAAATAGAATTATGAGGCAATTTAATTCCTTTTGGGCTTTTTTTGCAATTGTCATTTCTTTCAGTGTAGATACATGAACTGTATCCTCATAGAACAAGTTTAAAAAAAATGGATCACTCTTCCATGTGCCAGCACAGACTTCTGAAGACTTCAATTATAGCCTTCTGCATGTATCTTCTGCATGTATTACAGAAACCAATGCTCGGAATCAATCACTCTATCTCTAAAATTATTTATATGTACAAATTTTGCATTTGGCATTTTATGACCATTCAAGACTAGAAGTTTAAACATCCCTCCTTATAGGTCAAGTTGCCTATTTTATAGAAAATATTCCCTATTAAAAATATGCCTTTTAAAATACAAATGATTTTATACCTCAGACCTCTTTTAATTGTATAAGAAAACTGCTTCAAATCAATTCAGAAATGCATTGACTTACTCATAACAAGATTCTTTTGATTCCATTGTTTTCGTCCTAAAAATCATAACTGAGATTAAGTGACAACCTAACATCATCCTTCTCCTAAATCAAACTGAAAGCAAAAAAATATAATGATGATTAATGATTGTTTCTTACATGCTAGGCAAAACTCTTGGTGCTTTGTAGGGATTATCTTACTTAATAATAAATCCAAGAGTAAAGAAATCTTATTGTATTCCCTTTTGAACAAAATAGAAGTTCATATATTTTGAGTATATGACATAGCTAGTGACCACCTGGTCAGGTTATCAGCAACATCAAGCCAAACCTCACAATATACTACTTTCATTCTACAAAGTACACCATTTGGTGATAATTATGAAACTACAATTTGAGGCACAATTTTTCTTAAACTATAGTTCCTTCAAACAAGAAAGAATAAAAGCAACAAGGAATGTGACACTTTCTAGTATAGTAATCAACAGCTCAAGGGGTCATGAAGCAGAAATTTATTGATTACCTACTATATTAGGAGGGATGCTTAATATGGAATAAAAAAGAAAATCTAAATCAACCCTGAATAGGAAATTATTGGCTCACATAGTGAAAAATCTAGAAGGAGGGTAAACTCTGGGCACAATTTGATCCAGAGGTTCACAGTACCACCAAGGCTTAGCAGTTTCTCTGTGATTCTCTTGGCTCAGCTCTGTGTCCTGGCTTTGTCTCCAGGCTAACAGCCAAGATAGCTACATCAAGTCTAGGTTTCTTATCCCCACACAGTATCACTACAGTGAATAGGAAAACCTTTGTTCATGTTTCTAAACTCCACACATAAGCCTTGAGACTTTAATTAGGCCAGCTAAGGCTATAGGTCAACCCCTCACCAATTACCACTGGCAAGAGATTAAATGGGATGATTGACTCAGCCTGGGTCACATGCCCTATTGCTACAGTGATACCCATAGATGTCCACAGTGAAATTGGAGAGCACCGAGAAGTGGTAGGAGAAAACAGAGCAATGTGTATCTCTATACTATGTGTTAGATGTGTACATGCAACATGTAATCCAAATTAAGCCTAAAGCTCCAATGAAAGAGGAATTAATTCTACCATATAAATTAAAACACAAAAGATTACTGTTATGAAAACCAGAGCTTTTTAGAAAGTTCTATTTTGCTTAATAGGTTCACTTTCCTCACACTAGCAATAGCAAATTTTGGCTTTTTTTATATAGAAATAATGTCAGCTATTGAGTAATTCAGGTTTCTTGAGTTTAAATTAAAAAGTAGTAGATATTATGTGTATGTTTCCTCTCTTTTTTCTTCCTTTTATCTCTCCTATCTTCCTTTTATTTCACAAGTTATTTACTGGCTTTTAATAAGAAAAACCCAAAGTGCTAATCATCATGGGAGAGGTATGATTTGCAAGGCAAATTCTTGTTTCTCAGGGATTACACAAATACAAGGGGAGAGAAAGAGATGGTCACTAACTATATAAGACAGGTTGGTTTAGGTTCTGTAACTTGAGTTCCACCTCTTATGTCTAAATTCCAGACTGTTGTTTCAACTGATACTTTGTGTGGTTGGTACGTGTTTTCTCTTGCCTACTTAAAAAAAAAAAAAAAAAAGTGTTTATATTAACTTTAATAGAAAATAAAAACATTTTAAATATTTAAAAGTATTAATGAAATTAAGAGATCACTGTGACACAACACTTCTGATTAGTAATAATGTAAACTGCATGACCTGTCTTGCAATCATTTTTGTACATATCTTAAGTGTCTATGTACTATAACTAGGACAAATACTAAAATTTAATTTTATGTAGCATCACCACAGTTAGTAATGATTTGTCCTTGAAATGAATTAAAATTACACTGTAAAAATTTTTTAAATTAATTTTGATGAGTGAAAGGTGTTCCCATGCATATTGTTAAGGTACACTTCATTTTCTCAGAAATGTAAATATTCTGATTGGAATAATTTTTAGTATATATTTTAGAAGATAAATTTGAAAAATATTCAGGGTATTCAGGGTTTCTTCACATTCCAACCAAGTTCTCTTTAATTAGTAGATAAAAAAAAAAATTGTTTGCAGGGCTTATGATTTCCAATATAACTAACAGGTTATGTGTAATATTTCTGATGGCTTCACTTTTTTTTGTTAGCAGCCTACACTTCTAAACTTTAGTTAAGAACCAGCCCCACTGAAAAGTGTACAGCTTTGTATCACCTCTGCTCTATTCTTTAATCTTGATCATTTCAATTCAATATCCAACAAATTGCATCTCAGATATCTCTTTGTTGCTTTTCATTCTGCAAAATTAGATAGTAGCAAACTTTCCTTCTAGGTCCTAGACTTCACTTTAAACTTGAGTTGACATTATCTCTTTCACAAAAAAAGTACTAACTATATGGTATGTGATGAGTCAATTTGCTTTTAGACACAAGAAGGATACTTTTTAGAATCAAGCCAGAAAAAAAATAATGATTAAGACATTTCTAAATATTGTCTCTGTGAATAAAACTTAGAGCAGTCTTTCCTGGGGGGTGAGGAGGAAGAATAATTCCTAAAATATTACCAACTCTACTTATGAATAATAGCACAAATAATGTGGTATATCCAACTAACAAATAGAGGTGATCTGGACTTGTGCTTTGTAAACATTCAGTGTGAGACACACTTGTTCAGAGGTTACTACTACTGAAACCAGCCATCCAAACCACTTCAGGTTTTCCAGTTACTCCTGTAGAGGAACTATCTCTGAAGAGGAACTTGAACCTAATTTTCTCAACACCTGGCTCCTAACCAATCTCGGCATACTACAGTCTTTTTCTGGATCACATAGGAAAGTTTTTCCCTGTAAATCTAGTCTCTTTTGACATAAGCAATCCTAAAATTACAAGAATCCTGGTGCAAGTCACTGTGACATAGAAGGTGTTGTACATCCAACAGCAGAAAATAATAAAGGGATCCCCTGTCATGCTGCCAAGGTAGTCAGGGAGACCCTTAGAAGCCAGAAAAGCATCAACTCTGTAATATCACTTTCTAGAGAATCAGAGCCTCAGAGCATTTAAGACTTTTGGTTCTATTTCACTTGAATTATTTAACTATTTGAGATTATTATTCATGGAATATTAACCATTTATGGTTAATAATCTTTGATGGTAATGGCTGGACCTGGAAAACATGATTATTATTCAGTACAAACAGCAGAACTCTACTTGTGATTACGGACATTCAGAGAGTGAATTTTTCAATAATAATATGAATAGTGATGTAAGTCCAGTCTCCTCTTTTCTGCTTTCAAACACAAATGAATAAATAATAGTTTGCAAGGATATAAAGAGGAAACATGAAAACTACAAGTTAATGCTGACAAAAACTTCCTAGTAGGAAATTTTGACTAACCTTTTAACTATGATAGAGAAGCACATTCCTCAAAGATACATTTTTGTAGGCAGTTTTGCTCTTTAAATGTATTCTAAAACATCCATCAAAAATAGCAAAATACTGCTTTAAGTTCCCTGTGATAACAAAGATTTTTCCCAGTGTATATTTTATTATGTTCTTTGTGACCATTAGCATAAAATTACCTTTCAAAACCAGAAGGAAAAAAAAAAAAAACTAAGATGAAACAAGAAAGGGAAATGCACATTTAATGCTAAAGCAAACTTAGTATTCCATTCATTCTTCTAGTGAGATACCAATGTTCTTGACATGATTACTTGAGAAGATAGGAAAGGTTAATAGAGTAAAGTAGAAGTATAACCACATATAACAGAGGTAAATTATCATCATTTTCCTAATGAACAAGAGAGGTTTCCGTGTTGATTTCTTCTGAATGTTTACTTTCAACCATTCTGGCTAAATTGCAAAGTGTTTTAACAAATCTCTGGCTTTATCATGCCACTGAGAGATAAAATCACATATCTGGCTGATGTTAGCTGAACTGACCTGTCACTCCTTACACCCTTCCCCTGTATGAGTGCTCCTGCAGAGTAAAACATTTAACATGGCACAGGAATCAGTCCTCCTGCTGCAGCAGACACCTGAACCACCTGCCACAGCTAAGCATTCTAAAGGTCATTCCCTACTCTTGAATTTGCGTATTGTTTGTTTTGTTATTATTTGACATTTCTCCCTGTCTTTCTTTATATAGCCCCTTCTCAAGTGGATAAGCATTTATCAATTTATATATTAACATATGTTAGTACACCAAAAAGATATTGGTAGAAATAACCTTTGCTTTTTCCTTCTTTCCTTTCCTGATAGCTCTTACCTAAACACAGTGCATCACCCTATCAAAGATGAAAATGTGCTCTTGCAAACAATGCACTACAGCTTTATTTTCCTCTTTGTATACTCTCTTAATCATTACAATTTACATTTAGTGTGTTTCTATTCCACAGTCAGAGGAAAAAATATGCATGCTCAGAAATAATGTTCAAAGGGTCTACTGAATTAGAGGAAAACAAGAGTTCAGAAAGGCAATCAATAAAATGTGGTCTAAAATTTTCATTTTTAAGAATGTAAAAGTAGGGCTGGGATTGTGGCTCAGTGGTGGAGCGCTCGCCTAGCACGTGGGCGACTGGGGTTCGATCCTCAGCACCACGTACAAATAAAACGCACTGAATAAAACACATTGTGTACAACTAAAAGCAAATAAATAAAAATATTTTTTAAAAAAAGAATGTAAAACTAAAGCAGATATAATGTCATTAATTTAAATGAATGACTTAAAACTTTTCTGTCATACTAAGGGAAGAATATTGATCAAATGTTTTATATATGATTGCCATAGTCTAATGTGGCAAATTTCCACATTAGGCCAAGGATCATGGGTAAGTATCCACTCCCATATTTCACTGGGAAAGGAAGATAAAACCTAGAATATATGTGATATATGCCTGTTTAATTCCTGCTCACTTTAAAATGAGGATGTGAGTGATGATTTTTTTCAGTGGAAACCAGAGATTGAGAGGTCAAAAAATACTCTGTTTAAGAATAAAAATGCATAAAAAGATGTTCTACATGTGTATTATGAATTGTAATACATGCTACTGTTATAAAGACAACAACTTTGAATTTAAAAAAAGAATAAAAACTCAATGTTCAGAAATAATGCAAAAAATAAAGTCTTTTGCTAACCTCAAGTACTGAAAATAATACAGTGATGACCAAATGGAGTTAAGTGCAAGTACTTTAAAGAAAGAGGTAGACACCAAAGATATTTGTTATTTCATACTAATCATGGATAGCATATGCCACAATAATGTAACAACCACACATAAAAAAAAAAAAACTAAGATTGACTGTTTTTTAAATAACAACTCACTAGAAGAAATAGTTCATTCATTTTTTTTTTTTTTCTTTCAAGTTGATGGAAAATCAAATACAAGCCTTCAGCAACATTACAATGTAACAATGTGGTGGGAAATGCAGAGGGTACTCTGGATCACAATGGTCAGAAATTCAGAAGAAGCTCTTAAAAGAGAGTCTGGCTTCTTGTTGACAAGGTGACTATATGAGGAAAGAAGTGCTTGGCATACATGGGAAAATATGAACCAAATTAAAGCTATTCTTTAGTCAGTTAATAAAGGAAAAAATAAGTGTGAGTGTCAGACTTTATGACTTACCTTCTGTGACTGAGTGAAGCTGGGCAAATTATACAGCA